>OX383928.1:9568162-10818162 GCA_947532085.1 Elegia similella
TGGAAGAGATTGCTGTGCGATAAGGCCGCCTTTTGTACATTAATTTTATTTCTTAAAAATATATTTTGTGTAACATACTGTTTGAATGTGCAATAAAGTGCAATAAATAAAAAATAGGACTCAGTGCAAACGTAATTCGCTTAGATAAGTACATGTCTGCTATAAATGCTTACTTGTTATTGAACTGATAAACAAGAATATATTATGCATATCTACTTGGCAAAGCCATGCTTCATTCCATACAGTTGGCCGATTAGTCACAGTTGTTTTACGTCATTGGTTGTTGGTTCTCAACAACTGTTAAAGATTTTAGAAAACAATTCCATTGCCACGGCACTCGCGATACCGTATAATATGGCGATGATAGAGATGGATCTTCTTCATCTTCCATGCTGGTCTGGAAGAAAAAAAAACGTAGAATGTATCAGCTGCTTCTCTTCCCGCACAAATCGTTAAAGCCGAACGAGCTAACGGGCAAAATTCCGTGGAATCATGTTAATAGGCTATACGGCAGGCTAGCCACCACTATTTTGATTCCGTTTTTCACCTAATGCCCACCAACATGCTAAACGTGGTCTTCGGTCTTATAGACCTAGGCTCTGTCTACCCCGCAAGGGAAAAAGACGTGATACTATGGATGTATGTATAGAGATGGGTTAAGTCCTACACGTGAGCTTAACTTCTTCTTCATATTCATATTCATTTATTTACTCAATTTATAAATAGAATTCACAGTATATTTATCTTATCAATTTAATAAATAAACAACAGAAACATATGACGTTCAAAAAGCGATTCATGTATCCTACTTTGAATAAAAATTATTCATTTTCATTTTCATTTTTATCATATAAGGTCGTAAAACTATTTATAAATATACCTCTTCCGGCATTGTGTTCATAACATAAGTTCAATACATATGTCATTAATTGTTTAAATATCAATTCATGTACTTATTTCTTTTTGACATTTCTTTTGCTTTAATTTCAAAAATAAAGTAATTAAGAAATGAAATATCAAAACAAAAGTACAATTTGTAATTCCAGAATTCTGTGAAATTATTACTACCCTTTCCTTTAAAAAATCTTTTTAATTAATTCTGGAATTGGTTGCCTTGAAGGACTTTTAACTTTTTTGGCAGATGATTGTAAACCTTCTCCTCCCCTCATCGCACTGTATGTGGGTATGAGACGGCATCTCTTCGACTTTAAATTGTTTTCCCTTTTCTAGCCGATCTCTTTCGTTACATTCGTTTCCCAATATACTCCTTAACACTCTCCATCTCTTTTCTTTGTCTTAGTTTTATTCTGATTCCCAATATCTTTCATATTCATCACATTCCTCGTAATATGACATTCTTATTACGAGGAATGTGCAATGTGAAGCAAACCAATTCCATACCACTCCAATCTACTACTTTTCAGCTTTTACATTATTGTAGATACTTTCGTGCATGTTCCTACATACTCTTTCTAGGATAGGATATCTTTTCTAGTCACTCTACTCATTCTTAAATAAAAATATGACATCCTATTTTAAATAAAAATCTTTGACTTTTTGAGTTTTTACCTCAACATTCTAATTAATCTCCGCTGTATCACTTTTCATCTGTCACCTTGGTGGCTGAACACTCCGAAGCATACATAAACTACCGGTCATTATCAGGCTCTTATAAATTTTCCTTTTGAGCCATACGTCAGTCTCAGATAACCCCATCAACCTGTCGCCACTTTGCCTGACAGGCCTTAGTGTAATTTTTAATCCCGGTCTATGTTGCCGTCGCTTTGCAAGAGCGAACCCAGGTATTGGAAATAGGAGCAAATTAGCAGAGATTCACAATCCAAGGCAACTGGTGTAAAACTAGAGGTACCACGAAATTACATCATCAACAAAGAGTGGTTGACTTTTGGTTTTGCTTTTTTTGAAGCCAAAGCCCTCTAGTTTCGTCTGCCAATATACCCGTCTGCTCTTAACCTTGCTTACATCTTCGCCGAAGTAAACAATGTCAATGACGCACAATCAAAAAGCAGAAGCTGTTTGCAGAATAGATACAACCCCAATATTTTGCTCGCCAAAGCCCCACGCACCATGCAATCGCTCGTACCCGCAATTATCTTATCCGACATGTCAATAAAAGTCAGCCTCAATAGATATTTCTTCACTGTGTGGAATATCATTCCACCGAAGTCCTTCCAAAATATAAACCGCTAATTTAAGTCGATTTATACGCCATTGAAGTACCACACGCCTAAACCTTGACATAACATACAAATTTTCTTACTTATAATAATTAAAACATACTTTAAATAACTGAACACCAAATTATGGAATTCTATTGTTTGAAAAGAATATTTTATGCACTCCTGAAAATTACCAAATTAACGGAAAAATTGTCTAGACAACAACTGATATCAAATCAATCAAGTAGGTTATAATTACATTTAGAAATCCATTGTTCCACTCTGTAGAATGCACGGATGAGTACTTATATACATTTTACTATTAGCAAAAAATAAATAATACAGTATAGGAATGCGTTCAGTGTTATCTTACCTTCGGCCATCAATACGACAGTAATATTTTAAACTTCACTCAAATATTTTAAATGTTACTGTCACAAGCCAACACTCTTTATCAGTGGCGATCTGCGACCTTGAGTTATGACACGACAGCGGGAGATACAAATGACACGAGATATCAACCAATTACTGCTCTCGTGCAGTTGTTTATCGGGCTGGCTTACTCATCTTAGCCTTCAATTCACACCATCATCTCACAAGTGTCGGGGAGACGACGGCGTCGTTTTTTAAGTGTTGGTCTAAGTTATAAAGCGATGCGGCGTTGCACGATTACATGCCTCGATATATCAAAGAATATTGTACTGGACTGGACGTATGTAGGCTCAGTACACAATACCCAGAGCTATCCTAATTATTCCGGTCGGAAACCCAGATATCAACCAATTACTAATCTCGTGCAGTTGTTTATCAGGCTGGCTTACTCATCTTGACCTTTAATTCACACCATCATCTCACAAGTGTCGAGGAGACGACGGCGTCGTTTTTTAAGTGTAGGCCTAAGTTATGAAGCGATGCGGCGCTGCACGTTACATGCTATATATCAAGAACGTTGTACTGGACTGGACGTAAGTAGACTCAGTACACAATACCCAGAGCTATCCTTATTATTCCGGTCGGAAACCCAGATATCAATTGATTACTACTCTCATGTAGTTGTTTATCGGCATGGCTTACTCATCTTAACCTTCAATTCACACTATCCTCTAACAAGTGTCGGGAGACGACCGACGGCGTCGTTTTCTAAGTCGTAAAACGATGCGGCGCTGCACAATTACATGCCTCGAGATATCAAAGAACGTTGTACTGGACTGAAATGGATGTAAGTAGGCTCAGTCCACAGAACTATCAGTTATTCCGGTCAGAAACTCAAAATCTGATACCGTAGTGAATCCGTTTTATTTTAATTAATTTTTATTTCGGTCTGATCCCTCGTCCAGGTTATCGGAAATAATGTTTATATATTTATTCCGTTCGGATACCTAAACATATATTTGATACTGTCAGTAACAAAAAAATTTTGAACAGATATATAGTTTGTCGGTTAACCTTCATTTGTATTCGTTTACTAATATAAATAACTTCCATTTTTTTTCATGTTATCTAAATCAAAGGTCCAAATTTATGATTATCTGTGAATATAACTAATAAAAGCTGATTATTTTTTCATCAATAACTATTTATATTATTATTCCGGTCTGATCCCATATCTTTTTACATCCAAGATCAAAAATATACAATTTTATTTACTGTAAAAATGATTTTATAGTTGATCCGACCGGAGAAAAATAATAAGCATAATTAATTGTCAGTGGATCCGTTTGATAAATAAATATATGATCGAAGGTTTGGTAGATCAGACCGGGATAACTCAGCTATCCAAATAAGGCTATCGAAGTCGGACGCTGGTTATGAAGAAAGAAAACTTGACTACTCGGGTGATTGTGAAAGATACTGAACAGGGCGTGTTTCAGTACACAAGCCACGGGGATCTACAGAGACACGTGGATGGTCACGTTGGTCGTCGACTGCGCACTTAGCTTACTCTTGAGGCATAATTAATTAATGAAGACTTTATTTTATACCAAATAATGATCTTATATAAAACAATATATTACATGCAGTCTTATCGCTAAGAGTAATTTCTTCCAGACTGCCGATGTATGGAGAGTAATTTAACATTACCGGTCGGAGCATATTGCCTTTTGAAAAATATCAATTCAATTCATTTATTTACAAAAAATTCAATAACATTAAATTCTTCACACCTAAAAGCTAGCAAGCAGCATTTTCGTTTTTTTTTTTTTTACCTAGTTAAATATCCTTTTAACACAAACACCTTTTTCAGTAAAATTCGATCAGGTATTGTAAACTCAGTAAGAAAGTATCTTTTAATGTTTAAAAGATAAAAAACAACTAATTAAAAATTATCAATAGAATAACAGCATTACTCCAACAACAGTGTTCTCAATTATTATATAACAAAAGAAGTCGTACAAAATGCAACTTTGAGATTTCAGCAAGTTAAAATTAATCTTTTCATTACACAGAAAAACTTTCCGTTTGAAACATGTTGTAAAATTGAAAATACGTCGGCATTATGCGAACTGGGGCAAAAGGATAAACTTGAATTACCTATCTACCTACACGTTACCTAACCAGGCACCATAAACTCTTGATCAACGTTTGTTTTATGCATCATCTGCCTATAGATATCAATTAAAACTCTCTAAGGTTTGCCTTTCGTCTCCCTCCTCTGTCCCTCTCGCTGTCTCTCTTTCTCATATGCGAGCGTGACTCCATTTGCATCCTCAGTTGGAGTCATCATCTACCTGTAGATATCAATAAAAGTTTAAACTCTCTAAGGTTTGCCTTTCGCTCCCTCCTCTCTCCCTCTCGCTGTCTTTCTTTCTCTCATGCGAGCGTGACTCCATTTGCATCCTCAGCTGGAGTGCTTCCGTTCAGTGATCCCGGGGTCCACTTTCCGACATTATCTTCTACACTTCGCATGAAGGCGGCATCGCGAAAGCGCAATATCAGAATACCAGACATTAGTTCCTATAATTTGCCGGGTTTCGCATGGTCAGGCCGAACCATCATAAGGTTTGGTATTCGTAGGGCCATAAACTTAGCTGAAGGAGTAACATCCTCGCCTCGCTACATCTCCCAGCTCAGACTACGCCAGCGCGGTTGTCGTTTTGTCGGCTATCGACCGATGTCGAACGTCGGCGGCCATCAAAGAAGTCGCCCCACGGACAGCGCCCGCGCCGGTGACTTGGCGTTTTGCGGCCAGGCCTCCTGCTCAATTTTCCTTGATTTGTTGTTATAGGTTGCGATGGGAATTTTTAGTCCCTTGCGATCAAATTGTAGACACGAGAGCTAATGGCGGGCCGTCTGGCCCGTATCATACCTTTATTTCGAAAAAACACCTGCCTATGCAATGTTCCTTAGATTTTTTAATTATTTAGCCTTGGCCTTTTACCTTTTATTCTTGCAATTCTGTATTCCATTATGGATTCTGATTCCAGGATTTCAGTTTAATTCAGAGGTTCAAAATCGCTGTATAGGTAAATCACGTCTTTTTCTCTTGCGAGGTAAACAGGGCACAGGTCTTTTCAAGACCTAAAAGTCACGTTTATGAATTACGATGAACCAAAAAGTAGTTATTTTCTGTACTTTTAATCTGTTAAGATGTATTCCTCTTTTTGGGATGGGTAAAAATGTTAAACTCGCGTTAGGAGACCGCCAAAAAGGCGAGTTTTCACTTCTGCCAGCACTCCCGGAGTGAGCCCGTTGTTTTTTTCTTAATATCGAATAACTAAAGTTTCTAAAATCAATTACCTATACCTGATCCGCCCGGATATCCCGATCCCGACTATTAAGTACCACAATAATCGGCTACTTCCTACCGTTAGGCGAAACCTACACCTTCGGGAAAAAACGTAACCTCTTATTACTCCTAATCCCCAAAACAAATTCTGAGCGGGTTGTCCTTGAGTACTGGCTTCCGTTTCTTTGTGGGCGGGTTTCATCAAATGTTTATTTAAAAATTACCCTTGCAGGCCCTTCTTGTTGCTTACAAAACGTATTGTGAGAACTAAGTTTAATTTAATAAACTTGCTTGCAAGTTCAAGTTCATTTACTCGAAACACGTGATATACATTATTTTTAGACTGCTTACTTTTCGTGTTTGCCGACATTGGAGTCAGATTTTTCAAGTTGACTTAAGGCTTCTGACATAGCTTAACGACTGCCATCTAGTGATGACAGCCGGGATCAGCGGCTTAACATACATTCTGAAGCATGGAGGAGCTAGAGATTTTATTTTGCCACATGTAGTCCCATCACCGTGGGGACCCGAGGTTCCTTTACATGCGTAAACGCTAACAATACGCACTCGAACTGGGCTATGGTTTAGGCGAGCTCCGTGGCGCAGTGGTTAACACGCCAGCCTGCGACACGAGGGCCCCGGATTCGATCCCCGGTTACGGCTACCATATTTTGCAGAACTAATTGCATAGATTTACTCATCTCTCACTCTAAATGCTTGTACCATTTTTTTTTTGTTTCTTTTAGATTTACTACAAACTGGTGGTATATTTTTTTTAAAAATGTACATTTACTGCCTGATACATATTTAAAAGCGAATACTAAAGGAAGCACCGACTCTACAAATGTAGCAAAACCATTAATTCCTTTCTAAATATTAATTTTAAACATTTAAAACATCCTATTGCCAATCTTTTTTTAAATAAAATCACACCGATTAACAATGACCAAGGTTTTCTGCCATCGTGTAAAAGAAATAAAAGGGAAGTTCCAGATTCAAATGTGCGCCGCCATTTTGCTGACGTCATACCATGCACGTGCAACGCTCGGTGTAGACTTTCAGGCAGTAACCAGACCCCGCCTTTCGGTGTTTCGGTCTCACGGCTGAAGCAAAAAACGTAACTTAAAACCGAATTCGGAGGGTGTGTCATGTATATACTTCACTTTGGAGGGAATGAGTATGCAGATGTGTAAACTGTAAATATGTGCTTGCCACACAGATATCATTTATTTATTACTAGATTTCGCCCGCCGCTCCGCCCGCGTCAATGTCGATCCCTCGGGAATATTATATATACTTTTTCCCGGGATGAAAGGTAGCCTATGTCCTTCTCCGTACTCCAGAGAACTTGTATGCAAAATTTCATGATGATCGGTTCAGTAGTTACGGCGTGAAAGCATAACAAACAAACTCACTTTCGCGTTTATAACATTAGTAAGGATAAGGATTTGAGTATTGCTTGCAATTTGTTTTAATTATAATGTATATCTACGCGGTGATAAGTACTAGTACTTAAAACGTGTATAGTATACAATATTTAGTTTCATTCGAAATATTCTTACTGCATAAATCAGTTCCATTCGAACTTACATATTTAGTAAAATTGCACATATAAAATTAATTGTTTTTATATATAATTTGATCGGTGTATTATTAAAATTGAAAAACATGTGATGTTGTTTATGTGATGTTCTTTATGAATAAAGATACTTGAATACTTGAATGAAAAAGAACTCGGCCACAGATAGGATCTGAAAGCCTTTACGCCCTAAGTGTGCTACCAACTACATCACCGTGATTTCAAATCACCGCGTCGAATTCTCTCATCACATAATTATCTCGCAGAGTATGCACATCAAATCCTACCTGTGGTAGTACTCATTCTGTGCCTGTGGCCTAGTTCTTTTTCATATAAAATATTTTTAATTTTAAGTCATATAAAATTGTTGCAAAAGCTTCTTAGATGTATCTAATGAATCTTTTCAGTAATTTGTGTCAACTTTCTTTGATATCCGCAAAAAACCAGTTCAATCACATAGCATACATACATATCCCAAAAGTACAATGAATGAAACACAATCACATGTACAATTATACTTTTCCGGATCAGTACCACACGTCATAGTACCTAATTTAATTAGTAAAAAGCATAGTAAAGCACGCATACCGTTTTATATTTGTAATCATTAATTTGTCATTGTTTAAACATAAAACCGTATCATTTCATTAAGTTATGTGTATAACCACAGACATAATTATATTAATCGGTGTTAACTCACAAAAGTACACACGCGGACAAAAAGTTCGCGACTATTGATTGTATTACAATATCATGCTTTTAAAACCTATCCAGCTAACGTTGGCCTGCCGTGCCTCTACAGAAAATAAGAAAGGTGGGCCCAAAGAGGGTAGTTTCTCCGTATATAATAGTTCTATTTAGATCGGTCGTAGTATAAAGAGCTATCGCGTGAATTGTACACTTGTAAATCGCTTTGTTGAGCGGCGCTTGTCATTGTGAACAGACAATGCGACTTGTAAGAAATGTTTTTTAGGAATTCCATTCATGAAACTATTAGATGCGTCCGTTTTGTGGCAAATCTGTGATAATGTAACCTGTTGCATGTCCAGCCGATTCAATAAAAGTGAATCGATTCATTCAATCTAAGGGCGGCTATTGTATGATGTAGGAAATTGTGTCTCATTCACAGTTTAACTTCGTCGCGAATGATTATTTTATGCTAACCAGTTTATGTGCTATCTGATATTCTACCAAATTGAATAAATTAAATTCTGATGACTGTTTAGCTCGTTTCTTAGACGCTTGTTACTTTCAACTTGTTGCAATATATCTACTAGTTTCAAACAACGTAATTCGATTACTCATCTATTCTATACTTAGTTTTAGGTCAATTCAACTGCTCATAATTTCCGGTTTCTTAAAGTTGGTAAGAAACACAAATTAAGTTTATTTTTTAAATTATTATCAGAAAATTCTTTATTGCAGCACGTCAAAAGTATTACAACTATAATAAAACTAGCTTTAGCATCACTCGCGTTGACGTTGATCACGCCGGAATAGTCCTTTTTCAAGATAAAACCGTATAAAAAGTAAGGGTATAAGGTTCTCCGTATCTCAGACAATGTGTAGGCACAATTTCATGATAATCGGTTTAGTAGCATAAGGATTGAAGGCGTAACAATCAAATAAACAAATAAATAGACAAATAAACTAATTTTCGCATTTATAACATTAGGAAGCTACGATAACTGGCAATTTTGGCAATTTTAGCCTACTAAAGTGTCTAATCAGTTATGGTTAAGTAAGTTCCCTAAGTTCATAAGTTGCCTAAGGTTCCAGTTAAACTCAGACTTAAGAAAACTGTAAAAGTGACCTAACAATTGATAACATAATGTACTTAAATAAAAGCTCAAAATATTATAATTAATCGGCAAACTATTACTCAGGTAGGTACAAAGACATATCTGTTACATAAGTACACAATAAGTACATAATAATTACGAATCTACAAAATGACTGACAACATAATTTTGGAAATCACTTTAGATATTCAATAATTTTGCAAAAACAGACTTCATCTGTAAATAAAATGCCATAGACTAGCCGGCACCAGCAGCCGCCAGCCAACAAATCCCGTACCGCACATAAGCAGTGTGTGTGCGAGGAGGCTGCGCCTGCGCCGCGCGTGAGATTTGCCAGCGCAGCTGCGCGCGCCAGGTGTGCGAGAGCGCACCCCCCGCCCTGCCCGCCGTACAGTCGAATACACTAAACGTTCAATAAATTTAAATGTTTATGCAAAACATTTTAAACAATTAATATGAAATAATTTAGTAAATAAAAATAGCAGTAATACACCTGCAATTTTATTTTTAGTACATTAGAGCTTTTGGTGTCATAATTTGTAAAAAAAATATAGTTTATTAAGTTGTTAGTTATTACACTTTGATTTTGATAACAAATTAAGAACTGAAAATTACGATTTCATCAACCGTATTAAAAAAGTATGGATTCTATTTTTTTGTAAACAAATAAATTTTATTTATTTCATATAAGTGATAGAAAAAAATATATTTTCATCGCTGTTTTATTTTGTTCATTAATAAACGTAGACATTGTAATAATTACTTTATGTATTTGAATTCTTTTATATATTACTTACTGCTCTAAAATAAGCTTATAAGTCAACAACTGCCTATGGTAAAACATTAGGTATACAAAGAATTTATGATTAAACTAGCTTTTGCCCGCGACTTCGCTCGCGTTAAGGTTTAAAATTGACAAAGTCTAATACAAACTTTCATCCCCTATTTTATCCCCTTGGGGGGTAGAATTGATCAAAATCCTATCTTAGCCTACGTCATAACATCTACCTGCATGCCAAATTTCAGCCCGATCCATCCAGTGGTTTGAGCCGTGCGTTGATAGATCACTATGTCAGTCAGACAGTCACCTTTGAGTTGAATATATATTTAGATTAATCAATTAAAACCACGAAATTAGTATTGCGTTATATAAATAAATAATATAATAATTTGTGTTTCTAATCACCATTGTCCACGACAGTATCGTTCCTACCCCATCAAAATCTGTGAATGCTTGCGCAAACCCGCTTCCATGACATAAACAGCCCATGAAGTACCACATTTACTCCATACGGAACGCTTGCGCACCGTGGCACACAACTGCGTACTTTCTGGACCCCTTATGGGGACCGCTCCCCGAGTAATTATCCTACATGTTTTTATATCAGATTTTTACCGAATTATTATTTACGGTCTGGTCAACCTATGCTCTGGAATTACGCATACAATTGTTCGGTTATATTTGTTCATATGTATTTTGGTATATGCACATTATAAGTACGTTTTAATTTCATTCTTAGGTTAAGATTTTTCTAAAACTGGTGTAAAATATTTTTGTATGTAATACAAAATATGTAATATTTTTATTATTAACTAGCTGACACGGCGAACTTTGTTCCGCTAATATGTAAAACTAGTCTTAATTTTTTTCCGTCTTCTTCCGTCCGTCGACTTTGTCTAGTTTTCATAGTTTATTTTGCTATTTAGGATGGAGACAAATTTAACAAATAGATGATATTATTCGGTACAGCCGTAACTAACCCGACTTTCTTTATATATTAATACGTAAGACGATTTTTGACATTCTCCCTTCCATTATGTATAAAAAAACAAGAGGTTGCACTCTGGGAGTGCCGGCAGAAGCGAAAACTCGCCTTTGCGGCGGTCTCAGGTCACGTGTCCGTCTTACGAATTTTCGATTAGGTTACGTGCCCTGTCGCGAGTTTTAAATTTTTGACCCATCCCAAAAAGTGCACAACGCCGCTAAAGAAGTTTTTACTTCAAAAATAAGAACAGCCCGCTGCCCGACCCTCTACCCTTGTCTAGTATTTACTTATGACGCAAGAATCTAAAGGAAACAAATAATTTCATTTGGTTTGTTTTAATCATCTTTACTTAAAACTGCCACTGGAAAACGGCGCTATTCTTAAGTATTATCTAACTTTGCCATAACTTTGCCAATTTTGTAGTCATATGTACGAATTATCAATCCTCCTTCCACTCACTTGCAAGAAAAATATAAGACATGGCCAATCCCCTTCCCCTCCTAAATCGTCTTACGTAATAAATAAGTGATCCCATATTATACGTGGAATTTTTAAAAAAACACTTTAATTTTCACTGAGAAAAAATATAAATGGGACATTAAATAATATTCATGATTTTTATGTAGAACACATGCCATACATAAACAGTAATTTTATCCTACTAATGCGAAAGTGAGTTTGTTTGTTACGCTTTCACGCCGTAACTACTGAACCGATCACCATGAAATTTTGCATACAAGTTCTCTGTAGTACGGAGAACAACATAAGCTACCTTATATCCTGGGAAATACTATTCGGGCGAAAGCTAGTTACCTAATAACTTAGAGCAAATTTCTTATGAATTTGGCTGAACATTTTTATATATTTATCAGCAATGGTGTAAAAAATAACAACAGCTACATTTGGACCAATACTTTCAATTTCAGTACCTGCCTATTTCGAGAAATTATGTTTTAAGCTAAATGACTAGACAGATTTCAAAATTATCTAATGTAATAAATAACCGAAAAGCCCCAAGTTTAACTTGTACTACATCCGGGTAACGTTTCATAGGTCCGTTATTGCCGATCTTTTTTTAACCGCGGTTTTTATCGGAAATAGAAAGGTCGAAGAGTGGAAAGGTGACAATTGTGACACAAAGACGGTCGTGTCGCGCAGCGCGTGAGTGAGACTTTCCATCGCAACCCGACTCGCCTCTCCCCCGCTGGTGCTAGTAGGATTAATTTCATGACCGTCATCTACAATATTAATTTTTCTTTTTACATCATTCTATAAGTGGCCAGCATTATCGATTACTTCTATTTTTTTTTCACGAATTCCCATTTACACTGTTTGTAAACGAATCTTCTTGAATCTATATTCTAGATATAGATTGTTAAGGAAATATTTAAAAAAACATGTCTATTCTCCAGTCCGGAGATATAAATAGTTATTGAGTTAAACAGTTCCAACTAAATAAGCATTTGATACCACTACATTGTCGATGATGCATGCATATTATCACGTCCCTATCTCTGTAGGATTAGACAGAGCCAGGGCATAACATCCAAAGGCTTGTTGACAAGCGTATATAAATGGAAAACGAAATCAAAATAGTGAAAATGTCCGGTGAAGTAGCGAAAATCAAAAATAAAGAAACAACATAGTGATGGGTTGCTTGGATTTTTTTTGACGTCATAACGTCTTATATATCGATGAGCATATAGTACATAGTATCTATCGAGCACTCATCATATATCTCTCACCGTTGACACGTAAAATTACCGTACGTAAACCGACTTTACAGAGATTTTTTTTTATCTCCCTGGCCAATATAAAACAGTCATTTTTATCATCGGCGGTATAATTGTCGATAATAAAAGACAAATAGCACTGGAGCAAAATCGAGAAAGGTTTTGTGGTCTATCGGAAGTACGTACAACATCCCCAAAATTGTTTTACTTTGTAATCACCATGACTTGACGAAAGAGTTTATGTAAACCGTGTGTTATTAAATTTTACCGTCATGAAACGCTCTTGACATCTGTAAGCAACAGTCTATCACAATTACCAGTTTTGTGAAATCATTCTTTCACAATTCGCATTCATCTTTTAATGCAGTTTTATTATTAGAAACCTGATTTTTGCTGAATATTGCCAATAAATGCAACAGACATTTAAACCTTATAATTGTTACAATAATTGAAAATGATATCTTTTCGCGACTCCATTCACACTCACTCAACGGAAACCTAATTCTTAAATAAAATTCCGTAGATTATATGTTTGAAATTATTAAAAATATTTTTATCATGATGTAACTCAAAATTATTGCTTTTCGCAATTTTTCCTTTATCTGTGCTATAAGACGTTGCTTCGTACCAAATTTCAAGATTCTGAGTTCACGGGAAGTGCCCTGTAGGTTTTAATTCCCTTGCGAGTGTCGAAAAATTATTAAAAATATTTTTATTATATGCTGTAACTAAAAATTTATGCTTTTCGCAATTTTTCCTTTATCTGTGCTATAAGACGTTGTTTCGTACCAAAATTCAAGATTCTCAGTTTATGGGAAGTACCCTGTAGGCTTTGATTCCCTTGCGAATGTCGAAAAAGCATGAAAATTTGCGGCATAAACAGCTGTATCTTTTAATCGTGATTATTTTTAATAAATAAAATATAAATATGAAGTAAATATGCTATTCTAGCATCTAATTATTTTATCCAAGTCGCCGTTGAATCAGCTAGTACTTGGCGTACAGAGGCTAAGGTATTTGTAAAAGAAAAAGTACGCCGCTTGAGAGACCGAGGGTTTGACCATCGCTCTGATGGTACCTGGTCCAAAGGATATCCATTGCTATTCAAGGGTACGCGGCTAGTGTGATGGGTACCATTGAGCCAGGTATAGTATGGGGTGGTATTTTTGATTGACTATAGAATATTCATTTTATTTCTTATTATGTAAGTACTTATGTAAACTGAATTTTATTGAATAAAGAAAAACATTACAATGTTTTAGAGTTAAGTAAGTTCCTCAAGACTCAAGTTCCTATGTTGCCCAAGGGTCCAGTCAGTACAACGTAAGCAATACATCAGCTATTTTAACCCCTTTCTCCTCCTTGTTTACACAAATTAGAAAAGCGCTTTCCTCCTCCCCCAAGCAGACGTCATCATCGTGCAAACCACGCCCCCATTTCAGCAAAAATAAGCCTATCCCAAATCCCGCACCCGCATTCGCTGCTTACGTAAATAATTAAATGAACCCTTAAGATAACTATAAAAGTGACCCAACCCTTACAGTACCAATTGGCAACATAATTTCCTTAAACAAAAGGTCCAAGTATAGTAATAGAAGAACTCAGGTACGTAAACACGTTCGTAACGTAAGAACAGAAAGAATACTTTAATTCTACTTAAATTTAATTTCTTTTTTACGAAATAACAAAATCAATAGACGATGCGGCTAGCAACCCTTTACGATTTAGATTCCGTTTTCCATATACGCACTCACCGACACCTTTAACACAGCCTTAAGGTCTTACAGCCTTAGAATCTGTATACTCCGTACCCGTAAGGGATAAAAACATGATAGCTAGATTTGTATGTTTATACCCGCAAAAGTTGAAAATCGATTATAATGATTAAGGGAGGCATTTAGCAATATTATAAACCATATGCCACATTATAAGGTGTTGCTGATATTTTTAAATAGTACATGTCGCTATATGATGATGATGATGATATGTCGCTATATGTACACGAATTTTTATGCATTTTATATATGGACTTTTGCAGGTGACCGTACATATCTCTATATGATAAAAGAATAAGTCAACATATGGTCTACTTACATAATTGCCATCATCATCATTAGCCGTGTGGTTTCCGGCAGAGTAGAATAGGACCACTAGACTTCTCATGAGGGTCGTAAGAGGCGACTTAGGTAATACAAGCTAAAAAGCTCATAAACATCAGACCTCTCCAACCCGTCTGGCCAGCGAGGAGAGTGTAAGCCAAATCCTCTGTCTGCTCTGGCCAAGTATGGTATATCGGGTAGTACAGAGAGGGTCATGCTCCTGCAGTGGAGACTTAGAAGACCTGATAATGATTTTGGTGAATAAATGAATATGATGATCATCATCATTATCAGATTTCTACGACCCACTGCTGGGTACATGCCTCCTTTTGTCTATTTCTACTTCCAGCCATCGCAATCTGTGAAGAACTACCTACCAAGTTTCATCCAAATGTATTCAAAGTATAGAATATTCTAATGAGTACTACAGGATAATGTCATTAATAACATTTAAGTTAAACTTAACAGAGGGAAATTCCGTAGTGTCAATAAAAGCCTTAGAAGTACAAAGTCTCAATATTTTTAAAGACTATAATAATAGCGATAGTAGTCACAAAAGCTTTAAATCTTATGATTAAGTAACTATTATTAAAACATAACAATATATAAACTATCGCATTTATCTACAATACAAAACAACACAAATCTCAACCGAGGATAAAATTTTATACCTACAAATATCTGCAGTAATAATCAGCAAGGGTATATGAAAAGGTGGGCCTGTTAATACTGATTATTATCCAATCCCAATTGCAGCTTGAAAATCTCTTGTTCGTTTGGAGCCACTCCTCAGACCATGGCACACCTATCTTCTTGCCTTGCTTGTAGCACCTGCACAAGCGAGGATCTATATAATGCCACTGATAACGCTGTGTCAGCGGCAGAGTTCTGGTCCACACAAATATAATTCACCCGAGTCGAAACGCTAAGTAGACCAGGCAAATTAGGTAAGCACTTTCTTTTTCAATCCACATTCTGTCATCTCAACAATTCAAATATAGTTCCTCTAATAGCTTCCTACTGCTACAAAGATGATAAAGTAAATTCTGCCCACTCTATCGCGTAATCGTCCGTCGAGGTTGACGTTGAAAAATTTCCGTGACATATGGAAATGTCCACTTTCCAATTGATGCGCGCAACTGTATTCCGTTCCACACATTAGAGGCACATTATTTTTGTAATAATTGCAAAAGTGCGGCGTCTCTAATTCCCTAGACGATTAGGAGCGTGCGAGTGGACACTGCGCACGGTCACACATGCCTGTCACCGGGCGGTGGTGGATGAGCGGCGTCTACACCGCACGATTCCGTAACACGAAGTTTTTATTAATTTAATACTATTTTTTTAAAGTGAAAACCTTTTAAGGATCGTTGTCCTGCCCTTGTTTGAGTTGAAAAAAAAATTGAACTGGCGACACTGTTGCTGTTACCGTAACCGACACCTCTGTACATAGGTAAGTAAACAAATGTTCAAGTTTTCACTTTCGTCGACCTCCCGTTAAGCCACTTTTTTTCATCGCTGTTGTACTAGTGAATTGACAAAACAGAATAATATTACGAGAAGGTATACGGGAGAATGTTTTCTATTTTTAGGATGAATTGGTATTTTTTTTTTCATTAATTTATAATCATAGAGGGTTTTCACTGTAAATAAACTTGTACTTGGATGAATAAGAAAATTGTAAGTAACATCTAAAAAATAAAACTAATGAAAGCATTTGGAAAATTATGAATCACAGTAGAGCGAACGTGTACAACGAGAAACTATAAAATCTTAACTGGTATTTTTTGAGATACACAAATGCTGTTTGTTTATATCACGATTTCTTGTAATTTTTTGGTAATTTTAAAAACGAGCATTGTATTCATATAACAAAAACTATACAAAACTACTTACGGGTAACGGCTCTATCTCAGCATTGTTGTCATCAGTCGCAAAAACCTCGCAACCAATACCGATACGCCTCAACGTGTGTTAAAACAAAATATAGTGTGACTTATTAATTTTATGATGCGACGGATGGCGACAATTCCTACGAATCCACTGGTTTGATCATAGGCAAATTTCACTACAGCCATACCGTGGCAGTTTATTTTAGTTATTCCGCACATCTCTTCCATACTGGTCTGGGTGAAAAGAAAAAACGTAGAATGTGCCAGCTGCTTCTCTTCCCGCACAGATCGTAAAAGCCGAACGAGGGAATGAGCGAAAGTCTACGGAATCATGCCAACAGGTGATGCGGCTAGCAATCCATCACTATTTTGATTCCGTTCTATATACACACCCTTCAACATGCTAAATGTGGCTATAAAGTCTTATAGACATAGGCCTTGTCTACCCCGCAAGGGAAAAAGACGTGATAAAATGTATGTAGGTCTGTATTCCACACACTGTTCATCACCAAATTACACCCATTTCACATTACAAAATGATCCAAAACAAAAACCGTGAAATCCGCCGTAATTCCCGCCAAGAACTTCCCTGGCAAAAGGATGCGTTGAATGCTCTTTTTTAGCTGCTAGAACGTTGGGAGCCGCAAGCTAAAACAAAGGTTACCTCAAAATGCAGAAATCTCCATAAATAAATAAAAAATAATTATAGGCTGAGTCGTGTTATTGAATCATATTGTCAGTAAAGGCCGACGTGTTCGTTGACCGTCGTCAATTTAAATTTAATTGATGTCTTATTATTCTAATACTCAAACAACACTACGCTGGAGTGAAGCGCGCGCAACACGTAAGCAATTAAAATTTGGGATGAGTGAAGAATTTTCAAACACGTGTGATGAGAAAACACGGAATAACCCGCCATTAATAGATGTATACAAAGTGTGCTTTAGGTGGATACAAAAAAGACTAAAGGCAGCTTTTGGAGATGTCTATATTCTGAGGGTGTAAACGCCGCCGCGACCATACCGACCGGCGCACCGCGGTCGCGGGCGCACGGCGATTTGTCGGATTTCACGGCATTCGTGGGTCACGCGGGTCATGCTGTGGGTCACGCCCGCCAACGTCACGTCCCCGCTTTCCATTAGTTCATGGAACGAAAGTACTGGCTTGCCACGACAATTTTTGATTTTCCTCGAGTTTAGACAAAGGTGTGGTGCAGCGAAAGTGGGCTGAGAAAGTCTCATAAAAATTAATGCTGAAGTAAAGCAAAGAGGAGAGAAAAACCCCTTTTTAAAGAAATAAATATGGCCACATCAAAATCTAATCAATCGTTAAGAGGGACGATGGTATCCAGATTCGCACGTGTACACATAGTTACAAACATATGAAGACTCAAAACTTTATTGGGCACTCGTGTGACAAAACGGTGACTTGACCTCTCAGATTTGACTAGCTCCGTGGCGCAGCGGTCAACACGCCTGCCTGCGACACGGAGTGACCGGGTTCGATCCCCGGCCAGGTGAAGATGGAAAATGATCTTTTTCAGATTGGTCTGGGTCTTGGATATGTATTAGTTATAAAATATAGTATCGTTGAGTTAGTATCCCATAACACAAGTCTCGAACTTACTTTGGGGCTAGCTCAATCTGTGTGATTTTGTCCGTATATATTTATTTATTTATTTATTATTTGTTGAAGTTCATACTTTAGTATCTTATGTACTATTTTTAAGTTTTCTGGCATATTTTTATCCTCATACGTACTCCTTGTTCAAAGTGTTCTATATACCATTTTTCATAATACGTAAAATACATAACATACGTTATAGTATTAGCTATACAGCTATACACATTCATACTTTTTAAATACCGACCAACGTTTTACTGAAATAATTCTGACTTGACCAAGGTCGCAAGGATGCGAGCGGTCCATGTCCAGCAGTGGACTTCTTGCGGCTGATATGATGATGATGAATTACACTAAATAATATAGTTGAATATTTTTTTCAATTTGTATTATAAAGAACTAAATAAAAATATTTGACTTACACATACATACATATTATCACCTCTTTATCCCATAAGGGGTAAAAGCCACGTTTAGCGTGTTGGTGGGCGTAAAGGAGGAAAACAGAATCAAAATAGTGATTACTTACATTTAATATGAATTGCCGGAATGACAAATCTCAGTGCCCAGCCTTTAAAAACTTATATAACTACCTCATTTAAATAATTTTAATTCAAAAACGCAAAAAGTTGCTGTAATACAGATATTGTTTTTAAAAGCAATGAGCATACCTACTTCAGTAACTTAAAACGACTTACATGCTAACCAAAACAAAACCTACCATATAGGCTATCAATTAAGCGAGCAGTGTGACCAACCTAGCAATTCTGACAGTAGCATTTGTCCACAGATGAGCGAGCGAACGCGCCCGTGACTTCCGTTTCCGGCGGCGCGCCTGCGCAGCATCCGAGACCAACAGACCGGACAGTAAGTACAATACAGGGCTATTTTCAGTAATTAAATTAGATTAGCTACCATTTATCTAGGTATATTAATCTATGATTAAACAAATAACCGGTTCTATATATTGCAATAAAACATTATTTTTTATTTTGTAAAGTGAATAGACATGTGTAACAAAATAAAAATAAACTTTATTAAACTTTCACACTTTAAAAGGGTGCCGCGCGAACGGAAAACGTTACTTCTGCGAAAACCATTAGACTGCGCATAACTAGGCGTTTACTTTTAGTCTTAATATTTTCGAATTTCTAAGAAAGGTCCTGCTAGATGTAAGTATAAATATTTTCATATAAGAATTATAGTTTTAGACGTAAGATTTACAAACTTTTCGAAGGATAATGTTTTTAGATATCATAATCATAACATTATATACTTATATCGTTTTTAAATTTCATATGTATCTGTTTCAAATTCCAACAAGGCGGCGATCTTTTGCAAGGATCGAGCTAACCTACACAAATGATTTTGATGCATTTAATTGTACTAGTGATTTATAAATACGTCAATACCACAACTTCGTGTAGTACCTTCTTAAACACATAACTATGTGTACAGATGGGACTTTGCAGTCTCGTTGCGAACACGATGAATGTAACTCCAACGGATACAAATAATAAAAACGTTCGTGCTAAGTCCTGTTTATATACCTATAGAATAATGTCAATATCCAAAAAGCCTCGATTAATGTTATATTTTTTATTTGTTTATACATCATTACAATGCGCGGTATATTATTAAAAATAAGGTAGGATTCGAACCACGTCCCTTAAGCTACGCCGGCGTGTGATACCAACTACACCACCGTGACTTCGAATCACCGCGTCGAATTCTCTTAACACATATTACCCCTTAGGGTATACGCATTCCAAGCATGCGTACTTCTTCAATACTACACACTATTTAGTAGTGTGGTATTCTAGTTCATTCCATATCCGATGAATAGAAAGTTGAAAAAAATAATAAAAAATATATGGTGCCTTTTTTATAAATTATATTTATCATATTATTTTACCAAATAGTTATTTTAATATAAATCCTAACTAATATTATAAATGCGAAAGTGAGTTTGTTTGTTTGTTACGCTTTCACGCCGTAACTACTGAACCGATCATCATGAAATTTTGCATACAAGTTCTCTGGAGTACGGAGAAGGACATAGGCTACCTTTTATCCCGGGAAAAAGTACTATTCCCGAGGGATCGACATTAACGTGGGCGGAGCCGCGGGCGAAAGCTAGTATAATAAATATATTTTAATTTCTATTACACAAAATTAGCTGTGTATCCAAATAGCAACACTATGCATTTAAGGGTTAAACTTTCACACTTTAAGAGGGTGCCGATATATTTCTGTGGTGCCCGACAGATCTTCAAGGAGATCTCCACATTCTTTCTGGTGACCAAAGAGCTGGCTCGCATTTTGGCCCAAGATTGAGTTTGGCCATCCAGTGAGGAAATGCCGCCAGCCTTTTGGGCACCCTGTCCGCCGACCGAAGCGATTTAAGGATCATTTTTTATTTAATTTAATTTTTGTTTTTACTTAATTTTTAAGTATAGGTAATTTTAGTTATAGTTTTAATTTATACTTATTATAATATCATTTTTAATATGTATCTTTAAAAGTTGATTAAACTGAATTATATACCCGTATATGAGGTAATATGTGTACATCATCTCTAGTTTTGTAAATTTTACTTCAGTGCATCTTCCTCTCCTCTAAAGTACAGTTGTTGTACCAAGAGGCTCATAAACAGACTCGTATTTATTAGTCATCTTATCAACTTTATGGTTTGCAATAAAATATTGAGTATTAAGCCAAAACTACTTACGTACATACGAGTCTGTTCGTCTACCTTAGCACGTATTTCAGATTTGTAATTTATTTGCCGTAATAGATTTATAATTTAGTACCTAATCAATGAACTCATTAAAGTTTCCCTACAAATGGGCATTGAAATAAACGTGGAGAAGATGATAATTATGCTGGATGTCCACGTTGTACCTTTACCGGTTTCGATTGGGAACTGCATCCTTGAAGCTGTAGGTTGATCCATGTTGAAAGATTCAGCTTCGAGAACGAGGTCTTTCGATGAATTGGACTCGGCTGGGCTCCGCATTGTCTTCTCTTCCTAAATACCTCTGTGCTCATGGTCGCTCTACGGAGAGGGCTATGCTAGGTGTTTCTTTGCGCCAACGAGTATATTCATACAAAGGTCATCTACCTAGCTCAGCTTCTTCTTCTTTTCGAGTCGCTGGAAAATTAAATTATATCCTGCCAATGCTTAGCCACCTGAATGGCGCTTGCATTAGCACCCATCAGGTCGCCCATTGTGCAGATGCTTGGGCATTTAGAGCAAGATAACAAGTGGGTCATTGTTTAAACGTCTCCACATTGACATAACTGACCATTAGTATCGACCGAAAAGTCCCATTTCACCAGGTTTTCTTTCGACCGGCCTACCTGTATTCTGAGTCTATTCAAACTCTTCCCGGTGAGCCATGGTAGCTGGTGGCCGGGGGGAAGTTCCTCTCAGCAGACAAGCTCTTTAAAGAGGCAATAGGCGGGGAACAGCGTGTAGAACCGATCTCCGATGCGGCAGATAGATTCTCGAGAGGCTACCACGTACTGGCAAGCGCAGTTGGACATCCAACCACCAGGAGGTCGTTTGGCCTGACCAAGGTCGCAGGAAGACGCTGGATGCAGACCGCTTTCAACCGGTTGTATTTTTGATTTCTTAATTCTTATATTCTTGGGGGAGGACTATGTCTAGCAGTGGACTTCTTGCGACCTATGTTTATTTATTTATTCAGTAAAGATTACATATTTGTACAGTTTGGTGCGAAAACGTTAGGACCATGGAATGCCAGTGCAAGGGCATTTCTGAAACAGCTAACTCCACGCCTGATCACCGCCGCTGGCGACAAGAAGACTGGCTACTTCTCTTCTCTACGAATTAGTATAGCTATTCAGAGAGGAAACGCAGCCAGCGTTCTTGGCACCATGCCGTACGGTCATAATCTTTTAGTTTTATTTTGAAGTTTAGTTTTTAGTTAATCGCAATTGTATTTATTTTATTTAGTAATACATATTGAGTATTTTGGGTATACTATAATTATGTTGTGAGACGGTTAAAATTGAGCAGTAAATAAAGGGTTTACCATTTATGATTAAAATTTAAACATTATGCGACTACTAAGTAACATTCCACTCCTTACGTCGACATCAACCAAAACATTACATGACTGAATCATTTCTCAGTGGCCGGCGTCATGGAAATAAATGCGACTTACGAAACTGGAAAAGTTGGAATTTTCCGTTTTCGAATGTTTGAAAGTTACGAAACAAGTTTTTAGAAATTGTGACGGAAATAGAATGAAATGTATGTAAATAAATAAACGCTATGAATCTTTGTTTTTATCCTCAAAGAAAACTTTACAAGAAACTAGCTTTTGCCCGCGGCTTCGCTCGCGTTAAGAAGTATAGTTCAAGCAAAGTCTCAGCCCGATCGGTTTAAAATTGATAAAGTTTCATACAAACTTTCATCCCCTATTTTATCCCCTTGGGGGTAGCATTGATCAAAATCCTTTCTTAGCGGATGCCTACGTCATAACATCTACCTGCATGCCTAATTTCAGCCCGATACGTCCAATGGTTTGGGCTGTGCGTTGATAGGTCACTATGTCAGTCAGTCCTCAGAGTCAGTCAGTCACCTTTGAGTTATATATATTTAGATGAATGTTCCACGTTCATCCTTACTTCCTTATCCTTACTAATATTATAAATGCGAAAGTGAGTTTGTTTGTTTATTTGTTTGTTTGTTTATTTGTTTGTTTGTTACGCTTTCACGCCGTAACTACTGAACCGATCATCATGAAATTTTGCATACAAGTTCTCTGGAGTGCGGAGAAGGACATAGGCTACCTTTTATCCCGGGAAAAAGTACTATTCCCGAGGGATCGACATTGACACGGGCGGAGCCGCGGGCAAAAGCTAGTTATATATAAATTCGTAAGTCCGCGCATATCTCAAAAACTTTAGGTTGGATCACATTTTTTTATTTACTAATCTATACTCTGTTTGTTTAGGTATTTAAAAATATGTAAACAATCTTGTTACGTTTTTTTATTGAAATGTACACTTTAAAAAACTAAATATTTGCATTTTATTTGAATTTAATGAAATTACTTTTACTTTCACATTGAATTGGTAAAGTGTAAAGTTTTTGATTTAAAAAGTGTACGGTCAGCTTCAAAAGTGCAGTCAGAATTTCTCACACTAATTGCTTAACAAATTAGTCGCACTTAAGACCTTGTGATTATGAGTTGTTGCTAGTCTCTGTGTGTGCGCCGTCATTGACGTAGATACGATAAATGTTATTCTTAAATTCAATGCTTTTTGCAGATACGGCTAGCCTCATGGTTTATGGCTGCAGTCGCAAAATAGCGAACTTGCCTGCGGGTAGCAAGTTCGAATCTCACCACACAGTGATGTTTCATTAACGTTTTGTTGGTTTTATAACATCGAAATTCATGTTATTCGTAAACTGTCTAATACGATGTTTCCGTATCGTATCTCATATGGTGCAGAAATAAAAAGTCTCAGAACAAGGACTAGAAAAGTGAATATTTGACGGTGAATGAAAAAAGACGGATGT
The DNA here is from genome assembly GCA_947532085.1 of Elegia similella. Classification (NCBI taxonomy): domain Eukaryota; kingdom Metazoa; phylum Arthropoda; class Insecta; order Lepidoptera; family Pyralidae; genus Elegia; species Elegia similella. The sequence goes on from OX383928.1 coordinate 9,592,121, forward strand.
TTGTCATTTAACCGAGTTCGTACTCGTTATAGTTGAATCGTGGTGAAGACAAATTGACGTGTGTTTAATTTGGGGTGTTTATTACCTACACTTTTGAAAATGCATGCGAACATAAATATTGAGACAAAGGCGAATACTGTTTCTCTGTATAGCAGTGGCCGCAATATATCAGAAATTTCAAATGAAATTGGATTAAGTGTAAGTATTTTTACAGCTTAAAAACAGTCGTTATTTACTTAAAAGTTTTGGTTATTAAATTATTTCAAATTAAAGTTTAAGTTTTTAACACATTGTATTGACATATTAATGATGATTTGCATTAATAAGTGTTAGTTTTTGAAATAAAATAAAAAATATTAGGTAAATATAGTCTCAATCACAACGTAACGCTAGCCTTCTTATTTTATTTTAGTGGAGGACCGTGAAATGTTCGGTGACTTGGGTGCAGCGGTTTGCTGACGAGGGTACTCTTGCCAGCTGGCAGCGGAGTGGAAGACCGTCGATTATCTCTGACCATCAGCGCCGTATGATGTTGGAAGAATATAAAGGAGATGGTTTTATACCCATTAGGCATTCAATGTCTCGTTGCCTACTGTTCGTCGTGCACTTCATACTGATGGTGTGCACCACAGGAAACCGGCAAAAAAACTATATTTAGCACCGAGGCATAAAGGAGAACGGTTGCATTTTGCGAGAGATTATTTGGACTTCGATTAGAAGGCTACCGTGTTTACAGACGAAAAGTCATTTATGTACAACCAAAAGGGAAGACGCAGATACAAGCGACATCAGGAACAATTACTTTTTTACTGTATGGAAATTTGGAACAGTTTTATTGGGACTGAAATATGTGCCAATATAGTGGGATCCATGTGTCGTCGTATACTTGACTATATTGACAATAATGGTGGCTATACAGAATATTGAGTGAAATACCCCATTTGTGTTTAGACAAATCATGTGGGCGCACTATAAGTTTCCGGAATGAATATGAAAAAATACTATTAAAGGTACAAAATTAATTTATTGTTTTTCAAAATAATCTCCCTTGGCGTCTATGCACTTTTTCAGTCGATGAAACCAGTTTTGAAAACTTTTGTGCCACTTCTCTGTGGTGACCTCTGAAACGTGTTTTTCATACTCCTCGACAGCCTCTTCTGGTAATGAAAATCGTTGACCGCGTAATTGGTTCTTAATTTTTGGGAACAGAAAAAAGTCACAAGGTGCCAGGTCGGGACTGTATGCAGGATGACTCATGAGTTCTACATTTTTCGCCTTCAAAAAGTCGTTTGTCTGTCTGGCCGTGTGAGAACTAGCATTGTCGTGGTGCAGGATGATACGGCGTTTACGGTTATTTTACGGAGTTCGTCAATAACTTCCGGCAAACAAATGGTCGTGTACCAGTCACTATTCACTGTACGACGATTATCTAAAGCAACAGTAGCTACGTGTCCAGTTATATTATAAAAAAAAAGCAATCATCCGCTTAGATGCACTTTTCACGCGCGCCACTTTGGTTGGTTTCGGCTCATCTTGAAAGACCCATACGCTCGATTGCTGCTTTGTTTTGGGATCGTAGCAATAAATCCATGTTTCGTCACCTGTTACTATGTCCCACACCAAATTTGACGCACCTTCGTTGAATCTGGTAAGCATGGCACTGCACCAAGTGACGCGGTCCGTTTTTTGAGCCTCGGTCAAGTTGTGTGGGATCCACCGCGAGCACAGCTTTCTCACACCCAAATGTTTGTGTAGGATTAATTGTATTTGACTCATGCCTATTTCTAAGGATGCGCGAATTTCATGGTAGGTCACATGCCTGTCTGTTTCAATCATACGGCGCACAGCATCGATGTTTTTGTTGGTCACAGCGGTGGACGGCCGACCATCGCGAGATTCGTCACTGAGATTGATACGACCACGCTTGAATTCTGCAAACCAGCTATAAACAGTTGTCTTGCATGGTGCTTCATTGCCAAAAGCTGTTTCAAGCCGAGCGATGCTCTGTTGAGCTGTCAAATTACACTTAAAATCTAAAATTTTCCCGAGTTAAATCCATGTTGATGCAGACACACAATTTTTTAAATGGCGCCACAAGGTAAAAACAAAAGACAGTCAAATGAAACAAACTGCATTCTACAGCCAAAGAGATCTATTTTCAAATGTTGCAATAAATTTTTGAATATTGTTTATGTAAGTGGCCAGTTTCGGAAACTTACAGTGCGCCCTATGTACTTGAAGTGTACTTAAACATTTCCTATTACTCAATTGTTTTAAAGCCCCGACAAAAAGAGAGGAGTTTAAGTTTGACCACCGCTATGTGTCTATCTATTTGTGTCACCGTATCTCTTAAACTGATGTGTATCCGTATTTTATATGAAAGTATTTTTTTTAGCGATAACCTTAAAAATATAGTTTTATACTAACTTGTTCATCTTGTATTACAATGGGATGTGTTGGTTATGTTAATTTCCGTAAAAGTTGGTTGTAAACTGTAAAAGATTGAGGTTAAGTTTCAATCCTCTTTTCGTAATGAAAACGAATAATTAAGCTTTAACCTCAATATTTACTATGAGCGTAGGTAAAATTTATGTGTCAAATATTGACCGTCATAATATTTGTCACACTGATATTTTATTTTATTACTTAAATAATCCGTCTAATAAACCGTTGCCATGGTCTTTGTGCATTTTTATTTTATAACAAATGGATTAATACCAATCGCATGCAGTATATAAAATAAAGTTATTAAAAAAATACTATGACTTAAAAATTAAATTATTTAAAAATGATATACTATTTGCGATACGAACCACGGTCTTTATATTAGCAGTCCAACCATCTACTGATTAGACCAATAACTTGCTATGACGTGTGGCGAAATTAAGAACCGGTTCCATCTCGCCTGTCGTAATGACTCGTTATTACTATTCCGGTTTTCTTTACAATACACTTATAGTTAGTGCTATGTAGTCTGTGTCAAACAAGCACGTAGCAGAGTTGTGTGGGTAATGTGATAATGATCACTGTGTGCATTATGGACACAAACACTCACGCAAAGAGGGACGATGTGTACTGCAAAGTAATTTGATCTCTGAGCTATGACTCTATTTATGCTTCTTGACTGTACATTCGTATAAAAAGACCTATCAAAGTTGTTAACATGTTTTCAAATACCTAAACAAACAGAGTAAAGAACAAAACAAAAATTAAAATTTTGTCAAAATCGGTTTAACAGTTTTTGAGATAAAGTGAAGTTTATCAGTCAATAAATAAAGTTGAAGCCGTTTTATTTAATTAGTGAGAAGTTTTTTCTTTAGCTGGTAGAAGTCGGATCACACTAAACAGCCAAGATCGATGGTATCTTATGAAATATCGCAGCTAAGACATTGCTTGCTATTCATGTGTGTAAGTGGCCAAGACTTGTGAGAGGTGATATTTTCCAACCTGCCTGAAGGCATCTGAAATAGCTTAACGACCGCCATCTAGTGATGACAGCTGGGACTAACGGCTGAACGTGCCTTCCGAAGCACGAATAAGCTCGAGAAATTTTCGTGCCACCCATCCCAGTGGGGACCACGCCCAGGTTCGCTTTATATGCGTAAGCGCTTATAATTCGCACGCCAATTGGGCCATCGAGCTAAAACATTGGCTTACTTAAGATCTCAACTGAATTCTCTATCTATAGGTACTTTCTTTCACCCGCACCTCACTCGCGTTTAATTAAATTCAAAGGAAGCGGTGCTTTTTCTGGAATGAAAGGTGCGTGTTGTATCTGTATGTAGTTATGTGCTTCTCCGAACCCCAAACAACGGGTTTGCAATATTTCATGATTAAAGGTTCAGTAGTTAAGGCATTGATTTTTACTGGTAAGTTAAGGAATGAAAGCGTTACCAACAAATTAACTTAAGTACGCATTTATAATTTAAGCTAGGTTTCAAATTCAAGGAGCTACTAGATTGTGACGTAAGTTGGCTAGCTTCTTACCTCCTCACGAAAAAGTATAATACTTTTTGGTGAGGACAATATTTTGAATCCAGAGAGGAACGAAGGAGTCTAGACTCCTGAGGGAAGCGAGAGATTCCGAGTATGTTGCCCGAAGTATAATTATTATGTTAGACCCGAGTAGACACATGCTTTTGCTGCTTTTCAACCCCCTCTATGACAAACAATATTTGTGTTTTCATTTCCACGGGACAAAAAAAACTTTTTATAGCGAAAAAAAAAATTTTGTTCCTCGAGAATAAAAACCTATTTTAGATCCTCTTTGTTTTTTGAATAGATGAGATGAAAATAAGGGGTTTACAGCATTCGTCCTTGTTCGGAGCACCATTCCTTTCAAAAAATAATGCATGTCCTAACAGATCCGGTTCACGTGGCTAGCTTCTTATTGCGTAATGAGGACACTTGAGGATGCAAGTTGCATGTGCGTCAGAGCTGCGTCAACTGCAAGCGTCACCATGACAGGAGCTCCCATTAGCCCGTCGAGGATGGCCGAGGTATCCGGCCATCACAAACTAAGGAATAAGACGAATGTATAACTAAATTAATATTAACTCGGTTTTTATTAAGATAGCTAATTATTTTACAAGGTGGAGGAACTCATATTTACTTCGCATAACCGAAAGATTGACTGTTCGATAATGCTTTTAGTATTAAATCCACACATTGTGCTTTCTCATTGTATTTGCAATGGATATTTTTTAACAATAAAATTTAATAAATTTAAAATAATCTTTTATAAAAAAAACCGAATTCAATCAAACTACTGAACCGATTTTGATGAAATTGGATACAAAAAATGGGCCTTTTTGAATACATGCACAAACAAAAAAGAACTGTTCAAATCGGTTGACAAATGACAGAGTTATGTGGTAACAAACATTAAAAAAAATACAGACTAATTGATAACCTCCTGATTTTTTGAAGTCAGTTAAAAAGAACATAATAGGCTAGTTTCCTGGGTTAAAATAATAACATTACAATTAGTCCGTCAGTTAGATAATCAAAAAATATTGGACACGTATTTTTTATTTTGTCAATTAAACAATAAATGGAAAAGTTATAGCGCGTCAAAGTTCACGAGAGGGGGCTTGTGACGTCAAAGTTTGTTAAAAAGTGTAGCAAACTATGACGTCACACGGAATTTCAAAGGGCTATATCTATATCATTTTCTACTCAATCGACAAAAGAAAAAATACGTATCCAATATTTTTGGAATTACTAACTGAGGGACTAATTATATTTTTTAGGAAACTAGCCTATTACTTAAAGTTTATTTTCTGTACTCTCGATGTGTTGTGCATCCGGTGGATTAAAACAATGTTGTTCGCAATTATTGTTCCAGTTATGGTTTTATGCGAAATGTTGCGACACTGCGATTGTGGGTTACTTGATTTTGATAAGCAGATTTTATTTAAATGGTGGTGCATACTAGGTGATGATGTGATGAAAAAATTACAGTTTTTGACTTCTGTCTGATGTTAAGCTCTAGATAAAGAGTGGCGAATGCCTATCAGTGTCTATGAATTGTGGCATCGAAACTATCACTAGACTGATATGAATTTTATTTTAAAATATCTTGCAGGTGCTCTCGCGTTTATTATTAGAATGCAATAGCAATAAAAACAGCTCTCAAAGCTATAGCAAAGCAGCGTGATTTTGAAACTATAAATTTTATTAAAATGGCTAAAGTAAATAACAAAAAAAATCTACCTTCGTGGCCGACACTGGTGTCAGATTTATCAAGCTGCCTTAAGGCATCTGACATAGCTTAATCGGTGACCTTCGCTACAAAGTCACCGATCAGCTGTAATATTACCTGTACAAACATAGCTGGCCGAATCTCAAAGTGAAGTCGAATTTATTTTTTAGTTTTTACCTTTTATGCAGCTCTGTGTTTCATTAGGGAATCTGTTTCCAAGGTTTTGATATAGCCCAGAGGTTCAAGATCACGCTTTATACTACAAGAAAAGCGCTTATTAACTTTTTTTAGTTAAGGGCTTATAACTTTACATACGGCCAATAATACAAGGACCAAAGCAGCAAGATGACGCCCGTTAAAAGCTAAAATCGAAAATAGTTTCACTCGAGCAGATATTAAGAAAAATCCTATAAGTTAAACGTAAATTCTCTTGATCGGCTTAAGTTGTCCTTACGCAAAAAGAATCACGCTGAAGAAGCAAAAAAATAAGCGTATACGCATGACTACGTCCAGACAGATAGTAAAAGTTAGCAAATTCTATGTTTTTCTTTCCCAGAACACAGACACACTGTGATGGGTGGGACGCAGGGTTGTTTGATGGTGACCTAGCTCATAAGGTCACATAGTAATGTATCTAGCTGACCGCTGGCTCGCGCCGCATCCTGCGAGATGAGACTTCCTGCGCCTGCGCGGTTGCACGCGCTGTTGAGCGCGACCGGGTGATGGGGGGTAATGTGACAGCGTCGCTTCAAAAATCGTAGCAGCTGTAGGTGCATTAAATATTTAATTGAAGTATTTAAGCAACGATTTTAATTAAATGGTTTGGTCTCTGCCATTATCATCATTTCATAAACTGTAAGAAGTCCACTGCTGTACAAAGGCCTCTCCCATGGATCCTTCGTTCTATGGAAGAATATTACTATACTCACAGTTTCTTTGACTTCTTGTGCATCCGACGCGGCTTTCCATCGAACGCATCTAGCGTGATCCATATTAAAATGTGTGTCTACTTTTCCATATTTACATTATTAAAAATATTTATAGTTATTGATAAATATTTTGATTACTATTTTTTGTATTGTTTCGGGGCTACAATAGGAATACTCTCATTCCCTTTACTCTTGCACACAATAGGTCTAAAACACATCTTATACCCAAGCTTATACAAGGAGCACTGACGTCCAACGAAAATACCGAACCTCGGGCTCCGAAGAACCACAACAGGCAGCTGACTTTACAAGAATAGAAAGGAGGAAGGGGCCTAGAAGTAGGATAAATAAGAATGGGTCTACGGTTCAATATCGTCGGGGTCAATACTATTTACAACAACAAATAGTCTCTCTCTCTCTCATTCTCTCTCCAATCGTGTGAGTTTCAGGTTGCATCCTGGTATGCTTCAGATGCCGGTGACCGCTACAATAATAATCTCTATAGTATAATATCTATTGTTGTCTACTACACTTACTTGTACGTAACATATTATATTTAAAGTCATATTTATTGTAAGGAAGTAAGTGCGTCGGCGCCCTACTTGATTGTGAGATATACAACAGCCCTTGGATTTATATCTTCTATTATTTGCATTTTTTATAATAATTTATACCGGTCCATTTTCGTCAGGCCTCCCCACGTGCGCGCGCGGTATAATATTACCCGGCGGCCGGACATTGCGCGTTCACCGCGTAATCTCACTCACTGTATCATATCTATTAATTGTATTTCCATTAACAACCTTATATCAAGTAGCGTAGTCTGACCTACTAAATTAATTGCGTTTTTTGGAGTGAAAACTGCTTTAGCAGCGTTGTGCACTTTTTGGGATGGGTAAAAAATGGTTAACTCGCGTCAGGACACGTGACCTGATCGAAAATTCGTAAGACGAACACGTGACCTGAGAGGAGAGGCCTCCTGGCGTAGGAGAGAAAGTAATATCCCCCTCTTTTTCTACCGCGCGGAGATTTCACTTTTGCCAGCACCGGTTTTTTTTATTTATAACTGTGCAAGAAGTTTACATGCATGAAATATTTGATATCATCACACCAACGCTTCCGAAGTCTGCCTGGTTTCCCACGTCCATCCTCTCGAGTCCATTCTATTGTTGAAGCAGCCCAGCGATCTAGGTGCATTCGGCAGACGTGGCCCGCCCAATCCCACTTTAACGTGGCGGCTTTGCGACCCACATCAGCAGTACCGGTCATCAGAAGCACTGAGTTCGGCACTCTGTCCAACCTTGTGACACCCAGAATACTCGCTCCATAGCTCTTTGGCGAATCTTGAGCTTTGCCCAGCAACGCAATAACATTCCCTTGAAGGAGCGACTGAGCCCGTCAAAATGAACACCTTTTCATAGAGGACCAATACTGAAAAATAAAAAATATCGTCGTAATTTACTTACTTATTTCTGGGTATAAATTATCCTACTAAGTATGGCAATAAATGGCTTTTTATTTTATTTACTTATTTAATAAAAATATATATTTGGGTGACAATAACAATACAGCATTACTTTGCTTATTGATCATAGTATATAATAGTCAAAACTTGCTGCATAATAAATAAAAAAGCGTCTAAACTCGTCAAACATAAGATACGTACATAATATATTACCTATATCTTATTTTTAAAACTAGCTTTTGCTCGCGGCTTCTTTCGCGTGTATGTCGATCCTCGGAAACAGTACTTTTTTTTCGATTCCCACCGGAAGCATACTTTGTTTAGTTGCTTCCAGTTTGGTTAGGACATTGCAGGCTTTGAATCACCTGATTGTCTGATAATAAAGATGATTCCGTGCTTCGGAAGGCACGTTAAGCCGGACCACGTCCCGGCTGCCATCTGGTAGTCGTTAAAGGAACCACGTCACAGGCCGAGAGGCGGTTCCGAAGAACTCTGACACCAGGGTGTGCATGGTCGATTGACCGTGACACCTACTCGAAATGATGATGATGAACAGTACTTTCATCCGGGACTAAAGACTACCACTACCACCATAGCAAATTTAAACTAATCGGCTCAGTGGTTGAAGCATGAAGAGGAACAGACCGACAGGGTTACTTTACAATATTTTTTTCTTTTCGTCTTTTTGGCCCTCAAACTTCTTTCAGAAGCTTATTTTAGCCAGTGTCTAGTTATTCTTCGAGTTATTCTTGCTTGTGTATCAACGATCAATGATGGTGTAATTCATTTTCCTGATTCAACGGAGCCCCTGGCGACAATTCCCACGAATCCACTGGCTTGATTATAAACGACGCAACGAGGCGAACAAACACCAGCCCGCTAAGTAAATCTCACTACAGCCGCACCATGACACTTTATTTTAGTTATTCCACACTTTGTTCATAAACATGGGTATTTATAACACCAAATTACACCGATTTCACATTATAAAGTCCACTAGAAACAATTTGCAAAACAATCCAAAACAAAAGCCGTGCAGTCCGCTGAAATTTCCGCCAAGAACTCCATTTATAATATTAGTAGGGATATGGATTTTTTTTTCGGAAGGATGGATTTGTGTCAATACATAAACTCCTACTTTCTAAACCAAAATCTAAAAGTACAGTATGGGTAACAGGAAAACGATACTGAAATAAGATACAACTTAACGGTACTTTTAGATTTAGTTATGTGAAACTAATTTTCGGACAAGTATAATTAACTTTGTTTATTGCATTAAACCCACGTTCACGATCCCGTTGATGTCTTTTGCGAGGTCTGATGTGGTGTGAAATAGAATTGAAGATTTTCGCGGAATCATTCTAGACATTTGTTCAAATGCTTTATCTTTACTAATATTATACAGAGAAAAGTTTGGATTGACTGTTTTTAACGGCTCGAAAGTTTTAAACGATTTATAGGCACGCACGAAGGGTTCTGTACCATTATCTATAATAATAAGTATAAAATAATTAAAATATTTTTATTATTTGTTATAACAAAAAATTATTGCTTTTTGAAATTTTTCCTTTATTTGTGCTAGGGTTCCGTTTTTTCTTTTTGAGGTACGGAACCCTAAAAAGACAAAAGAAACAAGCATGGTTTACATAACGCGTTGGGATGAAATCATTTTTGTATATGTCTGTCTGTTCTGTGCAATAACTGTCGAACCAGTACTCCAGTTAAGATGGAACTTGGAAGGTAGGTAATATTATTATAACTTTCACAATTGGATTAGTAAGTAGTTTATCAGATATTTATATATCTTAAATGTTCACGAGTTCCAAATCGACTACGATTTTATACTACAAAAATAACATAAATGCATAACCTTTAATAAAAGTAAGTTATACAGTGAGTTTGATACACAATAAAATTATTCAAATTACCTTATTGATGTCTATAACTATTAGACCCTTGGAGAGTCAAGGAAGCCGAAGAAAAGATGGGCAAACAGATCAATGAATATCAATAACGAGCGCGTGGCAACATGATTAAGACGTATCAAGTATTTATGTAAATTTTGAAGCCACGCGCAGAACCTGCCCATCTTGTCAATAGCTTCCTCGAAATAATTTACACTATAATGCGACAAATCCAATAGATATGCAAAATTTTACTCACCTGATGATATTCAAATATATCATCGTTTTGTAATAGCGGTCGATGAACTTTGTATTTTTGTACAGTCGAATTCAATGGTGTTGTGAATGGTATGTGTTCAGTTGGCATATCAATGTGAATAATATTTTGTTTATTTTGTATACTAGCGGGCTTACATCACCCGTGTTTGTAATAATATTTATAGGTAAAAACCAATTTTAAAAAAATATGATGGGCTCCACTGTTTTATTTTTTTAAATACCTAGTATTAGCAATAGCGGATTTATACATTTACCGAATCTAAGGCTATTTTAATTATCATTACTGACTCTATCAACTCAGGTGGTCTAATTAAGATTTTTTACGTTTTTCAGTGGCGAAGACAGGTGACCAGTCTTCGCCACTTGCCAACCACAAAAAATTAGCCGCAGTAAAATATGTAATGAGTGGCTTGGCGTGGCGTAGGTTGATCCACCACTGTATCCACCTACTTACCTGTTAGTTATTTTTTCTAACCTATTTTGTCCCACTGCAGGCCTCCTCCATTGTTTTTCATATTTCTCTATTTTGCGCTACATCTGACCATTTCTTTTCAAATTTCTATATATCGGCACACAAACGTTTCTTAGGCCTACCACACTGTCTGTTACTATCCTTTAGTCAGTTACCAAATAGTTATATGATTTTATAATAAATTGTCATTATGGACTGAATTACAAATTTTCGCTAATACCAAAAGTTTCAACTTATAATAATCATAAATTCCACGATTGAAAAAAATATAAATGACGCTGAAACCAATCAAGTTATTACGTCATAATCTACAACCAAAAATAGTATCTAAATTGCAACCCAAAAGTTAATTGACCTTATTAGCAAACACTACCGTACGCAACTGTACAAAACAGTTCTTTTCAAACTCGCCATTGTAAAAAGCTGTATTGTATCTGTTCGTGTAAACTGTGTTTAGGCACAGAGTTATTGTGTCGCTCTATTATGATTGCTCAGATCATAAGATGCCTGAAAGGTTTTATTTAGTCATTGTTGGTTAATTAAGTCATCGTTGAGTGTTTATTAGTTCTGTGGGTCACCGGGCGAGTGGGCGTGGTTGCTTGCTGTCCCTTTCGATCATTTCAATATCTTTTGTAATGCGGTTTGTTGTCGATCAGTCTCTGTAATTACGTATTTTATATAACGGACTCGCGGTTTTTAACCGCTTTGTATCTCTTTATTGATTGCTATTTTTATAAATTCAATTATTGCTACGGAAATAGATATCCTACTTACTATCTATTTAAATAATTTAATCAAACAAATATACAAAGTGACTCAGTGCAGCATATGATGATCAAAGATTTAATTCAAAATTATAACGGGTGGCGCAAAAGTAAAGACCCTATTTGGTTCAGCTATAACATTTTTTCTAAATTAGAAAACTAGATTTAGGTTTTTTTAAATGTATATTTGTGCCATTAAATTTCGTACCATTAGGATTTAAAGATGATGTCTTTTAAATGGTGACCTCCAGAGTTGATACACATTTGAGCCCTATTTATGACATTTTGCATAACTTGCCGTAACACTTCCTGCGATATGTTCGTTATTTCTTGACGAATGTTTTCTTTTAGAGCTGCGAGAGTCTGTGGCTTGTTCACATACACCCGAGATTTCAAAAAACCCCAAAGAAAGAAGTCTGGACTGGTCAGATCGGGTGATCTTGCATGAAATCGTCGACGAAATTCACGTTGTGTTCTTATCACTGATGAATTATTCCGTAAGAACATTGACACAATTATTCCACGTTCTTGGGGAGTAAAACGGTCCATGTTTATTTTCAGTGTATTTTACATTTGTTCACTACACAATTTTCAAAAACAGAATGACAGAAAATGTCATATAAAAAAAATAAAAGTATTTTCTTTAGTGCCCGTACTTTTGCGCCACCCAGTATAAGCATTTTAGGTTTTTTATTCTTAACGATCAAACAGTTCGCATATTCGATCTAAAAATTCTAAATCTAATCGAAAAATTCTAATCGATCTAAATAGCTGACTGTTTCATATATAAATTTGACAATATGATGCCAAATTTATATATGAAACGGTCAGCTTTATATATATATATATATATATCACATAAGATCATCACGCTCGAACTGAAATTACATTGATCAATGCTATCCAGCTCTATAACTTCATAGTTTATTTCCACTACTAAACCTAAAAACAATGAAATATAAAAACTTGATTATTGTAAGTGGTATGGATGAGATACTCATATAGAAAATTTTATAAAGCATGCCCCTTTGGTTGTTGACTTTTTATTCCTTTGGATGAAAAATAAAAACTTATTTTTAAATATTAAACATGACTTGAAGACCTAACAAACAAGTATACAGCCCATAAATATAACTTTCAGCCATAAACAAGCAATGTCCATAATCCAAAAGCTAGTGAATAGCCTCGCACCCAAAAACACGTGCACGGATTTCGCAACAGACATACAAATAATAAATTCCAACGCACACCAAATTATTTCTGCCCTGAATAATTTTATACGCATTTTAAAATATCTTTTCACATGGAACGTGGGATTTATGATCGCGGAACCCGTTCGAAGGGTGGTCCACCCTTTGGGACCGAAGGGAGCTCTGGACCCCTCGCTCCCATTTTCTTATATTTTTTTCTTGACAAACCCCAGCTGGTATACGACATGTTATAAATAAAATCGCGATTTTGACCCGTCTTGCTTGTAAGGGATGTTCGAGTGATCGACATGTCTAGGATTTCTTGTATTTGTACCATAATAGTGCTTATTTGTAAAGTCGTAAAGATGAATTTTCTTTGGCTTATGATATTACGAACGGTAAAAGTGATATTGTTGATGTACACTCGATTCGACACAGGACGTCCTGTCTGTTTTGCAGCAATTATTATTATACCGAACCGGAACCGTTTGAATACGTTATGAGACGGTGCCCGAACTATTTTATAGACATGAAATCGATACTCAATTTTTCTATTATCACAATTTGATGCAAGGTTCTTCAATTAAGTAGGTATATTAATAGCGGCTTAGGTAGCCAACTGATATATTCGATATTATAAATTAAATAAATAGTAACGCTAAAGCCCAGGACTTCATTTCTGTATACTATAAAAGAAAAAAAAATTAAATAAGAAAATCTTAAATTTAACAAATCGTTTTTTATTTTAATGAAAGAATTGCAAGAGCCGCGATCTGTAACCGCATCCAGCCAGAACCAAAGCACCGTGGGAACAACCCCCGCCCCGCGTCCCCCTGCCCCGCCAAGCACCCCTTGCGTGTCGTTAATGAGCGCCCTGTGATGGAATGTTGCTTTTTAATTTGCTTTCGATGAATAAATTAGTATATTTTATTCGATTTGATTTTCGTAAGGGTGCAATGACGGTTTCAATATACACCTAGATTTGAATTCAGTTCCAATTTTAAGAGGATTGGGGCTTTATGAGAAAAAAAATAAGGTCTTGGATGTTTGTCATAAAATATAGTGTTGTTGACTTAGTATCTGAGAACACAAAACTTGATTGCTTGTCGGTTGTTAAGACCGTGATAATTGTGAGTGTCCTGAATTGATCAACAAATGTAATACAATTAATGCAATGCAATATTTTAGTTTTTAGTACGAATATAGTTAGGTTTATTTATAAGTAGTTTAATGTAAGATTATTTGTTTGGAGATAATATATGAATAACAATACATTTGGGATCTTATGTCTTATACCTTGGGATTGGGCCTTTATGACAAAATAAATAAGGTCTATATAAGAATTATTACTGTCTAAGTTTACAATAGATATTTTCATACAAATCAATAACCAAAATACAATTTTACAAACATCCGGATCCGAGATGTTTACATTGGTGAGTATGTTGACCCCTTCTTTTCTTCCAGAGACATTTAGAAAGCTTCAATAAATTACTATTTAGTTTTGAATAAAATTAAGAATTAATTTTAAACGTCACTCAATAAAATATCAACAAGTAGACACGAAACACTACTTAATAGCCAATCAAAGCAAACTGATGTAATAAATAATTAAATCTGTCGATACAAACGCATAGTTGCATCTAACATAATTTGCTAGCAATCAGTGAAGCCATGAAGTGTGAAATCAAATCGATGAAACAAAAAACGAAAAGCGCGTTATATAAGCTCACTCTGGCGACGCACGTTACAAAACTCGATGTAACGGAGTAACGGAACGGACTAATAATCAACTGACACAATGTTACATAAAGTTATAGTCCAAAATGAAAATCAGAAAAGATATTGGATTTTTAAAAAGAATGACTGATAAGTGATAAAGTTGTTCACTTTCAGAAATGTTTCGCAAGCAAGGTATTGACAAGATTTGGTCCAATCGTTTTAGCTTTTTCAAAAGCAGTTTATTTTACAATTATAACTCTTTTTTTATGAGGAATTTGAGCGCCTTTGATCTCTATCTTGCCTGATGGTAAGCAACAATGAGGTCTGCTTGTACCACCCTAGACCTCATCGTTGCTTACCATCAGGCAAGATAGAGGTCAAATGCATTCAAATATAGTACTTCAGGCACGTAGAGACCAAGACTGGACTGAGTTTCTTTCAGGGTATTCTTCGCAACAGTGGTCATTCCAAAACGCTAGTAGTTTTTCGATTTTGGAAACAATAAAAGAAAAAAAAACAGTAGAATATGACGTTCAAAAAGCGGTACAATATCCTATTTTGTTATTTCTAATAAAAAATATTTTATTTTATTTTTTAATTTTCAAATTAATAATTTAATAAAGTACAAGTATTCGCCCACGCCGTGAATCTAACCCGGTGTCTCTCGTATACCAGCCACGAAAATAGCCAATATAATTGAAATTTCTCTGCAAAAATCATATACTATTACACTCTTTCCAAGGGTATTATTTTTAATTTTAGATAATTTTACAAGGTCTGTGGTCTAGTAATCATCATGCCAGGCTGTCACACTGGAGGTCCCGAATTCAATCCCCGATCAGGTCAAGATGTAAAATGATCTTCAGATTGGCCTGGGTCTTGGATGTTTATCTATATTTGTATTTGTTATAAAATATACCTAGTATCGTTGAGTTATTATCCCATAACACAAGCCTCGGACTTACTTCGGGGCTTGCTCAATTTGTGTGATTTGCACCTATATAATATTTGTTTATTTAATTTTTACAGGTAACTTGTGCTTAATTTGATTTAAGTACTTAGACAATATTATTAACAACTTTATTTTTCTCTATTTATAAGGCGGCAAACGAGCAAGCGAGTCACCTGATGGTAAGCCACCACCGCTGCCCATGGACAACTGCAACACCAGGTTGTAACAGGAGCGTTGCCGGCTTTTCAAGGAATTGGGGAAAGGACATGGGGGGAGGAAATGGGGGAAGGATGGGCCTCCGGCTCTCTCACTCACCGAACGAAGCATAGAAGCGGTAAAGCTCCTACTCAAACGTCGATTTTCTGTGAGAGTGTGGTACTTTCCCGGACGAGCCGGCCGTTATATGCTACATACTTACAAGTTATATACTTATTTTTACTTTGTATGAAATATGTCGTAAATAAGACCAAAGAAACACAAACGCGCACCGTTCCAACTTGTCAAATCTAGATATTATTACGCAAACGAGAACCAACCCTTTACAAATCCAACGGTCACTCCGTCCCTGTCTTGGCTAGAATTATTGTAATTTAATAACCCCGTCAGTCCTGCCCTGTCTTGCTGTCCTGCCATTAGCAAGCATTCACTTGCAAAAATAACAATAGATCACTTGCGACTTTGCGCCCTACTATGTAAATTTCGAAAATGTTTTGGATCGTAAATCCGTAGAATAGTCGTAGATTGAATCTATATTCTTTAACACGTGGTTGTTTTTAATTTATTCGATGCGATAGAAGATAATATCGCCTTAATAGCGTGTAGCGGCTTGTTTAACTTGTTGATCGTTTGTAGATGTTGCGATAACGGCCGGGTATCTGCAAGGGCGTGCTCTTTTTCTACCGAGCAATTTAAGGACCTTCTTATCTGTGTTCTTTTCGCTTGTATTTGTTATTCCAAAAGTTCAAATATGTTATATGCTACCTTTTACTTATTAAATTATATTTACTAGAAGATTATACATTTAAAAACAACATCTAGAACATTTTGTATAAAACGGTATTTTTCTTAATCGTTAAAACCTCTTAGCCTGTCAATACAACTGTGTACATGTATGTGCAACTGTGCATATGTATTTATAGACACAGTTGCTATTTATATGAATAACTATAAGTTAGAAAAAAAAACAACAAAAGGATTTCAGTGCTAAGAAAACGTAGCCTCTTCCTAAGCGTTTCCCGAATGGCGTCTTGAGCTGTGGTGCGTCGGAGTCAAGATTCCGCTTTTACTCGTATGACAGCATTTTTGACCGGCCGTCAGCCTAACGTCATCCCTCCTTTGATAACGTACTCGAAGCGTATTGAAACAATGCATCGAATTTTTCAAAAGAAAAACGTCTTGACAGACAGACTGATAGAAGGACAACCAAGTGTCCTATAAGTCCTATAAAATTGAATAATCTATTTATCATTGCTGGCACCTTGAAAATTAATTAATAATAGTAACATGTTTTTGTAAATAACATTATATGTTTGATTAATATAAGTTAAACTAAATTGCAATGCCCTTCCAGGGCTCATTTGTGCACGTCAAAATGTATTAAGTAAGACCTAATGTACCAAATGAAGCAAATAAAGATTATGAATATAAGGGTTCCGTTTTCTCCTTTTGAGGTACGGAACCATAAAAAACATACAACTGAATTGATAATCTCCTCCTTTTTTGTTCTCATAGCTACGAGCCTACAAAGATGCTCTAGAAACAAAAGCAGCAAGATTTGCGAACGAAAGAAATGAACAGGCACATGAAAGCATGGAACATTGACTTTATAATAAACTAAAATGTACATTTTATAGATATGATTATATATATTATGACTATAGAAAGAAATCCATTAAGTAAAGAAAACATCCTTCATTCAAGAGGTGACTTTAGCCTGTCGATAGATAACTTTTCCTATAGGACCCATGCTGGAAACTCAATTTTTTTTTTTGTTGACAAGGCAGTCGAACATTTTTATTTGGAAATGTATTTTTTTTAGTTCTAAAGGTTGATCCCATTGGAAAAGTTATTCATATCGACGGGCTGAAACACCACTTCAAGGATCGGACAGAGTTTTCTTTACATATTGTATACTAGCGGCCTGGACCCCGGCTTTGCACGGGTGCAATGTACATATAAACCTTTCTCTTGAATCACTCTATCTATTAAAACAAACCGCATCAAAATCCGTTGCGTAGTTTTAAAGATCTAAGCACACATAGGGACGGACAGACAGCGGAAAGCGACTTTGTTTTATACTACGTAATTACAAATATATGGCGCTGCTGCGCCCTCTATAGGATTTGTAGTCTTGTCTTCTCGTATTCTAAAGAATCTGCTGAGGCCCAGGCCTACCATATGATAGCACAAAAGCCCGACCTTGACTTATAATAGAAAAAAGGTTCATTTACACGGCTGCGACTCTCAATGAATTGTGAGGACACCGCGCCCACACTAACAGGTGTTGCATTGTTGTATGCAAATTACACTTTCGCTCTGAATTTATTTGGGTTACTGTATAATTGCTGCTTGCTACAGTAGAGGAAAATATTATAAAGTGAGAACTTACCGAATACTTATGTAAGCGTTCCAGAATCCTGAAATCCTGAAATTTGCTTTGTTAATCAATCCGTCCTTATTGAAGTTAGCATACATTTTACTATTTAGAAACTTTTAAAATCAAAGCCACATGGCTAAAATAATTATTACCCACACATAGAAGGACACATATATACTTGCCAAAACTTGGAAAATTTTCTAGCAATATAGAACTGGTAAACAATTAAAGGAAATTACTGCTCTGGTTTACCATATTAATTGTTAACAGTACTTTCTGTAAATTCTGTACATTATATCTTGTTTTTGAAATATTCCACTCAAAACTAGCAATTTCGGTTCTCAAAAACGTTATAATTTTGTTGCACCACAAATTTCGCAAAATCCGGTCTTTACTAGACTAACAACTCCCATAAATAAAAATAATAGTCAACAATGGAACAGAAACAGTCTGGGAACACAAGTAAACTTGTTTAAACGCTACAACAAGTCGTCCATCTTAAAACCAGTGGAGTAGGAATCGATAAGTCATGTCATGACAAACGGTTAGTTAATGCTGTTGTTGATAACTAATGTCTTGTATTGTATCGCATTAAAAGGACGGAATTGGCGACTTGTGTGAATTAAGGGTCAAGTGAATAGGTGTTTAGAAAGCGTGAGGTCAGTTTCCACTTCCTTTGTTATTCTATAATGGTCAGTGTGAGTATGGACACAAGGGTTAACTATAATTTTGCGTGCATCACATTATTATTTTTGTGTCTCCAATTCATGGATTTTAAATTATAACTAAATCATTTACTATCTTCTTGATAACTTTAGCACATTCTCTGTTTAGTCCAAAGATTTCATTAGTAGAGAATATCATATGGCATTAAGTTCACCTTTTATACGTTTTTATAACCGTGCATTATAGTTTAGGTTAAAAAATATTTCATTCTTAATCGAATATTAAAGAGAAAGGGGGACAATATTAACAACTTTATAAATCTCGACAAAAATCATCTGTTATTTGGTAGAAAATGTATGAAACAATTGAAGAATTTAGTTATGTAACAAGTCGTCCATCATCTGAACTAGTAGATTCGACATGGAGGACTCGTGAAAAACGGTTAGTTACTTTTTTTGATACTAATGTCTTATATGGCATTAAAGGATGGAATTGGCGACTTGTGTGAATGAAGGGTCAAGTGAATAGGTATTTAGAAAGCGTGAGGTCAGTCTCCACTTCCTTTGTTATTCTATAATAGTCAGTATGAATATTGGCACAAGGGTTAACTATAATTTTGTGTATAATAATAATAATAAGCCATTTATTGCCATACACATGCCAGGTACATATCATTTACATTATTCATGGATTTTAAATTATAACCATATCACATATTATCTTCTTGGTTATTTCACTCATTTTTATTCTCTGTTTAGGCCTAAGATTTCACTGAAAGAGAATGCCATATGCCATTAGGTCCAACTTTTGTACAATTTTTGTGTGTGCCTTGAAGTTAAAGTTAAAAAATATTTCAGTCTTAATCGAATATTAAAATAAAGAGAAAGGTATTAAAACTTAAGAAATCTTGACGTAAATCATCTGTTTTTTGCTCGAAAACGTATATGGAACCATTGAGAATTTGGTTATAACAAGTCGTCCATCATCTAAACAGCAGAGTCGACATCGAGGAGTCATGAAAAACGGTTAGTTAATGCAGTTATCTACACTAATGTCTTGTATCGCATTAAAAGGACTGAACTGACAACTTGTGTGAATTAAGGGTCAAGTTAATAGGTGTTTGGAAAGCGTAAGGTCAGTTTCTACTTCCTTTGTAATTCTATAATGGTCAGTGTGAATGGCAAAAGGATTAACAAGAAAGCATGCACCATATTATTATTATTAGGTACATATTGCGGCTGGGGTCTCAAATTCATAGATTTTACTATCTCTATTTAATAAACTAATTATTTGCTTCAAAATGTATATTTGTGTAAATCAAAAATATGCGGCTGATTTTCTGCGCTCCGTGGGTTTTCGCCACCACACTATTAAATTTGATTCCCAGGGCATTGACCATAGGCATATTAAATGGTTAATGTCTAATAATGTTATCTAATGTTTTATATCTTAAAATATATAAATCTCGTGTCACAATGTTTGTCCTCAATGGACTCCTAAACCACTTAACCGATTATAATAAAATTCGCACACCATGTGCAGTTCGATCCAACTTGAGAGATAGGATAGTTTTTAACTTATGGCGAAACGAAGTTCGCCGGGGCAGCTAGTCCCATTATAAGGACTGAATTGACGATTTGCGGAAATAAAGAATATGTAACTAGGTGTTTAGAAAGCGTCAGGTCAGTTGAGTATAGGCCTCCACCAAGGATTTCCAGAATAACCGGTGCGGCCTGCATCCAGCGTTTGCTGCGACCTTGGTCAGGCCGCCCGAACACCTTGTCGGTTGGTGTACCACGCTGCGCTTGCTGATACGTGGTCACCATTTCAAAACCTTTCTGCTCCATCGGCCATCGATTCTACGCACTATATGCCCCGCCCACTGCCACTTTAAAGAGCTGATCCACTGAGTTATGTCATTGTCTCGTAGAGAAACAGCGAGCATAGGAAAGAGCTATGGAGAGTCATAGCTCTTTGGGTGACCTTGCTTGATCCTTATTCTATATCTTTTGCTATTTTGCATGCATCATGTTATTAATACATAATTATATATTTTGGCTAGTGGATTAGATTCCTAAATTTTAAATATACATATCGCTTATTGAGCTAGCCCCAAAGTAAGTTCGAGACTTGTGTTGTGGGATACTAACTCAACGATACTTTATTTTATAACAAATACATATATATATAGATAAACATCCAAGACCCAGGACAATCTGAAAAAGATCATTTTTCATCTTAACCAGACCGGTGATCGAACCCGGGCACCCTCGTGTCGCAAGCTGGCGTGTTAACCTCTGCGCCACGGAGTCTGAATATAATTGAGGCTTTAAATATGTTTATTTGTAAAACTACTAACTTTAAACGATTCTTCAGTATTTTCCAACATAGTGGTCTTCAAATCCATGCAAATCATAATTATAACCGTGGACAAACAGCCACGTCCTCCAAATGACGTGGATTTGATCAGGTGCGTTCCACATAATTGTTTGTCTTCGCTGACGACAGAAAACGG
This sequence comes from Elegia similella, assembly GCA_947532085.1. Taxonomy (NCBI): domain Eukaryota; kingdom Metazoa; phylum Arthropoda; class Insecta; order Lepidoptera; family Pyralidae; genus Elegia; species Elegia similella. The sequence continues at coordinate 9,613,279 of OX383928.1, forward strand.
CTGGAAATGGAACGGCTCTCGCTCATTGCTGTGCTAAGTAAATTTTTCCTATACAACATTTTATATAAAAAACGAGATATCTTTAGGGATTTTGCAACAAATGGAAAGCACAAAAATTGGTCTCAACCCTTTATTAAGTAAAGATAAATAATTTTTATTGCACTGAAACTACATAGGATATTATTTCTCGATTTACATCGAGGTCTCTGGCTGTAAATTAGAAAGAAAATGGTATAAAGATGACGTAATTTCAAGTTAAGAAGAAAGTCTTGAAATGGTAGTGAAATTATAAGATGACGACTTTACGCTTTTAAAGAAAAAACTCAACGTTAGAGTATATTGGCGAGCTCCGTGGTGCAGTGGTTAACACGCTAGCCTGCTAAGGGTTCGATCGTTGGTCAGGACATGATGGAAAACGATCTTTTTCAGATTGACCTGGGTCTTGGATGTTTATCTTTATAAGTATCTATTATAAAATATCGTATCGTTGAGTTAGTATCCTACAACATAAGTTCACAACTTACTGTGGGGCTAGCTCAATTTGTGTAATATGTCCCAATATATTTATATTTATTTATTTATAAAAACTAATAAACAATATTCAGTTATAAAATCTTTTTCAAGAAAAAATAAACCGACTTTATAAATCCTACCCTTACATAAACATCGAAAAGCATATTCCACCATTATATTACCTACCTATTTGAAGTGCCACTATTATTTCTAGCACAAGTATTTATTGCACTATTATTTCTAATATATCGACATTCCGATATATTAGAAGATTTGTGATTTATAGATACAGGAAAAATTGTGCTCATTGATTTCAGTTCAATGGGTTTAGTAAGGAATAAATATGATATAAACTGTTCAGAGATGAGTGAAGAATAGTAATGGGCCAAGTAACGAAAAAGCTATTATTATAACTAATACAATTGACTATATAAACATAAATCTGTGAATATACCTCCTTCTTTCTTCAAGACGTTTAATCTATACATATAATAAAACAGTAAAATTATTTTGTCTGTACATTTCGAATTTTTGACTGAAATGGATAGAGGGACACTTAAAAAGAATAATAGAAAGCAAAAAAATTTTTTTTGGAATTTCTTGTCTGTCTGTCTGTCTGTATGTATGATCACGATTATCTCCGAAAATACTGAACTGATTTACTTCAAACTTTCACCAATTGCTTTGTTTTAACTCAGTTTAACATTTAAAGTTTGTTTCATCAAAATCAGTTCATTAAAAAAAAAGTTATCGTCATTTGAATGAACTCAAGGCATAAGTTTGCCTGCAAACATATCCTTACTAATATTATAAATGCGAAAGTGAGTTTGTTTGTTTGTTTGTTTGTTTGTTTATTTGTTTGTTTGTTTGTTTATTTATTTGTTTGTTTGTTTGTTTATTTGTTACGCTTTCACGCCGTAACTACTGAACCGATCATCATGAAATTTTGCATACAAGTTCTCTGGAGTGCGGAGAAGGACATAGGCTACCTTCTATCCCGGGAAAAAGTACTATTCCCGAGGGATCGACATTGACGCGGGCGGAGCCGCGGGCGAAAGCTAGTAACGATATAAAATTAACTCCATCAGAAGTAAACGGTGACTGGCGTTTCAAAGATCGGTATAGAATAATTCCCAAGTTTTTCCCTATTCTTATATTGACTATAGGTACGTGCGAGAAGCAGACAGAAGCATTTATTTTGTTTGGCTTACTTTTCTCTCAAATCAGCACGAAAATAAACAATCACCGTACTTCTAATTAGAAAATACGGAAGAATATTAAAAAGATTTACAAATTGAGAGAAATCGTTATAACAGAAACACGGACGGAACATTGCAGCGTCATTGTTCTACGTATCAGAACAAATTTCACTAACGTCAATTAATATTAATAGACACTTTGGCCAAAATTCCGGCGCGTAAAAACCGCAGCGGCGACTCGCCGTCTGTTTTGTTTTTATTATTGTTTCATCAGGGATCAGTACGAATGTGAATCCTTGAAACGACAAACAATATTATTTTAGTTAATGCTGTAATTTTCCATTACTATTCTGATTCCGAAAGATTTCAAATAGGAACTTGGCTATCTGTCTGAACTAAGACCTTATTGAAATATCTGCGAGGAGACTACAGGCCAAATCAACTGTCTGCTTTGGCCAAGATGGCTCCGGTATTACAGAGAGTGGCATGCTCCTGCAGTGTAGACTAAAAACACCTGATGATGATGATGATGAATATCTATGGCTACGGTGTAGTGTATTGGTATGTAATCTATTATTTTTTAGTTTCTACTAGTTTCAGTTTCTGTGATTTGAAATTCATCTATACATATAATAAAATCTATACATATAATAAAATAGTAAAAATATTTTGTCTGTACATTTCGAACTTTTGACTGAAATGGATAGAGGGACGCTTAAAAAGAATAATAGAAAGCAAAAAAATTTTTTCGAATTTTTTGTCTGTCTGTCTGTCTGTCTGTCTGTATGTATGATCACGATTATCTCCGAAAATACTGAACCGATTTACTTCAAACTTTCACCAATTGCTTTGTTTTAACTCAGCAAAACATCTAAAGTTTGTTTCATCAAAATCGGTTCATTACAAAAAAAGTTATCATCATTTGAATGAACTCAAAGCATTAGTTTGCCTGCAAATATACACGGTGAATTTTTTATCGTTTTGGACCCTAAAGGGATGACTCAGACCATCAAAATGAACAACTTTTCCTACGGGAACAATGCTGGGAAAAAAAAATCGACATTCCCATACAAACTGGCCGGGCGGCGGGACTCTTTTTAATGGAAATGACGAATTTTTTTGAGTTCCCTGCATTGGTCCCATAGAAAAAGTTGTTCATATTGATGACCTAAGTCACTCCTTTAAGGGTCCAAGCAGTTCCTGAGGGATGGACACTAACGTCGGCGTCGTAGCCGCGGGCAAACGGCAAACCAACCGAAACTGCTGCGCCTAGAAACTTGAAATTTGGTACAGGGGTTCTTTCAATGATGTGAGTGAGCGCTAAGAAAGGATTTTTAAGAAATTTAACTTCTAAAGGGGTAAAATTTATATGGAATTTTCTCATTTTTGGATTTAGAAGTATGAAAGTAGGTATATAAGTTCTCGATTAAAATTAAAAAAGATGTGTGTGGGTAGATGAAATTTGCAAAATTCCCCCCCCCCCCCCTTAAGTTGTAAAATGGGGGTGGGTGGTATAAACTTTGTATCGAAATTTTCTCATTTCTGGACTTAGACGTATGAATTTAAGTATATAAGTTTTAGGTTACTATTAAAAATATCTGTGTAGGTAAAATGGACGATATTTTCCCCTGAAGGAAAAATAGCGGGGTAAAGATTGTATAGGAATTTACTTATTTCTAGACTTAGAAGTATGAAAATAGGTAAATAAATTCACGATTACAATTGAAAAAGATCTGTGTAGGTCAACTGGAAAAAAAACCCCCAGTAAAGTTTGTTTGGAAATTGGAAATTTTCTCATTTCTGGACTATGAAGTATGTAAATAAATAGTTATGTTCTCGATTACAATTAAAAAAGATATATGTGGGTGAAATGGTCAAAATTCACCCCTAAAGGGGTAAAGGTTTTATGGAAATTTTCTCATTTCTGGACTTAGAAGTATAAATAATATACTACTTCCATACTAATATTATAAATGCGAAAGTAACTCTGTCTGTCGTTTTTTTACGCTTCAACCATTGAACTGATTTGGATGAAATTTGGTATGGAGGTGTGAGGCCCGAGGAAGGACATAGGGTATGTTAGATTCCGGGAAATTTTACTTCCCGAGGGATTAATTGTTCCCGAGGGATCGACACTAACGCGGGCGGAGCCGCGGGCAACAGCTAGTTATAAATATTTTATCAAAAATATGTGTGCAAAATAAAAAAATAAAAAATAAATTTTTCTAAGAAAATTAAATAACCTACCATTTTTCAAAATATCTATTTTAGAGGTACACCTCTATATTTTTGAAGATGTAATTCAAAATAATATTTGTATTTACTTACAGTTTATCAGAAGTAATCATCTTTACATATGAATCACTCTATATAACTTAATTATGCAGCTTTATTTGAGAATGTATTGCGAATTGGTAATAAGATAAGCATTTATATTCTTCATCTCTTTGCTGACTAAAATTTCAAAAAGTAACAGGATAATGTGAAAATATGCGAACTAAGTAAAATATTATAAAATAAAAATCAAAACGTTTATTCAGAAAATAGGCCTTTGCAGGCACTTTTTCATTTCGTCAAATTACATTTTAAAGGATCTAATTTAGTGATATTTATATTATTAATTAATGTGCAAAAGCTACAGACAGACTAAAGCGTTTCGGAACCGACCACTGCAGAGAAGAAACCCGAAAAGAAACTCTTTCCAACAGTTTTGGTCGCCTACTCGCCTGAAGAGTTTTTAATTTTATCATCTATCTTTATCATATATTTTTTTCATTTATCATTTCTTTTTTTTTCATTTCTAGTAATGATTACAATTTTTATTATATACATTATTATTTTTGGGAACATATTATGTTAGCGATCGAGTGTGCAAAGATATTTTACATTATACACAGTAGTCTCAAAGAGGCCGATATAATTATAACAGTTGAGAAAATAGCATCTAAAATAATAATCAGCTACCAAAGAAAGTTTCCCAAGTATCGTGTTACAGCTTATGGTACAGAAACCATGTACTTAACAGCCAACGTCATAGTTATTTGTAGACGTGGCCGATCCTTGAATTTCGTCATGGTTTTCTGGTTTCTAAATCAAAGTAACCGGGTTATATAACTTCCAAATTTTATTTTCAGCCTGAAAACTTGGAAACGCCAAACAGAGTCCAACTTTTGACTGATCTTTTATATGGGTACAGCTTTTTCTAATGAATTAAACTTAATCGGTAGTACAGAAGGTATTTACTTTGATTTTGTTTTTAAGAAGCTTAGATTATCACGTCTTTATCCCTTACGGGGTAGACAGAGCCTAAGGCTATAAGACCGTAAGGCCACGTTTAGCGTGTTGGTAGCCGCATCGCCTTTTGTCATAATCCTTTAAATTTTTTACGCCCAATCCCTTGACCTGCTTCTACGGTCTACGCGGAAAGAGAAGCAGTTGGCACATTCTACGTTTTTTTGAAGTTCTACTTTGATTCTCTTTTTTCAGTTTCTTTCGGATTTGTTCTGAGTTGTTAGTTCATTGTGTGATCTCGGCGGAAAGCTTCTCTTAGATTGGCGTGAACATGCCACTTGTTAAATATTTCGAACTTTCCTAATAGGAAAATGTTCCCGGATTTTATAATTATATTAAACTCGTTAAGCTTTGTCAGATGCTTCTGTGTAGCTTGAAATATCTAGTAGGTACCGACATGTATTCTACACTATAAGAAGACTGTTAGTACACTCTAGTAAAAAAGAATAGTGGAAAATTTATATTTATCAATTATCCCATCGCTTTTATTTTTCTTTTGTTCTCACAGATAAGCGAAAAGTTATTTATCGTAAGCTACAGAACCCTTACAACATCCCTAAAATTAATATCAGTATAAGTATACAAATATCGTTCGATGAGACCCAAGTCGCGGCCCGGTCGTCGAATCCTCGAAATAAATTAAAAACTGCTCACTCATCATCAATCAAACGGGCTCGATTCCATCAATATAATTTACTTTTTGTAGTTTTTAACAGAAAGCTCCCTCCGTGACTCGCAAGTTGAGGGCCGCTGCGCCAGGTACCGACGAGCTAGCCTACTTATGTTAACATAGGTAATTTTCTTTCGTAAATTAAAATGTGCAATTACATGATTGGTGTTTCATTTTGATATAAATACAATACAAGTAGATATTACAAAATGTAATCTCACTTTCGTTTTGATTTATTTTTATTATTATCTTCATTTTCTAAACTTATAACTTTCTATGTTTGGTTGCGTTACGAGTAGACGGCCGCAGCATGTACTTGAGTAAAAGGGATTTTTTATTTTAAAAGCTTTTGTACTTAACCTGGTTACCTGAATATCCCATAGGCAATAGGAAAAGGGATATGTAAGCTGCCTGTGTCATGTCATCTTATCTGATTCCAATTTCCACCGATTGATTAAATCATGTGATACTTGGCTTTATCTTATCAGACTGTACCTTTGTTTAAAACAAAATTTCAACAATTCTGCATATAATGGGTATTGTATTAATCAGACTTAATTAGTTTCGAATGCTCGGCACGTTTTGAATTGACGAGTTGATGTTTTTTGCTGAATGTTTGGCTGACGAATTTTATTTTTGTCGTAACTCCTAATCTGATACACGTACCGATATACATCTAAAATACTTGTCCACATATTTTTATTTTAAAACGAATTATAGGTATGTATTTGTAATGATGACTTCAACTATAAGACGACCATAAGGATTGTTCCTTTAATGAGATATTGCCATACTAACCGCACTTGACAGGCAGATTGGCGAGCACAGTTTCTATGGCTTCCTGAGCTTTCGAGGCTGCTGCCCATCGGAAGCATATTTTAGCTGCAGAAGGATATGGAATTAAGGTATCGGTATGCTGCTCACGTGGATAAATGGAAAAAATCAAGTAGCAACTTGGGAGGCCGACGCCGGCGCGCGTACTCTATACCATACCTGCAACCACCGGTCTTTGACTATGACGCCCCTGACCTACTACGTATATTAATATACTAATAATACCTAGTAAACCCATCGTCAATTTTCTTTTTACATTGTGGCTATGAGCGTCGCTGGCTTCTTGCTTTTAGAATGGTAAACAAGCAATTGGGTCACCTGATAGTAAGTGATCATCGTTGCCTATGGACAACTGAAACACCAGGGGTTTGACAAGAGCGTTGCTGGTAAGTTGATTCGGCACAGCAATTCCTGAAGTCATGTGCTCCACATGGCCTATAAATAAAACTTGCACCACCGTGCAAGTTTTATTTAGGTAAAGCCGACCTAGGTTCAATGATACGTGAATAAACCCTTGACAAACCGCAACGTCTCTGATGTCTTATAGTTTTCTTAAACTGATAAATTACTAAGCTCTTGCTTACGTATGTACTTTTTTTTTTAAATATTCAATGCAAAATCATTCAGAAAGGGCTTTTGCATCCTCCGATTATAGGTACCGTTGCTTATAACGCGTGAATCGAACCATGACGGACGTTCTACGATGATGATAATAATCTACATTTCAAAATCGTAAAAAATACAAGGACCAAGCCATTAGAAATTTTGATATACTCTTAATAAAATATGAAATAAAATATGGTGAACAAATTTCAAGCGGACAGGATTTGAACCTGCCACCTTAAGTCAACTGAGCCACTGCCTGTTCTAACCTCGGCGCCGAAATTCTCCACCATATCCCATTCCCCTTATACGTATTAAGGCTTACGTCACCTAACACAACTACCCGACTTTTACAAATGAGGTATTTGGTTCAACTCATTTTACAATGATTTTAAAATCAACTAATGTAGGAAGCCATTTGGGAGTGGACCGTGATAACAAAGGTCGAGGAATTATTCCGCTTGGCAAAGGATAGAGAGGAGTTTGGGAAGCTGACGGCCAACATCCAGTAATGGAGAGGCACTAAAAGAAGAAAGAAGGAAGCCATGCAATATTTTTAAGTGTTTATTTAAACAGTTAAAAAAATAAGCAATAAATAAAAGCATAAATTTCTTACATATGCATTCTCTCTGAATATTTAGGGTTATCTGGTAATCAACCAGAAAAGGCGGTTGCATCCTGTGAACATAAGTGCCGTTGCAGCTGATACGTGATTTGAGCTCTGACGAACGCTCTCCGATGATGATAGTGTTCTACATTTGAAATTCGTCAAAAAATACAAGGACTAAGCCACAAGGTATTCCTTACGTCATTATCAATCATTTCGTGTAGGTGACACGATCAATCGACTATGCACATCCTGGTGTCAGAGTTCTTTGGAACCGCCTCTCGGCCTCTGACGTGGTTTCTTTAACGACAACCAGATGGCAGCCGGGACCAACGGCTTAACGTACCTTCCGAAGCACAGAATCATCTTATTATCAGACAATCAGGTGATTCAAGCCTGCAATGTCCTACCTAACCAAACTGGAAACAATTAAACAAGTATCCTTCCCGTGGGAATCGAACCCGCGACCTCCGGGTTTACAGGCAAACGCCTTAACCACTGGACCACAGAGGCAGTTACCTAACGTAACCTAACGTATAAATTCTCGATGAATATTCGAGGTAAAATCAACCAGAAAAGGCTGATGCATCCTGTGAACATAAGTACCGTTGCTGCTGACACGTGAATCGAGCCCTGACGGGCGCTCTCCACTGGTGACATGTCGAAACGGTTTCAGCCGTGGCTCAGTAATCGGTTTTCTCCAATAAACGCCGATTAGACGCGCCGGCGTCAGCTCGCCACAACCGCATACAGACGCGTACACATTTTTTTCAAATATTATCTTTTTATATATTAAGATCTATATAGATACAAAAATATAGGGACAGAATATAATTAAAGTTGAAAACATGAAATTATGCTACAAGAAGTTTTGATATTGCTTCCTTAGATTTAAGACTTACCAAATATCCTTATCCTTACTAATATTATAAATGCGAAAGTGAGTTTGTTTGTTTGTTTATTTGTTTGTTTGTTTGTTACGCTTTCACGCCGTAACTACTGAACCGATCATCATGAAATTTTGCATACAAGTTCTCTGGAGTACGGGGAAGGACAAAGGCTACCTTTTATCCCGGGAAAAAGTACTATTCCCGAGGGATCGACATTGACGCGGGCGGAGCCGCGGGCGAAAGCTAGTTAACTATATTTTAGACGTTTAAAATACAAGGTATTGAATATTTTTATTAATTCAAAGAACAAGTTTAAAATAAAAAAACACGGCTTCATTGGCAAAAAGTTATAGCCTATGTCACTAGGGATAATTCTGATGGTACCTCGTACCATATCCAGATAATATACTAACATAATTTACATTTCTAAATTGCTATTGCAAAACACTTCTAATCCTATTCATCCGCGTCACTCCGCACATCCACCTCATTTGGGCAGAGTAAAGTTGCTTTTCATTTTGCACCTTTGTAGCTCAATATTTCGAACATTCCGAAAACATAAACAAACACGACATTTTCAAAAAGGTACAACACTTACCCACCTGAAATATCTTCGCACTTTTGTTGCCACCTGTACGTGCTACGGTCGTGACCAGACGGCGATTTCAATTATTAACTAAAAGTCGTTTCTCGCGATCGTACTACACCACTTTTAATCATATCATCGTAGTAATGCTGCTTTTTTGCTATAAAATACTAAATTTTAAAATTAATTTTGTTGACGACAAATTACGCTAACTGCAATTAATAAAAATTAAGTTGCAATATTTCATGTTTTAAATGAATAATCAGAATGGAATAATCCTAAATATTAAGCTTGTTGCGCGATGTATTGCTGTATTGTGTGTGGTATATACCTATATCTTCCATTATTTACATAATGCTCCATATGCCATGGTACTTATTAGTCATAACGTTAAAATATTTTATTGCGTTAAAATATTTTTATTGTATTCTAACAATACTTATACTTTATTCATACCATCCATATACTTTCTTACTAATCCTTACTCCTTACTAATATTATAATTGCGAAAGTTTGTGAGTATGTATGGATGTTTGTTACTCCATCACGCCAAAACGACTGAACAGATTTTGACGAAATTTTGCACACAGATTTGACGTTATTATCTGGATTAACACATAGGCTACCTTTCATCCCGGAAAGGTACTGTTCCCGCGGGATCGACATTAACATGAGCGGAGTCGCGAGCGATAGCTAGTTTATTATAAATTCGTGTATTTGCAGCTCATGTACTCGTAAACACATGTGGTTCTCATGATTTATTACAGTGTTACTATTTATGAAACAATCGTCATCCATAGTTAAAAGTTCATAATTATCCTGGTCACGCCACTATATGTCACAAATTAACATCCCACGAATGTTGTTTACATACATATACTAAAAATAAAAGATTATTTCTACTTTACACCTCATCGTGAGCTAAAAAACACAACATTCCATCTGTCTTCGCTAAGCCTCCCAAAACGATAAATAAACACTAGTCGATATCTTGTGTGGAGAACGCTCGATAAAGACTATTACTGAATCATTCGAAAAGACAGTTCGGTCCTCCGGCTCGATTTATACTTTTATTGCAACAAATAAGTAAAAGTGATTAGATTATAAACTATATTTTAACATAAAGAAAAAACACCATGTCATCTTGTTTTATACGTAATAAAATTACGTTTATTGTCAGACCAGAGCGTAGCTTTAGTGATGCCTAAAAGTCATCTTTATGTCTTTAGTTGACAAAAGAATAGATGGATAGGAAATTCCACAAAAAAAATGTAAGCAAACTTTTTATCTGCTTAGAAAAATTTTCAGATGTCATTACCGTCTTAGCGGTTCATTTTGAAGAATCATAGGTTTTTTCACTTTTTTCTTCGCGGTTGGAGAAGTAGATGATGACGACGAATGATGAACAAATATAACAAATACAAATACAAATATGACGTTCAAAAAGAGATACCTACCTACATGTATCCAATTTTGAATAAAAAATCTTTGACTTTGACGTTGATTATAAAAATGATACATTTTTTCATCTTCACACAACATATTCAAACGATTACGATGACAGTAATATGATAAGAAATCAATACAAATCGGTTTTCCATGTTATTTAGATTTTTTTCTGCATTTTACATCATTTACAAGACAAGTAAAACCTTTTTATTTTTTGGAAATCTGTTTCCAAAAAGATAAAAATATTTCTATCCCTATATATGAACACAAACATATCGAATGATTGAAGAATAGGTGCGATGTCGATCGAAGAGCACGGATAGTCGAAGCGGCCTGCGGCGCGAGGCGAGACGCGAGGTGACGGCGCAGCTCAAAGCTTCGACATGCGTCCAGCGCGGCTCATAATTAAGAACGGTGACTGTTGAAAAATGGCTGCCGCCCCTGGCCGCCCGTGAATAATCGGTGTAATTACAATTCGGAATAATTTCCAGTCATAGCGATGCTATCGGAGGTGTCGAGTGCTCGTTATACGCACGCAGGGAAATGTGGTTAGAAATCGCAATTGCTTCATTATATCCGCTTTGATTAGTTGGCGTTTTCCGCGTTATTTTCTTTTGTTTGCTACTTCAAGATTCAAAAATTATTCAGAAAATACCTATTTTCTGTTCAGGCTCTTTTTCAGGTCAATTTACATTTTAATTAATACTTATTTACTTATAGTCAAATTATAAATTATTGTTCAAAGCTACATACTACTAGCGTTTCGGAAACAAACGACCACTGCAGAGAAGAAACGTCGAAAGAAACTTTTTTTCAGCAGTATAGGTCGCCTACTCACCTATTTACCTGCATGTTTTAAATTTTCTTTTTTTTTCTTTTCTTTTATTTATGATTTTATGTATATACAATTTCTATGAACAGAATTTTGTGGAACTACAGATGACAGATTTCCCTACTTCTAATTTAATGTCCCAAGATACATGTTTAGCCTAAAAATACGAGTAATTCGGAGCTTGTCCATAGATAAAATATTTGTATACAAGACAAGGATTTGATCTCGCGCAATGTTGAGCACTAACACACGCGAAAATCAGAAACATAAGAGATCGTGGTTGCGGCGTTTGAAAATTCTAAGAAAGGAACAATCAAAGAAATATATGTAAAGCTTTCGCCCGCGGCTCCGCCCACGTCAATGTCGATCCCTCGGGAATAGTACTTTTTCCCGGGTTAAAAGGTAGCCTTTGTCCTTCTCCATACTCCAGAGTACTTGTATGCAACATTTCATGAAGATCGGTTCAGTAGTTACAGCGTGAAAGCGTAACAAACAAACAAACAAATAAACAAACAAACAAAATCACTTTCGCATTTATAATATTAGTAAGGATAAGGATAATCCAAACCCAAATTGTAAGGGTTCATAAAAACCGGAAAGCGCTTCGAGAAAAGGAGGTACTCGTAGTGCGCTTGCAATACCGTGCCCCAGATATAAATATATATAAACAAATCAAAAAGTTGAGCTAGCCACATACTAAGTTCGAGACTATTTATGGGATACTTTCTCAACGATATATTTTCTAACAAATACTTATATAAATAAACACCCAGGCCAATATATATTAGTTATACATTGCTAGAAACAAAGTAGATATTTATATTCGAGCAAAACCTCTTCACCAAAGTATCTATATGCTAAACTGCAGAGGTTTTGTCTGAAGGTCACCCAGATATCTATTTATCTTCTCAAGTACGACACACAAGGTTAATTACAACCATCCTACATCCATGCAGTGTCAGCCGCGGGCAAAATATCTAAACTCGGGAATTCAATCACAAATCTATTTTGAAATGCTATTATGGCAATTCCGGCAAATCTTCCATGCTGGTCTGGGAGAAGAGAAAAAATGTAGAATGTGCCAGCTGTCTCCTCCCGCGCAGACCGTAGAAGCCGGTTAAGGGAATGGGTGTAAATCTAAAGAATCATGATAATAGGCGATGCGGCTAGCACCCCATCATATTACTATTATGATTTCGTTTTCCACCTTTACGCCCACCAACACGCTAAACGTGGCCTTTCGGTCTCATGACCTTAGGCTCTGGGAACATCGTGCAAGTTGCTGTGATGTGCTGAAATAGATGGTATACTAGGAGACATTTACAAGATTAAGAAAACAGTGTATAGTAATTCCCAAACTAGTATTTTCCACTGTAATTTAGGAAATTATATTTGATATCTCTGGAAATAGTCATATAATAAAAAGTAAATGATACATCGACTATTTTAAGTATAGGATCTTGAAAACCTCAATGTACAAATGGGTGATGTGTGTGCGTAGGGTGGATAAAGTTTGGGTTTCAAAATTATTACCTCTACCTTGTAGAGACAAAGTCTATACCTATAAAGTCACTGGACGGTTATTATTTTCTATTTAATTACGTCTCCAAGTTATATGTTACCCATCTTTATCAAACTACTTCTTAGAAAATCAATACTTCTATAATCATCATCATCTGGTCTTTTAGTCTCCACTGCAGGAGCAAAACCCTCTCTGTATTACCGGAGCAACACTGGGCCAGAGCAGACAGAGGATTTGGCCTACACTCTCCCCGCTGGCCAGACGGGTTGGAGAGGTCTCATTGATGTTTTCCTAAACAGACTTAGTAAATACAAGCTAAACAAAGCTCCTGCTTTGTTTAGCTTGTATTTACTAAGTCTTACTTCCATATTCTGTACTCGGTATGGAGGTAGTTTGATGAGAAGGACAAATGAAAGGCTCATTTCGGGAAATTCTAGTGTTCCTGAGGGATCGACATTAACACATGTGGAGCCGCGCGCAAAAGCTAGAGCGTAATAAATTTTAGCCTCCCACAGTTAGTTGGGAATAGAAACTTCTAACATATCCTCGAAAATACACAAAGGTAAGTTAATCCTTTCTCTTAATTAAAATAAGCGGCCACAGCGCGGAGGCGTGTCGGTTGCGCCACCGAACGTGGGTAGATTTAATTAGCTGTAAATACTTTTTTCGCGGTTGCATCACCAGCAGTGCGCCGGCCTCTACGGCGCCTATCCGATGCTTTGGGTGACTTTACACGACACGACCTTCTAGCTCACGAGTCTGGTATAGCTTAATTTTCAATTCAGATAATCATGATTCATGACGTGTACCCCTATCTCATTTCAGCATTTCCCCGGTGGTATCGTCAGATGCGTCAGAGTCTTGGGCCTTGTATTATGACAAAATTAAAGATTTGGTATGATTTTAGGTAATCTTATTTTACAGTCGACTGCCGACGCCAACCCTAGTTGGGTAACACCGGCACTTGAACAGCAAACAAATACCTGTGAAAAATTGGTTGTCTGTAAAGTCGGGTTACGTACGATAATTTTACGTAATAACGGTGGAAGAGTGGTGGATCGTGCCTCTCTATCACTTGTTCCGCGCTCTCGCTTGCAAACGGAACGTGACACTTCTTCGTGCGTGCAGCCGGAGTTCATCGATTTATAAGACGTAATCACGTCGAAAAAATTAAGTATATACAAATATTTTCCCAACCCGAAAAGTTCTGTTTGTCAATATGATCTAATAAAAATTCAAACGTTTTTTCAACGTGTCATCACAACTGCAGTTAGTGAAAGACTAGGAAATCATTTAAAATATGGGAAAAAAGATGATATCGTTGTAGTACTTCTCCCAAACCACGAAGTAACATTGATAAACATTGTATAATCTCATTTTCGTGTCCGCTACCCACTGACATTTCGTTTCTTTCAATTTAAAATTGTTATTGTAACGCAATAATATTTGTAGATTTTGTTTTTACGCTAGAACCGTACATAATTTACTATTTTAGTTATAAAACCGAATGTAATGGTTAAAAAATCCATCAATGAAAAAATCTTCATATTTTGTCGTAGTCGAATCGTCACCTGTAAACTAGCTTCCGAAATAAATCGTACAGTACGAGATAATTACTAACTTTTTATGTAGTAAGTAACACATTTGACCTTCGGCGGGTAAGTTAATGACCCTATCGAGTAAATGTTAACTCTAATGGACACAGTTCAAGCACATTTGTACCTCACAATATGTACACAAATTATTAAAGTAATTTAAACTTTATAATGATATTCTATTACTTATACTAATATAGTCGTGATTCGTGACTAGTTCTTCAGGTAATGTAACCAATCTGCAAATACAATATTGAATGAAAGCCTTCTATAGTGAACTTATGACTGATGTAACAGCAGCTGAGACCCGACACCGAACCCACATAAGTGTTTTTGTATGTCGCAATAAGTAAGCATACCCGTTGTTATAATCCTTACTACCTTATCCTTATCCTTACTAATATTATAAATGCGAAAGTGAGTTTGTTTGTTTGTTACGCTTTCAAGCCGTAACTACTGAACCGATCATCATGTAATTTTGCATACAAGTTCTCTGGAGTACAGAGAAGGACATAGGCTACCTTTTATCCCGAGAAAAAGTGCTATTCCCGAGGGATCGACATTGACGCGGGCGGAGCCGCGGGCGAAAGCTAATTACTAATACGTATATGATTAAAGTAGGAGAGATAGAGATAGAGGAAGTAAGGAAAGAAAGGACATATATGAACACAAACAACAAGAACTTACGGAATTTACTTAATTTTAAACAAAGTGTATATGCTTATGTAATCAAATCTGCATCCAAAAGGTTTCAACTCATAGAGATAAGTTAATCCTGGTTTAAGTTACAGCTCGACCATTGTGTGCGTCTCTATGGACACATGACACGCTGATTTTCAGCTGAACCATTAAAATTAAGAGTAGATGACTCTACTTCTTAATAAATTAATTTTAAAACATTAAAATTATACAATTGAGTAGATGCAAATAAGTATCCGTATTTTTGTGTACACGATGCAAGTGGAACTAGTACATTATCTATTAATTATATATGCAGAAAACAGTATGTAAAAAATGATGAGGTTGCTTTATGTTATTATTGATTAGGTATTCCGTAAGTGATATAGTAACTTATGCCTCATGCTAAAAATCCATGAAATCTATATATACCTACTAAAATCTATAAATACTTACTGAATACCCATCAAATTACATTGGATTTCTTTCTTTAATATACTCGTACTGGACCCGCGCAAGTACTCCACTTGTGCGATTCCAGTGCTAATATGTTTTGTTATTTTTTTTTTTTTACTAAATGTTGGATTAGGCATTTGTCTCCCATCTCACCTGATGGTAAGTGACGACGAGAAGAGATACCCATTTATTCTACTTTTGAATGTCCCGGGACTATACTTGTCTGGGAATATAGACGCAGGCAGTTCATTCCACACCTTAGCTACTCGAACCAAAAAGGAACTGTCAAAGCGTTTAGTTTAAATACATTCCCATGGATGTATGTATTTTAGGGATTAGAAGCTTGGTTAATTTGGCGAGATTCATTCTTCTTCTTCTTCCTTGACGTTGTTCCACTTTTTATGTGGGGTCGGCACAGTATATCAGTTCTCTCCATTTTATTCTATCACTTAGCCTTGGGCGATATTCATTACGAGTAAATTTTATTTACATACTTTTGTTTATTCATTACAGTTGCTGCCTAGTCACCATGAAAAGGTCACGTGGTGAAGTGAATCTCGTGGCATAGCTACGGATACGGGAGCACCTTCAGTACCCTCAAAACAAGGTGAGTGACGTATATCAACAGTGAATAAGCTTATATTTATTACATCTAGTCTCAATCTAGTAATTCCTACAATTTCTTGCAACTTGCATCATTCTTTTTTCATGCATGCCTTTAAGTTAATATAGACTAAGATCAGGGACTTCGCTAAAGGCGTATCAGACGTATCAATGTTACGGGGCCCTCGGGCTACAGGCCCCCTGAACGTGTATTGTTTACTAACATATGCTGCTGGGCGAAGATCTTTCCCATTTCTTTATTAACATCAATATTGTCTGCATCCATATTTTTCAATGCTGAATTAGAATTTAAAGATTTTAAACTTTTTTTTTTAAATATATAAAAACAACATACAACAAAATTTTAAACAAAGTCGATATAGGGCCCCACTAGAGCAAGCTACTTCACTGACTGAAATCATATAGTTATTTATGTTTCGGATGGAGTGGAGATGAGAATAATGAGATGGATGAGTGGAGTGACTAGGAAGGATAGGACAAGAAGCGAGTATGTGAGAGAGAAAGGAGAGAAAAAGCACAAAAGTAGCTCCAATAACGGAAGAGCTCAAAGTCAATATTGGGATATGGGTAAGAGAGTCGTATTTCACCATACTGATGAGGGATATAGAATTTCTGGGAATTACAATGGAGGAAGGCCAAAGAAAAAATAGATCAGGTGCGTGAAGGAGGCTATTGGAATAGAGTGTAACGAAAGCGATAACAGAGAGGGAAAAATGGAAAAGGCTCAAGTATAAACTGTTTTGACACCACAGAAAGTATGATGACGAGAGCAAAAAGACAAAGACAGATTTTGTGACTCGATCAACCAGGAAAGGGACATAAACATATGATGTGGAGGTGTATTTCTAAAACTATACCTATCTTTTTTTAGCTGTCTGATGACTAGTTCCTCATTCCTCCAGAATACCGCAAACAAACCACACCTTAGCATGATGGATAGCCAAGCTAATCGAAGCAGTCGTCGACAACTCCAACTTCATCATTATTTATTCTGGCTAGTTACAGCTCCCATAATCGGTGCTATTAGTTTTATGTACCACGGACTTAATGTACTGGAAGAGAAAAACGTTGTATCTCTTAAGTCTTACTTGAATTTTTTTTCCCTAAGGGCTCATAGGTCGATACTAGTATCTATTCAAGTCCTTTTTTTGCCTGCTCGTCAGGGAGAAATCAAGGTAATGTCCCAGCTGCTTCTCTGGCACATATCATAAAATCCTATCGAAAGATTGGATGACAATCCGAGGAATCATGTCAGACATGTGTGACTAGCAACATTAGTATTTCGATTCCATTTTCCACCTATACGCCGAAATATACGCTAAATATGGCCTTTAGGTCTTATGACCCTCGGCTATGTCTAACTCGTTAGGGAATAAAGACGTAAGAGTACGTATATATTCTATATTTTGCACTGACTTAAAAAAAGGAGATTCTAAATTCCGATGCATTTTTTATTTGAAAGATTATTAATCGTATCTTTGTCGATCTTGTTATTTTATTTCCAAACTGAAATAAGATTCTATAATATAATCTCTAATCCAGAACCCTTCCTACCATTTAAACATGATCGATACGTTTTATAACACTTTGCTCTCAAAAATTTTACATTGTATCGAATATCATCATCATCTGCCTCACCTTATCCCATTACCTGGAGTCGGCGCAATATGTCTTTTCTTTCCAAATATTTCTATTTCTGCGTCATTCCAGCATCCACCACCAGCCCCTTCATATCTTTCTTTACGCAATCCATCCATCTCTGTTTGGGTCTGCCTCTTGCTTTATATCCATCTATCTGCATATCATCATAAATGTTGGTTCTTTCCTCTCATCACGTGACCGAATCAGGCCAATCTGTTACTTTTCACTTTTTCTGTTACCTTGATACGTCGTCTAACATACACACATATGTCGTAAATAAATAAATAGTCACGCCAAAATGGGTCCTCATCTTTGGTAATATTATATTTATAAAAAATACAAATCCTACATCAGGGCAGAGAGCACTCCAAATTAAAACAAATGGCCAGCTCCACAGCTTTAGGTCCGCGTTCACGAAAATCAGGTAGCGCCGGACTGTGCGTGTTATTAACATGGTAATTTCAAATGGGCCCTTGTTTTAATTGAGTTATAGGTAATGTTACGGCTTTTAAAAAGGTCTATATTTTATTATATATCACTGGATCATGTAGGACGTATATTATATCTAGTTAATAGAAAAAGAAATATGTTAATGCGTTTTTGTAGAGATCAAAATTGGAGAGGAACATTTTATTTTGATGTTTATCACACAATTATAGTTTGTAAGTTTTTAGGTTTGCTGTTTTATTTATTAGTTAAAGTTAACCTTGAAAGGAAGTAAGTAGGTACCTATGTACCTAATTTTGTTGCGTTGAACTTTACATGCAACATAGTCTTGATCACTTTCTGCTATTTACCACGAAATATTTATTTATTCTGGCTCCTAGAATATTTCAGGACAGTATTTATCATATCATGGTCAATTAGAAAAAAAACTGCATTAATAACGCATAAGGTGCAAGAAAAACTTCCAAGTAATTAGTCTAAAAATGCACGTACTTAAGGGGATCATGCTCTAACTAAAGATTTATTTCATCATCATCAGGTCTTTTTTAGACTCCACTACAGGAGCACGACCCTCTCTGTACTACTAGAGCCATACTTGGCCAGAGCAGTGAGAGGACTTGGCCTACATTCTCCACGCTTGCCAGACCAGTAGGAGAGGTCTCACAGATGTTTATAAGCTTTGATTAGCTTGTATTTCCTAAGTCGCCTTTCTACGACATCCACGGGAAGACTTGGAGTGGTCCTATTTTACTCTGCCGGATACCACACGGCAAAGATTTATTTACTTTCTACTAAAGTGATGAGCGGTAAGATAATCTGGGTTCAACCAGTTACTAGTTTTGATGATTCCAGCCACTTATTCCAAGAGCCCAATAATTTAGCAAACCGCGTAATTAAGGGGACACCCAACATTATCCCCAGACAATCGTAACTCAAGTCGCGTCTCTGCTTATTAATATTTCAGATTGCACGTCACGTTAGACAATACGTTCTCACGAGTAATACACGTGAATTTTTGACGTATGTGTAATAATGTAATGATATTCCCATTGTATGCGAGAAAGTCCTTCCCACAAACTTGGAATAATTTTGAGAAATAGAACGCAGTGGAGAAACGCGATGTTATTTTATTATCTATTTACTTTAGCTGTTTGCTTAGTTGCTACATACTTTATGCAGATTAATGATAAATATATTTATTTATTAGTTCATTGACACTATTACATTTGTGTTTTCTTTCAAGCCGCTCTACAATTGTATGCACAATTGCACATATCTAGTTGTAAAATCCCAATAAATCTTACAAATTAATTCAAAACTAGGTATATATTGTTGTACTTCCAACAATTTTTAGGTTAAATAATAATTATAAGCAATAAATACCCTTTATTACATCCTCAAAAAAGTTATATGTTACTAGCTTTCGCCCGCGGCTCCGCCCGCGTCAATGTCGATCCCTCGGGAATAGTACTTTTTCCTGAGATAAAAGGTAGCCTATGTCCTTCTCCGTATTTCAGAGAACTTGTATGCAAAATTTCATGATGATCGGTTTAGTAGTTACGGCGTGAAAGCGTAACAAACAAACTCACTTAAACATTTATAATATTAAGTAGGTAAGGATAAGGATTTATACTCACGTTCTGATAATATTTGATTAATTTGGCTGGCTGTTATTTAAGCTTTATTTAATTAATTATAGCTTTTGCCCGCGGCTTCGCTCGCGTGAATGATGATACCTAACAGTACATTTTTCTGAGATGTAATGTACCCTATATCCATCTCAGGGACTTTAAACTAACTGCATACCAAAATTCATCTAAATTGGGACAATAATCTACACTATTTACACATACATAACAATTATTACACGTCATTACATTTATAAAATACCTCTATCAAGTATCTTATTAAGAAACGACATATAATTATTATTTTTTGCTGAAACTCATAGTGTGAATGTATAAACTCATAGCATTTTTTTAAAGGAAATAATAAATCAAGCCACAAAATTATTTATTGGCCACGTGAGCAAACTTCTAATTTCATAACTAAGCAACGGGAAAATGACATAGCCTCTAATAAACTAATTCGTCTTTTTTACACCGCCAACTAAATATTCTATAGAAAGCGTCAAATAAAGATCATCAATTATTATGACTTGTCCTTCTTATTTATACGTTGCCACCTAATTTACTAACTCGGCCACGGATTTTATATTTCGTCACCATTTTCCTTTTTACAGCATCAAAACTATGTCCTCAAAAAAATATAATTAAAGCTTCGACAGTCAGCATCATTTATTTTATCTTAGCATGTAAAATAATACATCATATTCTTTTATCGTAAAAATAGCCACTACATGATATGGCGTGATTCATGTATCGATAGGCAGGAGAGCTGGTACCAATTTTTGAGTAAGTAGGTATTTGAAGCAAGTTGAAAAATTGTCACATACCTCTACCTCAACCCCTATTTTTTTTATATTCTTTTTTCATTACCAAAAATATAGATAATTGTGGCAATATGCATTTTTTATGTTTTATGTATAAAAAATATAAGCCAGACGATTTAGTCGGGGTTTTAACATCACCAGCGTGCAAGAAAATTTACAAAAAAATATAAAAAATCAATTTGAAGCAGGTTGAAATTTTAACTGGGTACTATTTTGGTGGGACTTTCTACCTGCCACGCTGCCAAAAAATTAGGGGTTGATTTAGCCCCGCTATTTACCACTAACCAGTCAGGTCTACAGTTCCGTGTTAGGGTATAATAGGAGAGGTACGAGTATGTGACAAGTTTTCAGCTTGCTTCAAATACTTGCCCAAAAATTTGTACCAGCTCTCCTACTATTACTATTAGTAAAATTATGGTAATTTAATAAACATTTTTTTTTCAAAAATAAAGTCTTATTTTGTTTCTCCTCTATAGCTACTGGTAATATTAGTGGCCATAATATACTATTTGATGACAATTTTAGCTAAATATTGACGATCAATTATTTTGGGATAAGTTACATTTTAAACATGCTGAGTAAAAAAAATTGAAGCTAAATAAATATATTTTTTGATGTCAAATATTACTATTTTAGAATTTTACTGTTAGAATGCAAGTTACAAATTTAGATGCTAAATAATAACCATCATGCTGAGTTGTATTTAGAGTGGCTTACATAGAAGATAACTAGTGGCTAAGATGGTATTATTTAGATGCTAGTTAATTGTGGCTGACTTAGTAATTTAGAAGGCAACATACATTTTTAGAGGCGGATAATGCTATTAAAAAGAATCCTGTTTAATTAGCACCCAAATGATTTCCTCAAAGAAAGCTTTAAATACAGCGAAAGGCACGTTACGCCCTTGGTCCCAGCTGTTCTCATTGATGGCAGTCGATGGCAGTTGCTGCCTTTGGGCAGTTTGAAAAACCTGACACCGTGTTTGCCACTTACACACATGAAAAACAAACAATATCTGATCTTTGAAAGATCTGTAAAAAAGTTGATCCAAAACCTCCACAAACATCACAAAAAGCAAGCCGTAACAATCAGCAATTGGCAAAAAAAAAACGAGTGCACTTTATTAAATTGATTATAGCTTTTGCCCGCGGCTTCGCTCGCTTGAATGAAGAGAAAGTAAACGGTACAATTTTTTGAGATGTAATGTACCCTATATCCATCTCTGAACCCATAGTATGGCGCCCGCGACGCCGTTTATATGGCGCGATAAACTATTGACATCTCGCTCTTTGATAATAAGGAAAACAAAATGGCGATAGTCGATAAACGTTGTCGCACGCGCCATGCTACTGGGGCGATGACACATCGACTTTTGTCTCAAACTAACTGCATACCAAAATTCATCTAAATTGGTTCAATAATCTACACTATTTTATATAAAGCTATAAACACAGCGAAAGGCACGTTAAGCCCTTGGTCCTAGCTGTCTCAGATGGCAGGTAATGGTTGCCCAAAGAGACGCCTTCGGGCAGATTGAAAAATCTGACACCAGTGTTTGCCACTTACACACACGAAAAACTAACAATGTCTGATCTTTGAAAGATCTGTACAAAAGGTGATCCAAAACCTACACAAACATCACAAAAAGCAAGCCGTAACAAGCAGCAATTGGCAATAAAATACGAGTGCACTTTATTAATAAGTCAAAAATGAAATATTGGTCGATATGCGAGCAGGCCGAGTGGTAGCGCGCTGCACTTCCGAAAACCATCACAGACGAACCACGGTGCAAACAAAAAGGCATTCGCCGCCGGGACACTTCCGATTGCATTGCCAACGCTGAAAAATTACCTGGCCACCCCGCCACTGCAGTTAATACATTACAGACCCCCTCCGCTTCTTTGTCGTGTACTTTTTCTCGAATACTTGTTTTGCAGATGGTAAAACCCTAAGTATTTGAATCGTTGCGGCAAGCGATTGCAGTTTGTACACATCATCACACATCACACATTATCTATCACTACATAGTATAAAACAAAGTCGCTTCCCGCTGTCTGTTCATATGTATGTTTAGATATTTAAAACTAGGTACGCAGCGGATGGTGATGCGGTTTTTATAAAAATAGATAGGGTGATTTAAGAGGCAGGTGTATATGTACACTAGCTATTGCCCTCTATTCCGCCCGCATTAGTGTCGATCTCTCGGGAACAGTAGAATTTCCCGGTACCATATGTCCTTCACCGGGCCTCAAACTACCTCCATACAAAATTTCATCCAAATTGGTTCAATGTTTGAAGCGTGAAAAGAAGACAGACTGAGTTACTTTCGCATTTTATTTTATTTTATTTATTTTTATTTATTAGGAACAATCACAGATTACAGAATACAGAGTTTATAGTACTTAATATATATATCACTTACAATTCTGTAACCCTATGACGATCGAACACAACACTTCACTAGAGCTATGGTTAATACATGTAATAATAATAAAAAAGGAAACCAACAAGAACTATATTAATTTCTATTTGATACAACGCTTTTAAATTTTGAAAAACTATCTGCCAATAAATCAATATTTACATTCCTCATGGTGACATTATACAACTCAGCCATTCTATACATGGGATTATTCTGTCCTACATTATTCTTGGCCACTGGAATACTAAATAATTTTGGAACCCTGGCTGAACGACGTGGGATCTTGAAGTTCAATCTTTCCAATAATTTGTTACCCATCCGTCCGTTAGCTACCTTGTGTAGTACGCAAAGATCTGCCGTGGAACGTCGAAATTCCAGACTTTTTAGTCTAAACCTCTGAAGCCGGTCCTCGTATTCTGGTATTTGGCCCCTTATACCTAAGCGTCCACAGAGAATTCTTAAAAATTGCCTTTGTATTTGTTCGATACGGTCTACATGGACTTGGTAAATAGGTGACCAGACACTTGAGCAGTACTCTAATATACTACGCACCAGTGAAGTAAATAGTATAATCCACGATGTAGTGTTTCTGAAGGGTCTGGCGACTCGTGTTAAGAATCCCAGCGATCTTTTGGCTTTGCTGACAATGTGGTCATAGTGATATCTAAACGATAATTCACTATCAAAGACAACTCCTAGATCACACACAGTGTTAACGCGCCTGAGAGACTCATTGTTTATAGTATAGTCATACAGTATTTGCTGCTGTTTCTTTGAAAATGTTATAGCTAGACACTTTTGGATATTAAGAGACATGTGGTTGTCAACACACCAGTTATTAATTTTATTTAAATTATTTTGTAAATGTTCGCAATGTAAAATATTTTCAATTTTTGTATAAATTTTTATATCATCTGCGTATGCTAGACACTCACAGTCAATCACGTCCAAAAGGTCATTTATAAATACCAAAAATATTAATATTTATAATATTAGTATGGATTAATATTAATTCCATCCGTGTGAAGCCGGGGCTAATCTACAAAGATAATGTTAAATTATGAGGTCTTCATCTTAATATGAAAAAGGAAGTTCCTCTGCGAGCCTAGAACTAGCAGTTACTAGAAGGTATTAGAATTTTAGCGTCAATTAGAATTTTGTTATTATTTTACAATTACAATGGTGAACTCTTTGGTTCAGTGGTGCATGTGCCTTTGATTCACAGGATTCCGGGTTCGATACCTGGTCAGGCCAGGATGGAAAACAATATTTTAATCAGTTTAATCTATACGTTAATTATGCCCGATTGAGCTGAAATTCAAACCGTCTGGCCAGCGTGGAGAGTGTAGGCCAAGTGCTCTGGCTGCTGTGGGGCCAAATATGGCCCTAGTAGTACCGAGAGGGTCATGCTCTTGTAGTGGAGACTAAAAAGGACCTGATGATGATGAGCTGAAATTTGGTATCGGTCACATATTTGTTCACAAAACTAAATATTTTTATAAAAATCCTATTTGTTTCAGTGTAGTATCCAGTTTCTAAATTATAAAACTAGCCAAGTGCGAGTCGGACTCGCGCACCAAGGGTTCCGTACCCTTATCTATAAAAACGTCTAAAAATCATATCTGTTGTACGGGAGCCCCCTTTCATATTAACTTTATTTTTATTTCATTGTTTATTTTTAAAGTGAATATATAACTAAATATTCTGTGAATATTTCAAGCGTCTACCTGTTGTCGTTATCAATATCGAGCAAAAACAAGCAAAAAAAGCACGTTTGTTGTATGGGAGCCCCCTTAAATATTTATTTTATTCTATTTTTTAGTATTATTGTTGTTATAGCGGCAACAGAAATACATCATCAGTGAAAATTTCAATTCTCTAGCTGTCACGGTTCATGAGATACACCTGGTGACAGACGGACAGACAGACAGACAGACAGAATAGGACTACTCCAAGTCTTTCCGTGGATGTCGTAGAAGACGACTTAGAATAAACAAGCTAAACAAAGCTATTAAACATCAAATATGACCTCTACAACCCGTCTGGCCAGCGTGGAGAGTGTAGGCCGAATCCTCTGTTTGTTCTGGTCAAATATGCTCTAATAGTACAGAGAGGATCGTGTTCCTGTAGTGGAGACTAAAAGAAAAGACCTGATGATAGTGACTGATGTGTATAGTACTGATAATCTACCAAGTATATCGGTTACTTCGTGTTTATATCAATATTTTTATTTAGTTTTTATTTATTTATTATACCAGTATGCAGATGCAGCACATGACACATCGACTTTTGTCTCAAATAAATCAACTAAATTGCATTTACCTGTTTGCAAATGATACAAAGTTATGAAGCGTAACGACATTAAATCGTGACAGGGCACCGCACTTTATGGATGATGATAACCAACAGAAACAAGCAATTTTTCAATGTACACATTGACCGTCAACGTCTCGCAAAAAATCCTAATGACTGCGCACCACAAATCTTGTCCCCTAAAATGGATGGATGCACTGATTTTTTTACATAATCACCGCATCACCTTCAGAACGTCCTTCAAACTTCCCAGAATTTATGACGCACGTGAAAAAAGTCGACAATTACAAAATTACAGCTTTGTTGAAATGTTATTCGGGGAACGGCACCACTTTCTTTTGTTTCTATGGGGCCCTGCAGCGAGACGAATTAGCTCGGCGACACTATTTGTTTTTAAGGGACATGTATTTTGACAATTCGACAACGTAATTTCCAAAGTACAAAAAATCCATGCTGGTCTGGGAGAAAAGAAAAAACCGGGCAAGTGCGAGTCGAACTCGCGCACGAAGGTTCCGTACCATTGTCTATAATGTGTTTAAAATTATTAAAAATATTTTTATTATATCATCATCATATCAGCCGCAAGAAGTCCACTGCTGGACATAGGCCTCCCCCAAGGATTTCCAATACGACCGGTTGGAAGCGGCCTGCATCCAGCGTCTTCCTGCGACCTTAGTCAGGTCGTCCGACCATCTGGTCGGTGGGTGTCCGACGCTGCGCTTGCCGGTACGTGGTCGCCATTCGAGAACCTTTCTGCCCCATCGGCCATCGGTTCTGCGCGCTATGTGCCCCGCCCACTGCCACTTCAAAGAGCTAATCCGCTGAGCTATGTCGGTGACCTTTGTTCTTCTACGGATCTCCTCATTTCTGATTCGATCTCGCAGAGAAACACCGAGCATAGCCCTCTCCATAGCACTTTGAGCGACCTTGAGCTTTCTTATGAGGCCCATAGTAAGGGACCACGTTTCGGACCCGTAAGTCATCACTGGTAACACACATTGATTATAGACTTTTATTATATGATGTAACAAAACTTTTCCTTTATCTGATCTATAAGAAGTTGCTTCGTAGCAAATATCAAGATTCTGGGTTCATGGGAGTACCCTGTAAGTTTTGATTCCCTTGCGAATGTCGAAAAAACACGAAAATTTGCGGCATTACCAGCTGTATCTTTTGATGGCGTTGGGTTAGAAGTTTGATTTTTTTACAGCTCCAAGGGACAGTAGAATTGATTATTTGATATGAATTCCAGCTTAATACGCGTTCCTGAGAAAAAGGGTCTTGACAGACCGACAGACAGACCGAATGATCCTTTAAGGGATTCGTTTTTTTCCTTTTGAGGTGTGTCCAGTCAAGGGAATGGGCAAAAATCTAAAGAATCATGATAATAGGCGCTGCGGCTAGCAACCCATCACTATTTTAATTCCGTTTTCCACCTTACGGCCACCAACCCGCTGAACGTGGCTTTCGGTCTGATGACTTAAGGCTCTGTCTACCCCGTAAAGGATAAAGACGTGATAATATATACGTATGTCTGTACAAAAAAATCCCAAGCAGTTACATTGTAAAGCTCGCATGTTTTCGCTAACGCAATAAATAAAAATGAAATTGGAGATAACAAACTCGTAATGCGTAGGTTTGTAATTACGGGCTAACGTGCAATATTATATCGAGTAGGTACATTGTAACACATGTGTAAACACTGGGGACTAATGTCCACGTTAAACATTTAACAGTCGGCCATAACAACGGTTTTTAATGTCCTCCAATTACAGTCTTCACTTGGTTAACGATTTCGCTGAGCATTAACTATTCCGATTTTATGTTTGTGTCCGACGCGAAATTCCTGTACGAGCTCGCATTTTATTATTTTACGTATTAAATGCTATTTATGGCGCAAATATTTTAAAATATTGATATGGATTAAGAACTGAAGTAAAATAACCTAAGGTTTCTTTCTTTGGAACCTTTTATGGGGTGTTACTCTCGAACACCTACCTAGATAACATTAATACAAACGGGGTGTCATCCTCAACTACTTGTCCTTTGTGGTGTAGTTGCAGGCATGGCACCGGGTACCCGCGAGCTGCTATTTGCTTTTCCCCTATTCATTTATTTATTTATTTTATTTATTTAAAAACTTTATTGAGCCAAAAAAAGCTACAATAGGGACTTAATGCTAAAAGCATCCTCTCCCAGTCAACCTTTGGGAAAAAAATAAAACAAACAAAATAAATAGGTGTCACTAATCAGAAAGATATAAGTAAAAGGAAAGATAGAGCAAAGTTTATTCATCTGAGTGAGTAGTATTCCAACACCTTCATTCCCTTCCTAAATCCAACAAATTTTTCGCAGCTGCTGCGTCGGATGCCCAAGAAACCTATGAAACTGCGCTCGCCAAATTGCCTTCCAAGCGTGGTGAGTAGGTCAATATTCTTTTCTTAAAAGAATCTTTGGGATTTAAGCCGTTGTCCAGCAGTGGACTTCTTACGGCTGTAATGAAGACGATTTAAGATATATGAGTAAATTTTAAATTCTTGTAAAATTATATTGATATTGGAAACTTATTTCCAGTATTACAGATAAAAGTGTAATTAAAAGATCATTCGACGTTACTTCGTTTCTCGCTTTTGTTTCGCTTTGGTGACTTACGAATTTTATTATCTATGGCTTAAAATGATATATGGCCGCTCTTAACTGGAGAATCATAAAATATTTTCTGTTTGTGAAATATTTCTGAAGCAATAAAGCAATAATTCACTACGGGACTACGGGGAAGATGGCCAGCTTTATTTGCCGCCATAAACGCTCTGTTTATGGTGTACTTTTTTGCGACTGTGGGTGCGCTTCGGCCGGTGCGAGTGCGCACATAAACCCAACCGAGAAATGCTGCTCTAACACCTCAAAATTTTTTCGAAGTCCGACGTTTTAAAAATTCCATTATCTTAAATCATCTGTCTGTTTAAATTAATATGAGTATTGTTTTGATCAACTAATATAATCCTTTTGGAATCTTGAAGATTGAAGTATTTAGAATTAAAAATATGTGATGAAAAAGAACTTGCCTACGTAAGATTTGAAGCCACGTCCCTTAGTTTTAATACTACACCGAGCATTGTAATGCAATATTAAAACAATTTAATTTAGTATTTAGGCTTTAGATGTTATACATGGTGAAATTTTGATCGTTTTGGACCCTTAAAGGGGTGACTCAGACCATCAATATGAACAACTTCTTCTATGGGACCAATGCTCAAAAAAAAATTCGTCATTTCCATACAAAAGTGTTCCGCCGCCCGGCCAGTTTGTATGGGAATGTCGAATTTTTTTTTGAGTTCCCAGCGGTGTTCCCGTAGGAAAAGTTGTTCATTTTGATGGTCTGAGTCTCCAGAGATACCAGAATTCTTGATATGAATACGCAGCATGTACTTTCCTGTTTTTTCAAAGACCATTGAGTGCTATATCTATTTAATTGTAAACCTTGATTTCTTCATTTATAAACCTCCTTAAAATACCTAGGACAGAGTGGGACTTTGTTCTTTCCCTCCCATTTTTATACAAACCAGACCTATAGATGGATGTATAAGATACTGAACCTATGAATCACAAAGGTCGAAATATCAAACAATAACGTATCAGAGAGATTAAACGCTAGATGAAAATGAGCAAGATCATTCGTCCTCGTCAATGGTCGGCGTTTCACACTCGTCGCGTGTGAAACTTTGGGAGTGCCGACGGGGGGCTCCATTAGTCAATGTGATTAGCTCTCGAAGCGCTAATGTTTCAATGAGATGAAAAATCGCCGAGAACAGTGACAAATGTGGCTGCGCGCGCGCACCTGACTCCCCCCTCAAACGCGCCGCCGTCTACCATCACTCAGCTCGCGTTAGGTTCTGTAGATGAAGAGATTTATATTTATTAATGTTGGGGTGACCATGACTTTGGTGAATATCAGGACAGGTTTTCAGAAATAGACATTTACTGATATTCAGTGTTACGGAAAAGTGAGTTCGTCAAATCTTAACCATTGAAATGTAACTAATGCCAATTTTCTACAGAACTAATGAAAATAAGGTTCGGAATTCCTTAATTCTTGTAATGGATTAAAAAAAATGGCATAAAATGCATGGAATATGGAGCGATTTTATTTGAAAATTTGTTTCAAACAAAATGCTCCATACGTTTATATTTTATTTGAAATAATGTCGACCAAATCAATACAAATAAGAACGTTAATTTCGAGAATATATCACAAACTAAAAAGCCTCCTAATTGTCCCACTTATCTGACCCCATAGTTACCCTAACTATTGATAAATGACTCAGCTTACGTATTCCGAGTCAAGGGTTAAACTCGCCGCGATCTACGGCGGGTTCCTTTTCATGAAGAGCATTTTTAACCCATCCAGTCGATATTATATGTCTTTCTACTACAGTTTTGATTAGCTGGTACACAGTTGGATTGCTACTTGACCACAAGTAGCATAAAATGTCTTGAGCTACGCCGATGGTCCATCCGGCGGCCTTAGTGTATCTTTGCTATGATTTTGATTACCGGCTTTGACGTCCGCCGCTGTAAGATTTACTGCTGCAATGATAGCCACTGTCTAAGTTATTGCAGGGATATTCGCTGACTGGACACAATTATATCCTCATTTTTTATTACACAACAAAGTTAGGCTCAGATGCGTGACACGTCCCATTATATGTGTTACTTTACTGTGAATATACCTATGATTACAGCAGGCTTTGACGTCCACCAATGTAAGAATTTCCGCTGCATTCTATACCCTCTGTTAGAGTCCTTATGAAGGTACACATATATATGCCCTATTTTTAAGGAAAAGGTTTTAACTTAAAATCTGTCTGTCAATAAGTCAGTTTTCTATCATTTTCCCCGTTATTGTTATGCTAGACCATTCGCTAACTGGACATATTGACTGATCCAAGGAGCAAATAATCGTAAATGCCTCATAAAAGTTCAAAAAATATATTTATTGTCCCTTTATCAACTAGACAACGCAATTTCTTTGATAAACGTAGGTAGGTAGGTATATACTCACAGTTTTATTTTTCTTTAAGAATAGTGAAGAAAAATTATATTGAAATAAAAATGTTGTCTCAATTCTTTGTAATCCCTGCCCTGATAATTTTCTTTTGAATTGATTTTATGATTATGACTAACCGGACATACATGTGTCCAGCCCAGACATGTATGACCAGTCAGAGAATAAACCTTGTTGCTACTTCAATGCCCAGTTTATGTATACTCAGTATTGAAGTGCCCCTTCTAAGAAGACGAGGCATTACTGTGGGATTACAGCAAAGTGCAAGTAAGCCAAGACCGGGTATTCAAAACTTCACCTTGGATAGAATTATCTTTATTACCTGTAAGTGCTGTTACCTAATCAATAATCTCGGTTATCCAGTTTATTGTGGGTTAACAAACACTTATCGAGTTTCAGCTGCTTAAGTATTTTACAATTTGTGGATGCTTTTACTACTGCGTACTGTACAGTCCAACATTAAATAGTCTACCTAAATAGGGATACAGGCTGAGAAAGCTGACTTTTGTGTATTTCCGTAAGTGCTTTTACGCAGCATGGGTAACAGATTAGAGAAGATGGGAAAAGGGAGGAGCTAACTGAAATACAAGAGGGATTTATTCGTGGCTTGGAACTTGGACACCGGAGCACCCACGGTGCCCTAGTGTGATCCAGAGTGACTAATATGCTGTAAGCATTTCTACCCACGGCACCTCAGTGTGACTTTTTTAATATTCTGTAAGCATTTATACTACATAAGGTCCATTTATATTAAACGCAAATATTTGAAGGTCAGGCACCTTTATGAAAAAAAAGGTTTGGCAGCGAATTTTAAGAAATCGACATACTTCTGCAAAAAAAAAAAATATTTTACATTCTCTAACTCACCTGTTTGATTGTCTTTGTCAATGAATTAGTATCTATATTAGGCAATATGGATACTAATTCAAAAAGATATACTGCAAGAAAGTGTATTTTTCTGTGCAGGCTGTCGCTGTGCGACTGTTTTTCTAAATATTGAAGTATAAGTATCTCATAAACTAGCGTGTCAATTTATTAAAACATGCTACTATAACATATTGCTAGCTTATGGGTGCCAGACTTTAGAACGTTTGCGCTTAATTTCAATAGACCTTTATTAAGATATACTTAATCTAATCCTATCTTAGACTATCCGTATAAGAATGTTTTTCAATGAATGTACCTTTAAACTATTTGCCAATCTAGAGCATAAACAATGTTTAATTAAATCCTAATGGTTACTGACATACAATACGAGTAGTTGTAAAATAAAACTAATTTCCAAGAACTATTTATGTCAACTGTTCACGTTTATTATTTTATTATAATAGGATGAAGTAGACTAGAATATTAATAATAAATCTTTATGTAGTTTCATAAACTACGCGTATAGGTGTCACATGAATCTGCCAACTCAGAATAAAAAGACTGGATTTAGTTACTAGTTCTAGTATACTAATACCGCCAGCATTAAACACTATTGACAGACACCACAAATCTAACTTCAAACGATATTTCCCGAGCGTACCTGAACTGGTACGGGAGGTAGTGACATGTAGAAGCCGTTTCAAATATCAATATTTCGAAAGATTCCTATACGTTTATCTTTTAACTGCTATATATTTTAAGAGGAATTAATGTATGTAAAAATATGTTTGTTCGAACATGTTTAACGATTTTTAAACAAAACCTAAACGATTAAAAACCTGCTTTCCAACACAAATGTAATGAGCCCAAAAACGATTGGTGCACCTTGCTTAGTTTAAGAGTTCCTATGGCCACCTTCCGACTCCATCATCAGACCAGCCTCCATCATCCGATCAGACCATAATAATATATTGTGATCCGATGTAAATTGGATCACAATATAATATTATGATCTGATCTTTTACGTAACCGGTAAGTGGATCAAATTTAACTTGCAAGATTTGATTAAGACAAAGATCGGGACATATGAAAATAAATAAAAGTGTAACCTACCTACTTTCAACTTTTTTTATTTTATTTATTTCACTCTAGCCTATCCTTACTATAAATTCCTAACTGCACCAAATACTAGCTGTATTACTCTTAATCTACTTTTATCAACCTACATACCCTATTAATGTTTTGTTTTTTTGTTCAATTCTATTAGGCGTGATCGTATCTAGCGGCAGTAACCCTTGTTTTATCATAGTAACTAGGGCATGCAATACCGGAAAGTTATCAATACCGGAACTGATTTTCGGTACTAGAGACCTAATACCGGAATTCCGGTACTAGTTCCGGAATTGGCTTTATATCTATTTTATTTAAGCTAACCGTAATATACGTAAAAAAACTTTAATAATAAGCTATTATCACTACACATTATAAAACAAAGTCGCTTCCCGCTGTGAAGTCTGTCTGTTCCTATGTAAATATATGCTTAGATCTTTAGAACTACGCAACGGATTTTCATGCGGTTTTTCTTTTGATAGATAAAGGGGAAGGTTTACATGATAATATAATAGAGGAACACTGCTAATTTTAGAGGTTTCTAATGTAATGTCGTAAATATACACATTGTTTTGCGCTTACATTGCAAACGCTGACTGAACCCTACGGGATAGATCAAAATAATGTACTACAGTATTGTAAAATTTAAAAAGGTCTACAAAAAAAGTCCGCAATCATATGTTTATATCTTAAAGATAAAGTACTATATCCATTTCAATGCTTTAAAAAATGGGCAATTATAAAGCGGTAATGGGAAACCTATTTACACAAATACGGTATTAATCCTTATCATTTGAAATAGATTAGTTGGCTAAAATTATTTTTCCCCTTTACACCATGCAAATTAAATGAATACTTTAGGAGATATAGTAAAAAATTCATTTAATTTGCAAATGTAATTTGTAATATCAAAATAATGAGCAACGAAATTAATTTCGTGTCGCCGTAATTCGTCGGGGCCACGCGGGTTTTACGTGACATTATGTAGGATGAATGCACCATGAGCCATAGATCACAAATAGAGGCCGGGGACGTAAAGATCTTAGAAACTCCTTTTGTGTATGGTTTGTATGGGTGTGGGTTTGGGTGTATGTGTAGTTGGTTTAGATACAATACATTTGATAGAAAGATAAATAAAACAAAAAATCATAGTAATACTAATATCTAAATTATCTTTATATTATACTATTTTAAATTAAGCTCCGACACAAAGAGATTGGTATAAATTTTAAGTGTAGATCTAAGTGTCTGCATGTGTATGTTTGTGGATTGTTGCAAATAATTTTGATTGTTTGTTTTGTCAAAAACAGACTACATCGACTGTTCTAGGCATAGAAAGTCTATAAAGAGAGTGCTAAAGTTAAAATTTTTATACATTATAAATATTAAAATTTGTTGTTAAAAACTTATAACCACCCGTACGAAGCCGGGGTGGGCCGCTAGTTTTAACAATAAATAAAAAATCGTGCCGCTATTTTATCGATAAAAGACGCGAAAGAAACAAGTGAATGGAAGCGTGGACGACGGTGCGGTGCCCATAGGCGAACTGTTTATTTACTTTTTAGAAACTCTCAAAGAATACTTGTACAGAATTAAAATGATTTATAACATAAAATATTCGCTTTCCAGTTATACAACAAGATGTAAAAGTATTTTCATTATATTTTAACAGTCGTGCAAGTGACGCTCCACACTAAACTGCATACGTACACACTCGCTATAGATGGTTACGTACTAATATATGTATTTATAATTTTTTTTAATGAATACCGGTATTACGGTATTGGGGCCTTCAATTCCGGTATTGAAGTATGGATAAAATCTGTCCGAGATACCGGTATTACGATATTCCGGAATTCCGGTATGCATGCCCTAATAGTAACCCCTGGACCTTCATAAATGAAGTGATTTTGAACCTAACCTATGGTGATGAAGCCTAGTCCTATCTTATGCTATGCCTAAGGTTGCTATCGGCCTTGTGTATGACTAATTTTTACTTATAAATAAGAATAACTTTATCCTAAGGTGCGTTTATGTTTTTCCTAATAAATATTGTTTAAATTGCACTTTGTGTTATTTTATGTTGCCTGCTATTTCACATTAATATAATTGCCTTATTTTATGAAGAGTTGATTAATTATTTTTCATAAAAGAGCATGTTGCTTATCTAGCATGGTACGTTCTACAGCAATATGTTTCTCTACCAGCGGCTTATTATTATAGTATTGAATTCTGGATATGTATAGTAAGTATTAGAATGTAAGTAGCTATATTGACCTATAATGAGTCATAGATGACTACAACTGTACGTAATGGATAGAAGTTTAAGGTAATAGTTTAATATTGCCATTGTATGTGTTAGTCAGTGGTGGTAGATATATATTAAAGTGAATATACCCAGCGTTTGGTGTTACGGTTTACTAGTCGAGCCCCGCCATCCGCCCGCCAGAGTACCACTCGTCATCCAGACTTGGACATGGTTCCTCCGTATGCTAATTTCTTTTTTGGAAAGCAAAAGGGATACCCATTAAAGAGTAAATAGTACCTGTTCCCACCTAATAGTAGGATAGGCAATTTGTCAGTAAAATTATGTCTGACTATTAAATTCAGGGACAAGAGGGTAGACTAAATGTCTTCAAGCGTATTACCTGCTACACAAGCATTATGCTCTCATTGTGTTAGCTGGGATGACTTCAGACTTATTTACTTTGAAATATCACCACAGAGGTGTAAAAGCAAAGAACTCAATTTATAAATTTAGAACAAGCAGGTAGTACTAGGTACTCAGATGGAGTTTTATAGCAAGGGTTTGTTTGTCAGTCAAAATATACCTCAACTTTCACTGTAGAAAAGGCATTCTTACATGATAATACTCCCTGTATCAATTGTTACTCATTATCCTATTATTTTCAGGAATTATGTAGCTATGTATGTAAGCATGTAAATGTTATAACATGCTGTTATGTATAAGCACTATTATGCACTAACTCTAGGTCTTAGAGATAGATTGAGATGAAATGTCTATTAGTATTTAAGTACATTTACATCAGACTTATTTGTCTCATTGATTCAACCAATATAAGTGTAAGGATTGTAATATTCCTAGATTTCAATATGTAGGGATTTGAGTCAATCTTACACTCGCCCTTTGCAGTATATAAGGAACATTACTCTCCCAAAATTCATTATTTATTCCAGAATTAGATGAATCATATGGTATATAAGTGGATTGTCAATATCTCAACCTTACAGAATTTACATGACTTCCATGGAACCAACAGACCATCTCCTTCAGAGAACGATTATCATGATAATATATTGTCAGACAGTTATTAGATCTCACTGGACTAAACAAATCTGAATTTTCCAACAAAATAGGTAGATCAAGAAGATATTTATTTAGTAATTAAATAGACAACTCAGACTCAATCCATTGTCAAATAACTATGAGATTATGCCACAAGTTATGATATTAATTGTTCATGGCCAATCTATGTGATTTTACAATATGAAAATCCCCAAATCATTCAGGTAGATTCTCTAAACACTACTATGGTTTTTAGGGCCTTGTATATCAAAATTAAGGTTAGGAATATCATACCTTTGTTAGAAACAGATTCCCTGAATCTTTCACAATTAGAATACGCACATTTCTTCAGCATTATCACTTGTCACAATCACAGAACCAGCTTATGCCATTTTGTTATCATATTTTCACATTTAACTTCACTTTTATGTTAGATACGACTATCTACCTTAAAATTACTGTCGAAGATTAATTGTTTGATGTATTAACGTCCAACCCACCAGCAGCTTGGATGGTTATATTTCTACCACCGGATTTACCGTGAAAACGAATGGAATTTTATCTCCTATACCCCTCTTTTCCTTATCCTGACGCAACCGTTAATGGGCCTAATCTAGTCCCTATCAATCCCTAATTCCTAGTCTAAAGGTGTTAAGTTACTGTCCCCCCATTCCCCAAAGTGTGTGTGTGTGTAGAACGAACTCCGGTGTAAGAGATCGCTCCCTAATCTAGCTAAAAAGATTTGAGGAAGCTTCCCTCGCCCTATTTTAATGATTCTACCTGCCTGACTGCTCCTAAAATCAGATTTCCTACTCTGGTAAATAGATTAGGTTCCTAGCAAGGAACCGTCATCTCTAAGCTGTAAAAGGGAGCCAGAGTTTGGGCCCACGAACCTATTATTCCTATCACTCTTGGGTTGTGGTCATCTCTTGTGGTCAGGATCGAGACTTCCACGCCCTAACAAGGGTTTGAGTTCACACCGTTCGGACCGTAGGTTACCCTAGGCCCTGGGCCGTCTGGACTCCTCAAGTAGCATAACTAGGCTGGGAATTTCAGCCCATTCGACCAGCTACAATGTCGAACTAATTTTACTCCTACTTGGCCGCTACCCTCATAAAGAACAATCGCTCTCATAAGGAATAGAGGTCCAGCGCTGATCTTGGCCATGTATTCCCCAATTCGACACAAAACTCTATTAAACTTTCATTAAAATCCAACAAATTGGAACTAGATATCTCAGATTTGACACGGAGAAGATTTCGAAGACATCAAAGATCTCCCCAACATCATTTCCTCAATATCATTCAAAACTTTACAGTATATAAAACTATTATAGAGAATTTACTCTGGACAAGCTAATATTCATATATTTCAAAAGAATCTACAATATTTTAACTTCAGAACACGATACCAATGTGCTTCTTAGCTAAAATATTTTTGCAAGGGACTTCGCGGGACTTTTCGATCCTAATTTGCCAAGATAACGCGATAACCCACACTTTAAACTACTTCTTTCTTGATTTAAAATAAAACTTGCAGTGGCGTTCTGGCAGCAATTCCTCTTGATTCTTCAAATTCCCGATGCGTAATCCCCCAGACTAATGGCGCCGTAGTCTTTTATACTCGCTACCGTGCGGTTCTCAGAAATCAGACCACATTGACTGAAAAAACCGTTGGCCAATATTTTTTCTAAAAAGCTCATGCAAATATCTAACTAATATCCCTACATTTAATAACTAACTGCCTTGCTCATTCCTGTCGATAAGACCTTTTTCATTAAATTCTCAATTGAATAAAGTTTTTCTTCTTTTCATTGGTTAGGTCAAAACTTTCTAGACCGTTCTAAGGCTACCTGTCTCTTTCTTCTTTTCATCCTCATTGATCGCTCACCCCTAATCGTAACGAAATAAAGGTCAGCGTGCCTTGTAACAAATTCAATTCCATAGACAATTTCATAGTTTTCTTTTAATTATTAGTGTTCCCTGTGCTATCTATAGGATCCCTTGAATCGACCTACTAGGATAATCTGGCATCACAAGATATTATAATAAATGAGATTATAACTTTACCATTTAAATTCCTTTTACGCTGAGTATTAATTTACTTTAATATTTGTTTAATTTTGATTGAATCGATTCTCTCGATTATTCGTAAAATGCTTACTTTTTTTCAACTAGACAAAAGAATAAACTAATTATCAATTATTTGATCAAATTTTGTTATCATCATAATTATTTATTTCCTTGTTCTCACTTAAAGATATAAATTCAGTCAAACTATACTTTTAATTTCATATTTTTTTTAATTTACATTTCCCTATCCTTGTTCTGAAATTTACTTTTCATAGATCATAGATCAATTTTCTTCCTCGCGTCAATTGTTGACAAAACAAACTGTCAATGTCATTCTGCTTCATAACAAACAAAATAAGATGGATATAATGAATTATTGTGAAACAATTTACAAAAGACTGTTTTATGATTTAATTTCAGATATTCAGTTAATATTTGAGAATTGTGAACGAGAACATTAGTGTTTCGTTACAAAAGCTTGTAACAAGTCACCGAATGCATGAACTGAACTTACCGTTTAGATATAACCTGTTTAAGTACAAACTTAGATAATTTTTTGACAAGTAGGAGGCGTCATCGACTACAGTACAGGAAGTGGAATTTGGTATTAAGAGGTTAGCATTTAAAAAGTAATCCTTTATTTCTATGGTTAAAAACAGATTGACTGATAGAAAAGATTAAAAAACGTAGCAAGTGTGTAAAAACCCATCGGGGAAATATACAAAAATCTAAAGACTCATGGTATAGAGCGATGCGTTTAACTCATCATTATTTTTAAATCTTTCGTCCTTAATGCTCTGTCCATCCCTTAAATACGTGATTAGTATGTATGAAAAAGAACCTTATATTTTGAAAGCAGTTAAAAATACAACAGTACCTCCCGTACTAAGCGGTCGGTTTCGATTAATCACAAACACGAATGTTTTGATTTATGACGCGGCGGCTCATTGGCATACCTGCGCCTGCGCAGGACTGTACTGAGTGACTTGCACCATCGCTCGTTATTTTTTATTAACGTGTTCGGATGAGGTCTTGGTATTTTGCTGATTTGGTTTTCACTAAATATTGTTATAGAATGGTGTGGTCAGGCGCCAAAATAAAAAAAATCCGCATTATTTATTTTACACAACTTTTTTATATTTATTTAGTGCTTTTTGAATGAAGATTTGGATACAATATCGGTCCAATTAACACCCAATAAGTAGATACACTTTTATCGGTAGTGAAAAAATAAACACTCACCATGGCTATATGGCTTATACGACAACCTCTGTGGGCTAGTGGTCATCATACCAGGCAGGTTCGATTCCCGGTCAAGTCATTTTGGAAAATTATCTTTTTCAAATCGACCTAGGTATTGGCTGTTTATCTATACAGCGTGATTTTGAACCCCCTAGCTATATTGCAATCTGGGTACCAGAATCCCCAATGGAATACAGAATTGTAAGAAAAAAAGGGAAAAAATAATTTCACCTTTCATAGAAATTCCTCCAGCTGATCGGCGATTTTGTATGGGAAACCTAATTTTCTTTTTCGTTTTTTATCTTTTTTTCTTGCAATTCTGTGTTCCATTAGGGATTGTGATTCCCAGATTTATTAGGGATTGTGATTCCCAGATTTTAATATAGCTAGGGGGTTCAAAATTACGTTGTAGTATTTATAATAAAATAGAATATCGTTGAATTAGTATCAAATAACACAAGTCTCAACTTACCTTTTTAATCTGTGTTGATTTGTTCGTATATATTTATATTTATTTATTTTTACATGGTCGATCAGATAAAATGGTTTGAAATAATTACTTAAATTTCGGCTTTTATGGTCTGCGCGGGAAGAGAAGCAGCAATAGATACGCTACCCAAAAAGAAATGCCTAATTAAGGGCACAAGAAATCCCGTGAAAAAACACAATCCCTTAAAAGTTATTTACGATGATACAACCAAACACAATGAACTGGAAGGAACTGCTTGTAGATGTTCCAGTGTTTCTCAAAACTTCAGGGGAAATACTAGTATCGCGAGCAGTACGACAAATCTTTTTTTTTTTTTTTGTGTGGCAGAAAACATTCTGTGACGGACATCTGTCTATCTAACTGATCTAGAAGCTCTCTCTAGAAGGCAGATCGACGCGTCCAAGTGACGTCATTGATAGATTGGCATTTTCTGAGTCTTTCGGTATGAAAAAGTATTTTAATTACAGAATTATCCTATGATTGACTTTTACTAATTAGGTTGGGCCCTAGAACTCAAAGGCCTTACATTTTGCTAGGCATACACATGAAATACTCTTCTCTTCCACGCTGGTCGCTCTTCCGTGCTGGTCCAAAAGGAAAAATAATGTACAATGTACCAGCTGCTTCTCTTTCCGTGCAGATCATAAAAGCCGAATGAGGGAATAGGATAAAATCTGAGGAATCATATTAGTAGGCGATGCAGCTAGCAACCCATCACTATTTTTATTCCGCTTCCTACCTACACGCCCACCAACATGTTAAATGTGGCTCCTAAGAGCCACATTTAACATGTTACATGTAAGAGGGGTACACAGAGCCCAAGTCTATAAGATCTAAATCTTAAAGACTTGGACTCTGTTTACCCCGCAAGTCTATAAGATTGAGATCACACATAGTCTTCAGTAGCCGAGGTAGCCGCTGTGCACAATACTTGTACTGCCATCAACCTCACACACCTGTATTGAACCTGCTGATAGCTCATTCCTCGAGATACAGACTCGCATCTAGTTCGGGGATGGGATTTCGAGCGGGTCGGGATTGAATTTATTCTTCCAGAATAATATGATGACAATAACAAAATTGTAACAGAATTGTGTTGGCAAATAAACGATTTTATTATTATTATTATAAAAAAAGATCTTATAGACTTGGGCTCTGTTTACTCCGCAAAGGAAAAAGACGTGATGTGCGATTCAAAGGTTATGGTTAATGCTTTTCCTTGCGTAGCATTAAGCGTGATTACACTTGACAAACTTTTAAATCATTTTGATTTAATCAGTAACGAAGAATTAAAAAATGTTGGGCTGTAAGAATTTAACACACTTTCCTCACAGTTAGCTCTCCATTGTTTGCTTTTCAGAAATGGAAGGATCATAGACCTAGCATCTTATCTCTATGGGAAAGATTTACTTTACTTTTCAGCACCTTTATACACCTTTATCTATTACAAACAAACCGAAAATAGACGATAATATAGTTCTGTGTAACTTACCACTTTGTACGCAAATATAGCTTTTGTACTTTAAAACCACACTTTTATTATGAATTAACATGTTTATATTGAGACTCATTTGGTCAGCGGACTCGTCCGATAGTTTTTTGATTTGTTACATACTTCTATCAAATAAAACGCGTTCTTATTTTAATAATGATAAAGTTAATTATCGAATGTTGTTCTTAAAATATCCGAGTAAGGTCCGAGCAGACTGGATGTCAAAGTTATGACGTGTTAGATTGATTATCGGATGGATGTTAAAATACGTTTTACGACTTTTTATGACGATCTTTCGGCGTATGGCTCTCTTAACAGATTCGTTTGTGGTCGCATTGGTTCTACTCGTCGGCGTCTCTCAGATTTATTAAGTGAAAAATAACAACAAGGAGTATGGAATGTCTAGGTCTTGGTTTGAGTAGAAAAAGGTGTGTGGCATAAATACCAGATGGAAATTCACCACACGTGTTAAAAGTGCCCAATATATCGATTTGAAAACGTCTCGATCAGTGGAAGTTGGACTGGAATTTTGACCAGATGGACTTATTGCTCAGATGTCGGTCTAAGTACGGGCAGAAAGACCCACGTATGACGTGTTCAATACCGCGTAAATTTAGAAAACAAAGTTTCCTATACTAAGCCTACCCATTTTATTTCTAATCTATTCGAATGATGGCTGGAGGATACTTGGTAATAAGTTTGCTTTTTTTATATAAGTCATTCTGTCTTTGGCATGAAGTAACTTTATTAATCTGTGATGTGGCGCGATAAAAAAAGCTGTAAGTAGTATTATAGTTTGTTTAATCACAAAAGTAAAGAGTGACTGACATCAACCTAACTATGGGCGTTCTTAAACTTAGTACTACCCAGGTATTTGTTACCTCGCCTTGCCAATAAATTGGAGAGTACTAAATAACCACGCCATGTCATGTCCCGTCTCCTGCCGTCCCGTGACCAGCGTCCGCCGTGTGCCGTGTCCTACCTGTCACATATCCGGAACAATTACCGGGTCAACAACCCGCCACGGAGCGTGACGCCAAAACATCGCCAGCTAAATAATATGTGGTAAATGCGATTCTGGTCAAGGTAATTTTACCTGTTGGTTGAAATTGGCCTCTACTGCGTATGGGTAATATTCGCCAAAGACCTTTTTAACAGGTATTTTTCCGAGTTTCTATTTCTACTATAAACTTACAAGTTTTGTTTGTGTATGTGTATATCGAACTTAGTGTCTAGTGTAAGCAGTTTAATGTCGCCAATATTTTGTAAGCTTTGTTCTTATTTTTCCATTATTACAAAACTGCATAAAAAAGTGTACTTAATGTTTTTTACAATTCATGTATGTATGAAAGTTTTGATAATCGTATGTGAGTTTAATTATTCACCATAACTCCATGAATAGATTTTGATATATGGGGTTTCATTGGAATCCTTAGATAACCCCCAGTGACACTGGCATTTTTAGGCCAGGCCCCAAGCAGTTTTTAGGTCTTTTTTCAATAATGTGTCATAAAACTTGCGATTAATATTTATGAGTAGGCCTACTCGGTAACTTTTGACAGCTATTGTACAACGTTTTGATGGTCACTTCAACATTCATTACGGTTTATATATATTAAATCAAATTGTCAATCATATGAAAGACAATGTATTTTCAAATAACAAATAAAACACCGTAGCTGTCCAAATATAGCGGAGGCTGCCTTTAAATATTTCAGCCTGTATGTTTTTAGTAACGAAACGTGTATGGTCCATCAGTATACCCGGTCTGACTGTAAAATCACACTTATCACATATCATTCCATCTTGAAAACTACTAACGTTATAGTAGGTAGGTGTACATGTGATTTATCAGCTTTTTTGTATTCATTGGTTCGTTGTACTTACGGTATACGTCAGTAACAGAGGTTTTTATGAGTGTTCCGTACGAAGATATTCAAAACGGGACCCTATTACTAAACCTCCGATGTCTGTCCGTCCGTCTGTCACAAGGTGACATGAGTAGGTAGAGTCATGGGAAAATTTCACTGAATGTGCCGCTTTTACAACAAATACTAAAAACTAAAGAGAGATCCCATATAAGAAACTTGTTCATAGAATTTCTTATATTACTGAGACGTCAAACCATAGATAATTAAGAAAAATAATGTCCATGCAAGAAAGAGTTTTGTTAACCTTACAAGAGAGGTCGTATGGAGGACGTTTTACGCGTCCTTATACCGGATCCTTATCAGAGTCCACATACAAAAAGCGTAGTTTTTGTAGTTAAATATTGTACGGAATCTTTAGTGTGTACGACTCGCACTTGTCTGAGTCATTATTATACACGTGCTCGATTGTTCATTTTCATCGAACAACACAACACGTATACAGGCTAAAAACATACAGGCTGAAATATTTAAAGGCAGCCTCCGCTATATTTGGACCTACTTCTAATGATAGAAAAAAAATAGTTTCTTTTTTTCTTTTCCAATTAGGTACGTATCGTGCCGTGCTCGAAATTTTCAAGAACGGTGAGAACGGATCGTGAATTTTTCCCGAGAATTTCTTCTTCTTTCTCTCGAATGCGAAAATTATTGATAAATTCTCGAGAATTATTTAAAATTTCCTTCAAATTTCCGTGAGAAGCAATTCATGAGAACAGAGAATTTCTCTCCGGCACATCACTTTACATTTTACATTAGGTTACATAAAGAACAAGAGACTCTCCGTATTCGTAAAAGATGCATTTAGGAAAAGCACCGCGAATACGGAATCCGCGACTACAGAATAGCATTTGTATGAAAATACAATAGGTTTCAAAGTTGCCAAAATCTAGCCCTTGATTGCTTGATGAAAAATTGCTTTCTTGCAAAAACTTGTAACAATTTGGTTATAGATTATCGGTTCCTGGTACGGACTTCAAGAAATTTCTCATTAAATATGCTAAAACTATGCTAAAATTTTAAATGGGTATAATTCTTAACAAATTCAAAATCACTTTTGAGCCAGGTACAATTCGGGGTAGAATTCTAGAATTTCTTTATTATATAGCATGTATTTGCGTGTTGTGACCCAATTAAAAATTATGTTCAGCTTTCAGCAGAACTCCCTGTTCTGCTGAAAGCTGAACATAATTTTATGTTATATATAGTTTTTTTTTCTAAAATCACTATTGATATTCGGGTGTACCTAGTAATTGCTTATATGCATAAATGGATAATTTGTAATGGAGAAATCCCGCATCTTATTAAAATTCATAATGGTTTTCTACTGCTACTTTCTGCTTCATTATACTAAAATTAAGTCTTCTTATAAATAAATTGATGAACCAAAAATATTTTTTTACGAATCCGCGAATACGTAGAGTGGGTAACAATTTTTCGAACCACGAATACGGAAAGCGCAAATAAGGAGAATTTACTATAGATATTGCATATCATAGTGGTATTTATAACATATACGTGTACATTACAATATAAAAATT
Organism: Elegia similella; assembly: GCA_947532085.1. Lineage (NCBI taxonomy): Eukaryota > Metazoa > Arthropoda > Insecta > Lepidoptera > Pyralidae > Elegia > Elegia similella. Next base: position 9,658,014 of record OX383928.1, read on the forward strand.
ATAAACTAACGCATTAGTGTTTAATAGCTTTAATCTCATGCTGAGAATACAACCAAGAACACGACCGAGTGCGAGAGGAGAAATGTTTAATTTTACAAACACCACTTAAATGATAAGTATAGGCACAACACGACTAAAACCGTGATCAAATATTTTACTCTATCTGCCATCAATAAGCTTCATACTAATTAACAAATAATTAAAACATAACGTCACGGTACATATCACGGATAGCGGACAGGTTAATCAACAAGTGTGTCGGATCGGAAACGGAAGCTGCTCCCTGCGCGGGCGCAGCAGACGCGGCGACCAGAACCAATGATACCAACATGCCACGCCACTTCCGGCCCGCATTATTAGAGAGCGCTGTTAATCAGCAAGATGCAAACCTTTATTCTTTCGTACTTAATCTGTTTGTTTGATACCGATCGATAAATGTATTTTTATTTATTTATTTACCATCTTAATTTAATTCCACCATAACAGTTTTCACCAATGCGATACAGAAGCATTACTTATTTACTATATGTATTCTATGTTGTTATATGTACGTCTATTTTTTGTTTATCTTCTGCAGTAAACAACGGCAAAGCAATCTATTTTAAATATCACATAAACACCTGTGGAAACAGATTTGTCTTCTCTTTAAAATAATGATGATAATACCCAATGATGACGTTGTTCATCCTGTTCTGACATTATGTGGTATAATTACTACTACGTATATTAATCATGCAATTCTGCATTTCTAACTTCTTTGATTTAGGTTATAACAATTGTTTTAACACCTTAATGCACACATAACCGTAAAACTTCTATTGTGACTCGTTTAGTGTCCATCAAAAAAATATATACTGACAAATCACACAGATTGAGCTAGCCCCAAAGTAAATTCGAGACTTGTGTGGGATACTAACTCAACGATACTATATTTATAACAAATACGTATATAGATACACATCCAAGACCCAGACCAATCTAAAAAAGGTCATTTTCCATCTTGACCTGGCCGGGGATCGAACTCGGCCACTCTCGTGTCGCAGGCTGGCGTGTTGACCGCTGCGCCACGAAGCTAGCCATCAAAGTGTTAATTGTTAACTTTACCACGTCCCTTACCAACAAGAATGATTTGGACATGCAGGAAGCAAGAATTGCTTTAAATATTTCGTTCTTTATGGCCCACGGAACGAGTTCCTATTGCGACTTTAAAAAGAAAATAATGCACCAATTACTAAGACGCAAGCATTCACTTACTCACGTCCACATTTGCAACTAAGTAATTTTAGCGGTGTAGGTATATAATTTCCCGTAACAGTTAATTTGTCGCTATCTTCAAAGTAGCCTTATGCTTCTTCAGCGGCTCTCACGTAATAAGGAACACTTAAGCCCTGTGAATTATCATAATGAGCAATAGTCAATTGCGCGAAGCTCACTTCAAATCAGCCCACTCTTGTAAACGTATGGTTAACATACGTTTCTCCGAGTTCAAAAATTACTGGATTTTAAACGATGAGCCACATTGAGGTATTAGTGGCCAAATGGCAGCGTCCAAATTGGAGAAAGAAATCAAATTACGTTATATTAGGACTCACGCTAACTCGCTACCGATACCCCAAATAACGGGTTGTGTGAGTTGTGTCTAATTTGTAACAGGTAAATTGTGGGATACCTCGCGCGTGGTCAAATTGGAGCTATGTTATTACGACGGTTCCTTAGATTCGATTGTGTTTGGTTATTTGATCAACGCTGATTACATGAATTTAGTGTACGGTTGAATGAAACGGATACAAGTTGTCAATTTCACTTATTTAAATACGCATTACAAGGTTTCCGTTAACCTCAAAGTGCAAGGCTCATTGAGGCTCATTTGTTACGTAATACGTTATAGATGACATCTTTTGTCATTTTTGCGATTATATTACGAGTATTGTTGTATAGTTCATGGAAAGCAACATAATTGGTTCTTAGTGAAAATATTCCAACGACACGTAACATACTTCTCTGATGATTGTTTGAGGAAAATTATAATCACAGCTTAGTTAGCCAGCCATGTAGTTAGTTCGCACGGGACATACCTATAGACCTGCAAGTCCTTCGTAAAATAATTAAAGGTATACAATAACCTACTGGTGATTTATCGCATTGAAAAAAGTTGGAAACACATAATCCTTTAAAGGTCCTATTTATCAGTTCCGAGATTCAAAGAGAAGGAGAATCTTCAAGAAGAACAGACATCAAATGTTTGTATATGTTGAAAAATGTTACCTAACTACCACCATACTTAGTAATGTAGACGGACCGGCCCACAATATCTAAGCGAAACTTGCAAATAGTTCTGAAACTAAGATGATAGATCAAAGCACAATACTAGGATAGTATAACACAGAACAGTGTAAATTCCTAGATTCAGTTTGAAACAAAATCCGGAGCCAGCTCGTCTGCGTGTGTGGATGTATCGGCATCGGAGGCATGAATGGCCGGCGCCCCGCTGGCCGTGAGTTATACGGCGGGCCCCCGGGGCGAACCACTGCCTTCACACCTCCGCCCGCGTGTGGTCCAGGCTTTACGGCCGGCTGCTGCGCGCGCGCATCCGCGCTATGCGAGATAGTGACAAGGTTGTATAAAAAAGTATCATCTTCAAAACAACATTTTTGACCAGATCAAGAATATATGTCGTATAACTCACCAATACCTTCTCATTCAAGATTTCCCACTGGGAAAATGCTGTACATGCTGCCATAATAGCAGGTTCCGGGCTCTAACTCAACACTGCTGAGAATTCCCAGTGGTATTCTTGTCGCATAACCTATCAAAAAATTAATACACGCGAAGGATAAGGATAATTTGAAATGACTGCACCTACAAGAGCTTTAGCCTAGTCTACAGAATCATGAAAATTTAGTTTTTGAAAGTAGGTTGACAAAATATATATATTGGAATACATCCAATATTAACTGCTTTCGTGATATAACTCTTCAAGTTTTACACTTGTGAACGTACTATTAAGAGTAATTTCAATGGTACTCTTCTACAACTTTATTCACCCATACCTATTTGTCTTTTCAGCACAATTTACCTAAGATACGAGCGAGTAACGTTTGGTTGCGTGGCTTCGTACAGCATAAAGCCGTCCGAACCACACCTAAATCTTCCGGCGTTACTAGTAGATATCCTGCCCCGAGATATTATAATATTAGTCACATTAGTGTGTATATTTTACTGGAGAATTATTTTATTTGTTAGACTTATTACGACCTGCCGGTTTCCTCCGAGATACGATACTGCCGCCGCCATTTTTATTGGACAGGAAGGAAATTCTAACGTTTAATATATTCTAAGTAAAATGTTCGATGTTTACGTGGGGCGCACTATAAGTTTCCGGAATGAATATGAAGAAATACTATTAAAGGTACAAAATTAATTTATTGTTTTTCAAAATAATCTCCCTTGGCGTCTATGCACTTTTTCATTCGATGAAACCAGTTTTGAAAACTTTTGTGCCACTCCTCTGTGGTGACCTCTGAAACGTGTTTTTCATACTCCTCGTCAGCCTCTTCTGGTCATGAAAATCGTTGACCGCGTAATTGGTTCTTAATTTTTGGAAAGAGAAAAAAGTCACAAGGTGCCAGGTCGGGACTGTATGCAGGATGACTCATGAGTTCTACATTTTTCGCCTTCAAAAAGTCGTTTGTCTGTCTGGCCGTGTGAGAACTAGCATTGTCGTGGTGCAGGATGATACGGCGTTTACGGTGATTTTTACGGAGTTCGTCAATAACTTCCGGCAAACAAATGGTCGTGTACCAGTCACTATTCACTGTACGACGATTCTCTAAAGCAACAGTAGCCACGTGTCCAGTTTTATTAAAAAAAGAAGCAATCATCCGCTTAGATGCACTTTTCACGCGCGCCACTTTGGTTGGTTTCGGCTCATCTTGAAAGACCCATACGCTCGATTGCTGCTTTGTTTTGGGATCGTAGCAATAAATCCATGTTTCGTTACCTGTTACTATGTCCCACACCAAATTTGACGCACCTTCGTTGAATCTGGTAAGCATGGCACTGCACCAAGTGACGCGGTCCGTTTTTTGAGCCTCGGTAAAGTTGTGTGGGATCCACCGCGAGCACAGCTTTCTCACACCCAAATGTTTGTGTAGGATTAATTGTATTTGACTCATGCCTATTTCTAAGGATGCGCGAATTTCATGGTAGGTCACATGCCTGTCTGTTTCAATCATACGGCGCACAGCATCGATGTTTTTGTTGGTCACAGCGGTGGACGGCCGACCATTGCGAGATTCGTCACTGAGATTGATACGACCACGCTTGAATTCTGCAAACCAGCTATAAACAGTTGTCTTGCATGGTGCTTCATTGCCAAAAGCTGTTTCAAGCCGAGCGATGCTCTGTTGAGCTGTCAAATTACACTTAAAATCGTAGAAAATTATACTACGAATATTTTCCCGAGTTAAATCCATGTTGATGCAGACACACAATTTTTTAAATGGCGCCACAAGGTTAAAACAAAAGACAGTCAAATGAAACAAACTGCATTCTACAGCCAAAGAGTTCTATTTTCAAATGTTGCAATAAATTTTTAAATATTGTTTATGTAAGTGGCCAGTTCCGGAAACTTACAGTGCGCCCTATGTATTTATCATATTTCATGGTTTCCGAACGCCTTCGCATCGATGAATCAATACTTGGATGTTACGCATATTATGAGACAATGTCGTTTACGTAAGAAATAGCTGCAGTTTACGTTTCTATTACTAATACTAGAGTGCCTAATAGACCCTTACTTTATATGGACGGTTGCCTTGTATGTGGTGCAGGTTAATTTAGTGTTACTGCTTACTTGTTACGCCTTAGTGTTACTAAATATTAGGTATTTCTAGACGCAAAGGTATTTTCTAAGAGGCTCACATGAGCCAACTAGCGCCACCCATCATTTTTTTTTTCAGATGAGTTTAAAAATCGCAAACTGTACTTCGCTTGTAAATTAACTGTAGAGTTTTTATTTTTATTATTGCTTTGTTACTATTTTTTGTTGTTTTCATATAATGAGTTGTATTTTCGCCAAGCCCCTAATATAAATTTGCTGAGTCCTGAGGCTGTACGGTTCGTCAAACTTAGAGAGTGGCACCTCCACCACAGCTAACATTCAACTGATACCACACTAGGGGCACAGAGTAGAAGAGAAGACTGTAATAATTCACTGCATAAGTCAATAAAAATGTTATTCTGCAAATTACTTCCATTCTGGTCTGAGATAAAATAATAAAGATTAATATATCAGCTGCTTCTTGTGTCCCGTAAAATCTGAGTGATCATGTTAATAGGCGATACGGATACGATACGACAATAGGCAATACGGTACCCCGTATTTTGATTTCGTTTCCCATCAATATACTTAGCAACAAGCTGAAAGTGACCTTTAGGTCTTATGGCACTAAGGCACTAACCTACATGGCACTTGATAAAGATGTTTACTATAAATGCACCTATGTTTAGCAAACTGTTTTTATAATACTCATAGAACCACGATAAATTAGCCTAAGCGTAATCGCGGCATCCTGTTTATTCCCAGCTACAGTAACGGGTCGTGCGAAGGAACGTGAAATACGTAAAGGCCGTTATTTATCGCCGGGCCGCTGCCGGATGAGATTTATTTGCCGGACAGAAAAATATACCACTCTTATGACATTAAATTCTACCCAAATTTTGAGAACGATTTCGAAAAGGATGCAGTATGAATGATAACATGAGACATATCTATTAATATACTCGTAAATTAATGTTTAGTTGTTAATTAACTTATATTTAGGAATAATGACAACTCAGACATCATAATCATAATTCATTACGTGAGATATTTAGGAGGGGATAGGGTCGAGCAGAATCTCACTCGATCTCATGCTGGTGACAGGGGGGGTTTCTTGGCAAATATGACGTATTTTTTTCTTTTCGCTTTTCTACCTAAAAGTCCAATCTTCGTGATTTCAGTAATGAATTTCAGTAACTACACATAAGTCTACTTTAATATGAATGTATTTAAATTATATTTTGAATCCACCTGATGCATAAAAAAGAATGACTTTTCAACGAAATTAAGCACAGAATAATCTCACGTGAGATTTAGGGGGAGGTAGGGTCGAGTTAAATCTTACGAGATATCATTATTGGACGAGAGGAGAGGGGGTAAAAATATCGCCAAAATCGCCTCTCGTATTTGATGGACTCCATTACATTGATTTAAAGAACACAATATCACAGGTCGTTTCTAGTTCGGCTGGCTGATCAAACTCTGTCATTTTTATTAAACATCGAATTAAAGTGAAATAAACGAAAAATAATTTAAATAATTCGAAGTAAAAATTAGTAGAATTTTTGCACATGTTTGCATCCTTTCGACGGAGAATACCATCAACGAATGTCTATCTAAGACTCAAAAGGCAATGGTATGTCTATTAATCCTAATACTACGCTAAATCTCCATAAGAATTTAAGAGTTCCTGATTCCCACAGAGCCCCCGATTCTCCTGGTACAGGGCATTAAGCCTCTTAGTGGCACACGATAAACATTTGCAGTCGGAGTACTCTGAGGTGGCATGGCACCGTCGTTGTCTTAAAGATATGGTTGAAACACCACTTTAAATAATTATAAAAAACTGGCCAAGTTCGAGTCAGACTCGCGCACGAAGGGTTCCGTACATTATTTATAATACGTTTGAAATTATTAAAAATATATTTATTATATGATCTAACCAAAACTTATACTTTTGGCAATTTTTCTCATATCTGTGCTATAAGGCGTTGATTCGTACCAAATTTGAAGATTCTGAGTTCACGGGAAGGACCCTGTAGGTTTTGATACCCTTGCGAGTGTCGAAAAATTATTAAAAATATTTTTATTATATGATATAACCAAAAATTTATACATTTCGCAATTTTTCCTATACCTGTGCTATAAGACGTTGCTTCGTACCAAATTTCTAAATTCTGAGTTCATGGTCGTTGTCTAAAAAATATGGTTGTAAGGAAGTACCCGTAGGTTAAGATTCCCTTACGAATTTCGAAAAAACACAAATATTTGCGGCAGAACCAGCTGTATCTTAAGATGGCGCTGGCTAAGTTAGATTTTTTCATAACTCCAAGGAACAGTAGACCTGAGTATTTGATATGAATTTCAGCTTGATACCTCTACGCGTTCCTTAAAAAAAGGAAGACCCTTTTTCTTAGGAACGCGTTGACAGACAGACGGACAACCAAGTGATCCTATAAGGGTTCCGTTTTTTCCTTTTGAGGTACGGAATCCTAAAAAACCCTGTCTTTCATAAAACTTTATTAGGAAACCTCCACTTAAGTTTAGGATCGAAATCCCCAATAAATAAATGTACCTATAGTACTTGACCTGAACATACCTACTACTGGCTTGTATACTATGGACTTATAAATTACCTACTTCTTGTCGGGTATTATAAAATAGCAACAAACTTAATAACGACAATAATAATATTAAAAGTTACGCGAGACATAATTTATATTATAACTAACGGTTTCACTCACGTATCGTTAGTCGGTATCGCCGCGACACGGCAGTCCCTCGAGCACTCCGTGCTCGAGGTGTCCTTGACACTCGTCCTGAAGATGGCCATCTGATTTGGATGAAACTTGTCGGCGATACCGACTAACGATACGTGAGTGAAACCGTTTGTTATAATATATTAATAAAGACAGCTATTTATGTACTATCTTTTCAGAATCCCAAATAAAATATTTTTGGGGTACTGCTAATTTCAGGGTAAAAAATAATCGAAGATGTTCTGTCAATGACGTGACATAAGAAACTAAAAGTTATTCAGGTAACAATATGAAAATAAATTAAATTTTTTATCACATGCGATAGCTATATATTACTAATTGTTCAACGGATACTTGCGATCTTTTTACTACATTTTTAAGTTAAATTTGAGTTTATTTGGTTTATACCTATAGTAGTTATTACAATAAAACAAACAAATTGAAAAACTAAATTTCAATTTGCTTGTTTTATTCTTTTTATGTCGGTTATAAAAGTTTCTGGACTGTAGATGTAGAGATTTGTAGTAAATCAAATACATGGACTACGGACAAATAAGTTATAAATAAATAAAACTGGAAATATAAATGTCGATATCAAACGCGCGTGCCTAGGGCAATAAAATAAAAAATATACATAAGTAGCCAACATAGTATAAACTGGTAACCCTGGGTGCAGCGGAGGCGTCGACTATAAGAGATTTATTGAGCAGCTCCCGTTTACCGCGCGGGTACCTCGTGCATATGTTGGTCTTGCATTTTTAAATAATTACGTCCAGCTTAGACAAGTTGCGTGGGCTCTCCCTGGAATATACTGTCCCTGGTGTATGATACTCATTTTAAATTGAAATTTTTTTAGTATGTTCATCCATTCGTGCAATATACGATTGGAGAATGAAAAATAGAATGAAAACCTGATTTAAAATTAATTACATGTATTTACACGGGTGCGTATTGATTGATATAATAACAAATTATATATTTTCATTTCAATAAAGTTCAACAGATATAATGTTAACTTGACATAATCATTACTGATTATATTCTTAAAAGCTATAACATTCATAAAATTTTCAATTCAAAAAGCATAAACCCATTGTTTATAACGTTTATGAATACTAAATATCACCTGTTATACAACTTGTGCGGTATACTTGCCAAAATGTATTCCATTCAAAAAGTATAGTATTTAAAATAAATATGAATCAAAATCTATAAAATGTATACGTATTAAAATATATAACAGAGAAAATATACCAGCTAATTAGTATAGACCCATGTCTATTTTGCGAATTTGAATTATTTTAGTAATACCTACGAAATAAGTCAAATTCACGCAAGCTCATAAACTTCATTTTCTTGTAAAAAAATCGGAGTATCCAGCAAAAGGTGCATGATTCAAACAGATTATCGAATAACTAATAATATGTAATCGATTTCATCAGTAAAGCAAACGGAAGGTAATACAAGAAGTCATTAACTTCATAGGATTAAAAAAGAATAGGAAACAAAAGAACTTATTACAATATTTTATTGCATGTAAATATTAGGACAAAGAATGAAGTAAATAAAAAAATAACTTTACAATATATTATAGTATGTAAATAATAGAACAAAGTTAAAAAAAATAAAAAAATATTGTGATACATACAAAATGCGCGCGCATTTTGTATGTATCACTTTTTTTTTAAAGTAGAAAAATAACTTGTACAATATTTTATTGTATGTAAATATTAGGACAAAGAATAAAATAAAAAAAAAATGCGCGCGCATTTTGTATGTATCACAATTTTTTTTAAAGTAAAAAAATAACTTTTACAGTATTTTATTGTATGTAAATAATTGAACAAGGTTAAAATAAAAAAAAAAGAATGTGATACATACAAAATGCGCGCGCATTTTGTATGTATCACATTTTTTTTAAATAGAAATATAATTTTAACTTTGTCCTAATGCGCGCGCATTTTGTATGTATCACATTTTTTTAAAATAGAAATATAAATTTTACAATATTTTATTGTATGTAAATATTAGGACAGTAAAAAATACTTAGAAAAATTGTGATACATACAAAATGCGCGCGCATCTTGTATGTATCACAATTTTTTTAAGTATTTTTTTAGTATACCTATTTTTCTTATTTATTTATTTTTAACTTATATTAGAGTTATATTATAGTTATAATAGAGAGACTTATATTATAGCTGTAAGAGCACTTCACACTCACTCGTAATATTCAGATTTTCGTAATAGAAAAAGAAATAAGATCTTCGCCAATTGTGAACCGATTTTGATATTTCTTTTTTATTTAAAAGCTTTTACTACCAAGTTGGTCCCATTTTAATTTGGTGAAGATATAATGAAGAACTTTGGAGATATGCAAGAAACTCGTAAAATAAAATTGATTGAGATGCTAGGTTTTTTTTAAATTTAATTATTAGGTATATATTGAGAATCTTCTACCAATTATTTCGTATAACCAATGATTATTATCCGTACTAATATGTATATATAAAGTTTATTATACATAACAACTTATCGATGTTTTAAAGTTTATAATAATAAACCGGTATAATAAAGGTTTATATGTTGAATGATTGTTATAATTAAAGATTTTAGTTTTTTTAAACTTATTTCTTTCGATTTTTATCTTACTTGATAATTATACTAACCAAAATTATATGTTTCGTTGATATTTATCTTAAATTATATATATTTTGTGTTTATATGTTATATTACTTACCCGTATTTACACTGATCAGTTCGCTTGACCGCGGTTTCGCCTATACGCTATGGATTTGTGACATTGCTAGCCATGTACTCAGTCTTCCCCCCTAGTTTTAGACCGCCGTTTTCAAGCGACTCCTTGCATTTCTAATGCTGGGTGACATTTCAACTATTATCGCACTGAACAAGAAGGAACTAAGCACCGAACCTCGATGGGTCGGGTTCCATCAAGGTTCGGTCCTCAGTCCCTGGTCCCTGTGACGGGGAAGGGTTTGGTGTCAGCCCTAACCATTGAATCTGAATTACCGTACATATCGCGGTTAATGTCAATATAGACCTCGGGAACTCCTTTGGACCTCACTGCCCACCAGAAAATCTCTCGTGGAACACAAACAGGAAGGGAAAAGGTGTGTTCTTCCTCCTGTATTGCTCCATGATGATCCTTAGGGCAAAACTAGGGTCCATGGTTCCTAATCCTGGTCGAAATCCATATTGACACTATTATCTGATCAAAGAGCTTCATGGAGACATGACCTTTTAACCACGTTAATTACTACACTCTTGCACCGATCCCTTTCCCTTGAAGACTGGTGTAATTCTCAGTCTCCACTGGTTTTTACCGATGAAGAGTGCGCAGTTGAACATGTTGGTTAAGATGCCCACACCACGAGACCCCATCGGCTTCCAGGCTTCGATAGGGACTTCATCGGCACCGACAGCATTACGATTTTTAATGCGACGTAGAGCTGAGTAGACTTCTTCAGGCGTTATGGGTGGCAATAGCCCCTGATTTAGAGGGAAATCTGGCGGCTGAACTGCTTTATGCTGCTGATTTAGCAGCTTGTGGAAATACATGTGCCATCTCTCAGCAGCAGCGGCACAGTATATAACCAAGTGTCGCTGTGTTAAAGACCTATACTGTGCCGCAATGGCCCTTGAACGTGCTAACTTGTAGAGAAGCTTCTGCACCTCAGATGATTCTAGCCTGTCGTACAATGGTTGTACGTAGTATTGTCTGGCTCTGACAACTGCTTCCTTAGTAGCACGTTTTGCAACCCTATATGCGTCATGATCTTCGGGAGATTGGAAAGCTTGCCAAGTTCTGAAGAGGTACTTCTTCATCTTTATCTCTCTTTGGATTGTGCCGTTCCACCACTAGGTCTCCTTGTCATATTTGCGTCCTACCTTAGACCTACCAAGCACTGCTCTCGCCGCCCCACTGACAGCGGCCTGAATGCAGTCCCATTGTTGCTGGATTTGTTTGCAATCGGCTACAGTAAATTTATCTCCAATTGCCGATGCGAACTCTTGAGACTTGGACTCGTTCAGCCGCCACCATTTGATTTGACGTTGGTAGCGCTTAATAGGCTTATAACTGGAGTCACCGCGGAGATCCATGACAAAGAGGTGGTGTTCTGTAGTAAGTCTCTCACCGGGTATGACTTTACAGTTGGCTGCTTTGCCGATATGGTGTCTCCTGATCAGTATAGCTAGTCAATTTGGGAAGCGTGCCTCCCGCTCTTGTACGTGATTAAGTGTTCGGACTTCTTTTCGAAAAACTTGTTCACAACGGCCAGGCCTGCGGCCGCACACGTTTAGAGAATATTTTCACCCTCAGGGTTGCGGCTACCATACCACCATAAACACGTTCGAACTCCTCACACCCTTCACCCACATGACCGTTCAGCGAGTGACAACGGGATGCCATGTAGTTCCCCGTCTATTTGTTCCCAGAACTTCGTCTTTTTGGCTTCGCTACAACCTGCCTGAGGACCGTAGTTACTTATAGGATGGGTCATAGTCATCATAACCCCTTCGATGAGCACTGCTACGACCATAAGCCGGTCGCTGAAGCGCTTTACCTCTAAGATCCCCACTTTTCATAGGAGTCGGGCGAAGCTCCTGAGCGCCGTTTTACGGTGGCACCCTAGCATTTAATCGGACTCCTGTTAGACTTTTAATTTTGTTTGATTTGACTGTAGTTTTTTACGACCGGCCGCCTGCTTGACTTCAACCCACATCGGGAATCCAATGTTTGAAGGGAAAGGAGAACGGGATAGGGGTAATAACGATAGGATAATTGGGAAAGGATAACCAAATAAGGATACTACGGACGCGGCAGACACAGGCATGAGCCCGTAGTTGCTCAGGGTGCCGGGTGCGCGTACCCGATGCTATACCTTCAACCACCGGACAGGCAGTTGGGGATGACATCCCTGTCGTGGCAAACTTCGTAAACATCTGTAATTTGGTCCAACGTAAAAGATAGAAATTATTTTTATCTTATATCGAAAAGAAGCTCCCCAGGACAGCTAGTATGTATATAAAAATAAATATATAAATGTTTTCGGAAATGTAACAAGCCACGGTTTTATTTACGTTTTTAATTATTGATTAAATGGAAATATTCATATCAAAAAATATTCACGAAAATGTCTAAAAGAAACCCGATTATGTTCTGCTACGATAGTAGTAATTACCTCCCACAATGGACGTCGATCACTTTCATTTACTGTCATCTAAACCCCGTGAAGATCAGCGGTAATGATAACCGATACCTTACTAACGGGCGTTTGAATGAAATAATTTGTATTAAACGCGAAGGTACTAAGGTGATTGTAGTGTTGTCGCTCGATCGACCTACTATCGATAGCCCATTGATAGTAATCGATAGTATTTACTCTCGATGTTATCGAATTCGTTTGACTACATATCACTATGATAACATAAAGATTGGTATCGGTGTTGATAACAATAATTTTTGTAAAACAATCGATTCTATTGATAGTTTTGTTAATTAATATTGAGGAACAATAGTACTTATTGTCAATAAGTATAATATAATTTGACTTATCAATAGTATTGCTAAATTTCAACAATTGGGATATAAAAACTAATGATATATTTATTTGCAAAAACATGTGATATTACAATACAATATTTTGAGTCCTAACAAGTTTACTACCTATCCTTGGTGTGCAAATATGAATTCAGAAGGCTTGCTCTTAAAAAAAGGTAATAGATATTAGTCCATGCATTTTACGATGGCTACTGATATAACATTTGTTGCAGGACTGCGAATGTAACCACTACTTTGCAAGCATAACTTAAGTACAGATATCATATGCATATCTTATTTAATTTTGACATAAGACACAGAACAACACAAGTAAAAGAATCAAACTGACGGCGACACCAATGATTTATTTTTTATGTTAACTATATCCTCTTACACTCACACGCACACCGTAACACATATCCAGATACGTATTGTCACAAGTAAATCTCGATGGAATTTATGAGTAGCATGAACTGTTCTAACGATGGGGCTATCGACTTAACTGCAACACTGGTTGCCGAAGACAGATTTAAAAAATGCTTCTTACTTCTATGGCCGAACACAATTATAAGAAAGTAATAAGGTAATTCTTTAGTATTAAGATGTCTTAAATAAATTTAAAAGCGAACGTCATGTTGGCTAATTTGCATTAATGGACGCGAATCGACGCACTTATCAATTTAGATAGTTAAATTTCGATTGAATGCTTTCGACTTAACAAATGAGGATACTTATCAAAGTGTAATTGCAGATTTTGAGCTACTTATGCCTCGAACAATTCAGTACAAATAAATGGTAGATAGATTCATAACTCGTTAAGTTAAATGTGTTGGTTAAGAACGACTAGACTGATGACCCAAACAAAAATAAAAATACAACAAATTACATAATAACTGTTACAAGATAAAGATAAAAGACTAGAATCGATTACTACATATTCACAAGAACATTTTAAACTGGAGAATATATAAAAATGAATCCCTATTTTTCTTGGTCACGGCATCACGTGTGAACGGCTGGACCGATTTGCCTAATTATTTTTTTTTCGTATTTGTTCTCCTCATTATAAAGTTCTTATGAAAGAAAATACTTAACAAGAAAGACGCGAAATTTTTAAAAAATATTACGAAACCAAGTTCGCTGGGACAGCTAGTTTTATATAAATATTCGACATAATACCTTTTTTACAAATCATTTTATACAAATTTCAAATATTTTAAAAATCTCTTTTCAACTTTCTCATTTACGCTGTCTAGCGGGCAATATTATATTCAGTGTGACGTCACAAAGCCAGCCAACCTATAACCAGCGGAAGATCAAAACGCTTTTATCGAAAGGTCGATTACGCTTAACGTTTTAAAAATTAACTTTATAAGAAGTAATCTCAAAGTTGTACATATTAAACTGAACTTTAAATTATGAATGATAATGTATGCTCATATTTAATTATAGTATTTATAGAAATGCGCTATACAGGTTATTACCACTTCTTCTCTTCTCTGTACTTCAGTACATACCTGTGCTCTATTACGTGTAGGTATAATTGCTATTAGTTTAATGAGTTCTGAATTGAAACCGAGACACTCGCTTATTGATATCGATACTGACAATCTCGGGTCCGTGATACTAATTTAAAGTGGACCTTCTTAATGAGAGCCGTATGAGTTTTTTGTTTCAGTTCATTAATTTCCAATGTGAAATAGACGGGTAGCAGGTAGCTTGATCAAGACTGAACGAGGCAGGCCAATATGTCTAAGAATTAAATGTTAATAACATGTAAATACTTACAATTGAGTTCAAATTCAAATTCAAAATTTTATCTACATAAATAATGAGCTTTCAACTTTCTGTTAAGCAATTACTTAGATGATAAATTATAACGTTTATTTTTTAAGTATTAGTATTATTATTACTAGCCCATGTAATTCTACTGCTGGGTATCTGCTTGGCCATTTGTTGCGGTCTATGCTGATAAATTTTTCGCCACAGCTCTGGAGTGCTATTTTTGAAATTTCGCTGTTTGTAAACGAGCGATTTTTCCATACAAAAATCGTTCGAATACGAGTGGTCATACTTTCAAAAATAGTACCCCTGATGTCATACGGTTGCAGTGCCCGACCCAATCCCATTTTAGTTTCGCGACTCCGACGGCTATGTCTAACTTTGGTGATGGAAAGTAACGTGGTGTTGCGGACTCGATCAGCACTTTTTATGTTGATCATGCTGCGTTCCATATTTTTACGTGTATTATATAAAAAACTAGCTTTCACCGGCGGCTCCGCCCGCGTCAATGTCGATCCCTCGGGAATAGTACTTTTTCCCGGGATAAAAAGTAGCCTATGTCCTTTTCGGTTCTCCAGAGAACTTGTGTGCAAAATTTCATGATGATCGGTTCAGTAGTTACGGCGTGAAAGCGTAACAAACAAACAAACAAACTCACTTTCGCATTTATAATATTAGTTAGGATCAGGATAAAAGCAGCACCTAAACAAAGACGTCAAAAAACGCCACTAACCCGGTGCTGGCGAGATTAAACCGCCCGTTCGCAGATTTCATTTGCAGATTCATTCTCTTAGATTAAGTTACGGCGGCCGCGTCATTGTTGCGTTTTCACGAGAACTTTATTAAACCTCTTCCACACCTTCATACTCACACAAAACTCATATTTCAAGCCCACGCACCTTCCGCGAGCCTGCGACACTCTACGCCTTCCTGCAAAATGAATAAACTCCGTTTCTTATGGTTTTCGTAAAGTTATATTTAACGTAAAATGCAGTTACTTCGAAAACGCAGAACAGTTTGATAAATGTAACCGTGTAAGTATTATTTACGATGTTCATAAGCTGTAATGCGTCATACGATCACATGGTTTCGTAATTTTTAAAGGTAATCAATTTGCAATACGAATCTTTCGTTATTCCAGTCTCAAGAATAACATAATAAATGAATAAATATATACGGACAAATCAAACAGATTGAGCTAGCCCCAAGGTAAGTACGAGACTTGTGTTATGGGATACTAACTCAACGATACTATATTTTATAACAAATACATATATAGATAAACATCCAAGACCCAGGCCAATCTGAAAAAGATCATTTTCCATCTTGACCTGGCCGGGGATCGAACCCGGGCACTCCGTGGCTGGCGTGTTAACCACTGCGCCACGGAGCTGCCACATAACATAGCAGAGTTAAATTCAGAATATTGAGAGTATTTATTGCAGACTATTTACCATCGGCTTTATCATATCACATCACTCGGCATAAAATAGTGCTGTGACTAGGTTCCACGTAACCGCGGTAGGGTGCGGATAACGTATCGTGTTAAGACATTAAGCTACCGCGGGCGAAACTTGTGTTTACATTGTGCGCCCGCGCCGAGATGTAATCTGGACGGGTACAAATCGGAGCGGACAGTGCGGCCGCGATTGAGTTATTATATCTTCCTGTTAGGCTACTTGTTTTTGTAGCTCCCGTGTGTTTTTATTAATTACGCGCTATAAATAACAAATATTTTATGGTGTAACGCGATACGGCGCAGGTCGCCTGAAGATGTCGCTGTCAGATATACGACTCGCCTCGCTACTGTTATTATTCAAACATCTTTTTATTGTTTCTCCGCTGTATTAATATTCTTTTGGGCGCATTGTTGTTTGTTGATCAGATGTTCTGGACCAGCTTCTGAATTGACACACATGGACACATGTACCGTTTAACGTTTTGATATTGTGCATGTGATTCTTTTAGCTAATCTAACATGAAATTGCTTACTTTGCGCGAATCTCTTGATTCATATTTCATAGTTTGAACAAAACGTTCTACATACCGACCATACCTAGCCAGTTGCCATTCAGGGAACAGTTTACCAAGTGTTAGACATATTCAAGGGCCTCAGGGTTAAATCATTAATTTAAGGCAACTACTTTTCTCGTTTCCACCCTTAAAACCACCACCAGTAGTGGCGTTAGGGTAGGGCGCGCTTGGGCGAACGCCCAGTGCGCTGGATACGTAAAAGGGCGCCCGCACCAAGCAAGGAAGGTACGTTAAGCCGCTAGGCCGATGCGGCAGAAAGGACCCGGCTGTCATCGTTGATGGCACTCGTCAAGCTATGTCAGATGACTTTAGGCAGCTTGAAAAATCTGACACCAGTGCTGGCCACTTACATACACGAAAAACAAACAACCAAGTAAGGGCAGAGGACGCAGGGCAGTGTGATTCAATCGCATTGCATCCCCCTCTCTCCAATAAGAAGGGGCGATCGTAGAAATCTCGCCCAGGGCGCCAGTAATGCTAACGCCGGCACTGACCACAGCGAATAATCGTAGGGTGGACATGAGAAAAGTAACAAACGCAGGAGCTTTATTAGGAGAATTTTAATTTTAAATTTTAATGGCTTTAGGGATGTGCGCGCAAGAAAAAATTGGTATATTAAATTTTCTTCTCAAGCCAGCATGGGACACAAACAGTACTTTACAGGACAGTTGCAATGTATTAAAATGCGATTAAAATCATTAGTTCCCCAGCAATCATCATCACATGCGCAAGGCGGGCGCGGGGCGTGCCGTGACTCGGCGGATTCCTGGCGTTCCTGCGTAGGTCACACATCGTCACGATTCGACATGCACTATCTCGTCAAACGTAAGATGCTGGTTATTGTTTTTAGTATTTTTGAACAAGTCAATAAGAGATAGTTGTACTTTAGTATACTCCATATCCAAGGAGGGTTGGGAGTTCTCCCTTACGGAGGAGACATACCTAACTTAGGGCCATAAAACCCAAAGACAACGTTTAGCAACTCAGTCGGCGTATAGGTGAAAAAGTTATCAAAATCGAAGGATTGCTAGCCGCATCGCGTATTGACATGATTCTTTAGATTTTCGCTCGTTCCCTTAAACGACTCCTACAGTCGTCGCGAGAAAAGTAGCAGCTGGTACATTCTAGGTTTTTCTTTTCTTCCAGACCAGCATGGAATATTTGACCTCCACCAAAGAATATTATACGCTACACGCCTCCACTAACGTCTAATGCTGTTTTAAATATTTTTGTACAGTAACATAACTAGGCGATAGTTAGGTATACTATGGTTCTTCTTATCCAAGGAGGGTTGGTATCAGCATAGGTATTATAATTTTGGCAGACGCTTTTAAAACTTTGCCAGATCATATTAAAAGCGTGCATTAGTACGCGCGCCCGCAAGAGCTACTTGCTTTTGTCCCATGTGTCCGAATACCTTCATTCCCCTTCCCAAGTCCAACAAATTCTTATCATACGATGGGCAACAACGTCGAAAGCACAAAAAGAGAGATAAACTGCGCTCGCTAAGCGTGGTGAGTATGGCAATATCCTCCCATGGATGGAAACATCCTTAGGAGAGGCCTTTATCCAGCATCTTATGGCTGTTATGATGATACTAATAATTTGTCATAATGACGGGCACTGGGCTCCGACACATGACAGCTCAGGATGCTACCGGGAAAACGCTGAAATTAAACACCGGATAGGCAGTTGAGGAAGACACCCCTAACTATACACGGTGAAATTTTGATCGTTCTGGACCCTTACAGGGATTATTCCGCCCATTGATATAAACAACTTTTCCTATAGGACCAATTCTGGGAACTCAAAAAAATATTTGACTTTCCCATACAAATTGACCGGGAGGCTGATTTTTTTTGTATGGAACTGCCCATTTTTTTTTTTTTGAGTTCCCAGCATTGGTCACATAGGAAAAGTTGTTCATATCGACGGGCTGAATCACCCCTTTAAGGGTCCAAAACGATCAAAATTTCCCTGTGTATATATATGCCCTGAATATATAGGTCGTGAAATGTTAATTTTGTATTACGAGCAGAAGTATTTAAATACCCAGTTCTTAAATACTACCTGCATTTAAAAGTCGTTCTTTAGGAGAAAAAAAAACTAAAGTTCGCGACTCGCCAAAATTTACGCTCGCGTACGTAAGCTCCTACACTTACTGAGTACTGTCGCTAGTTTTAGAATAATCCGTTGTCTCTAAGCGGTCGATGAAACTGGCCATACACTAAGATTGTACTACAGACATTTAATAGGAGTTAACTGAACCCGGAACCCTTCGGTTACAAGATAAACACAAGCTCGAAGATAAACAATAATTTTAAAGTGCCGTTAAGTAGTTGCTCTTGTACATCGGTAAATCTGCCTCTTGATATCGTCGGATGATATTATTAACCCTACACCTGCAGCAGACTCCAGGCGCTTGTTACCCGCCGTGACGGGGCACTCGTGGCACTCCATTCCTCATTTGTACCCTTTGAGGTCAAATACCAATGTTGGTATGGCATCTTCCGTTATTTATGAACTCTTTGACCACCTCTGTGGCGCAGTAGTGCCTTTAAATCAGAGGGTCCCGGGTTCGAGCCCTGATCATTATCTAGATTGAGCTGGGTTTTGAAAGTATCTAATATGTATATATTATTAACGATGTTGTATTTTATATACTATAAAATACAACATCGTTTAGTGACTATTTAATAAGTATCCCATGACACAAATTCACAACTTTTATGGGGCTATCTAATTTGTGCGCTTTGTCCCTTGTTTATTTATTTATTATCTTCTTCGTGGCTGTACTGAAAACTATTCGAATGAACAGTTAATTTTAAAATAGCCTAATTCTAATAGATAAATTAAATTTTGTTTTTGTTAAATATCAGTTATGTACCGTTGAAATCATAGCGAAACAAGTTGAACAACCTGTCAGTCAGGTATAAACACCTAAGTGCCTCAAATCAGTTTGCACAAATTATAGAAATACCGTGCGCCCAGAACTTTACACAGTTTATGCGTATAGAAAAAATACCGGACGAGCAATACAGTCTCCAATATTTGTCGTGTCTTGCCCCTTATTACAAGAAGTGCGCCCTGGAGGGGACATAAAATAAAGACCCGTCAATTTAAGTGACACGGAGGTATTTCTCCGGACGATCACGATGTGCAACCACATTTTCCACTTAGGACACCTTAAGCGTAACCTTAAGGCATCGGTCTGCGAGAGATGAACTCACGCGAACCTCGCTTGCCGCTGCCCCCTACCATTGGACTCCGAAAATTGATATGTTTATAAAAGATGCCGTAAAGATGTTCTTAAATGAAAAAAAAAAAAGATTTTTAACTTGGTTGCATTGTATTTAAAAATTGCTATTAAAAAAGAGAACTGCGTAGGATTTGGGATCGCTTCATTGTCTACTGTAAGAACTACATGAGGTCTTTACCCCTTTTCAACCTGATTTTGGATACCTATCATAATCATCATTTCGAGTAGGTGTCACGATCAATCGACCATGCACACCCTGGTGTCAGAGTTCTTCGGAACTGCCTCTCGGTCTCTGACGTTGTTCCTTTAACGACTAACAGATGTCAGCCGGGACCACCGGCTTAACCTGCGTTCCGTACCGGGAATCGAACCCACGACCCCCGGGTCAACAGGCAAATGCCTTAACCACTGGACCACGGAGGCTGTTTTTGGATATAAATTACAAGAAAACTTCAAAAGACCCAACATTAAACAATATTTATCGAACAAACGTCCGGATCAGATTGCTATCATAAATGTTAGTTCGCTTTTACGCAACGCCTATTCTCTTCCTAAACAAAGTCTATACTGTTCTTCTACGTATTAACTGTATTTAAACAATGTCATCTTCCATTATGTGTACAAACAAAATATTATTCCGACGGATTGACTATCTCCTTTTTTTTAAGTTGATTGAAAAATCTTTATGTGGGGCGATTAGAATATTCGTTGTTATTCGTCGTATTTTAGTTGAAAAAAATAAACAATTTAACAATAAAATTATATTATTATCTAGGGTACTAAGCAATGCTGTATGTTAATAATGCTGTATACGTTTTAAAATTCCACCCAAAACATGCTCAATTTCTTCACAGCCCAATGGTACAAGCAAGTGGCGTCAACCCGAGGCGTCGCGTTTCTTAATACGCCAATTATGTATTGTCATTATCCGTCATTACCGCTAATAGAGGCGGAGACACACGACCGAAATTATTTCACGTACGTAAACGATGAAAGATATGCGAGAAATGTGAAAGTAGCGTTCTTTTCGTGCCGGTGGTAATGGCGCGGCTCGTGCGAAATGCCTTATTGATTGCTGCGATGTATTTGTATATCTAACTCCCTTCTGATTAATGTTAGGCTGTTTAAAATTACCCGTCATTATCATTTCTATCGTAAGAACTCAACTGCTGGACAAAGGCTTCCAAGGTGCTTACGACACTGCTGCCCATCGGATGCATGCTGCGAAAGGATAGGATTTTTTTAGATATGGGAAGGGATTTAAGGTATTGGGATACACTCTTATGAATGGGAAAATTCAAGTAGCAGCTTTGGAGGCCGGGCGCGCATACCCGATGCATACCTTGAGGATGACACCCTTGACCTAATCTATCTTTGTCTAGTTGAGAATTATGAATAAAATTGTTCGTAACTTCGTGGTGAGTATAGCATCGATCATTCCATGGAACTAAGTCCAGCATTAGACTTCATGAGGCTGAAATCATGATGATAATGAATGATACAAAAATAATGTATAATACTATAAAATGGAAAATTTACAGAACAATAAAGAAGCTTGGTATCTGGTGACCGTAACCTGCAACAGTCCATACATATAGCCAAATGGTGTAAATTGATTACAATGATAAGTGAGACAATACATAGACGTCAATATTTTTATAAGTGTTTTATTTTGCATTCACAATGCTATTTTGATATACTCTTTATAAATTAAGAAATAAAATATGGTGAAAAAATTTCATGCGGGCGGGACTTGAACCAGCGACCTAGGTCTATGTACGATCTACGCTCTGCCATCTGAGGCAATCATGCGGTAGCTCAGATGGAGCGTAGGTCGTACATAGACCTAGATCGCTGGTTTAAGTTCCACCCGCATTAAATTTTTTCACCATATTTTATTTCATTTATAAAAAGCATAGACATCAATATTTAGCAATATCATAAACCTTATGCTACTTACATATGATTAAATTGCTGTAATTTTAAATAGTATCCGTAGCTACACGACTTTTGGAGTAAATCCTATTTGGTCTTTTGCAGATGACCATACGTATCCACAAATGTTAATCATCTTATTGGAACAGACGTTGATCCAAAGCCTTCGTCCCATCCAAAATCTTACCTTTCCCTAACCTCAAATGATTAATACCAATCAAATGTAAAATAAAGAGGCCCAAAACCACATCCATCTCATTAGTTCCCGAAGGTTCTGTTAGACACGTCACATTAGCAGAAGGCCGCGGGCGGAAATCACGCGTCACATCGACCACATGGCGGGCGGATAGGACGATCGGACCCCGGGGTTCTATCACGAAACTAAGTTGATTCAATAATTCAAATAAAATTGATAACATAGAGTAAAATTAAAGTATGAAAATTATTTTATGACAAACTATCTGACCTGACAGACGATGTTCTGTCTTAACTTAATTTTCCGCGCACCTTTCTTAATATTTTTTCAAAATAACCTTCTCCTGACAAAAACCAACACGACAAAAAAGAATAAGCTCGGAAGCAATTAAAAGGGAAATAGGGATTCATTTTTATAATAGAGATTCCAGCAATATACACGACTCCTATACATACACGCACATACCCATATAGACAAATCACAGAGATTGAGCTAGCCCCAAAGTAAGTTCGAGACTTCTTTTATTTTATGGCATACTAACTCAACGATACTATATTTTATTACAAATACATATACATATAGACAAACATTCAAGACCCGGGCCAATCTGTAAAGATTATTTTCCATCTCGGCCTGACCGGGGATCGAACACAGGGACTTGAACGTGAATCTATGAATGAATCTTCTGAGTTTCTTTATTTCACTATATCGTTTGAAATCTTGCCATCCCAAACTATAAATAATTATTTTGGCTGGACAGTCGAGATTTTGATATGATTTAAAAAACTTGCTTTAGCATCCTTTCTCACTTCAGCTATATATCCTCAAAATCCTCGAATATCTTTAAGATTTTCTAATTCAATTTATGTTTGATAATTCAGTTTATTCACTAATCTCAATCCCAGATTTTGTATCTTTTCATACTTCATACCTAACTTAATATACCTATAGCCCAAATATTTCTGTGTCATGTCTGATTTTTTCACAGTTTTATGTATTTCTCAGTTACGCTGCATTATCAACACCTTCCTCTGCATATGTTATAGGCAATCAGTCAAAGATACCAAATTCGCTTTGCCCCGAACCTTTTTGTCTCAGACGTCGAAATAGCTCCGTCACCCTTTTTTGTGAGTCGCATCACGTCGAATAATGTAAAAACAAAATATAGCATTTAGTCACGGCTGTCCGCACGTTCGCTATTTATTTTTAGGCGTAATAAATTAATATCGTGAGCGTTTGTAGGAAATTAAAATGAGGTTGGAGGGAAGGTTCCTATTTCTTGTTAATAGATTTCGTTGCTTGGGACCACGGGATCAGTATACCAACGTGTGTGACGTGACCTTTTATAACAATTTTAAGTAAGAACACGGAGTAGTTGAAACCTACGGGGAATCGTACGGGGTAAAAACCAATCTAGACGTAGGCATACGTAACTGTTAGGTCTAAATTTTAGATCTTTTAGACTCTAAAGGATCTATTAGCGTCGTATTATTGCGAAAACGCAAACTAACGTACGTGCGGCACATGTTCTTCTCCATCTTCAATGGTCATTATCAAATCATTAGCAAATTTTAATGAGGCATTGGTCTTATAAAGGTGAAATACATCAACATCAACAGAAATAAAAGAATTATATTCTGTTCAGAAAGAGAATAGGGATAGAAATTAAGAGTAAACTTTTTTCGATATGATTTTGAATGTCACAAGAAAACAAAAAATACAACGTTAAATAATAGATATAAGGGTATGATCGGACATACGTCTGCAACGAGATTAAGTACTTAGTAATCTAAGTAAGTAAGATATATATATACAAACACATCCCTTTTGAGCCACACCTTTTCACTTTCTCTCAACAGACTGTATCAAAACATACCTCGAATTAAAATTCTTCTCTTGTCGTTTTTGGAAAACGTTTGAAAAGATTAAACATGGCATAAAATAAGATAAGTAGATATATAGATTTATCATTTGGTATTACCAGTTTCTGCAGTCGTTTCGAAAATTCAACGGCCAAACTAAATATGCTCTTAATTACTGTCTAAGTGAAGAGCATTTTCTACGCCAGAGATAGTAGTTTACTTACCATAAGGCGTATTATAATTTATTCAATATACAAGCAACTACAAGACATAATTTAACACTTCCAACAGATTACGAACACATGTCGCTTAATTACTTTTATTAATTTGCTAAACATCCTTGAATACAAACTAGAGCAACAACTTTTAACCACTTCGCACATGTCGTGGCTCCCCGCACAAAGGGGAAATTAAGAGGGCGGCGACGAAACGACTTTAATTGCAAGTAACGACCGTTTACTGTTTAACTAAAACACTTACGTTTTATATTACGACTGTTCCATTACTATTTATACTATTGAATCGGGACTTATATTTGTTACAGTTCTATAATTATAGTTAGTTAGCTAGTCTTTTGGTTACGTAGTAGTATTTACACACTAATGGATTTATTATAATTATAAACAATACTAGGTGATACAGCGAACTTCGTACCGCCTCTTTTTGGGTAGTTGAGTAAAAAGTAGGGGTGTCAGCTACCTCCATACAAAATTTCATCAAAATCTGTCTAGCCGTTCTTGATTTTTAAGTGGTGTAACTAACCCGACTTTGTTTTATGTATAGGGATAGAATTCTAAGATTTAGCTTTAGAAGCACATAGAGAAAAGCTTCCAGCTTCGCTCAGTATATAGCGTTATATTTTTTTTTGCTACGAACTGTTTACCTTTTTAGTTTAAGGCGCGGTCATCTTTTCTACATTTATTAATATTACCTCTGACGCTTCACTCCATAATTCTTAGTTTATATATAGTTATGTATGATTTGACATTACTTCAACAAACTTCTCTAACTAGTCTACGAGTTCCAAGGCTCCTCACTTACATAAGTTTACGATATTAAAAGGCATCTTATAGGGCGTAGTTCGCGTGCCCCGCTGCCGTGCGGGGTGGGCCGACATATGGGCATGACTCCTGTCAGGTGTTCCCCAGGGCACCTGTCAATAATTTGACTGATGCCGCCGAGCAGCCTGGCGACCAACGGCACTGGTAGCATGCTTGTGTCTGCGCGAGTCACGACTTACCACTGGAAAAGTGGCCTTCCCGTGCTTTCCTCAGGGCGATCTGGATGATAATTTTATATCATCATCTTTTGCGGTAAAGAAAATTATTTTTTGATTTAATGTTATACTATACTTAGTGGAAAATAATGCCTGCCACATATGTCAGTTCCAGTGTGCAAAAACACATAAGTTTTAAAAGCATTACGTTTTTTTTTATTTCGTCAAGTGGACTACGCGTGTTTTGCTCTAAGTGATTTCATGATAATTATATCTGTCATGACTTTTTCGCAGAAAAGATTTTTTATTTTGTCCTATGCTTAATGAAAAATATTGCCTGCCAAATATGTTACTGCTCATTTAGAAATACATGTAATTTATTTTATATGTGGGACAAATTTATTTCATTTTGGTAGAAAAATGCACAATAGTTATTACTATTATTATAAATTGCGAAAGTGACTCTGTTTCTTTGTTAAGCTTTCACGCCGTAACTACTGACCCGATCATCATGAAATTTTGGATACAAGTTCTCCGGAGTACGGAGAAAGACATAGGCTACCTTTTATCCCGGGAAAAGTTATTACCGAGGGATCGACATTGACGCTGGTGGAGCCGCGGGCGAAAGCTAGTATGCGATAAATCTTCTCAGAGATTGATTATGGAAGTATGAGCTGATTGGTTATGTTCTCATTAAAGTAAGTAAGTATATTCTGTCTGTGTGCAAAATATCATCCAATCTGCTCAGTGGGACTGCGTGTACCTCTCTTTGTTGGTGTACCGGTTAGTAGGTCATCATATTAAGATGAGTCAATATACATACAAATTATTTATCCATGCCTTTTACCTTCCTGATACTCGTAAGAAAGTGTTTTAGAATTCCAATGTGACGACAAAGTTCGCTGCGTTCTAGCCGCGCCTTCGAGATAGCCGAGCATGAACGCGATTCAATTGTCGCTCGTACGTACGAACGAATTCATTCGCAAAACTCATCTTGTCACGACGGGTGACGGCCGTGGAGCAGGCGCTAAACTTTCGTGAAAGTGACAATATGTAGTCAAGAAAAATATTATTTTTCCTTACTTTTTATTTTATTCTTTATTTCTCACTTTATTTGTGCATATAAATGTGTGAAACAAAAGAGATACACTTCAATTAGAATGTTTAATAAAATTTCTAAAGCATTCTAATGTACTTATCTCTAATTAGAATGTGATTTTTGGGTAAAGTTAAGCCAACATGCCCTAAATATTTGAACTGATCAATACGCACCAGAGGCATACTGTTCATAAGCAGCGAAGGCACTTTACTAGGTTTTTTTTATACGGCCTCTGAAAACCCATAAAACAGTCTTCTTCGCGTTATGGATAAGTCTATAAAAACAGGCATAAATATGTGTTTTTCTCTTCACATAGTATTCAACAGTGTGTTTTAATATTCAGCAGATAAGTCCCTGTCTAAATCCAAACACTGTCATTCTTCTCAACTACGAGTGCTGAGAAACTATTATAATTTTTGCGTGACGACAAGATTCGCACATTTCAGCCGCGCCTTCGAGATAGCCGAGCATGAAGGCGATTCAATTGTCGCTCGTACGAACGAATTCATTCGCAAAACTCATCTTGTCGCGACGGGTGACGGCCGTGGAGCTGGCGCTAAATTTTCGTGGAAGTGACAATGTTAAGTGAGGAAGAAAAACTTAGTAATGGATTTGGTTCCACGTCCGAATACAATAGATGCTTCAAATATTATTTGTACTTATGCCTTACTTTTATGCCTTCCTAACACTAGTACGAAATATTTAACTTGGCATTATAAGTCCAATAATGCCATCCGATAGTCTGATCCGTTTATCGTAAGGTGTTTGTGCCGCACATTTCTTTGTACATTCAAAAACATCTAGTCCGGTAGTCGAACGCCAGCCGCCAGGGGTAGGTACTATTTTTGAAAGTGTGACACTCGTCTTCAAACGATTTTTGTATGGAAAAATCACTCGTTTCCGATCGGCATAATTTCAAAAATAGCCCACCAGATCCGATATCGGATCGGACGTGTTTTTGTTGCGCCAACAAATGTATGGCAAGCGTGCCCTCCGATAGTCAAATCAGAAAATCATATATGAGGCAGAAGTAGGACGTCTATATCCAGGCTCAAAATTTCAGCGTGATAATAAGTTCGCCGCGTTTCAGCCTCGCCTTCAAGATAGCCAAACACGGACAGGATTCAATTGCCGCTCGTATGAACTCATTTATTCGGACAACTCGTCTTTTCGCGACGGGTGGCGGCCGCGGAGCGTGCGTTAAACTTTTGGAAGTGACAATGTTTAGTGACGAAAACATTTTATTTTTCATGCCATTTAACGTATCCGTAAACGCGGCGAACTTTGTTATCACGCTGAAATTCTGGGCCTGGCAATAGACGTCCTATACTAAAGGTATCTGACATATTTTTAGAGCCGGCAACCCATCAGCACCTCCTCTGGTGTTGCAGATGTCCATGGGCGACGGTGACCACTTTCCATCAGGTGGCTCGTCTGCTCGTTTGCCGTCGGATATACATAAAAAAAAAAAACTTAAGCCATCAATGATGAACGCCGGAACCAATAGCTTAAGACGGTACTGCACGAAATTGAGAAAATTTACGTGTTTTTAAATCACTAGTACTATGTGATGATTTAATTAAATACATCAAAAGATCGATCCTTGAACAAGATCGCCCCCCTGTTGGAATTTAAAACAGATACATATGAAATTAAAAATTGATATGTATATGTTATGATATCTAAAAACATTTTTCTTCGAAAACTTTGTAATGTATACGTCTAAAACAATAATTCTCTCATGACAATATTTATATTTACATCTCGGAGATCGCCCCCTTTCTTATTTTATTTTTTATCAAAATATAAATATGAAAATATTAAGACTCCATCTTTTTTCCTCACCGCCTAATGGTTCTGCGCATACGCAGTAGCGACGATTTTCGTTCGCGCGGCACGTACTTTACCAAGCACGGAGGAGTTCGAGAAAATTGTAGCACTCATCCAATTTTACCCATCTCAGTATATGGGGTTGCTTTGGATGTGTAAGCGCTAATAAAATGCCCACTGGACCATGGAGCTCCTCGAATAGAACTTTACTTGATATTGGCTATTTAACCAGTATGGCTTTACGCGTGACGTATTTACGTCACGCATAAAATCTATACAACAAAGTAAACCTCATGTGATACATATGCTCTACATCCTATTCACACTTTTATTTATCAACATCTTTATTGAACTAGCTTTCCCTTAGAATGTACGTTATCGTTAAAACCTAGGTACTATTTTACCGTAAGCGCTTCGAAAACACTTTCGCACTGCGTCGATGGAGTGCCCTTGAAAACGTTTAAGGATCGGCAACACATCGACAAGTGTTGCAGTTAATGACTTCGGAAAAGTGAGCACTTTGGTGCTACAACACAGGTGCCGCTATGTTCAAACAAACTACGAGTACTTATTGGAAACCGTTAAACATTTGTGTTGTGCTGAACAAAATATGGCAACCCTCTATATAGTGAATTAACATTAGAAAAAAAATACATACTAAGTACATTCATTCACACGTTTGTAGTTCTTTTCTTTTATAGCTTATACATGTTATGTCCCACTGCTGGGCAAAGACCTCCCTCTTGTTTTTCCATTCATTTCTGCCCATCTCAATTTTTTGACCATCGATTTATAAATTTGTTGAGATCATCTCTCCACCTCCTTTTTGGTCTACCTCTACCTCGGTGACGCTCCGGTAACCAAAAAGTAGCCAACTTAGCCCACATTTGACCACATGCGACAAACATGTCCCGCCCAGATCCACTTAAGTTTGACAGTTTTTACACCTAAAGCGCAGTTCGGTGTTTCTTACTTTATCTATAAGGCGCACCTAGGCCTAGCATGGTACGCACCATCGTTTTTTGGCAAACCTTAAATTGAGTCTGAACTGACGAGCCTTAGTCAAAGACCATGTCTGTACGCCATATGCAAGAATGGGCAGGATGCACATATCGAAGAGCTTTTTTTTACGTACTAGATTTATATGGAGATATCGTACGTTTCGGTGAAGATACTCGTTCAAAAATAACACCATTGACCGGAACACCACCAGCGCTTACTGCACAAGTTAAGTGTGATTCGGTCACCAAAGTCCAGTTTTGAGGTACGCTTGAATTTATTAAAATTTTCATGATCTTTTATTAAGACCAATTATTTCATTTCTTAGTTTACTGTAGGTACTCGATACCTACATTTAACAAAGTCAGCAGTGCTGCCTGAACCTTAAAACACACGCTGACTGAAAAATCCTCCTCCTCCGGGCGTATTATATTGCATGCTCAGTGGAACGTAAGAACCCAGTGTTCGCTTTAATGAAAGCTTTAATGTTGTAATATCATTTGGAAAAGTTTTTTACAGGTATCAACTGGGAACTAGACCCAATCTGCTCATGTACACACTAGTACGTACGTATGTACACTGCAGTCGGGTATTCTTTTTTAAATGACTGTGTAGCTAGCTCCAAGTGAGCTTTCGCTACTTCACCGGGCATTTGAGGCGAGGGCAGAGTGCCCTCTACCTTTATAGACAACATCACCAAAGGGCCCCCAGGAGTTTAGGCGTTGCCTGTGTGTGCAAGGCTTGGAGAGACAGCAAACTCTCATATTGCCTGATGGGCCGCGTATACGTGCATGCAAGCCTGAAGGGCCAATCTGAGAAACAATGGCAAAGCCTTTGGAGAGCAGCAACTCTCATCTTTTGCCTTATGGCCCGAAGCAGTCGGGTACACACTACGATCCTTTTCATTCATTCCCGTATAATAATAAAATAACGCAACTTTTATTTAATATTAGTCTTAAATTACTATCCTAATAGCTGGTATAGTAGTAGTAATTAACTTGGTTAATGATCTAATGCTAGCGTCATATCTCATCCAGCATATATACATCATGGCAGCAACGTCGTCGACGCGTGCCCGGAAGCGTCACGGCCGCGTGAAGACCGGAAATGGACAGGATGACCGGATCCTATCTCCGCCGCTGGCTACCTGCCGCCATGTTGTGACGTCACCCGCCTCGCGCGCCATCACAATCAGATTGTGTTCCCGAATCGTCGCTATGTTGTTTTTTTATTATAATTTTAGTTTTACATAAGAGGTCTACAAATAAATACTAATACAATACAAATATATAATAATTCCAAGGATAGAGTTAACTTTATCCGTTTGATAATCCTTCATTTATTAACATATAACTAACTAGCTTTTTGCCCGCAGCTCGCCCTCGTTAAGAAGATCCCTCGGGAACAGTAGATTTTTCCGGGATGAAATATACCCTATGTCCATACCCGGGCATAACTACCACCATATCAAAATTCAACACAATTGGTTTAACTTTGCCAAATCATATAACAGCATGATATTACCTAATAATTACAAGACTCCTACAGAAAAATGGTCTGAGAGATTAGTCAACTCTGAAATGGTCTACAAACATGTACCTTGTAACCGACCCGACTTTACCTGTACCGTGTTTCTATCGTCCGCGTCAGTACGAGTATAGACCCAGATAAATAAGTGTCGAATTGGTGTGCTAGAAGGAAGATGTGCCGATCTGGCGTGAAGATGGAATTTCGCAACAAGGGTCAGTTGTGGGGAACTTTCCTGTAACTTGTTCTTGTGGGGAAGTTCAAAGTATGACTCATCTCACTGATACCACTCTTCACTATTAAAGGTATCATCCGGAAGATTCACAGCTGATGTTTTTAAATGGATAGACAGCGTTCCATTCACCCTTTGATCCCTGCTACATTAAAAGGTATTCGCAAATAATAATAATATATTAATAACCTAATTATTAACTTGCTGTTATAATATGGGAATTACTATGACAGCAAGTTAATAATTAGGTTACAGAGCCCTGGCTCCGGGCTCAAATGCGGAAACTACAGCGGAGGATGCAACCGCAAAACGCTTAGATAAGCACGATAGATCTATCTTGACAATTATATTAAATTAAAGTAATTTTTTTAATTAAATTAAATTAAAATTTCGAAATTAATGTTTACATAAATAGGTCATTAATATCAATCAATATGTCGTCCTCATCTCAACGGCTTGACCGGTGGCTGCAAGTATGGCATTGGTACGCACGCCTGGGCTCCCGAGAAACTACTTGCAGTAGAATCCCAAAGTTCCCTATTCTTTCATTCCCTTCCCAAATCCAATAAATCCCTATACTTTCTCCTAAAAAATGCTTCCGATGGGCGTCATTGTCGGAAGCACAAGAAACCACGCCAAGTGCCAAGCTGCCAAGCGTGGTGAGTATGACTATATCCTCTCATGGAATGAGGAATCCTTGAAACAGCAACGTCCAGCAGTGGACTTCTTACGGCTGAAAAAATGATGACTGACGTAATAAAAATGCATTCAGTATTAAGTAAAAACTTAAGTTAATACCTATGTTTACCTAGATATATTCAAAATCCTACTAAATCTCGTGTATCTTCATTATATTATTTATGTATAGTATGTTCGTAATATATTATTTACATAAGTATATATTTTTTATTTTCTTTTGCACGTATTTCTGCCCAATTAGTCTTCTTCTTCTTCCTTTACCTTATCCCACTTTTTATGTGGGGTCGGCACAGTATGTCAGTAGTAAATTAGTAAACAATTAGTAAACATCTTCTTAATCATTTGGTTAGTTGACTGGTAGAGATCCCTATATGGCATAAGTCCGCCATTGTATCTGTTTACTTTTCGTATATACTATGTTATAATAAGATAAGTTCCGTGGTTTTTTTTTTACTTTTCGTACAATAAACATATTACAAACAAAAAATCTATCGAGGCAGAAATTACAGATTCCTATAAGTCCTGTAATTTAGTCTGAAACAGGTTCTTCAAGAAACCCCTTTAATTTAATAATTAATCTACAATTAAAAATTTATTACTCAACAGTAGCAATTAAGCTGCTATCACAATGTTCGCTGCACAATAAAAATGGCGTGGCGGCCATTTTTAAAAGTAGTGAGCATTAAAAACGGCACTAAGAAGTCCTGTAAAGTGAAATGCACTTATTAGCCGAGGAGGGCGCGTCGAGAGCCAGCCTAATGGTTGCCATTCATGGTTGAATGGAGACGCGAAATTGCCAACAATTATATGCTCTCGCAATGATAACCGGTGATGTTCAGGCTTCTGCAAACTTGGGGATTCAGAAAATATCTAACTACTTGTGTAGGTACTCTTCCATGCTGATCTGGGAGAACAGAAAAAACGTAGAATGTACCAGCTGCTTCTCTTCCCGCGCAAATCGTAAAAGCCGATGCGGCTAGCGACCCATCACTATTTTGATTCCGTTTTCATCTACACGCCCTCCAACATGCTGAATGTCGCCACGAGGTCTGATAGACCTAGGCTCTGTCTACCCCGCAAGGGAAAAATACGTGATACTATGTATATAATATATAAATATATATATTATATAGGTACATAGTATCACGTATTTGATTTTATAATTGTATATAATATATAGATATTAAAATTATATACATAATATCACGTATTTACTTGAATTCCGAATAGGTACTTAAAATTGAGAACTACCTCATAAATAAGAAGGAAGTTGGTAAACACATATGTGGGAAGCTATATCTGTATACCTCTGTCGTGTGGATTAATTATTTAAATTGAACGTTATTGGGTAAATACTAAGGTGGCCTTCGAGGGACTCGAGTCGTGCCTCCGCCCAACGGTTTGCGGTTTTCAGGCTTTTGGCTTTTCTCATTCGGATGCCAACTGGCGCGTCCCAGTCCGAGTTAATATTTACCGTAAAACAGAGCAAATTACTGTAATAACTCCTTTGATCTATAGGTATTACTAGGGACAAGTGACTCAGTAATTATAGTTTAAGTCGATGGCCTACCGACGTATGGTCTCCATCAGGCTGATTAGTCCTTGTCCCTGAATTTTAACCCTTTTTAAGGCAACTGGAATATTTTTGCACTAATTCTTTTTCGTGGGTTGGTGGGACAAATAGACCCGTTGCTTTAAAAAGAGAAGACTCGAATAGGTAGATATTTTATTCAGTTTTTAAATTGCATTATTTTTTTGTTTCAGAATTGGTTCAGAGAAGGCAACATGTCGACGTTATAGTTATCATCGTCATGGCTGTGATGATCTGACTGCCCATGACTAAAAAAGATTTTTAAAGAAAAAATATTCCAATGACTCGTTGACTACGATGATGAATTTGATAAGATAAAAAAGCTATGAGAGCAACCTACTCCAAAACAGTCATTCGATAAGGCACAAAGAAAGAAGTAGCAGCACCCACCGAAACTTTTTTCTGACTTATCATTCAGACTGACCTGGGTCTTGGATGTTCATCTAATAAAAAATTTATCGCCGAAATGAATGTACGCGCATCTCGATAACGGCTGGAACGATTTGGATAAAATGTGTGTACATTTCAATGGGTTCCTGGATGGTTTCTGGGCAGGGCATAGTCTGCCGGGTCCGCTAATTTGTTATATATGTAGTATCTTTGAGTTGAAAGTATCTCAAAACACAAGTCTACTAGCTGGTTCAATCTGTATAATTTATCCGTATATTTATTTATTTATCATCGTAGGTCAGTGCAAGAAAATATTTGAAGGATTTTATAAATCTTCAAATGAATTAAGGAAGCTTGGAGAATTAGTTCAATAAAATCGTCTAAAATCGTCATGTGTTTAATTTCGATTTCAAATGATTATAGCAACTTAGTAAGGAATTATAATGAGTTTTCAGAAATCACTTACCCCTTTATCCATAAAAAAATAACAAACACTTATTAAACTAAATTTAGTTAGAATATGTTTTGTCTCGTGCTTACCTTACAGTGTCAAACATTGGAGAGAGGTATAAAGTTAAAATATATTTTGTCCAGGACAAAACATATTTTAAGTTAAAATATATTTTGTCCTTATGAACAAAACATATTTTAACTAAAATAGGCTTAATAAACGTTTGTTATTTTTTATGAATTGGGCAATTGGGCATAGTAACCAAAAACCGTAACGTGATGAAAATCTGGCATAACATGGCTTGCATTGTTTCCTTGCACACTTTGTAAGAAACTTTCAATAATTGCTAATTTTCCAATTAAGTAGGTTCAAAATTATCCCACTTTTGAGGCAACCGCTTCCTTTATGCTGATACTCCAATTTTATGAATTCAATGAGTATCTTTACAATGGTCCAGTCTGAGTAAGTCACGACTGTGCGTCCTGGGGGCATCCACCTGGGTGCCACACCCGAAAATATGAAAATATTTTAATAATTTGGTGTCATTACATCACAAAGGTGATTGTATACACTCAAAGACTACCGCTGTGGTTGTCGTTATCGTATTATATATACGTAGGTAATATTCCAGTTGCCTTAAAAAAGTGCTTTAAGCTAGGTCCACCTGCCTAGTATTCCTCCTGGCCTAGAATTAATCACAGCATTTACATTTTTACCAAAGATACTACTACCTGAAACCAAGTTTAACCTTTGAAAAGACGTATAGAATCCCAAGTGGATACTATTATTTTATAATGTCCCTATCTACGAGTGACCGTGCCTACCAAAGAGATTAAATATATAAAAGGTACTGCAGGTAATGTATTTTCTGGTTTAAGAACTTTATTTCTTATAAATAATTACATTCATTTGCAATGCGAAATTACAAATATAAATAACATTAATATACGGACATATAAATATACAGGTCGGCCAAAATCATAACCCTTCTTTTGGCTTTACTGTAGTTGGGTAAAAGTGGCTTCTTATCGCAGGCGCACTGTAATATTATAAATCCGAAAGTAGGTAAACTTTTCTGTTACCTTCACACATGTTTCTTTAGGAGCCCGATGGCTCAGTGGGCGTAAGCATTATTAGCGCTTACGCATGTTAAGCAAACTCGGGTGTGGTCCGCACTTGGACGGATGTCCACAAGTGATGACATAAAAATATCTCGAGTCATCAGAGAAAAAGAGAAGATTTTTCAAGCTGCAAGTGCACACATGAAATACAAACAAAACTTTTACACCCACTTAAATGAAATTTAGTATGAAGATAGTCTTACACTCTATGATTGTTAGTTTTTATCTCTGAAATTATCCCCAAAAGGATGAAAAGGAGGTGGAAGTATGTATGTAGAATCAATTATTTTCCATGTAAGT
Source organism: Elegia similella (assembly GCA_947532085.1). NCBI lineage: Eukaryota > Metazoa > Arthropoda > Insecta > Lepidoptera > Pyralidae > Elegia > Elegia similella. The sequence continues at coordinate 9,693,681 of OX383928.1, forward strand.
AGGTCATTAACATAAAACGCAAACGAAGTCGTTAAAAAACTAAAATATTAGTACATCCGTGTCGCGTACGTCGATGTTGTCGCTGTCTGAGGACGGAGCGACTTCTCCAGGGCGGTCCGTCTTCTCCAGTTTGAGTATCTCACTTCGCACCAGCACGATGACGTAGCATTGAATCACTGAAACCACATAGAAAATCATAATCATGTCTTTTTAGTCTCCACTGCAGGAGCATGACCCTCTCTGTACTACCAGAGCCATACTTAGCCAGAGCAGACAGAGAATCTGGCCTACACTCTCCTCGCTGGCCAGACGGGTTGGAGAGGTCTCATTGATGTTTATGAGCCTCTTAGGAAATACAAGCTAACATAGCAAATAAAAATAAGTAATTGACGGTGTAGTCGAGAAACACAAGTAAACTATTACTATTTTATAGATTTCCTTACATGGTTTTTCCTTAACAGAAGTTTTCATGAGAAATTGTCAGGTTTATGATTTTTTTACATAAAAATACAACTTTTCTGAATGAGTTCTTATTAAGATAAGAAATAAAATATGGTGACAAAACCACGCGGGCGAGGTTTGAACTAGCGACTTTAGTTAGGTCTATGTACGACCTACGCTCTGCTATTTGAGCTACCTCGCTTCAAACCTCAGCTATTTCTTAATTTAATAAGAGTTTATCAGAATAGTATTATTAATGCAAAAACACATAAAAATATGTGTTTTTAATTTTTAATGTTTCATTATATTAGTGGGTAACGGTCAGCCGGTAAAGTTTTACATGCGAATTTATATGTGGTGTAAGCAGATGGCGTCCTATACCCCATCACCCATGGGATATAGGAAAAGAAAAATGGGTATAATTTAAATTGCAAATGTCCTCTAGTTTCACTGAGTTTTCAACAAATGTAATTAAGTAACTAAGTGACGAGCATGATACTAATTAACACCAAACCTTCAAACCTAAATACATGGGAGGAAGATGGAAGGCGGTATTCATAGTTCCACCAAACGAGAGATACAATAGATATCTATGCATAGTTCTTACGAGCAGGAAAGAAAGAGAGGTTAAGAGTGAGATGGGTGTATGTGACGTGTGAGAGTGACGTAGGAAGATGGACGTTCATTCGGATCTCAGAAGAATATTCGGATTGTTTCTAAGACGTGTGCTCTCGATGTAAGTATTTATTTAAATTCTGATAAAGTTACAGTAAAGCGGTTATCGTGTTTATTTTACTCCCCCACATATGTATTACCACAAAAATGTTCTAAGATTATACTTATAACAAGCACGGCGTTCCAGTAGCACTTCCTCTTTCCGAAATTTTTGAGCTCCTGGACTGATGAAAACCTTATAAATGTAAAAATAATAAATATTCCTTAAAATTGATTCTTTAATAAATATAAATTGAAACAATCCAAACGTGTATTATATTTTCTTTTGGATTCTTTAGTACCTATTTCATAACAAACAAACAGGGGGTCAGCCTGTTCCATTTTTTTATTACATAAGCTAGGAAGGGCTCAAAAACGGGCAAAATAGGTGAGATAAGGTGAGCGTGCAGATGACGGTCGTAAAGATGAACTCTCTCTGGTAAAATGACTTAGGTACTTACAAATAACTGTGAAGGTTCCACAAACTTCTAACGTTTGCATTCTGGACAGAAGCACGAAGGCTGGGACTAGCGCAGCAACGGCCGTCCCCACCATGTAGCAGTTATAAAGCCGCAACATCGTTACATCTTTCTGGAAAAACAAGAATTTATATTGAATACGTACTTACATTTAAAAAATAATCGATTTTTATAAATTACTTTACTGACGATGCCAGCAGGTCTCTACCTCCGTGGTCCAGTGGTTAAGGCGTTTGCCTGTAGACCCGGGGGTAGTGGGTTCGATTCCCACGAGAAGCATACTTTGTTTACTTGTTTCCAGTTCGGTTAGGACATTGCATTGCAAGCTTGAATCACCTGATTGTCCAATAATAAAGATGATTCCGTGCTTCGGAAGGCACGTTAAGGCGTTGGTCCCGGCTGCCTTCTGGTAGTCGTTAAAGGAACCACGTCAGAGACCGAGAGGCGGTTCCGAAGAACTCTGGTATCAGGGTGTGCATGGTCGATTGACAATGGCACCTATTCGAAATGAATGAATTAACTTTAAAGAAAAAATAAATCACTTGGAATGCATGTAAGAATCTACGATAGGTTCAAAAAGTACCTAAGGTTCAGTGCTCCTACTAGATAATGCTTTGGTCTGAAGGTATGTTGCCAGTTCAGAAATAAAATTGATTTACTACTACTGTGACGTCTTATGTACTGTTCGTGAAAAGTATTTTGATCCAACCCATCCAAGATGTCGGATTCTGACTATGATCGACCTCCTTTATCGTCATAGTAATGTACTTACCTGATATCCAGCTACAAGTAGTAGCATGTTGAGGATAAGGCTCATCCCTAGGATCCCAAAGAGGATGGCCGACGTGATCTCCTCCAGCGAGGAGCCATGGACCGGGTGCCTTTGGAGCTGCGTAGTGACCACCAGGCAGGCAGCTGCCAGCATCGTCAGTGACTAATGAAATATGAGCGTTTGATAAGTAATAAGCCTACACAAAACCATTCTATGCAAATACAGGTACTTAGGTAGTTATTTGATACACCGCATTATTTTAATCGGTATAACTAATTGAGGCCTAAATGTTTGTTTATTGTGTTTCAAAGTCAAAGTCAAATATTTTATTTATCGTAAGATATTTTGAATATCATTTGGTAAGCGTCAACTTTCATTACTCATTATTATTAACAATACTAATATTTGATTAAAACTAACGTGAGATATATATAAAATATATGTAACAACGGGTTACTCACGTACGAAGTCAGCTACTGGCCGACATGTTTCGACCTCATCAGGAGGTCTTCTTCAGGAGGATTTGTTCGTATGATTTTTTTTATTTATCATTAAAGCTCGTTCAAAACTAGGTCAAAGCTCCGTATCATGATCATTGTTGTTTTTATTAAAAGAAAAAAAAAAAGAATTAGTTATTACATTGAACAGAAAAAATGTTTATGTTCCTTAATAACAAAAATTGTCTTGATCTTTAATTACAATTATAAAATGTACACTCACAGTATTAATTACTCCAAATATGATGATCCCAAGCCGCAGCGGAACGCAGAAGCAGCATCTCTTCACCTCAGGTACTTTCATATACATTTTGATTTGTTCAAACACAACTGCTCTAGCTTTGTATACTGAGCGAGTAATGCAAACACAATGATAAAGTGCATTTAGAGACGTGAAGTAAACACTGGAAACATAGTGAGATAACGCGTACAACATACAATGTCATATTCGAGTCAGTGAGAAAATAGTTCATTGACTCTAGTTATTAAACAAGTTGATATATGTAATCAGTTAGTCATATTTGTTTACCTTTAAATTCAGTATAATACCTATCTATTTACAGACACTAACAAACTTTTTACTATATATAAGTATAGGATAATAGGTAAGTATTTTAGCAGTCACATCGCAATGCTATACTACCGATGTGCAGATTGTATGGATCAATTGGCAGTGCGTAGGTAGACCGTAATCAATCAATACTAATAATTAATTTGTAATGGTTGGTCATGCTGTAAAAAAGTTTTTATGGGAAAGCCTAGAGGTCGACGTCCAGTCGGTCGACCTCGATATCGTTGGATGGACGAGATTAAGAAAGACCTGCGCGAGCTTAAGGCCAATAACTGGCGAGAGGTGGCTCAGGACAGACCGCAGTGGAGATGCTTATTATCGGAGGCCAAGACTCACTTTGGATCACTGCGCCATCTTAGGAATCTTAGGAATCGCCAATAGGTAACAATCAAATTGAATTTTGTATATTTGATATAAAATTCAATTAATTATTATTATATATTTGATATAAAATTAAAAAATATAAGATTGTTACCTCTACGCATTCCTGAGAACTAAGTAGGTTTTGTGTTGATAGACGTAGACACCGAAGTGTCCTTAAGCTACGTGTTAAAAGTTACGCGAAACGTTATTCTGTAACCGTTTGTTATAATAGTTATACCTACGTGGTTAACTGACGCAGATAACTATAAGTAAACGCGGTAAAAAGTAAATTGCAGTTATTTCTACTAAATATTGGCAGTGATTATTCAATAAGCATGAAACTTGAACGAGTAATGGGAACTAATCAGTGGCGTAGCTTGCGTTACCACAGCCCTATGTCGGCATTAGCTTGGGGCAATTCGTGGCTTGCGTTCGTCTCTCGATCGCGGCAGTCACATTTGTTTAAAAGTTCTATACCCAACAATGAGCCAATGGGATCTCCTCCTTTTTTGAAGTTGATTAAAATATAATAAAATTTATATCTATAGAAGGCTGGGGAGCCTTCTATAGATTTAAATTGTATTTGAACAGAAAATACAACAGAACATAAAATGTTACCGCGTTTATTGGGTAGAACGGGTCCCATCTAATAAACGTGGTTTTAACATTTTTTGTAGGTAAATATTGTACGGTGGTACGGAACCCTTCATTTGGTAATCCGACTCGCACTAGGGTGATGTTATTTTCTATTTAATCATAAAGAGTCGCCTGTTTGCTATAATACTTGGGTAATTTCGTTTTCACATTTGACAGTGTGTTAGTTGAAAAAGTTGAGAAACACACTAAATTTGGTGTAGGCTTTAAGAATTCAGTTGATATTGTTGATAGGAATCAATAAAAAGTATTGTTAAATCTAAGCTGTATTTGGGCTCATCCCGAGCTTTGTAGTGGTACAGTGGAGGATGCACAAGAACACACGCTCGGATGAGCGAGAGATTTCAGAACGTGTTGCTTAGATACACAGTGGCCCCTCAAACTCGGGCGCCCTGTATCATGGAAACGGCAGTAGCTACGCCCCTGGAGCTAATGATTTGCTTATTGGCAGTTATTGCATAATTGAGCCACCCAGCACGACCCTCCTCAAACTCGCGGTTATCCCCCTGTTTGTTTATTTTTCGTTCAATTACCATCTGTTTCCCGACATAACCCAGTTAGCGATGTTTGCTGATTTAACTAATAGAGGATCTTGTTTGTCAACTACTCAAGCTATATTAAAATACTTAGATATGCAATACACCTACTCTAAGTGCATAATAAAACATAGTTTATGTATTTTGCAAGAGGAACTCTACCTAATTCCTCTTGCAGTAGTAACACCTACTTACGTAATTACTTAGGTCGATCCTGCATTTCTTGCAGATGTTCAAAATAACTACTAAGTTGGTAAATATGCTACATAATACTATATATAATGCAGTCTACATCTAGAGTAATATCTTTAGTACTGATATTATGGATAGATTTGTGTGATTGTGCGTTTGTTTGTATTGTAATGAATTAACTCAATAATACTGGGTCGATTTTAAACATTCTATCACCAATAGAAAGCTACGTTAATAGTGAGTAAAAAAGGATGTAGGTAGTTTATTATCAAAAATAGGGATCCATACGGAAATTGCATTAACGTAACCCAAGGTATCAAAAAGCCTTCAAAATAATAGTAGCAAAATCTCCGATAAAACATTTTTTTACTTGCGTCTTTTTGCCTCCTTCAATCATATAGGCACCGATGAATATGTATCTACTAAAATCCAGAAGCTTTTTTAGCTTTAATTGTGGTGAATGTAATAGACTAAATTACCTACCATTTGAGCATACTATTGCTCTCTATAATGCATAGTTTTTGCTTGTCAAACTGCAGCTGCGCACACATTTTACCACTTTGGAAATGTCTCTCGCTCGCGCAAACTATTAGTCTCAGCTATTAGTTTAGAAAAAAAAATATTAGAACCCTCAATATCATTTTTGAAGACCTATCCATAGATACGCAACAAGCATGGGATTGATGAAAAAAAAAATGAGTTTCAGTTCTAAGTATGGGGACCCCCAAAATTTATTGTTTTTCTTTTCTATTTTTTGTGTGAAAATCTTAATGCGGTTCACAGAATACCTACATCTACTTAGGCACCAAGTTTCAACAGTATAGTTCTTATAAGTCGTTTCGGAATAAACTGGCTGTGACTTACGGATAGACAGACAGACATGACGAATCCGTAAGGGTTCCGTTTTTTGCCATTTGGCTACGGAACCCTAAAAATGATATCTCGCGTTAGTTTTAGATAAAAATAAGTATTACTAGATATTAGAGAATTTAAAGTTAGATAATAATTCAAAAATATAAATACTTACTCTTGTAAATCTTTTCGAATATTATTTTGAAACAAAGAAAAATAGTTTATTTGGCAACATGGTTTTTGCGCCATAACATTAATTTATAAAGTAAACCAAGGATATTCATAGCAGAAACACGAACAATAAAACATCATCTTTGCGATTGCGACGGAAGCGATACAGCTGTAAAAAAACTTATTAAATAAATGTTTAAAAAAAATTGTGGGTTGTTCTTGGCGGGAATTTCGGCGGTCCAGTGCGCCGAAATTCCCGTCAAGAACTCCCCAAAATTTTTTTAAACATTTGTTTAATAAGTTTTTTTGGACAGGTTTGTGTTTTGGATTGTTTTGTAAATTATTTCTAGTGAACTTTATAATGTAATTTGGTGTTATAAATGCCCATGTTTATGAACAATGTGTGGAATAACTGAAATAAACTGTCACAGTGCGGCTGTAGTGAGATTTACTTAGTGGGCTGGTGGCGTAATTCATTTCGCTGATTCGACGGAGCCCCTGGCGACAATTGACAACATACTACAGACCGGAAGTGATGGTTTTTATTTACGCAATCGAAAGTACCTTAAATGTAAATACTTCCAGAATATTTTCAATTTTTTTATCTAACATTCAATTTCTTATGAATTTTTGAAAATAATCCCAAATGTAGGATTTATAAAGCAATATTCCCATAGAAGTATGAAGACGACGAAAATTTTTTTTTTTAAATCTATGAATATTCCCATGCTTAACCACATGACAATGTCATTGTCAATCTGTCAAATAATGATGACGTTGACAGCCAAGTCTTATGAGTTGCCAGGTTGGGGAATATATTTCCCGAAATTCGTACAGCGTATAACGACCGTCTTTTTTTTGATACTGCACTATAATAAATTAACTTAGTGTGTTTGTTGAAGTGAGATTTACTTAGCGGGCTGGTGGTTACCCGCCGAATGAATAAATTACGCCAATTGCTTCTGAACGAAGTTTGTGGGCCTTATAGTTAATGCTACCAATAATAGCAAAAAAATATACCTAATGTTAATGTATTATCTATTAATATCAATATAGTATTATATAGTCGAAGAATATAAAGAGAAAGCAAACCAGATAGAGGGAAATAAAAACTTTTATTCAAATTTATGCTGCTTTTATTTTATTAAATTGTATATTTTCAACTTCGATCAATTTTCCATTAAAATCTTCTTGCTCTGGCATTTGATGGTTGTTAGTTTCACATTCACATAAGTAACATTGAACATGAATGTTAGTGTAATCTATTTGGCACTGCATTTTTGACGTGATATTTCATTTCGAATTGGTGTCACGGTCAATCGACCATGCACACCCTGGTGTCAGATTTCTTCGGAACCGCCTCTAGGCCTCTGACGTGGTTCCTTTAACGACTATCAGCTGGCAGCCAGGACCAACGGCTCCGAGGCCTTCCGAAGCACGGAATCATCTTTATTATCAGACAATCAGGTGATTCAAGCATGCAATGTCCTAACCAAACTGGAAACAACTAAACAAAGTATGCTTCCGGTGGGAATTGAACCCACGACCCCCGGGTCAACAGGCAAAGCCTTAACCACTAGACCACGGGGGCTGTTAATTATTTTTATATTTTATTTTTTATATTATTTTAAATATTGTTTAATTATGTATGGTAGTTTAAGTGGTAAAATAATAAAATATAAGAAATAATGAACAAATCAAACAGATTGAGCCAAAGTAAGTTCAAGACTTGTGTAATGGGATACTAACTCAACGATCCTATATTTTATAATAAACTCGCTTTCGCCCGCGGCTTCGCCCGCGTCAATATCTGGAATAGTACTTTTTACGTAACAAATAAACTCACTTTCGCATTTATAATATCAGTTTATAATATTAGTAAGGATAGATAATATAGATAAACATCCAAGTCCCACGTCAAATCTGAAAAATATCATTTTCCATCTTGACCTGACCGGGGTTCGAACCCGGGACCACTGATAGAGTGATGTGATTCACATATACGTCACATACGTACATTATATCACATACGTGATATGATAACGTCTTATAAATCGATGAACACCCGCAGCATGCACAGAAATGAACAGCAGCAGTAGCTGCTGGTGCTGCTGCCGCTGCAGCTGGAGCTGGAGGTAGTTATGTGTCGTATGTATACTTTTGACAGTTGTCTGAACTGAACCTCTCAGTGCTGCCGCCTGGTTAGCGACATTTCAAAAATCCCTCAATAATATGGCAAATAGTAGAGGTATGTATTCAATAATAAAATAATTTTTACAGCAATAGAAGTTAAGCAGTATCACAAAAAAAACCAGTCCATGTACACTTCCAAATTTCGGGGAAAATATTCCCCAACCTGGCAACTCATAAGACTTGGCAGTCAACGTCATCACTTTTTGACAGCTTGACAATGACATTGACATTGTCAATGTGATGAAGCATGGAAATATTGCTTAAAAAATCCTACATTTGGATTTTGTTTTCAAAATTCATAAAAATTTGAAATATGAATAAATTTTTTTTTTTAAAATCTGGAATTCTTTACATTTAAGGTACTTTCGATTGCGTAAATAAAAACCATCACTTCCGGTTTGATCATATACGACGCAGCAAGGCGAGCAAACACCAGCTCGCTAAGTAAATCTCACTACAGCCGCACAATGACACTTTATTTTACATTGTTCATAAGCATAGGCATCAAATTACACCGACTTCACTATAAACTCCACTAGAAACAATTTGCAAAACAATCAAAAACATAAACCGTACAGTCCGTCGAAATTACCGCCAAGCGTGTTTAAAAATTATAGAATTACCTACATAATTTATATTTTTTATCTAGTCTAGTTAATCTAATCTAGTTTTTATCTAGGTAAATAAAATAATCCTATAAGTCATAAAAATGCTCGAAAATATTTTTAATTAAATATATATTAATTGAACGAGCGAGCGAGCAAGGACTTCTTTCGATTTTGCAAAGAGATGAGATATTTATGTGTAGGTCTATGATTACTATAAATAATCACAGAAAACCTGCCGGCCGATTTGCTAACTCGGTGACCAACGTTTTTATAGTCACTTCAAAATACATTGCGAGTTTCCTATGATTGACTATTTTTATTAAAGATATATAAAACGCAATGAACTTTGAAATGACTATTAAAACGTTGTACATACACTGAGTTAGCAAATAGGCCGGCTGAGCAGAAAATCGAATAGCCCGTGCAAATAACAGAAAAAAATTACGTGCTAAAAGCTACACATTTTTAATTTTGGCCTTCTACTTCTTGAGTCAAAATAATTTCTGTTCGCTGATGCAAATAAAAATAAAAAATAAATCATTCATAACAAATATTATTTATTTTCATCTATATCCCGAAAATACAGATGATAACGGAACGCGGCATCTGTCATTTTTTTAGTCTGTGCTCAAGACATTTCAGGATCTTTCTTTCCGATAACCATTTTTTTAGTAAAAGTTAGATTTCCTTGATTGTATTGGGATAAAACAAATAAATCGTATAAATAGAAACACATCAATCAAGTATTAAGGTAAAATCAATACTTGGTAATACATCAGTGCCTTGCAGTCGTTGTTTTTTGATCTTATATCGGAATTTTTGTTTTGAGGTTAGATAACATATCGTGCAATTTCGGGTTATAACTATTAACTATTCTAATTTATGTGTTATTAAAAAGTATTTACCATATATTGCAAGTAAATAAAAGTTAATTCGGCAATAATAACATTATTTACTTTTACTTCAATATTGCATCAAAACTTGTTCGATTGCTGCATTCGCCGACTGACTCTGCCTGCACGCATGAAATAAATGTTCTTCTAATTTTCAGATATGGCTGCACAACTCTTCAACCGTATTGGTCAAGTTGGCCTTGGTGTAGCCCTAGTGGGCGGTGTAGTCAACTCTGCTTTATACAATGGTAAATTTGAATTTCAAACCTAATTTTACCTAAGTTAAGATGCTCAATTCTGATACATCACATTCTACAAAGTATACTATAACCTACAAACTATAGCTGACTGCACACTGAATCTCCTCAGTGGCGTTCAGTCTTCCTAATTTCAAGCCATTTGGTACAAAGGCGGATTTATCGCTAAGCGATCTCTTCCAGTCGACCTTAGGGTAGATGGAAACTAAACATAGTAAGTGTGTGGTGTGGTGCAGCAAAACAAAATTTGATAAACTAAAAATACACTATACCTATATATATATATATAATATGTTCACATATATACATTTAAACAAATAAACTACAATATGACTGTTAAGGAAATATCAAGTACAAGTGGAAAGATAGTGAGATGAGGTTCTTAAAATTTAATATGGTCTGAGCCTTGCGAATATCAAGAGGAAGGGCATTCCACAGTCAATCGACAGAATTAGGAGGCATATAAAGGTGTCTATGATTAAAACAAAACTATCTAATTCCAGTTGATGGAGGCCACAGAGCTGTCATCTTTGACAGATTTGCCGGTGTCAAGAACTTGGTTGTTGGTGAAGGCACTCACTTCTTCGTTCCTTGGGTGCAGAAACCCATTATCTTTGACATCAGATCAAGGCCTAGAAATGTCCCCACTGTCACAGGAAGTAAAGGTAAAGTGTGATTTATTCATATCATCAAATAACATGTTTTCATTCTGCTCCTGGGGTACTATTTTTGAAAGTGTGACACTCGTCTTTGAGCGATTTTTGTATGGAAAAATCGCTCATTACAAACATCGTCATTTCAAAAATAGCACTCCTGGCCAATTTACCCTGTACTTCCACAATCTACATAGAGAATTCTCAATTTGTTTGGTAAGGTTTTGTGTACTAATCTTTGAATTTGGTGTAGGTTGGCTAATATAACATGAAACCTATTTTTTTTTATATCTGCGGATTGTGCATTGGTCATTGTGTTGTCAATAATGTCAGATTGCAATGCATATATACCTAGTTTCATGTCTTTTTCCTTTGCGGGGTTGACAGAGCCCAGTTCTACACCTTATGGCTGCATGTTCAAGGGTGTGTAGATGGAAAATGGAATAAAAATAGTGATGGGTTGCTAGCCTTATTGTCATGATTTTTGCAGATTTTTGCCCAATCCTTCAATTGGCTCTTAACTATCTGTGAGGGAAGAGAAGTAGCTGGCACATTCTAAGTTTTTCCTTTTTCTCCCAGGCCAGCATGGAAGAATATGTATGGTATAGAATACAATGATATGAATTTCTTGTAAAAATGTTTCAGATCTTCAGAATGTGAACATCACCCTCCGTATCCTGTTCAGGCCGGTGCCAGACCAGCTTCCCAAAATCTACACAATCCTCGGGATAGACTACGACGAGAGAGTACTTCCATCCATCACAGCTGAAGTCTTAAAAGCTGTTGTAGCACAGTTTGATGCTGGAGAACTGATCACACAAAGAGAGGTAACAATTAAATATAATTCTTATCAAGCTGTTTCTCTATTGTATCCTATTGTATTTTTCATCTAGGGGTAAAGTGGGAATTTCCCACAAGTGCTGCATTAGTGACCTGACCCAAAGTTTAGGGCACAAAAAGAACTTTCTCCCTGGGTGATAAAAAGGCTTAAAGTTTTTGACAACATCATACAACAATATTTTTATCATTAATATATAACAATTTTTTTCGGTATGCATAAGTACAACGCCTGCTTTGTATAACTTTTTAACTAAGTATACATAGACATTTAAACTAAGCTTTGTATAATTACTTTTCAGCATTATTCCTATCGAATTCTGTAATTGGCCTTACATATTGTATAAGTTCCTATTGATAAGTACCAACGTAACGCTGTAGAATTCAATAAATAAATAAATAAACATTATTAATGATAAAAATAGTGTTAACATTATTATATCATCATCATCACCAGTTTCATAAAAAAATATCAGATGAATGATGATGATGAAACTGATAGACTATTCAGCACCCTTTCAGGGGTGAGCCCGACCCACACTTGGTCCACACTTGGTTGTTTTATTGAATTATTCAGGAATCTTATAATATGCCATTCCCAACTGAAAAACAAAAATGAAATTATCCATGTTTATGTCTTTGCTTACAGGTTGTTTCACAAAAAGTTAATGAAAGTTTAACTGAGAGAGCTGGTCAGTTTGGCTTGATCCTCGATGACATCTCAATCACACACTTGACATTCGGCAAGGAGTTCACACAGGCTGTGGAATTGAAGCAGGTGGCACAACAGGAGGCTGAAAAGGCCAGATTCCTGGTAGAAAAGGCTGAGCAACAGAAGAAGGCTGCCGTTATCGCCGCTGAGGGTGACGCACAAGCTGCTGTACTCCTAGCGAAGTCATTTGGAAGCGCAGGCGAGGGTCTCGTCGAGCTCCGACGTATCGAGGCCGCGGAAGACATCGCTTATCAACTATCAAAGTCCCGCAACGTCACCTACTTACCGCAAGGTCAAAATGTCTTATTAAATCTTCCAACACAAAACTAAATTACTTCCTAGATTCGGTAAAATTGTAACATACATGAAGAGTTGTTGCGGTGGATTTTGCTGGATGTACAATTGCATTTGTATTTTATTTACACACATGCCTATTGCGTTTAATGAAGATAAAGTGTAGTGTATTAAGTTTACGAGGTCTCCACCAGAAAAGCGTAGTTTGCGATTAGTTATATGTTGAATATGGTTCATTAAAATATACTTAATGTTGGACTTGAGTTTATTATTGTACACCTGATTATAGGAAAAAAAGGCTATATTTGTATGTATTTGAAAAGCTATGATATCTAATGATTAAATCAATATAAATAACAATTTCACAATTTTGAAAATGGCCTTCTGTAACCTTCATGAGGAGACCGTTGCTCCAGTGCTTAATATGCTAGATTAATTATTATGAGTAACTACTAACAATACATTTAAAATAATTATGATTGAATTTGCTGGTCTTGATAACATTCTAACAGGAATATTTAATGTCAAACATGATGAAGTGTGGCCAATGGATTAAAATTAAAACAATTTTGAACAAACATAACTTTTACTATTTTATATTCTACTTCCTGCTTACAATATAAAGTGGTCTGGTACTCAATAATCTCAACTGGCAGTTTTTTAACTATTACTGGAATATTTTTGATGACCCAAATTATTTCTTTTGGGATACCATGCAATTTTTTTTATGTAGTTTTGTTAATTGTGAATAGTGAGGTTCAAGTCCTTATGAATTATCTCAAGTTTAGAAAATAATCTCAGCAACAGCTGTGAATGACAATTCTCATTTTGTCTGAAATACATCATCTATCATCCCCTGCAGTGACCCGGTCCTGAGTCATCATTTTCAGTTGATGCATCATCCTCCTTGTCCTTATCTAACGCAAAATTCTCACCTTCATTGTCTTGAATGCAGTCATTTCTTATTCTAGTAAAGAATAAATTATGTCTTATGCAAGATTCTTTCACAAAGGCTATTTCTGTTGAATTCAGTCCTGCCGGCAAAGTCAATTTACACAGATCAGCATTTTCTTTAAATCTCTTTATCAAACTGTCAACTTCGTTTTTAAACTCTTCACTAATTAAATTAGAATCTGCTATTTTCTTTCCTAACAATTTAGTTTGATTGCAGGAATTTCGAGTTTTTTCTAATAGCGCCAATTCATTTTCCATCTCCTCTAAGTTTCTGGAATTTTTACATAATTTGATAGCCCTTTTGAGTCGTTTCTCTGCAACATCAAACTGTCCAATCATTCTAAGAGCCTTAGCATTGAGGTATAGTGCTTTCCCATTATTCCATAAACTGTCCAGTCTGTTGAGTTCATTGCAAGCTGTACATGCTTTGAGTGGTTGCTTGAGCTTATTAAAGCACACTGCTAAATTAGTGTACAGTTTAATGAGCATTTTTTCTTGAACCTTTTCTTCATTCTCGTCAGCCAAGCGGCACTTGTGTAGCATGTTCACCGCCTTTTTGAAAAGCTGTACAGCAGCACTGGTGTTATTAGTTTTATGCAGAGTGATCCCTGAACTGTATAACATCATAACTTCCTTATGAACTCTTTGGAACATGTTAGGTTCTGAGAAATCAATTTTTCTGAAAATCAAAGTTTTCATTTTAGATTCTTTAAAAAAATATTTTTTTTATAAAGACAATAATCACATTTAAATAAAATCTATATTGTTAGTAAGGGCCGCCAACACTGGATTGGCACGGAATAGCATCGGAAGCGACACGTCATTTCAAAACTAGCTAACGTGGCGAGCCGGCCGGCGGCCTGCCTGCCGCGCGCTTGCACCGCCCGCGAGCCTTTGCTAAGGCAACACTTGGCTTGATATGCCAAGCCAAGTGTGAAGAAAATTTTATGTCAATATATAAAATACAATTAATTTTTAATAGCACGACTTACCCTTCTTCGGGTGTCAGAATACTCCTAATCAGCTTTATGTAAAAAACACAATTGGCTTTAGGTTTGATTCTTGGAGGGATACCCATTTCCCCATACATTACTTCATAGGATAGAAGAAAAGCAGACATCTCTCCAACTAACATAGACATGACTGCAGTCTGAAGGCCAGGCAGGAGTCCATTGTCCTTTAGATTCACCACCTGAAAAAATACATAGAGTGTTCTTCCATGTTAATAATCCAATATTTGCCTGATTATTAATGTCATTAACCTATCGAGTGCCATTGACCACTTTAGTTGTAAAACAGTCATGTGACTAAGATGCCATTGACAACTAAAGTTATTACAAAATTGTAATAGCCTGGTGTCGGGGGTAAAGTAACATAAAGAAGCTCTGGCGTGCAAAGGTTAAACTCAGTTGAGTTTCTAGAAACTAAGTAGCAAAAACAAAGTAAATAGGAATTATTATGATTTGCATGATCTGTTTAACACTTGGTGATAAATATAATTTCTTTGAAAAGCATCCAACCCCTAAAGCCATAAAAAGATAGGTACTGTTAAAACCTTCATACTTGAAAGTTTTCTTACTGGCTGGCATAATCATTTGATTTGATTTTTATATTCTTACGTTGCCATGGTGCAAACACTCACTTCAAAAATTGTAAAATCTCTACTGAGATAGTAAATAATACTAAATAGTATATAAATTACATTTGGTGAATTTGCATTGTTTTTTTGTTATTTATTTAGTTAATATAATATATTAACATTGGTTATGGGCAAATAATGGCCAATAATAACAAATAATAAATTTATGTGTTATTTACGTGATTATTTTTTGTGAAGTGAAATATAATTTTTTCATCATGGATGGAGATATTTCGTTCGATAATGTAATCGTGAGTACCGGTTCTAATATGTCCATCGGTAAATTGGAAGGTGTCAACAATTATGCAACATGGAAATTGTTAAAACCTTCATACTTGAAAGTTTTCTTACTGGCTGGCATAATCATTTGATTTGATTTTTATATTCTTACGTTGCCATGGTGCAAACACTCACTTCAAAAATTGTAAAATCTCTACTGAGATAGTAAATAATACTAAATAGTATATAAATTACATTTGGTGAATTTACATTGTTTTTTGGTTATTTATTTAGTTAATATAATATATTAACATTGGTTATGGGCAAATAATGGCCAATAATAACAAATAATAAATTTATGTGTTATTTACGTGATTATTTTTTGTGAAGTGAAATATAATTTTTTCATCATGGATGGAGATATTTCGTTCGATAATGTAATCGTGAGTACCGGTTCTAATATGTCCATCGGTAAATTGGAAGGCGTCAACAATTATGCAACATGGAAATTTCAGATGAAATTGGTGTTGATTGACCATGGTTTATGGGAGTTTGTGGATGGATCTGGTGATGCTTCAAAGAATCCCACCAAAGATCAAAAGGCGTATGCAAAGATTTGTCTAAATATTCAACCTATATGTTATCCACACGTAAAGAATGCTGTAACAGCTTCACAAGCATGGAAGAGTTTGAAATCAGCATATGAAAACTGTGGCATAAGCAGAAGGCTTTCTTTAAAAAGGAAATTAGCACAAATTAAATATGCGGACTTTAACTGCATGGATCATTATATAGGAAATATAATTTCTGTGATTCAAGAATTAGCAGATATTGGCTGCAATATTGACGATGAAGAATTGGCAGAACTCATGTTAATTGGCTTGCCAACTGAATTTGATCCACTTATTATGGCAATGGAAGCTTCTAATACAAAGCTAACATCAGATTTTGTTAAATGTCAATTAATTCAGAGTGAATTCAAGAAAAAGTCAATAGATTCAAATTTAGAACAATCCGAAAAGATTTTACTAGCAAAGAACAAATTTGTTCCTATCTGTCACAACTGTCATGTCAAAGGACATATCAAGCCTAAATGTCCAAAGTTGAAAAATTTCAAGAAAAAAATAAACAATAATTCATCTCAAGATGGTTCATCATCATCATCGAAAAAGGGAATTAATACTTCTTTATTTTCAACTGAGACTGCTTTAATTAGTACTGTTTGTGATCGTGATAGCTGGATTTTAGATTCAGGTTGCACTAGACATATGACTAATCGGAAGGATTGGTTACTTAATTATTCTTCTGAAGTTAAAACCCAAATTACTACAGCTAATAGCGATACAATGTATAGTGAAGGCGTAGGAAATGTCAATGTGACATTAAATAATAACAGTATTAAAGTTATTAAAGATGCTTTGTATGTACCAAAGGTAGCAGCAAATCTTTTGTCGGTTAGCAAAGTAGCAGCAAAAGGTTATGTTTTAGTATTTGATATTAATAAATGTTATGTTTACAGGAAGGATAATGTATCCATTACTGGATCATGTGATCTGGAAGCAATTAATATACACGGTGTTTACAAAATAAATAAAAAAGAGGAATGTTTATTAAATAACCAAGAGCCTAAGATGTCAACCGAAGGTAAAGCTTTTGTATCCAGTACAGATTTGTTGGAGCTATGGCATCGTCGCTTAGGACACTTAAGTTTTAAAGGTATGTTAACCCTTCGTGATTCTTTGGCACGCGGTATTACTTTTCCAAATGGAAATCTGAAATCATGTCCTCCTTGCATTGAAGGTAAACAAAAGATTAAATCTTTTCCCCGTGGTCAAGCACATAGAAGCGTGATGAAGTTGGATTTAATCCATATTGATATTTGTGGACCGATGTCCATTAATAGTTGGAGTGGAAGTCGTTATTTTATTACTTTTACTGATGATTTTACGCGAAAATCTTTTATTTATTTTTTGGATCGAAAAGATCAATCTACTGTTTTGAATACGTTTATTGAATTCAAAAATGTTGTTGAAAACCAAACCGATCTAAAGATTAAGCGTGTCAGAAGTGATAACGGCACAGAATATTGCAACAAAAGTTTTGAGAGTTATTTAAAGCAATGCGGTATAATACACGAAACTACTGTTTGTTACACACCTCAGCAAAATGGAGTTGCTGAACGTCTTAATAGAACTTTAATGGAAAAAGCTAGAGCAATGTTGCAAGACGCTGGCTTAGGAAAAAAGTATTGGGCTGAAGCAGTCAATACTGCTTGCTATTTAAAGAATCGTAGTCCAACCGCTGCTCTAAAGAAGGCTACTCCTGAAGAGCTGTGGACTGGTTCTAAAGTTAACCTTAGTCATCTTAAAGTCTTTGGTTGTATAGCATATGCTCTCACTCCACAATGCCAACGTACAAAACTTGATCCTAAATCAAAACCCTACATTATGTTAGGATATTGTGATCATACAAAAGGATATAGACTTGGTGATCCAGCTCATGGCAGCAAAATGATTAAAGCTCGTTCAGTAGAATTTATTGAGAATGTTAGAGGTACTGAATACAAGACTAATAAGTCGAATAATTTAAATGATTCTATGAATACTGTCGAAGTTTCGATTTATAATCAGAACAATCCTCAGGCAGACATTATTGAATCTGACGGTGATGAATATGCTACACCAGATTTATCTATCAATTCTGAAATTCAGAATAATATTAATAAGGAAACTGTTGTAGATCATCCTATTATTGATGAGATTTTCCCTGATGAACAAAATGTTATTGAGTCATCATTGAATAATACTCAAACTTTTGAAAATATAGAGCCTGCTTCTGTAAGATTTGATACAGATTCTGAGGTCGCAGAAAACTCTAGACCTGTACGTACCCGTTGTCCTCCTATAAGATTTCAAGATTATGAAATGAACTATTTTAATGAAATAGGCTTATTGGGAAGGAGCGAACCTCGAACGTACAATGAAGCCATAAAGTCTGAGAAAAGCAAACAATGGTTAGAGGCTATGCAGGAAGAATATAATTCTCTTTTATCGCATAACGTCTGGGAACTTGTTGATAGACCAAAATATAGTAACGTTATAAAATGCAAATGGGTTTTTAAAGAAAAAGTTGATCCAAGTGGTAATTTTGAAAAATTCAAAGCTAGATTAGTTGCTAAAGGATTTACTCAACAATACGGCATTGACTTTGAAGAAACCTTTGCACCTGTCGTTAGACATTGTACCTTACGTTTACTTTTGGCAATTGGTATTCAAAATGACATGGACATTGAACATGTTGATGTTAATACAGCTTTTCTTAATGGAGACCTCAATGAGAGAATTTTTATGGAACAACCTACTGGTTTTATGATTGAGGGGCAGAATAAAGTCTGTTTACTTAAAAAGAGTTTATATGGACTTAAACAAGCTAGTAGAGCATGGAATGAAAAAGTTCATAAAGTTTTAGTTACAAATGGTTTTACACAACTAAAAACTGAGAAATGTGTTTATTTCAAAAATAAGGTAATTTAGCCTTATATGTAGATGACTTCTTCATATTCAGTTCTAATGAACATGAAAAGAAATTGCTTTACAATTTACTTAGTTCTAACTTTAAAATTAAACTGCTTGGACCTGTAAAACAAGTATTAGGTATGAAAGTGGAAAGGGACCGAGAGCAAGGCATTTTGAAGTTAAGTCAATCTGAATACGTAAAAAATCTGTTATTAAAGTTTGGCATGAATGAATGTCATAGCATAGCAACTCCAATGGAAGTTAACTTTAATCTTACAAAAGCAGATAAAATAGATCCAAGATTTCCGTATCAGGAACTAATAGGAAGTTTAATGTATCTTGCTGTTTGTACACGGCCAGATATAGCGTTTGTATGCAGTAAGCTTAGTCAATATAACACCTGTTATAATGAGTCTCACTGGACTGCTGCTAAGCGTGTTTTGCGGTATCTATCGGGTACAACTGACTATGGACTTAATTTTAAAAGAGGAAATAATGAAGTTACAATCTCATCCGACGCAGATTGGGCGGGGGATATCAACGACAGAAAGTCTTATTCTGGTTTTATAACTAGATTAGGCAATTGCATCGTAAACTGGCATAGCCACAAGCAACAAAACGTGGCCTGTTCTAGTACAGAGGCTGAATATTACGCTCTTGGCAATGCTGTAAAAGAGGCGAAATTTATCCGTAATTTTTTACAGGAACTTAACTGTACACAATGGTTGAAATCTAAGACAATCACCATTTATAACGACAATCGTAGTACATTGAAAATGGTAGAAAATGAGTGTTTTCGTAGGACTAAACACATAGATGTTCATCATCACTTTATACGAGAATGTGTTGATCGTAAATTAATTAATTTAGATTACAAGCCTTCTTCTGAGCTGGAGGCAGATCTTTTTACGAAAGCTTTACCTAAGGTGAAACACAATTATTTTATTAAGTGCTTAGATTTAATGTAACATTTGTTTCATGTCCTATAATATGTATTGTGTAACATGTATTGATTTATTTATTTTTTAATTTGGTTCAATTTTAATATTGTACTCTCACATTTTGCTGGCAATACCTTTGCATAGTTTGTTCGAGTAAGGGGCAGTGTTAAAACCTTCATACTTGAAAGTTTTCTTACTGGCTGGCATAATCATTTGATTTGATTTTTATATTCTTACGTTGCCATGGTGCAAACACTCACTTCAAAAATTGTAAAATCTCTACTGAGATAGTAAATAATACTAAATAGTATATAAATTACATTTGGTGAATTTACATTGTTTTTTGGTTATTTATTTAGTTAATATAATATATTAACAGAAATTTCAGATGAAATTGGTGTTGATTGACCATGGTTTATGGGAGTTTGTGGATGGATCTGGTGATGCTTCAAAGAATCCCACCAAAGATCAAAAGGCGTATGCAAAGATTTGTCTAAATATTCAACCTATATGTTATCCACACGTAAAGAATGCTGTAACAGCTTCACAAGCATGGAAGAGTTTGAAATCAGCATATGAAAACTGTGGCATAAGCAGAAGGCTTTCTTTAAAAAGGAAATTAGCACAAATTAAATATGCGGACTTTAACTGCATGGATCATTATATAGGAAATATAATTTCTGTGATTCAAGAATTAGCAGATATTGGCTGCAATATTGACGATGAAGAATTGGCAGAACTCATGTTAATTGGCTTGCCAACTGAATTTGATCCACTTATTATGGCAATGGAAGCTTCTAATACAAAGCTAACATCAGATTTTGTTAAATGTCAATTAATTCAGAGTGAATTCAAGAAAAAGTCAATAGATTCAAATTTAGAACAATCCGAAAAGATTTTACTAGCAAAGAACAAATTTGTTCCTATCTGTCACAACTGTCATGTCAAAGGACATATCAAGCCTAAATGTCCAAAGTTGAAAAATTTCAAGAAAAAAATAAACAATAATTCATCTCAAGATGGTTCATCATCATCATCGAAAAAGGGAATTAATACTTCTTTATTTTCAACTGAGACTGCTTTAATTAGTACTGTTTGTGATCGTGATAGCTGGATTTTAGATTCAGGTTGCACTAGTCATATGACTAATCGGAAGGATTGGTTACTTAATTATTCTTCTGAAGTTAAAACCCAAATTACTACAGCTAATAGCGATACAATGTATAGTGAAGGCGTAGGAAATGTCAATGTGACATTAAATAATAACAGTATTAAAGTTATTAAAGATGCTTTGTATGTACCAAAGGTAGCAGCAAATCTTTTGTCGGTTAGCAAAGTAGCAGCAAAAGGTTATGTTTTAGTATTTGATATTAATAAATGTTATGTTTACAGGAAGGATAATGTATCCATTACTGGATCATGTGATCTGGAAGCAATTAATATACACGGTGTTTACAAAATAAATAAAAAAGAGGAATGTTTATTAAATAACCAAGAGCCTAAGATGTCAACCGAAGGTAAAGCTTTTGTATCCAGTACAGATTTGTTGGAGCTATGGCATCGTCGCTTAGGACACTTAAGTTTTAAAGGTATGTTAACCCTTCGTGATTCTTTGGCACGCGGTATTACTTTTCCAAATGGAAATCTGAAATCATGTCCTCCTTGCATTGAAGGTAAACAAAAGATTAAATCTTTTCCCCGTGGTCAAGCACATAGAAGCGTGATGAAGTTGGATTTAATCCATACTGATATTTGTGGACCGATGTCCATTAATAGTTGGAGTGGAAGTCGTTATTTTATTACTTTTACTGATGATTTTACGCGAAAATCTTTTATTTATTTTTTGGATCGAAAAGATCAATCTACTGTTTTGAATACGTTTATTGAATTCAAAAATGTTGTTGAAAACCAAACCGATCTAAAGATTAAGCGTGTCAGAAGTGATAACGGCACAGAATATTGCAACAAAAGTTTTGAGAGTTATTTA
This sequence comes from Elegia similella, assembly GCA_947532085.1. Lineage (NCBI taxonomy): Eukaryota > Metazoa > Arthropoda > Insecta > Lepidoptera > Pyralidae > Elegia > Elegia similella. The sequence goes on from OX383928.1 coordinate 9,715,625, forward strand.
AAGCAATGCGGTATAATACACGAAACTACTGTTTGTTACACACCTCAGCAAAATGGAGTTGCTGAACGTCTTAATAGAACTTTAATGGAAAAAGCTAGAGCAATGTTGCAAGACGCTGGCTTAGGAAAAAAGTATTGGGCTGAAGCAGTCAATACTGCTTGCTATTTAAAGAATCGTAGTCCAACCGCTGCTCTAAAGAAGGCTACTCCTGAAGAGCTGTGGACTGGTTCTAAAGTTAACCTTAGTCATCTTAAAGTCTTTGGTTGTATAGCATATGCTCTCACTCCACAATGCCAACGTACAAAACTTGATCCTAAATCAAAACCCTACATTATGTTAGGATATTGTGATCATACAAAAGGATATAGACTTGGTGATCCAGCTCATGGCAGCAAAATGATTAAAGCTCGTTCAGTAGAATTTATTGAGAATGTTAGAGGTACTGAATACAAGACTAATAAGTCGAATAATTTAAATGATTCTATGAATACTGTCGAAGTTTCGATTTATAATCAGAACAATCCTCAGGCAGACATTATTGAATCTGACGGTGATGAATATGCTACACCAGATTTATCTATCAATTCTGAAATTCAGAATAATATTAATAAGGAAACTGTTGTAGATCATCCTATTATTGATGAGATTTTCCCTGATGAACAAAATGTTATTGAGTCATCATTGAATAATACTCAAACTTTTGAAAATATAGAGCCTGCTTCTGTAAGATTTGATACAGATTCTGAGGTCGCCGAAAACTCTAGACCTGTACGTACCCGTTGTCCTCCTATAAGATTTCAAGATTATGAAATGAACTATTTTAATGAAATAGGCTTATTGGGAAGGAGCGAACCTCGAACGTACAATGAAGCCATAAAGTCTGAGAAAAGCAAACAATGGTTAGAGGCTATGCAGGAAGAATATAATTCTCTTTTATCGCATAACGTCTGGGAACTTGTTGATAGACCAAAATATAGTAACGTTATAAAATGCAAATGGGTTTTTAAAGAAAAATTGATCCAAGTGGTAATTTTGAAAAATTCAAAGCTAGATTAGTTGCTAAAGGATTTACTCAACAATACGGCATTGACTTTGAAGAAACCTTTGCACCTGTCGTTAGACATTGTACCTTACGTTTACTTTTGGCAATTGGTATTCAAAATGACATGGACATTGAACATGTTGATGTTAATACAGCTTTTCTTAATGGAGACCTCAATGAGAGAATTTTTATGGAACAACCTACTGGTTTTATGATTGAGGGGCAGAATAAAGTCTGTTTACTTAAACAAGCTAGTAGAGCATGGAATGAAAAAGTTCATAAAGTTTTAGTTACAAATGGTTTTACACAACTAAAAACTGAGAAATGTGTTTATTTCAAAAATAAGGTAATTATAGCCTTATATGTAGATGACTTCTTCATATTCAGTTCTAATGAACATGAAAAGAAATTGCTTTACAATTTACTTAGTTCTAACTTTAAAATTAAACTGCTTGGACCTGTAAAACAAGTATTAGGTATGAAAGTGGAAAGGGACCGAGAGCAAGGCATTTTGAAGTTAAGTCAATCTGAATACGTAAAAAATCTGTTATTAAAGTTTGGCATGAATGAATGTCATAGCATAGCAACTCCAATGGAAGTTAACTTTAATCTTACAAAAGCAGATAAAATAGATCCAAGATTTCCGTATCAGGAACTAATAGGAAGTTTAATGTATCTTGCTGTTTGTACACGGCCAGATATAGCGTTTGTATGCAGTAAGCTTAGTCAATATAACACCTGTTATAATGAGTCTCACTGGACTGCTGCTAAGCGTGTTTTGCGGTATCTATCGGGTACAACTGACTATGGACTTAATTTTAAAAGAGGAAATAATGAAGTTACAATCTCATCCGACGCAGATTGGGCGGGGGATATCAACGACAGAAAGTCTTATTCTGGTTTTATAACTAGATTAGGCAATTGCATCGTAAACTGGCATAGCCACAAGCAACAAAACGTGGCCTGTTCTAGTACAGAGGCTGAATATTACGCTCTTGGCAATGCTGTAAAAGAGGCGAAATTTATCCGTAATTTTTTACAGGAACTTAACTGTACACAATGGTTGAAATCTAAGACAATCACCATTTATAACGACAATCGTAGTACATTGAAAATGGTAGAAAATGAGTGTTTTCGTAGGACTAAACACATAGATGTTCATCATCACTTTATACGAGTATGTGTTGATCGTAAATTAATTAATTTAGATTACAAGCCTTCTTCTGAGCTGGAGGCAGATCTTTTTACGAAAGCTTTACCTAAGGTGAAACACAATTATTTTATTAAGTGCTTAGATTTAATGTAACATTTGTTTCATGTCCTATATAATATGTATTGTGTAACATGTATTGATTTATTTATTTTTTAATTTGGTTCAATTTTAATATTGTACTCTCACATTTTGCTGGCAATACCTTTGCATAGTTTGTTCGAGTAAGGGGCAGTGTTAAAACCTTCATACTTGAAAGTTTTCTTACTGGCTGGCATAATCATTTGATTTGATTTTTATATTCTTACGTTGCCATGGTGCAAACACTCACTTCAAAAATTGTAAAATCTCTACTGAGATAGTAAATAATACTAAATAGTATATAAATTACATTTGGTGAATTTGCATTGTTTTTTTGTTATTTATTTAGTTAATATAATATATTAACAGGTACATATTAGGAATTGAAATCCACACCTTGAGCTGGTATGGACATTAAATAAAAGAAAGTACAAATACAAATAAGGACTAAAGCACATACCAATGGTTTCTGGCAACTTTTCATATCAAATGGCTCCAACTCATTCTCCCAATAACCAGAAAATGCAATAGAGACTGTGCAACCCTCGTGTAAGGGAAACCCACCGCCCTCTTCAATTATTTTCTTCTTCACAAATCCATTTTTATCCACAAACACTAAAGTCTTTTCAAATTCTAAGAAATCATTCACAGGACTACCAATTATATCCACTGTTTTTGACTCGGCACGTTCAGATTCTGCGACGTACTCTGTATCATCGTAATCTAAATTTATTTGGAGTACTGAACCAGTGGTGACCACTTTCCTATAAAGTAAGTAAGAAAAGGACTGTTTCGTAAAACTTTTACTTCGATTTTCACAACTCGTATCAACAAATTACGAACCTTAAATCCAAGCCTTCGTCGAGCGCAAAAGTAGATTCCATTTCTTCAAATTAATGGAAACTAGGCAGTTACTTATATTATTGTAGAAAATACATTAATGTTTCGAAACGCTGAAAGGACATTCATTCAAGTATTTCAAGTTTATGTGAGGGGTATTTTGCTGAGGTATTTTGTTCGTAGGGATCTGTCAAGTGTCAAACTGACTTTGACAATGAGTGAGAAACGCATGCCGCATGGTAAGGTAAAAGAAACCTCATCTGTTCAACTTAAAATATAGTGATTATATAACTGTTCAACTTCTCGAGCTGATAGAACAATGTACTCCTTTTTGTTAATTTTTGCACCAAATAAATAATTTTCTTTCTTTCTTTCTCCTCGAGATACGTCGGTAACTTTTTTTCTTCTGTACGGATCTCAAGCTGATTCATTTTTGTAGAGAAAAACTGAGCAGTCTTCTGTTAGGGAAACCTTGAGCTTTACTTATAAGGCCCATAAGTATGGGACCACGTTTCTGAGCAGGACGTCACCGGCAGTGGTACTGGTATGGTATGGTACAATGTGTGGTACATTGCTCGTTTAATTTCATCGTAAGGATCTAATTACTTAGGTAATTTTGACGACAAGACTGCGGATCTTTCGGAACGCTGCCGAGCCGAGACGGCTTCTAGAGATAAAATATAGAGCTGTCAATATATCTGCAATTAAACACAGCTTCAAGAAAAACAACAGTTTATTATTCAGAAAGACCACCCTGTCCCAATGACAAATGGCACAATATTTCCCTCACTTCTGAGATATTTCCTCAGAACGATATTTCCTGATATTTCCCATGACCATAGAGATAAGATAAGCGGCGATTACATTACCCAATTTATCGGGCCGATCCGTCGGGACACTAACTGCCGATATTTAGGGCCTTGCGTTTACACTTGCACTAGATCGCCTCCCTAACTCAGTTGCACAGAGTACTTTTATATTCAGTTGGCCGCCGCCCGTGTAGCTGTAAGGATGTCTCCTGCCTGTCTCTTCCAAGTACGAAAAATTGGAAAATTCGACCATCTTATAAAAGTGACATCATATCAGAAACAAGACACATTATTTAGAGAAAGTGTCAGTGCTAAACAACGATTAGCTGTAACGGTCAGATTTTTAGCGAAGGGAAATTCATATCATGACCTTAAATACAACATGCTGGGCTATCTATAGATGTCTAAAACATTATACGTATGTAATATAATATAACTAATATTTTAAATGCGAAAGTGAGTTTGTTTGTTACGCTTTTACGTTGTAACTACTGAACCGATCATCATGAAATTTTGCATACATGTTATCTGGGGTACGGAGAAGGACATAGGGTACATTTTATCCCGGAAAAAAATACTGTTCCCGAGGGATCGATATTGACGCGGGCGGAGCCGCGGGCGAAAGCTAATGTAATATAAGTAAAATATGTATGTAATGTAAGTAAAAGTCAAATTGTCTTTTTACTCATATACGAAGCATAAAGGAGGGTTATGATTTTGACCGGTATGTATGTATGTTCATCTGTTGCTACGTTAACGTCTCTCACAAATAAATATCAGAATTTGACGATTGAGTTATCGTTAGTTGTCAGCTGGTCATAGGCTCTGTAAAGTCATGAAAAATTTAATGTGACGCCTTGTAGTGTAGGCACATTCCAAAAGTATATAATAATATGTAAACAGAACGTCCGCTCGCATCAAGCGCCGCGCGGCTACTGAGCTCCCTTACTCACTGACAGCGATCACACCACCCGATTTACGCACTAACTAGGGAGTTAAGCGTCTATTACACCACACGGTATTCAGTCAGACTAAGTCTAACTAGCGTAGTGTAATAAGAGTTAGACCGTCTTACTCTGAATTCAGTCCGCAAGATCGGGCTCGGCGAGGCTAACTGGCTTAGAGTCTGAATATCGAGTAGTGTAATAAGCGTTAGATCGTTCAGTCTGCGCTCGCATCCCAAGGGAGCAGACGTGCGCGTGCGCCACGTATATTTTATTCGCAATAAGTGTGTCTTGGCTTGTTTGCGTTACCTTTACAATAATGGCGCGCAGTAAAGAAAAATAATCTTTCATATGAAACGATTATGATGAAATTTAATGGGACTAAATTGAAAGCATAGGTACTCTTTAAAAAAAGAACCAATAACAGTTTTGAAAATCGGTTCATAAATGACGGAGTTCTGAGGTAACAAACATTAAAATAAATACAATCAAATTGATATTAACCTCTCCTTTTTTTAAGTCGGTAGAAAATTATTATTAAGCATTTCTGCATGCTAGAGTTGTACCATGTTTATGACAAAATAAATCATCAAGATTATTTGAATAAAGAATTACAAAAGAAACATGTTTTTTTGCTACGGCAAATTTTTTGGGCTTAGAAATTGCAGGTGCCGTTACAACCGCCAACGTCGACGTCTTGCATGCGAATGAGCAAGCCCGCGTTTTTCAGTCTAGTGTAATAGCGAGCGGTCTAATTAGACTCGAAGACAGACTGAATACCGTGTGCTGAATAACGCGTAGTCTAATAGGCGCATTAAGCGTCTATTACACTACACGGTATTCAGTCAGACTAAGTCTAACTAGCGTAGTGTAATAAGAGTTAGATCGTCTTACTCTGAATTCAGTCCGCAAGATCGGGCTCGGCTAGGCTAACTGGCTTAGAGTCTGAATATCGCGTAGTGTAATAAGCGTTAGACCGTTCAGTCTGCGCTCGCGTCCACAGGGAGCGGACGTGCGCGTGCGCCACGTATATTTTATTCATATTATGTGTGTCTTGTCTTGTTTGCGTTACCTTTACAATAATGGCGCGCAGTAAAGAAAAATAATGAAAACGATTATGAAGAAATTTAATGGGACCAAATTGAAAGCATAGATACTCTTTAAAAAAAAGAACAAATAACAGTTTTAAAAATTGGTTTAAAAATGACGGAGTTCTGAGGTAACGAAAATTAAAATAAATACAACCAAATTGATATTAACCTCTCCTTTTTTTTAAGTCGGTAGAAAATTATTATTAAGCATGACTGCATGCTAGATTTGTACCATGAGATGCCATGTTTATGACAAAAATAATCATCAAGATTATTTGAATAAAGAATTACAAAAGGAACATGTTTTTTTGCTACGGCAAATTTTTTGGGCTTAGAAATTGCAGGTGCCATTACAACCGCCAACGTCGACGTCTTGCGTGCGAATGAGCAAGCCCGCGTTTTTCAGTCTAGTGTAATAGCGAGCGGTCTAATTAGACTCGAAGACAGACTGAATACCGTGTGCTGAATAACGCGTAGTCTAATAGGCGCATTAGTGCGATCGGGTTGCCACTCAGAAGAATAATATACATAGAAGCCGCATAAAAATAGAAACTGAAAACAGATAGTTGACACTGTATTTTTCTTATGAGCTTTCGCTTATGACAGAATGAGACAAAAACTTCAGTCAGTTTCTATTATTTTCATGGTTGTCCCGACTTGAAATGTCAATGGACTCCATTGGACTCCAATTAAATCCGACTAAATTCGAAATAACTTATTACAGTTCAACGTCTGTAATATTAGCATCTTGCCGATTTGATCGGGTTATATATCGACAAAAACATTGCGGCGGAATTGTGATGTCTGCAAATTAAATATAGGATTGTGCTAAAATTCTCACGGAAAAAAGTATTAACCGGTGTTGGGTTGGTGCGTTATCAAATGACCATTATACTAAACAATGTCTTGTGCAATGGAGCGATGTAAATCCCATTCAGGACGAACAGAAATAAATTCTGTAAAACATAATTTTCTTCGGTAAGTTTTTCAGTTAAAAGTGCATAAATAAAACCCAAAATACCTCAAAATACAACAATAATATTGTCAATTATATAACGTATTGTATAAATGACAACTTTTATAGGTATTTTGCTTAAAATTATCGTTTTTTCCTTATTTCAAATTAGGTTAGTTTTTTTTGCTAGTGATGTGGTAAAATCACGTATCTACGAGTATATCGATATTTTTTATGACGGTCTTGCTATCAGGGATATTTTTGTTAGTGTTGAGCCATGCAATAGTAATGTAACAAATTGAACCATCATGGTAATTAAACAACCAGCAAAGTGTGAGTCGGACTCGCGCACGAAGGGTTCCGTACCATCCTTACATATAATATTATAAATGTGAAAGTGAGTTTGTTTGTTACGCTTCCACGCCGTAACTTCTGAACCGATCATCATGAAATTTTGCATCATCATCATCACCATTGCACGATCTCTGGAGTACGGAAAAGAACATAGACATAAATTACATCTCAGAATAAGGTACTGTTATCGGGGATAGACATTAACGCGAGCGGAGCCGTGGGCGTAAGCTATAAAAACGCCCGAATTTTTTGTTTGTAATATTTCAACTGTCTCACTATCACGGTTCATGAGATACAGCCTGGTGACAGACAGATGGATATCGGAGTCATATTAGTAGGGTCCTGTTTTTATCCTATGGGTACGGAACCCTAAAAAGAATCGATTTTTACTAATATGAAGAAAATTATTGTTGAAATTTTATTGCAGCTCCCTGAAGTAAAAGGATAAAAAGGTGTGGATCCGAGGAACTTTCAAGCGACATATTGGACATAAAATGTCATACATACTCGAATTTGTTCAAAATATTTTACTGCCGTGCCGATACATTAATTTCGAATATAAAATTAAATGGAAGCGATTGAAACACGATGCTTTACCTACATTTATATTTGCCGAAATATAAATCAATGGTAATAAGAAAGTTTACGGAAACGGTTTTATTATTTATATTTAAAATTATGAAAAACATTTTATTTTGGACAGTAATGAAAGTGGGTAAAGTAATCTCTTGTTTTTCTTCACCTCTTGTTTTTCTATTACCAACACTGTGAATTTTTCACAAATAACACACTGGCACTTTTTTACCCTAGTGTAAAAGTTTTATAAAATAAAAAATATCACTTCGAATTATGTGTTTCTCTTTACCTACCTGATTATGTTTCCTTTACTGACTGTTCCTCAAAGCTAGCTGGGAAAAGCTTTAGATGGTTTTGGAATATGCTGAATGGCCCATTGATCAAGTGAAAAATATATCTGACCTTATATTACCTTTTGATACATGAGCGCCCCATTGCAATTTAGAGTCTATTGTGATTCCTAAGAAGGTGGTATCATTTACAAAGTCTATTTTACCTTCAACTAGGACTATGTCAACGTTGGACTGCCTTACATTGGGGACTGTAAATCGAATGCATTGGGTTTTTTGCGCATTCATAGGTAAGGTAGGTAAGTAGGCACTGTTTGAATTTCGAAATAATCGAAAATATGATTGACATCATATTAGGTATTCTGCCGTTCGACCAATACTGGGTAAGGCCTAATGACCAGCAGTAGACAGTAGACGCGCGGTGGGTAATGTATGGATTTTTTTTTTTACCTATTTATCAGATGAAGCCAAGCGACGCCATGCGATTAGGAGTTATTTAGGTGTATCTTGACGTAACTTTTAAAGTAAAAGCCTCTTTAGCGGCTTTGTGCACTTTTTGGGATGGGTAAAATAGAAAACTCGCGTCAGGACACGTGAATTGATCGAAAATTCGTAAGAAGGACACGGACCTGAGTATGCCGCAAAGGCGAGTTTTCACTTCTGCTGGCACTCCTGGAGTGCAACTAGTTGTTTTTTTTTTATGAATCGTACTCATTTAACGAATCGATACAATCAGAGTAGAGTACATTTATGACTTTCTTAGGACGAAACATTTAGTCGATAAATATATTTCATCGATATAGTACAACCCTGATCACATCAGTACCCCAGGACAACCTGCACATTTACGCAAATTACATTGTATATGCATCTCTTTCTGATGCTTTAACAATGCCATAAGTAAAAACAGTGTAGAATATTGTATTTTGTTGTTATTTTAACACGGTTTCTATGCTTTAGTTATTGTTCTGAGGGTTGCCACGATTGCCCTAAATCGGGACACTAATGCGTCTATTACACCACACGGTATTCAGTCAGACTAAGTCTAACTAGCGTAGTGTAATAAGAGTTAGACCGTCTTACTCTGAATTCAGTCAGCAAGATCGGGCTCGGCGAGGCTAACTGGCTTAGAGTCTGAATATCGAGTAGTGTAATAAGCGTTAGACCGTTCAGTCTGCGCTCGCATCCCAAGGGAGCAGACGTGCGCGTGTGCCACGTATATTTTATTCATATTAAGTGTGTCTTGTCTTGTTTGCGTTACCTTTACAATAATGGCGCGAAGTAAAGAAAAATAATCTTTCATATGAAACGATTATGAAGAAATTTAATGGGACCAAATTTTAAGCATAGGTACTCTTTAAAAAAAAGAACAAATAACAGTTTTAAAAATTGGTTAAAAAATTACGGAGTTCTGAGGTAACAAAAATTAAAATAAATACAACCAAATTGATATTAACCTCTCCTTTTTTTTTAAATTGGTAGAAAATTATTATTAAGCATGATTGCATGCTAGAGTTGTACCATGAGATGCCATGTTTATGACAAAATAAATCATCAAGATTATTTGAATAAATAATTACAAAAGAAACATGTTTTTTTGCTACGGCAAATTTTTTGGGTTTAGAAATTGCAGGTGCCATTACAACCGCCAACGTCGACGTCTTGCGTGCGAATGAGCAAGCCCGCGTTTTTCAGTCTAGTGTAATAGCGAGCGGTCTAATTAGACTCGAAGACAGACTGAATACCGTGTGCTGAATAACGCGTAGTCTAATAGGCGCTTAACTCACTAACTGCGATTAGACTTCCCGATTTAGGGTCCCTAACTGAGATCGGGCCCGAGAAATTGGGTAATGTAATCGCGGCTATAATCCTTTAAAAGACAAAGATCAATAAGAATCTCAGAAGAATAATATACATAGAAGCCGCATAAAAATAGAAACTGAAAACAGATAGTTGACACGGTATTTTTCTTATGAGCTTTCGCTTATGACAGAATGAGACAAAAACTTCAGTCAGTTTCTATTATTTTCATGGTTGTCCCGACTTGAAATGTCAATGGACTCCATTGGACTCCATTAAATCCGACCAAATTCAAAATAACTTATTACAGTTCAACGTCTGTCACATTAGCATCTTGCCGACTTGATCGACAAAAACATTGCGGCGGAATTGTGATGTCTGCAAATTAAATATAGGATTGTGCTAAAATTCTCACGGAAAAAAGTATTAACCGGTGTTGGGTTGGTGCGTTATCAAATGACCATTATACTAAACAATGTCTTGTGCAATGGAGCGATGTAAATCCCATTCAGGACGAACAGAAATAAATTCTGTAAAACATAATTTTCTTCGGTAAGTTTTTCAATTAAAAGTGCATAATTAAAACCCAAAATACCTCAAAATACAATAAAAATATTGTCAATTATATAACGTATTGTATAAATGACAACTTTTATAGGTATTTTGCTTAAAATTATCGTTTTTTCCTTATTTCAAATTAGGTTAGTTTTTTTGCTAGCGATGTGGTAAAATGACGTATCTACGAGTATATCGATATTTTTTATGACGGTCTTGCTATCAGGGATATTTTTGTTAGTGTTGAGCCATGCAATAGTAATGTAACAAATTGAACCATCATGGTAATTAAACAACCAGCAAAGTGTGAGTCGGACTCGCGCACGAAGGGTTCCGTACCACCCTTACATATATTATTATAAATGTGAAAGTGAGTTTGTTTGTTACGCTTCCACGCCGTAACTTCTGAACCGATCATCATGAAATTTTTCATCATCATCATCACCATTGCACGATCTCTGGAGTACGGAAAAGAACTTAGACATATCTTACATCTCAGAATAAGGTACTGTTATCGGGGATAGACATTAACGCTAGCGGAGCCGTGGGCGTAAGCTATAAACACGCCCAAAATTTTTGTTTTTTTTTTTTTGAATAAGCTTACTCTTGACCTTAGACTAACCCTGGGGGTAAAGACAAGATCTACGATGGAGCGAGTTTGTAATATTTCAACTGTCTCACTATCACGGTTCGTGAGATGCAGCCTGGTGACAGACAGATGGATATCGGAGTCATATTAGTAAGGTCCTGTTTTTATCCTTTGGGTACGGAACCCTAAAAAGAATCGATTTTTACTAATATGAAGAAAATTACTGTTGAAATTTTATTGCAGCTCCCTGAAGTAAAAGGAAATTAAAAAGGTGTGGATCCGAGGAACTTTCAAGCGACATATTGGACATAAAATGTCATACATACTCGAATTTGTTCAAAATATTTTACTGCCGTGCCGATACATTAATTTCGAATATAAAATTAAATGGAAGCGATTGAAACACGATGCTTTACCTACATTTATATTTGTCGAATTATAAATCAATGGTAATAAGAAAGTTTACGGAAACGGTTTTATTATTTATATTTAAAATTATGTTTAAGTTATAATTATGTGAAAGTGGGTAAAATAATCTCTTGTTTTTCTATTACCAACACTGTGAATTTTTCACAAATAACACACTGGCACTTTTTTACCCTAGTGTAAAAGTTTATAAATAAAAAATATCACTTATTTTAATTTAATTTATTAAAAATAACTTAAAAGAATTACATAGGTTTATGACTAATTACAATGTTACATAAACCATATCTGGTTTTTCCGAACATTGGATCATCGTTTAACAAAGTACTTAACATAGAATAAATATATATATATATATATATATATATATATATATATATATATATATATATATATATGTGCCACATAATATTTTAAGAAAAAAAAAAAACATTTAACTATGATCACTAGTTACAATTTATGCAGACGATACATTTATTCTAATCAGACGGCAAAGAAGTAAACAAGTTTTATTTTTTATTTGAAATGACGGTGGATGCAAACCAAACGAGCACTCCTGCGTCGAAACGCCCCGAGTAGGTTGTCATCTCACCGGCACCTGCACGGTTACATCGCATAGCAACAAATAAATCTCAAAAGCTTACGCGTCGTTCGCATTTATACAGCATGTTGCAATTCTAAATATCTTCGCTAATTGGTAGTTAATTTTATTTTGTCACCATATTTTGAACAAGTAGTATTATGAAGCAATTGATAGAAAATAACGTTTTAGTTTGTGTTTGATATTTTTATCCGTAATTTCTTTTGTGAGAGTATTAGGTAATTCGTTTATTAGTTTTGGCAGTAGATATCTTAGTGTACGTTGTCCGTAAAAATTATTTACTTTTGGTATGAATAATTTTGAGTTCTTTTGGTTTCTAGTATTGAAATTATGTAGATATTTAGTTTGAAATTCTGTTTTAAAATAGTTTTCAATTAATATATTATATTTAAATTTTGTGTGGACTGGCATGACGTTGCAAAATCCAAAAAGTCCATGGTAATTGTTTTTGTAATTTTCCTTCTTTTTTTTAGGTACAATTGTTTTTAGGATTCTCAGTTGTATATTATAAATTTTATCCAAATATGTTTTGAAAGTACGCCCATAACTACTTAGTCCATATGAAATTATCGATTCTCCTAGCGTATTATACAGTAAAAGCAGAATTGAATATGGGACTTTGTTCTTGATAATCACGAATTTTGCTAAAAGAGCGCGTAATTTGTCACAAACGTAGTTAATATGACTATCCCAGTTCAATTTGTCATCGAACTTAAGACCTAAGTATGTTTGAGTTTTTACAATATCTATCGATTTGCATCTGCATGTTTTTTGGTTGGCATGCAGACACCAGTGGTCATGTGCTAATAGTTTAATATCAATATTTTTTCTGATATGATTGGAGCAAATGTATAATATTTTTGTTTTATCTGCATTAAGGACCAAACCAGCGTCGTGTGACCATTTATTTAAATTGTCAAAGTCATTTTGCAACTTTTTCAAAGCTTTTAGAGGGCAATCATCCGCTACTAAGAGACAAGTGTCGTCAGCAAACTGGTAAATCTCACATTCTTTAATAACGTTTGGTAAATCGTTCACATAAGTGAGGTAGTGTAGGGGGCCGATCACAGAACCTTGAGCAGTGCCTTCGGTAATTTTTACCTTGCTACTAAGTGATTCACCTATTTTCACAATATAAGAACGATTTTTATGATAATCTTTAAACCAACTATTTAGAGGTCCACGGATACCCGTACTGTCTAGTCTTTCGATAAGAAGGTCATGTCGAAGAGTATCGAATGCCTTACTATAGTCAACACAGACTACAAATGTGTGTTTTTTACCATTTAGGTGATTAAAAATAGAATCAGAAAAACTGTTTAATAGATGAGTAGTACTTTTTTTGGGCTGAAATCCAAATTGTTTATCTGTAAGAATCTGGTTTTGTATATAAAATTCTAAAATTTGTTTACTTATATACTTTTCTATAATTTTATTTATGGCGGATAAAATTGAAATAGGCCTATAATTTTCAAATTCCCTGAAGCTACCTTTTTTATGTATTGGTCGCACTATTGCAGTTTTTAGGACTGTCGGATATTTTCCAGAGATGACACTTGTGTTTATAAGATTTGCAATCGCTTGACAAATGTTATTGCTCATGTTAATAATATCCATCGCTCGAATTCCGTCGAATCCAGGTGCCTTTTTTGGATTTAATTTATCTATAATAATTTTAATTTCTGTATTGCTTGCTTTTTTAAAATTAATACTTACATTTGCAGGTTGTGAATATTGTGCTTTGCTTAGAATTGGGATGTTACATTGCGGAGCAATTTTTTTCACAGCATTGTTGAATGTTTCGGCAAATGTATTTGCTATCTTAGAGGGTGGATTGTTATTATCTTCAAGAGCATTTAAAATTACGTTGTCAATAGTAGATTTCATCCTGCCTGAAATTTTGTTAAGCAATTGCCATAGATTTTTTGGATTTTCTTTGTTATTATATATTTCGTTTCTAAGATATTTAAATTTAGCATTATTTATAAGTTTATTTGTCTCGTTTCTTATTTTATTATATTTTTGTTTTATAATCATGTTATCTGTATCTTTGATCCATTGACTAAATAAAAGATCTCGATATTTGCATTTATTTAAGATTTTATTATTTATCCATTTATTCTCAACTCGATCATTTATTCTATATTTTACTTCTTTACGTGCTTGTTTATAACATTCCATTATATTTTCCTGTATACATTTATAAATTTCATTAGAACAATTCATTTTATCTGTTAATTGCCAGTTTATTTTGCCTAATAGTGTACTTAATAATTTATTATCAAATTTTTTTATTTTATTTGGAGCAACCTGTATATTTGAAGTTCCGACGCATGCGAGCGAGATCATTCTGTGGTCAGCCAGTACTGTTCCTAGCACTGCAGTGTGCAGTTCTTGCGTGCGGGATCGTGCATAAATGTGATCTATACACGATTTTGTTATAGTGTTATTATATTTTTCTATTCTCGTATAGTCAGAAATCCCGCATATAAGTCCTGCACTGTGCAATGTGGTGTCGTATTTATGTTTCACAGGATTGCATGATTTAATGTCAATGTTTATGTCTCCAATCAAGTACAAGTCGTTTGATACGGAAATAGTGCTTAAATTATTTTGTAATTCAGTAATAAACAAGTGTTTACTCTTGCGCGGAGGGCGATATATCGCGCACACATACGCGGAATAGTGTGAAGGTGTGGTTATTCTTCCTAATATGCATTCATAGTGTAATGTAGGTGTTTTAATAACATTGAATTTGTGTTTTTTATTAATATATATTATAATACCACCCCCCTTTTGCCTCGTCCGCAGATGTGTGTGCATTTCGTAACCGTCAATCAAGTAAAGGCAGCTTACTACGTCGTGTATATTAACTTCTGTCAAAATAATGATGTCTAGTGGTTTTATACAAGTAGTGACTATTTGTTCTAATGCATAAAAGTTTTTAATTAAGGACCTAATGTTAATATGCATACATGTTAGGGTTGCACACTGTAATGGTATTTTTTCGAAAAACTGATTTATGTCTGTCATGTCACGTATTTCGTTTATAACTTCCGATAGATTTGACATGATATAATACTTATAAGAGCAGTAGAATAACGATCTAGGAGGGAAAAAAAAAAAAAGAGGGTATAAATGCGAAGCGGTTACTTGAGTTTAGTGATATGTTCAATTGATCTTAGGACGACGACTTTGCTTTGTTCTTCTTTGCGTGCCATCACCACACCGCGTTTGCACCAAATATATTTAAATTTTTCCTTTAAATCTTGTTTAGCTTGCCATAATAGGGTTCTGTTGTGTGGTGTCAATGCTTCTCGAATGTATATTGGTGTCTTGACTGCCTCTCCCTGTACGTCCTTAGCAATATCTCCAGCCACCATTTTGTTCTTCCGCGCCGCAGTAAGCCAGTTTTGTTGAACGATGTCATCTTTGAGTTCCACCTGTATGACACCTGGGCTATCTTTCCTTCCCGGCAACCTTGATGCCTTTCTTATATTATCCACTGGTTTATTTAGCTTTTCCGCTACTTTTTCCGTGATACCTAGTATATCTTCCTGAGACTGAACTGGAACATTGATTATTTCCAAGAAATTTGATAATTTTTGCTGTTCCATATTTTGCAGGCGTTGTTCTAAAGCACCCACTTTTATTTCTAAGTGGGTATTCTTGTTTGTAAGGTCTTTGTTTTTTACTTGTAGGTCTAATATTGTTTGTTTCATTGCTTCTATGCTATTTCCAAACTCATCTACTCTATCACTACAATATTGAACTGCTCCGTGTATGTCTTTCATCTCACTTTTAATCGTCTTTTCCACTTCTCTAGAAATATCTTTTACTAACTTCTTCAGATCTATCTTGTGTCCTATGTTCAGGGTCTCTTCCTCAACCTCTTCTTCCTCATCGGGTACGACAACCGAGCGACGACGGGGTGAATTTTCCAGGCACTCTGGACAGGACCATTCTAAGTTTTCTGCAGCACGTACTGCTGTAAGCTGCTTGTTGGAAAGTCCTGAACACTGTGTGTTACAGTGCACTAATTTATCGCAACGATTGCATTCCAGACCTGGACATCGTTTTGTTATAATTTTGTTGCACTTATCGCACTTATTCATAATGAAGGTAGATAATAATATAGTTTTTAACAAATGTGACACGCGTACTTCGAATTATGTGTTTCTCTTTACCTACCTGATTATGTTTCCTTTACTGACTGGTCCTCAAAGCTAGCTGGGAAAAGCTTTAGATGGTTTTGGAATATGCTGAATGGCCCATTGATCAAGTGAAAAATATATCTGACCTTATATTACCTTTTGATACATGAGCGCCCCATTGCAATTTAGAGTCTATTGTGATTCCTAAGAAGGTGGTATCATTTACAAAGTCTAGTATTTTACCTTCAACTAGTATGTCAACGTTGGACTACCTCATATTGGGGACCGTAAATCGAATGCATTGGGTTTTTTGCGCATTCATAGGTAATAGGTAAGGTAGGTAAGTAGGCACTGTTTGAATTTCGAAATAATCGAAAATATGATTGACATCATATTAGGTATTCTGCCATTCGACAAATACTGGGTAAGGCCTAATGACCAGCAGTAGACAGTAGACGCGCGGTGGGCAATGTATGGAGTTTTTTTTAACCTATTTTTCAGATGAAGCCAAGAGGCGCCATGCGATTAGGAGTTATATAGGTGTATCTTGACGTAACTTTTAAAGTAAAAGCCTCTTTAGCGGCTTTGTGCACTTTTTGGGATGGGTAAACAGAAAACTCGCGTCAGGACACGAGAACTGATCGAAAATTCGTAAGAAGGACACGGACTTTCTTAGGACGAAACATTTAGTCGATAAATATATTTCATCGATATAGTACAACCCTGATCACATCAGTACCCCAGGACAACCTGCACATTTACGCAAATGGCATTGTATATGCATCTCTTTCTGATGCTTTAACAATGCCATAAGTAAAAACAGTGTAGAATATTGTATTTTGTTGTTATTTTAACACGGTTTCTATGCTTTAGTTATTGTTCTGAGCTCAGAAGAATAATATACATAGAAGCCGCATAAAAATAGAAACTGAAAACAGATAGTTGACACTGTATTTTTCTTATGAGCTTTCGCTTATGACAGAATGAGACAAAAACTTCAGTCAGTTTCTATTATTTTCATGGTTGTCCCGACTTGAAATGTCAATGGACTCCATTGGACTCCAATTAAATCCGACTAAATTCAAAATAACTTATTACAGTTCAACGTCTGTAATATTAGCATCTTGCCGATTTGATCGGGTTATACTGGGTGGCGCAAAAGTACTGGCACTAAAGAAAATACTTTTATTTTTTTTATATGACATTTTCTGTCATTCTGTTTTTGAAAATTGTGTAGTGAACAAATGTAAAATACACTGAAAATAAACATGGACCGTTTTACTCCCCAAGAACGTGGAATACACTATGGACTTAGTGAGGGACGCTTTTCCAGGCCGAGTTATCTCTCGTTTTGGCGATTTGCCTTGGCCTGCAAGATCACCCGATCTGACCAGTCCAGACTTCTTTCTTTGGGGTTTTTTGAAATCTCGGGTGTATGTGAACAAGCCACAGACTCTCGCAGCTCGAAAAGAAAACATTCGTCAAGAAATAACGAACATATCGCAGGAAGTGTTACGGCAAGTTATGCAAAATGTCATAAATAGGGCTCAAATGTGTATCAACTCTGGAGGTCACCATTTAAAAGACATCATCTTTAAATCCTAATGGTACGAAATTTAATGGCACAAATATACATTTAAAAAAACCTAAATCTAGTTTTCTAATTTAGAAAAAATGTTATAGCTGAACCAAATAGGGTCTTTACTTTTGCGCCACCCAGTATATCGACAAAAACATTGCGGCGGAATTGTGATGTCTGCAAATTAAATATAGGATTGTGCTAAAATTCTCACGGAAAAAAGTATTAACCGGTGTTGGGTTGGTGCGTTATCAAATGACCATTATACTAAACAATGTCTTGTGCAATGGAGCGATGTAAATCCCATTCAGGACGAACAGAAATAAATTCTGTAAAACATAATTTTCTTCGGTAAGTTTTTCAGTTAAAAGTGCATAATTAAAACCCAAAATACCTCAATATACAACAATAATATTGTCAATTATATAACGTATTGTATAAATGACAACTTTTATAGGTATTTTGCTTAAAATAATCGTTTTTTCCTTATTTCAAATTAGGTTAGTTTTTTTTGCTAGTGATGTGGTAAAATCACGTATCTACGAGTATATCGATATTTTTTATGACGGTCTTGCTATCAGGGATATTTTTGTTAGTGTTGAGCCATGCAATAGTAATGTAACAAATTGAACCATCATGGTAATTAAACAACCAGCAAAGTGTGAGTCGGACTCGCGCACGAAGGGTTCCGTACCATCCTTACATATAATATTATAAATGTGAAAGTGAGTTTGTTTGTTACGCTTCCACGCCGTAACTTCTGAACCGATCATCATGAAATTTTGCATCATCATCATCACCATTGCACGATCTCTGGAGTACGGAAAAGAACATAGACATAAATTACATCTCAGAATAAGGTACTGTTATCGGGGATAGACATTAACGCGAGCGGAGCCGTGGGCGTAAGCTATAAAAACGCCCGAAATTTTTGTTTGTAATATTTCAACTGTCTCACTATCACGGTTCATGAGATACAGCCTGGTGACAGACAGATGGATATCGGAGTCATATTAGTAGGGTCCTGTTTTTATCCTTTGGGTACGGAACCCTAAAAAGAATCGATTTTTACTAATATGAAGAAAATTATTGTTGAAATTTTATTGCAGCTCCCTGAAGTAAAAGGATAAAAAGGTGTGGATCCGAGGAACTTTCAAGCGACATATTGGACATAAAATGTCAAACATACTCGAATTTGTTCAAAATATTTTACTGCCGTGCCGATACATTAATTTCGAATATAAAATTAAATGGAAGCGATTGAAACACGATGCTTTACCTACATTTATATTTGCCGAATTATAAATCAATGGTAATAAGAAAGTTTACGGAAACGGTTTTATTATTTATATTTAAAATTATGAAAAAAAAAATATTTTGGACAGTAATGAAAGTGGGTAAAGTAATCTCTTGTTTTTCTTCACCTCTTGTTTTTCTATTACCAACACTGTGAATTTTTCACAAATAACACACTGGCACTTTTTTACCCTAAAGTTTTATAAAATAAAAAATATCACTTCGAATTATGTGTTTCTCTTTACCTACCTGATTATGTTTCCTTTACTGACTGTTCCTCAAAGCTAGCTGGGAAAAGCTTTAGATGGTTTTGGAATATGCTGAATGGCCCATTGATCAAGTGAAAAATATATCTGACCTTATATTACCTTTTGATACATGAGCGCCCCATTGCAATTTAGAGTCTATTGTGATTCCTAAGAAGGTGGTATCATTTACAAAGTCTATTTTACCTTCAACTAGTATGTCAACGTTGGACTGCCTCACATTGGGGACTGTAAATCGAATGCATTGGGTTTTTTGCGCATTCATAGGTAAGGTAGGTAAGTAGGCACTGTTTGAATTTCGAAATAATCGAAAATATGATTGACATCATATTAGGTATTCTGCCGTTCGACCAATACTGGGTAAGGCCTAATGACCAGCAGTAGACAGTAGACGCGCGGTGGGTAATGTATGGTTTTTTTTTTTTACCTATTTATCAGATGAAGCCAAGCGACGCCATGCGATTAGGAGTTATTTAGGTGTATCTTGACGTAACTTTTAAAGTAAAAGCCTCTTTAGCGGCTTTGTGCACTTTTTGGGATGGGTAAAATAGAAAACTCGCGTCAGGACACGTGAATTGATCGAAAATTCGTAAGAAGGACACGGACCTGAGTATGCCGCAAAGGCGAGTTTTCACTTCTGCCGGCACTACTGGAGTGCAACTAGTTGTTTTTTTTTTTTTATGAATCGTACTCATTTAACGAATCGATACAATCAGAGTAGAGTACATTTATGACTTTCTTAGGACGAAACATTTAGTCGATAAATATATTTCATCGATATAGTACAACCCTGATCACATCAGTACCCCAGGACAACCTGCACATTTACGCAAATGGCATTGTATATGCATCTCTTTCTGATGCTTTAACAATGCCATAAGTAAAAACAGTGTAGAATATTGTATTTTGTTGTTATTTTAACACGGTTTCTATGCTTTAGTTATTGTTCTGAGGTTCTGAGATAAGAAGCACACAACCACGCTAAATCAAGTCCCCATGGGAAAAAAATATATGTAAATAAAATTATTTTATTGGGTAACAACATTTAACAAATATAAAATGTTGCTCAATATCACAAATTGAGGAAAAAAATTGAAATAAAAAGCAAAATATTATAATGAAAGTATTTATTTATAGATCGTAAGTAGGTACACAAAGAGGTTGAGAAAACAGATGATTAATTCTATAAAATTATTATATTGATTGAATATTAGTTCAAATAATAATTGCGCATTATCTATACATACGTACTTAGATACGATATTTTTTCTAAATTATTCAAGAAATATTTACAATTTAATATTACTTTGATTTGATTTTGACTTCTGGATATTCTGTCGCAAGACCGCAATGTATGAGGAAATGAGGTCATCCATTTTGTATCCAAGGGACGTCTCGCACAAAATCTTTGTTCCTCGAATGAAGTTGCCCATGGTCATATGGAAGAACGTGTTGCCAGAGGACCAGTTCGAAATTTGAGAGAACGGGTGAGTTATGAGTACGTCCTGTAATAAGACCAAAATTAAAAACATATTCGCCTTACATACATACTTATTAATAATGAAGTCTTTATCGCATGAGAAAGACGGAGCCTAAGGTATCAAAATAGTGATGCGAGTAAAGGTTTGGAAACATGCCGATTCTATAGAAATTTTGATTATGGGCGTACGGGGATTCCCCTCCATAATTTTTTAACTCCAGGAAATGCGTAGTTTTTTTATTGGATTTTTTGAAATACAATAATAAAATATAGTTTTTTATAAGTTCCTACGACACAAGTTCACGAATTACTGTGGGGCTAGCTTAATCTGTGTTATGTTTCCTATCTATATATTAATATTTATTTATAAGAAAACCTCATTCAAGTCCATACACTAATTTGTAATTAGAACCAGATAGGTATACCTACGATGCCAGGAACAGACACATCTACAGACAGACTATCAGGTGAAACACCACTTTTATGCTTCAGAGGTTAAATGACAATAAAAATATAGTATATATTAAGAATTTCTTTTTCCTTCCAAGCATTGGTCCCATAGGAAAAGTTGTTTATATCAACGGGCTGAATCATCCCTTTAAGGGTCCAGAACCATCAAATTTTCTGCCCCCTTCCTGAGTATGTATAATTTACTGCCCCATATTAGCATCTACATTGCACCCTTGCGAAGCCGGGACGGTAGTTAAAGATACTACTTACTCGACTTTGCGGATGGATGATGCTAACACCATTCTTATTTATTCCCACAACAACCATTTCAGGATAAGCCGGATCAGAGGTCTGCTTCACTTCAAAGAACGCAGTACCAAATGTAGGTAGCTGGTAAATCTTCTTCAAGAATTGCTCCTTGGCTTCCTCTTGCGTCATTATACCAAGCTGCATATACGCAACACTGATTGAGGACTTCCAAGCCGAATTTGTCTGTAACCTGACCATATCTGGTGGTATGAAATCCTCTAACATTTCTGTAACTTGAGGTAGCAGAGATTGGTCACTTCCGAATCTGGCTCGGTAAATCAGAGCAGCTAGGTCTATAAGGTCTTGCTTGGAGGTCTTGTGGTAGCCGCGTAAGTACTTGGGCAACTCTTGCGGGTAGTAGAATATTTGGTCAGCGTTCTTGTCGCGGCCCGGAATGGTGTTTATCCATAGTTTTTTCATGAAGAAAATTTGATAGTTCATTTGGACTTGCGCTCCTGTAAATAAACAACTTTTTAAATAATCCCGACACGTATATTCCTCTATCTTGTAAACGGATGGACCGATTTTGATAAAGCAATACCTTACAACGATAGCTAGAAAACTGGCATTCAAATTAAAAAAAAAAAACTGCAAATCGTTCACATGTTTAAAGCTACGGTGCCCCAGTTACAAACACTCCGCTTTTTGCGTCGATGGTTAAAATCAATGAATTATGCATTGATAAAAATGTTTCTTTCATCTGGAAGAAAAGAAAAACCGTAGAATATGCCAGCTCCTTCTCTTCCCGCTGGGCTAAAACCTGCGGAATCATGTCAATAGGCGATACAGCTTGCAACCCATCTATTTGATTCCGTTTTCCATCTACACGCCCTCCAACATGCTAAATGTGGCCATAAGGTCTTATAGACCTAGGCTCTGTCTACCGCAAGGGAAAAAGACGTAATACTAGGTATGTATGTATAAAAATGTGTTAACTTACCACCTCGTATAGGGCGCGTCTGCTTCATCCATTCAACGAGTTCATAAACGAAGTCGAAGAAATAGTAATTTTCCGGAACCGAGAACACCTTGTCTGCGATCTTCACGAACAAGCTGAATCCATCGCTGTTCTTCAAGTTCAGTCTGCCAGTGATTTGTTCACACAGGTCCTTAGCCTTCGTCGAAGAATCCACCTCAAACGCCTCGTCAGTATCGTCTGGAAAGTACACTTTGTGGTATATTTGCAGACTTCTGTGCTGAATAGCTTCAACTTCTACCACATAGGGAGCGTACATTCTTGGACCACTCTTCTGAATCCTAAACACTCGTTTGAGACATTCTTTCGCTATCGGATGAGGCCGCGTTTTCAGGAATTCTACTAGTTCTTTCAGCAGTACAGGCCCGCACGCAAACACCCCAGTCACGAGCCACATTATTTCCCAACCTCGCTCTTCACTTAACTGTATTCTGTTGTTAGTCAGCTGCTTCATAATTTGGCAGTAAACTTCATCTCGTAATAGCGGTTCAGTAATGGCTGCTCGGAATATTTCATCTGTATATTCAGTTACAGTCCTCGCTTTCGGCGCGGGCATATCTCCCATGTACTTCAGAAGTCCCATGTAAGCCATAACTGCTAGTTTGGATACGTGTTCGTTCTCCTGTAGTTTCTTTAGCAATGGTTTCCGCAGCGGGTCTCGGCTATGGACCCATAAGTCGACTGCTAAATTCTTCTTGGCGGTAGTTAATGTGGATGTATTGGAGAGGCTACCAATAGCTTCTGTGTTCTCCCTGAAGTATTCTTTGGCGAACTTTTCTAGCGTGTGCATTCGCTTACGCTGTATCGTGTTGTATTTCGATTTGATCTTCTTATCGTTAGTCACATTTCCTTTTTTGAATACTTCTAGTGTCGCACTGTTTGGCTCAGTCATGGTCGGCAGGATATACACTTGTTCTGTTGGGAATAACCCTTCGTGACCGTTACAAAATCCGTGGCCCCATGTGGAGTTCATCAGAGACTCTCCAGTACAATCTTGCTGGAGTGTTATAAGATCTCCCTTCTTGTATTGCAAGAAAGATGAGGCATCACTATACCCTTGAGAGTCGTTTTGAGCTATGACGTAGATCGATCTCCTCTTCAAGCCGTCAATTAGGTAAATAATGAGAGAGCTCATTTCACTAGCATCAACGCTCTGGAATTCGAATTCTTCTTGCTGAATGGTTCTTATTGTTACTCTACCAATAGTATCATAGTCTTTATCCTCATTATAAGCCACGTAAGTCACTTCACAAAACGATATTTCAAGTAGGATATGTTCTGTTTGATCGACTATGTAAATGCCAGTCCAGTTAACGGCAATGATGACAAGATCTTTGCTTATTGTGTCACCTTTTAATTTTAGTGCTTCAAAGAATCTGGAGAATAACATGGGCCATTTTAATTTGGAGAATATTACGATGTCTTCTTTACATCTCAATGGATCCGCCTTCGATTGCACGCTTTGTGAAGACTCAAAGGCCTTCGTGACCAAATGTTCCCACTTCGTCAACGCGGCGTCGTTAGATTGAATAAATTGGTTCGGTATGTAGTTTACAATGACTTTACGCAACACATTCGGATCTATTCGAAGTCCATATTCAATATAGTGTTGTTGGGCGGCCAACATGGCAAGATCCTTTTCGTTGTCGCATCGGTATTCGCCGAATTTAACTCCCTTGGCTACTTGATGATAAATTAGATTCGTCGCCACCGCGTCTTCCGCCGGATTGTGCCAAGGCGTAAATACTTCTTTGCGGAAGAATAATCTCCAAGGAGCATTTTTCTCTGGTGTCCCTTGTTCTCTGGCAAACTGTTCACATTGAGAAATGGCGTCCATGATATGTTCTCCCTCACTGCCTAGTGAAAGTACTTTGTCATATAAAGTAATGTACAATGAGAAACCAAATGTGTCTTTTAGGCCAATATTTTCAGCTATTTGCTGGCATATCTCCTCGGATGTGGTGGCAGAATCTGATTGTATTGTCTTAACGGATTCATCCATTAGTGTGACTGATAGTAGAATGGGTTTCTTCGTTTTTGTAGCTTGAAGTTCTAGCCAGCTAGGAGGTTGCGTTCGTGAACTGTTTTTGAAGGTTCTAAGTAGCCGTCCTTCGCAATAAGGAGCGTAACCCGGCGGGCCGGTGCGGATGAAAGATCGTAGGTACTTGACGAAGCGTTCGGACGGCGGGAAGCAGCCGACGCACAGGGACAGCAGTATCCAGCCGCGCGCGTGCGACGCCTTAGAAGGATTGTTAGTGAGCTGCTTGCACAACTGGCAGAAGATTTCATCCCTGTAATTGAATAAATAATTGATATTGAGTGTGATAGAGAGTGCGGTTTGTTTATAAAATCACGGCTTTTTTACACACATGAGAAACAATTAGAGATGTGGCGACTAGTCGGTAAAGCCGAATAGCCGGCCATTATGGTAGTCGGCGAATATTCGCCAAAGAGCGCCGACTGTCCGGCTTCTATTTTTTTTGTATGCATATATCTCAATCATATGTAAATATTTAGGAGGAAATAGGTAGCAGATATTTTTCTTTATAATTTGAATATTTATATTTCATTATCAGTCTTACACATTTTTAAAAGGTTCTTAAATCAAAGCAGTCTTTTCTTGTAATCAGTCTCTAAAATTACTTGTTTGTAAAGAAAACATTTTCAGAATTAACAAACAAAACAACATAATATATATTCTTCTCTTCAATAACCTAAACGTTTGGCGTAAATGCCTGGAAACCGTGATTGGCTTGGCCGAATAGTATGCCTCTTCACAAGTCACAACCGATTAATCAGCCAATCGGCTAGTCTAGATCGGCGCATCTCTAGAAACATTATACGCTTATGTATGGCAAGTACTTCCCAAACTTGACTGGGTTCCGACCCACTTAACAAAAACTGCCAGGACCGGGACCCATCTGATGGCAGTCTTAAAAAGGCGTATGAAATACTGGTAACGAACAGATTCCCTAGTAGGGAGTCGCGGATCTTATTAATGGTGTCTTATTTAAACGGGCTATTTATTTTAAAAAAATCCCTTTACAACACAAGCTTTTTCATGCACCTTTGAATTCTATCTTGAACAGCAAAAATGTCTGAAGCCCCAACCGACGCGCCCAAGTCAGTCAGTGGCCATCGGCTGTCTACTCGATTGGTCGAAATATCATTTTATTTGGCTGAATGTAAAGGACTTTTTATGTTATAACCGTAATTCTACTCATTCATTGCGAAATAAATCATTTCATACTCCACTCGTTCCACTGCTTATTAATGTGCGAGCGACAAGGACCGCTATAACGTAGGCAGTGTGCGCTAGTGACACGCCAACTGGCGCCTACTATACATAGCTTTCCTTACCTCAGTTCTTTCCTGATGATCCCGTGGCCGATAATAAAGTGGAGTTTCTCCAAATTAGTGCTGCGTCGAGAGTTCAGCCAGTTACTGTACATTTCGATCGTCATTTCGTCGTTCACCAAGCTTTTCATCAGCTCTTGGTTCAACTTAGTCTGCCGTTTCAGTGTTTTGTTTATCATCTTTTTGTTGTAATTATCTTGAGACAACAGTTCCTGTAATTGTATAAATAGTTTTATTTCAATGAACATTAGTAATCTTATGAATGAATAAGCTTAAAACGATCTGCAAATTTAAATCAACAAATAAATAAAGCAAGATAAAGTTCTTAGTTCCATTGGTTCACGTTAAAGATTACCTAACGATTAAATTCAAATTCGTCTCGTGCCCTTCGAGTAAAACTGACCTTATAAATAAATAAATATATACGGACAAATCACACAGATTGAGCTAGCCCCAAAGTAAGTTCGAGACTTGTGTTATGGGATACTAGCTCAACGATACTATATTTTATAACAAATACATATATAGATAAACATCCAAGACCCAGGCCAATCTGAAAAAGATCATTTCCCATCTTGACCTGACCGGGGATCGAACCCGGGGCCCTCGTGTCGCAGGCTGGCGTGTTAACCACTGCGCCACGGAGCTCGCCGGACCTTATAAGGAGAAGCCTTATTGAGTGGTACCTACCAAAGAAGCAAGTTATAGGAAAGATTGGAAAGGCAAAATATAGTTTTAAGCCAACGATATAATAAGCAGAAGTCTAATAGTCTACCTAGACGAGTTGAAATAAGTTCTGTTTCACCAACAACATAGTATGACATTAAAAAAAAGAAATAGAACCAACCTCAAATTCTTTGCTCTTCTGGAAAGCGCGACCGACCGTATTGGACAGTTTGGTCATAACCGGCACATTGTCAATCTTATCGTCCACATACTTCGGCTCAGCCAAATCGCCCATGAATCGCAGTATCGTGATCCATAGAGCTATGGCCGCTTCCTTGTCTATAGGCGAGGGGAGTTCTAGAAGAGAGTATTTTAAAGGCTTTCTAGAGTATTGGTGTGTGATGTTGCCGACAAAGTAGGTAGCTGCGAATTTTCGGAAGTTGTACTCGTCTATTGGTTCCTCTTGCGGCTCTTGTGGGATCGGGATCACGCTTGTAACTTCAGGTTTAGGTGTGGATACCTAAAATACAAAATATTAGTTTAGTTTTGACCGAATAAGGAATTTAATCTGACCATTTACTCATCCCACATTATATTTCCTCCTTACATACAAATTTACAATATTTTAGACTTATCCCTTTTCTTTGCTCCTACAAGTAAGATGATCGTATGTAAACCAATATGTGTGTTATTTGTTACTTTACTACACTCATTTTACATTTTTCTAGACTAGGTATGTATTAGCTTAAGCAGTTTGTACCATTATAGCATGCATTTTGACGTACCTACAGTTTTAATATCAAACATTTATTTATAGATTTGTATACCGAAGCGTGAGCGTTAATATGCAGTATTAACAGTATACATAATACTTAATGACCGAGAGAGCGCGAAGGTTCTCAGTTACAGCTTGAGAAAAAGTCGTTCGTATGTCCCGCTGTCCGGTTGTTCTTCTCTACAAGTTGCATTTCTCATCTCAACCGATTCTCGTGAAATTTTGCGAGGCGGTTCAATTACATAGTATATTTGTTTTTGGATTCTTTTCAAAATGGCGGATTCTGCACAAAGGACCTAAGCCAAAGAATGTATACACTACGCGAAGAGAAACGTCACTTAAGCATGTCTGGATGTGCGCGGGGGTATCGAGAGGCGCGCGGAATGTGGAACGGACCGTCGCCGACTGCCTTGGTCGAGGACCGTGCGAAAGACGCAAACACAACGTTTGCGTCTCTCGCACGGCTCGCACCGGCAGGCACGAAGTAAGTAGTGAGTGGTATCAACCCCAGCACTTACACGCCCCGGCTCAAGGTCACCGGTGTCCGAACTCTCACTACTGTGCCTAAGATGGCGCTAAGGACCATTGTGAGTCCGCTGTCATGTCAGTAAGTCTCGCGTGGCTCATAGAGCCACTAGTAATATAAATATTTACTTACCACGCCGAAACCAGTCCCGCGTACAGTGCCGCCAGGAGTAGCAGAATCTTTCAGGAACCCAAACACATCGTCCACGTATCTATCATCAATCACCGTGTTACTTTGGCCATTGCTTTCCACTTGTATCTCCTTAATAATCCATATAGACCTCATCAGCTCATTGAATTTCTTCTCGTATTCTTCCTCCGCCGCTTTAGATTTAGTTCCAGCGTTAATGGATTCTTCTTTTTCCTTCTTAAACTGCGCCAAATTAGCTTTGAGAATACTTCCCTTTTCTTTAACTAACTTCCTTATAGCAAAACCACGGCAATGAGCTTGGAATTTGCAGAAGAACTGTCTCAAATTCACGAAAGTTTTCCTTAATTCTCTGGACTTTATTACTGCCTGTATTCGTAGGTAGCCTCGTCGCATGACAAGGAATCTTCTTCTGTAGCCGCGGGAACGGAAATGCTTTTGAATGATCAAAGCTGCAGCGCGAAGTCGCAAGAAATGCCGCCTAAGAACGAATCTTCGAGCATTCGCTTGCACTCTAATCACTGCTCTTAATAGCACCTTATGTCTTAGATCTTCAAGAATAGCGTCATGTGTGTCTTTGAGGAATACTTTCGTGTGTCCAAGACGGAATTCATCGTCTTTCAATACTTCGGTGCATATCTTTTTAGCAGCGACCTTGCAATCCACTTTTTCAGCTGGAGGTATGTCTGCGACGATGAGGCGATACCGATACACGAACTCGTAGTACGAATAGCGGATAGGGAAACCGGCTTGTCTTATTTTAGCTGTTTCCATTAAGCCTGCGTACCTCAATTGTCGCACGCACAAAGCTTTGTCGAAAACCTGTAAGATTACATGCAAGCATATAAACATTATGTGACAGAAAAGTTAAAGCATGAACAAATCTAAAAAACTTTTTCTTAGCTCTTGTGATACATGATGAATGTTTATGATGTTTATCTATACAATATGTTAAGAAAACCCTGTCCGACCCTTGAATTGAAGGGGTGATTCAGCCCGTCGTTATGAACAACTTTTCCATAGGACCAATGCTGGGAACTCAAAAAACATTTCGATATGTGTTCGTCCGCCGGGTCAATTTGTATGGGAACCTCAAAAAAAAATTGAATTCCCAGCAGGGTTTTCTTAACATATTGTAAATGTTTTTTATTATTAAATTTAGTATCGTTGATACAGTACCTAGCTTTCTCACAACACAAGTTTACAACTTACAATGGGGCTAGCTGAATCTGTGTTCATTGTATATAATAATTATTTATTTTATGATGTATCACAAGCTGGCGTTCTCTTGTGCTGAAGGCCAAGACTCACTTTGGGTAGCTGAGCCAGGATAGTAAGTAAGTAAGTATCACAAGTTCAGATCACACATGACTACTCTTTGTGATCTAAATAATTTTCTTTGGTACGCGTTTGGTTAAAATCTCACACTACATTTGAGAAGTAAGGTTGAATTTTGTAATGCAAATACTGATATTTACCTCCGGTCACTGCTGCTGGCATGTGAGTGCAATGAGATGAGGATCATTAGAAAATATGACCAACTAGCTATTGCCCGCGGCTTCGCTCGCGCCCTGCCGATGTCGTGCCCTCGGGTACAGTCCTTTTGTCGGGATAAAGGCTTATGTCCTCATATTAGACAATGTACATACTTACATACTATCACGTATTTTTCCCTTGCGGGGTAGACAAATCCCTGGTCTTTCATATATATAAGCCACGTTTAGCGTGCGCGGAATACGGAATCAAAATAGTGATGAGTTGCTAGCCGCATCGCCTACTAATATGATTCCTCAGATTTTCGCCCATTTTTTTGATCGGCCTTTACGATCTGCGCGGGAAGAGATGCAGTGCAGCTGGTACATTCTCCGATTTTTCTTTTCTCCCAGGCCAGCATGGAAGACATCGATCATTAATGGAAGGCAATGTGTGTGCAAAATTTCATAATAATCGGTTTAGTGGTTAGCATGCAGCGTGAAAACGTTACAAACAAACAAATGAACTTTCGCATTTATACAACGTGATTTTGAACCCCCTAGCTATATTGAAATCTGGGAATCAGAATTCCTAATGAAACACAGAATTGCAAGAAACAAAAAGGTAAAAAACGAAAAAAACTTAGGTTTCCCATACAAAGTTGCCGATCAGTTGGACGAATTTCTATGAAAGGTTAAATTCATTTTTTAGTTATTTATTTTTTTTTCTTAAAATTTTGTTATCCTTTAGGGATTCTGATTCCCAGATTTCAATATAGCTAGGGGGTTCAAAATCACGTTGTATATAAGTAAGTATCGGATTACAAACCCTAGGTTGTTTCAATTCATTCGGTTTAATACACCGCACGAAGAATGGGTGACACGCATACAGTGTCTTCATCAGAGCTTCAAGAGACACTTTGAACTGGTGGCTCAAAGAAACAGTCTTCCTGCTGCCACTCTGGGAACTGGGCTTATCCCGTTCTAGTGCGAAAACGTCTTTCAAGAAGGAGTTGCTTGAATCAAGTATCATTTCCTTGATATCTGTGGTTAACATGTCTCTGTTTTTGTCCAAAAATCCTGGAATATGAAATAAAATCAAAAGAATTATCATCAAATTATACTGCATTGAATTAAAACAATTACGTTGATTAGGATTGGATGTTTATCGATTGATAGTCTTTATCTCACCTTTTATTTGGTACTGTACATTTCCTGCAAAATGTTGAACTCCAAAAGAATGTTCGTGTGTTGATTTCGGGGCTACGTAACACGCTTTGGTGCTGTGGTTGCTGTTTAACTTAGAAAGCAACGTGATGTCGGTTCCTTTCGGAAATCGCGACTCTTCATCAATCAGCGACAGCAAGTTCATAGGTTTGAGCCCTATCATGTCTAACATTTCCTGATTGTCCACGTAGTTGATGTTTGACCAAATTATACCCTCCTTTTCATATTGCTCTTGCTCCAATTTAAAGATATGCTTAACGAAAAACTGCTGGAGATTCTCATTCGCATAGTTGATGCAAAGTTGCTCAAAACTGTTCGACTCGAAATTTTCAAAACCAAATATGTCGAGGATTCCGACAGAACCGCTGGAGAGCTGCTGATCTTTATGTAAAGTTCGGTTTATACCTTCAACAATATATTCGAATATATGTCCGTATATCGCTTTTACTAAAGCATCTCTCCCTTCTGTAGCTGCTGATATGGTGATATTTGACACAACCTTTTCTCCGTGTGCTACAAATGTTTTCCTTGTCAAAGCATCACAGAGTACCGATTTATTAACTCCTAAAAGTGACGCAATTCTACTCGCATTTATCATATCAGACACCTCTGACGACTCCATGTTGTTTACGCTAAAACCTTTGAATTTCAAATTTCCTAAATGTAAAATGGAAGCCAGTAAACTGAACATGGACCAAACGTCCGAATCTGAGAAATTCAGAACTTTGAAGGCCGATCTTATATCGGCGAATTCTAAGCCGTCATTACGACCATCACATGTGAGCATGTTACCAGAATTTAGGTAATAGTAATCAACAGCACGACCCAGTTCCAGCTTCTTCTTCTCGTCAGCCGAGAGTCCCTCGACAAGCGAGTAGAAAATGTGATAATTCCTTTCGCCTTGATTTTGGAAAACAATACGGGATTTCTCTAATAAATATTGATCTATATTTCCTCCTTCAATTACTCCCTTCCTACTAAAATAAATATTGATGTACTTTCCGAACCTCGAGGAATTATCGTTTTTTACTGTTTTAGCATTCCCAAACGCTTCTAAAACAGGATTTGTTTCCTGTATCTGTTGTTCTATCCAAGAATGCTTCCCGCTGGCCGCTGCTAAATATTGCAACAGCAATTTTGTGCTTTCGGTTTTTCCGGCACCACTTTCTCCACTGGAATAAAAGGAATAACATAAAATAATCTCCTCACAATGATTCCATAACCTTTGCTTCGAATGAGGTTAGTAAAGACTCTAGAATGCTACCTAGAAGTACACCAAATATTTTGTTTTTTTTTTTATATCCTATGATCCAATCAAAGAGTATAATCTTACTTAATACAAATTACAATAGGAAAACCTAAGCGAGCCCGCCCAAATGAAGCGTCCATGCAGAAACAATATATGATTTCACGTAAGTAACTTGAATTTAAAACAGGTCCTAAACATCAAAACAGTGATAATATGATTTACCTGATGACTATACACTGATTTGTAGAAGTCTGGTTCAGTTCTCTGTAAGAATTCTCTCCAATAGCGAAGATGTGGGGTGGTATGTCTCCTACGTTCGTAGCCTGGTAGAAATGGATCTGGTCCATGGTATATATGGGCAGGATCTCGTATGGGTTTATAGCTATCAACATTGTACCAGTGTAGGTCTGTGAAATAAATTTATATTTATATGTAAATTAACTATTCTATCAAAGATTAGGACCGGTCTTAGGAATATGAACATGGGTTAGGATCGCTGTCTCGTTTATCCGGTTGCAACATCAGCTGTTACGTGCGGGAGCTATTACAACAGTATTCATGTTGTAATGTAGACTTGGCATAGTTCTAACAGCCAGCCACCTAACCAGCCGCCAACCACCCTTGAGTAACAACAGAAACGCAGACAAATATCTGCGAAAATCTATATGTATATATCAAAATCTCGTGTCATGATTTATGTATGGATAAACTCTGAAACTACTGAACCGATTTTGATCAAACTTCGTAACTATCTGTAATGTGGTCCAACTTAAAACATATGATAGTGTTTATCTTATAGCGAAACGAAATTCGCCAGAACAGCTAGTGAAGTATAAGTATTTGCCTGCGCCGCGTATAGAAACCTGAACCCCTCCCAGACGCCGACAAAAATACTTAGCTAAGGGGGTATTATACCATCCTGAATTGCATCCTAAATAGGATCCGACGAGAGGGACGCCGCAATATGTGCGATACGATTAGGGACATCTCGTATCGTATCTAGCGTATAGCGGCGTCCCTCCCATCGGATCCTAAATTCAGGATGGTTTAATAACCGTCTTAGATGCAGCGCTGTCTATCAGTCTACGTGGGCCTCCCCTCACCTATATAACAATTTTTTTTAAAGATATAATATCAGACTAAAATATTAAACAGGAACCCTCTTTGGACTATTTATTTACAACTTACGTCAAGCAAGATAGATAAGAATCACCTATGTTGACGACATCTTATCGATGACTAACTTCCATATTACTTGTAAATCTAGGTATAATTTAAATCTACATAATACTAAAAAAGAATATGACATTGGCAGGAGTTACAGTACTTTAGCAATAAAAAAATTATACTTACGTATATCAGCTGCTGTTTATATCTTATATGCAGATTCCTCAAAATCGTGTATTCCTGTAGTTCTCCAAGTGTTATCATGTCCTCGACGCCAGAGATTGACGTCGCATGAAGCGGCTTGAGGACATCTTTGATATTCGCTGTAGAGACCTTCCCATCATCATCTTGAACCTCAAGGATGTTGCCACTACTCTTTAGTATTTTAGCAGCTGTGGGGATGTCGAACTCGGAGTTTCCTTTTGGTTTTAGCCAAACCAGGCTCTAAAACAGAATACAAATCAATAAACCTTTTTTGGTGATTCTCAACCTACCCAGTATTCATTAAAGAATTGGCAGAAATTTTCTTTTTCCATTACTTAGATACCTAATTACCTATTATCCATACCATATGACCTAATTATTGATGCTTGCCTCCTATTATCCTAGCTTAGATCAAAAGATGTTATTAGGTATACTCAAATATTCATGTAGCATCTTGATTCATTTTGTTGCTCCAACATTACTCGTATTACTTATTATTAGGTAAGAAAAGATTTGATACTAATATAAATTAGGTATCTCAGGTAAATCTACTACTAGGTAGGTAGGTATTGACAAGTACCTTTCTTAATCAAGGTTGACCACTAATAGACTAATTGATATTCAAGTCAATTACCTACTTCATACCCACTTTTCCTTTTTTTCTACTTTTAATCAATCTTTGATCTCTATAGATATTACCTCTATACCTTATCAAAACAAATGAATTAATGAAAACAAAACTTACCGCCAACTGGACCTGGCCTGCCATCTCCGATTTTTTCGAGATTCACCTCACCAAAATACACATTTTGCACTACATTCGAATACAAGGCCTCTATGACGACTGTCAATATTATCTGATATATTGCCTTATCACAATCAACCAGATAACCAAGTGCACTATCAGATATATCAGGGAATGTGAATTGAATGTAATGTAGATGGCTATTTGGTACTTAATTTGTATGATTTGGCAAACCTGATTATAATTTGATAAAATTGGGGGAAATCGGTACAACAGACATAATGAAACAAAAATCAGATAAGCAAGCAGGTAATTAGCAAGCCACATTGTCGCTTCTTCTTCTCCAGCCGTGTGGTTTCCGGCAGAGTAGAATAGGACCACTCCAAGTCTTCCCATGGATGTCGTAAGAGGCGACTTAGGAAATACAAGCTAAACAAAGCTCATAAACATCGATGAGACCTCTCCAACCCGTCTGGCCAGCGAGGAGAGTGTAGGCCAAATCCTCTGTCTTCTCTGGCCAAGTATGGCTCCGGTAGTACAGAGAGGGTCATGCTCCTGCAGTGGAGACTAAAGACCTGATGATGATGATGATGATTGTCGCTTCTTACATGGCTATCCATCCCATTCAGATGGACAAGACAGATGAAAAGTTGAAGTAGATATCTTAACATTGTCTGATACTCTTAATTAAGAAATAAAATATGGTGAAAAAATTTCATGCGGGTGGGACATGAACCGGAGACCTAGGTCTATGTACGACCTATGTGAACTACCGCACAATTCAATCTCGACGCCAAAATTCTCCACCATATCCCATTTCCCCATATAGGTACATATTAAGGCTTTCGTACATAGACCTAGGTCGCCGGTTTAAGTCCAATCCACATGAAATTTTTTCACCATATTTTATTTTATCATTTATTAAGAGTATATCATACATATACCTAGGTCGGCCGGTTCAAGTCCCGCCCGTATGAAAAGTTTTTTTACCACATTTTATTTCTTAATTTATTGAGAGTATATCAAAATAGCATTGTAAATGCAAAATAAAACACATAAAAATATTGTCTGTCACTCTAAACTCTCACAACTCTAGACGAAACCATTGTATGGAGAATGTTTACTTGCAAGAACCTCAAAGAAACAATCCAAATTGGAATTAGTAAATACAATTTATTTAAAAATAATTCAGCATTACAAACAACTTAATCTAATGATCTAATTATTTCTTCTTTTCTTCCTTCTCTTTTTTGTCTCCCTTCACTTTGTCCTCCGTCTTCTTATCATCTTTCTCATCCTTTTTCTCTTTCTTTTCCTTAGATTCCTCTTTCTTACCTTCTTCTGCATCTCTGTTTGTGATTTTATTGTTGATAAGATTATGGAGAGCTATAATGGATCTAACAAGAGCTGCAAGGTAGACAACAAGCGACTGATCGTTGGTCTTTATATAAAGGTTGTCAATGAAGTTGTCATTAGCAATGTCAGGCAAGAGGTTGAAGATGTCCTGCAGCTGGTAAATGATTTGGTGGTTCATAGGGAGGGATCCTTGGCCAACTTGTAACAGGTAGTCTCTAATCTCACTCAGTTGAGAATGAAGGCCTCGGAGACCAAGTAGCTGGTTGGTAATTCTTTGGGAGAGACTGCCAACTGTTGTATCCTTAATGTCTCTTAAGAGATGTTCTACACCAACCTCTTCTGCTTCCTCTGCTCCTATTTCACTAGGCACATGCTCAAAGGTCCTCGTTGTTGGGCTGCCGTCATCATGGACTTCTTCAACAGCTTGGTATGCTTCAGTCGGTAGGCCAAGATCTTTGGGCTTAGCATCGATGATTACTAAGACTGAGTTTGGGCAGTACCGCCTTATTAATTCATTTATAGCCACATCATTCTGGTGGAGTTTTGGGCCTGTGTGGTACCAGCCCACAACCTTCTCACGGGCATTCACCTTCTTAAACATACCATACATGTTTTCAAGGTAATCATGGTCTAAAAACCATACAGATTTGTCTTTGTCATCTTCATCAAAGGGAACTGAAAATAAGAAAAAAAATTATACAGATTAATGAAATATGATGTAAAAGACTAGTTATTATATATATATACTGTCATATATGTATAGTCTATCAGTCAGATAAAAATATACATAAATGAGTATACACATTTTGTCAAATTAAACAAAAAATTATATGGATATAACCCCTAAAAAAATTGTGACGGCACAGTTTGCTACAGTCTTTAGGAATCTGTGACCCCACAAGCCCCCACTCATTGAACTTTGTTTAGTACATTCTTTATGATTACAATTTTTGAAAAAAGTGTCCAATATTTTTTGACTATCTGATAACCTAATTTTAATATTATTATTTTGACCCATGAAACTAGCCTATATTTATACATTACTACAAAATGTGGTATAATCAAGTGATTCACTGTCAAACTAACTCAAACCATCCGTAACTGGTGTAAGATAATTCCAACCAATAGTTGCAGTCATCTTTGACCTTAGTTCGGGTAAAATTTGGAGACATGGTAGGAACTAAGGGTAAGAACAGCATAATATACTTATAAACGATATTGAGACAGTGACACAGAGATGCCTGCTATAGCCAAGTTATATAGTTAGAATGGTATGAATACGGTTACGAAATCATACCTGCAAAACTGTTCGATACATCGAGTACTCCTTTTGCTCTCCAACAACCCAAAAGAACGCCGACCACTCGTTTTTGGTTACCAATCTTTCCCATCCGGTTAAAATGGTCCACGACACTAAGGAGTACCAAAGGGTGAACCACAACTTTTGTGGTGACAACTTCTTGACTAGGCATGATGGAAGTGTTTTGATATCTTCTTCGTATATAATTTTTCTTTTGGAGAAATTAAAAGAAAGAAATTCGCTAAATCAGCACAACAACGAAGCCAAATTCGTCAATCAAATCAAAACTAAAATTTGACAGTCATTTTTTGTCTATGACAACCTATTTTTTTAATTTATTGTCATCGTTGTCTATGAATTTCGTTCAAAAATCATTTTGATGCGTTGTCGTCTTGTGCTGTCTTCAGTCTTCATCTTGTCAACCCCTAATGCCTTGGTTTTTACCAATTATAAATTAAATATAAGTTTATGTTAGATATATGGCATTGTAAAAAACGCAAGCAAGTATATTCTATGAAGGCAAGTGTTAATGTCATGAATAAAAAAAATGTATACTGACTTTTTTTTACTATGGCTTTATTTGACAATTTACTTTATTAACGCCATCTAGTCCTAAAAGTAGTAATTATTCCTTTTTA
Organism: Elegia similella; assembly: GCA_947532085.1. NCBI lineage: Eukaryota > Metazoa > Arthropoda > Insecta > Lepidoptera > Pyralidae > Elegia > Elegia similella. The sequence continues at coordinate 9,753,127 of OX383928.1, forward strand.
ATGTCACTTTGAAAGCTTCTCATCTCATTAAATACAAAGATTTGCAGGGGTACTATTTTTGAAAGTGTGACACTCGTCATCGAGCGATTTTTGTATGGTAAAATAGCTCGTTTACGATCGGCATCATTTCAAAAATTGCACTCTAGGTATTATAGAAAATAATAAATGTTAGCAAATTCTAAGAATTTGTATGTGATTTGATAACTGTCATTTGTTGTTGGGGTCTCCACGAGAGTAGCGGCAGAAATAGGCAGTATTTCGCTCCATTGAATCGCGCCGCGGCACCGCATGGTAAAAACCAAGGCATAAGTCTCGACGCCCTTTCATTTCTTAACACAATATTTTTCTGTCAATGTCAAATTCATGTAATACGTACGAATTTGAGGTTAAGTCGGCGTAAAAGTATATAAAAGCGTATTTTTTTATTAAATTAATAATAACGTCTACTCTTTGAATAGTTAAAGTTCAACTGAAATTATTAAAACAATAATGTCTACAAGAACACTGACCTTCGTTACTGGCAACGTTAAGAAATTAGAAGAGCTTCGAGCTATTCTTGGAAACGCTTTTCCATTAGAAATAATCAGTCACAAGCTTGATCTCCCAGAACTACAGGGAGAGATTGATGAGGTATCAATCAAAAAATGCCAGGAAGCAGCGCGTCGTCTGAAAAGGCCAGTAATAGTAGAAGATACTTCTCTCTGTTTTAACGCTTTAAAAGGCCTTCCTGGGCCGTATATTAAGTGGTTTTTGGAGAAACTAGAACCTGAAGGACTACCAAGGCTGCTAACTGGATGGGAGGATAAGTCTGCTGAAGCTGTCTGTACCTTTGCTTATTGTGATGGGAACAATAACTGTGAAGATCTTGATGTTTTATTGTTTCAAGGCAGAACTAAAGGAGAAATAGTACCGCCTAGAGGTACAAGAGACTTTGGCTGGGACTGTGTATTTCAGCCACAGGGCTATGACAAAACATATGCTGAGTTACCTAAAGAAGAAAAGAATAGAATATCTCATAGATATAAGGCATTAGATAAGCTAAGAACTCATTTTATTGAGAAATGTTAACTATTTGTTTTAAAGTTTTATATATTATAGTACTAAACATACCTAAAATAAATAATTAGTTACATTAAAAGTATGTGTCTGTTTTTATTACTATCTTTTACTCATTATTATAGAATTAATTATGTTTGATTTTGTTAATTATCTTTTAGATATTTTTTATAGATTTATGTATGTTTAGTTTTGTATCCTATCTCCATAACAGCATATATGTATATATCTAGTATGAGTTAGAAAGTTAGAAGTGTTTGAGCCTTACTCTGTGATATATTTACAGTAAAAAAGTATTACTACTACTACTACTCGTTACTCCGCTGGCTCAGCACCCGAAGTGGATCTTGGCCTCTGATACGAGAGAGCGCCAGGATCTCGAAAGGATGGAGGAGGATCGGAGCGTCAAATCAGCGTATTTGGGGAAGGTTTCGGGTAAACGCCCGGTTGGCCGCCCTCGATATCGCTGGAGTGATACAGTACAAGCTGATCTGCGCGAGATGAAAAAAGTATTATGAAAAGCAAATGTTGCAATAGTAAATCTTCAGTCATTTAGTACATTACTGTATTATAATGTATTTATTTTAAAAATATGTTTCCTGTAGGAGTTTGTGTTAGAGATGAGGATTAGGGATTGCAAAATCCGGATATTTTTCAAATCCGGATTTAAGAATTTCGTTGTTCAAAAATCCGGATAATCTGAATATTTCGAAGCTTTAATTTTATTTTGTATCATTTCCAGTTTTGCTTATTTAAAATTTACAATTCACTAACATTTACGATAAAGTTGAAAAGAACACAAAACAAAGTAAAATATTTAGATATCACAAGAAAAATCAGTCGGATTAAAGGTCTTAAAGTAACCGCTGACCGAATACCTAAAATGTAAAAGTTTTAAATAGGGCCTGTATAGTCAGATTTTAAAATTCACATTTTACTCACATTGACAATTACATAAAATTTAAACAAAAATCACGTTTTGTAAGTCAAATTCATAATGCGATATTCGCAACATGTAAAGTACAATAAATTTTTTAAGTATATAGTGTTAATATTTTTGAACGAAAAACTTTGTATTTTAAATATTGATACACTACATTTAAACATAATAAAAAAGGAAAATAAATGGCAATCTACCTTACCATAGATAACAATTTAGATCTTATTTTTTTCATGACGCGGTATCTTAAAAACATGTAAAAGCGTTGAGTGTTTCGTCATTAATACCGTGGTTTTAATTTATTGCAGAATATTCCAACCGTGGAAATGGTACTTTTTGATTCCAGACTAATCGGCGGAACGGCTAGCAACATTTAAAACCTTTTTTGAATTTTTCCACTACCTTTGTCAAAAAGTGCCATTTCTGCATGTATCAATGCAGGTAAATAAGCCCTGCTGCCTGAAGTCGACGGCTGCTGTTGTAGAGTAGGGCACTGCTAGTTTTGACAATAGAATGTTGGCGATCAAGTTGTTCCTTAAAGCTAAGTACGAGCAGGTTAAGGTCAGATTTGCACACGGTTTCCAAACTAGATTCTAAGGGGTTTGGTGACGATAGATTAATATCGATTAATGCTTTTTGTACACATGAATTCAGCTTTGAGATACGTTTTATCATTGTAGCTAGACTTTACCATCGTGTTTTACAGTCCAAAACAAGACAAACTCTTTGCCGAATTCTGCTAGCACATATTTCTGAAGCATGTCATTCATAGTCAGTGAATTTTTAAATGTCTTCACCAACGCCCTGACTTTCTTTATAATGTTTTGATAATCATCGTTTAGCTGTCCGTGTAGTCTAGTGTTTTCAATCTAAAATCCCTTATGCCATAGCCTAAACTTTTTGCGAATTTGTGTGCTAGTTGAAAATCGTCAATAAATCAATAAAAAAGACGGTGCTTAATCAAAAACTATCAATTAAGATGATAAGCTGCACTTAAAACAAAAATTCGAAAAAACCGGTTTTTGACACTGAAATCCGGATTTATATATAGTTTGAAAATCCGGATTTTTCAGTGTTTTTCGGATTTCGAAGTATTCGGATTGCAATCTCTAATGAGGATTAATGAAACCAAATAATAAGTAAATTTAATATTTAATAATGTTATGTAACATAACCTTAAGATAAGGTAGGTATAATACTTTCTAAGCTTTTATCTAATATAAATCACTATAATACATGATAATCTAATACAGTCTAAGTTTAAACTTTCATAACTAAAATTAAATTCAGTAAGTAACATGTTAGCACAAAGGGCAGTGGAACTTTTTCTAAAGAAATACTGCTACTCTTCGAAGTGTGTACTCCAGGAGCTATGTATGGTTCTAAATTTGAATTGTTGTAGTTTTTATAATACCAGTCTTTATCATTAACTTGTCTAGGTTTATTATTTCCAGTGTTTGTACTTTCAGAAAATCTTGTCTTTGCTTCTCTATTTATAACAGGTGCATAATTATCATGCTCAAAATGGGTAACATGAGGCATATTCACTTTTGTTATCGTGCCTGGCCGCTTGTGGTTTGTGTTTGTGGTGTAATTCCTCTTTGCTATCTCCTCATTGCTGGGAACTAGTATAGCTGATAAGGCCGTAGGCTCGTCATTTTCAATATGCTTCTTTATTACTGGTTTGGATGTGACAGGTGTAGAGGAATAAGATTGACTACTTGACTCCATCCACGCCTGCAGAGACATATCATTAGTTGTATCTGTAGTTATAAGGATACCTTCTTTTTCAGTAACTTGAGTTATAGTCAGGTTTGACTCCATCAAATTATATTTGCTAAGATTGGTGGGGTCTCTTTTTTGCTCCTCAACATTTTTGGTTCTATTGTAAGCTACATGAGTACTGTTGTCATCATCAACATAAGCTTGAAGTTCATGAATTTCACTCTTAATTTTTTGGTGAGTTGTGGTGTTGTGGGATACTGTGGCTGGAGGTTTAGATGACACTGCTGATACTGTTTGTTCCATACTGCCTTTCTTGTCATAATTTGGTCCACTGTGAGCGATAGTTGTTTGAGTGATGTTAATAGTAGGGTTAAGTATAGGCTTAAACCCTCCAGCAGTTGTAGGGAGAATTGGGGAGAATCCACCAGTTTCAAATTTAGGTGCTTCTTGATTTTGGTACTTATTATTATGTTGAGCAGTTTTATCTGACCAGTCTACTTTCCGACCACTGTTCAAAAACTTTCTCATGTCTAATGCAGGAAGTGGCATGCCAAAGAAAGTAAATCCACTGTTTGGTTTTGGATTAGCCGTTTGGCTTGGTTTTTGATGCGTCGTATTCTTTATTCCCGCGTAAATTGTCGGCACGTCTTGGCTCTCGTGAGACTTATTGTTTGTTTGTATAAGATTTATATCGTTGTTAAGACTATTAATCACCGTCTCATTGTAAGGATAATCCACATATTCATCATAGAAATAGTCAGATTCTTCAGGAGAAGGCCTGTTGTTGATTTTATTTATATGATAACTATTTTTTATTTGTGTTGTGTAGTCTTTTATTTTGTCTAATGACGAGAACACTTGAGATGTGGCTAAGTTAGGCAGTAGCGCTTCATTTTCGTGTGTCACACAGGACCTGTTTTCATCTTCTTGCACTGGCATATTTATGCAATCTTTTCGCGAAAATGGCATAGATTTCACGTAAGTTCCATCGGCGCATTTGGGTCCTATGGTAGTTGCCTCAGACAGCCAAGCTTTTAACCAAATTAGCATGCAGTTGCAGATAAGTGGATTACCTGAAATAAATTTTATATTAGTTAGTTCTTGCATGACGTAATTGCTGTAATACTCGTCTCTGAATTAAATTATTTCTTCATCATTAACTTACCATCAATATCCAGAATAGCAATGTTATTTCTCAACTTGGCAAATGTGGGTTCTGAAATGGAACTAAGTTTATTACGTCGGAGCGAAAGAACTTTGAGGCGTGGCATGTAGTCAAACGGTTGGCCGCTGATATAACATATCTGATTGTTATCTAAATTGAGCTCAACCAACCATTCCATATACTGAAACGAAGCTCTTGTTATCTTCGTCAGTTTATTGAAACTTAAATCTAAGACTTCCAGTGAAGACAGTTGTCGCAATCCTGAATTATCGATGTTAGTCAGCTGATTGTTACTTATGTTCAAATACTGCACCAATGGTATATTATCAAACGCCCTCGGTGATATAAACTGTAGCCGGTTTCCTTGGAGCTCTATAATTTTTAATTTTGGTAGATTAGAAAATACATTGTCTGGCAAATCTATTATATGATTTCTACTCAAATACACCGAAACCAAATTCGGTAGATTTGCAAATGCTTTTGGATGAATTATTTCAATTTGGTTTTGGTCTAAATCAATTGTGTGAAGGTCTCTTAGATCTTGGAAACTTCCTGCGCGGAGCTCTACAATTTTGTTATTTGGAAATTTTATTTCAGTCAGTTTATGAATATTATTTATAGAATTGCCATCAAAATGTTTTATATGATTAAAACTCGCATCCAAAATCTTCAGTTTCGGCAACATATTTAGCGTAATAGGTAATGCATTCAAATTGTTTGACGATATATTTAAGACTTCTACTTCTAACGCCCTGCTAACCATGTTAGGGCTAATGCTTTTTAATCTATTTTTACTGAAATCTAAAGCCGAAAGCGCTGCGTTATCTTGTATAGCCATGAAATCGAAATTCTCTATTGTATTTCCGTGTAAGTTAACTTGCTTCAGATAAATCATTTTACTGAAACTTTTAGGATGCACAGATATAATTTGATTATCGCCTAAATCGAGTATCTCTAATCGTTCTAAATCGCTAAAGGTTGTCACATCGATTTGTCTCAATCCATTGCGTTTCATATAAAGCCTTCGTAAATGATGCAAATTCTTCATGCAACCGTGAGGAATTTTCTGAATTCCATTGTTAGAAATGTCTAAAGTTCGGAGAGCTGGTAGATCCAAATCAGGCGACGGAGGCACTGGCAGACTCGTTATTTGATTTTGCTGTAAATACAGTTGTTCTAAACCTCTCGGCAATCCAGGTACGAACTCTATTATTTTGTTTGAACTTGCGTCTAATTCATACAAGTTTGGTAAATTTCTAAAAGTTGCTGGATGAATGGATACTAAGGCGTTTCCAGAGATGTTGACATATTCCAATAAAGGGGTTTCCATAAATGTTATAGGATCTATTATCGATAGTTGATTGTTACTAAAGTTGATGCGCCTTAAAGCTGGTAGATTGTACAAAATTTTAGGCTGCAACCGTTGGAAGAAATTGTCTGAAAGGTCCAAGCCTTTCAGAGCTGGCAAATTCCAAAATGGTCCTTCGTTCATGTCGGTTAGGGAGTTATTACTTAAATGCAACTCTCTGAGGGCAGGCATCGCTACGAATGCATCTGCTTGGATATATTTAATACTATTTTTATTCAAATGCAATCTTTCTAAACTCGGATGACCTCTAAGTGCACCTCTAGGAATTTCTTGAAGTAAGTTATCACTCATATCCAAAAATTTCAACCTAGGCAACGCGTCTAGTAAAGCACGGAACTCTGATATGTGCATTATTTGGTTTCCAATCAGATTTAATTCTTCAACTCCGCTGCCTGATTGTTGTAAAAATGATTCAGGATGTATTTGACTTATTCTGTTATAATTTAAGTCTACCACCCTTAGCTTAGGAACTCTATGAAATGCTCCATGATGAATAATATTTATGTTGTTGTTTGATAACAATAGATTTTCCAACATTGGCTGATCTACAAAAGCTCCTTCGTTTAACTTATCTATCGAATTGTAGTTCAAGTTTAAATTGGATAGAAGCGAAAGATCCCTTGTCGCTCTACCGACCATGGTTGCGTCAGAGATTTGATTATTACTTAGAGACAGTTCAGTAAGCACCGGAAGTAATGATAGTGCTCGCATGTGTATTACATTGACGCCACAGTGCGTTATTTCTAATTTTCTCAACTTAGGTAAATTATAGAACGCATTCTCCTTCATTATACGTAGATTTGGACTTCCTTGTATAAATAGCCTCTCTAAACTTGGTAAGTTATCGAATGTATGTTCATTAACAGCGCTCAGACTTCCTGAATGGATACTAATGTATCGCAATTTTGGCATATTTACTAGAGCAGGAATTCTCTTCAAGTTTTGCGACTGAATTGTTATAGCTTGGAGATTTTGCAACTTCATCAGGCTTTCTGCTGGTAGATTTCTCAAATCATTTTCTACGATAAATATTTCCACTAGATTCATTTCTTGTGTTTCCAACCAAGCTGCTGATAACCTTTCCACGCCGTTGTGTCGCAGCATCAACCTTAGAATTTTCACATTTTGAAATATCTTCCCTGGTAATGATGGTAGATAATTATTTTCTATGATTAGCTCATCGATAGGTTTCCTGATAAAGTCTCCTATTTTCTGAATGCCTTTTAGCACTTGAGGCAAATCGCTGTGTGTGCACCTGAAACGAATAAGATGAAAGATTAATTCGTTTACATAAATAATGTTGCACTGATACGACTGAAAATAAGGTAATGGGGAAATTCAATACACACCATATTTGAATATCTTCGTTTCTGTTTGTACATATGCAAGGTAGAATAAGCTCAGGGGAAGGACATAGAGTAGTTTGTCCATAAGCACCAGCGACCGTCGCGAGTAAGAGCCATATAATTTTATGTGCCGCTTTGGAATCCATTCCTCTGTGTCTTCCGAGTCCGAGTTCATTGTAGCATGCTCAAGAGTAATTTCTTAGTCAGATTGCACCTGCAAGGGATAGATATATTATTATTATAGTTGGACAAGTGTGATCCTAAACTCTGGTGTTACTAACGTGCAATTTTTGAGAGGGTTAATTTTCGAATACGTATGTTTTTTGTATAATAGAAAAATCGCTTGTCATGTGAGATCACCCGTTCAAAAATAGTACCTCTGGTTTCCCTTTCCATGGAATTGCTTACATGTTCGTTAAAAATTAATGATGTGGACCTAAATTTCGAGATCTATTGGATTGGCTAGAAAGACTGATCTAACTAATCAAAAATATTTCCTAATTATTAATCACATATTACCCTTCATTGAGCCCTGAAGCCCAATGAGTCTGGATAAACTTGGAAGGAATTAAAGCTGAATTTGTAGGTAGCTTTCTTAGGATCTCTCGAAGTAAACTTTACCATGAAGCTTATAAACAATGAATTTCCCGATTTTAATTCGTAATGGTGGTTACGTGAGTTAAGACATTTAAAGGAAGCTGACGAAAAGATAATAGTCGAGGGAAACAATATCGTCGACACTCGATTCTAACCATAATCCGGCACCCAAGGACCGGCGCTATTGAAAACAATGGACAAATGGGGGAACAATGCTCTAGGCATGGTCCGGTGGTTAAGGTGCACTTTCACTTGCCATTGTTCTTATTGGCGATCTATGGAGTACTTGCGATATTCTCCTTGCATCATTGTTGAGGTTGCGCAATTTCGCTTAATTTGGGGTTTTGGAGCATTGTGGATTTAGGTCGTCATTTGACCTTAAGTTTACTAACGACCTACTTAAATAGTTTTAAGTTTTAAGATATACTTTAGGCTAATTAAAAGTTCGTCTAATCCAGTGGCTTACTTTAAACGGGGAAGTGCTCTAGAGGCCCGCCTACGACCTAGTTTCTAGGTGGAAATCCTATCACTCCTCATAATTGTATGTTGTTCTTTTCTTCAACACTATGTACATTGTAGGTTTTTTTATGGTGTCGCGTAGGTATCGCTCGGTTAAGTATATGTACTTGTTAGTTTGAGGGTGCAAGAAACAACATTTTAAACGAAAAATCTACAAAATTTTCTTTTCTTTTAAAGCAAGTCGTGATCTTTATTTAAAATCTGAATTTTCAAAAGAGTAGAGGTGATAACTAATAAGCTGTAATTTTTTTGTCTTTGCTTTTATTGACAAAGATACTGATAACGATAAAAGTTGAAGTCAAAGTTTCTGAATCTTCATCTCAGCCAACCATATACTTAGCTAAGCAGCTCAGCGAGATCAACATGAGCAGAACTGCAAACCAAACGGGACGCGCAATTGCGGTACAGTTATCACATTTATCTACCTAACTGTCGCGGCTGTCATCCCGTGACGGATACCTTGGATGATTGTCATCCAACGCTAAGATACTATTATAGTTACTAACCATACTTAAATACTGCATTAGATTTTTATCTTAGAATAGCTGTTTTTCTGCGACGTCGTCCGCATAAATTATAGCCTATGTTACCTGCTACAATACGGACATATAAATAAAATATATACGGACAAATCACACAGATTGAGCTAGCCCCAAAGTAAGTTCGAGACTTGTGTTATGGGATACTAACTCAACGATACTATATTTTATAACAAATACATATATAGATACACATCCAAGACCCAGGCCAATCTGAAAAAGATCATTTTCCATCTTGACCTGGCCGGGGATCGAACCCGGTCACTCCGTGTCGCAGGCAGGCGTGTTAACCGCTGCGCCACGGAGCTAGTCAAACTTATAACAGGATTAGTCTGTTACAATGGAGATTTCTATATGTAAAAGAATACACAAATCTTTCCTCTTTATTGTTAACATCCCAAGCGCTTGTACGCACAAAACAGATGTTCAAAAATGCAAGATATCATACGTGCTAAAATTTTTCGCCAAATCATATGATTTGGCGAAAAATTTTAGCCGGCTGCCTGACTCCAGAGGCCGGGCAGCCGGCTGAAAATCTTTGAAGATAGCTCCAGAACCGCAAACAAATAACTGTGAAAATAAAGTGCTAGTGTTTGCCCGCAATCGAATTGCCGGGAATCGAACCCGGTGTCTATGTTGTCGCAACCTGGCGTGATATCAACTACGCCACGGAGGACATCAAACCTTAGAGAAAAGCAACACATTATTAAGTCACCATTTTCCACGCACAATTTGCCAAGTGACAATACCAGCAGCATCTAACCTAGTGCCCTGAAATTATTCAATGCGATCGCAATTGCTGCTCGACCGAGTATGGAAGAAAACTCTTGTAGTCGTCTTTCGTATCTACAACAATAACTACAGAGGGTTACCAGTTGAAAAAAATCAAATGATTTATATTAAAAAACCTCGAGATTTTGTTGCAGTTGGAGAATTTTATTTTAAACTTTTTTTATCAAAGTTGATTAGTTAGTAGTAGTTAGGTTTTGTGAAATGATTTTCTCTGGGCAAGAATCGTTTTTGTGTTGAACCGTCCTGAGAAGAGTCCAAATATCCTGAAATCTCAGGACAAATCTTGAGATATGCGGTAACCCTAACTACAGAAGAGTAACTTATGTTTTTTCTTTTGTTTAAGGAATTAAAAATGCAATTATCTAATATCTTCTTACAGCATCTAAGCGACATAGTGCCCTGAATTAATACAGATTCCGTCCAAGTATGGGAGAAAACCCTTTGATGTCAAATCAGTTCCGTATAAACAAAAATGATTACAGAAAAGAAATTTTGATTCAAGAACATTCTGTATTTTAGCGTGCTACTTACAGCAACAATCCTTAAACCCCTTAATTATTCAAGTTGCTCATCTAAGCATAGAAAATTTCTGATATCGCCTTGCGTATCAAAATAAAATTATTATTTTATAGTTAACTACAAAAGAATAATCAATAAAAAAAATTATCCGTCTCCAAGTAAGATGGTGCTATATTTAATATTTTCTTCCAGCATTTAGTGACCTTATGACCTCAAGTTATTTGCTGAACGCCCTGTGCACACGAACTACTATAGAAGAATAACTATACATATTCTTAATTTGTTAATAGACCTTTTTGATGCTATTCTCAAACCCGTATTCTATTCAGGTGATTGAGATTTTCTCAGAAACTTATAACAATTTTTTCTTCAGTTATTTGACCTATCTTCCTATTGATGTCTATGTACCTAACTTGTATTTGATTAGCGTGCACCTTATAAATAAGCTTACCTTCCTGGATAAACAGTAACCCAGGCGGCAGAATTCAAAGACGACCTGTACCAAGACGACCCTTCGTAAGGTTTATTGATAAAAATTCGTAGTGTCCATCTGTACCCCATTTATTTTGTGATCGTGTCATACCGGTTGAAAGCTAGGGCGATGCGCTAGCGCATGCTATGCCATGATGCTTATCTTGTGCATAATTATTGTGATTAACTTGCACGACCACATTTTTCACATAGTGCAATTTGGTTGCAAAGGTTGGTTTCAGGAAAGATTTTTTGGTTTGCAACGCACATCCTCTGAAATTATAGTTTGTAGCAACAAACTGCAATTATAGATGTTTGTTTTGAAGATCCGGTAGAAGGTATGTTTGGATTTGCATATTCTTTTGTAAATTCAAATATGCTGCCGTACTTACTGACGACTCCCCTTGCTCTACCCCAGGACATAAGTTAAAAGGAAAAAATATCATGTCTAAAGATGCAAGTTTTAACAATGAATGGCTTTTGGCTGACTGACACTTGCCTTATATTATAACCGACAACTACTTAGGCACTTCTAGTAGATAGATAAAAACATGGCAAATCCTACATGCTAGATGGTTCTCCGTGTTACGATTTCATAAAAAACCTGTTACTAATTATTGCTCCTTACGGAAAGCTACGCGTACTGCGTGGCATCGTGGTTAATACGCATGTACTTCAGGGGTTCCAGTTCCAGCGCAGACGAATAGACACATGTACCTACTTCATTTACAGGTTAAATACCTGTAGTAGGTACTTAACAGGTCTGTAATTAAATTGCAGCAAATGAAAGTGGTGTCAAAGTCGCCACATACTGGAGAGACAAAATCTAATCCCTTGAGTGAGCCATCGACACGAAAAGAAGAAGAAGGAGAATGCTGTCATCATCATAGCGGCCCTTGGCTCCAACGCATCATATAAGGAGGAAGGGTAGCTACTAGGAAACAGGTAAATATTTTCATTAATGATTTCGATTCATTCTTGTATGCTAGAGTTGCTTTATAAGAACGCACTCTTATTGTGTTAATAGCCTAGGATTTCTTACTATTAATCTATACATACATACAAACATAATATCACGTCTTTTTCCCTTGCGGGGTAGACAGAGCCTAGGACAATAAGACCTGAAGGCCACGTTTAGCATGTTGGTGGGCATTAGGTGAAAAATGGAATCATAATAATGATGGGTTGCTAGCCGCATCGCCTATTAACATGATTCCACGGAATTTTATGCCCGTTCCCTCGATCGGCTTTAACGATCTGCGCGGGAAGAGAAGCAGCTGGTACGTTCTACGTTTTTTCTTTTCTCCCAGACCAGCATGGAAGAGGAGAGGAGAATTAATCTATACTTTATTAAAAGGCATCTAAGCCAAGTTATTGCGTTACACAGTTACAAATACTTCACAGTTTTCAATTTTTATGAAAGCAAAATATAATTAATTTGACTAAGTACGTACTTAGTACCTACTTACCTACTCGTAAAATCACTTATACAACTTAATTTTAATACTGTTCTTACACGCAATAATAACACCTTAACAATAATAAAAGTAGAATCATAAAAATAAGTATATTCGAAGATCCAACCTTGTACGATATCCTTTTACCACTTGTAACAAAGAGTGCAATTATGATAGAACTGCAACAGCTCTGAAACAGACGTTCTTGCGCAATATAAATTGTCACTTTAAAATAGCAATCCGGGACAAGCGTGGCTTATGGTAGCCAAACACGGACTGGGATGCGAAGTCGATTTCGCATGTAAACACCAGACTTTCGGTTCACAGCTCGATGCGCACCAAGTAACATTATCTTTCACCATTGTGGCGCGTGCCGGCTAACGTAACCGCGCTTAGAAGTATAGAAGTGCCAGTAGGCAAAGAATGCAGGGAATCTACAAAAAAAATTTACAGGAATTAAATATTTTATGATGACAAAATATCTAAAGCGTTTCCAGAAAATATACTTCAGTAGGGAAAGAAAGGACGTGGAAATGTAAGTTACACGTCATGCCAGTGTTGGTGACAAATGCATAGTAAATCTAATAATTTTTCTTGCATTATTCATTAATAAGATAGGTCCAAACATAGATCCTTGCGGCAAACGTGAATAAAACACTCTGATTTTATAACTAGGTATATAATAAAAGCAGATTGGTTGTTTAATCAGTTTTCACGATTTTCTAGGCGCTTCAAATAGGTATGCTTATATACATTAAATATTAAAAGCATATACGTGTAGTAGTTGGGGGAATTTGGACATCCCACCGCGTAGGATCAGTGCGTTTTGGCGGGTCGATATATAATATATAAATGTAATTTATATATATTACGCTTCAAATTATCAGAGCTCTATTTTATTCCAAGCTGAATTGCATTTCTGGAAATAATCTATTTCAACTCCCAATGTCACCGGGAAAACTAGTATCTTTTCTAGTTGAATAACATATTCTTTGAGTTGGACGTTGCTAAATAAAGAATACCTAAGCACCTTATCGTGATTAATCTAAGATGTGGTAACAAGGAAGGGTGCTCGGACAATAAAATTGACATGTGTCGCCGTCGCCGGTTTAATTTTAATTGCAAAATTTTTCTGCAACACGAAAATTCTTTAACGTACTACTTGCTGTACATTTTATTTATATTCCTTTCGCGCAGATTCACACACATCGAAGTATTACATATTTTTCTTTACATACCTCGTTTGTTGTCCTCCCCCAACTCCTTGAAAGGCCGGCAACGCACCCTCACACCCTGGTGTTGCAGTTGTCCATGGGCAGCGTTGATCGCTTACCATCAGTGACTCACTTGCTCGTTTGCCGTATATACCACGTAGTCCTATAACATAAAAAAACTGTATAAAATGTATTCTTTTCTGCTGTCTATTAATTTGGCTAGCTCCGTGGCGCAGTGGTTAACACGCCAGCCTGCGACACGGGGTGCCCGGGTTCGATCCCCGGTCAGGTCAAGATGGAAAATGATCTTTTTCAGATTGGGTCTTGGATGTTTATCTATATGTGTACCTAGGTATTTGTTATAAAATAAAGTATCGTTAAGTTAGAATCCTATAACATAAGTCTGGAACTTACTATGGTGCTAGCTCAAACTGTGTGATTTGTCCGTATATATTTATATATATTATTCCCTTAGATCTTTTAAATTACTCAACGGACTTTAATACAGTTTTCAGCAATAGATTGACTGATTCAAGAGGAAGGTTTATATACGTAATTTACTGTCCCATATTAGTATCTATATTGCATACGTGCGAAGCCGGGGCGGGTCGCTAGTATAACATTAACATTTAAGTATACAGGAAAATGAAAAGCGTGAGCGATAACACAGTGCCTTGGGGAGCTCCGACCGTCGGTATTGGTTGACTAATCGTAATAAAAATTACTGCTTTTAATCGCATTGCGGACTAGGCCGTACTCGTATTACAATGTAGGTACCTACCTAAGTTAATACACATTGTCACAGATGATGATTTGAGCGTCCTAGCTAGTGTGAAATGAGGTACAAACATTAAACACCAACTTCGTAAAACCCCCTTCCCCTTGAAATAACAAGAAAAACGCTTGTAAGTTCGTATAGGAAATGTAGGTCAATGTAGATTTTACTATTGTAATTATTATAATTTTATCTATCTCAACTCACGGTCGTGTCTATAGGCTTAGTTGTGTAGAATATCTTTAGTTGCATTGCGTGGTTGCATTGATATTGACCTACTTAGGATCTTGTTGACTATAACACCTCGTCTTTCACGCTGGTCTGGGAGAAAAGAAAATGCGTAGAATGTACCAGCTGCTTCTCTTCCCGCGCAGATCTGATGACGCTGATATTAGAAGGCGATGCGGCTAGCAACCCATCACTATTTTGATTTCGTTTCCCACCTTACGCCCAACAACATGCTAAACGTGGCTTTTAGGTCTTAAAGACCTGGGCTCTGTCTACCCCGCAAGGGAAAAAGACGTGATGGTATGTATGTAAGTACCTCGTCTATGTTATATCTAATACTTTTTATGTTGAAAATTATTTGACTTAGTTTTTATGACTGGTCCTCAGAACAAGGTCTAAAGCAGACTGGTCGCCTGCCTGACGTCAATCCTTCTTTTCTGTGGTTTGGCACAATATACGAATATGAGCGCTTTTGATATTTAGTCGAGTAAAAAAGTGTGCATAGGAAGAAATAAAGCGGTATCATCATTCATCTCATATTTTCTTCTTCTTCCACTCCTCATCCCACTTTATATGCCTTCAATTCCTTTTCCAGGTACTTTGTAGTAAATTATTCATAAAGAGATAAAGAGAAACTTAATAATCACCACCGTCTGCGTTTATATGGCCATGACTTCTCTTGTACTGTAACCACGCCTACAGACAATAAATTGCAATAAGCTACTTGAAAAACCTGAACCTGATATAATAATTTAATATGACACTGAAGATCACAAGAGTAGAAAGGAACTAAATAACAAAAGGTAAGTACCTAAGTCGTTACATATTTTGAATAATAAAAATGTTCAGAAAACTTTGAATTTCACTAGATATACTTCGATATAACCGTAGTCATATGCCACTGAAATTTAATGAATTTCAGAAAAGATATATGAAATGTGGTACCATTTATATCTTCTAATGTTATGTAAGTTGCCTAATGGAGGCCAAGGCTACGGTCACATGGAGGTACGAAATCAATTCATTGAATACTAAATACCTATTGTTAATTAATAAAGACCGAAAACGATAGGAAATCAGTATATATTTTGACAAATAAGTAGTTCGTTTTAGTACCAAATAAGATAGGTACGTATAAACAACCGCATTTGTATAAGTATTTATAGCTACGCTTGCACATACAACGTGATTTTGAACCTCTGAACTATGTTGAAATCCTGGGCACAGAATCCCTAATGGCATACAGAATTGCAAGCAAAAAGCATCAAAAAGTAAAAACTAAAAAAAAATCCTTCCATATAAAATCGTCCACCTAATCGGCGACTTTTTATGGGAAGCCTAATTTTTTATTTCGATTTTCAGCTTTTTTTCTAGCATTTCTAGATTTTGATTCCAGAATTTCAATATAGTTCAGAGGTACAAAATCACGCGGTACAAATATAAGAACTATGATTGTAAGCCTCCTTACGTTAGTAAGTACTATTACTTATTCGGTAGCCTCGTCATCGTCACTCAAGATTCAGAATATACAGAGAGACGCTCTGTATATTCTGAATCTTCATAGAGAAATTTTGTTTGTCGTGTGTATGTTTAGCACGCTCTACAACTATAACGGTTTCATGGATTGGTGTCGTAAATAAAATCATAAGTTATTACAGTAGGCATTTTTCGTCTAAATATTTTTAGCTTGTAAATTAATAAACAGGTAGAATAAAAAAGCGAGAGAGTGCGAACGCATCTGTCGTTGGCATTTTTACAGTGGAGTTGGAACATTATTTGATGAATATTATGCTGCTGTTTCTTCGGAGTCATACCTTTATTATTAAAGTTACGAGTTTACGACAATACCTCGCAAAACTCCGCCGATAGCCTTGTCGCGTAGCTTACACCTAAACATACATCGTCTGAATTCAACACCATATTGACGCGGATGTTACGAGTGTGAGCTATTGAAGCGGCTATGCTTGTCCGCGACCGTGTTTACGTAGAGTTGTCTAGCACAGAACCTGTTTTGTAATACTTCTAACAATCGGAAATCAGTCGTGATCTAACGCACTTACGGTTATCGCGTTTTAAACTATCACGAATATGATGCTAGTTAGGAATTTGTTCAGGACTTCAGTGAAACTTAGTGCGAAATGTTACTCTGTAGAGGCGGTGAAAAGGACGCCTCCTAGAATTTTGATTACTGGTAAGTTTATTTTTCAAATTAAATCTATGATTTTTTAAAACAAATGACTGTAATAAAACTAAAGTGAAAGTTAGGAAAGTTATATTATTCAATAATTTGCATATACGAGGAAATAAGTTATAGGTTTTACCGCGTGTTATGCGTAACATGCTTCTTACTGGTTTTGTAGGTGTGATTATGACTAGCTCCGTATGACTAGCTCCGTGGCGCAGCGGTCAACACGCCAGCCTGCGACACGGAGTGACCGGGTTCGATCCCCGGCCAGGTCAAGATGGAAAATGATCTTTTTCAGATTGGCCTGGGTCTTGGATGTTTATCTATTTATGTATTTGTTATAAAATATTGTATCGTTTAGTTAGTATCCCATAACACAAGTCTCGAACTTACTTTGGGGCTAGCTTAATCTGTGTGATTTGTCCGTATATATTTATTTATTAAAAAAAAAAAAAAAAAGGTGTAAATTGAGTAGGTAATTTTTGGGGTTCTGTACCCAAACGGGACCCCATTAATATCGTTCCGCTGTCCGTCCGTCTGTCTGCCCGTCTGTCACCAGGTTGTATCTCATGAACCGTGATAATTGGACAGTTGAAATTTTCACAGTTGATTTATTTATGTTACCCCTATAACAGCAAATACTAAAAATTTGATAACGGCAACAACAACGACGCTTGAAATATTTAAAGGATATTTAGTTATATATTCACTTTGAAAATAAATAATTAAATAAAAATACCTAATATTAAAGGGGGCTCCCATACAACAGTCATGATCTTCTTGCCGTTTTTATAGTTAACGGTACGTATCCCTTCGTGCGCGAGTCCGACTCGCACTTGGCCGATTTTTTGTAACTTAGAAAAGTATACATGATTCATTTAAATTAAACGCAAACATTTTAAGGGCTGGTTGGGTCTCAGGTCAAAGAAAAAAAAAACAAAAAATGCTTTGGTACTTACGAAGAAATCGACACGCTAGTTTTTTTTTTTTTTTTTACAAAATATATTTTTTTTTATTTAAAATCGATCAACCAGCTGTTCTGATTGTCGACGTCAGTGACTTAGTATCCATAGTAGGTAACTGTTAAAAGTTGTTGGCCAAGTAAGTTTTTACGAAAGAACACCCTGTGTTTTACCCTGTGTACAAAACACTTGTTAATTAATTAGTAAAGTACAATAAGTAAGTAGTAAAATTAATAAGTATAAACACTTCATTCGTCTGTTTTTCTAAATCTTTAGGTCCAGATATCTCAAAAACTAGATTGTCGATTTTTTTTATTTTGCTACTGAAGCACCATAGCGTTCATTATGGCAGGTAGGCTAGCAGCTCGCTTTGCTTGCTATGATATTAGTTACTCCAGTATCACTTATCCGTCTTTTCTTGCGTTTCCTGCACCACTTTGCTACACAAGAAGTCATTTTTTATTAATTCGTTAAGATTTCGCCGATATTCACAAAAAATATGTCGTTAAATGCTTTTATCAACGCGTCCCTCCGTCACGGCGCGCGGCAGACTAGTTTGCGAAAAAATATACTTTTAAGCCCCGCCCGCTCATCTACTTTGCGTGGTGTCAGTCAGTTTCTGAGCGCAATGCTGCTTCCATAGTTTTTCTAATTCAATGACTTATACCTACATATTGAGATGTATAGGTATTCTTACGGTATAGACAGATTTAAAAGTCGCTTGAATTTGACCTGGGCGGGAGCAAAACCTGTTGTCAGACATCATCAGTTATTTATTTGACGTGCTAGTCGAAGTACCTTGCAGTGACTATCAAAACGTTGTACACTAAGTTAGTAAATAGGCCGGCTTGGCAGCAAGTCTGTTATACTTTCCATGCTGGACGGTAAAGCTTTAGGAAAAAATAAAAGGACTGCTGCCATAGGTCAAAAGAATAACCAGGCCAACAATTTCGTCTATAGTAGTAGTTCGGTTGTTAATCTGGTTGACCGAACTAGGGCAGCTTTTGAGTAGCAATAGTTCGGTTGACATAAATCACCGAACTTTTGAAGCTGAAGTTGCACTATTTAAATAAAGGTAATTATCGCGTATATTACATTATTTTTACACCTAACGTTTCGAAAACTTAGTTTTCATGGTCGCAGGTAGACTAAGTTGACATTTGTCTTTGTGTTATAAGAACTATACAAAACTACTGCCTACAATATTTATTGATAACGTTCCGGATGAAAACTGTAAAGTTTTCGAAACGTTAGATGCAAAAATAATGTAATATAGGTACGCGATAATTAATACCGTATTAAAGTGATTTTATTTAAATGTGTAACAATCACGAAAACATCAGAAACCATTATTGAAGTTGCACTAGTTCTCTGTTTATGTAGTTTGGTTGTTAGTCCGGTTGACTACGCAGACAGAATATAGAGTTTCGAAATTTTCATGGTCACCAAGCTAATAATTACGGTAAAAATTATGCGACACTAACGCTGCAATCGTAGACGATTACGATTGATTGCGTAACATCACTCGTGCATGCATATGAATAGGTATATGTATAGTATTTGTTTTGCTTGAATTACGTAGAATAACGTATTGCGTTACGTAGGTATTATATTTTGCTTCAGAAGTAACCTAGGTTTATTTCTTATCGCATTCGCTCAGTTTACCTATACCTATACCCATGTTGTAGCACGTGTTGATTATAAATCCTTGTGCATTAGAAATTAGCAGAAAATAATTTTAAAGGAATGTATTTATTTTCCTAAGTGAAATAAAAAGGTAGGCACTTATTAAAACTGGGAATTTTCCTTTCATCCGTTCAAAAATATCTAATAGTAGGAAAAGCCGCGTTTGTTTTTAGACTAAAGAGAATATTGTTAGACTAAAGGTAAGGTACAATCTAATAATCTTCTTTGTATATAAAAGCCTTGTGGTTTCCGGCAGAGTAGAATAGGACCACTCCTAGTCTTCCCATGAAGGACGTAAGAGGCGACTTAAGAAATACAAGCTAAACAAAGCTCATAAACATCAATGAGACCTCTTCAACCCGTCTGGCCAGCAAGGAGAGTGTAGGCCAAATCCTCTGTTTGCTCGGGCCAAGTATGGCTCCGGTTGTACAGAGAGGGTCGAACCGTCGCGGAATAACAGCTGTAGTCCAGCATTAAAAAAAAAATATACTTGCGTTTTGTCTAATGCATTAGTAATCGTCCCGCCTTGTTCAAATTCTGTCCCGGGCGGTCATAGCAACACGAGGCCAATAACCGAGCCAGGCCAGTTAGCCAGTCACCCCGAAATCACTGGGTCGGCTACTGGAAAGGCACAGTCATCGGTAATTTTTAAAAATGTCCCGCATCGTGTTTTCAGAAAGTTGGCCGCCTTACACACCACTATCTCAATCAGACTCATTCAGACGTTAAGCCTAGTTATTTTCTTACTACACGGGAAATACTAAGATAACATTATTAATTACGTAACTTATGTATTACCCATTTCAAGTT
Source organism: Elegia similella (assembly GCA_947532085.1). Taxonomy (NCBI): domain Eukaryota; kingdom Metazoa; phylum Arthropoda; class Insecta; order Lepidoptera; family Pyralidae; genus Elegia; species Elegia similella. The sequence continues at coordinate 9,773,482 of OX383928.1, forward strand.
CTAGGCAAGTTTTCAACGTAACTAGGATACATCATTGATACAATTCCCGTTATCACAACAAGGTAACTCAGTTCTGAGGACACGTGAAGCAAGCATAGATCTCAGCTATTAGTATGACGAAAGAGAACATGGCACATATGACATTCAATAATTCATGACCCTCTTCGTAATCCTATCGGAGAAACCGCTTGACATTTCTCCTTCGCCAGTAATTATTGCCTACTTGCACTTACTTATATTTATCTCTGTTCCAGGTGGCCTAGGTCAACTGGGAGTTGAATGCGCCAAGTACCTCCGGTTGAAATATGGAAAAGATAATGTCATTCTGTCAGATATCATCAAACCAACTGAAGAGATCATCAACGATGGACCATATCTATTTGTGGACATCTTAGATTTTAAGGGACTGCAAAAAATAGTGGTAAACCATAGAATAGAATGGTTGATACATTTCTCAGCTCTCCTGAGTGCTATAGGAGAACAAAATGTTCCTCTAGCTGTAAGGGTGAACATAGAAGGAATGCATAACGTAATAGAACTGGCGAAGCAGTATAAACTAAGAGTGTTTGTTCCCAGTACAATTGGAGCGTTTGGACCAGATTCTCCTAGAAACCCTACTCCTAATATAACTGTGCAAAGACCAAGAACAATTTATGGGGTGTCTAAAGTGCACGCAGAGCTCTTAGGAGAATATTATTATCATAGATTTGGATTAGATTTTCGTTGTTTGAGGTTCCCTGGAGTTATTTCTAGTGACCCACCTGGTGGTGGTACTACTGGTAAGCTCTATAAATGTTATTATTGCATTTTAATAGATTATCTAAATCTAAAAGAGACGTAGAGAAGTATTAAATAATTACTTAGGATAATAATAATAATATTGTTATAATATGACATAAAGAGTAAGACACGTCTGTCTATGGCATTAAGTTCTTCTGAGGCATTAAGGTTCCATCCATGAAGCTACAGTATACCGTTCCATCAGAGTAAAGAACCCTTGCTCGAAACCTCGAGACGAAAAGTTTTTTGCTCAAACTCTAAACATGAATAGTGCACGAAGGAGTTTTATAGTTTTAAACTCTATTATTTAAGATATATCTAACTCTAAATTTACATGTTAGTATCCCCAACGTGTTTCGTCAAAAATGTTACAGAAAAGTACCTACATGCTTCGTCAAAAAAGTAACCGAAATATATTCGCAACATGCTTCGTCAAGAATTTATTATTGTATTTTTAAATTTTATTACACACATCAGTAGAAACAGTGTTGAAAAATTAGAATACAAACAGTCTGGAATCCTGAACAACAGCACCAAAGGACTGTCATGAAAAGGCTATTTTACTGATATAATAATTGAAGAAATAAACTCACGCAGTCATAATACCTAACTTGTTATGGTAGGTATCCAATCAGAGGTAGTCGTACCTGATTATTATTCCGTCGGGTGTACCGAAGCACATGCCTCTAAAATATTACGTATATCTGTTTGATCTGCCGTCAAGGTCATCGAGCCGAGCCTCCAAATAAAACAGTCACTGTTGTTCAAGCGAAAACCGGTCTGCTTCTAAGTTCGAAAATTCGCGACTAATGACGTCATTAAGACCTTGGAACGTATAAAACAATATGTTTATCAACCGCTTCTCAAATTTTGTACTTAATCAGTTTCCGGGTTTTAAGTTTGTACAAACTCTTATTTATTACGCATACGAACGCATTTAGTGGCATATTCCCGTGCCCCTTCCTACTTCTAAGGGCACTTAGGTATAATCCGTACGTCCCAGTCATCCGGTAAGACAGGAAAAGTCTATCCCTAATGGGGTAAAAAAAGGGAGGCAATGGGACAACGTGATTCCTTTCGCCAGTAAGTGGACTGATTCGCAACTGGACAGATTCTCAACTGGACAGATTCTCAACTGAACAGATTCTCAGGTGGACGGATAGCAACTGGACAGAGTCAAGTCGTGTATGTCCAATCCATTTTCGACTTCTACGCTGAAGAAGCCGCGGGCAAAAGCTACTTTCATACAATAATAGTATTAAAACTTACGCCAGATAAATTCATTATAAAAACACGGTTTCACTCACGTTTATTCAGTTGGAAACACCAACTAGTTTCGGTCTGATACGAAGACCATCATCAGGGCGAGTGTTAGGGGTTTCGCTTCCCTCGGAGCACTGGTTGGTGATTCCATCCAACTAAATAAACATGAGTTACACTCACGTTTCTTCTACTGCCGTGTTTTTATAATACTTTCATACAAATTGTGCGACACTTGCTGCTGCTGCCAAACTTCAAAGTTACCAAACCTTTAGATCAACGAATACGTCTTGACATGGACCTACCCGGTGTGTAAATACTTAGGTACATAGGTAGTATAAAATAAAGTCGCTTTCACTGTCTGTTCGCTTAGATCTTATAAACTAGTCAACAGATTTTAATGTAGTTTTCTCAATTATTAAGAGCGATTCAAGAGAAAGGTTTATATGTATAATTTATTGCCCCATAATAGTATCTACAATGAAACCGTGCGTAGCCAGAGCGGGTCGCTAGTATCTGCCTATATATAAAACAAAGTTGCTTCCCGCTGTCTGTCTGTCCCTCCCTATGTATGCTTAAATCTTTAAAACTACGCAACGCAAGACGGGCTTTTTATGCGGTTTATTTTAATAGAGAGTGATTCAAGAGGAAGGTTTATATGTATAGTTTATCACACCCGTGTAAAGCTGGGGCGGGTTGCTAGTTTGTATTTTTATTTGAAAGCAAGTTCTAGCGATTATTCTTGGACATGTTTTATCGAATCAGTTCCGTTTGGACTGATTACAAGATAGAGGAATTTTCGCGTGGGGGGTTAAAATTATTTTTTTAGGTATGTGTATAACATGTACGTACTTAGTATGTTAACAAAATTATATATATTTATAATATACAGTTTAAAATATACTTACCCGGAAAAAAATAGTTGTTTGACTTTTTTTTTTCATTTCAGACTATGCCATAGCGATCTTCCACGACATCCTCCGCAAAGGTCAATACCAATGCTACCTAAAGCCTGACACACGTCTGCCCATGATGTACGTTAAGGACGCTCTGAAGGCACTCTCAGAGTACCTAGAGGTTCCCAATGAAAAGCTGAACAGGAGGGTGTACAACGTCACTGCTATGAGCTTCACCCCTGAAGAGCTCGTTGAAGCGATGTCCAAATATTTACCAGACTTGAAGATTACTTATAAACCTGATAGCAGGCAAGATATAGGTGAGCAATAATTTGTCTTCGAATAGCCGAAAGCATGGGGCATCTTTAAGTTACATTACATAGGGTGTTTAGGGGGCGAGCCGAATCTCACACAATCTCATGCTGAGTATAGGGGGCAAATATAATTTTTCATCAAAAATCATTTCTGTTCGTTTTTCATCAAAAAAGACAATGTTCGTGGTCATGTCAATCACAGTAGCCTTGCAATAGCCCCATATGTGTCCTTGTGGTTTACATACATCTGAATCAATAAAAAATACATAGATTTAAAATAAAAATTTAGGTATCTACATTTGAAGTGCGGGAGCGCAGATCATGCATTAACTATTGTGTCTGGTATTGCTGCATACAAGAGGTTAATGCATAAAAAATGCATTTACAACGTGTCTTTCAAATTTCACGTGAGATTGAAGGGTGAGCGTGAGAAGGGATCTTATTAGCCCGCTCACTATGGAAAGGAGGGGTTTTAAAAAAATTCCAAAATCGCTTCACGTAATGTTCACGTAATAAATGCGCACGCAACATAGTCAACATATTTTTTTTAAATTGGTATAATTTAAAAAAGTATTTTTCTGGCGTAGTCTGGAGGAAAGGTGTATGGTTAACTAAGTGTTGTTGCCGGATTGAAAAGAGGCCTGTGAACAAATGAGATGCAAGATACCGTAATTGGATCAACACAGCGCAGAACACACATTATAATTGTGTAGAATTATTTTTAGACTTCCGTAGACTTAAAGGGTAAAAACGGAACCCTCTTAATATGGCTCCGCTGTCCATCTGTATGTCTGTCTGTCCGTCCGTCTGCCACCAGGCTGTATGTCATAAACCGTGATAGCTAGAGAGTTGAAATTTTCACAGATTAAGTATTTCTGATGCTGCTATAACAAAAAATACTGAAAAGTAGAATAAATATTTAAGGGGTCTCCCATCAATAAACGTGATTTTTTGCTCGGTTTTGCTCGATATTGATAACGGCAACAGGTAGACGCTTGAAATATTCACAGAATATTTAGGTAAATAATTAAATTAAAATAAATCAAATTTAAGGGGGGCCTTATATGCATCCGATGCAATTTTTATAGCTAATGGTACGGAACCCTTCGTGCGCGAGTCCGACTCGCACTTGGCCTTTTTTACTTCTTGGCAGTGTGTGTCATTAGTTTACCTATTGTTGTTTTCAGCGGATACCTGGCCCCAAGTGTTCGACGATAGCGAAGCCCGCCGCGATTGGAACTGGAGGCCCGACGTAGACCTCGACAAACTCGTCCAACTCATGATCAAAGAGGTCAAGGAGAAGATAGCTTTAAATGGATATTAAATAAGAATCCAGTAAACTTCTGATACATATTCTTCGGAGAAATTCGGACGAAAATCGATAACCTTATACTGGTTTCAATCTTTTATACGATTTTTTAGGGTCTTTCATTCATAGGTAGATATATTTTGGATAATTTTGCGCAAATATTGTATTAGATTATTCCTGTAATGATGGTTGTGAGTTGGAAATAAATAAGCAGTGATCGGAACGCTTCGAGTATACCTATAGAGTGATAAATTGTAAGTGTAAGTACTTAATACTAAAACGTAAAGCGTGCCGTAAGTATCACTGCACTTATATCATTGAAACTAACGTGACACAGACATTATGTACTAAAAACGGGTCACTCACGTGCTATTTCGTCGGGATTGCCGACTATAGTTTCGAACTCGTCAGGAGCCCATTTTCAAGGCGAGTGCGAGACGCGCGGCGGAGGGTCCCGAACCAACTGCTAGTTGGTTCTGGACCCTCCGCAACTAACCTCCGCGCTAGTAGTAGGATATCCCGATGAAATAGCACGTGAGTGACCCGTTTTTAGTACATAATCATCTACACTTTGCAACCGACTTCAAGAAAAAAGAGCGGGTAGCGGAAAATTTATACTTATTCGTAGTTGTTTCCTCATACATAGCTGCATCACAGTGGCGTAACTACAGATTGGCAGTGCTGGCAAAATGCCACAGGCCCCCAGTCCTAGGGGACCCCGGATAGAAGTAAAAGAGCGGGGGGGAGGGGGTGCAAGAAGCCGCCGAAGCTGAACTCAAACTCTCATGGGCCCATTGTATGAATTTGCTACGGGTCCCAAATGGTATAGTTACGCCACTGCTGTGTCATTTAGGACAAAATATGAAAAAATATTTTTATTTATTTAAAAGGGTAGGTATGCTTTTTAATTTATCCCATCAAAATCAGTTCAGTAGTTGAAATCGGGTTTTTTTTATATGGAAGAGTATCCGCTTACTCGTATAAGATAAATCGTTCCGACCACTTTTCATAAGTTACCATATTGCGAGTAATGTATCAATAAAACCCACATAGACCTCATGATGAGACAAAAACTAGTCGGTCCAAACTAGGGCTAAGATTTTACCGAACCCTTCGTAGTAGAAATGTAATGTGTTCCATCTCTAGATAGTTATACCAGTACTGGTGCGTTAATAGTGTAAGAATTAAAATTATAAGGTTGTGAATAAAACCAATGTTTGTCAATCAATTCCTTTATTTTAAGCATCCATAAACCAAAATTAATTCATCTTAACTTATTATAATATTTAGGCATTAATAGGATTAGTAGGTAAATGGACAAGCAATGAGTTTTGAACTTAAAATTGCTTCCGTAGACAATCTCAAAGTACATAAGAACGCCTACCTTAAAACAAAACTTTCATGGTGGTAATTTAAGTATCTAGGCTGTAAACTTAAATTATAGTGACTCTAAATTTTTAATCACAATACGCGACTCAGTCTTCCTTGTGCTACTTCGTGAAGCATGTACACTCTTGTCAAAATTTCCATAATACTATAATAAAAACCGAATTGGAAAATTAATAGAACTTTTTAGTATGAATTATAACCCGTTCAATTCCCGGATGCCGCTCCCCACTTTCCATTATGTTCCTTAGGTAGAGTTTGAGAGATAAGAGCGATCGGCACATAGCAAGGCATTGGGTGCGTGTCCCAATGCCTTGCTATGTGCATGTGTAGCATGGCACGCGCGACAACTTTTATCGACTACCGCCATCTTGTTTTCCGGATATGTTTATCGCGCGATATAAACTGCGCCGCGGGCGCCATGCTATGGGTGCAGCACCCGTAGCGTTGCACCCGCGACGCCGTATATATCGCGCGATAAACTATCCACATCTCACTCTTTGATATAACGGAAAACATGATAGTGATAGTCGATAAACGTTGTCGCGCATGTCATGCTACGGGGGCTGGGGTATCATTTTTAAACGAGTTGAGACGAGGGAATTAGCCATTCGAATATTATTCGTTTTCAAGCAGTCGCCTGCTCTAATATGCACTCCTGGCTTGGCTATAAGCATACAACAATTAAGAAGTTTCAGTTTTTAATAGAGAGGGTAAATATACTGAGAATAAATCAATTTAAGTAAAATAAACCCTTACTACTGTGACATGCGGTTGAAAACGTATACTCTCGTGGCAGCTTGACGACGCGCCGCGCGCTCGGTCCTTGGCATGCCGTTTTCAACCGCATGTCATATGTATTAGGTAAAATAGAAGAATAAAATTATATTTGTTTTAACATAGATGTTATAATTTAACCCGAAAATATATATCCGGCAGCAAAGAGACTAGCAAGCTTAGTTCCAAAAGCCATCGTTAGATGGATCCACTGCTAGTTAACTAGACTATTAAGGATGAATTAAAGCGTAAAACTAGATATGATACTAACATAAAACATAAAAATGTTATCTATATAGATGTAGTAATCGAAAATGCTGTTCATTGTTAGTTCTATTCTGAATATCTGTAAAATGTAGCACGTAACGCCATCTTTGTGTAGTTGTAACTACACAAAGATGGCAACTCTATCTCTATACTTTATCTCTCATGAAAAGTCATGAAAACATCAAAGATGATGTACTAATATAAATCACATCGACAATTTATAACCCTAATCAGTTGTTTTGACGAGAGTGTACAGGAGCCAATAGCAACGCTTCCTTTACATTATAACAACATTATGTCCAATAAAAAAATTAACAAATTATGGACGTCGATTTAATATTCCTTTTAATAACTACAGTCTAACTACGCTTGGTGTAATTTGCTAAATTTAAATTTATTCAAAGGTCGTAAAAATTATAAATAAACATATCGTTTTGTAAACTTTTAAACAATACTTCAATATTAGCAGAAACACAAAAGCAATGAGATACTCAAAAATTATACAGTCTCGCGTTAAAATTAGAAATAAAATGCATGTCAAATTATCTTTAAGATTAAAAATCTATATTATTACAATTGCATCAAACAAGTACAACTGGTGGCCCAAACCAATACAAAGACCAATAATTAACTACACGGTGGCCTTAACTTTGCCGATGACATCCCTTCCCGGTCGACTGCGACCCGCGCTCGCCTAGTTACTAAGCGATCGCCTGATCCATTTGTCATAGGCAAAGTTGACGCATGTATTACTCGCCAGTTTTCACGTTGAGATAGAAGTTGTTAATTATTGTTATTTGGGTTTATGCACTAAACAGACGAGCAGCACTTTGCTGTCGACCAGTCAACTGCAAGCAGTCGGCAGATACAACTGCAGCTGTAGAAGAAGCAAACGGTAGCTGTCGACAGATTGCAGTTGACTGGTGGACAGTAAAGTGCTGCTGTCAGTACTGTTCGGCAGCAGCTTTTTTGCAGTCATTGGTGGACTACAACGGTCACCAAGTCCAATTCTGCTGCCGAACAATGTCGACAGCTGCAGCTTGCTTTATCATCTTGCAGTTGACCGGTCGACAGCAGACCTGCTTATGTGTTTGGTGCCTAATTATCACGCTAACTGCTGAGACTCAGGCCGAGTTGGTCAAGGTAATTTATGTGTACAACAGAAGTGTAAAAATGTTACGATGAACAATTACATTTCCATACAAAGTGTGCAGCCAGCCGGGCAATTAGCATGGGAGCGTCGAATTTTTCGCAGTTCCAGCATTTGTCTAGAAAAGTTTTTTTATATTGACGGGCTAAGTTGCCCCTTCCTCGCTATGATGAGGGTAATGTTACACCAGGTATGTTACGACAGTAAAATCATGTGCATTGCACATAATTAATCATTAGAAACAAAAGTGCTATGTGGTAAGTATACAGATAATTTAAAATCTTTGCAATACTATGCAATATTGCAATATGACTACATGGCTAGCATAACAGCAAGTAAATATAACTATTCCTTAATTACTGTGTTGTCTAGCGTGACTACGGCAAATGTTATTTAATTCTATGCAAAATTTCGTATAATATCCGCCTCTATTCATCGCAATTTAAATGCTTAACTTGAAGAGTGTTTTCACATCATTCGGCAAATAACATCCAGATAAGGATTTAACGACCTACATGGCGCAGTGGTTAGGGGCTATTCATTACTACGGTTTTTGCCTGTTTTTGACCTCCTTCCTTAATTAAAAAAATAAAGTATTAAGAATTCAAAAAGCAAATCAATTCACATTTGGTTTGTTTTAATTAATATTTTTCAAAGAACGTTTGTTTGCACGTACATAAGATGTTATCATTTTAGGGGCTCAAAACCAACTCTGCAAGTAGACGTGCCACTAGAACACTGTTTTGTTAAAATTATAAACTAAACTTTGCGCAATTTACAGATCTTACGGAAGAACTACTTATGTAATGAACTTCTCTGTTCATATGTAATGAACTTATCAAAGACATGGTGGCAGCGTTACTATATCCTCTGGGGCCCGTGGCGAACTTATACAATGGGGCCATGAGAGTTTGAGGTCAGCGAGCGGTTTTGCCGCACCCCTTTGCATTCCTGGCCGCGCCCTCTATGAACGGGAGCCCGTGGCATTTTGCCAGCATACCACCCTGTAGTTACACCACACAGCATGGTGGACTTACCTCCCCCCCTAAATCATCTTACGCAATATAAATAAATGGCCCCTTAATACTCGTACGCTTGGTTGCTGCAAGACAGATTTTTCCCCGTACATACTAACAAGTACTAAGTGTGTACCTCATTATAACAGATATTTGTGTGCGGTCCGGAACTAAAATTTTTTTTGCTGTCATTACAGCAGGACTCCGACTCACCAACAGGTAAGGATACCTCCTGATATCCAAAGTTATGAAAACAATCTAAAAGCTAAATTTGAAAGCTAATAAGGCATTTCGTGTTAGCGATTGAAGTGAACAAAGCAGGCACGTGTCATCTTTACAACCATCGGATAGATATATGAATTGAAGCAGTCCCTTTAAAATATTGTGATAGAAAAACCGTAGCTTATACATATTATAATAATAATATTGTCAACATTATAGTTCAAGTATAACTTTATTTATTATTATTTACTATTGTAATTCAATGGGGCTTAGGTCAGGGCTGTGAATAACCTTAAATGTTTTTATCTTAAGCATATAAATTTACCCGTGACCTTCCCATAAAGAGGTAACTTAGCCCCCCAAAAATAAAATTTTCGACATTTCCATACTAAAGTATTGAGAAAGTAGATTTTTTTTAGTTCCCGGAGTTGGTCCATAGCAAAAGTTTTTTTTTTTTTAATAAATCTTGGATTAGGCATTTGTCTCCCATCTCACCTGATGGTAAGTGACGAAGAAGACGAGGATGTTACATGCCTATCCAAGTTGAATATACTGATGAGCTGAGGGGAGCACAAAAGAGGTGTCCTCTTTTGGGGAATGTCGAGCGTAAATTTAAACGCTGAAGGCTCGGTTTCGGGCGGTTTACGGGTGATCCGCCATCTCTTTCAAATATAAAATGTATTCACATTTATGGTCCAATTTCCTTATGTTGAAAAATGTTGCACCCAACATGCGCTCCGCCGCCTCTTCACCCGTGGATATTATCAAGTCAAGAAAGAGTCAACTTTAGTATTCGACTTAAATTAGACCATGCCCCTGCCCGTTACTTCTTCTATTCGTGTCGGTGGCAAACCTTTTTTTAAATTATTTTTATGTTACTCCTGGCCACAATAATTGCACCGTATATCACAAACACCCTTAACTATACAGGGCCAATTACAGTTATCACCAAAACCTCAAGTAAGAATAGTTTATGCAACTTTACCTATAATGTGATAGCTTTGTCATTTTTGGAAATATTTACATTGGTGATAAATTGGCATTGACCCTTGCCACGTTAAATGAAAGTGGTTATTTAAAATTAATATGATTATATTATTAAAAATGGAAAATGGCACTTGCAAAAATTTGTAGAGGCCGTGTGGTGTGATGCATTCAGCGGCGGTAATCTGTTGAACTATCAATAATAAAAAATGCGTATGTGTTTACTTTCAAAATAAAAGTTTGTAAAAGAAACAACATAGTATCACTTTTTCCCTAGCGGGGTAGACATAGCCTAGGTCTATAAGATTTTATGGCCTCATTTAACATGTTGGAGGGCGTGTAGATGGAAAATATTTGTTTTTATAAAAGAAACAAATGCTCGTTTAACAGTGTAGGTAACAGATTTTATCCTAAATTTTATAACATACTTAACTAATGTTCACATCTATGACTAGTAGTTCAAACGTCATACATAATATCTTTACTCATTTCCGTGTAAAAAAATGAATTTTGTTTGCCGCAATATTGCAAGCAAAGACATCAAATCTCTTCCAGTTAATTAATGTTAAGCATAAATACCCGTGCCCAATTGGATGTGTACGGGTCACCTTTTTTAAATAACCACTCACATGCCACATTATCGAGTACCTTCGATCAAATATAATGGTAGATACGCGTACAAAAAGTGGCACTGGCAAAACAGCGCACTAATCGAGTTTCGGAGCTGTTTTGTCCACAGTTTCAATAAACCGCGCTAGCACTCACACGTCTCGCGATGACGAAAGTACAGTGAAAAGATGCAAAAACTACGCATCAAAAGTGAAAAAAAATGATGGTGTTATACTTTCAGGTTGTACCGTTTTTGTCGTTGTTTGTAAGTATGCATGATGTTTTGAGTCAGGGACATTATTAAGGCTTTATTTTGTATGAGACTATGTATCTACCATTATATTTGGTCCAAGTCAAGTACCTCTATAATAATTAAAATAACGTGAAACTTAATCAATTTACTCATACCAGTCTAGCCTAACAGTTTACATAACTAATCAAATAATAACAAAAAATGGCATCCTAATACATACAAAATAGAAATTAATACAAGAAAAGATAGAGAAAATGCAAAAGAATTTTTTATATGTCCCATATACGCTTCAAGTAAACAGTCACAATTAATATACAGGTTGATTTTTTAATTAGCTCACGTGCTGGTCATAAACGTTCATTGTAATAGTGACAAAAAAGAAAAGTCAAGTAAAACTCTTTTGCCTTCGGTTATCGCCCACCGGACAATGTAATGTACCTACACGCGTATTGAGTTCAGACATACGCCTAGTTTTAGGCCCAAAGTGTCAAACTTTTGTAAAGCTTTTAGAGAATCGCCTAATAATTTGGAAAATTATACAAAATTCTAGCTGGATAGACTAGCCTAGCACACAAACATTGACTTGGGAAAGGGAACAGGAAACTTTAGGCCGGCTTAGTGTAAAAAATCTTATTATTATTATCCTCAAATATGAGGTCACCAACATGACGTCTCGCGTCCGTCTGGAGTACAAAATTAAGGATTGTGTCTGACAAAAGTGTAAATAAAAAAATTCTAAATCAGAGATTAAAATATAATAATAATACATGGTGTTTGGTTCGTTCTGGACACTTAAAGGGGTGATTCAGCTCGCCGATATGCCTATGGGACTATTGCTGAGAACTCAACATTTTTTTTGACGTTCCCATACAAATTGACCGGGCAGCCAAACATTTGTAAAAAAAATGGACTGTTCAATAGTCCATTTTTTTGAGTTTCCAGCATTGGTCCCATAAGTTGTTCATATCGACGGGCTGAATCACCCATTTAAGGGTCCAGAACGATCAAAATATCACCATGTATATTTAGGCCTTTATATATATACTTTCAACGCATCTATAGGTACGTGAACAATGTGATCAACGGAACGTCGTAGTGCAGGACAGAAAAAGTCATCTATGAAATGAAGGCGTGTATTAGAGTATTGTAAATGCAGTTAATCTTAAAAAGTTTTAAAAAGAAGTGAAGTACTTTAGTTCACTAACTAAATAAACGATAAACGTTGTTTCTATAAGTTATATCGACGTGTACATAAGAATACCAGCCGTCACCAATTTTGTATTTGCATTTAAAACAAAATATAACTAAGTAATAAAGCGCTATAAATATACAATCGTGATGTTATAGTTAATTATATATAACTAAAAACGAATATGACATATAATCATAGTGCACAAAATCTGAAATATACTAAACAATTCGCGTACACCTGATTTCATCAAAAGTTTAAAAAAACAGAAAATGGAATTTCTGTATTTTAAAAGAGATTCGTCAAGGCAAGAATTCTTATTATGAATAATAGGATTCCATTAAGAAGGACGAAGCGAGTTGAAAATCGAAAAAGCCAAGTTCAGAAGAATGTAATTTAGAAATTTCTATTCAATATTTTGTTTCGAAAATAATCACCAATTCTGTCAATCATCGCAGCCTCACGCCTGATTTGTGGCGGAGCCAAAGGTACAACTTTGTCAATTTGACAAAAGTTTCTTATGATATATGAACTATGTACTTTAATGGTACCAACAATAACTCTGGATCGCCAAAGTGATACCTTTTCTCTTGTACAGCCAAATTCAATATCACACAGTCATCCCTACCACTCCTGGCATAGCAAAAATATTATTTTCGTTACCTACGTTATAATTGACACGCCACTTTTCATTCGGACTTCAAGTGGTTTAGTTGCTCTCGGTTCATGTTGATCTCTTTCAGCCGTTGCCGTAGCTGTGCCTTCTTCAAGTTCGTCATTATCTGCGTGGACTGGTAGAGCCACGAGCCCTGAAACCAGAAAAAAATGTGGTCTTCTTCTCGTCGTGACATTGGCTTAAAACTATATTTAATTTTATGGTGAGACTTAAAACAAAAAAAAATCGTATTTTTTTAAAACCATAGTTCCACAATAAATAAGACCGATCAAGTACGAGTCGCACATACTAGGGGTTCGTACAATATCCTTACTAATATTATAAATGCGAAAGTGAGTTTGTTTGTAAGCATATAAGTACTTTGGAGTACGGAGAAGGACATAGGCTACCTTTTATCCCGAGAAAAAGTACTGTTCCCAAGGGATCGACATTGCCGCGGGCGAAAGTTAGTTTAACTATAAAACCACACTTTTGTATACGTAAACAAAGGCCACACTTTTATTTTCTTATTTCTTTTCTCATGTAACCACTTCCATACGACCTCTCTTGTGAGGTTCAGCAAATCTTTCTTATACGGACACTATTTTTCTCAACTATCTGTGTTTTGACATCACCTTTGGCAGGATCAAGAAATAACACCAAAAAGCAAGTTTCCTGTAAGGGTTTGGCCCTAATTAAAAAAACCGGATAGGTGCGAGTCGGACTCGCGCATCAAGGGTTCCATACCGTTATCTATTAAAAACGGCAAAAAGATCACGTCTGTTGTAAGGGAACCCCCCTTTAATATAAATTTTATATTTATTTATTTTTAAAGTGAATATATAACTAAATATTCTGTGAATTTTAGCTAAAATTTTAACAGAAAAATATAGCCATTGTGGCCGCGAAAGCTTAGTCATAGATGTCAAGAAGAATTCTATTAAAATTATGCATCTTCCTAAATAATATTAATATTCTTTACATTGGACATCCAAGGTCACGAAACTATTCATTGTAACAATCTACTAAGTCTTCAAAATAACTAGTCGGTCAGAATACTTGCCCAATATACGCAAGTATTCTGACAGACTAGTTATTTTGTTAAAATAGTAAAAATAAATTAATCTTGGTCTATGTATAATTGTTTATAGTTTGAGATTACGTGACTTAGTAGATAAGCTATCGTTATCAATAGATATCATTACAAAATCAAGTTAATGACCATTAATCTGAGTCTTATGAATTCTCAAGATAGGAATAGAATAGAATTGATGTGGCAAAACAATAATTTGATGTATCATCAGGGCCGTCTATTGTAGTGCCCAGCACATTATAAGACCTTGGCAAACCACTATTTACAGAAAAAAAAATTAAGTACAAAAAGTAACAATGTAGCAATAATACGACATTAGAGATTTCATTGATTCCGATATTAAACATCGGTAAAGTAAAATAAACTAATGGAGAATGTGTACGATAAAATTTTCATCGATAATGTCTTTTGCTGAACGCTTATTAAACCATCCTGAATTCAACAATCACTGACGAGAAGGACGCCGCTATACGTGCGATACGGTTGGAGATATCTCGTATCGTATCTTACATATAGCAGAGTCCCTCTCATTCAATTCAATTCAATTTATTTGCATAAATGTATGTGTTACAAAAGTTGTTAACCTTATATTAGAGTGTCAATTGCCTTACAAAGGCGTGCAAATTTAACATTATTGTCAATATTTGTTAATTAATTACATATTTATCTTATCAGTCAAAAAGTCTTCTATGCTGCATTGAATCCGATATTCAGTATGGTATAATACCCCCTTTACCGATCGCCTCTGAACACGCGATTTGTACAGTGGTAAAGAGTATATATCCTGGGCGCAGAGTCTCTGTGATGGGTGACCTCAAGTTGCATAAAAATATTTCCAGCTCCGCCATGCTTCAGAAGGCAGTTAAAACGTTAGTCCCGTCTGTCATCATTGATGGCAGTCGTTAAGCTATGTCAGATGCCTTAAGGCAGCCTGAAAAATCTGACACCAGTGTTAGCTACTTACACACGAAAAACAAACAAAATACTCAAAAAATGTTGCCGTCGTCGAAAAAAATTCCCGAATGACATACGGCTATAAAATTCGTTTATAGAAGCATATAGAAAAACATATTTTTTTTTAATTAATATTCATATTTAAACGTTTGACTTACCACCATAAGCATGCAGTTGAGCAGTATAGGAATGGAGAAAACGATTGATATGAACAGTCCTTTACTGTCGAAGTACTGTTGTCTGGAGAACAGCGCCCAGTTTCTGGCCGCCACTTCGTTTATGCTCTCCGAGAAATATACCAGCAGTACTGAAAAGACAAGAAGGGAAAAATTTAAATTAAACAATTGTGTTAAAAGCTCGGTTCATCTCTTGCATGACAAATTTGAATGAATATGTATATAGGGTCAATAAAAATTTAGCGCAAATATTTTAAGGGTTAGCACCCACAAGCTAGAAAAATGCTTTAGAAGCAAAATATCTGGACCTGAACATTTAGAAAAACAGACGGAAGAAACACCCTGTGTACAAAAACACACTTTCTTGGCAAACACCATTTTCAACTTTGAATACTAAGTCATTGACGTCTATAATCAAAACAACTGGTTTATCGATTTTAACTGCCTCCGTGGTCCAGTGGTTAAGGCGTTTGCCTGTAGACCCGGGGGTCGTGGGTTTGATTCCCACGGGAAGCATACTTGGTGTAGTTGTTTCCAGTTTGGTTAGTAGGACATTGCAGGCTTGAATCACCTGTCTGATAATAAAGATGATTCCGCGCTTCGGAAGGCATGTTAAGCCATTGGTCCCGGCTGTCATCTGGTAGTCGTTAAAGGATCCACGCCAAAGGCCGAGAGGCGGCGAAGAACTCTGACTGGTGTCAGACTTCTTCGGAACCGGCTCTCATGTCAATGCAATCGACCATGCACACCCACCAGGGTGTGCATGGTCTATTGACCGTGATACAGAAACGAAATGATGATGATTAAAAAAATATATATGAAAACACTAAAACTAGCGTTCGATTCCCTGAAATTTTCTACTAAAGCATTTCTTTCACCTAAGAGACCCAACGCTTAAATTCAATTCCGAACAACTGAATTACAATCTCCCGCAACTCCTTGAAAGGCCGGCAACGCTCCTGTCACACCTTGGTGTTGCAGATGTCCATGGCGGTGATCGCTTACCATTGGGTGACTCGCTTGCTTGTTAGCCGAACTATATCATATATAAAAAGTCTCTACTGTACATAAATATACAGATGTCAAAATAAATCTTATTAAGTGGGCGGTAAACAACATAAGCTATTTCGAGGAAACTATTTTTTAACGTGTTATTTTACGCATGCGATCACCATAGTGATGGACAAAACCAGTCTTATCAGCTTTTTTTTTCCACATCGCCACATACGAGTATTACGATCCGTTTATAAAGTTACTAGCTTTCGCCCGCGGCCCCGCCCGCGTCAATGTCAAGCCCTCGGGAATAGTACTTTTTTACGGGATAAAAGGTATGGCCTATGTCTTTCTCCGCACTCCAGAGAACTTCTATGCAAAATTTCATGATGATCGGCTCAGTAATTACGGCGTGAAAGCGTAACAAACAAACAAACCAACAAACAAACAAACTCACTTTCGCATTTATAATATTAGTTAGGATTAGGATTAGGATTTATCCTGCTTGAATGACGTATACATTATTGATCACGTTTTCGGAGTCTACTTATGCTACTAGCTGTGCCCGCGACTCCATTCGCGTACATTACGATTTCTTAACTAAACAAAAACGAAAAAAATTGAGTAGCCTATCCTGTGTCGTGTACGTCTTAATGTTTACCTACCAAGTTTCATAAAATTCAGTTAATTCGTTTAAGGTTCTGAAAATCAACAATTTAGTTTCACTATCATGATAGAGCTAATAAACACGATCAGAATCAGAAATCATTTATTGTTAAACTGGTTATTAAAATGTCACATTCGTGTGTGTATCACAGTTTTTACCTTATAAATCAGGCATACAATATTTAGTAAAATTACAATCACAAATAATCAGAATCTTATATAATACTAGCTGTTGCCCGCGGCTCCGCCCGCGTTAGTGTCGATCCCTCGGGAACAGTAGAATTTCCCGGAATTAAACATACCCTATGTCCTTCCCCGGGCCTCAAACTACCTTCATACCAAATTTCATCCAAATCAGTTCAATAGTTGAAGCGTAAAAAGACGACAGACAGACAGATAGACAGACAGACAGAGTTACTTTCGCATTTATAATATTATATAGTATGGATTAGTACGCCGTACTAGTAATACATTTTATACGCTGAAATAGTGTACTATTATTACGATTCGAAAACAAAGTAACTTACTCAAATGAGCAACCCTTACAGATTTATTATTAGTATTGATTGATGATGATGTGGTATTAGAATCCACCCACACCATACCGAGTGACATAGACTAAACATTTTTGGCAGGGAAGATGTATTTTTAATGTTAAAAAACTTGTATAGTTTAAACATCCGCATAAAAATAGTAATATCTTCGAAGTACGAAAATTGAGTTGAGGTCAAAGATCGTACCGTGGATGTGGCCTGGTCAAGACTAGTGTTAAGAATAGCCATTTTGACTCAAGAAGAAGTCTGAAAATTTGAATTATAAATGAAGACGCAGTTTTAAGCGTGTCGAAACGCACCAACCAACCAACACCCATGCAAAGCATGCGCACATTGCGCATCTAGAGGATAATAATATCAAATTGAAGTCGTTATTAAATCATTCAATAAATAATAAGCCAATTTCAAGTTGGTATCTTATAAAAAATCGTTACTGTACAGGTCACAAGGTTAATAGATACACGTTAACCGCGACCGTGCAACGACCCAACCGAGGTGAGCCACCTCCGTAAGATACAAACCAAATAACATCTAAACATATTCTCAGAATTAAGGGTTTTTCAACAAGTTTTTTTTTAATTAATGAAATTTAAGTGACATTAATTTTTTATTATAGTTTGGGAATTATTAATGAAAATCGGACAAATTGGCTGTTTTTTTTCTTAAAAGTGTATATCTACATCTCTTAACGTGGACGTGGTGAAAATCCGGCCGATATTATATTTCCTTTTGCAATTGCCAATCCTCATTGTACCCAATACAATAAAAAAAAACATTTTGTCACCTAAATTCATTATTTTGATTTAAAAACCAAAGTTCTTGTCAAAACCTCTTTATAAGTACCAACGACATAGTACGAATTGCTACAGCATTACAGAAGCCATAATATAGCTTGGATTATGCACGGTTAATGCATCTGCATTATTGTAAGTGTAATAATAATAAGAAAGTACAAGCATTGGAAAGTTTAAAGACTTACCCTTTTATTCATAAAAATTAACAAACGCTTATTAAACCTATTTTAGTTAAAATATGTTTTGTCTCGTTCTTTCCATGGAGCTCGTTGCAGAGGGATAAGGACAAAACATATTTTAACTAAAATAGGTTTAATAAACGTTTGCTAATTTTGATGAATAAGAGGGTTATATGCTATCTCGAGCTCACACAAAGTGGGATGAGGGGAGGAAGAAGAAATACAGGTAGTCCAACCTAGGGCACCCGTCCGAATGGCACTTGCGGTAATGACACTTCGCCTAGTCCAAAGGGCACCTATCAATAATAAAGGCTGGAAAAAGCCATGGCCACATGCATAAAAGCAGAATCCACAAAGACTAAACCTGCCTGTTTTCTATGGCATATTTTTATATAGAATTTGCTTGTAGATCACTATCAGGGTTTGGAATTTTGCCCAATAAAATAATGTTTGTCCACTACCGCATTGCATGTAACAAAACAAGGCCGCAAATAATTTGTATGTCTGGGAACTGAAAATATAACCGAATAGTATTGGTGTTCATAAACATATATAGCTTGCGATTAACATGTAAGGATAATGATAGGATACCTTGTCTGTTACATTGAAATTTAAAACTGTTTCAAAATTCTCAGACCTCTGAGCGAAAACATATGAGATGAAATAAATTTGTGAGCTCCAGTTGACTCTCAAGTTCAAGTCAAGATTACTCTCAAGTTACTGCTGAAGTTATCTTGAGAGTTATTTGGTTATAAAAAAAGAAATATCGATCATCTATTGCAGAGTTTGCCAACCTTTATTTCGCCGAGCCTCCCCGAGCCAAAACTAATTTTTCCAATGCCAATATTATAGCCATATATATATTAATTTGAATTTAAAATAGCGATCGAATGGCCTTCGGAACAGTTAATTTACCTATGCGTTAAATAGATTTTTTATTCAGAAATGCAAATGTCTCTTACCCCTGACATTTTTCTACCCCCTTGGTTGGGAAATCCTGCCTCAAACGAGGTAGATAGTCTTTTAGCGTGTTGGTGGGAATGGGAATACAAGTCGAAAGCGGATTTCAATATAAATATCAATTGTTAGCCGCATCGACTATTGACATGAAAAGAAATGATTTGTAAGAAATTTAAATGGGCAATTAAATAAATATTGAGCGGTAATATGACTAAATGAGCGTATGGAATGAGCGCAGTCAGTTATTATATTAGTGGTCAGTTAACAAATTGGAATTAGTCAATTAGGAATCTCATACTACACAGTTTTAAAAAAAATGGGTTTAGCCTAAATTAGGAACGCTCCTGTTTGGTTACTTAATTAAGTAGTTGTGTAAATTGGAAAGTTTTAAGACTTCTGCCTTGGCGCCCTTAAGTGTTTATCTTCTTGTCTTCCTTCTGATCGATCTACCCTCTTAGGTCAAGTTGATATTGTTATATTGAACATTTTGCCCTAAGCAAAGTGATGTTCGGGTGTTACCTCACCACGAACTGCAACTGCCCATTATTATTTCAACGAATCATAATAACATCCCTCATTGTTAAATAATAGTATAGTATTGTTTAGCGATATTTAAATTGTATGGCGAAGACCCCAAATGATTCGTTTTCAGCGCGAAATGGTAATTAGTCGTCAAGATATTCAATTGAAGACTGACGGAACATTTGCAAATGTATGAGGCATTAACATTATATGAATGGTAATTTGTAATTTAAATGAAGTTACAATGCATGCGTAGCGAATAAACTTCGTTGAAAACGAAATAAGTACTTTTGAACTAAACTTTTACTGATGAAAGACGAATAGTGTTGAAATATCCTAGGGGCGACAAAGTAATGTTTTGGTAAGCGGTAATCCATACTATCTACTAATATTATAACTGCGAAAGTATCTCTGTCTGTCTGTCTTCTTTTCACGCTTTCTTTTCAATGGTTGAACCATTGAACCAATTTGGATGAAATTTGGTATGGAGGTAGTTGAGGATCCAGGAAATTCTACTGTTTCCGAGGGTTCGACAAAAACGCAGGCGTATCCGTGGGCAACAGCTAGTAATTAAATATTGCTTGCACTATATATATATATATATATATATAAATGTGTGTGTATCTATTTTGCAAGTTTCTTTTTAATTGCTGGTCTGGGAGAAAAACAAAAGAAGAGTATGCCAGCTGCTTCGCTTCCCGTGCAGACCGTAGAAGTCGGTCAAGGGAGTGGGCGAAAATCTAAAGAATCATGGCAATAGTCGATGCGGCTAGCAACACATCACTTTTCCGTTTTCCACTTTTTCGCCCAACAACACGCTAAACGTGGTCTATCGGTCTTATGAACTTAGGCTCCGTCTACCCCGTAAGGGAAAAAGACGTGATAATATGTATGTATGTATGTACGTTCTTTTAAACGAATACAAGAAAATAACGTTTCAAAAACTTTGATCGTAAAGGTTTTAGGTACATAACATAGCGTGTTAATAAATACAAAAAGAAAAAGTCAAAAGACAGCAGTGACCTTCAAACTTAAATTTGTTTCTATGAATAGGCAACAAGATGATTTCAAGGTTTTCTCGGTCGTGCGCAAAATATTTAGTTTTATATAAATTACGCGGACCATTCGTGTAATTTATAAACCTAGCTTTTGCCCGCAGCTCTGCCGCATCTTTCCGGGATGAAAGGTACCCATGTCCTTCCCCAGGCCTCAAACTACCTTCATATCAAATTTCATCGCAAATGGCCTAATAGTCGAAGTGTCAACAGACAGACAGACAGTTACTTTCGCATTTATAATATTAGTATCTTAACTAATATTATAAACAGGAAAGTGAGTTTGTTTGTTACGCTTTCACGTTGTAACTACTGAACCGATCATGATGAAATTTTGCATACACGTTATCTGGGGTACGAAGAAGGACATAGGGTACATTTCATCCCGGGAAAAAGTACTGTTCCCGAGGGATCGACATTGACGTGGGCGGAGCCGCAGGCGAAAGCTAGTAGATTATAAACACATTGAAAGACAAGTTTAAACAATATGAAAGTAATAAAAATGCCGAAAGTGTGTCTAGTCAGCGCCGCACTGACACGATGAAGCATTTATCATAAAACCTAATACAATGTAATTGTAAGTTATAAATAATAATAAATTAATCTATATATCTATTATCTATCTTTATTCTATATTTCTATATTTTCTATATACTTATATAAAGCTGAAGAGTTTGTTTGTTTGAACGCGCTAATCTCATAAACTACTAGTTCAAATTGGAATTTTTTTTTGTGTTGGATAGTCTATTTATTGAGGAAGGCTTAAGGCTATAAAACATCACGCTATGACCAATAGGAGCGAAGCATTAATAAAAAATGTTTTGAAAACAGGGGAAAATTATTCATCTCCTAGCTGTTGCTCGCAACTTCGTCCGCGGCAATTTCTGTTATTTTGAATAATTAGGTTTTTTCTTAGTATAGATGAATGAAATCTTTCTACTTTATGTACTTTATATAAAATTAAAAATTAAGTTTAAATTAACTTTCCAATAAAAATACTGCATCCAAATTGATTAACAATGGTGCCACAGAGAGATAGAGAACAGTCACACACATGACAGGACAGTCAAACTTGTTATATAGGTTTGTCTGATGCAAGAGAGGTGTTCCCCTGTTTTTTCATCAGGGTTAAAAGTAGATGGAAGTAGAAAGGAGAAAGGTAAGTATAAGATATTAAGAAAGAGAAGGTAGTAGAAAGGAGAAAATTAACAATCAAACATTTCATACATATACATACATAACAGGAAAATTGCTATTTATATTACAATTATATTTAGTACTTACATAGAATTATGAAGAGCAGTATTTGGAAGTTCCCATAGTTTCTTGTAGTAAAACATGTAAGAGTTACTAGCACATGAAATGATAACAGTGCTATGAGCCATGGGTCACGCCACTCAATCTGAAAATCATATTAAAATATGTTATTTGCTATTCACAAAAATAACAATCAGTATTATCAAAAAAGTTGAGAAGCCCGAGGATGAGGAAGCACTGGGACTGGGACCTCAAGTGGCATAAAAATATCTCATACTCCTCCGTGCTTTCCGAAGCCATTGGTCCCGGTTGTCATCATTGATAGCAGTCATCAAGCTATGTCAATGCCTTTTGGCAGCTTAAAAATCTGACACCAGTGTTGGCCACTTGCACACATGAAAAACAAACTAACATTTTATAAAATTATATCTCTTTCTAACAATCTATTGAAGGACATTTGGGTTTTAAAACAAACCTAATATTATCTTATCTGTCGAAATCCATCTGTTTCGAAGATATGGGGTAATAAACAAGTTTACAAACATACAAAATACCCACCCTACCCTTTAACCTTATTGCAGTTGAGTAAAAAAAATTAGACTAACAAAAATAAACATTTTAATTCTTCATAAAATTATTAATTCAGTTTTGAAAACTCATTGCCTAGAAATATTAAGGTAGGTATGATTCATTTCAAACATATGTATGTAGTTAAGGAAAAATAATTAAAAAAATAAATCCAATTAATTACAGATGTTACTGTATTTGCGACCTTGTTAGATCATCATACATCATCATCACAGGATACATACATTAAATTAATGTTAAAATTGCTAGAAGTTATTTGGAATAAATACTGCAACATAGGTACTGCAACCTAGGTATACCAAAAGAATATACAAAATAGATGTGTGAAGTTTTGGAAGATTATAAGTACTTTGAAGCATTAATTGGATTTAAGTGTCAGGGTCAACAGTACGCTGTTGCGGCATATAGTATCGAACTAAAGGCTCGCAACAGAAAATTACATTCGTGTACTAAGAATACGCCCACTGTTACCGAACCATGACGTTGAAACTATAGGTTATAATTAAACTTTAGGTACCTAAGTATAATTATGCGTAGTTTTACAACTGAATTGAACTAAATGTTTAAGGTAACGTAGCGAACTTACACTACGGATGTACGAGATAAAATCCGATATCTCATTAACTTCGATAAAGCCCTCCATGTTATATCCTGTCTTCAAAGGCCGGTGTCGAGCTTAATGCACTAGATAAATTCTACTAAATTGAAACCAGTTCACTAGCATAAACACACAACTTGCTTTATATTGAAAAATCTATTCGTTTAGTTTATTTTATCATCTGTAAGTTTTTGTCAAGTTTTTGTTTCTTTTTGACATTACGTTTTGACATCTGACATTTTTTTTGACATTGTTTTTTTTCTTTTGAATATGGTAAATCTTTCTACATTCATATAATAGTAAATTAGTAAGTTTTCTTCTCTAAACAACAACGCATGCCATGCATGCATGATTTAATTTGTCTAATAAAATAAACAAAGCAGCAAGAGCAGGCAGCCACAAAAATAGCTGTCTTGGAGTGCTATTTTTGAAATGACGCCGTTCGTAAACGAACGATTTTTTCCATACAAAAATCGCTCGGAGACGAGTGTCACACTTGTGAGTTGTTGTGAGGTTTTTCTTTTATATCAATTCCTGATTTTAATCGCTGGTAGAATAGACTGCATATTATGTCAATCATTCCTGTGCCCTGTGCCTCATATTTGTTGGAAGGTCGTAATGCTGTTCACGTATTATTGTCTATGATGCACTGCATTTGTATTATGTTTTTTATTTTGATATACAGTGTCACTATGTAAAATATATTTCTCTTTTATACAAGTAAACACAATGTTTGCAAGTATTATTTACGTTTTAATTCATTCCTATAGCCACTAGTCCACCCTATCAGTGGTAGCAGGGCGTAGTTGTATGAATATATAGTGGCAAATGGAAGAAGCATTTTAAAAATAGTAAGTAAATGAGAAAATAAAATTTTGTAAAAGAGCTCGAGTTTTAGAAGCATAGAACCGTTGACAAAATCAAATTATGATACCTGGTGCTTACAAGCACAGGCGATTCTCATAAGAGACGATTTGTGGGAATACGCTAGTGGTGAAAAAACGTTAGCGGCAACTGCGACTGCCGAAGAAAAGAGTGCGTTCTTAAAGGAAGACTTAAAGGCAAGGTCAGAGCTATTTTTACTTATATCTCCAACAGAACTTAAACAAATTAAAGGGTGTAATACATCCAAGGAGGTATGGGACAAACTAAAGTCTGTATATCAAAGTTCAGGACCGGCAAGAAAGGCTACGCTATTAAAGCAACTAGTATTGAAGAAAATGACTCCACAAGAAGATGTGAGAGATCATCTCAGTAATTTTATGGATGTAGTAGGTAAATTAGAAGATATGGATGTCAAAATTCATCCAGACCTATTAAGTATAATGATGTTGTACAGTTTACCTACATATTTCGATAGCTTCCGAACGGCAATAGAGTCGAGAGATGTTCTGCCAAGTCCTGACAATTTAAAAATAAAAATCGTAGAAGAATACGAAGCAAGAAGGCAAACCGAAGTGAGTGAACCTCAGACTTCAGAAGCATTCTACACAAAAACGAAGAAAAAGGTACAATTTTGCAAGGATTGCAATAAGAAAGGGCATTCCACAGAAGCTTGTTGGTCAAAGAAGAGACCCAATAACCCCAATAAAACTAAAGGTCAAGAAAAGACATATCTGTAGTGAAACACACGCAAGTTGGTTAAACACTGATTTATTGAAAGTAAAATCTTACCTACCCACATATGGTTTGATAATACCAATAAGCATACCGCACCAATATACTACATCTCTTTCCTTATAAAAACAAACAAAACAAAACAAAAAAAAATAACTAAATATAACAATATAACTAAGTATGTACGCTTATCGTAGAAGTTTAATTAATATTAAACTTATAATATGAACACAAAAGTAAGTGCTACATGAATACGGTGTACAGTTATACAAGATATTTCAGAACCTGTTTATTGTGATATAATATTTTAAATCTAAAAGTTAACTTTTCCCTTGTTTTACATTAATGGGCCTAAGTTATTTACAATAATGACAAAATTACAAGATATAACCAAGCTGTTAATTTGACATAAGTTATTCCTTACTGGATGAACCGAAAATTAAATTCGTCAACATTCGTGCCGTTCGCTCCCGAGACCTTTCAATCGGAACATTTGGCGGCGATGGAGATGGTGATACTGACAGCTCACCACGAGCAGACTGCGGAGAATCACTTATATTATAGCCAACCTGTTCTCCTTGTGATGTGTCAACTGAAGACAAGGTTTCTGACACCTTCTCGACCTCTGATGAGCATTCCCGCTGCGATTCATCACTATACCCCGAATCTACGAATTTTTTTCGCCTACGTCTAACTGTCATTGCGCTAGGTATCATAATCGCACGGCGTGATCCCAACACAGGCAGTGATGAGGACGGTTGATGCACGCCACTACCAGATACAGAGCGTTTCACGAGCTGACCGCGCGTTCGCCGAAATTCATTTCCATGTGTATCCTTAACTATAAATGAACGCGGTTCGGGCGCGCGTTCTACGATCGTAACCGGTTTCCTACTTCCGTTGCATACTAACGTTGCCCTATCGCCTACTAATACCTCTCCTAAAGGCCTCGCTGTCTTATCGTAGTGCTGTTTGATGGAACGTCTTTTTGCCATCAATGCCATGTAATTACGATTATTATCCACTGGCTCACACAACAACTCAGGAGTAATCGGCAGTTTTGTTTTAAGACGTCTACCCATAAGCATTTGCGCAGGCGAGTCCAAACCATCTCGCGATGTAGCTCTAAAATTTAGTAAACTCAAATAAAAATCCTGACCAGAATCTAAACATTTTTTTAATAAGTTTTTTACCGTTTGGACTGATTTTTCACTTTTTCCGTTTGATTGCGCGTACAATGGCGATGATGTAATGTGGTGAAATTCCCAGTCCCGTGCAAAATTTTTAAACTCCTTGGAACTATAAGCGGGACCATTGTCTGTCACTAGTTCCGCCGGTATCCCATGCCGTGCAAATTGAGCTTTCATGAAATTAATGACTTGTTTACTACCTATACCTGATAACTCACCTACCTCAACAAAGTTGGAAAAATAATCAACTAATATTATATACCTCTTTTTACGGTATTCAAATAAATCAGAAGCTAATTTATGCCAGGGCAGGGGGGGCACATCGTGCTGCTGGAGCGGCTGCCGACGCGGGCGCGGCGCGTGCAGGGCGCACGCCTCGCATCTACGTACCTCACGCTCCACATCCTCTCCGAGTCCCGGCCAAAACATAACCTCTCGCGCGCGACGCTTACACCTCTCTATGCCCAAATGACCTTCGTGCACTCGTTTCAACATTTCACCACGTAGCGCGCGTGGAATAAATACACACTCACCTTTAAAAATCATGCTATCAATAAATTGAAGTAGCTCCCGATACGGCCAAAACACTCTAATCTTTTCATATACATCTCGTCTATACTTTGGCCAGCCATTCTGTATATACTCAATTAATAGTTTACAATCACTATCAGCCGCTGTCTCTTTTTTAATTAACTCTCTCTTAATTTCACTAAACCTTACATTTTCAAGCACAAAACAAGTCTGCACTTCAACCTCCTCAGACACGCGATCATGCATAGATTCATTCAGCGGGGCTCGCGACAGCGTGTCCGCAATATACATGTATTTTCCTGGAACATACATCACCTTAATATCGAACCCTTGCACTCTCATCATCATGCGCTGCAGCCGCGCCGGCACAGACACTAACGGCTTATTAAAAAGAGCCTCAAGCGGCTTGTGATCTGTATGTACTATGACATCTGACCTGCCATAAATGTATTGCCTAAACCGCTCTACCGCAAACACAATAGCCAGCATCTCTTTCTCTATCTGAGCGTACCTGGTCTGCGTGTCTGTGAGCGTCAGCGACGCGAACTCCACCGGTCGCTCGTCCTGCAGCAGCACGGCCCCGAGCGCCACGCCGCTGGCGTCCACCGACAGCACGACGGGCGCCTCCGCCGAGTACAACGCCAGCACCGGCGCACTCGACACCTTCTGCTTCAGCCGCTCGACCGCTGCAGAATGATGTGCCTCCCACACCCATTCTACATTCTTTTTCATGAGACTTCTCAGTACATTAACACATTCCGAGTAATTTTGTATGAATTTTGACAAATAATTGACCATCCCTAAAAATCTTTCCAAGGCCTTCCTGTCCGTAGGTTGAGGCATATCCACTATGGCCTTTATTTTGCTGTCGTCAGCCCGCATACCACTAGCATCAAATTTGTGACCGAGATAAGTTATCTCCGAGACCCCAAACTTGCATTTATCACGATTAAATTTAATACCTATAATTTGAGCACGCTGTAATAAAGCCTGTAATCTATTGTCGTGTTCTATCTGTGATCTTCCCCATACGATGACATCATCGATAAATGATTCTACCCCATCTAGGTCTTCTAAGTGCTGACGAAGCTTTCCGTGAAAAACTTCCGGCGCACAACTAATACCATACGGAAGACGAAGGTACTGATACCTACCGAACGGCGTGGAGAAGGTACAAAGGTCGGCGCTAGCGTCATCAATTTCCACCATCCAAAATCCACAGCGAGCATCAAGCACGCTAAACACGCAAGCGTCACGCAGCTTTACGGCTAGCTCGGGCACCGTCGGCAGCGAGTACTGCGCGCGCCGCACTGCTCGGTTCAAAGGTCTCGGATCCAAGCATACACGAATGCTGCCGTCTTTTTTAGCTACTAACACAATTGCATTAACCCAGTCTGTCGGATGGGTCACTTTCCTAACAACACCGAGCCCTTCCATTCTCTGTAATTCCTTATGTAACTTATCTTTAAGCCCTAACGGTATTTTTCTAGTAGGGCACATCACCGGCTGCACGCTTTTATCTACAACAATAGAATATTTACCTGGTAACTTACCTAAACCCTTAAATAAATTAGAATAATTATCAATGTTGATCGTGTCTATACGATTTATTAACTCTAATGTAAAACAGGCTTTTAATCCTAAAACATTTTGACAGTTCATGTCAACCACCACGAACGGTAACCAATATTTTTTATTTTTGTAAATAAAACATAAGTTATCTAATCCAATAATAGGCAAACAGTTTCCCGTAAAAGAAAGAACCCGTTTCATAAATGGTTTAATTTGTTGAACTGAAAATCCTAATTTTAAATATTCAGTTTTAGAGATAACATTAATCATAGAACCTGTATCTATTTTAATGGTTATTTGTTTACCGTTACATATAATATGTTCAATCCATTCATTCGATGACTTCACAGTTTTTTGTCCTCTCCTACCGTGTTCACGTACAACATTTCTTCACTTTCACTTCCCGATTCTATACTTAAATTTAGCACTTTCCGTATCACTTCTTTACGCTCGCACACGCGCGAAAAATGACCTTTCCTATCACACACGAAACACAACGCATCTCGTGCCGGGCACCGGTCGCCGCCCGCGCAGCGCGCTCCGCCACAGCTGCTGCAGGCGCCGGCCGCCGCGCCCCGGCCGCCCCGGCCGCGCCGCGCGCGCTGCCACGCCCGCGGGCCACCGGCCGCCCCGCGCGGCCTGCCCGTTCCTCCTCGCGAGGACATCGCGTTCACCTGCACTTCTTCTGAACCACCCTCGATGCAGAGGCCTTCCTCTTTAGATATTTCTGCTGCTTGACATATCTGTATAGCCTTTGCTAACGATAGCTCGTCTGTACGAAGCAGTCGATCCCTGACTTTATTATTGACGATGCCACAAACTATCTTATCTCGGAGGAGACTTTCTTGTAACTCCCCGAACTCGCACTGTTGACTCAACAGTCGTAAGGCCGTTACGTATTCGTCTATAGTCTCCCGTTCGTCTTGATTGCGAGTGAAAAATTTAAAACGTCGCACCGTGAGATTGGACTTAGTACCGAAATGTTTTTCGAATTTCCTTAACAAACATTTGATGTCGTCCTCACTATCGCCAGCTTCTAGGAACGCGAATGTCGAATAGACTTCGTACCCTGCGGGTCCTATGAGGTTCACCAACAGACTAGCCTGAACATCTGCAGGCTCTTTGCTCACTCCAGACGCCTTCAAAAACACCTCGAACTGCCGCCGCCATTTATGCCACGCCTCGGCGCGCGCCGCGGGGCCACCTTCGAGTTCTAATTCCGCCGGAGGACGCGCGTGTTCCATGTTTTAATAATACACACACAGTATTCTACACAACACGGAATAATATTCACGTGAATTGCGCCAAATCAATATTAATTTGGACCACCGCTGCCACCATGTAGTGAAACACACGCAAGTTGGTTAAACACTGATTTATTGAAAGTAAAATCTTACCTACCCACATATGGTTTGATAATACCAATAAGCATACCGCACCAATATACTACAATATCATATCTGTTTATCGACAGGAACGTCGAAATGTAAAGGCAATTTATGGTGTCTTGACAGTGGCTGTACGTCACATATGACGGGTGATAAAAGTATACTCCATAACTTAATCCCCGCGACTGACACTCTAAAGCTAGCTTCAGAAAAGCATACGACCGAAGTTAAAGGGAAAGGAAAAGCCGAGCTTTATACAAAGGATCGACGCTATAAAATTAGTCTTTCTGACACATTATATGTACCTGATTTGTCGAATAATCTAATTTCTGCAAGCAAAATTACGGATCGTGGCTATAAGGTTCTATTTGAAAAGGAACAAGCCAGTGTCACAAAAGGTGGGAAAACTGTATTAAAAGCTTACAGAAGAAATGGATTATACTATCTTGAATTTGATAAACCGGAAGAGACAGCAAACTTCACGCCTAGTGATGAAAGCGAAATTATGAAATGGCACAAGAAATTAGGTCACGTCAATGAAAGAGACCTAAAAGAAATGGTTAAAAATAAAATGATGCGAGGACTCGACTTTAAAGAAAAGAATTTGGGTACCTGTGAGACTTGTATCAAAGGAAAATTTTCCACTCTACCATTCCAAAGCCATGGACAAATAATCTCTACCGAAGTACTCCAGATAATTCACAGTGACGTGTGTGGTCCATTTGAGAATGAATCGATGGCCGGATCAAAGTATTTTGTAACATTTATTGACGATTACACAAGATACTGCTGTGTATATTTCTTAAAAGAAAAGAGCGAAGTAATCGATAAATTCAAGGAATATAAAAATTATGTCGAACTTTTTCATAAGAAGAAAATTAAAATTTTACAATCAGATAATGGAGGCGAATACAGGTCCAAGGCGTTTGATAAATTACTCAAAGACAATGGTATAAGCCGAAGACTATCTGCGCCTTATACTCCTCAGCAAAATGGCATGAGTGAAAGAAAAAATCGGTCGCTGATGGATAAAGCCAGATGTCTGATCCTAGATGCCAATATCCCTAAAAAATTTTGGGCAGAAGCAGTAAACACTGCAAACTATCTGATAAATAGAAGCCCAGCAAGAGCTCTGAAAGGCAATTCCCCATATGAGAAATGGGTACAACGAATACCATCAGGAAATCACCTACACGTATTCGGAAGTAGAGCGTTTGTGATGAACAAAACCCGAAGAGGAAAATTCACAGCCAAAGCCACAGAAGGAGTATTCTTGGGATATGCGGAATATACAAAAGGTTTTAGAATCTATATACCTGAAAGGAATGATGTTGTTATCAGCAGAGATGTAAAAGTAATCGAAAAGATGCATTATGGCGTTACTCCTGCTGAGAAACGCGAAGATCTTACTCCAGAACCTGAAACAGAACAAATTGAAATTGAAATTCCAGAAAAAAGGAACAAAATTAATGAAAACTTACCTTTTCAGGAACCTAACCCCCTTTATTCCAGCTCTAGTCAAGATTCTGTTGATGAACCACCTCTCTCAAGTGGAAGACCACAAAGAGACGTGAGACCACCAGCATGGACCAAAGATTATGAGTTAAGTCGCTGCGTGACCATGTTTACGTCAGAAAATAATGACGACTATGACTGCTCTTTACTCACATACTAAGAAGCTGTGACTGGCACCGACAGACTTAATTGGGAGAAGGCGATACAATCTGAAATGGAATCATTACAGAAGAATAACACCTGGGTATTAGTTGACAAGTCAGAAGCCAAAGGACACAAAATACTGTCGAACAAATGGGTATTTCGAATTAAAGATGACGGTACGTACAAGGCAAGATTAGTCGTACGTGGATGCGAGCAGAAAGGCAACCTGGATTTCGAAGACATTTATAGCCCAGTTGTAAGTCAATCTGCATTAAAAACTTTATTAGCAATTGCCGCATCTAAATCTTATTACTTCATGACATTTGATATTAAGACAGCTTTCTTATACGGAGAGTTAACAGATGAAGTTTATATGAAATTACCTGTTGGCTATGAGACTGACTGCAATACTACTGAAGTAGTTTGTCGATTAAAAAAATCGTTATATGGATTAAAACAAGCTCCATTTACATGGAACAGAACTTTTACCCAAGCGATGTATGATTTGGGATTCAAGACAATCAAAACAGGTCGATGCGTTTTCATAAACGAAGATAAGTCAATAATAATAGGACTATTCGTTGATGACGGACTTGTCATAGGAAAAGACAAGAAAAAGATCGAAGTTATTTTGAAGAAACTTGAAACCAAATTTGAAATGAAAAAGAATGAAAATCCAAGTACTTATCTGGGTATGGAAATAAAAAACTCAAAAGAAGGAATAATTCTTACTCAGAGATCCTACATAAATGACGTACTGGAAAAATACAATATGAAAAATGCCAAGCCTTGTGACACGCCCGCTAGTAGCGATTCAAAGTCGATACAGGAAACTGCCCAGGAGAAGGAATATCCCTATAGGGAAGCAGTGGGAAGTTTACTGTACCTGTCTACCAGAACCAGACCAGATATCGCACAAGCGGTCAATCTAGTTAGCAGGAAGGTTGAAAACCCCACTAGAGAAGACGTCACAAAAGTCAAGAAAATATTCAAATATTTAGTAGGAACCAAAGAGAAAGGCATTTTGTTCAAGCGAAACAAACCGATAGAGAACATCGATGCTTACAGCGACTCGGATTATGCTGGAGATCCATTGACGCGAAGAAGCACTTCTGGCTCCGTGCTAATGATAGCTGATGGACCAATATCATGGGCATCCAAGAGGCAGCCTATAGTAGCGCTATCGTCGACTGAAGCCGAGTACATAGCCGCAGCAGACTGTTGTAAAGAGGCATTGTATCTCAAATCTCTATTGCAAGAAATAAAAATAAATTTGCATGTTGATAATCAAAGTTCGATTCAACTTGTGAAGTCTGGATCCTCCAACAAAAGGTCGAAGCACATAGACGTGCGGTACCATTTTATACATGAACACTTCCTGCATGGATTAATAAATATTAGCTACTGTCCCACATAAGTTCAGTTAGCTGACGTAATGACAAAACCATTGTCAAAAGTAAAGTTTGAAAGACACTGTGCAAGATTAATGCAATTATAGAAACGTGTCTCGGCAACATGAGTGAACATCAGGAGAAGGTGTTGGAAGGTCGTAATGCTGTCCACGTATTATTGTCTATGATGCACTGCATTTGTATTATGTTTTTTATTTTGATGTACAGTGTCACTATGTAAAATATATTTCTCTCTTATACAAGTAAACACAATGTTTGCAAGTATTATTTACGTTTTAATTCATTCCTATAGTCACTAGTCCACCCTATCAATATTCCCTGTATATTCTTAAACTTAATTTTTTTTTTCACTATACGTCATCATTTCTGTTTGTATTATTTTTACATTTTTCTTCTGTTCTTCTTTTATCACTTAGTTGTATGTGACTAATGTTGTTTTGTAAGTGTAATGTTGTATATATTTTAGTCAATATATATTTATTATGTTGTAATTGCGAACAAGGTTGCCTGTAAGGAAGTTGTACACTACAATGTTTTGTTTATAATTATCTCAGAATAAGGACTAAAGCCTAATTATTAATATTACTTATTTATTCCTGTCCTGCCGGCCTATTTGCTAACTCAGTGTACAACGTTTTGATAGTCATTTCAAAGTTCATTACGTTTTGTATATCTTTAATAAAAATAGTCAATCATAGGAAACCCGCAATGTATTTTGAAGTTACTATCAAAACGTTGGTCACTGAGTTAGCAAATAGGCCGGCTGGAGTGCTATTTCTGAAATGACGCCGTTTGTAACCGTAAGATTTTTCTAAGTAGATGATTTTTCCATACAAAAATCGTATGAAGACGAGTGTCACACTTTCAAAAATAGTACCCCTGGTGCATTAAAGAGGTTTTATCTACGTCCACAAGCTGACCTTGTCTATGATTGACATTGGAACAATTGTCAATGTCATCTCAGTCAATTTACATTGCACTGTTGTGTTATCTGTGCGATTTGCCGTGCATTGACTTCTGCTGCTTTATGTTTTTGTAATAATTTTATATAAATAAATTTAAGTTTCTACGTAAATAACTTAAATCGATTATTGATAAAACGTTGGTTTATTATATTATGTTCAGTGATGGTACTAATAATACAGTAAACAGCACGTCAGGTCTATGAATTATGTATTTACAGTGTGATCAAAATAAGATTTTGTGAGACTCACCGGCGACGAAATGATAACAAATGCGCTAATATTGTTTTGTATATTGGGGGCTTGCCCAATAAACAATGTCCAAGGAGCGCAAGGTCTGCGTGAACCGCCACAGCCGCGCTACAGTCACACAGATTTGGACTTTATAAGTGGTTGTGCTTCATTAGAAAAACAATGCTTGCAAACTGATGATCTCGCGTTGCTATCCTGTGCACTAAACACAACGCGCAGCAACAAAACTCAGGTCAGTTTTCAGTGTCAGCACAAAGTATGGACGCGCGAAGCTCAACTACTCGACCTCTCGTTCCTGAATCTGAAGTTGAGGCAACCTTGTCAAGATGAACCTCTGATAGTGGACTGCCTTACTCCTAACCAATATGCGATAGACTGTGTATTAAAAAAGAAATCAAGTGTACGGGGGAAAGTCTGTTGGCGAATGATTAACAAGATTGAATCACTAATATTTAATGATTGGCAGATCACAGTTAATTTTCTGAAGCATTGTAATGATGACATCCAGACACACTCTTGTGGCAGAATTCCACAAGACCCAAAAAGCTTATCACAGACCCATACCCTGAAATGTCTTCAGAGCAAAGAACCGTTGCTCCGTCCTGAGTGTGTGTCAGAAATCTCTGCTTTGAATGAGATGATGTACAGTACTCTACAAATGGATAAACTAGTATTTGCAGCTTGTAAGGCAGATCAGATCATGTTTTGTCCAGATGAATTATCTCGATCATGGTCCATGTATAAATGTCTTGTGAATAATAAAAATGATGACAGTAAGTATACCAAATTTATTTTACAATATTATCCACTTTAGTCAAAAAAATATAATTTGTTAGTAACCATCAGGTGTTAATAAC
Source organism: Elegia similella (assembly GCA_947532085.1). NCBI lineage: Eukaryota > Metazoa > Arthropoda > Insecta > Lepidoptera > Pyralidae > Elegia > Elegia similella. Next base: position 9,808,378 of record OX383928.1, read on the forward strand.
TGAATTCACTCAGCTTAAGTGCATCTCACATAGCTTAACAATTGCCATCTAAATCATCATCATCAGGTCCTTTTTAGTCTCCACTACAGGAGCACGACCCTCTCTGTACTACTAGGGCCGTACTTGGCCAGAGCAGCCAGAGGACTTGGCCTACACTCTCCACGCTGGCCAGACGGGTTGGAGAGGTGTCTTAGATGTTTATAAGCTTTGTTTAGCTTGTATTTCCTAAGTCGCCTTCTACGACATCCACGGGAAGACTTGGAGTGGTCCTATTCTACTCTGCCGGATACCACACGGGTAGCCATCTAAATAAAATATATCTATAGGTATCTGATTAAATATGTAGTTAGATGTTTTACTTGTTTCATAATTAAATGTTTGTTATGTTTCAGGAATGACAAAAAGATGCCAAGATCAATTATTCTATGATCAAAGAAGTGTAGTCATGAACTACAGAATGAGCAGAGGGTTAGTTAAGGCCTGTAAAGATGACATTAAAAAGTACCGCTGCAGGAAAGGGGTAGTAGAAGATAAGGATGTAAGACTCGCACAAATTTTATTCTGTTTAGAGAATGAATCAAGAAACAACAGCACAATATCTCAAAACTGCTTACGTGAGATGTCTGATCATAGAAGAATGTTGATGAATGACTATAGGCTGTCACCAGAACTAATGCAGAACTGTGCTAATGATATCATAACACTATGCAAGGGAGTTGAGACTGGTGGTAGGACAATACATTGCTTGATGGACCATGCAAGGCCTAGAAAGAGAAAAGATAAGAGGATAAGTCTAGCTTGTCAGAAATCTCTTGAACTTCTTGTACAGGAAGCTAATCCAGGAGAAGATTGGAGAGTTGATCCAGTGTTACGTAAAGCATGCAAAGAAACTGTGAATGATGCATGTCGTGAGGCTATGGAAAAGGGTGGAGGCAATGGGAAGGTGATGTCTTGCCTCATGGAGAGGCTTGGAACTGAGGCCATGAGGCCAGCTTGTGAGACTGCTCTCATGCAAATACAGTATTTCATATCCAGAGATTTTAAGTTGGACCCTCAGTTGTATTCAGCTTGTAAATATGATGCAGTGACGCAATGCAAAGCAAAATTACAGTGGGCCGATGCCAGTGAACATAGATCTGAAAAAGATCCATTAATTTTGCCATGTTTGTACAACTATGCTTATAACTCTGAACTGAAAGGAAGATTAAGACCAGCATGCGAGCAACAAGTTAGGAGAGTTATGAAACAGAGAGCTGTAAGTGTTGATTTGCTTCCTGAAATAGAAGATGCCTGTATTGAGGATCTAGCTAACCAATGCTTTGACCATACAGGCAAAGGAGAAGAAATAGTTTGTTTGCAAAGTAAAATAAAAGAACTATCTGCAAAATGCAAAGATGTTGTATCGAATTTTACAGAAACGCAGAGTGGTCATATTGAATTAAATGCTGTGATAAATATAAATTGTAGAGATGCTATGGAAAGGCTGTGTTCTTCTAAACTCAAGAGTAAGATAGAGGAAGATGATGTAATGGAATGTTTGATTTCACATAAAAACGATCCAGTGATTAAAGCTGATGCAAAGTGTCGAGCAGCTATAGAACATGAGCAATTGATCTCTTTAAAGAATTACAGGTTTACTAGGAAGTTCAAAAATGCGTGCAAGTCGTATGTTGTAAGATTTTGTCCCAAAGCACAAACGAAAAGTCAAGTGGTTGTGTGTCTCAGTGAGATTGTCCGAAACGACACAATAAATCGAAGGAAGCCTACAATTCCGAGGGATTGTCGCCAGCAACTGAGAAGTCAATTATTTCAACAAAAAGAGAATATAGATTTAGATCCTGAATTAAAAGAAGCTTGCAAAAAGGACTTGCATACATTTTGTTCTAATGTCCTAAGTGGAGAGTCTGCTGCCTTGGAGTGTCTACAAACAGCAAAGCAAAGGCTCTCTGAAACTTGTCGTAAAGCCATATTTGTTGTGAGAAAGCAAGAGTTTACGGATAATGCCATTGATTATCATTTGATGACTACTTGTAATGATATGATTGATTTGTTCTGTCGTAATACAAAGCCTTCAAAGATACTGGACTGTTTAAAGGTAGTTTTATTTCCAATATTTTCTGTTAATACGTTCTTTTTTAATTAAAGCAATGTAGTTCTATTTTTTATAATTTAATATTACGATTTTATTTCAGAACCACCAGCAAGAACAAGAATTTGACGAAACTTGTAAATTTGTTGTTGTTAACAGAATGATAGAACAGAACATGGATTATAGACTTAATAACAATTTGCAAATTTCATGTAATGGGGATATTAAAAAATACTGTTCCGACATTATAGGTCAGTAAGATGAACTAATTATGTTTTAATTACAGTGTTAAAATTGTCTTTAGCTAAACCAAGTATCAAGAAGTTCAGTATTCATGCATGGATAAGGTAGATCTTATTTTGGATCTCAGAAGAAGAAAAATATAAGTATAAATATATAGGGACAAATCTAAAATCACTCATATTGAGTTAGCTCCACTGTAAGTTGTGAACTTGTGTTGTCGGACACTAACTCAACAAAACTATATTTTATATTAGATACTTTAGATACTTATATCACTACATAGTATAAAACAAAGTCGTTTCCTGCTGTTTGTCTGTCCCTATGTATGCTTAGATCTTCAAAACTATGTAATGGAATTTGATGCTTTTTTTTTAAATTATAGAACAATTTATATGTACGGTCACCTGCAAAGGCCATATAGAAGTTGCGTAAAAAGTGTGTAGCTACGGATACTATTCAAAAATAAACGGCAATTTCAATCTTATTCATGTGCCATAAGGTTCATGATATTGTTAAATATGCCTTTCTAGTCAGTGCACTCGATTTTCACCTTAAGGATATGTATGGACTTTTGCAGGTGACCGTACGTGGGCCTGCATGGGTTGCTAGTTATCCTTATCCTTACTTCCTTATCCTTACTAATATTATAAATGCGAAAGTGAGTTTGTTTGTTTGTTTATTTGTTACGCTTTCACGCCGTAACTACTGAACCGATCATCATGAAATGTTGCATACAAGTTCTCTGGAGTACGGAGAAGGACATAGGCTACCTTTTATCCCGGGAAAAAGTATTATTCCCGAGGGATCGACATTAACGCGGGCGGAGCCGCGGGCGAAAGCTAGTTATAGATAAATATGGAATACATAAAAGATAATTTTATTCATTTTATTACAGCTTCTCAAACAGAAGACGTGGAACTCGAAGGCAAAGTACTAATTTGCCTAAAAGATAAGTTTAGGGAAGCAAAACTGACATCGACTTGCGAAAACGAAGTGGCGAATATATTGAAGGAGCAAGCACTGAATTACAGATTGAATCCTTTGCTTGAAAGGTTGTGCAGTGCGGAAATACAGACAATATGTTCTGTACCAAATGATTCTATCACTAACTCTGATGGACGGGTAAATATAATGTTATCAATTAAAATATCGGATCATGATTATTCAAAACAATAAATGAAATCAGACCCTGTATGCTTCTCTTGAATCTTGAAAACGAATGAGGCCATTTTGATGCGGTTTTCATTTAGACAAATGTTTCATAAAGGAATATTTACTTAGGACTACCCAAGTAGGGTTGGTGTCAGATAGATGTTCAGGTGTAAAATCTTTGCTAAACTATATTACAGTATGAACTTTGTCCTAGGCTCCGATGCACCGCATCTGAGGAAAACGGTGAGATGAGTAGGATTTCAGAAAAGATTATGTATGTATATTAATTCCAAACCATTTTGGATCAGGCCACTTATACTGCGTGATTTTATACCCATGAACTATATTACAATCCTGGAATCAGTATCCCTAATTAAATACAGAATTGTAAAAAAAAGGTAAAAAAAAAACTTAAAAAAAATTTCTATCTAGGTATATAAATTCGCCCAGCTGATCGGCAATTTTATATGGGAGGTCCAATTTTATTTTTTCTTACAATTCTGTATTCAATTAGGGATGCTGATACTGATCCTGATTCATAGGTCTGATTCATACTCAATCACGCTGTATATTAAATTTAAACGCTGAGGTCTCTATATTAAATTTATTATCTAATAAACACATGTTAACATATCTTAATTAAACGCAATTTATTTTGTAGTGCGAAATGATAAGAAACACTTCTAATAATCCTTATCACTGCACTTCTTCGTAATAATGATGTATCCCTATTTTAAACATTTTAGTACAGCTTGTTTATAATTTGGTTATGTTTGCCAATTTATGTATGACGGACGGATTTATTTATATGATCTCGGAAACGGCCCTAACGATTTCGCTGAAATTTGGTATATGGGGGGAGGTAAACAATCGATCTAAATTAGTCTTATGTTTGGAAAAACGCGTATTTCTTTCCACGCAGAATATGGCCGCTAATTTCGTCCTGCCGGCCACTGTCCGTCTGGGACGCGGACGGCAAGAAACGAGTGTTACGGGTTCGAATCCCGCTCGGTGACTAACTTTTCCTTTTAGGGTTTCGTACCGCATGCTGGATACGGCTAAGTGTAACTACGCTTAAGCGAAATAAGTCATTCCATTTCATTTCAAAAGGAAAAAAAACGGAATCCTTATAGAATCACTCGGCTCCACAGTGACTGTCTATTTGTCTGTCTGTCTGTCAAGAACCTTTTTCTCAACGTCTTGGTTTTTTCCACAACTCCAAGGGACAGGTAGACCTGAGTATTTGATATGAATTTCAGCTTGATACCTCAACACGTTCCTGAGATCAAGGATCTTGACAGACAAACGGACAACAAAGTGATCCTATATGGGTTCCGTTCTTTTCTTTTGAGATTCGGAACCCTAAAAACTAAATTTATGTTAATTCATAGTTTGTTATTTCGTTGTTTGTATTTTCTGCGAAATTTAGACATTTAACTTAATGGGTGATGACAAAGTAATGTAACAGTTAAATATATCTTCCAATCCTAGCGCCCGCGACTCTGGTCGCGTCTAATACACATTTGAGTCATTTGATCAAACCAGGGTCACTGTTGCGTCCGCTAGGTTTTTAAGGTCACCTTAAAGTATAATTTTTCATGGTAAAGTTTGTTTTTTTTTACATAATTATACATATAGTAATTTTTTTCATTTCACTTAACCCAAATATATGATGGATAATGCAATAATTACCTATATTTTGAATTGCTTTTTGTAAAATGTTAGTAAATTTTAATAGAAAATCGTTTTAAACCAAAAAAAGGTTTAAAACCAAATGGTTTTAAACGTTTAAAATACTTTTTGCATCTATAATCGTGACGTGAGGTCACGGTAATTTATTTATTTATTTATTAACATAAGGCATACACAACAGGTAACAATCAGTTAATGAAGACTTACACTTGGGTATACCTGGAAAATCGGGATTAGGACGAAAATAATTACGTATTTCCCTTTTTCCAGATATGAGACCTAGCTACATCGATTATCGCCCCCAAAATCACTGTTCTCTCAATTTTATCGAATTAGTTGAATTTCTTAGACGTTTTACAAGTTCTTATTTAGTTTCACAATTTACAAAATACGATCCTAAATTCAGGATGGTTTAATAGCTTTAAAACTAAACAAGGTACTCCAATCGTCTTTAGGCTTATTTGAATTATCTTGGCAAGCATTTTACAGTGTGGATTTATTTTGTCACAAAAATGTAATTTTTGCAAAAAATCTTTTTATATACGGGAATAGCTTGTTTAAGGTAATAAGTAAGATTATACAGTTGATGAAGGCAAAATCATTAAATACGATTTAAAGTAAACTTTGTTTATGCGTGGAAACGCGCGCGTGTAATGTAAATCTTTTTCGGGACATTCAACAGTTCGCTATTTAGTGAGCAAAAAAAGCGGTAACCCTCATTATGGTATTACCCTTACACCATCCATATCAGACATTTGAAATAAAAGCCCTAGTTGCAATATTTGAATAGAGATTCCAAACGAAAACTCTAACATTTTCCCCATCCTTACAAATGACGCAGGTTTAGTAAGCAAAAAAGCGGTAGCCCTCATTATGGTATTACTCTTACCTCATCCATATCAGACATTTGAAATAAAAGTCCTAGTTGCAATATTTGAATAGAGATTCCAAACGAAAACTCTAAAATTTTTCCCATCCTTACATATGACGCAGGCTTGGTCATTGACTGTTAAGCAGAAGTTCAGTCTCGGGGTTTATGAACGAGCCATGGAGCGTAGTATGTTGGGAGTCAAAACTTACTGACCACTTTAGAAATATAATACTGCGCTCCAAAACACAGATCATAGATGCTGGACAAAAGGCCGCCAGTCTTAAGTGGAACTGGGCAGGGCATATCTGCCGCCTGCCTGACGAGTTTTCGGCCACAGCGACTACAATATGGGTCCCACAAAATCGTAAGCGAAAGCGTGGAATGCCCAAAAAGAGATGGAAAGACAAGCTTCAATACTATCGGAAAAACTGGACTTCAGTAGCTCTCAATCGAAATAGTTGGAATGATGACCTTTGGCCTGCAGTGGGACAGTATAGGCTAGAAATAGAAATAGATTCGAAGCCTTTGATCCTGGCTGTTTTGGGGTTCAATAACAAACCTAGCCTGTTAAAAAATACAACAAAACTTTATTTACTTTCAATTCCAGGTGGAAGAATGTTTAAAAGAGGCTCTTCTAAATCGTAAAATAGTGACGCCGGAATGCGCTCGGGAGGTAGTTCAGATAATAGAGCGGACGGAAATCGACATAGAGGCTGATCCACTGCTGGAGCGAGCGTGCACTTTAGACTTGCTGAAATACTGCAAGGACCTGGAACATGGGGCTGGCAGACGTAAGATTCATTTTTAACCCACTTCATTCAACTTAAAAAACAGAAGTTATCAATTCCACCCTTACGTATGTAGTATTTTTAGAATTGCAGTTTTTGTACAATGTGGTCTATACGGTTAAAAATTTGTGCTGTACTAGGTCATGCCTATGCCTGGTACATCGTAATAATGAGCCATCACCTTTTGTAACACTGATGGCACCACCTTTATATAACTTCTTATTTTTGTCTTACACCGACTTTTTTGTTTGTGTTGTGCTATTGTGTCTTACAATAAATATTTTTCATTTCATTCATTTATCAGCAAAAGCATTAGTCTATGTATGTTTGTCCACACACATCTCAAAAACCATAAGTTTAATTACAATAATATTCTAAGTAAGAGTTGTTTATCTGTTTTGTTTGTTGTACTTTCACTTCTTTACTACTAAACTGATCACAAAAATTTTGCGTACGCGTTGGGGTATGGACAACGATACACCTTTCATTAAGAAAATATTGTTCCCGAGGAATCGCCATTGATGCGAGTGGAGCCTCGGGCGATGGTAGTTAGAAGGTTTTTTTCTATGGGAATTCTTCTAACCGAGTTTTAAGATCTCTGTCGGAGATGCGGTACGATGAACAAATGTTACTTTTATGCTTTCCTTCTGTAGATTGATATATTGTCGTTTTCATTTTTAGGACTGAAATGTTTGAAAATAATACTCCAAGATGGCAGCAGGCAACTAGAACCAGAATGCAAAAAAGAACTCTCTAATAGATTAGAGATGTACAAATATGTTGCTTCAGTAAGTATTTGTATCACCATAGTAGATATTATAATTTTACAGAGATATCTCATCCGACAGCATGCGTAATATGTTCGTGTAACACATAGGTACATCAACAGCTACCACTATTTGAAAACATGTGTTGTGGTGTGGTTCGGGGAGACTCGGCGCTGTAAAGGTTGGGAAACCCTGAATTAAACATAAGAATGTAATCTGCACAAATTTTGTAATAAAAACGTTTTTTTATTGTTAGCTCTGGTATGAATATCTGTCAAATGTAGCATTGGACTTGCGAGGATGTTACGTACGACTCTTTGTACAGTTGCAGCGCGACTATATAGTCGTATCTTAGATATATGAGTCGTATGAACGGTTGTGGAAATGTCTAAGACGAAGTCACCATTACAGTCAGTTTGATTTCTGCCTTTGGTATATTTTAATAAATGTAGAGTTGTAAAGAAAACGCTTATTATTGTTAGCTCTGGTATGAATATCTGTCGAATGTATCATTGGACTTGCGAGGCTGTTACGACTCTTTGTACAGTTGCAGTGCAACTATAGCTGTATTAAACGGTCGTGGAAACAAAAGATGCAATCACTATTACAGTCGGTTTAATTTCTTTAGCAGTATCTAGAAGTGATGACATGATTTTTAGGATATAACTCAGTTGTGGGCAGTTAAAACAATCTAATAATCTGAAAAGATGTCTGGGTATATTATATATATATATATATATATATATATATATATATACAGCGCAGAATAGCACAACCTACCGCCGAATTAATCCGAATATAAAAAAATATTAGTGTAATAACGACCTTATAACTGCTACATAAGATTTAAAATCCTAAAACAAAGGTCTAGTGCTATATCGCTCATAATTCTCGTACGGCGCGGCGTTTCAGTGAACTCCAGACATGGCCGCGTACCCATTAGCCAATAGCAGATGGCTATTTTTCATTCCATGCTAAAATTTGATTTCTGTACAGGTACATCAGTGGAATTTTTTTAAAGTGGTATTAAGAATGAGGATCCGTAAAGTTTTTAGTTGAGAATGTAGGATTATAGAGCTAAGAAATCCATAACATACAGTGCAAAAATTATTGTTCTACGATAAAAATTGACGAAGATATGACCAAATTACTAGCAAAATTCGCCGGCCAGTGAATTTTGCTAGTAATTTGGTCATATCTTCGTCGCGGTGGCTGTGACGTCACTGTGACGGACGCCGCTAGTCGCCCGTTGGCAGTGACAAGGCGGACAGTGTTTTGGTGGTAATTGCGACTTTAAAACAAATTATTTATGTCTTATTTATCTTTTTAACTATGTACAAATATTGTATAGTGCCGAACTTTACAAACACTTCTTTTAAAACGCCAGAAAAATTATCTTTTAACGTACCGAAAGACACAAAACTTCTGGAAAAATTAATAATTTTTCACGAAGTTTTGTGTGAATTTTATATCATCTCTTTTTACAACGGAAATCCATTTAAAATTATATTCCGTTGTAAAAAGGGATGATTATGAGACTCCACCCTCTACCCAGGCTAGTAGACATTGTTGTGAATATCATATCGATGTAAGTACCTACATAACTATTCTTACCTTTTATTAAGTTGATATGGAAATAAGTTAGTACCTATGTATTCTCTTTTTATAAGCCTGATCTATTAATAAAAACATACCTACTTATTTCTTTCTAGTTTGCTGGACAAACCTACTTGCCTTCCAATACTTCCGTTTCCATTTCTATGTAATATTCCAAGGTCAATACAATGACACAGGGACGTACTGGAGTGTAAAAAGTAAAATAGTGAATGATATAATATGAATCTGCCCCAGCTATGCCCGATTGTTGTAAGCAAATAAGTTAAAACAGGATGTAAGGGTGAACACCGTTGTATCTAAAATCATTAAATCAGCCCGTCTAAATGAACAACGTATGGGACCCAGGATTGGACTAGAAAACAATATCGACATTTTCATACAAAAATGTGAGGCCGATTAAAATATGGTATTATTTTATATTTATATATTTGAGGTTGAAAAATACATGGAAAATTACGCTACGGTTAGAGGAAAGCTTTAACTGAAGAAGGGAGTTTTGCCTCATTAGTTGGAATGTCAAAAGCTTTAAAAAAAAACCGGCGAAGTGCGCACGTATAAGTTTGAAGTTATTGTAAATATCTTTACTATATGATGTAACTAAAAATTAATGCATTTCGCAATTTTTCCATTATCTGTGCTAAAAGACGTTGCTTCGTACCAAATTTTAAGATTCTGAGTTCATAGGAAGTTCCCTGGTAGGTTAAAATCGAAAATATGTGATGAAAAAATCATTCAATTCCCTGGTAGGTATTGATTCCCTGCGAATATCGAAAAAACACGAAAATTTGCGGTTTGATTTTTCATAGCTCCAAGGGACAGTAGACCTGAATTTTTGATATGAATTTCAGCTTGATACCTCTACGCTCCTAAGTTCCTGCGAAAAAGAGTCTTGACAGACAGACAGACGGATAACCAAGTGATGAAACGGAACCCTTATAGGGTTCCGTTTTTTCCTTTTGAGGTACGGAACCCTAAAAATTATAGACCTGATTTTAAGAAAAGATAAGAAATAGAATAGTGAGTTTTAAGTACGGACAGTTCCAACCCAAAACCTACAGCAGAAGAAGTTTTGCAAACAAAAACGATCGCTGATACAAGCGATAAGAGTTCTCGTTGAAAGAAGCATATGGAAGTTGAAAGACTGTAAAATGATCGGACCTCACGCATATGTCCATATTTCATACTTTTTTTTTTTGATAATATTGTAACAATAGCATGTGGTTTAGTTAATTTACAAAATTGTCTATATAGCAATCAAGAGTAAAAATAAAAATTCTTTCTTTGCTTTGTTTTTCTTTATTAGTTCCCATAATAAGTAACAACACTTTATTTCAATAAATTGTTAAATATAGCGACGAACCGCGTCGCCCCGTTCTCAGTCGAATGATCGCTCTATGAGTGCCGACTGCCGTCCGTCACAGTGACGTCACACGCACCGGCGTACAATGCCTTTACGCGCATTGCACGCCGGTGCGTGCAATGGCAGGAACGGCATCATGTTTATTATTAATATCTTCGTAAGTAATGGTCCGATTTGGATAATTCAAAAAGATATATCATTGTAATGTCATGAAGAATAATGTGGATATTAGTCCTATTGAATTTGCTACAACTTTACTGATCCTCATTGTTGTCCTCTTCATTATTTTAATTGTACAAATGATTGTATATTATTCTGTTTAACATGTTTGTTTCTATTTACAGGTGGTGCATGACTTTGGTGATGTGTATGATAATATAGTGTCTTCTCCATTTAAGAAGTACTTTCTAGTTGTATTCATTTCGGTTGTAGGCTTAATTTTTATATTTGGTTTATATTGTGGACGTATGACTAAAAGAGCTATGTATGTTAAAAAAAAATAGGTAACCAATTCGTAGATACTCATATAAATATAAACTATAAAGAATTTTTCAGAAAACTTGTTTTTATTATTTTAACACCTTATGTTACTTATATACAGAGGCGGCGACGTTAGGCGTGGGCGGTGCGAGCCATTAGCCATGACCTCGCGCCTAAAGGGACCTCGCACACAATGTAGCGAGATTTCTTTGGGAAGCCTACACAATTTGCAAAATAAAATACACAAGGCCCCAAGAAACACCTTGACCATACCTAACTTAGCCACCACTGCTTATATGTATATTCAACCCTAAAATCCAAAAATAGTGCAGAAAAATGTAACAATTGACTATTGTTTTTTTTGTGATTTCAAAGTTTGTCCCATAAAGCAATATCTTTATCATTGATGAGTACATGGATCCCTCAATAAGCTTTCTCCATTTGCTCTTATTAACTAACATTGATAACTTTACTCTGCCATTATTTCATCAAAGTTCATATCATCAAACTCATTGACTGGTTCTTTCTTGAAATATGGTTTTACTTCTTTTTTTGGCTCTAGCTTCACAGCCCCAGAGATAATTTTCTGACTCTCTTCAAAGAACTGATTGGGGTGATTGATTCCCAATCCCAGATCCATATTGTGGATAGCATCAAAATATTTACTGCAAGCTACTTGATAATGTCCTTTTTTAACTATCTCAATAATATCTGCAACAGCTGTAACAAGAAATTGGATTTACATAATAATTATTTTTGGAAAAAATAAAAATAAGAATCTGTAAGTTATAAAAAAAATATGGTCTTTAAAATTGTAGAGCCAAACTCAAGCCCAAGATTGGCCATTCATCTTAAGGCGATACCACTGTAAATAAGGTCGTTCTGAACCTTATTTATCTCGCAAAATACTTAAATTAGGAGTTTCAAATCTAAGTAATATGATTTTTGACTATTTCATCTCCAAAAATTGAAGATGAAAACACGTTTTGATAAAATTTTCTCGATAGAAATATTTTATGAAAAATGGTCTTCGTTCACAGAGTTTTTGTTATTGTAGCTCAAATGCGACAAATGAAATAATGATTTTTAGACTAAAATATAGGTTATTAGTAATTCATCAAAATGTAAATATGAAAATACAATTAACCGGTCTGATTTTATATAAAATAGAAATAACGAATTTGGCGCTTACGTTTTTTTCTTTGAGCAACTCGAGACTATCTCCTATCTCATCATACACGGGCTAAACCGCCAAGCGCTATCCCTTGCGCGCACTTGATCAGTGCTTTGCCGAGCGAAGGTACCAAACATTTGAGTCCTCGTCTTAACAAATGATTAAAATTTGCTTTTTTATGGCTATAAAGCTCAATTTGTTAATGGTAAGAAAAATACACTTATAAATCTAAATATGATAAGTTACAACATAAGGTGACATTACCTTGGGGTGCCAGCCCATATCCTTGCAGTTTGTTCTTCAGGTTACTGGCATCACAATGCCTATATGGACATCCATGGCAATCTCCAGGGCCAATGGTTTCATTGATAATCCTCAAACAACTGAATGGTGAATAGTTCTTCTTACTCCCTTCTTTACCATAATTGTATCGCACATTATATGCATATTGCTTCTCAAACTTTTCCAACTCCATTATTTTAGTAAATTCCTCTCTCCAGAATCTTAAAGAATCTTCTAAGGTAACTCCAATGCCCTTCAAAAACAAGCCATACTGAAGTCTGCCTCCATGTTTTAAATGATGAGCCAGTCTCAGTTGTTCGTGAAGCTGCCTCATGCACATTGGAAAAGATTTCGTAGATAAAGAATCAAGACTTTCTATAGGCACAGTTGATTTGGGATCACTGTAATCAGCTCCTGTATAAGTCTGATGCAAGCCCTTCAACAGGGAGACCAACCTCTCATCCTGCTCTATTTCTCCAAGATGATGACAAGCAACAGCTAAACTCTGTCTTAACTGTGTTCTAAACTGAGCTGACAAAACAGACACAAAGTCTTTGTGAGGGATATAAGCATACCCACCTCTTAAATATACTCTTCTGAGCTTTACAAGATCAAGGACCTCATAGAATTTTACTTTATAAAAGTTTATATCATCTATATTCTGATGTATTTGGTGTGTTGATTCTCTGAGATTCTGCAGTACTGCATTTTTTTCTTCCTCAGGAATACTTGTATAACACAAATTGTTTAATTTGAAAAAGGCCTCGGCGGCATCACTGCTCATTATAGAAAATCTCATTCTGAACAATTCCAGCTCTCGCGCAATGAACCATCGCCGAAGCTCCTCAGTTCTGCAATAGGCTAGTCGGAGTATGAAATGTGCGATGTGGTCTTTACGCCTATTTTGAAGATCGTCTTCTGAAGTGCCACATGCAGATTTTTCACATAGTCTTGCATAGTATTTCAAGCCCTGTTTTTTCAAGTCAGCTATGACACATTCAACCCACTCCTTGGAATTTGTACGTTTTCCTTGAAGAGTTGTAGCAGAGGCTAAGCTTCTCAGTAATGAAAGTCTTTCTAAGGCTAATGTTTCAAATTCTTGGAGGGTTATATTTTGAGTTGGTGGAATTTTGTACATTTGCAAATCGTGGGGATACGTCTCCACTAAACTACCAGTTACAGGCGTTTTATTGGATTTTCTTCTAATGTTGAAATCCATGGTTCTTCTTGTAATTTACAATGATAGTGTACAGTACCCTTAGACGTATTTCAAGATAAACATGAAACAAACCAATAAATTTATCTAAACATCAAAAACCGAGCGAGTTGTTTAACCAATTTAGCGCCAATTTTTGACATGCAAAACGTCCTGAATGACATTGACATTTGTATGAAATGTTTGTTGCCCTTACAATACTCTATGATGTTGCCCTTTTCTTATTCTGAAACGTGGGTGAATGGAAACCAAGAATAATTCGATTCACCACAAATGTAAATTGCGTAAGTGGAAACGTTGCAGGACACGCGTGCTTGTCACGCCACTCCTGTCATTGTCATCTGTCCTCTCCGCCTGTCAAATCGAGTTTCATGTTGAATTGGTTTGGTCGTGAATTAAATCCAGATAATGTTTAATTAATTTGCCTGTAAAAATGTTTCATTACAGTTAACTCGACATTTTTTTGTAAATAAAATAAGGCGTTCATATTTGCCAAAGAATAGTATGGTATCAAACAAGATGCAGTCGTCACTAGACGATTTGGTACAATACACTCAGCTTTTCAGGCCGGTGGCGTTTGTCCTGCAAGGAACTATACTGCCTTTTTTAATAATTTACCCCGTGATATTCTATTCGTGGATTGTAGTGTATGGATTCGAGGAAAATGTCGAAGCCGGGTTCGTCACTGTTGTTGTAGTCGCTCTCATACAAATACTCATCTGCCTGTGTTGTTACTGGAGTGTTCACATCCAATGCTTCATGTCCTGTTCAGCAGTAAGTAGTTTGAAGCCTTAATTATATCTGTTTTAAATCAGAAGTGCAAAGGGAAGGCTGAGTAGAGCTTTCATAGATGAAGTAAAAGTGACGGCCATAGCCGTGTCATATAGAGAGGTCAAGAAGATAGCAGAGGATCGAGAAAGATGGAAAATACTCCACCGACAAGAATGTTGTTCTAAAAATAGTGATGATGATGATGATCTGTTTTAATGGTTTCATAAAAATTGTTTAATTTTAATATTTAATTTTCAGGTTAAGGATCCAATTCAGGCTGAAATAGTAAAAGTGGTTCCAACATCCAATAATGGATTCTCAGAATTGGTTAAACTGCATCATACAAAGGTATTTATTCACTATTTGCCACTTGCCACATCATCAACTTAACGGACAATAAACTCTGTCTATTGAACCATTTATCTATTGAACCATAACAGATAGATACTTTCTCACATTATGTATTTCTATTTAATAAAATAAATAAACAATAATAAATATATAGGGACATATCTTTATTCGTCCAAGGACATATCACACAAATTGAGCTAGCTCCACAGTAAGTTGTGAACTTGTGTCATAGGATGCTAACTCAATGATACTATTTTAGATACTTATATAGATAAACATCCAAGATCCAGGTCAATCTGAAAAAGATTGTTTTATATCTTCACCTGACCCAGGATCAAACCCGGGAACCCTTGTGTCGCAAGCTGGCATGTTAACCGCTGCACTATGGAGCTTGCTTTCTATTGCTATGTAACTCATACCAACATTGTTGTTTTATCTTTATATGTATTATTTTTTAAATATAGTATCATACTTTGGCAATTAGGGGATTTGTCCATATATATTTATTTATTGCTGCTATAAGTAATAACAATTAATGAAAACATAATAAATGGTTACACAAGAAACATATATTTCTGTTTTTTTGTAGTTAAATAATGTTTAATCTGTCAAATATGATTTGTTCTTGGCCAGTTCTTTCTTCAGAAATTGATGAGAAATTACATATAAAACCCGATAAGTAACCATATCATGGCATTCTCACCTATATCATTGTCTTATTGTTTTTGTATAAAAAATAGAACAGATACATGTTTTGAATTCAATATAAATATTTTATGAATACTTTGTTATGCTTACAATCCAGTGAGGAATAAAAATAAACATTCTAACATAATGTGGTAAATAACAACATGGAAATATGGAGATTTTTATAAGAATACAGCTAGTCCATGATAAATAGTGTTGAAAATTAATGCAAGATTTTTAGTACCCATAGTACTGTAATGCTACACTATGCTTAAAAACAGGCATCACTGATGTGGTCAGCAAAACTGCTGTGCTAGAATAGCAACAGAGTATAAATAAATAAATATAAAATATATGGGCACATACCACACAAATGGAGTTAGCACAACAGTAAGTTTTGAACTTGTGTCGTAGGATACTTATATAGATAAACATCTAAGACCCAGGTCAATCTGAAAAAGATTCCATCATGATCTGACCGGGGATCGAACCCGAGCACCCTTGTGTCACAGGCTGGCGTGTTGACCACTTCGCCACAGAGCTCGCCATTGAAAATGGATGCCTAAATATGAGATACTTTTCAAAAAGACTGGTCGAGGTTAACATCCGTCAGGGACAAGTGGAGAGAGTTTGCCCAGCAGTGGGATAATATAGGTTATTAAAAAAAGTACTGTAAATAACAAATTAAATTCGTTACTATAAAGTAGGTATCCTATATTTCATAATTTTCAGTCCACCAAAAAGGGAAGTCTTAATCCGGACGTGTGGTTCATATTCCAAAAGAGCAAATATGTGTATGACTGGGATAAAAAGACATTCCATACAGTTGAGTTTCCAGTTAACAAAGCATATGAAGAGTACATGGAATCAAAAGGGTACTCAGATGACGAAGCTATTGATGTGGCTGAGAAAGAGTTTGGAAAGAATGAGATGATTATGGTAACTACTTCTTTATTTTAATTTTGAGTGGCTTTATACTTCTCATCTAAGCGTTTTTACAGTTAGGAAGCTCTTGTTCATTGGAGACCCGGATCTATGCCTTAATATGAGTTAATAAATTTATTACGACTGGACTGACAGACTGCCTCATATCCACTCTCCTTAGGTAGCTCCGGGATAGCAAAAACTTGCAAAAATAAAGTAGAAGTATTTTACTATGCCAGAAATCAAACCACAGGCTATACCATCTGATACCCGTGGCAAACTTTTACTGTGGGGCCCATAAGAGCGTAAGCGAGTAATCGATCACTGAACTACAGTGAGCGATTACTCGCTTACGCTTACATTACAAACCCCTCGCGCTCTTCTACACGTGGCTGGTCCCCCTAGGGCCGGGGACCCGTGGCATTTTGCCAGCACTGCCACCCTGTAGTTACGCCACTGGTACGAGAGTGGATTGCACTTATTTGATTTTCCTACCTACCTTATGGCATTATAGCTTAATAACAGCCATCATGCAAAAACAACCATGACAAATTGCTTATCTTTCTTTTTAAGGCATGGTTGTTATACTCTAGTGGAAGTGGCTGTTTACTCAGAAGCAAATCGTAGTAGATTAAATTTTAAAGTAGTTAATTGGTTCAACATTAA
Source organism: Elegia similella (assembly GCA_947532085.1). NCBI lineage: Eukaryota > Metazoa > Arthropoda > Insecta > Lepidoptera > Pyralidae > Elegia > Elegia similella. Next base: position 9,825,508 of record OX383928.1, read on the forward strand.
AGTAGTTAATTCCTCTAATGTAGTATAATTTATTTATTTTGTAATTCACACACTTGTATTCAAGGGGAGGTCTCTGGAGATCTGTTACAGTCTCCACCATCTGAGATGATACCACAAAGCCAATTCAATATGTAATCCTAACCTTGCAATTTTTAGATTGTTGGAGAAAATGTATATATTTTTATCTTTATCTATCCTTATAAATATGTATTTATTCAATATCTGTGTTTTAGGTTGTACCTGAGTTCATGGAACTGTTTAAAGAAAGGGCGACAGCACCATTCTTTGTGTTCCAAGTATTTTGTGTTGCTCTGTGGTGCCTTGACAAATATTGGTATTATTCCATATTTACATTAGTGATGCTAGTAATGTTTGAATGCACACTCGTACAGCAGCAATTGAGAAACATGGCGGAAATAAGAAAAATGGGTAATAAGCCATACAACATATATGTTTATAGAAATAGAAGATGGCGACAAATAATGAGTGATCAGCTTTTACCTGGCGATATTGTTTCCTTGACTCGGTCGCCGAATGAAAATCTAGTACCCTGCGACATTGTTCTTCTAAGAGGATCCTGCATAGTTGACGAGTCTATGCTGACTGGCGAAAGTGTGCCCCAAATGAAGGAGTCCTTAGAAAATGAGAAAAACCTAAAGCAGAACCTTGACCCTGAAGGTGACGGGAAGTTACACATGTTGTTTGGTGGCACAAAGATTGTGCAGCATACATCTCCTATTAAGAACGTATCGTCCGGCCTCAAAGCCCCAGACAATGGATGCATTGGTTACGTAATCCGAAACGGCTTTAATACGTCGCAAGGGAAATTATTGAGGACAATCCTATTTGGCGTCAAGAGGGTCACTGCTAATAATCTTGAGACATTCGGCTTCATTTTGTTCTTGCTTATTTTCGCGATTGCCGCGGCTGCGTATGTTTGGATCAAGGGGTGCGAGGATCCCGCGAGGAATAGGTATAAGCTATTTTTAGAATGCACTTTAATTCTAACGTCAGTTGTGCCTCCGGAATTACCAATTGAATTGTCTCTAGCAGTCAACACGTCATTATTATCGCTATCCAAATTGGCAGTGTTTTGTACTGAACCTTTCAGAATACCATTTGCAGGCAAAGTGGAAATATGTTGCTTTGATAAGACTGGAACTCTTACAAGTGATAATTTAGTAGTCGAAGGTGTCGCGGGCATTGGAGATCATAAGGACGCCACTGTAATCCCACTTTCTGAAGCTCCAATGGAGACGATTCAAGTATTAGCGTCATGTCATTCATTAGTGCAGCTAGATGACGGCGTGGTCGGCGACCCATTGGAAAAGGCTACTCTTAAAGCAGCAGAGTGGAACCTCACGAAAGGTGACGCTGTTGTGCCAAAGAAAGGAAAGTCACCCGGTCTGAAAATTGTACATAGAAACCATTTCTCAAGTGCGCTTAAAAGAATGTCCGTTATAGCTGGCTACCAGCAGAACGAAAGGGGTTTCATGGAGACCCATTACATTAGTAGTGTGAAGGGTGCGCCGGAGACTGTCAAGACAATGTTGAAAGAAGTTCCTAGTCACTATGATCACGTGTATTTAACCTTGTCCCGGAGAGGTGCAAGGGTACTAGCTTTGGGATACAGGAATTTAGGTAAATTGACTTCACAAGAGATTAGAGATTTATCAAGAGAAGATGTCGAGTCGGATTTGACATTTGTTGGGTTCGTCATAATTTCATGTCCATTGAAGAATGATTCCAAGAGAGCTATCTCTGAAATAGTGAATGCAACACATTCCGTAGTTATGATCACTGGAGACAACCCGTTGACGGCGTGTCACGTCGCCAAAGAGTTGAAGTTTACTAAGAAAAGCGAGGTTCTTATATTAACGCCTGACGAAGGTAAATGGGGCTGGAAATCTATAGACGAAGAAATGAATTTACCGGTGGAACCGTTCAAGACAACCAAACAATTAACCTCGAAATTTGATCTTTGTATTACGGGAGAAGGTCTAACATTCCTAAATGAACATCATCACAAGTTTCTTAAAGAACTGATGCCTCATATCAAAGTGTTCGCTCGGTTCGCGCCTAAGCAGAAGGAGTTTGTTATAGTTACACTGAAGTCCCTAGGATATACCACACTGATGTGTGGTGATGGCACCAATGATGTTGGTGCTCTGAAACATGCAGATGTAAGTTATTAATATAATTATATACCTTTGATAGTTAATTATATTTTACTTAGATATTTATTAAATTGTACCAAGATCGAATCACTCAGACTCCAGTTGAAGAATTATTGTGGTTGCCGGCTTGATATTAGCTGGGACGCCAGATGTTTGTTTCGCGCCTTCTTCCAGTAATAGTTATACTGCATTCCTCTAGGTAGCACTTGCGTTAAATGAACTTGATAAAACGACGAGCTTACGGAAAGCATCGCGCAAAACGTTCATTTGTAGTCCGTCTAGACCCCCATTTGCATGGATTGGATGGATGCCTATCCAATCCATGCAAATGGGGGTCTAGACTTGGCTTATTTTTAATGATATGGGGAGGTTTACGCGGTGATGACGTCAGCAACATTTCGCAGAATAAACTATAATTTTTTGCGAAAACGAAACAAATGTTTACATTAGTTTGGGGGGACGGGGTAGAGCTTTTCTTACTTTTGCTGGTAAGAGAGGGGAGGGGTTAAATATAACTGATATCCATACTAATATTATAAATGCGAAAGTAACTCTTGTCGGTCTGTCTTGTTTTCAACTATTGAATCAATTTGATATGGAGGCAGTTTGAGGCCCGGGGAAGGAAATAGAGTACCTTTCATTCCGGGAAATCTACTGTCCCTAGGGATCAACAGTAAAGCGGGCGGAGCTGCGGGCTAAAGCTAGTTCTGCATATGTTAAACTTGAACCGAAACAAAAAGTCTAATAAATGATGCTTTTGATTTTAGCAAGAATAAAATGGTTTACAGGTTGGCGTAGCGATATTAGCCAATGCGCCCGAGCGTCCTCGAGAGAGTCCGCGGGAGGAACGTCCGGTGGAGCCGGAGGCGCCGCGTCGCGCCGGGCCGCGCGACCTGCGCGCCGAGGCCCGCGCCGAGGCCGCCGCCAGGCTACGCCGGGCCATGAAGAAACTGGAGGAGGAAGACCAGCCGCAACTCGTGAGGCTGGGTGACGCCAGTGTGGCTGCACCCTTCACCAGTCGTTTGTCCAGTATTCTTTGCAGTAAGTTGTCTTTTGTTCAACGCGTCAGATTTGCGCGTGATAATATGTTAGATGTTTGCAATACTTCATGATGTATTTAGCCAAGGTTGGGTGCCAAGAAATCTCATAACCTCGACAAACCTGTGGCTTGAAAGCGTTATGTAAAACGTTTTCTTCGAACTTGTATCATCATCATCATCATTATCATTATCATTATATCAGCCGCAGGAAGTCCACTGCTGGACATAGGCCTCCCCCAAGGATTTCCAATACGGCCGGTTGGAAGCGGCCTGCATCCAGCTGCCTCGAACTTGTAGTAAAAAATTTAATTTGAAAAAAAAATCGTAGTTATGTAATATGTTCTTTGAATAAATTTTGTGTCTAAGTTTAGGCTAAACAAATAATCATCAACCCTCATTTGTCAAATGGCATATACATAACTCAAGTTGCTCTAGACGAACCGTTAATGTTTCCAGTTTGCCACATAATCAAGCAAGGCCGTTGCACCCTGGTAACCACGCTGCAGATGTTCAAGATCTTGGCTCTGAACGCACTGATCTTGGCGTACAGTCAGTCGGTGCTGTACCTCGACGGGATCAAGTTCAGCGACACGCAGGCCACGTTGCAGAGCTTACTGTTGGCTTCGTGCTTCTTGTTCATATCGAGATCCAAGGTGAGACTAATATCCTGTCTCTTTACGCGCTGATCTTGGTGTACAGTCAGTCAGTGCTGTACCTCGACGGGATCAAGTTCAGCGACACGCAGGCTACGTTGCAGAGCTTACTGTTGGCTTCGTGCTTCTTGTTCATATCGAGATCCAAGGTGAGACTAATATCCTGGCTCTGAACGCGCTGATCTTGGTGTACAGTCAGTCAGTGCTGTACCTCGACGGGATCAAGTTCAGCGACACGCAGGCCACATTGCAGAGCTTACTTTTGGCTTCGTGCTTCTTGTTTATATCGAGATCCAAGGTGAGACTAATATCATGGCTCTGAACGCACTGAACTTGGTGTACAGTCAGTCGGTGCTCTACCTCGACGGCATCAACTTCAGCGACACACAGGCCACGTTGCTGAGTCTTCTCCTAGCTTCGTGCTTTTTGTTTGTATCGAAATCCAGGTGAGACTAATATCCTGGCTCTGAACGTGCTAATCTTGGCGTACAGTCAGTCAGTGCTCTACCTCGACGGCATCAAGTTCAGCGACACGCAGGTTACGTTGCAGAGTCTGCTCCTAGCTTCGTGCTTTTGTTAATATCGATCTCCAAGGTGAGACTGATACTGGCGCTGAAGATTGTGATTTACGAGTGATATCTTCTGTTTCCTCGTTTTCCACTAGATGACATCGGTTTCAAATGACATGTCTTGCCTATTCATCTATTGTGACATTTTCTAATATTTAATACATTTTCGTGTTAAATTTCGTTATATTTGTGCACTAGGTACTGCTCCTGCAGTATGCCAGTATCCACATCTTTTATATCATGGTATAAACAATCCGCGTCTTCCTCTTTATTATAACGTAAGCAATAGGACAGCGATACTCAAGAAATGCCATGTTGCCTGCAACATACGTAGATATAGACGTAGGGCTTGTAGTGTATTTTTCGTACTTCATTACTCTATACACGTCTGTACCATACAATGATTGGGAATCCTTTTGTACAAAGGGTTATTATTATTCTTATATTAATCATCTTTATGTGTTTTTCCAGCCTCTAAAACAGTTGTCGAAACAACGGCCTCTGCCAAACATCTTCAACGCGTACACGATTATGACGGTTCTTACGCAGTTCGCAGTACATTTTCTGTGCCTCGTCTACTTGGTGCATGAAGCTACTGCCCGGTCACCTGGCAGGTAAGAATGAAACAAATATTCAATGAGTTTTTTCTGAATATAGCAGCGGCACAGTATAAGTACTAAGTAGTACTTACGTACAGAAGTCACTCTGCAAAGGTATTCAAAGAATCAACTCAATGTAGTTAGTGATACGGTGTGATTTAGCTCGCGTCAGAACGCAGCACCTTTTAGTTTAGATACCTACAGCATGCCAATTTTATCCTTGCTAATATTATAAATGCGAAAGTGAGTTTATTTGTTTGTTTGTTACGCTTTCACGCCGTAACTACAGAACCGATCATCATGAAATTTTGCATACAAGTTCTCTGGAGTACGGAGAAGTATATAGGCTACCTTTTATCCCGGGAAAAAGTACTATACCCGAGGGATCGGCATTGATGCGGGCGGAGCCGCCGGCGAAAGCTAGTACCTTTATAAAATTAACGTAAAATGAACATACAAGGCATAATTCGTTGAAGTCGGTGAACAGATATGACCAAACGCGCGTCGTTCCTATCGGATTTGTTCGGTTTTCACCTTCGAAGGGGTCATGTCGATACCGACACGGGGGTGTCGGTATCGACAATAGTGAGGTAGATGTATCATTTATCACGCCCGGGCGGGTCGCTAGTATAATGTATATTTATGATATACTCCAATATTTACAGAGACACAAAGCCGAAGTTGGACATGGATCTCGCAGAAGACGAAGAACGCGTGTTCGCGCCGGATTTACTCAACAGCACGGTGTACATTATCTCTATGGCGCTGCAGATTTCCACTTTCGCGATCAACTATAGGGTATGTTGTACCAGTTTCATTCAATTTGACAGCCAACCAAATTCTTTATATATTTTTGATTAATAAAGCTATTTTTGGTTATAAAATCAAATCACGGCCTGAACCTTAAAAGTAGAACCTTGGTAGTCCAATCTAGCTCGTGTATAGCCACATTGCTAATTGACATGTTTCCTTAGATATTTGTCCATTCCTTTACCTGACCTGCGTGGTAAGAGAAGTTATACGTTTTTTGTTATCTTCTAGACCGGCATGGAAGAATGATTTAAATAAATATTGATAAACAACGACAGTTTTCACACGCCTAAATGTTGTATGTTTTTTTTAAATACTACTACTACTTCCTTTTTTGTTCGCCAGTTCGAATTATTAATAAACCTTCAATAAGTTCCGTGGTTGCATTATTTCATTGCAAACCTGTCGTTCCATTTATAAATTACACAACAGAAGAGTTTCAATAGTAATTTGGCTGGCCGCTAAAACACTTGCTGGCGTTTATTTGGCCAGTAGCAATAATGATTTATCTCAAACAAAGTTGTCAAAATAATGTTCCAATTTCCAAACATGTTTGAAAAAGTAACATTTGATGTTTTTATTTTCAGGGAGAGCCATTCATGGAGGGTCTCCGCGACAACAAGCCTTTGCTATACAGTATCGTGGTGTCGGGAGGCGCAGTTCTCGCGTTGGCGGCCGGCATCATTCCTGAGCTCTCCAACATGTTCGAGATCGTGTACTTCCCGCCAGATGTAAGTACTAATTTGCTAAATGGTTTATCACGCACATTTTAGCCATCAATTTTAAAGTGAAAACCCATTTAAACATGTTGTATCATTACCACCTATTTCTTTTATCTGTTTATCCTTCTCGAGTTGACTGGGAGAGATGCTTTTAGCATTAAGTTGACCTACTGTAGCTCTATAGGCTCAAAAAGATTTAAAAAAAAAAAAAAAATTATACGATTTTTTGCCCTTTCTGTATGATGTGCTATAGTGTCGCGTAACTTATAGTAGTTTATTTCGAGTAACAATTATTTTTTGTTGTTGACTCAAGTATATCTTAAAGTGCTCTAGGATTTAAAACTATGTAAAGGATTTTATACTTTATGCACGGGTCACTTGATCAGCATAAAAACTCATCGCCTAGTAGCTAACATCTTACGTGAGTAAACCGTATATCAGGGAAAGAAACCCCTATGGAGGTATTTTTCCGCTCTCCCTACCAGAGTCTCGGACGACATCCAATTGCGCTTACAAAAAAGGCCATAATACAAAAAATGATGCATTGATTACTAATCTGCTGATGAAGTAAACGTCCGAATTGTGCTAACTTGAAAAAATGGGTTGCTATCGACCTACTTAAGGTGCTTAGATGAGCGAAACTAGGGTCACCCGACATTTTATTACTTTACTCGTAAATAAAAAAAATATCAAAGAATTGATCATTTTTATTATTTTGAATTGAAACTAAGATAAATATTTTGGCCAGAAGTGGCCACTTTTTGGCGGTAATTAATAATTATCTTAATTTATCAAATCAATGAAAACAATACCATAAATACATACTACAAGTAACGTAAAGATTTAGATTTTTTTTAAATTTGATCTTATTTAGTAGTAGAAATAAAATGATGGGTATATTTTTTCGCAAAATCTAAGCCCCTACTTATGTTTCTCACGGTAGCTCTAATAAAATATTTAATTGTTTCAGTACCGGCTGATATTAGTGCAAGTGCTTATAGCAGACATGGTGTTCGCGTACCTGGTGGACCGCCTCTGCTTGTGGTTGTTCGGAGAAGGCTCGTTGCACACGTAACAGACCAACACCCAAACGTACTAACCTCGATTATACCAGTACGCTGGACTGACTATGCCTTCTGACATGACAGTTATTTTTGTATCCTTATGATGACTTTTCTAGTCGCAGTAAAAAAATGTAATGCAGCCGCATAAAAAAAAACAACGGGTTGCACTCTGGGAGTGCTGGCAGGAGTGAAAACTTGGCACGGTAGAAATAGAGGGGGATATTACTTCCTCTCCTACGCCGCGCCGGCGGTCTCATGTCACGTGTTAGTCTTACGAATTTCCGATCACGTCACGTAACGCGAGTTTAATTTTTTTTACCCATGCCAAAAAGTGCACAACGCCGCTTTTCACTTCAAAAATCGCCATTTTGTTTTCCGTAAAATGAGCAAAATGGGTATAGTTTTTCGCGCAATACAACGTGTAAAAGTCTCAATTTGTAATGTTTCATGCGGCTATTACTCTGCAATAGAATTTTAAAAATGTCTGAACGATTATCGCGAAATAAAAACCTGTATACATCATGATCATATTAATGTTTTCGTATCACCTTTCTTCTATCTCACTTCTATACTATACTCTTTATGTAGCCGTCTATGTGAGTGCGAAAAATATCACATCAAACATTCCATCTTTTTCTATTGTTCCTATTGCACTCACAGTCAAGTATAAGACTATTGTAACTTACGAATAATAATTCTATAGAAGCGTGACTAATCCCGAAAAATTATTCCATGCGATATGTACCGGAGCGGGCGGGGCGTAAAATATGAACAGGGCGGCGCGCTAGTTCGCCGTGATAGCTTAAGTCGTGTGGTTGTATCGCGAGGTTTTATTGAAGATATTCTTGTGTTCTTTCGCAAATTTTATTTATCAAATATGCCATAATGTGCCGTGAAGTAGTGGTATGAAATTATTTGTAGATTGTAACTAAAATTGGGTCCTTAATAAGACTTTTAAGCAGGTAGGTAATATTCAGTTCAGCGTATTAGAGCGTATATGTCAGTAACCAAATTTCCCTGTTATAGCTAATATATTTTTATGTACATATTGTAAACGTTATGTTATTGTCGGTGGTTCGGTGTGGGTGTGCGAGGGACAAGTTGTAACTGCTCAAATATGACGTGCATTTAAGTATGGATGTGTTATAATATTTATGTAATAAATGTGTAGTAATTTGAAAAGTTTTTTCTTACCTGTCGTTGCCTAAATATTGTAAAGCAACTATTTAAGGGTCTGCCGGCCTATTTGCTAACTCAGTGTACAACGTTTTGATAGACACTTCAAAATACATTGCAGCTTTCGTATGATTGGCAATTTTTATTTAAGATATATAAAACGTTATGTATTTTGAAGTGACCATCAAAACGTTGTACACTAAGTTAGCAAATAGGCCGGCTGGTGACGCATGTCTTCATAAAAACAGTGAAAGGGATATATTTAATAAATACTTAGCTGCCCTGGCGAACTTCGTTGCGCCATTTTTTTTGTCGTAATTATATCTTATATTAATAGTTATTTTGCTCTTCTCGGGATGAAAAGAGGCGTCGGCAAACTAAGAATACATAACAGTACCCCTTCTTTTGTAGCCGTGGGTAAAGTAGGTTGTGTTATTCGAAAGCAGTGTTTGACAGGAATTGAAGTTTTTTGTATTATCAACAAATCAAAGATTCACAACAAAGAAAAAATTTGCACCCGTTCTTAGGTAATGTAAGTGTTTGATAAACCCGAATTAGTTTTATATATTAAAAAGTTTAAAATTAAGCATTAAATCTATTTATCTCAGCTTTGTTAATGTGCCTTTGAAGGTAAAAAAATACCATTATGAACATGTAGTTTCCAATATTTTTCACTTGCGTACGTAGTTTGGTTACTCATAAGCTCTATAACACATTTCTCCGTAAGTATATGGATTAGTTTTCTTAAAATATCTACCTTATTTCCTAAAGGACGGAAGGCGCGTTGAACAACGCTCCGAACCTAGGTACAGTCCTCATCCCATCTCGCTCGCTCGCGTAGCGCCCCCGTAACATGCAGGTGAAACAGCAATAATCTGGGTATGTCTCCATCGTCACGTCAAGATCCCGCGGTTGTACAATCAAGTCAATAAAGTCAAGGTGGGGGCCGGCAAGGTGGGGTCACAATCATCAAAATCCCGTTCCGTTCTTCCTTAGCCTTACGCCTGAATACTCAAAAGAAACTTACACTAAAACACTTACTTACGGCTCATGCTGTGTTTGTCTCCCTAGGTTAATATAATCTAGACAGTGACAGCACGAGATTTTAAAAACGTTTTTTAGTTAAAATGCTTTTGCGTATCTTCCAAATACTCAAAAGAATCTTAACAGCTAGAGTCTTTGTGTGCTATGTAATTCTAGACTTGACAGAACGAGATTTTAGAATGTATGCGACCGGTTAACTAAAATCAACAAGACCTAGGTATATGAAGTGTCAACTGGCACTTGCAGGTAGGTTCTTCTCCGAAAATATATGATCCAAGCTCCGAATCGAAGAAATAAAATATTCTTATTTATATCATTGACATTGTATTCAAGCTCCAACTATAAGCTTTCAGCGTTATACTATTTACATTTTCACTTATAAACATATACGGGAATAGTCAAGCGAAAACACAATAGTTCTAACGTCCTTTAGGTTTGACCACAGAACGTATATGCTCTGTGGCTTTTACGCAATCACAAAACTGTCTTTTAGTGTTCCCATCCGTGGCCAGCGTGTCCGTAGCCGTCAAGTCCGTAGTCGCCGAGTCCGTGGCCTCCGAATCCGTAGCCGCCGAGTCCGTGGCCACCGAGCCCGTGGCCGTCAAGTCCGTGGCCACCGAGCCCGTGGCCGTCAAGTCCGTGGCCACCAAGGCCGCCGCTCCAGCCCCAGCTACCGAGACCAAGTCCTGATCCTAGTCCGTGGTGATTAGCTCCTAAACCAAGGCCCCATGCGCTAGTAGCGATAGCTGGGATAACAGGTGCAACTTGTGCAATTTTGGCAACCGGGGCCAGGTATTGTTGGGGGTGAGCAGCGGGTCCGATTCTTTTGACCTCAGCATTGAAGCCAGAGACGGGGTCGGCAGCGTAGTTGACGACTCGAATGGTGCCGTCGGGCTCTGAGAGGGAGTAAGAGCCCTTGACTACGCCACCGTCGCGGTGTTCGGTCTGGGCTTTGTTGTCGCCGGTTAGGGGGTCACTCACGGCATAGTTGAAGCCGTATCGAGGAATGGACTGAAACATGTACGATTGTACTATTATTTGGGCCAATCGGGAATAACATGTAGGATTGTTTAATCTAAAAATTAACTCCCTCCACCAGTTATTGATATTTAATGAATGCACAAATTGGTCAACATACTGAATAAAGTCTTTTTGAAATAGTTATATCAATTAGTAATTCTGTGTGTTACAAATATCAATAGGTATATTTTGTATGCGAGCGTAAATGGCAATGGTAGTAATAAAGGCGTGTTCACCTTTAGATTAAACAATCTTTAACTAAGTTTGATATACAAGATGCATACACGTAGGTACATGTACAACAAGAGCGGGGATTTTGCATTATAGAGGTAGATGTAGGTGCCTAAATACGAGAACCTAAAGATAAAAACTTTCTCAAACTTGGTTTTGTCAGTTTGAGCAGCTAGTAATACTTAATTATACTAAGTAAAAATTTTACGTAAAGGAAAAAAAAATAAGATTATAATCCATGTGGGCTTGGACATTAGGGTTGGCTTTAGCTAAGAAGATGAATCAAATTTATACTAATATTATAAAGCTGAAGAGTTTGTTTGTTTGTTTGTTTGTTTGTTTGAACGCGCTAATCTCAGGAACTACTGGTTCAAATTGGAAAATTCTTTTTGTGTTGGATAGTCTATTTATTGAGGAAGGCTTTAGGCTATAAAACATCACGCTGCGACAGACTAGCTCCGTGGCGCAGCGGTCAACACGCCTGCCTGCGACACGGAGTGACCGGGTTCGATCCCCGGCCAGGTCAAGATGGAAAATGATCTTTTTCAGATTGGCCTGGGTCTTGGATGTGTATCTATATATGTATTTGTTATAAAATATAGTATCGTTGAGTTAGTATCCCATAACACAAGTCTCGAACTTACTTTGGGGCTAGCTCAATCTGTGTGATTTGTCCGTATATATTTATTTATTTAAAAAAAAAAAAAAAGAAAAAAAAAGTAGGAGCGAAGCATCAATTGTTTGGAAATCGGGGAAAAATTATTCATTTATACTAATAAATCATAATTACAGAAATTGCCGCGGACGAAGTCGCGGGCAACAGCTAGTGTAGTTATATAGCCAAATATACTTACAATGGAGTCAACTAAAGGTAGGGAGGGTGCAGCAGCAGCCACTCCTAAGAAACAAACGATCTGAAAAAAGAAATAAGGATGTAAAATATTGTTCCTTGCAAGGAAACTTAGCTAGGGGTTGTAGGCGTGATACAAGAAGGTAGCTGGCACGGCAAACCAAGCCTATGGGTGCGACTATCCCCTTGCGAGGGTAGTCAGGTTTTTAACCCTTTGACCGCGAACGTCGGATAAATCCGCCATACATTTTCTATGACAATGTCTGTCGGATTTATCCGCCGTTCGCGGTCAAAGGGTTAAGATACATAGTGTACCTAATTATCTTTTAATTATCCTGAAAGAAATTTGGCTGCCCATTCTGTTAATCTACTTCTACATTTTATCCGTGAATGGAAGCCGTTCACATATTTTCCGATTTTTTGTTTGCTGATTAGTTTAAAAAATACTTTCAATTGATTCATATATATAATTTGAAACTTCTCAAAGTTGATAGGTCGTCTGGCTGGTTGGATAAATCAGTTCCCATATACAGGGTTATAGTTAACTAACGCAAAACCTGCTAAAGAAGACTTAGGGACATCATTACTAACAACTTTTTTATGACTTTTACCTAAACGCAATACATAGTAACATCTTACATACATTAGCTTTTGTGTGGATTTCAATCAAACGTTAACTCTATGCTGCCGGCCGCGTGCCACGTGAGCGTAGGTACCAACTATTACTCCATAGCGCTGATTGCCTTAGAGTTAAGACGAGTAGAATTCCAAAATTTCATTTTTTTTTATGTGAAAAGGAAACATCGAATTACAAAAAGCCATAGAACGAGCGAGTTAATATTGATGTACCTTATTCACCTTTAGGAGGTCATGCGTTAGATACCACATTCCCTGTATATTAACTGGTACATATTGATATGTCTTCTAAAAAAGTTATACTTACTAATATATAAAAAAAAAACTTACTGCGACGTGTGTGAACATTGCTGGCTGATGAAGAACTTCAGTCCTACTGTAACGAATAGATCCCGACCTCCGCTTTTATATTGTGCATTTGTCAATCGCCATTATCCTTCCTTTTCACGCTTATTGGTTATTCGATTACACAGCCGAATATTTTCATAAATTGCCCTGAAATCAGAGACTTATTAAAATGCGGCTGACATTCATTAGCTGATGTTTTGCATTTTCACGATCCTTGTTGCGCGACGGTCGGCGGCGTTACTTTCATTTTCATTTTTTTGACACGTCTTATAAACCGATGAACGCCAGTTGCACACACGTCAAAGTGTCACGTTCCGCGTGCAAGCGGGAGCGCGGAACAAACGATGGAGAGGCAGGATCGGCCTAAGCGTTGGGCTTGTGACGCATCCATCTCACTTACACCGTTATCACGTAAAATTATCGTCCGCAAACCGACTTTACGTTATAATAGATTCTAATGTGAAACTGAACTGTACTTATCTACTAACTGAAAGAAAGAAATAAAAAAAAGACTGTTAATCAATCGCTAAAACTTATCAATATTAGATTATAATGAATCTGTAAGGGCTGGTCATGGAGTAAGTTACTTTGTTTTCAGAGATATCGTATTTATAAGCTCTATACATGTTACTGAAACTAAATTAGCAATTTTTTTAGATTTCTTTTTCTGTATGTAACTTTAAAACAAATTTACTGAATTTTATAAAACTTGGTAGATTAACATTTTGACGTGCAGGACACAGTGCTACGGCTAATATACCATACTAGCTGTTACCCGCGGCTTCGCCCGCGTTCATGTCGATCCCTCGGGAACAGTATTTCCCCAGAATTTCCCCAAATGAAAAGTAACCTATGTCCTTCCCCGGGCCTCAAACTACCTCCATACCAAATATCTGTTCAATGTTTTTTTATAAGTGTTTAATCAACTAATATGTAGGAAGCCATGTTTCATTAGTTGATTTTCAAATTCATTGTAAAATGAGTTGAATCAAATACCTCACTTGTAAAAGTTGGGTAGTTGTGTAGGTGACGTAAGCCTTAATACGTATAAGGGAAAATGGGATATGGTGGAGAATTTCGGCGCCGAGATTGAATTGTGCGGTAGCTCAGATGGTCTGCCGTAGATGGTAGATGGTATGCTCTGGCATAGGTCGTACATAGACCTAGGTCGCCGGTTCAAGTCACTCCGCATGAAATTTTTCACCATATTTTATTTCTTCATTTATTAAGAGTATATCTGTTCAATGGTTGAAAAGTGTGAAAAGACGACAGAAAGACACCTATAAAGATCTTTTTTAATTGTAGTTGTTTTAGGGGTCCGAACAAGGAACCCTTATAGTTTCGCCATGTCTGTCCGTCTGTCCGTCCGCGGTTTTTCTCAGAGACTAAAAGTAGTATAGAGCTGTAATTTGGTATGGATATATATATTAATCATGCCAAAAAAACAGTGAAATAAAATGTTGAAAAAAAAAATTTTAGTGTAGCTCCCATACAAGTAAAAAAGGGAGTAATTTTTTTTTGCGGCTTCCCCAACGTTTGTGGTGTTGTTGAATAGGTCTTTCAAAAATATTGTGAGGTTGTAAACATCATTTTTCGATTTACTTATCCGTTTCGGAAATATTTGGTTTTATAATCCAAATTTCCAGTGCCATCCCCTCTATCTACTAAATGGTAAATGTACTCGGTAAAGTAAAATTTCATACAAATTGAATTAAAAATTAGTTAAGACAGTTGTTCATTACGTAAAACAACTACTGAATATAAATTTTCGAACCACGTAAAGTTAAGTAAATATGAAATCATAGCAGTTTTAATAATAATAATACCTAAAATAATAGCAATGTGTTTACGTTCGACAGCGTGCGGCGCTTGGCGGAACGATAGGAGGCCGCTTGGTATCTATTAAGCTCGGGAATCAAAGTAGGTAATATACCTACGAAATCTTATCACCAGCGCTTGCCTCTACTCGTGGTGGTACTCAAATGGATAATATTTTTTTCTAATTTCTCTTGTGAAGTAGGACTTTATAAATCTTTCTTCAGTTACCAACGTCTTATGTGGGCTCGTTTTTAGATGTTAGATAATGGTACGGAACCCTTGGTGTGCGAGCCCGACTGTCACTTGGCCAGTTTTTATACTTCTAAGTCTTGAAATGAAAAAAAATCCATACAAACTTTACCCCCCTATTTTACTCCTTCAGGGGGAAATTTTGTACATTTCACCTACACAGATCTTTTAATTGTAACCGAAAACGTACATACCTTTTTTTATACATCTAAGTCCAGAAATAAGAAAATTTCCATACAAATTTTACCCCCCTATTTTACCCCTTAAGGGCGAAATTTTGTCCATTTTACCAACACAGATCTTTTTTGATTGTAATCGAGAACTTATATACCTATTTTTATACTTCCAAGTCTAGAAATGAGAAAAGTTCCAAACTAACTTTACCCCCTACTTTACCTCTTTAGGTAGGAATTTTGTCTAGTTCACCTACAGAGATATTTTTTAATTTTAATCGAAAACTTATACACATGCTTTCATATTTCTAAGTCCAGAAATGAGAAAATTCCATATAAACTTCACCACCCTATTTCACTCTCTCAGTGGTTGAATTTCAAAAATACTTTCTTATTGTTCATTCACATCATAAAAAAAACCCCGGCACAGTAGTTTCGGCTGTGCGTTGATATATGTCAGGTTTGCCTTTTGCTCGCGGCTCCGCCCGCGTTAGTGTGGATCCCTCTGGAACAGTAGAATTACCCGGAATGAAAGGTATATGTCCTACCCCGGGCCTCAAAATACCTCCATACCAATACCAATTTCATCTAAATTGATTCAATGGTTGAAGCGTGAAAAGAAGACAGACAGAGTTACTTTCGCATTTATAATATTAGTATGGATTTGGTTCATGGCTTTCAGTGAAACACCTTAATATTGAATTTCAATCGAATAACTTCATAAACGAAATGTTTCATACTATATTTGCATCCCAGTTTTACCCCCTTAAGGGATGATTTTTGAGGAAAATAATTTAACTCGTGTTTCATGCCTTTTAATAAAGTACCTTCATGCTGAATTTCATTCGAATTACGTCAAAAAACACCAAAGTTTCATTCTAACTTTGCACCCCCGTTTAACCCCCTAAGGGATGAATTTTGAAAAATATATTTTACTCATGTTTCATGCCTTTCAGTAAAGAACTTTCACGCTGAATTTCATTAGAATAACTTCAAAAACGGCAAAGTTTCATACTAACTTTGCACCCCCGTTTTACCCCCTTAGGGAGTGAATTTCCAAAAATCCTTTCTTAGTGCTCCCCTACGTTATAAAAGGAAGCCCTGTGCAAAATTTCAAGTTTCTAAACCTTATAGTTTATGCCCTGCGTTGATATGTCAGTCAGTCAGTCAGTCAGTCAGCTTCTCCTTTTATATATATAGATAGGTAGGTATAGCGAGTATTGTACACCTATGTAAGACTCACGTTGGACTACCAGACTACTTGACAATCTCGTTCAGATTATCACAAAGCTAGAATTCATATTACCTTTATTTTATTGCTTTGTGATAATCTCGGAAAAATGATTATTTACTCGAGTTTTACATGATCGATCGATAGAAACGATTACGCAGTTACGCACCGATCAAATTAATTGACAGGAAGTCCGCCATAAATGTTAAACACAGATGCATAAGTCAGCCAATTAAATCATTTGTTCACTTGATTGTGCCATGAAAACGCCTAATTAGGGTTATGCAACAAGGTACACGCAATCAGACGCTGAAAATGTATGCAGTAAGTACTTGCAACTAGAGCTATAAAGTATGAGAAATCAAATAAGTATCCTGTGAATTGGTTACAAAAATACTTTGTTTGTTTTTTGTTTGTCAAGCTTATTGTACTCACACAGAAAGAGACAGATGGAAAACAGGAAAGTTAAATAAACAATGGAGTACTTAACCCATCAAGGGATCTCTTTCAGTCAACCAGCGAGTACCTTATTGAGAGGAATGTTAAATATTTAAGAATTTGGGTTGAAGTAAAGTATAAAATATACTTATTACAGTACATAGTCCTAATCCTAGCTATTGTATCGTAAGAGTAAGAGTAGTTCCTACTGACTAGGGTCTGAGGTTTAGCGAGTCAAAACATAGTTCGTATAATATAGTAACGATCATGGAACGGTATTTTTGGATGACCGATACATACCATCTAATTTTAATTCAAGAGTAACAAAAAATTTAAAATTTGGTTCCTAATACATTTTGAAGTTAGGTCAAAAAAGTGTAAATACAAAAGGAGTAGAACTTGTTATTACCTACATAATTACCATAACGTTTTTCCACAAGATTTGTAGTTTTGCCGGAAATCGAAATAAACCGTTTTTTACCCTTAAAAGCTCACCCCCTTCACCTTCCCGACCTCAGATCGCCCGTAATTTATTTTTTCTTTAATTTTTTTCTACTCCATTTGCAATGGGTTTCATCCTACTATAATTTAAGTATGTTTTATTAACTATTGGCTCTGGTCTACTAGGTTGCTTGTCGTGTGGCCAACACTAGTGTCAGAATTTTCAAGCTGCCTAAAGGCATCTGAGATACATTTGATCAGCTGAACCTACCCTGACTACCTACTGAATAACGAAAACAACCAATTAGCTCCAGCCTTAGTTGCAACTAATTCGGCCTCACTCGACCGCCTCATTACCCCTTTTCACTGAAACACTCTTTCCACTCAGACTTACACAAATTCACATTTGCAATCAGAGCCCGGAGAAAAGTTCCTCCCGCTTACCCCCTTCGCCCCCGCGCCGTGCCGCCTTTAATTAACAGAAAGTGGTTCATTAGAGCTTATTCATTAAAGCAAGGAGTAATTAGCGAACTCTAATGAATGCTGTAATAATGTAAGAGCGGCCGGCGGACCGCGGCCCGACTTCTACATTAATCTAGAACTGGGAATAATTTAGTAACGGCGTTAATTTATTACGGAGCTGATTGCGGGAGCTAACCGGATAGTGGAGGGTTGTGATGCTAGAACGGCGCTGGGGTAACGTGTTATATAGGGTTACCCAGCTGGACTAAATTGTCAGCGAGTCATGTTTATTATGTAAAACATAGATAAAAAAAAAAATTAGACTTCATACTTCTATGATGTAAAAGATATCGAATTCTTATTCTTTTCTTGCGTTGGTTCTGCTCAGAACTCAAAATGTTCAGGTTAAAACACTCGTTAAATTATTAATTGGTGCCAGAATCCGATGTTCTCAAACCAGTTCTATGTTTTTAGCCATGAAAATAAATACTCTACTTATACATTTTAATTTCATAACATTAAGTATTTCAGTTTTATTCACTGACTGGAACCTTAACTTGGCCTGCAACATGAGCACCGACTATGAAGAAGATTCTATTCACAATAATAACAATAATAATAAAGCGTCTTTATTCCATAGTTAATTGTTTATAGAACATTACAATAAAGGTGACATTACATTAAATTAAAAAATTAATTGATTTACATAATTAAATTTTCAATGTCTGTAAGTTAGAAATAGTAGTACTCTAGAAATATACGAAAAAATATTATTTAATTATGGACAAGGAGTCCATAATCCTTACTAATATTATAAATGCGAAAGTGAGTTTGTTTGTTTGTTTGTTTGTTACGCTTTCACGCCGTAACTACTGAACCGATCATCATGAAATTTTGCATACAAGTTCTCTGGAGTACGGAGAAGGATATACTAATATACATAGGCTACCTTTTATCCCGGGGAAAAGTACTATTCCCGAGGGATCGACATTGACGAGGGCGGAGCCGCGGGCGAAAGCTTGTTAAATAATATTTTTTGGGTAAAGGCCTCCTCCATCCATACACAATTAGGCATAATTGCATACATATTTTTGTGTTGCTATGGAAAGACCTTCCAAAAATGAACACATTAGTTGAAGAAACATTAAACAAAACTTAGATACTTATAAAAGTTATAAAATCACATGTTTTTAGAAGTTTTGAAATTTCTGAAATGCGTATAAATTCGTGACGTCACGGGCAAGCTTTTTGTGCGGGTGGCGTGAGAACTTTGTATGGTAGCTATATTTAGGTTATGCTATAGTTTATAGGTATTTTTTTTAAAGAAAACAGAGTGTAATAGGTCACAAAAAATTGTATTGGTATGATTGTATTTTAAGATTTTTATACTTTTAAAAATGGTTTTGCACAAATGATAATTTTACAAATCGATATTAAATTATTAGGTAGATGTATAACATTTACAATTAAATAAATAAATTATATAGGGACATATCACATAAATTGAGCTAGCCCCACATCAAGTTGTGAACTTGTATCGTAGGATACTAACTCACGATACTGTATTGTATAATAAGTAGACACTGTTATAGATAAACATCCAAGACCCAAGTCAATCAGAAAAAGATCGTTTTCCATCATGACCTGACCGGGGTTCGAACACGGGATCCCTTGCAGGCTGGCGTATTAGCCAGTGCGTCACAGAGTACGAAAAATGTTTAGTATAATCTCAACATAAGTCTAATACCGAAGTAATACTTGAGTATGACATAAGCATAAACTAATATTTTTCTATTTTTGGAGTTATCTTCACCTCTGAAAGTATCCTAATCCTAACTAATATTATAAATGCGAAAGTGAGTTTGTTTATTTGTTTATTTGTTTATTTGTTTATTTGTTTATTTGTTTATTTGTTTATTTGTTTATTTGTTTATTTGTTTATTTGTTTATTTGTTTATTTGTTTATTTGTTTATTTGTTTATTTGTTTATTTGTTTATTTGTTTATTTGTTTATTTGTTTATTTGTTTATTTGTTTATTTGTTTATTTGTTTATTTGTTTATTTGTTTATTTGTTTATTTGTTTATTTGTTTATTTGTTTATTTGTTTATTTGTTTATTTGTTTATTTGTTTATTTGTTTATTTGTTTATTTGTTTATTTGTTTATTTGTTTATTTGTTTATTTGTTTATTTGTTTATTTGTTTATTTGTTTATTTGTTTATTTGTTTATTTGTTTATTTGTTTATTTGTTTATTTGTTTATTTGTTTATTTGTTTATTTGTTTATTTGTTTATTTGTTTATTTGTTTATTTGTTTATTTGTTTATTTGTTTATTTGTTTATTTGTTTATTTGTTTATTTGTTTATTTGTTTATTTGTTTATTTGTTTATTTGTTTATTTGTTTATTTGTTTATTTGTTTATTTGTTTATTTGTTTATTTGTTTATTTGTTTATTTGTTTATTTGTTTATTTGTTTATTTGTTTATTTGTTTATTTGTTTATTTGTTTATTTGTTTATTTGTTTATTTGTTTATTTGTTTATTTGTTTATTTGTTTATTTGTTTATTTGTTTATTTGTTTATTTGTTTATTTGTTTATTTGTTTATTTGTTTATTTGTTTATTTGTTTATTTGTTTATTTGTTTATTTGTTTATTTGTTTGTTTGTTACGCTTTCACGCCGTAACTACTGAACCAATCATGATGAAATTTTGCATACAAGTTCTTTGGAGTACGGAGAAGGACATAGGCTACCTTTTATCCTGGGAAAAATACTATTCCCGAGGGATCGACATTGACGCGGGCGGAGCCGCGGGCGAAAGCTAGTAATAATATAAAAGGGTAAGTACTCGTAGATATACAGCGCCCGTGTGTAACATCCAGCTAATTAGTTGTGATTGAAGTGCGGTGTGTAATTAATTAATTTGCTTTTAAATCAACCGCAACTCGGCACTAAATGTTCAATTAAATTCCATTACATATTCATATCACCGGCTTTGCGCACCATTTATTTTTTCCTTTACTGCAGGCATAAGTATATTATTACGTATCTATTCGTCTCAACTAGGTAATAAATTGATAGTTTATTTAAAATTTGATTTGAAAAGTAACTGTTATTTCGTCGTTCATCGTATATACAAAGGAAGAAATATCCCAGAATATTTTTTAAATTATCTAATTTGGGCGACCAAGCTGCGCTATTTATTTTATATTTATATTTTTTCTATAGAAATGTAAGAATTGTTCGTTTAATGGTATAGGATTTGTCATACTAATCAAATTTTTGAACATACTTTTCAGATCTTTAGATCACACCGAGTCAATCATTTCTTATTCTGTACCTCCTACAACTTAAACAATCTTCCTATTTCTTCTGATCTATTTCTATATCTTTTTGACATTGTCTAGATGGATAGCAGTACTTATGTATGTACCTTCCCTTGCCGAGTTGCCATCAAATGAACCGAGTGAATGATATCGCATACCATAAAGCCGTCTATCCATTTGCGTTTCGAGCTGTCAGGTTCAGAGCGTATCGCAGACTACTACGCAATATGTATGTTTTTTTGTTGAGCCATATATCATCGAGCAGCCAACCTCAGCCTCAGCCTGAGTACTGCGCAACCATCGCAACTTAACATACGGCTCACATTCAGGACTGCTGACACCAAGATATCTGTAGGCCTACTTGTGTTATTATTTATCACAAATGTAGACATCAGCAAAATATGAAATCTTAGAGGTTGAATGGAAGGCTATCAATCTATTTGACAATGTCTCTATCAGCTTTGTGTATTTTTTGAACCATCTATAGACAGAAGCGGACAAGAGTCGGTGAGGTGAGACCTACTTTAAATCTCTCCACAACAGCAGTTTGGGTCGGTGGCAAAATTCCATTTGTACATCAGTTCGTCGCACCTTCCCTGCGAAGTCCGACATCTGTTTATTTGAGTAGTACTGGAGTGCGTGGTAGTTCCAAGCCAGGCACGGAGAAATTGGGGTCGGATATAAGACTCTTATTGACCACTATAGCATTTGTCCATCTATCCGACCACTCTTCCGCTGGCGTCGTATTGTTCTGCAAGGTTCTAGATGCATTAAAGCCGAAGGGTCTGCGCGATTTTAGACGCAGGTCACTTTTGGTATTGTCACTTTAATATTCATTACGATTTATGTATCTTAAATAAAAACAGTCAGTATACGAAAGCCGTAATGTATGTTGTAACTATTAAAACGTTGTACATAGAGGTGTCAAATTTAGGGAGTAGGCCTGCTGGTCTTCGAGCAGGTTTGTTCATTTACCGTTAAAATTTGGTTAGAGGTGCGGACATGTATCAAACAAACCTACAAACCTAATCAACTCGAGGATAGGGTTTGTGCTTCCACTCACAGATCTGGATATAAAGTTTGTGCTTTCACTAGTTTTTCACCAAGAGCAGCTCGTCCCACGGCTGCCTTTAGTGGATACGCGGCTTAACGTCAACGCTCACACGGGCACGACGGTCATGTTTTCGTTATGGTAATTATGTCTACACAGACGAACACGGTATGCAAACAAATTCCATGTGATATTCAAATGATGAGGAAGTTTTACCATCTAACATCAATTAGGTAGGTTCATATTAAGGTAGGTAGTTTCTGTCATGTGTAAGACTAAGTAGATACCCGTCTGTGTTAGAAAGTTAAAAAATAATCCTTTGAATATTAGGAAAAGTAAAATCTTCCACAAAAAATAAAATAATTTTAGTTTTGATCAATTTACTTAAAAAGAAAAGAGCTAGTCGTGAAAATGTGTATATTATAATTATAAAATTTCTTGACCCATCTAAGAAACCGTTTTTGTGACAGTTGTAATAACATGAAAGTCGAACGTGGTTATTTACTCAACGTAGTACTCAACGATCAACTGTTTCTAGGATCAACCCTGAAATGGATTGAAATTTCTTCTACTTCCAGCAAATCTTGTAGGTACCTAGATAGTGACATTATATAACCATTTATTGATAGAGAGAAACGTGAAATTGCTTTAAAGCGTAGGTATGTTCATTACTTAGTATTCCTTAAATTGGCAGAGATTTTTGTGATACTACCGCCGGCATTTGAACATGGCTGGCTGGACAACAAACACGCAATATTATATATGCTAACATCTGACATTATTAAAGTATCGTAATAACCCACGAAATAAAACAGCGTACCCAGACCCGACAAGGTTTCGCTACATACGAATTTTAATATTTCAGCGAATAAGATGTGTACAGTCAACGAAGAAAGTCAGCGTTCAAAATCTAGCATACCTATATGTTATCAGTATTGTTTTTTTTTCAAATATTTGCCGTGATGTTTACAAATGGTTATAGGACAAATAGCCTGAAATATTTTCTACATATTCTCTTAAAATTTAAAAACGAATTTAAATTATTGGCAAGTGGCTGAATTGGGCATTTTTAAGAAACAACAGGTTTTTTTTTTTTTATTTATTTATTCACCACATACATCTATCATTACAGGTAATATCCTAATACGATAGAGTAGTTACATTCCTTATTTATAACATATAACTAAATATGCCACCCTTGAGAATTCGTTCAAAGAACAACAGAATAGGTCTAACTCGTGTGAAATGAGATTAAGAGTGCGGAGTGCACGCGTCAGCGGCGCCTGGCCGAGCAGGTTGGTGCGCCCGTGCGGCAAACACAGCAGCGGAGGCTGTCGTCGTCGCCACACATACCTATCCGGGACAGATAAACCCACAAGTCTTAGTATATCCGCATTATATATTTTTCCTCTGAGAATCTTAAAAAGGTAAGACACCAACGTCATCTCTCTTCTAACCCTGAGTTCATTGTAGCCTACCATTCCGAGGATAAATAAGGTCGGGTACATAAGCGGGTAGTATGGGTAAACTTTGTACATCCGTTTAGATCGTTTCCACAATCCTCTATGCTTCAAGCTTCGTGGAAAGAGCAGATGGCTTACTCTTTCTTTAAAATAATATTCGAAAATAATAAAGTTTTGAGTTCAGAGTAAATTTTAATGTTTGATGCATTATTTTCCATATACCTTTATGAAAGGTCACGCAGCGAGGGGGTGTTATTAATTAAACACACACTTGTTGAGTACAGAAGCCCAAGTAAAAACTGTTTTTTATTGTTGATTTCCCAGAGGCTTATATACTACATGTTTACGTAAATAGATACGTCACATGACCTTTATTTAATATAGTATATATTTTACAAGATAACTTTGAACAATACATTTATTGGGGTCATCTTGATGAGATGAGCCAGTGACGTGTGGCGTCACGCACTACGTCATGTACTACGTAGGAGGATCGAAGTGATCGCAGCTATGAGAGTTGTGTGTCGTCGCACACTACACCTTTAAAAAAATACCGTGAAACAGCGATTCGTTTAAATGCCAAGTTCATACTGCGAGCTCCGTGGCGCAGTGGTTAACACGCCAGCCTGCTCCACGAGGGCCCTAGGTTCGATTCCCGGCCAGGTCAAGATGGAAAATTATCTTTTTCAGATTGGCCTGGGTCTTGGATGATTATCTATATATGTATTTGCTATAAAATATAGTATCGTTGAGTTAGTATCCCATAACACAAGTCTCGACCTTACTTAGGGGCTAGCTCAATCTGTGTGCTTTGTCCGTATTTATTTATTTATTATAGTACCTCATCGTTGCCTCTATATACTGTCGACAGCTTTGAACATCACAGCCTATCATGCCACAGGAGTGCCGGTCGTTTAAGGCGTCTGCCGCTCTTTTGGCAATATTATCTACCGCTCCTAGAACCCAGCGATCTGGCCAGTGAGACCACATGGAATGATTCTGGTGCCATGGCGATTGAGGCGGCACTTGGTTTGGTACCCTAGCGCTGTCTCATCTTCCGGTCACTACGTTTAAGGCTGGCACAGCAGCAGCCGCGGCGTAAAAAGTATCAAAGATAGTTAAATACTTGAGTCTTTTGGGGTAGAAACCAAGTGTCTGTGGGGTCCATTAGTCCATCGCCTCTGATCGAGGTATCCCATGACCAAAGGATTGGCAATTACCTGGCACAAAGATTAGCATCCAAACTGCCATCCAATATGGTAATGTTGCCAGCTTTTTGGGAACATTGCCGCGGGGTGACGGTTTGCTATTTAGGTAATTTGTAATTTTAATTATCATTAGTATTTATCCTTGAATGATTAGTACCGCAATATAAAAACCGGCCAAGTGCGAGTCGGATTCGCGCACCAAGGGTTACGTGCCGTTATTTATAAAAACGGCAAAATAATCATGTCTGTTGTATGGGAGCACCCTTAAATATTTATTTTATTCTATTTTTTAGTATTTGCTGTTTGCACAGAAACAGCAGAAATACAAACATCTTCTGGAAAAATATCATCTCTCTAGCTATCACAATTCATGAGATACAGCCTGGTGACAGACGGACATACAGATATTAATAGGGTCCCGTTTTTACCCTTTGGGTACGGAACCCTAAAAATTGCCAAACTTAGCGAAGCTTACTGTACCTACGAAATGGACCAATGTGTGTCTAGTCAATACAACAAAATGTTACTAATAAAATAAAAATAAATATTCAGAACATTTTTCAACTGAAAATACGAATAAATATAATAGTATACTTACGGGTAACTTATTATAGGGGTTGTAAACTGGACATGAGCGCTGTGAGTGCCCTCAGCTGCGGACAACAAGATGCTAACCGACGCTAATGAGGGATTGTTTATGGAAATGTCACATCGATTTTATTTAGTTTACTAAAATTAAGATATATTATTATTTTTCTACTCCGGTTTATTTTCTATACGTAAAAATGGACAATTTGTAGTGAACAAAATACTCATTGTTAAGAACGTACACGGAACTTACCTAGTTATATTTCGGGCTGTAAATTATTTGAATTTACAGATTCTGATGAAATTATATTGATTAATTAAAAAATATGCACAGTATTACAAGGATCTACCACAGCCACAAAAATATACATCATAAATTGAATATTCATTGATGATGGATTATTTCGTTGAATTGTCACATTGATTTTATTTCTATAATGTAAAGGTGCTCAGATGTCTTTGACAAAAGCAATAGGTTAATAAATATAATTAAAATAAAATTATACTAATGAGAGTGTAAAGTTGCCAGAGCAACTTTAGGTTACGTTCTCATTAGTATAATTTTACAGCAACAGCCAAAGTTTCATGTCACCCGTAATTTCATCTGTTCAGAATTCGTTATAATGTTTACTATGTTTATATGCTTTCAGTCAGGCTCGAGGAAAATGTCCTTCAGGTCTAATAAACCCCACACGAGGCCACGTAGCCCCCAGCACCTGTGCCTGGTTTCAGCCATTACCAGCGTGAATATTGCAGGCCTACAGGCGGCTCTATTGATTAGTCACCAACGTACGGCATCATTCATTCAACGGCGTGTCCACGCGTCCGTCACGGGCTCCGCAATTTTTCGACGATTCCACCATTTCGCGACGGTTTTTGCAATTTTTCGCCGGTTTTTCGCTAAAGGCCCGCTACATATTTGATGGTACGTCTGTCAGGAAGGAAGAACGACTGCGTAATTGGTCCAGCCGCCGGATAAATTCTAACAAAAACCGTTCGTATTCGCCGTCGGACGCGCGTTAATGAGCGCTATTGAAAATCATACAAATATTTTGATGAGGTGACGCGTATTTTTCGGAGATAAAATCGACAGATTTACGTTGTTGGGAGCTGCTGTATTATACAAGAATACATTTAAATTGTAATCAACATGTGAGTATTTAATTAATCGCAAAGTAATCTTATCTCTTCGACGAGAAACAAAAATTAATCCTATTCTAGCTAATTCTTAATTTAGTCGATCTTACTTATAAGAAATAAATCTTTTAGCGTTTTATCTACCTCTTGATCTTAAGCCTAATTGAATGAAATCGAAATATTTTTGAATACTAATCAAGCGTGTTGTCCGCCCGGTTAGTCGTGGCTCAAAAAAGGCTTCCGAAAGGGTTGTTTACATAATCGTTCAATTTGCAATGTTAAGCAGCCCGGCCAGATGTTTTCTTGCTTTTTAATACAACAGAATGCACATAATTGTATTTTTGTGGAAAACAATGGTAAACTTAGCTGAGGCAGATTCTTTCATAAATTACAATAAAATTAATATTGTCTTGTTCTATATAAAACTGTTGAACATTGAATGAGGGCTGAAGAATAACAAATTGAGTACAACTAACGACCTTTGTGTAACGACCAAAGGTACTGCAAGTGCCTTTTAATCGCAGGGGGGTTTAATCCTCGGCCAGGTCATAATGGAAAACGATTCTTTTTCTGATTGGCCTGGGTCTTGGATGTTTATTTATATAAGTGTCTATAATAAAATATAGTTTGGAGCATCTATGGTCCAGTAGTCGTGACTATTAAAAGCGCTTACGCATGTTACTCGTAATAACCCAGGGAGGTACCGCAAGTGCCTTTGAATCGCAGGGGGGTTTAATCCCGGCCAGGTTATAATGGAAAATCTTTTCTGATTGGTCTGGGTCTTGGATGTTTATTTATTTATGTATCTATAATAAAAATATAGTTCGGAGCCCGATGGTTCAGTGGCCAAGACCATTAAAAGCGCACAACATATTACTCGTAAGTAACTCAGAGCGAAGTCCCCACTGTGATGGGTGACCGCAAGTGGCATGCAAACATTTCGAGCTCCTTCGTGCTTTCACGTTAAGCCGGTCCCGACTGTCATCATTGATGGCAGTCGTGTAGCTATCAGGCAGCTTGAAAAATCTGCTATATATGGTGATAGCCGTGACCAACGGAGTAATGCCCCTTCAGAAGCTATCTGTGATGTACAAATGCAATGATATAAATTGGGCTGTGTGGGATTTGAATCCGGCACCTGACAGTTATAAGTCACGCTAAGATCGTGATCATCACCCTTTCCTTTCCTAGTTTTATTCCACCAAACTTCATTTGCGTTTGTGTACAAGTGTAATTCCTCGTAGACAGCACTCGTAGATACTCGTAGCACATATTTATTCTTCGTAGCGCTCGTAGCAGTGTAGTAATCCAGTGCAAATTATGGAAAGCAATCACTGAATTATTAACAATAGGTTTAAATCGATGTAGGTAAGGTACCTAAGTAATTATAAATAGTATAAATCAATGTTTTCTGTGAAAATACTTGAGACTTGCTCAAATAATTAGTTTGTAGAATTCCTACCTGTTTGATTTTAATCTTTATTTGATATAATGATAAAACAATAATTTACTCCGAGAAACTTCCAACCAGTAATGATCTGCCCTGAGCAGACCGGATGTCCGTAAACAGACTTCGGGCTAGTGTTGGGAGATGCGGAGAAAACTAAGCTAGGTGGGGTTTCTCCAGTGACTATTTTTGTGATTGCCGTGCCAATCAATATACCTACGATTCTTTTTTGTCGTGCCTTAACTGTCCCATTACCAGCACAGTTGATGACCCCAAAAAGGCCAACGATAGGGCGATTAGCGTGGCCAAACATCGGTCAAAAGACATCTAAAGGAAATAATTTTGACTCGACAAGAAGAAGAATAATTTACTGCTGCATGGACGCTAAAATATGACTTGTTAAAATATGTTTCTTCGATAAAAAAACAGTTTATAAATAACACTACAGATTACTATATACCTTTAAAGAGAAAATATTTGTTTGTTTGCATTGAATAGGCTCGGAAACTTCTGGATTGATTTGAAAAATTCTTTCACCATTAGAATCCTACATTATCGCTGATGCACATGGCTATAGAATAAATACCTATATCTACCTGTACGAAGCCTTGGCGGGGCCACTTGTACTAAATAAAATAGTAACGTTTTTGTAAATAGAAAAGACAAGAGTAATTTTGCCTTTATTTATTTCATATGTATAGTCCTTCATTTCACTTCTTAGGCTGAATTAATAGTGACGCGTTTGAACACTGCGGTCCAGACGCGTACGCTTGCAATTACACTAGATAGTAGTTTTCTTTCATTGTTACGCAATTGAAACACGCCGCTCGGGAAACGCGCCCCGCCGGCGGCGGCGCCGGCCAGTGTAGCCGAAGCGCGCTCATTAATCAATTTTCAATGGTTTATGACGTCGCCGACGTTGCACTTTTTTCCATAGAAAATGAATAGCTAATCCTGTTATTAAATATGTCCCTACGATGACGACTATACAAAACTGTACATTGCAACGATGTATTTTTGGCAGCTAGCTGAATGAAAATGGCGACCACGAACAAGAAGTTCGTGTTCGCATTAAGATAGATGGCTCGCGCCGACTTTTTCAAAATGTCTAAGGTGATGTGTAATAGAGACCATACCCTAGATCTCCGCATGTGGTTCGTTGTTACATCTTCTCAGTCCTGCTGTACGGATGGAGTCATGGACCATGATGCAGAAGGCCACAAAAAAGTTGGAGGCCGAAGTGTGGATATATCGCCGCGACTGGTTAGGCCGCAGTACAACCTCGCTGTTCCGTACAGCAGGTTCAAAAGTGAAAATCGCCATAATACTGTCTAACCTCTGATAGGAGAGGCACATGAAGAAGAAGACATTGCAACGTACCGCGTGATACTAAAACTTGTTTCACTGCGCGCACCGGTCAAACGCGTGCTGTTGAAACGCTCTGGTCAACGGTACCGCGCCAGCGTCACTCTGAGACCAGCCTTAATCTAGGAAAGTATTTTTAAACTCTGAGCATAATCTGTGTTACAGCTCCTTCGAGTATTCAATATTTATGATTTTTTTGGTAATCTGAGAGTAGGGAATATATATATATATATATATATTATAGGGAATCATTTCAATGAAACGATGTTATAATTTACAAAATTTTATTTTCTCCTTCCTTCTGCTCCCTTATGCTAGATGTTCTTTCTTTGTTGACTGGTAACACCACAACTGTCACGTCGCTTAACAAACCGACCCCACTTCATGTAATCTCCATTTTTCTCCGACATCTGAAGTGGGAGCAGTTTCATAAATTAAACAATGGTTTGATGGCAAGATTCACTAAACGCTAACATTTATATGTAATATGTATGTCGATGTGACCTTTATTCCAAATAGCCTTAATTACAACACAATTAAATAGTCTGAAGCTCTTGCTTGGTTAATACTATTTCAGTACCTAACAATAACTTAGTAGGATTGCTACTCTTTTTTTGAAAAAAAGATTAACACTGGGCTTATCATCACCCATACAAACCAATACTTAAATATATTTCTGCCATAATTTATGTGTACGTAAATTGTCACTGTGGGCTTTAATACCTTAGGATTTCGAATGTTACTTACAGTTCAAGATATATTTTTAATATGCACATGTAAAGCTAAGGTGTTCTGTGTCGATGAACAAATTAACAATGGCGCTGATCGTATATGGTATATAATACTAAAATGTATTAAATTTCGACCACCGGCAAATAATACCTATAATGCTAATCCAGATGATACTAGACGGTTAATAGAAACTACTTTGTTCAAGAAGATAATTATATATTTCAAGTACCTCTTTATTAGTTAAGTACACATATTACGTATTTGAATTCTGATACAGGCATTAATCAATAGATAAATAATGATACTTAATACTTCGGCATATTGTAAAGTTGTATCAACCATCAGTACACAAGTGGGTAGTTTCAGAGAATCACTGGAAATACTTGAAGACACATCGATCACACTATTTAAATCAATTGTATGGTTTATTATAATATATGGAATAGCTATGTAGGTAATATACAGTATGGTTGACACAATGTAAGTACATTTATACACAAAAGGAATGTTAGCGTTTAAGATAACTTACATACATTAACTGTATACATTTAAAATCGATTTAAACAATTATATTGATGGTAAAACATAGATCAATATATACAGAGACCTTTAGTATAATGATTTTGAAACTTCATAGTTGGCATTTATTATTGCTAATAAGTTTTCATCGATTTAGGTACAAGATGTGTCTACTTATGACTAAGACGTTAGGCTAGTATGTACAGTTAAACGAATAATGTAACGGGCCATCCAACTAATATAGCTCGTCGTTTATATACGAAATAACAAATTTATTCGAGAAATATATTTACACAGCAAGATTGCAAATCACAGAGATGAGTGCAAGAAACACGGCTGATGTCACAAACGAGGAATAATTGGTAAAAGTACGCTCATTGGCAAGAATCGACATGCGACAAGGTGTTCGAGTTCACAAAACACCAGAGTTAAATAAGAAATAGTTCTAATTATTTAACTAGGAATCTAACAATCATAAACATTCTCGTTGATCAAACAGGTATTCGGTGAGGGTTTAAAATTAAACAATTTTATTTTAACAAAAGCTTATCGTTTTCACCTCAATTTGGTGAAATAAGCTTAAATTACATCATTGACATTTTCTCATCATGTTCGTTTAATTATCACGATAAATAGCAACAACACCTTTGTGTTTGACACCTCATTCTGTTCAACCCTTAAGTACCAGTAATTAATGGAAATTTACATATAGCGAGTAAAGTTTTACATACATTTTCACAACCGAAATTAAATATGTAGTAGGTATAAGTTACAACTTAACAGTTCACTGACTTCACAAAGAATATTACTGACCACTGGTAGTAATAATA
Organism: Elegia similella; assembly: GCA_947532085.1. Lineage (NCBI taxonomy): Eukaryota > Metazoa > Arthropoda > Insecta > Lepidoptera > Pyralidae > Elegia > Elegia similella. The sequence continues at coordinate 9,856,924 of OX383928.1, forward strand.
TAGTCTGTATAGTTTAATTAGTCTGTGGCACAACACTTCACTCTGTCTCGTCACTGGGGGGAGACGGGAGCTGAGGTTTGAGGGCCGTCGTGAGGTCGAGGGCTGGTTCCTGAGGCAAGCTCGGCAGCGATGGCGGGAGCAGTCCTAAGGAGCTTATCGGCGGCCGCAGATATGGCGGAGCCATCGGCATGGCCGGCTCCATGACTGAGGACGAGCAGCTCGGCATCGTTGGCGGAGTCCAGCAAGCAGCGCCCGAATACTCTGGCTTCATTGCCGCGCTTAGGTACGAACACGCCATCATCTGTCAACAAAGAAAACTTAAATTATTTCTCAGAAAAGGACGAAAGTAATTTTTTGAACAAGAAGCTAACAATTACGTAGATTGTTCGTGTTATCTCCGTGAGAGTATATTGGAGTAAAATATAGCTTACATAAATAATGAAATATGTAGTATTATGAGATGAGAGGCCTAAAGAATTCGCGGGTGATGCGGAGGGAGGCTGTTTCTCTAATCACGCTAATGGCCAATGCGCAGCCCCCCAACTCTAAGGAGGCTTTCAGGCTAATATAAGTGGGCGCAGGAGCAGAGCAGTTCAGTGCTAAATCGTATCACATGTCCGCCACGCCGCCGCTGTGCTTTCATACATTTCACTCGCAACTTTCCTAGATTACTCAGTTCCTTATAACTTTTGGAAACATACATAAACAATCCCGTAGTATATTTTAGCTAGATATGTTTTTTAAGACTACGTTTTATTGTCTATCTATATTATTACTATATTAAAAAATCAAAAGTAAGAATAATTCGCTCTCTTAAAATCTATTTTATTGCTTATTCGAACACATATCAGTATAAAAGAGTAAAACGTATTATAGAAGATTCATGTTATCCGCCAAATTAGTTCTGTCAGTCAGTTGGTCCGTGGCAAATTACCAGTAGTGTTTAGATAAATCTCACGTTCTCCAATAAATCTTGAAGGAATTGCAGCCAAAGCGTTTAGCCGTTATATATCATGGCGGCGGTGCAGGCCGCGGGTTGCGTCCATTTTTCACACATCGCCTTTTAAATTGATTGTATAGCCAGTATCGAAATGGGTTATTACTGGCGATCCTTCTCTATAATTAATTTAGAAGTAATCATGTTAACTATAGGTATATTTAAGTTAAACGTTTTAATAACATCAGATTTATGAGGCTCTAAATCACTAGCCCATGAAAGCCAAATTCGTATTGAATCTGGAATTGATTTGCCTGGTACTTGTTATATTGCAGAATAGTTACATAGTTAATGCGGCGAACAAAAGCCGCTACACAATTGGCATAGTTCGCGTAACAGCTGCTCGCGTACACGGAGTGTTCTAACAATGATATTGTAACTTTAATATTTATTGCACTTGATCAACTCGGGCCCTGCGTCGTACGACGTTTGCGTTACCAGTGTTTGTATGTAAGTTAAATTAAAAACACGACATTTCATGCATAAATTGAGTGGTACCATCTACGTCTAGCCCCCAACAAGCAGAACTTAATTAACCGACGCCATTGTGCGCCAGTAAACCCTTATAAACGCTTTGGTTAATATGTTTAAGCGGCGGTATTGCTTTAGGAGACCTAAACTCTCCTATGAGAATAAACAGGGCTCGAGGCGAGAGCAGAGCGGACGTAGCGTTCAGCCGAGTCCCGGCGCTCAAATGAATTAGTGGTGTTGTGCTGTGACCACCCTCCCACGCCGCGCCCGGCGAGGGGCATGTTGCGATTAAAATATAATTAGGAGCTCGGCAATTGTTTCGCCATCGAGCCAGGTGGCTCGGCTCAGGCGGCTAGGTAAATTAAATAGCCGTATACGGTTTCCAATTACGTTCGCTCGGCGGCCGCGGAAAACACGCTTATTGCCTAATAATAGAACCGGGGGAACAATATGAGGATCTTGTATTCCTGATTAATTATTTCACGCTGCGCGCCGACCCGGTGAGGTTAAAAATCGCACCGGAAGTAGTGTGCGAGCGCCGCAGGGTGGTTGTGCAGGTGTATATCGTATTAATTAGTATAGAGAGACAGTACGTAATAAATCACGCGGACCTAGCGCATACTTTAATGAATTCAAACGGGCCGCGATAATTGCGTACCTAATTACGGCGGACTGAGCGTCTAATTTATCAACGTCGGATTATGAATTAGGAATATCGTTAATTAAACATGCATAATGTTTGCGAGCGCCATTGTCGCCGCGGCCCGCGGATGATACAATTGGATTCGAAACTATTACTGGCCCTATTGAAACTTAACGAATACGTTGTTCTGCGCGTAACAATACCGCTTACAATTGGAGCTGCTATAACTTTGAACCTAAGGCCCACAATATTGTGTTGTCAAAGCAATTACACGATTTTCACGGCAATGATTTGTGTTTTCATTATCGTGCTACGTTTTTCACACGATACAGGCTTTGCAGCACTATTGAGAATTGAGACATAACGCATATGCATATGCATATCGGTATTTTAATTGGATATAATTGTCATTACAATGTAAAACTTTTGTAAAAATTTATCACGAACTAATATAATCCCATTGCCCAAAAAAGTTTAAAAAATAGCTAACTCCAAATGTTATCTAAGCTTAACTTCAGTACGGTAAATGTGCAAGGCGCAATTTGCAAAGGTCAGTTATGCAGAAGAGGTCGCAGTGCTGACCCTACGTCCGTTGCCTGTAATGACGGACACATGATATCCAGCCTGGAGGGTGTCGAAAATAATAGGCCGTCGGAATTGCAGTACATCCTCTTTGCATTATAAGATACACAGAGTCGTACGTACTAAGAGGGCTGGTAATAATTTTCATTGGAATAAGAAATATACTTTTGAAAAAAGCAATAATGATAGGTTTTATTATAAAAATAAAATTAGTATTTCAACAATTCGTTATTTTACTAGGTTATTGTTTTCCGACTTTTACTTATGGGGGGGTCGGAAAATCCTCAAAAACGCCTCACGTAATTAATGGACCCCTCACGCAGAAATCTATTAATCTTCTTATGATTATGATATGATCTACTAAATTATGCTATTTTATGAGACAAAGAAAATAGAAGAATAAACCGTTGATAAAAAAGGAGGAGGGTTTAAAAAGCAATTTAATTAATGGAGACTCAGTAAGAGTTATATTCTAACCAGTTTACCATCTAATATATCGCTGGCCATAATTCTAGTGGTATGCTGATCTAAAAAGACTAAATGACAAAAAGCATAGGGATATAGGTACGTAGTATAAGTATTTATCATTTTAATCATATCACCTAGCTGGACGTTTAACTGAAACTAAGAGAAACACTAAGATTTATGTTCTAGTTCCAGTTTCCAATACTCATTTTAATTATAATGACTTAATGACAAAAAAAAACATAAGTAACTATTCAGTTTAAGTATTTCTAATTTTAATTTTATCACTTAACTAAACGTTAATTTTAAACAAACTTGTTCTACATAAATCAACCGTAATTAAAACTTTAGATCGTGAACAAGACAATGGGGCATCACTTGCGGCACTACAAATTTGATTATTAAACGGCGGCCCAAGAAAGGGTTGTGTACACACGTCCAATATAATATCGGGCTGAATGGGGCTCCGCGCATACAATGGACATTCCATTAACTAGTAGAGCAAACACGGCCGCATCCGGACTAACTCAATACAGAACGATTTCTGGTGAGCGATACTCGCACATTCGCTTCGTCGAACGGTTTAGTTTTAGCGCAGAATGACTGATTCGCAAAATGTCAAGCGAATAAAACAAGTCTGATTTGCGATAGGCTTGCGATCAAATTCGCGAAATAAACATTTCGCGACCGAATAAAATTTTACAATAATTTAATCATAATTTTTATTTGCAATGAATACATCTACATACAATCCAAAAACTATACATTTAATGTATTCAACCTGCATGCAGGTGCACAAATGTTTGTCATTCACAAGTCACTTATACAAATAATATAATTATAATATAACGATATTAATAAACACGATACTCTTTTTTAAGAAATCAATGGCAAATTAAAAAAATACATGAATGACGGAGTAATGTAATTAATATGTCTTTCTTACAAAATAAGGTAGGTAAGAATCCAATGTTCAATCAGACGTTATTCAAGCTAGTCTTCGTTTCATAGCAATAAATTGCCATTTTGCGAATCGTACATTTTGAAATCTGCCATTTACTGATCGGACATTCTGCGCTTAACCATCGGGACATTCCCATTGGGTTGTAACAACACTAGCTGTTTATCCTGGGCCGGTCGACGATCGGATAGACTTTCGCGAGACAATGCCCGGCCCTAAATAATTTAATAGTTGTAGACGGGCGCGTCGAGACGTGGGCAAACAGCCGCACGACATTTGGCAATATTGCACCCGGCCTCGTACAATGTGCTTACGTGACGTTCTCCTTACATATTCCCGTAGCTATTGTCTGCAAGTCGTATCATAAGGTCGTATGATGACTTGTTCTTTGCTCTGTTTCTCATCATGGCTTGTTGATTGCTCTGTGTCTGTCTACACTGATATTATAAAGATGAAATATCACATTATCGCTAATAAACATAGGCTATAGAATTAAATACCTATATCATTATACATTATATCCCTAATTTTAAGTCTGTGTGCAATAAAAGGGTTTAATAAAACAGTAAATATAGCAACAAGTTAAAAACATATCTGCCGTTTCGAAAAAAAGCCAGTTCGTTCAGGATAGGTAAAGTAAGAATTGTAACAATAAATACATCCACATTTGGTCAGGCATTTAAAAGTTATGGTACACATGCATACAACATGCACCTTTCAGGAAAAAGGATCTCATAAAAATATATCTCAACATTTCACAAAATGCTTGTAGTGATCTTATACGTAAGATTTATAAAACACGTAGTTCCAACAACTTGACCTTATTCATCTCTATATCCTTACACAACAAAGCAATTTACGTAATACGTGGTAAAGGCAGACGAGCAATAAGATATGGCATGGTAAGATATAAGAGTGATAGTGAGCGTTTGACTCGGGCGGGCGGCCATAAATTAGGGCGGGCTCGGGCGGGCGGTGTCGCGTGCGCCGCGGCCGTTTGTCGCGTCGCGTGCGCGCGCGCTCATTGCTTATTCATGCAGGCACGGCACGCACGCCGCGTACCACGGTGGCCCGGCCCGACCAACTCTACTCTCGATGACCGCACATTAATCATCGTTCACGTCTCCACCGATAAATGTTTATCTCCCCGTCAGCACTCGTCTTTATTACACCGAGCCGCATCGACGTCTTCATACGATGTTTATTCGTGCACGCCAGTTTCTACGAATTTTGGGAAGGAAAACTATTTCGAGAGCCATAATGTAATACTTTAAGAAGTAACTGTGCGTCAAAGGATTTTGCATAATTCTCGATAACGAGCGTTCGAGTCGCTCTCTTACTTCAAAGCTGCCGTTTCAGTTACAGTTTATTATTAATAAAATTTGGTCGGGTTGCCGCTGCGGTGGCGAGCGCGCGGGCAGCGGGGCCGCCGTAACGAGCGTGGACCGCGCTCGTTATCGGCGCCCGGCCAGCCAGCGCCGCGGAAAATTCGCCCGAAACTGACGCGCGTGAAAATTTAATGAACGGCCGGACGCTAGTTAACTAAAAGGTAAAGTGCACCCTCTTGACGTGTTCGGTAAATATTAATAGTGAGTGTGCTAGCGTGCGCCATTAAAAATGCACGAGTCCGCGGACACGGTACCCGGCGCCGGCCGCGTTCATTAGCCTCTTTACATGCGGTCCCTTATCGAAATGAACTAAGTTCGTCTTGAGTCATTTCACACACTTCATGTCCGTTCGCCTTAAATGTCTCAATCAAGAACACACTGGGGTAGTTAGCGTCTGCTAGCGAGCCGAACACAACGAGTTCTTTCTACGCCAGCGCCCATCGCAATCGAATTCGTGCGATACAATGCGACATTCAATATCGAACTTCCTCTAGCTCTGCGCTATGCATGACCTGCGAACACTTCCCGGAACAAGTTTTACTATCGGAGCCATTTTAAAACTCTTACGGCCGCTATTAGGGATAATAGAAACTGTCTAGCTGGAACGATGAGTCAAGGAATTATATCGAAGCCTGGAATGATCCAAGTTTGACTTTTATGTGGATTTCGTTTGCGAGAACGACAGTCGTTTGTAGCCCGAGGAAAGTGTTCAAGTTTGGTGAGTTGCTACTGCGAGGCGTTGTAGGGGGAGTCGAGGGTGGTGCGATATTTGTTACGCAGTAATGAGGATCGTTAATTATGTATAGCAAGGTGCGTTGCTTCAATTCAGAACGGTTCAGTGTCGCGGGCTCAGCGAACGAGGTCAAGGGTTCGCGACTCTCAACCCTGAGGGGCTGCCAAATTAATGAGGCACTCCTTTGTAATAAAGAAATAACAAGAATTGCGCACGCGAAGTCGGGAGTTCGTGTCATTAGAGCGCTAGGCGGCGCGAAGTCTCCGCCACACGCCTAAACAACTCGGATGTCTTCTAATTCACAAACCGTTCTGTCTGAAAACTTTTACGTGTTCATTGATTTTTAACCAGGTTCTGAAAAAGAGGATTTAAACTTATCGAATTTTCTGACTTCATTGATGAATGAATGAATGAATGATATATTATCCGAAAAATAGTGAGAAGAGGAGTACTGACTTATATATAGGTAGGTAAATCGCATAAATTATAGACATCGGAACAGAATTGGACTTGAAGTATTAATCGTAAAACTAACAAAAAAATTTATGTACTGAAGTCTTTTACGATCTTTGAGTATGCAAATTATGAAACGTAAAGTTTAAGAGATGATCTGCGACTATGAGCGATGCATGAATGTATGCCAAATATTAAAAAAATATGAACCCTCCACGCGTCGCTGTTTTGCGACACTACTAAAGTTAATAGGCATTATTTGAGTTTGACTGTACCACCCTATACCTCATCGTTGGTTCCCGTCAGTCAAGATAGAGGTCAAATACATTAAAATAAATATTTAAAAAAAAAACGTAATAGTTTAGTCGCGTCGTTTATGCGCAGAGTCCGGGAGAGCACCAACAGTATCCTGATGGTCATAAGGGAGAAGCCAGACTGTGGCGGTGTCAGGAGGCCCCAGTGGGCAGGGTGGCTATTACCAAAATTAAAAAATGTTTATTAAATAATGATACTTTTTTTTTTTTTTTATTAACCTATATTGTCCCACTGCTGGGCAAAGGTCTCCATAATACATAATAATGATACTAACATAGTTTATACCTAAATTTTTTCTTGTACTAACAAAGATATGGATGTTTATCTGAAATAAATGTATTTTATGTTATTTATTTAAGAGACTATTTTTGATTAAGAGCCATGCATGAATGTATGCCATATATTAGAAAATTATGAAACGTAAAAGTTTTGGAGACTTACCAAGTAAATGAATTAACATTGTTATAACATATGTTTTAGTTTATACAGGTGAAATTTAATTCATTAGCATACGTTTAGTGAGTGACTCACACACACCACGAATCTGAACTACTTTCACTATGGGACCAACTCCGAATTTGCAAAAAACAAATCAGCTGTTTCATAGATTTTGATTTTTTGTATAAGGTATCATCGGATTCCTCACATCACCCCACAAACACTGGCAATCGTGTTTTTTTTAAATATCTAGTTGAAATAGCTTGTACGATGAACCATACAAATATAAATTAGGAACCAGATTCTTTTCATAATTTTTAATGTCGTCGTACCACACTTTTTGTGGTAGAATTTAAGTCCCGGGTGAGAGTCGCAGTGATAGGGGCGGCCGATTAAAACGAATCACAGCGCTAATTGGAGGCGGCGGTTCATCCAATTAGCCGGGCTTAGAAGCCCACAGCCTCCGGGGCGCTGTAGCCCTAATCTACCCTCGGGCTAATATGAACCCTGTATGTCTTGGAGAGCTCCAAACTTACAGTTATTTTTTACTTCCAACTTTACAATTTTTATTATCAATTGAGGAGCCCGATGACCCTTGATGCTCCGGGCGCGGTCCCTACTTGGGTGGGTGACCGCAAGTGGCATAAAAATATCTCGAGTGCCGGTGCCCGTTTCCGTGCTACGGAAGGCACGTTAAGCCGTTGGTCATCATTGTTGGCAGTCGTCAACCTAAGACAGTGTTGGACACTTGCACATACGAAAAACAAACAACATTATCAATTGATGATAAATATTTAGGTACCTGCTTATTTTAGGATAACTCGATGCTGAAAATGTTTCGTCAATATGAGCGATGAAAGTCAAAAAGCTGTTAACATATCCATCATTTATAGTACGAAACACGCGTCAAAATCGCAAAAATATTTTGTTCATTTTATATTTCTCTAAAACACGAGATATTTTCACGATCTTCCATTTGCTAAAACTTGTTTCTAATGAGGGGCACATTTTACACTAAATAAGAAGAAATATTTTGGCCGCCATACCTACTAACTATACAATAGAGGAAGACACGACTTCAAGAGTAACCAAAGCAACCTTCGCACAACTTCGACCCATATGGCGATCCAAGAAGTTGACTCGCAGAGTTAACTCTGCGAGTCAACTTCTCAAGTTTAAACTTAAAATCTTCCGATCTAACGTTAAATCTGTCTTGCTGTATGGGTGCGAAACATGGAAAGTAACCAAAGAAATCACGCTGACAATTCAAGTCTTCATCAACCGCTGCTTGCGGCAAATACTGGGCATTTTCTGGCCTTCGAAGATCTCTAACGAACGCCTGTGGGAGGCGTGCCGGGAAATGCCAATTAGCAAGAAGATCATGCGCCGCAAGTGGACATGGATAGGCCATACGCTCAGAAGAGAGCCCAAACACATCCTGAGGCAGGCCCTGGTGTGGATCCCCCAGGGAAAGCGGAAGGTGGGCCGTCCCAAGCAGACCTGGCGGCGCACTGTGGCGGCGGAGATGAAGTCAATCGGGCTAACCTGGCCCGAAGTAAAGCGCGTAGCAAAAAGATAGATCGCAATGGCGAAATACTGTGGAATCCCTCTGCCCCACCTGGGGGCCATAGGACCTTAAGTAAGAATACCTACTAATTGAGCATATCAAGTTCTATGGAAAGTAAAAAAAATAATTAAACACAAAACAATTTTGAACGATTTCATAAAAATAATGAAGAGTTTATAATTAAAAAGGGCGATTAAATCAATTTGATGATACAAAAACAGATGGTTTACGAAATTAATCTAAAATGAGTAGGCGGGCCGTGAGTGTAATAACCCCGTCCTGTCCCAAATTGTAAAAAATGTTAACCTTAATAAACGCTTATGATTTTCCTCGTGTGAAATAAGGCAGCTTTTAGAGACTATACAGACTGTAACATTTCCCTTGAAAGATCGACGAAGCGTGTCAATATGAACAACTTCTTGCATGGGACCAATAACATTTTTGCCATGTTCATACAAATTTTCCGGTTGGCTGAACACTTTTGTATAGAACTGACAAAAAAATACTATATATATATTAAAGTAAAGTATACGCTTCCTTGAAATGAGAAGACCCAGCATACAATACTATGATTTTTTCATATTATATTTTGCTATAAGTCATATTTTCGTTTCGAATGCTATAGGTGAGAACAAATTACTTCTTGATGATTATTTTTTTATTAATGATGAACCTATATATTATGAATATTATAAAAATACAAGATTGTAGAATATTTATTGATAGATTAAGAAATTTTGTACATATTCATAAATAGGTATATCTATCTGAGAATCCTTTCCTTACTAATATTATAAATGCGAAAGTGAGTTTGTTTGTTATGCTTTTACACCGTGACTACTGAACCGATCATCATGAAATTTTGCATACAATTTCTCTGGAGTACGAAGTAGGACATAGGCTACCTTTTATCCCGGGAAAATACTATTCCCGAGGGATTCAACATTGACGCGGGCGGAGCCGCGGGCGAAAGCTAGTTACGTATAAATAAAAAAAACCTTAGCAATAAAATCAATAGCATAATACATGTTAGCAGACAGTAATTAAGCGTATACTTAACTAAAAACTTAAATCGAAATTCCTGTTTTCAACTACAATCAGATGAAGGTAACATTACACAGGATAGTCCTAAACCAATATCTGTGCGAGTAAATAATAGGGTGGTAGGGTTACCATGCGACGGACCGGTGAAGGATAGTTTCGGACGCAGTAATGCGTTACGTGAGATCTAAATACCGCAGCGAAAGACCACGCTGCGAAAACTTTTGAAATAGGAATACGAAATCAGAAAATTGTAGTGGAAGGTAGACTATTAAAATAGAAATAGGGAATAAAAACAAATAGTAGTTAGGTCGAATATTGAAATTGAAATATGAAATCATATATGAGTTGAGCTAAAGGATTTTTTTTTTATTGAAAACGTGACCATGTTCTTAGTATACGCAATTTTAAATCCATATACATAAAACAAAGTCGGGTTTTTTACACCACTTATAACTCAAGAATGTCTGGACAGATCTTGATGAAATTTAGTATGGATGGAGGTAGCTGAAGCCCTGAATCAACATATAGGCTACTTTTTACTTAAGGACCCAAAAAAGAGGCGGTACGAAGTTCGTCGGGTCAGCTAGTAACACTTATGAATAATTGAGTTATGATCTCTCATATAAAAAAAAACGACTTTATTCAAACTACTAAACCAATTGTGATAAAATTTCAATGGCAGAATTCTGAGGTAACGAACATAAAAAAAACATAAGTACAACCGGAATGTTAACCTCCTACTTTTTTGAAAGTCGGTTATAAATTTAGAACATTGGACTTCAGTTTTAAATGCATCTCAGAGTCATTCTATTCATTTGCAACATCAATAAGTTATCTTCAGTTTTCGCTACGTCTAAAATATAGGTACGAATTGCTATAAAAGTCTCATATTTAACCATTAAAATCTCTAGCAATAAAAGCGAGCAGTTCATTCAAAAACTAAGTCTGAACTTTTAAATAAAAAAGTCCAATATACCATAAAGCATGTAGTTTTTTCATCAGCCGAAATGCATTCGATCGGGGCATATCAAGCAGAGGAACGTGTCCATTAACGGCAAGTTTACAAAACACAAAACAGGCGAGGCGCGGTGCGAGAGGGACGACACGAGAAACCACTTCCGCGATGAGATGGCGCACTTCCTGTGATTGAGGATCGCTGCCCCACCACCCCGCGATCCTTGCATCCAAACTTTTACATTCAACTTTTTTAATAGCCCAAGGAAATTAGCTATCGGCAAACAAATGTTGCTTTCATACCAAGTTTCATACGTAATGTCGATTTCCTGGAAACTGCTGCAATTAAATCTTTGCTGCTTCATTCTGTCTGAAGTATTCTTGTAAAACTTTTCAACTATGTTAATTTATAGAAGTTTGATAATAGTCTACCGAGTTGGAATGTCAAAACAATATAGAGTGCTTATTTTTCTCCATCCATGGATATGCTTAAAATTGATCACGAGAATGGTAATCCTGGGATAGTATAGTTATATGTCAATGTGTTTCATTGTCGTTTTCCGGCCTGTCAATTATCTTAACGCTTTCTTTTGTCTCGCAATATTAAGCTTTGTCATCTACATCTACAATTAAACGATTACGACAAACGTAGTAATCTTGTGTTTTAACAAATTACATCTACACTAATATTATAAAGATGAAAGTTTTGATTGTTTGTTTGCATTGAATTATAATAGGCTCCGAAATTACTGGACCGATTTGAAAAATTATTTCACTATTAGAATCCTACATTATCTCTGATGAACATAGCTATATATTTAAAATCATATATCTGTGCTAAGCTGGGCTGAGTCGTAGTAAGAGATAAAGGCAATGTATGAAAAAATATTTACAGATTTGAGAAATCAGTACTTTTATTAAACACGATCTCGTCTGCTTAGCGTCAGCGGCAGTAAATGCGGCACAGTACAGTGTAATTTCCAGTGCATCCCATTGCCATCTCTCTCGCTCAGCTAAGTAATGACTTAGATCCATTCCGGGGTAAATAGCAAATTGAATGTGTGCCCCTACATACGGCCACCCCGTTTGTGTAGGGACTCCTATGCGCTGATACAATTGTCCGTATCGACGAACTTCAGGAAGCGCCTTTGTGAACGATTTTTGCTGCTTTTCATTGAATTAGCTTGAGGTTAAGTTTTACTTTGAAGTAAAAAAGTATATGTGTTTTTGCTCTATATACTCATTATTTACAAAAAGGAACTGCATTGTAGAACAAGGCAAGGTTTGTTGCCGCTTCTTCTGCACTCCGCCTTGGAAGCGGCGTAAACTTAGCTCTAAGTAAGTTATTGACGTCAACAATAATAATGTGTTATTTAAGTTAACGTCCACCAAATGATATTTAAAATATCTTACAATGAATAAAATATTTGACCATTGACTATTTGAATATAGAACCTCGTTAAAAAAATCTCATTTTAAAAAATTAATTTGAAAAACGTTCATTAAAAAAAATGTATATTTGTTTTGCGTAAAGGCTATGTCACATTCACATACGTTCAGTGAGATGGAATTATTTTAAAATAAACTAAGCGAAAAATGTTATTTTACGTGCAACCTGACCTGTTTAAACTATGTTTTAAAACTAATTTCGGACGAGGAGTACGGACAGCCGCGTCGATAACCAGCTAGTATTTACAATGTTTTTCGGCGGTCGTATTTTTTGGCTTGTTTTACGGTCCGGGAATATGAAAAGTTTTGAGAGGCTCTCGTGGAAAGGCGTAAAGGCGGTTTACGATGCGTCTTCAAGTTGAATGCGCCACATGTTCTACTGAATTTCCGCGTGGTATAACCGCATTACACGTGCTATGAAAATTTTAAACGCTTTGCCCCAAGCTGCACCGACCAGCGCTATCCTCTGAGAAACGGGTGCATAATGCGAACCCCACCTTTAAGCGAAATACTTGAGGGTTTCGTTAAAACCGAGATCTTTTTAACACTGCACAATGCATTTCGGTCGGGGCCAGCTGCAAAAACTTTCCCGGTCTCGGGACAACAAAGAGACGTTCTTATAAATTCCCGATTAAATTTTGGATACGAGCGCCAATGAACACAAATTCGTAGAGTCGGTCCAATAAAGGACGCCGTGCAACCGCGTTAGGAGGCCATAAACGAACGTATTATCCATGTAAGGCGGAATAGCCGTTGCACAATTAATTGTTTCATTTTGGGAAACAATTCCCGCTCCTCATTCAATTAAGAGCGGCGACTGCGGGGTGTGAGGCGGCGGCGCAGGGTTGGGGCACCCGCCCGCTCATGAGACGGACGTATTAATAGCGCCTGCAATATTGATATACTCGTATCGTATCCTACGTAGCGATTCGAATACGATATTGTTTGTTAGCAAATTCGATTTGTGTCGATCATAAATCTTGCGCCTTATGTTGAGTTTGGAGTTGATTGAATTCACACGGCGTAACGTAAGAAACGTGTCATATGGGAGCCAAATAATTTTGAAGAGCTCGGCAGTTTGCGTCTCCATTAGGCGGTCCTAAATGAATAATAGATAAATGGAGCGAGCTAACGAGCAGCAGGAATGCTCAGGTGATGCCGAAGCGGGACTCAATTAGCAAAAACACACAGAATTAAGAGAGACAAACATGTCGGGCGGGACACATGACGAGGCGCCCTCCTCAATCCGAATTTTATATTGCGCCATTCATTATTCATTGTGTTTGTCAAGAAAATTACTGTGGACCTTTTAATATAACTTCTCGAGTCGCACAAACGGAGCTACAAATTGGAGTTGTGAACAAGTTGTGGAAGTCGCGCCTCAACCTTGCGATTAGTAGCCGCGTGTCGGCGGCCCCCGTCAAACAAATTTAATTTGCTGCTAAATTAATGCGGATCATTGAACGCGTTAAGGTTGACGGTTTAATTTGACTTATTATAATCGAGAAGAAACAATTAGAAGTTCCAGCTCCAATTAAATCTTTTCCCCAATGGGATGTCTTTGTCGAGAACTATTATATATACAAGATAGAGCGTTCGTCATCCTTTCCCATTGATGAGTCTATTTAATTTAAAAGATAGGAGCGTCGCAAGGCTTTCAAATCAGCGGTGTTGGCTGAAGATTCGAGAGCAATCTGTTAGATTGGTTCATTACGGCATCCATTAGTGAAGTAATGAGTCGCGATGCATACCACGTCGAGGAGTGCGCAGACGGGCGGGCGTCACCGAGACTTGACTGCAAAGCGGGCGGCTGTGACGAGCAGTTTCTATTTCGCACAAATGCTATACAAGAAAAGAAACCATGCAAGTTAAAATGGTAAACGTAATGTTTGAACCGTCAGTGAAAATTTTATTGCTTTTTTATATATATTTTAATGTTTGTTACGTTAGAACTCCTTCATTACATACCGATTTTAAAAATTATTTTTTTGTTTGAAAGGATATGCTTTCAAGTTGGTCTCATTTAATTTTCATTATAATCGGTTCAGTAGTTTGATTGAAGTCGGTTTTTTATATGAAAGTTAATCGTTATTAATATTTTGTAAAATAATAATGTACTATAGTGTAGTTCAAATATGTGAAAGATAAAAAATCAGTATATTTATTGAAATATGCAATAGACTCGCGAGTAATAAGAGGAATAGTTACTCGTATTTAGTAAACAAAAGGTTTGTTATTTTTAATGATTTCTATCGATCTGAAACCTTTTGTTTTCTTATTTTGACCGACCGCAGCGTCAGATTTTACAAACCGCATAAAGTTATCTGACATAGCTTAAATTAGTAAACGCGCTTTTTTAAATAAATTACAATTTATTAATTATGACGGGGCAGGGGTTTGTTTCTAAAATTAGTTTCGAAAAAATATCAACTCATCAAATGACGACTCAACAGCTCGTCTGCTCTCACCGCAGCATTTAAGGCGAAAATTAGCTGCAGCTTGGTATGGCGGATTTCGAGTATGAATGCAGGTCGGATGCTGTCCATTAGCCTAATTGGTGACGGGCGCACCTACAGCCCTTTGTTCCTGATCATAGCTGGGTTTGGCTTATGAATATACGGCTTTTTGTCCCGAGTAAGTCAGCTTGTGGTTACCCTACTGAACTTGTTATTTTTGTAATTAGCTGCCTTCTGAAAACTTTACCGTGAAATCCTGCAGTGATTTTTTCCATATTTGTGTAACGTTTCTGCATGCCACATGCATGCTGCATCTCTTCCAACCTCATTTCTTTCTCATCCTGTCCACCTTTCATTCCTCATTTTATTTGAAATTTCATTCCATTCCATTTTTAGATCATTTTTTCTCTCGGTCATCGCTCATTCTACCATTTCACCATCATCTCTCGGACTGTGACGGTCTCTGATCTATATGTTGAATATTGAATAGAATGTTATATAGAATTTATAAGTGAGAGTGAGAGTATAGTGTCAAATAAATTTAATCTTCTGTGTGTCGAGTCTTCTGTTCTCCATTACTTCCTTATATGTGGGAACTCGACTAGAGCGCCGGGACGGTCGACGTCTCACATTGGCGCCCAGCGTGTGTAATACGCGTATTATAGAATTTAAATTACAGGTTTTTTCTAACGTATATTGTCCCAATGCTGGGCAAAGGTCTCTCCCATTTCCTCATCCCATTCTTAGTTGGTCCGAAACTGCATTGGACAGAGACAAATAAAAGGTTAACTACATAGTATAAAACAAAGTAGCTTCACAGTGTCTGTCCCTATGTATGCTTAGATCTTCAAAACTACGCAACGTATTTTGATGCGGTTTTTTTTAACAGTTAGAGTGATTCAAGAGGAAGGTTTATATGTACATTGTACTCGTGCGAAGCCGGGGTCCGGGTTGCTAATTTATCATAAAATATAGTATCGTTGACTTAGTATCCCATGACACAATTTACTGTGGGGCTCACTCAATCTGTATAAATTGTCCCTGTATATTTATTTATAATTTATAATAAAAGGAGCCAATAAAAAATAAGCCACCAGGATTAACGAAAGAAAATTATAATGAATAATATTGATAGGTACTACGCGAGTTACCTCGATGAATTTTGAGTTTCGTATGATACCCTGGTGATTAAATCTCGATTGACAATATCCTGTTTCTCAATATTTTTATGTCGGAGTTAGAATCCCTAGTAGAATACATAATGATAAGATATTATAAAAATACATTTAAGCCTACACATAGTAGGTAAATCGACAAACAGATCAGTGAATTAGTATTTATTTTCCTTTTACAATTTTGTCATCGTTATCGAGCAATTCTGATGTCAAAATTCATATGATAGTCTAAAAACATGACAGCTGTAATGTTGCCGAAGTATACGACGAAACTCAAAATTATTCGCGGTTAGCTCCATAGAATCAATATCACTAAGCGACCACGACAGGTTTAAATCATGTAGCTAAAAATAGCAAAATACGTCACATCTAATTTCTAGGAAAAATATATAACGTAGAAACTGAACTGCTACCCCGTGACAGTTAAAATCAGTCGATGTACCTCAAAACTAATACAATGACGTATTCCAATGATCGAGTGACACTGTTAGAGTATTCTTATTGTCGCCTGAAACTTGAGAACGACTAATGAGAAGCCTTAACTTGCGCTTATTCTCGTGGCGTTACAAAGGTGGGGTGGTTCTAATTAAATGGTAAACTTTCATGACTCCCTCCCCCCACCACTCGACATCGCTAATTAATGTGCCCGTACCGGACTTGCCCTCCGATTAGGTACTTGCTACACACGTGTATGGCAACCATTCAAAACATCCAATTAATTGTTTCACTTAGTATTGCCTGCGGCCGCGGTTGCTCTGTTTGTAGAAACAGGGTCGAAGAACGTATAAACAATGTAAGGATTATTAAACTTAAATAAAAAATTTACATTTTGATCATTTACACATAAGCCAGTATGTTTCAAAAGAATAAAAAATAAATTGGGAAATAATAATGTGAAGAGAATTTTCGCATGAAGTTTACTTTAAATACTAATGTATACATAAATTACTTTTTAAGTGTGTTATATTCTAATCTAAGTCTGTAATTCGGCGAAAAAAGATTATATTTATAAAATACCTCAAAAATGTTTGAGAACTTCCATACTTCAGAAGCATCGATACGAACACGGCAATCCTTTTAGTAAGCGTTAAAAACTACGCCAGGGGAAGTCAATCCGCGGGCCGCGGCCGCCACCTGGCCCGCGGCCGTGGCCGCGCTAAACGTATTGTCGTGTACCTGCTCCTGATGTAGTTCAACTATATCCCAACTACTTAATTGAAAATCGTAATAGAGATTCCGAATACACGGTAACCCTTTCGATCGGGATACTAGAGGTGTGATTTCAAATTAATTTGACACACATTGACAACGACTACAATCAAGCACGTAAGGGTGGTCTCAGAATATTAAATAACCTCAATTTCCACTCGTACATTGTAGACTTCCCTCAGAAATAATTCTAAATTAATTCAAATCACAGTTAGTAATAAACGTCTGCGCTAGCGCCGCAGCATCTTCAGGGAGCGAAGAATACGGTAAAATGTTCCAAGTTTCTTCAAGCAATCAAGGCTTAATACCGTAGTGAAGTTTCGAGTTGGGAAATTATAGGGCGCGGGGTGAGACGGGGGCGGACGTCCGCTGCGTGTCATCTCGTAACATCAAAAATGCATTTAAATTCCGCGCAATAAAAAACAGCGGCGGGAAGTTTCGCAGCGGCCGGGGATTGAAGACGCAGCCTCTGTAGTGTAGACAGCTCAGAACGCTGGTGCTGTCCGGTCCTTTATGCGGCTTATTATGGAAATAAGAGTTAAAAATATGAGTCTTTACAATAGCAAACGAAATGGGGAGCACCCGGGTGTCGGGGAGGGTTGTTAGTGCGAGCAATTGCCTCATTGTGTCGGCTCTCGAGCTCTCGATGGATTGTTGAAGCCTAGTTTCTGTTTAACTTTGAGTCTAGGTTAACTTGTGCCGCATTCTACATTGGAAAGTGAGCGTCAACTGTTTCGCACTTGGTGGTCGTATTATTTTCGACTGGCTGTGGGCAGATCGTTGTAATGATTCCGCACAGTCCCCCTCCATAACGCGAACTTGATGTGATAATTAGCCCGCCTCCTCTGAGTAATTGAGGGATCCGATAATATTGTCCGAGTCGATTCATCTTTTAGCGATTACAGGAGGGGGTATGCCTCTCCCTCTATATTACATACAGTATTAGATGTCAGATAACATAATTTTCTTTCGATGGAATGGAAGTTATATTTCTCTATCCGAAGATTTTGTTGCGTTAAATCTTTTTTAGGTAGAATATTCCACGATTTGAATTGGTTATATTGTGATGCTAATGATTCTACATACGGATCAAGCTACGGTACTGTGTTACTATACATCATCTGAATCAAGCAAAATATCTGTTTCAGAGCTTACTTTGCAATTAAATCGCACCTAATAATCCGTTATTGGTGCATGTGAAACACGACAATTTAACCGGAAATTAAAGTCGTTGAGGCAAACCGCGGATGTCATTTTGCAATAGTTTGTCCAATTTATCAGCGCTGAAAGTCGTTCGGAAATAATCGTAATCGAAGCGAGCACTGTGCCGAACAATATGGACCGATGGCGGGCTCTCTCTAATTGGCCCTTACCTGGAGCGCACTCGAGAATGATAAAGCCCCCATTAGCCGCCCTATTATTTACTTACTCGTCATTAGCGTAGACTTCATTAGGATAACGAGATAACGGAGCCCCGCTCGAGTGGGACGCGCCTGAATTTTGGTGTTTCCCAAAGAAATTCATGGAATTTGAACAAGATAGCTTCGTTATCGAGCGCGGCGGGAAAGAAACAGCTAATTATTTTCAAGGATTCTATTTTCGTTGTGGAGTGTTCGCGGGCGAGTAGAGCACAGCATAACGTTCACATTATTAAGATCATATCGACGCGTAGGAAAATATTGCTAGTTCGGTTCAGCGCGGTGCGATGCGGTCCGACAAAAAACATACCGAATTTATTGTTAATTATAAAACTCTCGCGGCGAGCATTAACTGCAGATGCGATGCCCCGATAGCAGCGCGCCTATTTATTTATTATTTAGATATCGGCCGGTACGGTCACGACTCCATATTGTTTCGCTGTAATGGCATTAATGACCTCGGTTTAAAGTTGAAGTGTTAATTTGATTTAAAATTATGCCCGAGATTACAATCTTCACGTCCAACTTTTGCCCTAAAGCTTTAATTACGGAGGTGATCCCGATGGGGCGCGTGATACGCTGGTCATATAATACGCCACGTTCATAATGTTGGACGTAAAAACACATCGGTTAGTAAACTTTGCTGCAATGCAGTTTAATGCACGCGCTGGCATTATAAAAGTTGGATACTTTTAAATTAACCATTTTAATTTCATTTATTTTATTGCGCAGTCACCGTTTTACGACGAAGCGTTTAGTGATAAGTGACAAATTATGCAAACCGTAAGCGATATTAATGCAAATGGGTCTATGAGCGCTACTTGTTGACGCAAATAATGCTTTTATTTATAGGCAAGTATTTCAGGTCGTTTCACTGTCACAGTTTACATATGTATGATAAAACCTTTAGAGTGTAGTTTATTTCATTGGTCTGTAGAATGTAGAGTCATTATGATTTTCCTTTTGGCATTTAAATTAATAGAGTGATATAGTTTCAAGCAAGTGCTCGTTTTTGTTTCTACTGGAATGTCTTTGTTGAAAATATTATATTTAATATAGCGCCTTTAAGAAAAAAAAAAACATTTGATATGACTGTGTATATATTTTGTAGTATTTAAGAACAAACCTTTTTAATAAAAATATAAAGGTTAACGCAGTGTAAAGTTATATATTTTTCATAGGTTAGGTTAGGCCATGAATTTATAATATACATACTGCAATTTAAAATTATATTTTACACTGCTAGTATTTACACAAATAATAATTTTACTCAAGTAAATTTTATTATATATTCCGTTTTATAGGAAGTTTCAAACGACGACGCGCGATTATTTATACATTAATAAGGTAAAATATTTATTAAGCTTGTAAACAGAAACGAGTTTTTAATATGTTTAATTTTATATGCAACTTCGCGAATGATATATTTGGATATGCCTATTCAATAAATTATTACAATACTATAAATGTTGTAATTTTGTAGTTTTCTCCTTCCAGGTAGACATAACTAAATAACAATGAGTCTGGTGGCTAGCGTTTCGTTCGCCTGTTCACTTATGAACCTCTGATATATAAGTATCAGATAGCGGAAAAAATTGCGGCTGGCATGCGTTTTTATTCACCCAGACCAGTTTGGAGAGAAGTCTCGCATTACAATCCAATATCTCCACAAACTACAAACCAAAGGTACACGAAAGAGCAAAGGAAGGCACTCGAAGCAGGCAGAGTGAGTTACGAGCGACGGCGCTCGTAAACGTCACATTAATTAGCATGCCCACTAATGAGGAGTTATGGCGGCTAATGAGAGGACGGAGACGTATTTATTACGCGATTATATCGGCGTTTGCACGAACGGGCCCGACCTGCAAGTTCCGTGACGATAGGAACTGCGCGGTTTACTGCAAATATTTGCTTACCCCTCTTTTTGTTAACTAGGGTCAATAGACTAAGAGTTTTGTCGATCGTCATTGTCACATAAATTAGCATGCCGACTAATGAGGAGTTACACAGCAGTTAATGAGAGCACGGAGACGTATTTATTACGCGATTACATTGTTTGCACGAACGGAGTCAAACCGGAGAGCTATGAATTGCTTGCGCGGTTTACGGCGAATATTCGCATCGTAGTGTATCTTTTTGGCTAAATTGGGACCAATTAATGTATCCCAGTGTTGGTCAATAATAGGAAATTTTTGCAAGCTAGAATTTTTATTCCTTCACCTATCGTATGTGACGATAGGACTTGACCTTGACATGATTCAATAGATCTTGATCTACACTGCAAGATATAATAGGATTTCATGAATTCTTTTAATAACATCGTTTGATCTACTTTACATAAGAATATTGTAATTACGTTACAGTAGCACCACCTTTATAAGTCGCCTCGGCATTGTTCGAATGCGCAGAATAGCGGAATCTACCAACAACTCAAAAGGGAATGAAAACATCAGAAAAATCAAACATATTAACACTACATTAGATTTAAAATCCGAAAAATACATGACTCGTGCTGCTCTTGCTCATAATACTCGTACGGCGCGGCGCTGCAGCGACATCCAGAGATGGCGCGAACACATCAGCAAATAGCGGACGGATATTTTCACGCCATGCAAATAATTGATTTCTGCGCACGTACACCGGTGTAACTTATAAAGTAGTAGTACTGTGCATTATGTAGCATGGCCACTAATGACCAGTCGGTTATACGTATTTATTATATCGATATCTGTACGAACAGAGCCCGACCCGCGGCACGAGGAAGTGACCGCGCAATTTACTGCGAATATTCGCGATGTAAATAGCTTTAATGAAATGGATTGGTTATTAGCTATTGGGAGAGCCTAATTAGTTAGAAAATATTTTAAACTATTAGTCTTACTGTCATCGAAGATATACAGCGTGATTTTGAACCTGTAAGCTTTATTGACCGAGCGAGCGAAGCGAGCGAAGCGTCTCAGTTTCCACTGGCCCAAAATTCTTTTGTCCGTCTGTCTGTCTGTCTGTCTGTCTGTCTGTCTGTTCTCGCCTACAGGTCGCATTTCTTAACCGATTCTTATGAAATTTTGTGAGCAGGTTCGTTAATTATATAGAATTTTTTTGTCGTGCCAGTTTTTCGTAATTTAAAAAAATGGCGGATATATGGGGTTCCGAAACTTAAAAAAACT
Organism: Elegia similella; assembly: GCA_947532085.1. Classification (NCBI taxonomy): domain Eukaryota; kingdom Metazoa; phylum Arthropoda; class Insecta; order Lepidoptera; family Pyralidae; genus Elegia; species Elegia similella. Next base: position 9,878,809 of record OX383928.1, read on the forward strand.
CATAGCACAGCTATTTGGAAAAAAAATCAAAAATGTCATTAGACTTTTTTGTTATTCTAATTAAGACGCAACTTTTTTGTCTGAACAACTTTCATCATCATCATCATCAGGTCCTTTTTAGTCTCCACTACAGGAGCACGACCCTCTCTGTACTACTAGAGCCATACTTGGCCAGAGCAGCCAGAGGACTTGGCCTACACTCTCCACGCTGGCCAGACGGGTGGGAGAGGTCTCTCAGATGTTTATAAGCTTTGTTTAGCTTGTATTTCCTAAGTCGCCTTCTACGACATCCACGGGAAGACTTGGAGTGGTCCTATTCTACTCTGCCGGATACCACACGGCTACTGAACAACTTTATTATACGATAAACATGAACGTGTTTATAGTCGGCAATTTGCCCAAAAGTTGTCTGAAATAGATTTTCTGTATATTTATGAAAGAAGTTGAAGTACTTGAAGTTGAGTGGAATAGGGAGTGAAATTGAACAACTTTCCCTAAGGAACAAAAATCGAAATACGAAAAATATTTTTTGGCTTAAAGCATGATATTGCGTATTACTTTTATAATTGAAAACACTGAATAAACTTAGAATCCTAAAATAAAAATAAAAAATATTCACATGCTATCCTGTGACTTGAACCCGGGGCTTATAGATGCCGGCCACTTCTTAACGTAAAGTTCGCATGTTTCTCTGTCATAATAGTTGAAAATTAGCGTCCTATTAAAATGTTGACCAAATGGTAACATAACAACTATGAAACCGGGTACTTAAACTTTGCCTCCTATTCACCCATGCCAAGTTCGCTAATCCGATATTTCCGATCTTGAAGAGGATCACTCCAACTTAGTTAATGTGTACAAAAGCATACTGAACATGGTGCTCAAGGGCCGTGTTTCCATACAAGAGTAGTCCCCTGATTCCTCGCCGGATAGTACCAATAGAGTAATGATTTTTTACTAAAATAATCCGTATGTTTTTTTTTCATAATTGCATTATTTAAAGAGATATGAACCTTCAAAAATATGAAAAATTGGTACGAATTACCGTTGTGTTCAAACATCAAGAAAACAAATTTGGGCAATTATATAAGAGAAAGAAACGCAGAAACACAGCCATAGCTTATTTTAAATTTTTTATGTAAAAAGAAGAAATCAGAGGACTACGAAGCGTTAATTTTGTGTAATTTTTATAAGTATTTTCCGGCCGAGCTGCAGTTATCTCTATCGCACTCTGCGGGGTTTGTTTGGACACGCGGCGCGACAGCAATATATATTATAAATATCTATTTTTCAATTCTCTCGAGCTTAGTGTTTCCGCTTAAGAGCCCGCCATATGCCAGGCGGCGTGGCGGTACAAACGCGGATGGTCTAAACGCGTTGGCTACTTTGGATATTTTCGTTTTTTAGGAATATTCAAGGGTTATTCGAAAAAGAAAAACATATGATGGCTGCCTTATCTGTAATGCAATAATAATCAAAAGTTTCAAGGTCAATTTAAATGTATTTGGTGAATAATGCTATATACCGAGTAAATTAGACGTGATTTGGAGGCAACTTTGCAATTTTTTTCTATCGAGAAAATTTAACGCAATCGTGTTTTGGGTCAGATAGTTACTAGAGTATCTAGTAACTATCTGACTTTGCTGCATTTTTATTTCAACTTGAGTATTTAATTATTATTGATATTACAGTCAATCATGCAAAGCAGTGTGACGTAGTACGGGCCCTTAAAAAAGGGTCTGGTCGGGTCTTCTGGTAAGGGGAATGTAGGTTTAAATTTCCGTTTCCTCTGGTACCTAATTAAGAGCAGCGGGGATTGGGAAATAGTAACTGAAGGAAATCATCCTTTAGTCAATTAGCATATCAGTAACAGATATATTTTAGAGCACTGGAGGGCAAATGTGGATGTTAGTTGTAAGGGCTCGCGAGGTCTACTGTTCTCGCAGAACCACTAGTAGCTAACAGGTTCAAAATCACGCTGTGATAAATATTAAGTATTTCTTAGAGTAAAGAATCTGTAACGAAACTAAATATGTATATTGAGATTTTCCCGCTTGCATCCTTAGTTGAGGACCTTTAGTACGATTGACTGGTAGAATAAGCATCTGCTGCTTTCAGTCCACTTTTAGAATTATTTTAAAAACATAATATTAACGCAGGCTTATACGTGTATAAGTACAAGTATAAGCCTGCGTTAGGAATAGAACCAGACCCGCGTATAGCAGACTGGCGGCGTGTTCGTGCACTAAGTAGGCCATCATATCAAGCTTTACAAAATATCAAATTACCGTAAAAAGAAATGCAAATATCAAAACGCAGATCTTACAAATGTAACATTAACAAAAATACCATAATAAAGAGCAATGACACCATTACACAACACATTCTTAGGTTTTTAGGTAAGTGTGATTCGATGTAACGAAACCGCGAAAGAACAAAACGGGGTGCGAACGGGGGTGCAAAAAGACGTTAATAATATTCGTCAAAGCACTCTGGTTACATTAAATCAATTTGCTCTTTCCGCGCGGTAAGTAGCGAACGGTGTAATTGATAAGTTCAAACCCTTGTAGCGAGCTAGAGTTTGGCACCGCTGCGTTCTCTCGCCCCGCCCGGACCGAATGTATCTTTTCTCTCTTTCCGTCAATCAGTTATTTCGGTCAATGTATTTTCGTATGTTTGACATGTGAGAAAATATAACTTTCACGATTTGGTTGTAGGGAGGTGGCTGATTACATAACAGTACTGGGGTAACCGAGTGAACTTCCCAGGAATTAGATCAAGCTTTCTTAAAATATCATCAGAATCGTTAAAGCCATTTCAATGTTCCTTATAATTTATCTAGCTTTTGTCAGGGTTCCGTGCGCGTGAATGTCGATCCCTCGGGAACAGTTTTTTTCGGGATGAAAGGTATCCTTTGTCCTTTCCCAGGCCTCAAACTCCCACCATAACAAATTTCGTCAAAATCGGCTCAGTGGTTAGAGCGTGAAAAGGAAACAGACAGAGTGACTTTCGCGAGTTTACGAGTATAGATATGGAAGTATGGATAGCGTAAGTAGATATTAAGTTGTATGTCTACATGAATTACACATGTTTAATGGTACAAGATAAAAGATAAGATATGATTTTATGAAATATCCCAAACAGAAAAGAAAAACACTATCATTTAGGATTGCAGGCAGTATTTTGATTGCTTTACACTATAACTTATGGATACTTAAATAGGGTAGAATCCAGATTCAAGGGAGCTGTCACAGATTCGTAGCGTGACCTATATTGCGATTGAACTCGTAGACATTGCTACGAGTGACTACGAGTGGTAGCCATTCGTAGCCACTCCATCTCTGCCTACCTATAGATAAAAAAACCCGTCTGCCTTTTTGACAGTATAAGTCCGCCATATATTTTTTTCGCTAACGTCGCATAGCCTATGACACTCCGGGGAAGAATACGGATCTAATGATACCTCGCAATTCAAAATCGGTCAAGCCGTTTAGGTTACAGGAGACGACAATGGAACAGACAAATTTTTATATGCGCGTAAAACACTACCCTCCTTCGGGGTGAGTCAGTCGGGTAAAAATAATTTAAACACCATTATTCGTATTCCACAAATTCATGTTACATGTGACATTATGACGTAATAGGCAATGTACGTACATACATTATGTATAATTATTATGCTAAGGCCTCGGTAAAACCTTGTAATTCGTGACTACAGAAAAATCAAGAAAAGATGTGCTTAAGCTAAAAATATTATGTGTTCGTTCAAAACCTGACTACGACAAATGAAGCTAAGTTTGAAAAATAAAATTCTGATTGGACAGACACGACTGTCAAAAAAGAAATGTATTGTTTTTGGAGTTCATTTATGTATGTAAGTATGTACTCATTTATTATGTTCCAGATGTTTAATAATAATTAAAAGTTCGGGTCGCATGGCGCGTCATGCCTCCATAAATAACATCATTCAAAGGCCTCTTGTCACCATTCACGTTCCAGCTGTTTTAGAACCGAATGGCCTGGTGCGTGAGGATAGTAAGAGGCCGGACGGGATGACCCTTTTGCCATGGTGGTTGGGAAGGCCACTTGTCTGGGACGCTGTGTGTCGACATATTCGCGACTTCTCACCTACCCAGTACTGGGTCTAAGGCAGGCATGGCTGCAGCCAATGCAGAGTCCCTCAAACGGCGGAAATATGCCTGCATCGTCAACGGTTTCATTTTTGAGCCGTTTGGGGGGATGAGATACTTGGTCCGTGGGACCCGTCAGCTTATAAACTATTTAAGTCATTAAGCCAAAAGCTGGTTGAGGTGTCGGATGACCACAGGGCTGGGAATTTTCTAGGACAAAGAATAAGCATTGCCATCCAACGTGGCAATACTGTCAGCCCAGCCCAGGTGGGCCTTTCGCGTGACGAGCTGCGGATCATTTTTTATTTATAATGGTTGTTTTTAGTTAAGTAGGTTAGGTTATTTTATTTTTAGTTATGTTCATTATGTAAGTATGTATTTAAATAAGTTTGTTAGTACGTTAGTATGTATATATGTACATAATTATGTGAGTTTCGTCATTTGCCCATAACTACTAAATACCTCAACGGATGTGTGGCGTATCGACAGAATCTTCATATTTTAACCAGTGACATAGGCTATAAATTGTTTACCAAGACAGTCGTTTTTAGGGTTCCGTACCCAAATGGTAAACTCGGGATCCTATTAATATGGCTCCATTGTCCGTCTGTCTGTCTATAGTTGTCGGTTTTGTTTTAAGAATATTAATAAATAAAAAAAGTAAAGTAATGATCTTTCAATAAATGTTATATTTCTTGGATGGGATGGTATTTGTGTAGTTATGAAATCTATTGCAACGAGATAGAGAACGAGAGAAAAAAGATTTATATATGACTCTATATAAATAAATCTTCACTACCGTTAATAAATCACAATAAATTGTATCAATTTTATCTAGACCCTAATCTCTGCATTCAAACTGTCGAATTGACGAATAAACTATGAAATTTGACGTCAACAGTAATGGCAGGTATTCGCTCCATTGATTTACTGCTCCAATCCAGAGTGCAGTCATAAAATAGCCATACACAGAAGTGGAGCTATCATGTAGAGAACTTATCATAGTTGTTTATTAGGTTAATCTTATGTACGCCTTCGTACTACGTAATGGCTATTGACAAGAGACTATGGATTAATTCAAAGATTTATTCGAAAAAAGGCATTTACAGGCACATATTCACGTCAATTCACATTTTGAATAATACTCAAGTAAATTCAATTCATTAATTATCGTTAAAAAGCTACAAACTACTTACGTTTCTGATATTCAATATTATAATTTACTAGATTTCGCCCGCGGCTCCGCCCGCGTTAATGTCGATCCCTCGGGATTGGTACTTTTTCCCGGGATAAAAGGTAGCCTATGTCCTTCTCCGTACTCCAGAGAACTTGTATGCAAAATTTCATGATGATCGGTTCAGTAGATACGGCGTGAAAGCGTAACAAACAAACAAACAAACAAACTCACTTACGCATTTATAATATTAGTAAGGTTATGGATATCGAAAAAAAGCGTCCCGTTTTTGTCCTTTCAGTACGGAACCCTTATAATGTAAAAGTTCTTTCAAGAACGATTTAATAATCATAATAAATCATTTATTTCAGACAGCAAGTTAAAATTTACAAAGGCCCATAGATAAATACCTTATAGACGATAACAAAAATATATCTTAAAAACTAGTTTTCACGTAATGTCGGTGACGTGAGGCGCATATCTATGCAGGCAGCCGTCCTCGGAACTTACGATAGACGACTCCCTGTATCCCTGCTTTGATGGGGGGCTCCATCAAAGCAGGGATACATATCAGGGTAGCCATAAAGCTTTTTACAAAAAAATTAGGTCACCATTTTAACTCAGTCCTGAATTTCAGTGTCCAGGGAGAGAGAATATAAATTTGGTTGTTATAAACACTATAGACGTTTACTGTCCAGCAATGTGCAAAATATCAAATTAAGTTATATTTAAATTATTGATTTTTATGCAAAAGCTACAGCCTACGAGTCAACATGAAGCGACTTTATCAACACGAAAATAAACAAATTACGATGTATGTGTTATTAACTGGAATATGACTTGTGATGAGACTGTAAATATTAAAGTTTTATTGAATATTGCATGTTATACCACACCTATATTCTAATTAGTTTGTAATGCTGAGAGCTGAGAGTGGCTTTTAAAAGTGAAAGCGGTATTGGCCGGCAACTGGATTGCAACTGCATCACCAATTACGTATCAATTAGATAAAAACGCATTTGGTGACTACCTATATAGCCGAAAAATCTAAATAACATATAAAATGAACCTTCAAATAATAGATGTATTAAAATGTGGGAGTTCTGATGTTTCTCGTATGGCGTAAAGGCGAGCTCCGCGCCAGCCTGCGACACCAGGGTGCCCGGATTCGATCCCCGCTTAGGTCAGGATGGAAAATTATCTTTTTTAGATTGGCCTTAGTCTTGGATGTTTATCTATATATGTTTTTGTTATAATACATAGTATCGTTGATTTAGTATCCCATACCACAAGTCTCGAACTTACTTTGGGGCTAGCTCAATCTGTGTGATTTGGCCGTATATATTTATTCCCACTCAGTCAAGCAAATACTACTACAAGTATTTGCATAAATTTTTCTGATCGATGAATGTACGAAGCTACATAAGCTTAAGTATATTATATAGACTCCTTGGTAGCGGTTATTTTATGCTAAATTCATTCATAACGAATTTTGATTCTTCAATGAATGGAAGATGATTCATAGGAACTTTTTAACGACCCCTGTGGTCTAGTGGTTACTATGCCAGGCTGTCACACTGTAGGTCCCGGGTTCAATCCCCGGTCAGATCAAGATGGAAAATGATCTATCTCAAACTGACCTGGATCTTGGATGGTTATCTATATATATTTTTTATAAAATATAGTATCGGTGAGTTAGTATTCCATCGCGCAAGTCTTGAACTTTGGGGATAGCTTAATCTATGTGATTTCTGCTTATATATTTATTTATTCATTAAACTTAGATTGAAACAATAAACCTACCTAAGTTAACGATTTGTCATGAATGTATCTATGAGTAAGTGAAATAGCAAAAAGTACAAATCGACGGAATAGAAAGTCAAACCCGTAAAAACCATTTCATAGTAAAGGAATTTCCTTTAATTAAACCATTACACTTTGTTTTGTACTACTTAATTAAACTAATTTCGTTATCAATGCACGCTCTGGCTCAAACAATGGCGCCTTTCAGATTTGCTTCCGTGAATTAATTAATTGAATCTAAGAGGCTTTGCAATATCAGCAAGTTACGCAAACAAACGGTAATTGCATTTCCACTATATTATAATCACATTTTCGTATAATTATATTAATTTATTTCTATCTAAAGATGCATTGCAGATGACAATATCCTAATTCACTCGCTCGAATGTAATCCATTAGTGTTCCTCCCATCCTCGGCGCCCTTCCTGCCCACCCCGCCCGCCGTCTGTCTGTCATTCATTCATTCATAAACCTCCATATCATTTGTATTGGCACATGTTTCATATGACTAATGGACGAGGGCACATTAAATATAAAACGACATGTTACCTATTTCGCAAGATATATTACCTCTAAATAATTTAAGACACACGCGTCGCTGTACCTAAAATAAAGTTAAAGAAATCTTTCATTGATCGAGAGAGATAGGAAAGTTTATACAGGAGAATATGAACAACCTTTTTCTATAAGTCCAATGCTGGGAGCAAAATTGCTGAGCCGGTCGAACGCGTTTGTGAAATGCAAATGAGGAAAAGAAAAAAAAAATAATTTCCAGCATTCGTCTCATAGCAAAAGTTGTTTATTTTGACGGTCTGATCCCGGCCAGTCCCGGCTTTGAAAGATATAGGTATTTACATAGCCTATGTTCATCAGGGATAATGTAGGATTGTAATGGAGAAAGAATTTTACAAATCGGTCCTGTAGATTCAGAGCCTATTCGATGCAAACAAATAAACAAACAATCAAATCTTTCCTCTTTATAATATTAGGTATATATAGTATAGAAATATAGATTAGTGGTTATTTGAAATAATTTGCGGTTTATATATTTAGCATTTAGGTCATTGACGGAATCAAATTTTCAGTAACTATAACATTTCAAATCTCTCAAAAATATGTTTTAGTAATACGTTTAAAGATATATGTATTTTAGACACTTAAAATTATTTCATAAATATCTGCGGTGGTAATTATAAACTTCTAGAGTACTAAAACAAGAAGAGTTAACAATATAATAAACATGGACAATTAATGCCGGCATCGACTAGCTCCGTGGCGCAGCGGTCAAGACGCCTGCCTGCGACACGGAGTGACCGGGTCCGATCCCCGGCCAGGTCAAGATGGAAAATGGTCTTTTTCAGATTGGGCTGGGTCTTGGATGTGTATCTATATATGTATTTGTTATAAAATATAGTATCGTTGAGTTAGTATCCCATAACACAAGTCTCGAACTTACTTTGGGGCTAGCTCAATCTGTGTGATTTGTCCGTTTATATTTATTATTTATTTATTTATCTCCATACAGGTAATGAAGTGTAATTAAATTAATAAAAAATGCGGCCGCCCCGCCATAGGACGCGCAGGCGAAAATAATGTCAGCATAGAAGGTACTTCGCGATCACTGTGTTTCTGAAGGCAGGCTGATACTAGTTGCTAGGTAATTGACATCAATCAACATTTGGTTAGAAGGAACAATGGTAGGTGACGTAAGGCTATCACCGAGTGGTATCCCATAAATGGGAAACGTAGTGTTGGACGTCCGGTGGCTTGTGGATTGACGGTATATGGCAAATTGCTGGAATGGCGCAGATAAAGGAGGCGTAAACCCAGCAGTGGGTTGTAGATACAAAGCTGATAGTCACGTTGAAAGAAACCATCGTGTGAAAATAAGTGACGAATGCGGTATAAAGAAAGGGCGGTTATCAATTCGGTTGTATGTTTTTTTTTTATGTTTGTTCTGAGGTATCAGAACGCCGTCTTTTATAAACCGATTTTAAATTATTTTGTGTTTGTAATTTTTATTTCAAGTTGGTCCCATTTGATTATCATCACAATCGGTTTAGTAGTTTGATTGAAGTCGGTTTTTTTATATGAAAGATTATGTTTATTAAAAGAAATGAAGGTTACTTTTGTGACATGACACGTTTAAACAATAGCGTTCTTAAGCCCGCATTTCGTGAGTATGGTTGTTACTCTATAGTTTCTTTAATTTGCGGCGTGGGGGCGACCGAAGAACGGTTATCTACCTGTGGAGTTAATTAATTAATCACAATTATGTTTAATTAAAAGGGATCATTGTTGCCGGAAATTCATCATCTCATCGTGTGGTTCCGCGATTATATGGAATCCCTTTTTGTTTTGTTTGTTGATGAAAATTTATTCAGCTCAGCTTAGCGCTGTAAATCTCAACTTATGTTGTATGAAACTATCCTAGTATTATGTATTAAAAAATATGCTTATTCTTACTCATTTTAAAGTATTTGACAAACATCTCAACTATTTTTATGATGGGTAAGACATCATAAAAATTGTTGAGACGTTTGTCAACCACAGAATAAGTACTACTACTAACTACTACTACTTACGTACAGAAGTCGCGCTCTGCAAAGGTATTCAAAGAAATATCAAGTCAATGTAGTTACCGATAGGGTGTAATTTAGCTTGCGTCAGAACGCAGCACCTTATTGTTTAGATCCTTACAGCAAGCCAATATTATACTTATAGCTCTAAATAAACGGTTTATAATTCGTTGAATTCGGTGAACACATGACCAAACGCGCGTCGTTCACGGATACGTTCGGTTTTACCCTTACAAGGGGTCGCCACGCGTAGGTAGTTTTCGACACCGACACGGGGAGTGAGACAGGCCTGCCTGAACGCAACACAATCTCATAATAATACCGACCTAGCTATTAAATATTACAATCCTGTTGAATTTATAAAAAATCTCATTTATTTAAATGTTTGCTTTTCCGAGCTTTAATACACTTACCTATCTACACAGGCTGCATAGCTTCACACAAATTAAAGAAAGTAATCAGTGGATTACAGAGCTACTAAAATATGTATAGTCATAAAAGTATGGGGCCGACTTCTGCCGGGGATAAATATTCATTATGACGGATCGGCTAACGTTTTAGCAAGATTAAATGCCATTAACCTACGCATCCCTATGCTCTTAACTAAATCAATCAGCATACTACGGGTATAGGCTGTATGTCCCTCGTTATTTACTTAGTTGGAGTATTAGTATTAATGGTGTTAAGGACTAAGTAAGTAGATATGTAAAGGTACCTATACAGCGTGATTTTGAACCCCCTAGCTATATTGAAATCTGGGAATCAGAATCCCTAATGGAACACAGAATTGCAAGAAATAAGGGTAAAAAACGAAAAAGAAAATTAGGTTTCCCATGCAAAGTCGCCGATCAGCTGGACAAAAGGGGGTTCAAAATCACGTTGTATATCTTCAATCAAAGAAGTATTTTGTCACGAAAACTTTTTGTATACCGCGTGTACCCTTCAACGAGTGACCCAGCCCGTCTATATGAACAACTTTTGCTATAAGACCAATGCTGGGAAGTCGAAAATAAAATTGACTGTAAAGTCGGTGAACGGACAACAATTTTACGTAATAATAATAACGGTGGAAGAGAGATAGATGCGTCACAAGCTGAACGCTTAGGCAAATCGTGCCTCTCTAACGCTTGTTTCGCGGTCTCGGAACGCACACGGAACGGACACTTTTTCGTGCATGCAGCCGGCGTTTATCCAATTATAAGACGTTATCACGTTAAGATGTTGACATGCCCATACAAAAGTGTTCAGCCTGTTAAAGAATTTATAGGAGAACGTCAATATTTTTTTTCGGTTACTAGCATTGGTTTCATAGGAAAAGTCATATTGATGGGCTGAGTCGCCCTTAAAAGTAATGAAAATGGGCATTTAACACCCTGATGGATATTACGTACGAATATTTGTATTTTAAGTATTCTTTTTTATATTTGAGGGGTATAAAATCAAAAGCAGCTAAATGCGAAAATCTAAACTTTTCGCAAGTCAAAATCTTTTTATCGATAATTAAATTTTATATTTATTGTATATTTGTATGTGAAATCGTTAAAAAATATCTTGGAATTAGGAATACTCTTTTATTCCAAGATATTTTTTTAAGTCTTAAAACAAAGAATAAATCAAAATATAGAAAACTTACTGAAAACTTTTTCGAAAAGTAAGCATCTGCTTTTTTGTAATTTTATAAAGAAATGATTTGGCTTTTACAATCTGAAATAAAGACGTGCGACTGAGAGTGATAACTGACTTAAAGCGGAGTCTAAACTTCCCGTATCAGTTCATAAGCAATCAATCGTTTATGATGTAATAGATACTTATTCTTCAATATATAATTTACTGTATGATTGTTACCGTGTACCACCAGTGCATTACACATTAAACCTATGATATGCCATGACTATGAGCAAATACTAAATAAGGTGTTATTGGTCAATAAGTATCAAAAGGTAGCTCTCCTCGCTTCTATATAATATATTTGCTTTTTACCTTTATTCTTCAAAATATTGTATTTTTTACTGTGTAATAAACATAGAAAACCTGCAATTACTTTTGTAATTGATAACAAGCCCGCTACACACCGATCTCAACAAAGCGTTGGTGGATAATCAACAAATCTAACTTCACTATTTACTTCTATTCTTCAAAATATTTTTTCTCCATGTAGTAGACAGAGTCTAAATATGGCGTTATTGGTCTATAACCAAGAAATCGTAAAACGGCTATTACAACACGTGATGTTGTAATAGCCGTTGGTGCGTTGCTAACCGTATCACATTCTCTTTATCGGCTTTTATCGGTCTGCGCGGGAAGAGAAGCAGCTGGAATATTCTACCTGTTTTCTTTTACTCAAAGAGCAGCACGATACAAGTCTGAGTATCGTGTGCTGATATCGCGTAGTGTGATAGCCGCTTAGGTTGCACACAAAAGCTGCAGCTGCGTTTATGATACATGTATTAATCAATAATCCTTCCATTTTATTGACGGCAAGATAATTAAATGATACCTATGTGGGTTTGTATACACACTAAAGTTATTAACTTGAACGTGAAATGTCATTGACGTAAACCATTAAATAATAACTTGATTTACAGCGAAACCAAAACTTGTCGCCTCACCTCAATTGAGTAATCGGCTAATCGGACGTTGTGTATAACGGGTTGACACGTTAATTTCGCTCTTTGTGGAAAGTTGTTCTGATATTTTTTGCAAAGCTACTATTTAAAATATCAAAAGTTTTTTTGTACGACATCTTGGTTTTTCGATGTCGATGTGGACTTAATTTTTTGCTTCTTTCGTGAATTATTGTGAAAGTGTAGAATTTTATTCTCAGATGTAACAGTAACATGATATTGTATTATATAGTAAATCCATATTAATATTAAATAATATTAGAGTTACGAAAGTAACTATGTTTGTCTATCTGTCTGTTTACTCTTCACGCTTCAACCCACAGAAATAAATTAAGATTTATTTCTGCGCTTCAACTACTGCGCCGATTTAGATGAAACTTGGTATGGTTGTAGTTGATGCCTGGGGAAAGACTTCATCCCGGAAAAAGTATTGTGCCGGAGGATCGACAGAGTGGAGCCACGGGCGAAAGGTAGTCACGTTCAAGATGGCCTTTCGATATAATGGCATTTGTCTCTGTCTACCCTCTTTATTACTTTATACAGGGTTATAGTTATTAACTAACTTGGCTTAGGTTCATCGTGACTAACAACGTTAGTTATATGACTTTTACCTAAACGCAATACTTTATCATTTCTCACTATTTTGTATATGTATTTATGTATGTTTATTTTTGTATCTATAAATATTTATGTAACTAAATATATACTTAAGTATTTTACTATCACTAAGTATCTATCATTCCTTCGTTATATTATTTCTATCTCTCATATTTATTTCCCACTTTACCACCTATTTCTTTTTTCTGTTTATCCTTCTCGAGGTTGACTGGGAGAGAACGCTTTTAGCATTAAGTCCACCTACTGTAGCTCTATAGGATCGAAAAGGTTTTTAAATAAAAATAAATAGTAAGATTTTAAATACATTAACTTTATTTCTATCAAACGTTAAGTCTATGTTTAATTCTACTATAGCTGTGAGCGTAGGTACCTACTATTATTACCTCGTAGAGCTGATTGCCATAGAGTTAAGACAAGTAGATTATTGTTTTTGCATTTATTTATTTTTTTGTATGAAAAGAGCAAACATAGAATTGCACAAAGTAATAAACGTAGTTAATCGTTAAATACCACTTATATACAATACATAGTATAATTAAATTTAAGTTCTCCATGTACCCCCATCTAAATAGGTATACAGAATATTTAGATTTTTAGGGGGTTCCACTAACATGTACAGCATTTAGCGGGAAGGTTTATAAGTAACTAGCTTTCGCCCGCGGCTCCGCCCGCGTTAATGTCGATCCCTCGGGAATAGTAATTTTTCCCGGGATAAAAGGTAGCCTATGTCATTCGCCGTACTCCAGAGAACTTGTATGCAAAATTTCATAATGATCGGTTCAGTAGTTACGGCGTGAAAGCGTAACAAACAAACTCACTTTCGCATTTATAATATTAGTAAGGATAAGGATAAGGATATATGCCTTGGTGTAGTCGGGGTGGGCTGCCAGTAAATAAAAACAATGAAAAATCCCATCTCTCATGTACCTACGTCATCTTATCGCGTGTCTCGTCTCGTTGTTGCGTCGCTCAATATGCACGAGGGCTGTAAACATCGGTAGTGGGGGCTCCATCCGGCTGAGCGCTCTTATTCGCCACTAATAAATTACTCAACTCGGGCTCAATTAAATCAACTTGAGATCAGGCATCGATATGCGTTAAATTGGATACCTATATTCCATTGAGGAAAACTCTTGGCCTCTTGAAAGTGATATGCGATCTTTTGATAAGAGCAATTTTTTTTCGTAATTTACTTAGGATTTAAAAAATGTAGAGTGTAGAGTGATCATTACGTACAAAATTGGATATAGTAGAAAGTTAAAAGCTCGGTCATTTTGAATATCTGCGACTCAAGGGGCAACGAGTTCGATTCCGGCGCGGGAAAATACTTGTATTTAATGTTTACAGGTATTCTGCGGTTCTCGAAATCCCCGGGGAGGGGGGGACGTCTTCGCCAAATAATATCACAGAGATAAATCCAATGCAACAGAGTTGAGGATGCAATGCAACTCAGATGATGATGAATGTCTCATTCTGTCGCATCACTCAATATTATGTATAAGGGGTATAAGCGGTAGAGGGGGCTTCATCTGACTGAGAGCTCTCATTCGCCACAAATTAATTAGTCAACTCAGTCTCAATTAAATCAACTCGAGATCGAGTATCGACACACATTCAATCGATGCCAGCCGCGACTCGATTAAGATTGTTAATGCCGATCAATTTTACTCGTTAGCTATCAATAAAGTTATTAAAAGCGGGCGGAACCCTCGCAAACATGCAACGTTAAGTGCACATAACTCCATTACTTAGACTTGTCACTTAAATAACTCGATTTTGTCTTTGATTTTAGCAAAATTTCTTTTTTAATCATTGCCGGGGGAAGGCCCTAATCATTATGTAGAATTTACAGATCGACCTAATTTGCAGATATTGGCTTTTCCAATTTACATACTTATAATGTTAACAGTTAGATATTTGGCAGTTGTAATATTAACGTTTTGCTACAGGAAGGAAGTGGTGGTTGGTTATATTATCCTTAGGAGAAAAAAAATATTGTCTGTAAAGTCGGTTTACGGACGATCATTTAACGTGATTACAGTGGAAGAGAGATAGGTTTCACGAACCAAACGGTTAGGCCGATCGTGC
Source organism: Elegia similella (assembly GCA_947532085.1). Classification (NCBI taxonomy): domain Eukaryota; kingdom Metazoa; phylum Arthropoda; class Insecta; order Lepidoptera; family Pyralidae; genus Elegia; species Elegia similella. The sequence continues at coordinate 9,893,825 of OX383928.1, forward strand.
CTCTCTATCGCTTGTTTCGCGCTCTCGCTTGAACACGGAACGTGACGCGTTTTCGTGCGTACAGCCGGCGTTCATCGATTTATAAGACGTTATCACTACAAAAATCTGTGTACAAACCGCGTGAACTTTCAGACGCAGAACGCTAATAGTCAAGTTAAGAAAGATATCTTGCCTACCGCCGTTAGAAATAGTAACATTGAAGTATTACATTTATCATTTTACGTTTCATTGTAAAATTAAATTGTTTATGTAGACCTCAAAATTCGCATCTTAAACACGGAGTAACACTAAAACTAAATTGGCCACTCAAAACTAGTTGAAGCGAGTTTAAAACTGCGCCCTTAGCGGGGCAGGCACGTTTTAATTACGGCGTTTAAGTAAAAGCGCCACTGCGTCTAGCTGCTGCATTACACAGATTCACCCACCAAAGCCTCCACTTAGCTAATGAAACATGTTCGCGTATAGTGTTTTAACCGTCGTCAGCCAGCCTTCCAGCATTGTGAGCGGCGAGCGCCGAGCCACCGGATTCGGACTCGTCTCCGCAAATCCTCATTTACTTGCATTATTTTAATGGAGCTATTGTGAGCGAATGTCCTTTGTCGTATGCGGATGCGGATCCAGTGCACCGGGCTGTGGGAAATGTGCCGGTGCATAAGTGTATCACCGCTGCCCTAAATTGCGCGCCCGATTCTGAATTAAACGTCAGAAATCTCTTTCAATTTGACGGATTCGGGTTGCTTCTAGTGTTGTGCTACGAAAATGGAGTACGGTAAGGAATGTATCCATTTAACTAATTAACTGGGTCGAAGTCGTTGGGCGGCGGGCGTCCACAGAGAAATCCCACGGCCCTCTAATAACTGGCTTCCCTAATAAGCTAAGAGGTTGTCTTACTCGTATAAAAATGCAATCGGCGGAGCAGGCCCGTGCCGGCGACGTCGTTCAAACTTTTCAAATTTTCCACCAGCCCCGGAGTATTAATTTTAAATTAGAAGCAGTCACGTAAATTGTCCCCACATGTGGACTAGCGTTAATTAAAGTTTTCTCTCTCCGTTGTCACATTTTTCACGAAATTATTTTCGGGAAGTTTTCCTGCGGAGATTTTTAGGACAAGTAAGAAAAGTATTTTATGCGTCTTTTGTTTTACAATATCCCGGTCGCTGGCGCCACAGCGTTCTGAACCTTAGTTGTAATTTTGTTTGTTGATTTTGTACTCTTATTATTTTGAGATAGTTCAGTAGGTGGAGGTAGATGGTATGTGTAGCATATCTTACATAATAGTATCAACGTTTAATTTCTCCCTTAAATTTTTTTACAGCAAAATACAATAAATTAAAATCGACAGTCAAATTGAACCTCAAATTTTGACGTCAGTAATTGGGCGCTCCGTGTGAGGCCGGCCTTATTGTCACGGCGTGATTAATTCCTAAGGCTCCTGACGCCTTAACTATTAACTACTGGAGTAATAACTAAACTAGACACGAGCCCAGCCCAATGAATAAATTAAACACTAATTTCTTGACACACTTTGTGGAGTGGATAGCCTTGCCGGTAATTGCTGCAATATTATTTTTATACGTCCTCAGCAGATTTACACGTAGCTTATATCATATGTTTTTGTTAAGGTCGCTGGATAAAATCAAAAGGACCAAGTAGTCTGTACTTCGAGTAAATTAACCACTAACAGTCCCTAAATAGGGGGGAAACTAATTTTTCTACAGAACCAAAGTCATGAACTTTTGACATTTCCATACAATTAGCCGTGAGTTTCCATACAATTATCGGGCCGAAGGTGTAATTTTTTTTCGTCTCAGCGTTGCATACGAAAAGTTGTTTATTTTAGCTGAGTCACCCCGTCAAGGGCCTGTTGGGGGTGAAAGTGCGCGCTTACAATGAATGCAGTTCACTGTGTTATTTTTATCAATATTTTAATTTTGTATATCATCATCATCATCAGGTCCTTTTTGGTCTCCACTACAGGAGCACGACCCTCTCTGTAATACTAGGGCCATACTTGGCCAGAGCAGCCAGAGGACTTATTTTGTATATACGATCTTAATATTCAATCTTCATTAGGTTCTTGCCTTTCCATTTGTTGAAAAAGATTGCTTCTTGTTAAACACAATGCCTAAATAAACACAACATTTGTAAGAACATTATTCCTGCCTTACAGTGTTGGCAGTATGAAATTAGTAGATGTTTCTTATTCAGCACAACCTAAGTGTAAGTAAACGATGCATAAAAATGCATCGTCGTGCATCATCATCGTGCATCGTTTACTTACAAGTATTTTACTCGTATAAAGAAGTGCCCATTTAAAAAAGGTGGTATATTTTAAGTTGCAATAATGACGTAACGAAATAGGTACGTTGTTCCCTATAAACTTGGCGGTTGGGAATTAGAAGTTGTTTCAATTCAAATTATACATCGCGATAGTTGTTTTGGTTCTGAAGTTTAAAAAATAGATTGTTGGCACACTTAAAGTTACAAAATCGACGAAACATTGTAACAAAAAACTAGCCAGTGCGTGTTGGGCCACGCGCAGTATAGGGTTTCATACGTGGGCGCACTATAAGTTTCCGGAATGAATATGAAAAAATACTATTAAAGGTACAAAATTAATTTATTGTTTTTCAAAATAATCTCCCTTGGCGTCTATGCACTTTTTCATTCGATGAAACCAGTTTTGAAAACTTTTGTGCCACTCCTCTGTGGTGACCTCTGAAACGTGTTTTTCATACTCCTCGACAGCCTCTTCTGGTGATGAAAATCGTTGACCGCGTAATTGGTTCTTAATTTTTGGGAACAGAAAAAAGTCACAAGGTGCCAGGTCGGGACTGTATGCAGGATGACTCATGAGTTCTACATTTTTCGCCTTCAAAAAGTCGTTTGTCTGTCTGGCCGTGTGAGAACTAGCATTGTCGTGGTGCAGGATGATACGGCGTTTACGGTTATTTTTACGGAGTTCGTCAATAACTTCCGGCAAACAAATGGTCGTGTACCAGTCACTATTCACTGTACGACGATTCTCTAAAGCAACAGTAGCCACGTGTCCAGTTTTATTAAAAAAAGAAGCAATCATCCGCTTAGATGCACTTTTCACGCGCGCCACTTTGGTTGGTTTCGGCTCATCTTGAAAGACCCATACGCTCGATTGCTGCTTTGTTTTGGGATCGTAGCAATAAATCCATGTTTCGTCACCTGTTACTATGTCCCACACCAAATTTGACGCACCTTCGTTGAATCTGGTAAATATGGCACTGCACCAAGTGACGCGGTCCGTTTTTTGAGCCTCGGTCAACTTGTGTGGGATCCACCGCGAGTACAGCTTTCTCACACCCAAATGTTTGTGTAGGATTAATTGTATTTGACTCATGCCGATTTCTAAGGATGCGCGAATTTCATGGTAGGTCACATGCCTGTCTGTTTCAATCATACGGCGCACAGCATCGATGTTTTTGTTGGTCACAGCGGTGGACGGCCGACCATCGCGAGATTCGTCACTGAGATTGATACGACCACGCTTGAATTCTGCAAACCAGCTATAAACAGTTGTCTTGCATGGTGCTTCATTGCCAAAAGCTGTTTCAAGCCGAGCGATGCTCTGTTGAGCTGTCAAATTACACTTAAAATCGTAGAAAATCATACTACGAAAATTTTCCCGAGTTAAATCCATGTTGATGAGACACACAATTTTTTAAATGGCGCCACAAGGTAAAAACAAAAGACAGTCAAATGAAACAAACTGCATTCTACAGCCAAAGAGTTCTATTTTCAAATGTTGCAATAAATTTTTAAATATTGTTTATGTAAGTGGCCAGTTCCGGAAACTTACAGTGCGCCCTATGTAGATGCACGTCATTTTATAAGTCGGTCGACTATAACTCTTTGACTTGTGAGCCTTACTTACTTATGATGACTTTCCTTTTAAATATATGCTACTGCTGAGCTTTTTCACGTATCCATAAACTATCATTAGCTTTCAAAGTTAACAGCCTCCGTGGTCCAGTGGTTAAGGCGTTTGCCTGTTGACCCGGGGGTCGTGGGTTCGATTCCCACCGGAAGCATACTTTGTTTAGTTGTTTCCAGTTTGGTTAGGACATTGCAAGCTTGAATCACCTGATTGTCTGATAATAAAGATGATTCCGTGCTTCGGAAGGCACGTTAAGCCGGTGGTCCCGGCTGCCAACTGGAAGTCGTTAAAGGAACCACGTCAGAGGCCGAGAGGCGGTTCCGAAGAACTTTGACACCAGGGTGTGCACGGTCGATTGACCGTGAGACCTACTCGAAATGATGATGATGACGGGTTGAGGACACTTGAAACCCACAAAAATTTGCGCTTAATATATAACAAATGATATATACAAGCGGGCCCTGAATCGAAAACTGGCGTACAGATACCGACAATATTTTTTAAGACCTATCCAACGACGCAAGGGATTGACTTGAAATAGTTTAGTAGAATGCTGTTTAGTTATTAGGTGGCTGTCTTTCTTACATACCTGTGTGTGTGTGAGAAAAAGCATTCTAGTACATATAGTATTTGAACCAAAACCACAAACAGACAGCCATACGAACGGACATGGCAAAACTATGAGGATTTGTTGTTTACTACGGAACTTTAAAAAATATTTTAAACGTCTGGCGGTATCAAAGTACTGGATGTTCGCATCTAAAATACATCACTTCTGTTGATTTGGTTTATTAAAATACAGTTTATGGCATACGCAGTTACAAAATCGACGCTACATTGTAACAGAAACGTTTTCCCCTTAAAACTCCAGCGGTATCAAATTAGTGGATGTTCTCATTTAAAATACACCGCTTCTGTTGCTTCGGTTAATATTTGAAGTGCTCTTAATTGGCATTCGTTAATACACCAATTAGAGCCCGTAGCGAATGTGTATCAAGAAAATAATTAGGACTATAGATTTAATTACGTTACACTCGCTACAAAATATAGCTTATATTTGTTTGTAGGCTCATTATAAAATACAGTTTCGCGAAATAAAAAATAATTGTTGACTTGTTATAAGGCCTACGAAAGAAATCAAGGAACGCTGACGTATTTCCTTTTAGGGTTCCGCAGCCGTAGTAAACAAGGATCCTTAACACATTAGACATTAGTACAAAAAATGCTGTAATTTTTCGATTCAGAGATCCGTTAGAGTCAAATTCCATGTCAACCCCCCCCCCCCCCCCCTCCTCAATAATTATTGTTAATAAAAGTAATAAATTCAGAACCCTGTGTTTCGTGTGGCCCAGCATGCACTTTTTTATATTTTTACTGAAATTTTTAAATTATAGATATAATAGCAGTAAAAAAAAAATATATTTTAAACTCGGCTTATAAAATATCTAGTTGGTATGTTAGTGAAATCTACTTTGGACCTGTAAACTATTTACTAACTAATTGTTAAGGGTTTTGAGATTCGTCTACCACTGAAGCATTCTAGTTCAATAATAATAAAGCAACATTGAAAAAACTATTTTTTTTTCCTGACATATAACGGTCTATATGTCTAAAAATGACGTTTAAAAATACATTCCAAAATAATTATAAAATGGTCCTTTTTTATATTATTATTGACTAACTCATAAGGCATATGAAAATCGGTATAAACACGCGAATGCAATTCAACAACGAATAAAATCAACCTGTGCACAACGACCCTGTATAGTCTACTTTTTGTGGCGTCAGCTGAACCGGTAATTAGAGTGGAGTGATTAGAACGGGTGATTTGTTGCAGCACGCAATGGGTTCGATGCCCAGCGCGCTCTCATGAAGGGCAACGGTTACCTTAGCATATAACTTAATTTATGTAACTTTGTGTGTTGTTAAAATTAATTTTAATTTGTTAAATCTTATTTAATTAGGTGCACTTATTGATGGCTAACTTGATGTAAGTTTAACCCGTACATTTGATTTTATTTATTTTTAATACTATATTTACGAAACAAAGAAATATATATTCGAGCAATTCTTTGTTTCTTTTAATATGTAATTCGGGTTCAATCCATTTCCATAACATGTCGCGTGTCGAAACCACCCCAAGGTCGATGAAACAGATAAACGCTTTGACAACCATCGATCATGTCAAGCACCCGACATAAAACCTCCAGTAGAAGCCAGAAGCCATTGAGTGGAAGTGGAGTAACAAAGCCTCATTCAGAGCTACAAAGAGTTAGATCTCTCACCTGTCCAGCGCACTACATTAGAGGATCGAGATCACAGGCCGCGGCCCTCGCCCGCAGCGACGCCCTTTGTGTAAAGATTCCCAAAGCCTGGGCGAGCGCACTTTGAAGTCGAGCCCGGCAGGTAATTCGGAAAAACGTTATTTAATTAACTTTTGACAAGTCGGCGTAATCGTGTTACAAAGCCACCTCGCCGAACGGTCAAGTCTTTGAGCATCGGGGTTCGCGCTCGAACTTGATTTTTACGCCATACTCACCATAAAGCGCTGTCATTTCCAGGTGCTTTCCAATTAACATTGCGCCTTTGACCACCGCCGTCCGCACAAACAACTACCGCCTTTGCTATTATATTCAACTATGTAGTTTTATTAAACGGTTGTATGTAATAGAGAGGCCTTTGTGAGTGGTTGTGGTATAAGTAATTTGTACATTTGCGTTGTCAGCACTGTAATTGAGTGCACCGAGCGCTTGTTGATGTTTACGGTGGCCGAACTGTTCTTCCATTAAGGCCGGACAATAGTTTTATGAGTTGCCGAAATAAGTTTGGCCTGTTTAAACTTTGGAATTGGTTAGCAGTGCATTTTGTGAAAGCGCCGTAAGCAAGTCCGAGCCGGACGGGATGTGAGGTCGCCAGCGGCTAGGCGACGTTCGCTCTACGAGATAATTAACTCTATGAACTATTGTACAACAAGACGAAAACTGCAATTAGAAAGCTTAGCGTTAATGAATATCGCCAGGGTTGTTTGTGTGCAGTGGTTAGCCATCAAACGTTCTGTGTATTTGCAAAATGAGTTAGTGGAGTTTTTAAGGTAGATTATGATATAGTTGGAAGTGGCGTATTCCGGGCGAGTGGGCGCGGCGCTCGCGCAAACAAAGCCGGTTTGTGCGGTGTTCATTGAACAGCTTAATTGCATTTCTTCGCCACTTCTCTTTGCGGCGTTCACACGTCTCATAATCGAATTAATTCTTTAAACTCCGCCGTTTAAGAGGAATGTGCTGATGATGTTTTTATTGAGAGATAATTCAAATCAGTTACAAAGGAAAGTCGCCTTGAGACGACTGTTAGAGAATACTTGTTTTAGATCTGTTCTATGATAGATTAGCTTTTGCTACTTTATTCAAAATTAAAAAAGTATTCCACATCTTTATTTAGGTTAGTAAACTACCTACTATTTCTGTGTAAAAACCTTAAATAAACGTGGTTTCAATAACATTTTTAGTACCTCTATATATACATGGGTTGAATGTTGCAGTTTCGAATTTTGATAATTGTCCGTAACTACCGATGCTCTTGTCGTTTGGAATTTTTTTCCCTCTCTCTTTATTCTCCGCCAGCTTTTTGATTTCATGACTCAAACACCTTTCACTACCTATCTACTTTAATTATTTTATATTTTTCTAATGAATACCTATAGTAAATAAAAAATATATGTTATTCCGGAAATACTAAAATATTTAATAACAGAACTCGAACTGATAATGTTGTCCCATTTTGCTATTAACGGGTATTTGTACCGGTACCTACTCTTTAATAGCAAAATGGAACAAAACGTACCTGAGTGAGCTTTTACTGATCAGTAATCCGGGGTGGAGTGGGCGCAAATGGCCGGGGGGCCCGGTTCCCGTTATCCCTCTATTTCACTTATGATTCCTGAATTTTTAAATTCCTTGAAAGGACGCGAACTACTTTTGTTTTGTTTACAAATGTGAAACATTTTATATTGTTTAAAATTGATAAGTACTTTTAATGTATTATGGGGTTCTCTTCAGTTCTTGCGCACAAAGGTAATATTTTGTATAAAGGTAATAATTTCAGTTAATATGTCAAAGTTCTAGGTATAATATAAATCTCTTATAATTAAACGAATAAATAAATATTGTGTTCAAATATACAACTAAAAATGAACGAACAAGCTGAGAATGATGTTTGTGAACTTTTATAAGCCTTAACAAAATCCACTACTATAAGAGTTTTTTTGCATTCATAATGCAATTCTGATATATTCTGTTTAAATTAAGAAATAAGTTTAGGTGAAACAAATCAACCCGAGCAGGAACATTCTTGACAGAGATTTCCTAATAGTGCTGATTGCTTCGTATAAACACCTAGAATAAATTAAGATCATGTAAATTGTGTATTTTGTATTTATTAATGATTTTTTAGCTAATTCTTATATGACTTAAATTGCCAAAGTCGGAATTGGTAATCAAAAATATGTTCACGATTTCATGAGTTCACGAGCTTTTTAGGCAGGCTACACATTTTCTGATATGATTATAAAAATTCTAGCGTCACGTTTGAATTAACGTTGTTTTCAAATTATGTATAATCTAATATGAAATATACTCTGTGATTCGCACACTGTCAGTCAGAATTCGTTTAAGAATGGTTATAGTGTACAGCGGGCTTAATGTCTACAGTAAAAATCTCTCACTCTCCAATACGTCTGCAAGTAAATACTCATACGTGTCATTCGTTTTACGAGGCGTGTTACAGTTTTACCGCCGTGTCGTCGCTACAATGGCAAGTTAGATACGCACCTTTACGGGGCAACTGTACACTTAATTAGCCGTATCCGACTGAAAATTACCTTTTAGTCGTATTCATATTGGCCTAGCAGCTTGTGCGAGTATAGTGTAAAGGCTTGACAAGTTGATGCTACACGTGTTACAGTTTTACCGCGGTGTGGATGCTTCAATGGCATGATATATACGCATCTTTACGCAGACGTTTTTACTCGAGTTTGTATTGGCGAGTAGAGTGGTTGATGTATTGAATAAAGTTCCAAGTCTCAAAAGGTATACAACACATACAAAATGTACCTATACAAAAACCGCTAAAAGGATTTTTATTTAACTGGACTACAAACTATGTAACCACTAAAATTTCCAAATCGTAGTTATCTTTGGAATTGACTTGCTTTTTATAATCTCTTAGAGGCTTTGTGAGCTTTAGACGTCGCGAGTATTTTGACAGCAAACTTAAAATGGCATTTTGGGCAAATTCCGCCATTCTGAAAACAAACCAGCAAAACTTACAAATTTATATAGAGGAGACAGTGCGACATACAAAATATCTTCTACTATACGCTCGGTCAATTATTTACTTGCTTTTCAACTGATGCAAGCAACTCACTCAATGTGATTTTCGGTTAAGTAAAAGAATTGTCAACGTTCATTCAAAACCTGTCGTTATCGACTTAGATGGGAGTAGGAAACAATTACAGTCTATTAAGATTACATAGAATATTCTAAACTTTTGCTGATAATTAAACCAGTAATTAAGTTGTCAAGTCTTAATTAAGAGCACACTAAAGATAAATAGAAAATATTTCCCTAGGCAACGCGTAACTGACAATAGCTAAAGGCTCATACAAAAATTATGTGAGGTTAAACTTATACTGTTTATAATGGCCAAGTTTGACTCGGAAACCAAAGTCGGTTCCGTAATGCGTAGATAAGACAGGTTTCTTATATTTCTTGTAACTGATTACGGGATAAGAAGTAACCAATATGTTAAGTCAAGATAAAATATATGTGCTAAGCCAAAATACATCCATTACTTACGTACGATGGTGGTTGAGGTCTGATCGAATAAAAAAATATTTACATTTTTAATATAAAAATAAGTATGACTAGTATTTCATAGTCTAGTAAGATTTAAAGATATACTTAGTAGTATTTTAGTAACAGAGTGCTCCTTGCCCGGAACCTTAAAATATATCTCAGACTACATTTAAATTAAGGCGATACCACTGTAAATAAGGTCGTTCTGAACCTTATTTATCTCGCAAAATACTTAAATTAGGAGTTTCAAATCTAAGTAATATGATTTTTGACTATTTCATCTCCAAAAATTGAAGATGAAAACACGTTTTGATAAAATTTTCTCGATAGAAATATTTTTTGAAAAATGGTCTTCGTTCGCAGAGTTTTTGTTATTGTAGCTCAAATGCGACGAATGAAATAATGATTTTTAGACTAAAAGATAGGTTATTAGTAATTCATCAAAATGTAAATATGAAATTACAATTAACCGGTCTGATTTTATATAAAATAGAAAAAACGAATTTGGCGCTTAAGTTTTTTTCTTTGAGCGACTCGAGCCTATCTCCTATCTCATCATTCACGGGCTAAACCGCCAAGCGCTATCCCTTGCGCGCACTTGATCAGTCCTTTGCCGAGCAAAGGTACCAAACATTTGAGTCCTCGTCTTAAGCTTTAACAGGTTAATCTCCGCAGTAATCATAATTAAATAACAGATTGCACCTCATGTATCGTGTAACCGTATTAGAAAATTAATTGCATTATTAATCTTTCGGCCATATTGTTTGTCGGGCTGCGTCACTCAGAGCTCGTGGTAGGCTATAATTAACGTAATTAATTAAAGTATAACCTAATCATGTTTCAGTCACGACACGTTTGTGGGTTATTCACAAACTGGACACACACGTCTGTGTCTATCCTCGTCGTTAATTGGACAAACATAATCTAGCTAGAGGTAGGTACACCGTATTAAATAGGGATCCGTCTCTTTAAAGTTCCTTAACCTCCATGGATCTAAGTATTATTCCTAGGTCCATGTTAACCTCTTGCTTCAACTCCAAATATTATGGGTATCGAAAACATTATTGAATAAATCAATGAACTATGTGGTAAATAAACGGTTTCTAAACAAGACCTTTGTTGTTGTATAATTTTCACCTAAATACTTTTTGTTATTTTGGTTTAAAAAAACAAAGTTCCAAAGTTCTCATTGAAAAACCCTTTATATATTACTTCAAGAAATCGCACTAAAAATGGCCCGTGGAGAACGTCCTGAAAGAGAATGCTTTTAGCATTAAGTTTACCTATTGTAACTTTTAAAATACAATAAAGTTTTTAAATAAATAAACGTTGCACCAAAATTTTTTATCGAGTTTCACCTATTGGATAAACAGAACCATAGGTCCAGTTATTGAATAACCCCATAAGTCGACGGCAAAGGTCGTTTCGCCCACGCTGAGTTCATTGAAAAACCCAATGAATCGAATGAACCGATTAGACAATCGATCGAGTATCGATTAAGATTCAGAGATTGTGTTAACCGTGGGCTGTTTAGAATATAATAGCTTTCAATCCAACCTGATTCGCCTTTATGGCGAATGTTCGCATTACATACATAAATCGATTAATTATGGATAGTGGTATTGTTCGGGTTATTATAATTGTAAATGATTTGGAAGCGAGCCATTTCAGATGGTCATATTAATAGAGAAGATCGTTTACCATTTCCCTACAAGTTTGAAACTCTATATTACTCGCACAGTTATTCACAACAATTCGATATCCAGAGAAAAGGAAAACCAGTGTACGGTAAAATGCAAAGAGCTTATAAAGAAGCTTTTGCGCTTCATGAAACATGTGATTGCTCAAATGGGTATTATTTACTGATTGCTCGTGCAAAATATTATCTTACTAGCTTTCGCCCGCGGCTCCGCCCGCGTGTATCTCGATCCCTCGGGGATATCGAGAATAGTTTTCCCAGGACAAAAGGTAGCCTATGTCCTTCTCTGTACTCCAGAGAACTTGTATGCAAAATTTCATGATGATCGGTTCAGTTGTTAAGGCGAGAAAGCGTAACAAACAAACAAAATCACTTTCGCATTTATAATATTAGTAAGTATAAGGATTTATGTTATCTTCATTAGTTTAGTATTAAAAATTAACTTGACTGAAAGTCTCATATAGACTCAGACTGACTATATTTGGGCCGAGCTGAAAATTTTATTTCATAAACCTTGCATCGAAAACCCGTTAGTGGTTTGCTGTTTCCTAGCTACTATTAGTGATTAACACAAATCTTGTAAACGGCTGAAGCGATTTTCATCAAATATAGCAAAGATCACTCTTGATTGAATTGAACAAACAAAAAAAGTACATAAAAATCGGTTCAGCCGTTTGATAGGTAAGGTGCCGTCAGACAGATACACTGACACAAAAACACACAAACAGACAAAAAATATAACACATATCTTTTTGCGTCGGGGGTAAACAATTAGAACTTTTGTACATACCGCCTCATAATCCCTGTGTGAGTGCGGTTGTTGCGCGGGCGCAGGGGCCGGGGCTCATTCTCTCGAGCGACGCGGACGGCCCACCTTACCCTTGCGTACGGGTGCGACGGGCCCTGACGCCGCGTTCGCACTCTTCATCAATTTCTGCCAGTCCTGCTCACAGACTAGTGACCCTGCGAGCATGTAGTACCTGAAAGGTTAATAACTCTTTAGAATAATGGAGGGATTACGAGTGCCCAATAAAAGTAGTGTATTGTTTTCGGAGTTCATATTTTTTTTTTATGATATACCTAGTACGGTAAACGAGCAAGCGAGTCACCTGATGGTAAGCGACCACCGCTGCCCATGGACAACTGCAACACCAGGGTGTAACAGGAAAGGACATAGGGGGAGGAAACGGGAAAAGGATGGGCCTCCGGCTCTCTCACTCACCGAACGAAGCATAGAAGCGGTAAAGCTTCTACTCAAACGTCGATTTTCTGTGAGAATGTGGTACTTCCCCTGACGAGCCGGCCCATTCAAGCTACTAGCAAAAATGAATTTTGCCGGTAGCGTGGCTCTACCACAACTAATTTATTAATTTAAGTTCATTAATTAATGTAAGTTTATCATTTTACCTAATTTCTAAATATCTCAAAGGATTTGAATGTATCATTAATCAGTAGAATCTTTACACTTACAACCTACGTAGTGGTCTTTTAGGCAAGGCAATCCTGTTTGATATGAAATAATGATAATTTTCATTGTCTGGTGTACATAGTTAGGTTATGTTTTATATGCTGACATAGGTTATATTTAAAGATGACATTTACTCCATAGAGAGATCTATTAATAAGTAATTTATTACCGTTACTGAATGCCACCAGACCAGCACAATGTTGCTTCTAAATCAACACTGTCATATTCGCTTGACTATAACTGATGAGAGTGAGCTGTGTGATACATCATTTCTTGATATTAATTATCATATTCTGTTCGTGATGGACTCACTTGTTACATAAATATGGTCCGGTCTCGTTGCGTGTCGAAGCGCAAGCGGTGGATAATGTCATAATACGGTATACAATTAATTACATATATGATATTACACCATGATATTGGGTAACTTTGAAATTGAATGTGTTGTACTTGGGTTTAATTTGCAGGTTATGTTTCATAATGCAATTATTTTGAATGTGATTAACTGCATTCATTATAATCAGGCTCTAGAGGTTGTTCCCTCTGTATCTGCTCCGTGGTTGTTCCTCTAATTTGATGATGCAGATTTTGATTTCTATTATCTGCGCGTGGGCACAAAATAGCGTTAGAAAGATTTTTTTTTTAATTTTTAGGATTCTGTTCACAAAGGGTACATTCGGGACTCTATTAATATGGCTGCGCTGTCCGTCTGTCTGTCCATCTGACACCAGGCTGTATCTCATGAACCGTGATAGTCAGATAGTTAAAATTTTCACAGATGATTTTTTTTGCTTGGGATTGCGATATTGATACCGCAAGTAGACGCTTGAAATATTCACAGCACATTTAGTTATATTTCACTTTAAAATAAATAATTAAATTAATTATTGAAGGGGGGCTCCCGTACCACAGACATGATTTTTTTGCATTGCACATGGTGCAGCGTCACTTTCGGCAGAGCATTTATATAAAAATTAAACTACAAACAAATGATAATTAATAGTAATAAATGCAGTTATTTCCCTTTATATTTTTTTGATATAATAAAATATGTATTAATATATTTACCTATCTCCCTGCATAAGGTGTGAGCCACATTTAGAGCACGCGAAGCATTTTATGTGGAAGACATGTAAGGGCTGCTGTGGCGCGTTAGTTCTCATCACAAACTCGCTCGCTGGTATTGCTTGCCCGCACGCTGCGCACGCGCCGCCTGTGCCGAACATTCTGTAACAAAAGAGAACAACATTCTTTTTCAATGTTCATAACCTCATTCCTACTAATATTATAAATGATTTTAAGTATACAGCGTGTAAATTGACCCTCGACATTCCCTCAATGGGTTGATGGTTCTATGAGACTAATGCAGAAACTCATAAAAAAAATTACATTCTCATACAAATAGATCGGGCGGTTGAAGACTTTTGTATAAAAATGTATTTTTTTTCTGTATTCCCTGTGTTGGTCTCATAGGGAAAGTTGTTCATATTGATGGGCTGAGTCACCCGAGTGAGTTTGAGGTAATGTCGAGGGTCCAATTTACACGCTGTATAGGTTATTTAGGTTTGGATATTTAGATGTTTACACGGCTGAATGGATTTTGACGCAATTTTGTACACGGATAAGTAGGTCTACCTGGATTATCTCATAGGATTTTATCCCGGAAAAAGTACTGTTACCGAGAATCGATATTAACACGTACATATATATTACGTCTTTTTCCCTTGCGAGCTAGACAGCTCCCAGGTCTTTCAGACCGAAAGGCATTTTTGTCGGGGTGCGTGTAGATAGAAATCGGAATTAAAAAAGATTTCTCGAATTTACAACTATTCCCTCGATCGGTTTTTACGCTCTGCGAAGGAAGAAAAGCAGCTGGCCCATTATACGTTTTTTCTTTTCTAGCAGTAAAATATTTGATTAAAGTAAATTGAGTTATTTCAATATTAAAATGTATATATTTTTTTTATAAATATACACGGAAAAATCACACAGATTGAGCTAGCCCCAAAGTAAGATCGAGACTTGTGTTATGGGATACTAACTCAACGATACTATATTTTATAACAAATACATATATAGATAAACATCCAAGACCCAGGCCAATCTGAAAAATATCATTTTCCATCTTGACCTGACCGGGGATCGGACCCGGGGCCCTCGTGGGACACGGCTGGCGTGTTAACTACTGCGCCACGGAGCTCGCCAAAATGTTAAAATACCTTACTTATTTACATAATTTTATAGCCCCGCAATTTATCAATATGAAAGACAAATATCTAGCTATCATTAGAAGCCCTCTTCGCTTATCTAAGTACTGGTGTATCGTCCGTATCAATTTAAAAGAGCGCGTTAAGCCGCTTGACCTATGACACTCGGTAAGTGGCCGCGTCTGTAACTAGCTGCAATTCATTAAAACACTGCGATTATGCTCGTTAAACATTGATGGATGGATAATACAGGTAAGTTGAGACATCGGCTATAAATCAACGCATACCTAAGTATACTTTGTGCTATTAGCTTAGCAACTATTTACTTTATATAATTTTATTGATTTACTAGCTTTTGACCGCGGCTTCGCTCGCGATATAAGTACAGTTTTTGCGGAAATTAGGGCCTACAAAATAACTTTCGTCACCTATTTTATCCCCTTAGGGATGGAATTTATCTAAATCCTTTCTTAGGGGATGCCTACGTCATAGTAGCTTTATGCATGCAAAGTCTCAGCCCGATCGGTTTAAAATTGACAAAGTTTCATACAAACTTTCATCCCCTATTTTATCCCCTTGGGGGTAGAATTGATCAAAATCCTTTCTTAGCGGATGCCTACGTCATAGTAGCTTTATGCATGCAAAGTCTATACGTCATAACGTTATAACATCTTGCATGCCTAATTTTTTATTTAAACCAGTTTTACAAATAAAGTAATTCGCAATTAAAAGCGTGGAAGGCCCAGAAAGAGATAGGAAGACGAACTGCAATCCTATCGGAACAACAGCCTCCGTGGTCCAGTGGTTAAGGCGTTTGCCTGTTGACCCGGGGGTCGTGGGTTCGATTCCCACCGGAAGCATAGGTACTTTGTTTAGTTGTTTCCAGTTTGGTTAGGACATTGCAGGCTTGAATCACCTGATTGTCTGATAATAAAGATGATTCCGTGCTTCGGAAGGCACGTTAAGCCGTTGGTCCCGGCTGGCATCTTGTAGTCGTTAGAGGAACCACGTCAGAGGCCGAGAGGCGGTTCCAAAGAACTCTGACACCAGGGTGTGCATGGTCGATTGACCGTGACACCTACTCGAAATGATGATGATGATCCTATCGGAAAGACTGGACTTCAGTAGCCCTCGACCGAAATAGTTGGAATGATGAAAGGGAGGCCTATGCCCTGCAGTGGGATAGTATAGGCTAGAAATAGAAAAAGAATTTATGACCTAAAAGATATAAGAGTGATTTTAAAAAGTGCGGCAACAATCCGGAATCTACCTTATAGGAAAAGACTTTTTCTCCGACCGACCATAATGTATATCAAAAATATCTAATATCGTCCCGTAAAACTACACATGTGAGTTGAATTATGTCGTAACATACATTTATCCTAATCCTAACTAATATTATACATACGAAAGTGAGTTTGTTTATTTGTTTGTTTGTTTGTTTGTTACGCTTTCACGCCGTAACTTCTAAACCGATCATCATGAAATTTTGCATACAAGTTCTCTGGAGTGCGGAGAAGGACATAGGCTACATTTTATCCCGGGAAAAAGGGCGGAGCCGCGGGCGAAAGCTAGTGTAATATAAATACAATTTTGATAAAAAAATATGTTACATTATAATATAACTAAAGTATCGTCGAAAGAGCATAATTTGTGTGTCTAGTTAATATTGCAATGTGATTAATATATCTATCTCCAAATGTATAAATATGAGTGGGTAAAACGAATATTTAAAATAAGTTAATAATTAAATAAAACCAATGATGACTCTAATTAATAAGTTTTATTAGCGATTCGTCGAATTAATTTGGGAGTTTCGTTAATAAAGCATATTTGGGGTGATTGATGGCATTTCAGCTGAATATTGCTTTAACAGAAAGTTTTAATTTGAAGATTAAGTGTGCTCGTAGAATAGATTGCAAGACACGGCTACCTACTATTAATTTAGAAGATTTATGTTTATCATTTATTATTTTTCGAGTGTGCAAGTGTCCAACACTGGTGTCAGATTTTTCAAGCAGCTGAAAGGCATCCGACATAGCTTACCAACTGCCATCAATAATGACAGCCAGGACCAACGGCTTAACGTGCCTTCCGAAGCACGGAGGAACCCAAGATATTTTTATGCCACTTATGGTCACCCATCCAAGTGGGGACCACGCCCGGGGTTGTCCCGCCCGCAACTTCAGTTACATGATGTGACTAAATTACTCGATTAAATTACTGGGATTATTTTATTAAGTAAGATTTTACTAGTGATTTTTACTATTTATTTTGCAATGTGGCTTAAACACATTTCGTACTTACGTGTGTGTTATTAAGGCGCTGTGCATCAGAAGAATGCCCTTAGCCATGAGCCTTATTATTCATGGAATAATAGCATGTAAAAAAAATTACAGTTCAAAGATTAAAATAAATGGATATATCAAAATATTTTCAAAATTATATATTCAAAACGTAGCAAAATAAAATAGCAAAAAGCTATATTTAGGAAAATTTCCGTCGCGAATTACTTGATATTTTCGGCGACAACTACCAACTTTTTTACGTCTATAAAAAGTATAACTAAACGAGCAAGATGGATACCTAAAATAATATTAAATAATAATTATAACCACATATTGTATATATTTGGTTATAATTATTGAATTATTAAATTAAAGGTGAAAATTTGCACGGAAATGGCAAACACGGGTTTGAACTGAGACTAGTGACAGGCCAACCGTTATCGCGACTTTGACAATTATAACATTTCTGTCCCATGTGTAAAGAGTGGAGTACCTAAAACACAAGTTATAACTTAGCACAGGGCTCTTGCCTTATTTATACTATGCAATTTCCTGACTAAATAAAATGATTAAAACAAACTGTCTAAAGTCACACTGTTTCCCTTGCACGCTTTGTCAAAAAAATAACAATACTTAGTTAATCTATATGTTTTATGAAAATTTGTATATTAGTCTAGTTAGAATGACTCAGACGAGTCTTCCCATTCCCGCCCGTCTGTGGGAACATCACTCGTTTAATGGCGGCATTTAATACTTAATGAGTCATTACTGCAATCGCTATTAGCGTCGCGGTCGGGCCCGCATTATTTACAACCCTTGAATATTAATAAATTAACTCGCAACAATCGGCCGAAACCAATCAAAATTTAATTACGTGCGCTTCTTCGCTCTACCCAGTGGTGCCCAAAGTGATCCATATCAACCCCCAAGGATCAATCAACGACCACCGCTTTCGGTAAAGGAAAATGTCGTGGGGAAACCACGCTAATTTTCTGGTCACTAGTGCGTGCTGTTTGTTCCTAGATAAGAGTTAATAAGCTAGGTATAATTAATTTAAGCTGAAGCCATACTAGGAGTTAGTGGCAAAGATACTTGATAAGATGAAGAAAGTGGATTATTGTCCGTAGTCCTTACAGAGTTTTAGCCATTTTTATCCCTTTGTTTTCTCGATCTTTCGTCGATTACGGCGAGCTCCGTGGCGCAGTGGTTAACACGCCAGCCTGCGACATGAGGGTGTCCGGGTTCGTGCCCCGGTTATGTTAAGATGGAAAATGATCTTTATATGTATATTCTCTATCTATATTTGCTATAAAATATAGTATCGTTGAGTTAGTATCCCATAAGTCTCGAACTTACTTTGGGGCTAGCTCAATCTGTGTGATTTGTCCATATATATTACACATAGTCGTTAAAATTTTGGGAATAAAATAAATGAAATACAAAATTAAACTATAACTCAAGTATTCATTTATTAGTACTTCATTAATAAATTGTATAGATTTCGCAATAAGTACAATAAATAAATGATCAACCATGTTTATCTAAAAATATTATAAAACAAAAAGAAGTATGCCCTCTATTGTCAATACCGTGCGCAAAACACATTAGATATGTAAGAAATTAATATGTAATAAGCACTGAATCTATAAGTACATAATAAAGAAATAGCATTGCATAATGGCCTATCAGATGTTAAGTTTGGGGACCTCTACACGTACAAATAAATTTAACGGCGAACGGGTTAAAGATGAATTTGAAAGTCTTAAAAGATAAATTCACTTCAATCAGCGGGAGCAAATAGGATTTGATTTCATTTACTCCGGTAAGAGGGTTTTCAATTAAGAAGCGCCGACAAACAGTATCGGTGTATGAAGGTAAAATTAATTAAACCCAGCGAAGACAAACATGTACGAATCTATTTGTGTTGGACGCTGCGAGCTACGATACTCAGATACGCGTAAACATACGAGAAAAATGTTAACACCACTAATATTGTAAATATGAAGTAATTATCAAAGGGAAAAAAAACTTCGAACTTTTTGTTTTTCATTTGGAAATTCTAGTGTAGCCGTATTTTACGTTGTTTCTACAGAAAACAAGCAGATTTATTCTTGGAACCACAATGTTTTCAGATCTAAGTTCTCTCTTTTTTAAATCGTTTTTAGGCCTTGTTTTTTAACAAAAAACTAAAAACCTTTTTCCTTAAACTGATTTCTAGAAACATTTATTATGTATCCCTTCACTTACATTAGAGAGGTACATTATTTAAAATTGCGTAAATGAGTCCGTTTGACTAAAAGAATTAATTTATTTAACCGTACACTAAGTAATTTCCGTAGTCGTATATTACGAAAGATTCATTAAAAATCACATTATCAAAACAAATAATGACTTCATTCATTAACATTACGGACTCTCAAACTCCAAAACGAGTTCTCTAATCATGTTTAGATACTTGGCCACATTAGTCCACCAAATGGACTATTAATTAGGATGTAAGACATTAACATGTGTCTTTTATCCGACCGTAAATTTCGTCTGATCAACTTTCGAAGGGTTACCTTTCGGCTAGGAGTTGAGAGATTTGTTTTGGCGAAATCTGAAGAAGTCCTAATCGGAGCCGAACTTTAAGACATCCTTTCATACCAATATTAATTAGGGAGTGTGTGTTTTAACACGAGTTTAATAAATAGGAACTTTTGCGCTCAGAAGCGGCGGCAGTCGAAGTTTATTTGCGTTCGTTACTTGTAAAATTGAATACCTTGTGAATCCTCATTAATTTACGATGAAGACTGTATCTTGACATGTTATTTTATTCATTAAGGGCGGCTTGAGACACACGCCTGTGTAAGTGTCGAGTTTGAATTGTAATGAAATAAATTTAAAACCTCTTCAGGTGATGATGAATGAGGGCATGAAGTATTTCTGGTAAAGAGATGACATTGTTAAAAAAAAACTTTTACGGAATAACTACACTATTTATTTGCCACTAGGTTTTGCCAGCGGCTTCGCCCGCGTTAGAGTCGATCCCTCAGGAACAGTAGAATTTCCCGGAACTAAATGTACTCTATGTCCTTCCCTGGGCCTTATACTACCTCCATACAAAATTTAATCAAATCTGATTTAATGGTTGAAGCGTGAAAAGAAGACAGACAGACAAACGGAGTGATTTTTTCGCGTATAATATTAGTATGGATTATAATGTATGTATTGCGTAAGTTTTGATATGGGTAGGTTATTTTGGAAATATTTTTTATTAACTGAAGTTCTATGCACCTACATAAGTCCATATTCATGTTTACATGTAAATGCTATTAGTCACTAACAGACAGGAGGTACAAACGGTACAATAACCCTCAGGTTTGTTTTGTCGTTTATATACGACACATCCATTCATGGCACTTTCGAGTTACAATATTTAAAAAAATATGACCTATTGACTGCGTACAGTTAGAACTTAAATGATAAAATGTAATGAGTAGTTAAGTGAGGTGCGAAGGCAGTGGGGAGGTGGGGGTTATTGGGTCCCGGAGACGAATGGCTCTCAATAAAGCGGACGTCCGGGGCGAGAGCTGTTACTTGTTGCTTCCCGATCGGCTCTGGGTCGGCGGAGTAAGGAAATTCAGGATTATCCACCTTATTTTCTTAGTTACTTATATTCTTTTCTTTCTTAGTTTGAGTATGGCAAAAAATATGTAGACTAGACATTATAGGTAAGATTGATGTTGCCCGAAGAAATAAAGAAGTAAGTTTCAGGATTGTTATAAAGTAGATATAATTTCTTGAAGTTTAAAGTTCAAAATATTTATTAGTATTAATGTGATAATAATACATTATAAGTTGAAAATATTAGTTATTTTTCCCAGCACGTTTTAATTTCACTAGTGTGTGTAAATATACTTATATAAAATTATATTCAAAATTTTAAGTCAATATTTAAATTGCAAATACAGTTGATTAAAATAGTCACAATAGAAAAATGTATTACAAAAGCATATAAAATAATGAATAAAATGTAAAAACAAAGAAAACAATAAAGTCAAACAAGTAAGTAATTATTAATATAATGAGTAAAATTTTGACTTAGGTATATTTTATTGTTATTAATAAAATATTAACAATATTCCATCTGATACTCCTCTATATTATAATAACATATTTCGAGTAACATTTTTTGCAATTTCACTTTGATTTTTTTGCTTTTTTTGTCTTTAATAGAGTCTAATAGCTTATTATATAGTCTTGGTGCTGTTACATATACTGTTCTGTCATGTGTTATCATGTTAGATTACATTGAACTCAAGGCTGTTTTCCTTGGCGTCTCTCGGCAATAATCCATTAAATTTCATTGCAACAACCGCACATTAATTATTAGATTATTTCCTCATTTAAACAATCATGCATTCCATTTATTGCAACGACCTACATTCCAATGTCTACTATTTCCCATGACGACGCATTACCTAGTTAACGCACAAAATCAACATAGCTAGCAGCCAAAGTACATACGCATGCAATACTCCCTAACAAGCGTTAGTTGCCGACCAGTCAATAAACGTCATATTGAATAACGATATTCGATCACAATGCATCTCCAAGTTAAGCCACGCAGGGTTATCACTCTCGCTTATTTCTTTATTTTTTTTAAATAGCGAACTGCCCTGGCTTCGCACAGGAAAATATAAGTTTTAAATACTATAGCCTATGTTCATCGAGGATAGTGTGGATTCTAATGGTGAAAGGCCATAGAGTGGAATCCCCAAGGAAAGCGTAAAGTAGGCCGCCCTAAACAGACCTGGTGACGAACCATTTTCGATGAAATGACCTGGAGTGAAGTTAAGCGCATAGCTCAAGACAGATCGAGATGGAGTCTTTGTGGACACCCTCTGCCCCAGGACATAAGACTATAAGTCAAGTAATTGTGAAAGAATGTTTCAAATCATTTCATTCGTTTCAGAACCTATTCAATGCAAACAAACAAACAATCAACTGTTACCTCTTTATAATGTGAGTGTAAACAAGCAGTTTTTAATATAAACTGTGTTACCGGTATGTGAATCCTTCTGAATTGACTTCATGAAAACGCTGATCATAAACGTAAAAATATTAAACAAAGCTCATAAAATGAAAGAAAAATAAAACTTTGTAAAATGATTTTTTACGTCATATGGATAACTTAAACGAAATGAAACATTTACAATAAAAGAAGTTATGTAGGTAGGAATCCTCTCAAAAAAATATATTTTTGCAACTTCAGATGACTTTTTACTTAAAAGAAAAACAAGGAATATTCAATATTGCTTCATTTAAAACAACAATGAATTCCTTGCATACTTCTGTACATTTTCTAGTAAATGAAGCAATAAAGCATACCAAGAAAATGAATAATGGATTCAGAGAGAGCCCAGTTTATCTGCAGTCTTGTTACAGTTAACGACCGCGTAACACGTCGACCAAGAATCCTATTATCAGCACGCGAAATGCACCCATACCCTGACCTAGTAGGTGTAGAAGTTATTAATACTTGCATAACAATAAAAGTACATATATAATGTGCGGTAAACCAGCTTTCGCGCGCAGCTTCGCTCGCGTCAACATTCATTCCATAGGGAACAGTACTTTTTTCCGGGAAAAAGGTAGCTTCTTTCTCCGTACTCCACAGAACTAGTATGCAAAATTTTATGGTGATCGGTTCACTAGATACCGTGTGAAAGTATAACATACAAACAAACTCACTTTCGCATTTATAATAGTAGTAAGTATTTGTTAGGAATACCATGCCTTGTTCTTCGATTAGTTAAAGGCTATGGTAGGCAACAAAACATAATGGAGAGAACTGACATACGATTCCGGCTCCACATTAACAAAGTGGGACGTAAAGGAAGAAGAAGAAGATAAGTGCCCGCAATGTCTCAAAAAGCAAAGTGTTAAGACTGTTCTACTCCTCCGTGTTTTGAAACGATTAGCCTTTGGTCCAGGCTATTCTAAAGGCAAGTAGCTTTTTCTTGAAACCAGGAATAGCAAATAAAAACCTGTTGTAAATTATCAGTTTAATGAAGCATACAAAGAAAATACATAATGTATCCAGAGAGAGTCTAACAAATATACAGTCTTGTTGCAATAAACGATCGTTTAAAACAACGTGATTATTCATACGTTGATATCATAATGCATTGTAATAACAACCTATAGACTTTTCAAGTTAATGTTTTGGAAGAAAAGAAGCTTTATAATTCTGCAATGAAAAAAGGAAGATCTAATTTTGCAGCCATGTATCAAAATAGCACGTCTTTAGCAAGAAACTCGTTAGCTGGGATCATGTATAAAATCCAGACAATTAAGTCATAGCTCGATACGGAATTAATAATAATGCTTAGTTTGGCAGCACTAACGTAGAAATATAACACTTATCAAATATAAAAAATTATGTGAAAAAAAATAATTAAAAGACATATTAAACTATCGGGTAAAATAAAAGATAGCCCAACCTAAGAAATCTGCAACGTTGTTGCAGTTACGCGTAAAGAATGGTTTACACGTTGCGGAATGTAAGACTTGCAACTAGCTTCTTAATATTAGAAGGCGTAATCCAGATCACGACGCTCAATGCAGCCAATATCACAAACGTAATAATCAATCATCAATCCTTCGATCAACAATACCAACTGTTGATCATACATCAATCTGTAATATTCGTAACGATATGTTATCACATCGCAAATGTTCTTGTTACTTCTTAATAACAGATATGCAATGTAGCTAACATCACGTTTACTGAGAGTTAGACTAACAAAACGTAACCGGTCTGCGGGAAGTAGGCTTAATTTGGTATCCCATCCGGCGCGCGCGGCGGTGTATCAAATTAGCACGTTGTAAGCAAGAAATTCGTTAGCGGCGCGTGCCGGCGACAACCCAACAAGTTGCTTATAGCGTATGCGAGCTAGGTTTGTGTGTAATCCAGACAAATCAGAAATAATCCCGTTTAATGAGATCCGAAACCGATATCTGCAACCTTTTTACAGCTAATCGTATTGACTGCTCGTTGCGGCATCGTAACCATTTTTACAACTTGTTTCTTAAGACGAGGACTCAAATGTTTGGTACCTTCGCTCGGCAAAGGACTGATCAAGTGCGCGCAAGGGATAGCGCTTGGCGGTTTAGCCCGTGAATGATGAGATAGGAGATAGTCTCGAGTCGCTCAAAGAAAAAAACGTAAGCGCCAAATTCGTTATTTCTATTTTATATAAAATCAGACCGGTTAATTGTATTTTCATATTTACATTTTGATGAATTACTAATAACCTATCTTTTAGTCTAAAAATCATTATTTCATTCGTCGCATTTGAGCTACAATAACAAAAACTCTGCGAACGAAGACCATTTTAAAAAAAATATTTCTATCGATTAAATTTTATCAAATCGTGTTTTCATCTTCAATTTTTGGAGATGAAATAGTCAAAAATCATATTACTTAGATTTGAAACTCCTAATTTAAGTATTTTGCGAGATAAATAAGGTTCAGAACGACCTTATTTACAGTGGTATCGCCTTAATAAAAAAGAAGGCGCAATGCAGATCACGACGCTTACCAACTTCACAAACCTAATACATGAATCTGTAATTTTAGTTATATTTGGATATGTTACCACATCGCAACTGTTCTTACAACTCCTTATTATTAGACATGCAATGCAGATAACATCACGTTTACTGAGAGTTAGACTAACAAGACGTAACCGATCTTGCGGGAAGAAGGCTTAATTTGGCAGCCCTGCCGTCGGTGTATCAAGTTAGCACGTCGTTAGCAAGAAACTCGTTAGCGGCGCGTGCCGGCGACAACCCAAGAATTTGCTAATGACATACGCGAGCTAGGCTTGTATGTGAATCGAGTTGTTTGACAAATCAGGAACAGCCTAATGAATATCGTTGTTATTGCAAGGGCGGAGGCGTCACTGTCTGGTATTGCAGTTTTGAATTGCACTACGTGTTCTAGATGTGACAATTTAAAAAATTACTCGGTCTATAGCGTAATAAATCTTCATTAATTGATTTACTTTCTTTACTTATTATTTAGACACGATTTTATATGCTTGTGTTTCTGTTAGTAAGTTCAAAACGAAACAAGGAATCAATCAACGTTGAATGCGTAGAAAAGTGACATTGTTAATTATATGATCTAAAGGGGATTTTCTTGATTATAAAAAATAAGTTGTATAAGTTGCGGATAAAAGTTATATCTACTATAAAAATAAAAAGAGCTTAGTTTCGCATGCAAAAGCCCCGATTTCCCTAGATAGAAAGAGAAATATTTTATTCGGCAGCTCAATATTCGTTAACGCGTACCCGAAGCAATTCCGTATTCAAATTGACATACCTAGTAAAACAACAGCGCCTCCAGACTAAGTTCCATAAACTCGTTCCGAACTCCCCTCTACACACTCTATCGGCGATTTTTAATTAAGTCCCTAGCGAGCGGCAAGCGAGCAAAGTAACACCATCAATTCATTATCCTAAACTCCGCTCGATTGTTCCTCGCTCGCTACTTACGCAAACTTTCATTTTAATCAAGCGTTTAATTAAAAATTATCCGAGAAAAACAAAATAAGCCCGTTAGGGTCTGAAGTAATTAAGGCGCATGCGATGAGCCGGCCGACAACAGGCGTGAGGTGAGCGTACTTTAATTAAGGCTGTTCTACTCCAGCGGCCGGCGCTTACCGAAACTATTAGTAGTGGAAAAACGTGGACGGAACGCCTTCGATTGTAGCGATAGTGTCCCGTCTGGTCTGAAGTGCTGTTTTTGATTTGGCGAGACACTTAAAAAATAATTTTTAGTACCTTGTGGATTTTTGGGCCCCAAATGCTATTCTAAATTGTCTTTTGTTACTTCCAGCGGCTCACAAAATCGCCCCCTTGATGGAATTTGAAACGGATACATGTGAAATTTTAAAATGATAGTATGTTATGATATCTAAAAACATTTTTCTTTGAAAAGTTTGTAAATGTTACGTCTAAAACAATAATTCTCATATGATTATATTTATATTTACATCTCGGAGGTTGCCCCCTAACTTATTTTTTTTATAAAAATATAAATATGAAAATATTAAGACTTTTCATCTTTTTACATAATCGCCTAATGCATATAAAAACAGCACTCGTCCTGCCGGACGAGTGCTGTTTTTATTAGTTTACGATTTAAGAGTGGCCTTTACTATTTGTTTATTTCATATCATCAATATTTGGGCACTTTTTATTCTAATGCGTAGTGCAGCGATATCATCGATTTTACAACAATTAATGCATATATTATTATTATTTTTAGACTAATATTGTGTCACTTCTGGGCAAAAGCCTCCCCTTCCTCTCTCCACTGGTCCCATCTAACGCAGCCTATTGCCAATTCATCAAGAACTTTTCGATGTCATCCAGCCATCTCCTCCGCGGTCTACTTCGCCTACGTCCATCAGGTAACCACAGTGTGAACTTCTGGGCCCTTCGATCTGATTTAATTCGGCATACATGTCCGACCCAATCCCGCTATTGCCGGGCCGACGTGACTGTCACAAATTCAAAATTTAAAAAAAATATAGTGAATAAGTATATATAGTTCAGGAACTTTCTATTACTACCTAACTCGTCACCTCAATCTAAGTAAAGTGACCTCGAATACACGCCCTAACTATTGTTAAGTTTTTCCGGTCTAACAGTAGTTTAGCCGGCCGCCGTAGAACAAGCCATTTAATTAAAGGACGCTCACCTCGCCGACCTCAAAACTTTATCTACTAGACGCGATAATTAAATTACACGCCGTAATACATCATTTCTGGAAGTCGGCACACGGCGGTAATTAATTGAGTAAATTGAGTCGTTACCAGCCGTTAGTAGGCGTTCACGAGTTGATAACATGATCGCGTCTAGGGCGGTAGGGCTGGCTATTTATGTTCTGGCGAGTCACTCGCTGAATTCTTTTTTTGTCCAATTATGAATTATTGCACTTGTTTATGTTTGTTACTAGAATTTGGAAAACATCGAAACCAAGCACATAACCAGTTTTATCCCTGGAAATGGCTGGTTTCCGAGAGATGCATTAGATACCACCCAAAAAAAAAAAAAAATTATAAGCATTTAGGTATTTTGGATTGTTTTGATATTTTTTTTACACCTTGGGTATCGAAATTTTCTTACGGATCCTAACTTTAAAAAAATATTCTATACCCTATGTTCACAACGGATAATGTAGGATTCTAATGGTGAAAGAATTTTTCAAATCGGTCCAGAACTTTTGGAGCCTATTAAATGCGAACAAACAAACAAACTTTTTATTTTTTTACCTCTAATTAATAATATTAGTGAAGAAGTGTATTTCTTATTCAAGATACTCCTCGACAACAGACAAGGCACTAACTATTGTTAAGTTTATCTACTCTAAGTTTAACAGACCTTTTAATTAAAGAACGCTCACCTGCCGGCCTATTTGCTAACTCAGTGTACAACGTTTTGATAGTCATTTCAAAATACATTACGTTTTATATATATTAAATCAAAATCGTCAATCATACGAAACCCGCAATGTATTTTGAAGTGACTATCAAAACGTTGTGCACTGACTTAGCAAATATTACTGTTGGCCTCAAAGCTTTACAATCCTAATTTCTGTAATAGCTTGGTTTTTCAAAAATGGGTCGCCGTCACCGTTCGAGCAAGCTGTACTTACATTCATACTATCACGTCTTATTCCCTTGCGTGTCAGACAGAGCCGGGTCTACAAGACCTAAAAGCGACGTTTAGCATGTTGGTGTGGGCATTAGGTGGAAAACGGAATGAAAATAGTGATGGGTTGCTAGTCGCATCGCCTATTAATATGATTCTTTAGATTTTTACCCATAAGCTTGATCGGCTTTTACGATCTTAGACGGATCTGAGCGGGAAGAGACGCACCTGTTACATTCTACGTTTTTTTCTTTTCTTCTACACCAGAAGAGTACTAACATACGTAAAATAGAAATGTAAGGATTTTCTGCTGAGCGGTAAGATATATAGAATAAAGATAGAAGATATATCATCGTCACTTGACCACCGTCCACCGCATTGTCACGCATTAGGCGGTCGTCAAAAACGGCCTAGTAAATACTTGTAAATTTTTTGATGTGAGCGACAATTGCCACCAAAATCAAAGCATAATTCAATTTTGATTTGATAATAATTGTTGGTAAAAACAAATAAATTGCCGGAGTTTGATAACGCCTCCTAAGTACATAATAACACGGAGGGTAGTAAAATACCGCACGCTCGTTACCTCTTACGCAAACTCCAAATATGAAGCTATTAACTCAAATTAGAATTTGGTAGTTAGTGCTGCTAGGAAAATTAATAACTTAGTAAGTTAAAACTGAGTCACAGAATTCATATATGTACTACGAGTAGTTATCTTATACTATGAAATGAAATGAAAATAACTTTATTGGCCAGTCACAATGCGACACATAACAAAAGATTAAAACAAATTAAATGTTCATTATATAGTAATCTTAATTAATTAAACTTAAAATTATATACAACAAATTATACATAGAAAAAAAGACTACAAATAATAATTATAGTGTCGCAGTGGTTGTCAAAAGGGACCGGCTCAGCATAAAGCTGCAGCACAAAAACTGCAGCGCTGATATTCTGCAGGACCCTGTGTATGCGTGAGTGACGAGACAATATGAGACGATACAAATCATGTTGGTACAGACAAGTTTGTAACGTTTATATATATATATATATATATATATATTATGATACACCCATGTGTATTCTTTTACGCTAACATGAGATATGAAAAAGTGGCTGTGACATACGGACACGGACAGACAGACATGACGAATCCATAAGGGTTCCGCTTTTGCCATTTGGCTACGGAACCCTTGAAAATGGTTGCCTGTTGTGTGTGTTTGCGGACGATAACTTTACGTGAAGAGAGATAGATGCGTCACAAACCGAACGCTTACGCCGATCGTGCCTCGCTATCGCTTGTTCCGCGCTCTCGCTTGCACACGGAACGTGACACTTTTTCGTGCGTGTAGCGAGCGTTTATCGATTAACGATTTTTAAAACGTTATCACGTCAAAAAGGTTTGGCTCTTATGGCCTTAGGCTCTACCCCGTAAGGGACAAACACGTTATAATTAGCTAGCCAAAAAAAGTTAGTTATAATCAGCGTAATTTTAAAAGTACAAAAATAAATTACAGTGTCATAGGCCTCATAAAGGAAAGCTTTTTTATGATGTTAAATATACTATTATTAAATTTTGAGTTTAACTAGGGTTACGTATATCTGTGTGACAAACAGCACCCTTGAAGAGTACTCCTGTGTCTGTCCGTCCGTCCCAGTACATTTGGTCCGAATGTAGGTACTTACTAACTCGATGGAGTGTTAGGTTTTTAAAACTACGTACATTTGGAGGCAGATACAACTGACCCCTCTAAAACAGATTTTAAATTGTAGGAGGTCAGATTGACTGTACCTACATAAATTATTTTTCCATTTTTAATTTTCTCAGAGCAGGCGTCGTTTGAATTATGATTTAATAAAACGTTTTGTTCGCCAAGTTGTCTAATTACTTAGTACCAACTTAGCACCGATCAATTAATTTGCGCTAAGAATTAATTATCTCCGCATTAAAGCCTCCAATTTATGACTAAACTTTCACTAATCAATCTTTCAAAGTCCGCGCTTGTTAAAAATGTTTAATTATTAAAAAAGGTGCTTATTTCCGCTTTAATGAATTTTAGTTTCATTAAATTGGTTGGTTTCTTGAAGTACTAACCATTGCGAGCAGCTTATACAATGAATCATTCAGATTACAACACCATCTCATACATCCAAATAAGGTATTTGGAAGTTAAGATAGAAAAATGAACTTCATATATAAATAAAGAGTTTACTTCTACTACATACACAAACTCCGAAAACTTTCCTTTTTGAACAGGCGGATAAAAATGGATTCTGCGCCCATTAAGTAAAAAAAAATCAAGTTATTTTACGAATATTATAATTGAAACGTAAAGTAAACGTAAGGCATTTAAAATAATTGGTATTCTCAAACTCCGGTCCTTAGCCAATCGGACAATTTTTGCATGGGAATGTAGATTTTTTCTTGCTGTGTTGTGTGTATATCAACAGCTAGTTCTCGTACGTAGTGAGCAAGCAAGGATTATACGCGTACGCGTTGTCCCGTCGGAATGGGTCAGTTCAGTGGTGAAATTATTTTAACTATAAAATAATAAAAGAATGTTTAGTGTCACTTACTACCTTTCTTCTAGTTTAATTAACACTGATTAATCTGGGCAAAACAATCTGTCATAAGAATATACAATGTTGATTATTAATTTTGAAAGACATTACCGACATTCCCGTCAGATGCATTTTTAAGCTGGGGAAGGGCAGGAATTTGTTGGATTTAGAAGGGAATAAAGCTATTGGGCTGCTACAAAAAGCAAGAAGCAGCACGGGAGCCCGAGCGCATATCCCGATGCTATACCCACCGGAAAAGCAGTTGTGGATGACACTCGTTGACGGTCTCCGTATCAGTAATTGACAGGCCTGCCTGCTACATTGGATTCTGGGTTTGATTCCCATCCCAGCACAGGTGACTGCTTGTACTTAATTTTCACATACAGGAATCTATGTCCATGGCGTCAGGCAGGCAGCCAGCCTTAAAACTTTGCCGATTTAGAAAGCATGGATGCTGTCATAATACTAAGCTTCGACTCACCACCTTCTATCTATAATTTAATAACAGTTTTAATTAACACAGTTACTGTGTTCTCTCGGTTCTCAACCATCCTCTTGACCTCTCTATATGACACAACTCCTGAATTTCCTTTATTACAACCAAAGATGCTCTTAATATTATTAAAACTTACGGGAGATATTATTTTAATATTAGACAAAACGGTTTAACTCACGTATTTTTAGTCGGAAAAACCTACTTAGAAACCAATTCTTTAAGCGTGCCTAAAGACGAATAACATCCAGTTACGAGGTGTCGACACAGTCAACTCATTGCACTTAAGCGTCCCTGATCTATCAGAAGCTGATGATGACTATGGAAGACCAGCCACGACGTCTTCGGAGGCGTCTGACCCCTACCCAACGCATCGTAGCGAGCGCGCCGCACGTCTCTCCGCGCGGGCGGCGGCCCTGAAGGCAGCTGAAGGCCGCGCCGGGACGTCCTTGACACTCGCCCTGATGATGGCCTACTGTACTGGATAGGCTGAAACTGTCAGTATTTTTTTCGACTATAAATACGTGAGTTAAACCGTTTTGTTTAATACTAAAAAGATGCTCTTCTTGGTCTTCCTTTCTTCCTACACCACCACGAGCCACTGCTTCGCAGGAAATGGTCTACATGGGGAGGATATTTTTTTATTAATAAAAGGAAATTGTACAGCAATACCAAAGTACTGCACAACTAAGGATATGAATGAAGTTATTCCCAAAATGCCACTTGTAGATTATTAGATGAAGACGTTTTGCACGGGACCTTTTGATTGCATTTATTGTCTCAAAAAATGTACTTTTTGAAATGGTTAAATAACACAATATAGCACTAATGAGTTAAAGCTGTAACGAGTTTCGCCTGGATCAATAAAATTCACGCTCGACCCCGGTGAACCGTGGTACTGTACTATCTACTGGCACGATCACTGGCTAATTAGCTTACGGTAAGTGGAATGTTACTTAAGTTCACGAGTGCTATTATCGGGACCCGACTAACAAAGTAAAATCTATTTACATACTTTGATATAATACACGTCAACTGATGCGATGTCGCGCAGGGTATTAAATTTTATAGCTTAATTTTATCAGATTTTTGCAATAGTCTTAAAAATGTATAAATACTGAACCATTGCCTAAATTTATCCCAAATCTAGATGATGAGTATTCCACATAAACATGGATAAAGATAAATAATATATATGTAAATAAGTTATTTTAAGTATTTCGGTTTTCAGTTATTTTAAGAATCGATTTTATCCCAGGTGGCGGCACTGTGACGAGAGGTATTTTTCGATCCGAAAATCCTCATTGGCCCAAAACTCAAAAGTATGTAATGTAAATGTATGTAATGTAAATAACACATATGATAAAATATTGTTGACCGGATACTGCTTCCACAATTAATTTTCAATTAAATCATAATAGTCCTTAACCAAACATATTATAGTTACTGATTTCCTATCTTTATAATTTATTTCAGATTTGGTTACTTATAACGACTTATAAAATTTTACTATTAATGACCTTATTAAAATGGTATGATATTATTTCTATCGTATTAATTATGATAATAGTCTGTGAACCTCCACGTTATTTGTGGATATTTGTAACATTCAAACATTTTAGGGTTCCGTTGATCATTTAAGGGGTACTAAACGGGATGCTACTACATACCTAATATGTTTTTCTTATGTGCTATTACAGCCGTATTATTCGAAAAAAAAACCTAATTTCAATAGACAGAATGGTTTGCAGTTATTACCAGCTTGTCATCAATTAAATAAAATCTCAAGCTCATCAACAAGTCTGCAAGACCTTCAGACACCGTGAGCCAATACTGCGTACATCCGGTACACAAAAGACAAATGTCAACATAGTCTACCTGCGACCATGAAAATAGTATTAGAAAAGTTAGGTATAAAAATACTGTAAAAAATGCGTTAAAACCGTATTCAGTGATTTAATTCATTAAAACAAACGGTATAGTAACCGTGTTTATTGACAGAACTCTGCGTGCGAGGCCGACTCACACTTGGCCAGGATTTTCGATTAAAACGTAGCATCAATTAAGCCGATAGAATTTTAAATAATCGTTTAGGACGGGTATTTTTATAGTCTAGTAAATATTTGTTAATTATATAACACGTTATTAATTTCAATGGATAACTTAATCAATTAGTTATGAAATAATACCGTTTGTAAAATAATTGGTAAAAATTTTATTGATGAAGAAGTATTATAAATTTAAATATTTTAGACAAGCTTTTCCCGCAACCTCGTCCGTGTAATTTTTTGACGATGATCTAATAGATCTTTTAATATATCTGAATAGAAATGGCATGATGTTTGGCTCGTACACGAGCTCTTCTATCTCCCGGTTGTACCTCCGCCTCCATGCCCCATCTTCTCCTCTTGTTGGTCCCAGAATCTTCACCACTAAGAGTTTGTTCTCGTCCTTCGAAATAAAATATTCCTGACTTCGCTGGCTAGGACATGTGGAGAGGATGGGAGAAGTTCGAGTCACAAAGAAAGCCTATCATGGTCAACCTTCCGGGCGCCGTCCAGTGGGGCGTCCAAGATATCGTTGGAAGGATGAAGTCGCCAAAGACCTAAAAGAGTTGGAAGTATCCGACTGGTCAGAGTTGGCACAGAATAGGGAAGAGTGGCGCACTTAAATGTCAGAGGCCAAGATCCACTTCGGGTCGCTGAGCCAGCTAAGTAAGTAAGAAGTGGCATGGCAGCCGGGCAGCACGTGCCGCCTCTCTGGCTCAAAAGCCAGATACTATGATTTATGTGTGTGTGTGTGTGTGTGTGTGTAGTTTACAACAAACGATTTTAAACTCTATCTCATCGTGTTAAAGAGAATTATTTATCAGTATTAAATGTGCATGCATATATTGAGTGATGTGCGATAACGGTTCTAATTTGTTTGTAGCGTAAAGTAATTCAAGAAGTAAATTGAAAAATTTCATCCAGATCCAACCAGTACCTTTTGCCTGAAAGATTAAAAATAGACTTACTTAATCACATCCATACAAACTTTAGCATTTACAATATTATTAAAGTAAGATTTATCTAACTTTCTTTATACTTCTTTTATATTAGATATATATTTACTAACCTAGTACTCAAACTCAAACTCAAAATTCAAACTCAAAATATTTATTGCACATAATTGTGTTACATAGATGGTAAAATAAAAAACAAAGACAGTTTCAACAGTATTATACACGTATACCCTTAAAGGTAGGCAATAAACGTAATTTATTATTAGTTTATAATAAGGGTAGGTCGTTGGAAGGATGAAGTCGCCAAAGACATAAAAGAGTTGGAAGTATCCAACTGGTCAGAGTTGGCACAGAATAGGGAAGAGTGGCGCACTTAAATGTCAGAGGCCAAGATTCACTGCGGGTCGCTGAGCCAGCGAAGGAAGTAAGTAAGAAGTGGCATGGCAGCCGGGCAGCACGTGCCGTGCCAAGTAAGGCTCCAGTAGTACAGAGAGGGTCATGCTCCTGCAGTGGAGACTAAAAAAGACCTGATGAAGAAGAAGAAGAAGAAGGGTAGGTCATGATGTAGTAAGTTACTTTGTTTTCAGAGATATCGTATTTATAAGCTTTATACATGATACTAAAACTAAATTGACGATTTTTAGTTTTTTTTTTTGCATGTATGTTTTTATGTTCCTTCCTAACTCTTAAACTTGGTAGATAAACATTTAGACCTACAGGACACAGGATAGGCTACTTACATTTTTTCTCCAGTTATGATAAGACATGGCCCCCCATACAAATGTACGCATTTGGAGTCGCGGGCACAGCTAGTATATGTATAAATAGAGAAAAGAATAACTAAGTAGGTAGGTATTAAAACTATGGAAGTCAAAACAAAATCAAAATCAGATGAAATTAAATGAAATTTAATGAAATGAAATTTATTTGCATTGAATGAGTCAAATATATATGTTGTTTGTAATAATATATAGTCCTATACATTCAGCCTTTGTCGGCGTGCAAAAACACAAAACTATTTATTTATTTTTAAATATTTATATATCTACAAACAGGGATTAGATCATGCAATAATAATGAATTATTAGTAATAGTATAAAATGTCACTTAGTATATGTCAGTTATTATCATTTACGTTAGTTTAACTCAATTTACAATTTATAAATTCCTGAACACTATAAAAACATCTGTCTTTAAGAATTTTATAAAGTTGTGCTTTGAATGAACTTAATTTTAATTTACGTATTCTGGAAGTTTATTGAAAATACTTATGCAGCTATAGTAACAATTTTTTTGACAGTATTTTGTTTTAGTACAAGGTAAAAGTAGTTTATTAGGATATCTAGATGTTTTTTTTATGCTTGATATAATTATCCTGTAGTTTGAACAAATGTGGATAGGTCTTTACAAATATACAACACTCAAAAATATATATATGCATGGGACCGTTAATAAGTTTAATTCCTGGAAAAGGGGTCTACAAGAAATCATTGGAGGGACGCCATATATTCCACGTATACATTTCTTCTGTGATATAAAAACTCTATTTATATCAATAGAATTTCCCCACAAAGGAATCATATATTTCAAAATAGAATTGATATATCCATGATATGCCGTGATGATGCCATGACATGCTTTTTGGTTTACTTGTTTTGTTAATCTCCATAGTGCATAAGTAAAACCGATTTATCTTAGTGCAAATGTTATTTATGTGTTGTTTCCAGGTACACTGGTTATCTATTGTAATACCTAAAAATTTAATCTCATTCGCTTCCGTAATAGATCCGTTTGTTGAACATATATTTAAGTTACCAGTTTTTTTATTTCTATTAAAGAATCTAAGATATTTTGTTTTGTCGATGTTTACTTGTAAATTGTTATTTTCCAGCCACCTAGTTACATTTTCTATTGTGAGATTAATATCGTCATTGAAGTTTTCACCTCGAGTTTCGGTAATTACAATAGAGATGTCATCTGCAAATAGATTACAATAGAGATATCATCTGCAAATAGATTACAGATGTTATCCCATACACACAAACAAGACAAACAAACAAAGAATAATAAATGAATGAATCACATTTTATTGCACCATAATTTAACCATAAACAAAGAATAAACAACTACATTAAACAAATACGCACAAGGCGGATTTATACTTATCG
The DNA here is from genome assembly GCA_947532085.1 of Elegia similella. Taxonomy (NCBI): domain Eukaryota; kingdom Metazoa; phylum Arthropoda; class Insecta; order Lepidoptera; family Pyralidae; genus Elegia; species Elegia similella. The sequence goes on from OX383928.1 coordinate 9,930,189, forward strand.
CTATGCAATCTCTTCCGGTCAACCTTTACCTTGGGGTAGAAACAAATTAAAAAATATATCGAAATAATTAAACTACTCAACTTACTCTTTCGATTGACATTCTCCTTTTTTTGTAAGTCGTTAAATTAGCCACGGCGAACGACAATCCTAATCATACATATATTTGAGAGTAAATAAATAAATATCTGCCTGATCTTAATATATCCCTTTGATTTAATTTAAAAACTACATAAGCATAGACCTCGATCGCTAATCGGTGCGGTGTCAAAAATGTTTAATTAAAAAGATTGATGCTTACCGGCGAGCACCAGAAGTACAGTAGAGTTGCAAACTTATCTAATTAGTTAGCGGCGAGAGGACTTGTCGCTAGGGTTGCCAGCATAGAGATCACTTTAAAAAACTGACATCATGTTTCATCATTTTATTTTGCAAGTTATCCATATAGAAAAGTACTTTGCACTAATTTATGGCCTAATTTTTAAGTATTTTAGCATGCTTTTAAGAAAATATATGTTTTTTGTAATTGAACATCTAAGTATTTGAAAAGGGACATGAACGATTTAAAAAAGATCACAATTCATTCCAGTTTTAATAAATAAGTTTATAATTTATGATCATTTTACCAAAAAGATGTGTTTCACAGACGATATCCCCAAATTTGGATTATCATTTCAACTAACAGTTTTCCAGCTTGTCTCAGCCCTGAACGGGGGTAGTGTGGGTTGTAGGGTGCGGGGAGCAGACGGGGCAATTAGCGGTGATAGTCGATTAGCTCATCGTGCGAGCTCGGCTTTTGACAAATGTTTCTACTAATAAATTATGATATACTAGCCGTTGCGAGCGGCTTTGTCCGCGTGGAGCCCTGTTTACAAGGAATCATTAAATGTTCCTCGACTAATTTACTTTACCTTAACCTTTGTTCGTTAACCTTAAGTAATTTTAGTTGTAAGTGTACAGTCGAGCTCAGATAAATAAGACTCCCCTATAATTGAAAATCGTTATTTTTATTAGAAGGGTCAGTTTTACTGTTAATATGGACCATTCAGAAAGATATTAAATCCACCTGGAGTGCTATTTTTATAATTTCGCCGTACGTGCGATTTTTCCATACAAAAATCGCTCGAAGACGAGTAGTCATACTTTAAAAAATAGTACCCCCAGCTAATTTAATTGCTAACAACTTTTTTTAATGTCATTTAGTTCTAAAGAGAGGTAACAGGTGTCACTTCACTACTCTACACTTGCACAATTTTGTGCAATCAGCCGACCTTGGGATGTGACGCATTCTTTGTTGTTGATGCTATACACCAAGTCCCTATTCGAAGGGATGAGTCAGAAGTACTTATTTTCAACGGACGACCTTTATACATACTACTATACTTTATTTATACGGAAAAATCACATGTTTATGAAGTCACTTTTTATGTCGAAGGACGCTTTGTTTAATTATCATACTATGAGTCTTATGAAGAGCAAAATGGCTGCTTAGCATAAGGGTAAAGATAATAAACCTATTTTTTTTTATAACGTAACTCATTATTGACTGATATGTTTCGTTTCATTTAACACTTCCAGCTGTAAAAAGCGGTTATAAATAATCTATTACATACAAGTATATGATTATTCATGCCATGAATACAGATAGAGTAATTAATAGTGTGGAATGTAGTTATAGGTATAGTAATTGTCTTGCAAATGACAGAATAAGAGAAATAGATACCTATAAAATCAAGTAATAGTAATAAATATTACGTACTTTGCCTGCGATAGCTACAATTATCAGAAACCAATTTTCAGAGTTTCCACCAGGTCTTAGACAGAATACGAAATTTCCTCGTCTTTACCAATCATTTGAATCCAACATTGTTGTCTAAGTTTTCAAGTTACGGTCATAAGAAGGAAACAATATTAGAACGATAAATTAATCCAATTATCGTTGTGTCTAAATAAAGGCTTTTCCGCACAAACTAGTAACGTTTAAGTAAGCAATTAAATAACGTTACGCTTATCTCGTTATAAAACACGGATCGGTCCATTATAGACGAGCGTTGGACAATAAATCAGAGTCCGGCGCACAATGGGCATTGTCCATCGCTCAAGCTGATTAAATAAATAGGTGCCGATCTCTCCCGCCGATCTTATCACGCTTTGACATTAAAACGAGCAAAATGCAGACAATCCTTTTATGTATGATGAGCAAAGTCAAGGATAGGCCGGGAGTAGTTTCCACTCTCAGTAAAAAACTGACATCGTGTCTCTACTACGACTACTAGGCGGTAACTAATCCCATTACTTTAGTCAACCAAAGACAGTATGATGCTAACGTAAAGTATCCTTACTAAAAATATTAATGCATCAGCATCAGCATAATGCGATAGTAAGTTTGTTTGTTACGCTTTCACGCCGAAACTCTAAACCGATCTTAATGAAATTTAGCATACAAGTTCTCTGGAGCAAGGAGAAGGGCATAGGCTACCTTTCATCCCAAAAAAAAGTACTGTTCCAGAGGATCGATATCGACGCGAGCGGAGCCGCAGTGGAAAAATATTGGCTCAACATACGGCCTGAAAAGCACGATGGAAGGCACGTTAAGCCATTGGTCCCGGCTGTCATCATTGATGGCAATCGTAAAACTATTGAAAAATGACACTAGTGATGGCCTAAGTGGCAGACATGAACAAAAACAAACAATAAGCCTAAAATATCTAACTATGTACTCGTGCAATATGTCTATCCATCACAATCATCGTAAAAGCGAGTGTTACATACATTTTAGTCATGTGGGTCATTGCTATTTAACGTAATTTATGCTGATACAAGTCAAATCACATCGTGAACAAATAATTTAAAAATTTTACGCATGATTTTTAAATGTTAATGAAAGTTTAAATTGCTTGTGTGCAATTTATAATGATTAATGTCCACACAGCCAACATTTAATAGAATCTGTACACATTCGTATGTTAATGGTAACCATTTATTAGTGTTTAATTGGTCGCAGTTGCATTTGTTTTGACAAATGTTATCATTGACGAATATTAATTATTACATTAGGAAATCAAATTTAGAATCCATGAAATGTCAATGGAACTCGAGTTATGACATTGATTTTTAGGGTTCAGTATTTGAAGGGTGAAAACGGGACTTAATTACAAAGCCTCCGCTTTCCATCCGTCTGTCCTTCTGTGTATTTAGCCGCTAAAATAAAAACTAAAAATAGGAATTACGAGGATAATAACGAGGAGCCCCCATAAAAAAAAAAACGTGTTTTTGAGCGTTTTTTGTAGTTGAATATTGTATCTATAGTATAATATAGCACTATCCGTGTGCGATTTCGACTCGCACTTTCCAGGTTTTATTTATTAACTTGAAGTCGCCTCTCGCTTTATGTTTGTCTATGTTAGCATACTTACATAATTTATAAATTAATTAACTTAATATTTTGATGCAATCTTTACTAACGAATTACATTTCTCCGAAATAAATCTACGTATGAAGCAAGAGCAGGAGATTAGTTAATTATAAACATAGGTTCTAATATACACGGTGAAATTTTGATCGTTCTGGGCCCTGAAGGGGTGATTCAACTTTTCCTATGGGCCCATTGCTGGGATCTCGAAAAAAATGAGCTGTTCCATACAAAAAATTTCGCCCGCCCGGTCTATTTGTATGGCATTTGTATACAGCATTGGTCTCATAGGAAAAGTTGTTCGTATCGACGGGCTGAATTATCCCTTTAAGGGACCAGAACGATCAAAATTTCTCCGAGTATTTAACTAGAACAAGGCCAATATAAACATAAAATTCAATTAGACTAAAATGACAAGTCTGCACACCTTTAGCAGCCTCAATTAACTGACTGCAACATGTGCAACAGCAGTTAAGTTTCGCACGGTATGAAATATGACGTCACAAATGAACTGCCGCTTTGAGCTGTGTCCAGTACAGGGCTTTATTTAGGGTAAAAGCACTAATTGCCGGCCGGATGCGGCACAGGTGCCTGCGCCCGTGGCGCCCTCTCGCAGGAAATGAGAGCCAATTTGAATTTCTTCCGTGGCGAATCGATTAATTGGAAAGCCATTATATCATGCACTCTCTGGCTTTTTAAGAAAAATAATTGGCTTCGGTAATAGTCTCTCGTTTCTTTTTAATTTAGTTGTGGTTTTGTAATTTAAAAATACGGTACATATTTCTCTTGTTCATGCTCTTAAAAGTCAGTAATACTAGGTGTAAATTTACCCTCGATATATACATCTAAGGGGTGACTCAACCCGGCAATATGAAAATCTTTTGATGGAACCAATGCTTAAAAGCTAGATTTTTGACATTCCTATACAAAATTGCACCATCTACTGAATACTTTTCTATGGAAATGATGTTGGTTTTGTTTTAAATTTTCAGTACTAGTGGTACTGGCCCCATCGTCCCCCTCAAGGCAGGTTAAATATCCGGGATTTTTTTGAACATTTTACCTTAATGTAATGCATTTGTCTAGCGTTTGTAAGTGACATTAGCAGTCACCAGTTCAAGTAGCAAGATCGCTATCGGTAATACATTATAAATATGCATGCGGCAACGCTAGCATAACTAATTACGAGAGACAAACAAAACTATTTCACACGGGCTCTTTTAATCACTCCGAACGATTTGTAACTTACAAGGGCAATTAGGAGTTTAACCTGCACGGAAATAAAGGAATTATTAGAAAACAATCCGGACGGCGGGACGAGGGGTTGGTGCGGGGGAGGGCGCGGAAGGAAGGGTGTCTAATTAGGGAGGGGGCGAAGGTAATGAGCCGCGATCGCCGCACCGATATAACGAAGGCTATTTACGCGGTGGTCGCTCTGAAAATTGCGAGGTTTTGTTTTAAAAGCGGTTACCGTTTGAGTTTTGCGATTAAGGAGTTTAATTAGACAATGTTGTTTACAACCTCATTACGGCACAAAAGAAAATAGCCTCGGATATCGGCCGATAATTTACGAAGTTGAAAAATGAGTTTCTTGCCGCTAAGTAGATTTTGCTGCAGATTATAACCAAACAATCCGGGCCTATGAATAAACATGAACTCAATTTTCTTACGCGGCGAAGGCAGTACAATTTCGACGGTCTTTATTGCTGTAGACGTAAGGTACTGCTCGAGGAGTTTAACAACTGCTGACCTTCAATTGTTTTAGAATATTACAACCGTCATTATCTGCCAATAGAATGTTGACGTTGCCTACTTAACTGCTGATAATTTTCATGGCCGACGATATTTTAACGAGCGTAGTAAAAATTGCTTCTATTTTCAAATAGAAATAGAATAGGTAAGGTATTCAATTTCAGCGAAAATCTCCTATGATAATGTAAGCGGTCCTACCTTTGCAGTGTTCCGTACCCAAACGGAAACCTATTACTAAGTCTTCGATCTCCATTCATCCCTCTGTCCGTCTTATATTTTGACAGAACTTAATATCTATTAACCTAATATTTATATAACAAATAATAATAACAAATTAAAGGACGGGGTTGATCTCACACAAGAAAGGTGTTCTTTTGGTATAGTTCTTGATTCATTCAATATTGCTGCATATAATTACTAAGACGTTCTCAAAAGAGTTTGGTTAACCACATCAGAGAGGTCACGTGGAAGAGATTTTAATCGTACTTATAGCCATCGTACTTATACTTATCCCCAGACAAGAAAAGGTTGGTTGGTTTTCGAGTCAAATATTGTATGGTGGTACTGAACCCTTAGTGACTATACAAAATGATGCCAGCTAATAAGGCAAATATATATAGTAAAAACTAAAGTATTATAATGTATTCGGCTCAGGTGTATACTAAACTGCTCCAATTAAATCGTCTATTTCTGGTAAATCAACGCGGGTCGAAATCGTGGCATCACGCGGTATGCGTATTCAATGAGGCAGGAGGGCCGGGCCGCAAATGCAACACAAAAGAGTTTTTTGCCCGTAATAGACGTCCCGCCGACATCATTAACGTATCGACAAAGTTGGCCGCGCAGTTATTCGCTAATGTGACAACAACACAGAGAAAGCCCGCCACAAATGAGGCACCATCTTTTCGGGTTAGGATCTTAGCACACCCGGCCCACATTGCACTGGCGACATTTGATAGGCGACTATGGGTTTCCTTTTTAAGAGTCTTTTCATTTCATGTGATTATACAATGAACCGTATATGTTCATGGATGAGTATATTTTTTTTAAATTTAAATAATTTAATTTTGGAACTATGCTCCTACTCTGAAACTGAATATTTTTTTTTCAGTTTTTAGATATATTTTTGTATGTAATGTATGGTCCATAAAGTAAGTAAAATTAGAATAAAACCAATAAAAAGTTATGCAAAATATTATTTAATAATATCTACATACATACTATAACTTTTAGCATGTTAATAATAATATATGTTTTCCGCCTAATGCGGTGGGCATTAGGCGGAAAACGGAATCAAAATTGTGATAGGTTGCTACCAGCATCGCCTATTAACATGATTTCTCAGTTTTTGCCCATTCCCGCGGTCCTCATCGGTTTTACGGGAAGTAAGCAGTAGGTACATTCCATTTTTTTTTCCTAGACTAGCATGGAAATTATCAATAATAAGAACTTAAAAATTTATATTTTTAAATTTAGTTTTTAATTCTTTGGTGTATAATAAAGTAGTATTCACCTCATTAATTATTTTCTGAATCACTTAACGACTTAAATCTAAATCACAAAAATTTTACAGAAAATAAATGTTCCGCATACCGAATTGTTACTTTGATATAACGGCTCCTAATTTTTTTATTTCCTTGTATTCGAATTTATCGAGATGGAACATCGCCAAGAAGTAATCATAATTAATTTCAGCCGCCTGACCCTGAACATTGTCTATGCCAATAATGTGAATAATTTTTTGTGGTTGAATAAATTGAATAAATTCTTCCATGCTGGTCTGGGAGAAAAGAAAAACGTAGGATGTACTAGCTGCTTCTCTTCCCGCGCATATCGTAAAAGCTGATCGAGGGAATGGGCGAAATTCCGAGGAATCATGATAATAGGCGATGTGGCTAGCAATCCATCACTATTTTGATTCCGTTTTCCACCTAATACCCACTAACATGCTAAGCGTGGCCTTCGAATAAAATAGTTATGATTAAATAGTTGTATCTATGTATATAACTTTGAGCTGAAAATCGTTACATGTATGCTATATATATTTCGGAATCTGTGACGGGATAATAAAATTTATAATAACTAATAACATTTAGTTTTACACCGAAATAAATAAATAATTATTATTTTCATAATATGTATCTAAGATATTTTTAGAGCCCATGAAGCGGAAGTAAATAAGCAACAAGTTGGATTCAGTACGTAGATAGTAGGGGTCTACTATCGACGCATAATTGAAATATATTCGGTTTGAGTGTATAATATTACAATGTATGGTTAATAAGGTAGATTTGTACTACAAAGTTGTGTGGCATTCTCGACTTGCACCTTATATTACTCAATATATTTATCGTTGATTGCTTAATATCACATTACTAGCTTTTGCCAGCGACTTCAGCCGAGTTTATTATATCCTACTTGCTATTCTACAAGCAGACCAAGTAACACAGTACCTCTAGATAAAGTTTAATCAAAATTAGTTCAATAGTTTATGCGTGAAGAAGAAGCAAACATCAATCGATCCTCACAAATACTATAAGCTAAATAATTATATTATGTATTAGTAAAAATATATAACTTAGTAAGGTATGATATTAGTAAAAGTCATTCACATCTAGTTCGACTATATGTGAATGACAATCGCAATCCTTGCACCCGGTGTGTCTACGGCCGCGGGGGTGTATTCTAATCGCGTGTTAGCGTGGCCCGTTTTTGCTAACGAACAGGTTGCGTTAAGGCGACGTCTCGACGGAATTTCGCCTCATTAAAAGTTGGCGAAGGCAATTTTGAGGCCCGCGACTTCGGTCTTATTAACGACTTGAATTTACACTATCACTTGAAGGGTGTCTTCATTTGTTTTATTTAGTAAAACGAATGAAGACACCACGTCAGAGGCCGAGAGTCTGTCCCGAACACCAGGGTGTGCGTAGTCGATTGACCGTGTCACCTACTCGAAATGATGATAATTACAAACCAACCGTATTTGCCATTGTAAATTGAGATTTACAATGGCAAATATGGTTAGTTCGATTTGAGGCGATATATAAATATATACGGACAAATCACACAGATTGAGCTTGCCCCAAAGTAAGTTCGAGACTTGTGTTATGGGATACTAACTCAACGATACTATATTTTATAACAAGTACATATATAGATACACATCCAAGACCCAGGCCAATCTGAAAAAGATCATTTTCCATCTTGACCTGGCCGGGGATCGAACCCGGTCACTCCGTGTCGCAGGCTGGCGTGTTGATCGCTGCACCACGGAGCTAGTCTCTTCTTCGTGGTGCAGCTTAGATATATACTTCACAAAGGGAGTTTATTTAATAAAAAAAAAATAACAATCGTATATACGTGTACGTATAATTGTTTCTATTGCTGATATATATTGTCAAGAAACCCAGGAAGCAATGAATGACTTGGCAGTAGAAAGTTCAGAAATCCTGAAACAATGTAAAATAAGAAAAGATCGTTTCAATAAAACTACTGAACCGATTGTAATGAAATTTAAATGTGACCAACTTGAAAGCATACCTTTTCAAACAAAAATAATTTCAAATAGTTTTTGGAATCGGTTTATAAATTACGGAGTTTTGAGGTAACAAACATATAAAATACATACAGCCGAATAGATAACCTCCTCCTTTTTTTTGAAGTCGGTTTAAAATTTGTAGTATATCCACAAGAGTGTCAATAATTGCGATCCAAAAAGCGACGTTATAATTTGTTTCATTTTTGATAACAAGTAGACAAATAAAAAATAATTGTCTGTTAAGTCGGTTTACGGACGATAATTTTACGTGATAACGGTGGAAGAGATAGATACGTCACAAGCCGAACGCTTACCGTGCCTGTGTATCGCTTGTTCCGCGCTCTCACTTACGGAACGTGACATTTTTCGTGCGTGCAGCCAGCGTTCACAGATTTATAAGACGTTATCACGTCAAAAATTGTTCAATAAGTATATCAACACATCTTTCTTTATGTACAGGATTGTTATAAGCCTACGTGGGTAAGGAAGCTGTAGTATCACGAGTATACAGTTAAAAACTTTTATAACCCTACATTTATGACTCTTATACGAAGAAAATAAATATAAACGTCTAAATATAGTTGTGTAACTATTATAATTATTAGCAGCATCCCTCGCGTGCCGTGGCTCCCCACCTGCCCCACTCGAATTAGTAAACAAACGTTTTTACGATAGCTTTTACGAGCCCGGCGATATTTCGGTCTCGCGCACGTCTTTTACGACATAATGAATTTGTTGATGAACTAGGTATTAGAAAGTTTCGAAATAGACGCGTCTGGTGACCGCGTGGCCGATCGGGTTTAGGCGTGTTTTAATTACAGGCGTGCGCTGTGAACTGCACGCCTGTAATTAATTTGCTATTTCGGTATGTTAGAAACCTGAACGGGAGCTTAAACACAAATGTTACAGGTATCTTAAGAGTCGGCGACGCATCTGCACTTCCTCTGGTGTTGCAGATGTTCACGGGCGACGGTGACCACTTTCCATCAGGTGCTCTCACCTGCTCATTTGCAATCAAATATGCATAAAACATACTAATCACTAACTGTGATAGTTGACTTTCAGTGTAAAATCATTTATTCAAGGATTCCACTATTAACATTATCGCCATAGCAACTAAGTATCTTTCAAGCGAATTGAGTTGTGTCCCACCAAACAAGTTCCCCAAGAAACTCTAAAAAGATATGAATGGAGTCTTAATTGCTTTTAATAAAAATTTAAAATCCGAAACTAACGGGATTATCACAATAATAGCAATTTTTGTTTCTCCAAAGAAAGCATACTAATTATTTATAACTCTTGAATTAATATATCTATTGTTGAAACGAACGGACAGCGAAAGCGACTTCATTTTATGCTATCTAAAGATAAGATTTATTATTACAATTAAGGGTCTGGTTTTAATTAAAAAGTTCACTCAAAATATAAAACAATTGTTTCACTGCCAAAGAATAACACAACCATTTAATTTATCATTTCAAAATATCTACCTAGAGTCGCGAACCATAATACGATACGCAAACACCGTTCCATAAATTATACTTATCACATATTAGTTACCCACATTACTAAACGGTTAATTTTGCGTGTAATTAAGCCATCTTCAATAAGTTAAGCAGTAATTTACATATCGGTACAACCGCTCCATTTATTAATAAGTCGATGTCGAAGTGCGGTAGAGATGTAGCTAGCCTGTATCGAGGCACAGTTGTTCTAGTTTTTATTTTGTCTGCCTGTTTGTTGCTTTTTTGCCACTATGATAATATGTTTTTACATTTTAAATTTACTTATCGGTAAAAGCTGTCCATTTATTAATTATTCTATATTTTTATTAATTTTTGTTTCTTTTAAGAACGGTATTTTATTTATTTATTTGGGAAACAATTTGTATGATCTACCCGCTTAAAGCAACAGGTTACAATATTATTTGTGCTAACATAAAGTAACTAAAAACGAAACTAAAAAGTTTGATTTTTTAAGTAGACTTTTTTTGCAGGTATCATGTAACACAATAGCGTTTGAAAAAGCTTAAATAACGTATAATCTATAAATGATAAGATTAGACGAGGCTAAGGGCGAACTAAGCCGGCTTTTATGTGTTTATTTTTATTTTAGATCATCATTTATTATAATGTAACATTTTGATATGTTATGAGAAATATCAAGCCACTTTTCCGGCGAAGTCTGGATCGGTCCCAGCACTAGAGCACGCGTCTCATAGTTACGGGAGGTTAACACATAAGGTTAATTAAGATCAGACGAGACCTATAACTAGCTAACGCCACACTCGGAGTTTGCCGAGTGCTTCCCCTTAATTGATACGATTTGATCGTCATCGCATAGGGCCGCACTCGCGAGCTTAATTAAAATTTACGTTTCGTTATTGCTTATGGTTAGAACGAGACGTTGGGAATTAATAAAATTAGTTTCAATGAGCGGCTATAATTTGCTTTAACGATTCGATGAAACTAAAGTTAAGGATTTATTGTACAAGGAATTAAATCGTCCATTGTATAAAAGTGTAACTCAATAATTGGACATGACAACGTTACGATACAATGTTGAAAATGTTTGCAACAGAAGAGTGTGACGGAAAGTACAAACAGAATTTATAAAAGGCTCAAACAATAAAATCTCGACTAAGCGCTGCAAAATATTTTGTGAGCGATACCATCTGTCAATCTCATGCAGCAAGTGGATGCCGCTGCCACTAACCAAATCTAGATAGTAAACATTATTAAAAATTCCTTTGACAGTGTTGGCTATCGAAGAATGATTTGTGTACGTCACGCCGGCTTCCGCTGTCATACTTGCGCCACATTTTCGCTCGGCGCGCTTTTTTCCTATTTTCCAGCCAGCAGCCCGACGCCGGGCACTGCGTTTATTTATTAACGAAATTCGTCCGTCTATGTAACTTGTCACGTGAAAATATTTACGCAGATTGATGTGTGCCTAAACAATGGTTGGAAAAGTCGAAAATTCTGTGGCAGGAGCGGTGTCGTTTTGGCCTTTGTAAAACGCGCAGGTATCGTTTACGAGGCTGCATAGGCGCGACGCGGCATTGCGCTCCACCCATATCAATTTCGAATAGGTTTCCTATTCGGCACCGGTAGATTGCGTTTTGATCGTTTTGTATGTAAAACTGCTGCCCTAAATTAAACGTTTTAATAATAGAATAGAAATAAAATCGTCTGTTGTCACAGCGTACGATGCGCCAATGGAGCTTTAATATTTTATTGGACAGTAGCAAATGCAAAGGTTATAATGGTTGATAAATATTAGTGCGGGAATTGCACGAGTGATGGGTACAATACTTAAGTTGACATGAATCTGGAAGGCTATTATTTCCTACCCGTTCAGTCCGTCAAAATGAACAACTTTTCCTTTAGGACCAATAAAATCGTAATTTTCATACAAAAGTATACGGCCGGCCCGGCAATTAGTATGAAAAGCGCGAAAATTTTTTGAGTTCCCAGCATTGGTTCCACAGAAAAAAGATCACTGGCGAGTTACATCTTCAAGGGAATGCCGATGGTCAATATATACGCTGTGTAAGTACTGATGTACATTTACTGGACCGAGGTTGCTTTACTATGGAAAGAATATTAATCGTCGAAAATAATTCTTTTTTTTTTATTATATAGGACGCCTAACGAGCAAGCGAGTCACCTGATGGTAAGCGATCAGCGCCGCCCATGGACAACTGCAACACCAAGGTGTAACAGGAGCGTTGCCGGCCTTTGAAGGAGTTTGGGGAAGGACATGGGGGGAGGAAATGGGGAAAGGACAGGCCTCTGGCTCACTCACCAAACGAAGCATAGAAGTGGTAAAGCTTCTACTCAAACGTCGATTTTGTGAGTGTGTGGTACTTCCCCGGACGAGCCGGCCCATTCATGCTACTGGCATAAATTACTTTTGTCGGTAGGGTGGCTCTACCACAACTAAAATTACTATGCACTAACTATACCCGCGGCTTCACAATCGTTAAGTATTACTATATCCTTGGGATATAGCACTAGACTATGTAGATATAGGAAATAAAAAGGATAGAAAAAACCAATTAAGAACTGAGAAACTTCGAAAATATGCACCAATAAAAAAACGAGAAAGCTTTATATATATTTTGAAACTCATGACTTTGTACTGGAACCATTTGGAAGCAATTCAGATAATGTAATCTGCAGGTACTTTGTTAGATCTATTTACCGACCGTACCTCAATACGCGACCAAAGACCACTTCATCAATTACAAGTCCAGCAATTAGCAACTGCACTAAATTAAATTGGGTGGGTTCGCCCTAATTAGTCCTGGGAACTAATCAGGTGAGACAATAATACTCTCCGGTGTCGTTACATCTGCGAGGGAGGTAGTTACTAGTTATCATTGTATTTAAATATTTCTTCTTATGTACAGTCAAGGGCAGATAAAACGGACCCCTCTAAAAAAAGATTTTAAATTGTAGGGGGGTCAGGGGATCAGTACATACTTATATACAATCACGTCTTTTTCTGTTGCGGGGTACGCAGAGCCCAAATCTATGAGAATTAGGAGCCTCGTTTAGCATGTTGGTAGGCGTGAAGGAGAGACGCGGGATCAAAATAGTGAAGAGTTGCTAACCGCATCGCCTACTAACAGGATTCCTCAAATTTTTGCCCATGTATTTTTGTCTTAAAATAACCTAGTAAACATACTTTCGCATTTATAATATTAGTAGGGATATTAACCTAACCACTGGATGCAGTCGGTGGATGCAGGCCGCTTCCAACAACCGGTCATAATGGAAATCCTTGGGGGTGGCCTATGTCCAACAGTGGACATTTGCGGCTGATATTATGATGATGATGAAGTTATGGATAGACACTTATGTTAACAATGACTTTTTGTGATTTCAGACATTCGCGTAAAAACGAAGCAGTCAGTTTTGTTCGAACGAACGTGATTCATGCAATGTATTTGAGTTCTGTGGGACTAATAATGATTCGGACACATTTTATGAGAGCAAAGTCATAAGTAAAGGCTAATATTATGATTTTTTTTAAAACGCAAATAGTTTATGACCTAGCACCCATACATCAGAGAAATACTTTAGTAGAAAATTAAAAAAAACACGACATTGTTTTTTTTGTTAAGATTTTTTATACTTATTAGCTTGTATAACACTTTTCTACACCTAAAATATTTGCACTTAATGCAAACGGTTCTTCCTTATATACCTATATAAATATAAATCGTTTGGTATCAAGCTAGGCAATAATATCTACAAAACGAGCTTTTATTAAATAGCTTAACGAAACCATCATACCAAAGACGGGACTAACCCATGTTTATTATGAAAAATATATTACAATCTAGGACTTAAAATAAAAAGAACTGACAGCAAGTAAATAGCAATTTAATTAGTTCTTTAATAACGAGGTACCGCGCAGGTATTACATTAATATAATCGGACAGATATTGGCACTATAAAACTGCATTTAAAATTAATTTAATACTAGTAATTGCTGTTGCTTAAGTACTAAATTAATGTTATGGAAAGATAATTTATTATTAGTACTTACAGCAATCAGCGTCCTTTAATTGAAATTGAATATACTGTGACATAAAATGTGTAGAAAGTATGTATCAGCTGCTTTTTCTTAGAATTCAAAAAGAAATTCTTTCTAAACAAGTCTGTGGTGAAAACCTGTCATGTACATAGTATGACCATTTTATAAAAAAATAATACGTGTATATGTGGGTAAAAATAACCACAGAGTGGGTCCCTGCAGGTTGACAAAGAAAGCGAGGCTGCCAAAAAACAAGGTGGGCTGATAATTTGACGGCCAATGATAGAGACTGGCGATCTGTCGCACCTAATAGAGACCAATGTCGTGAAATAAGGGGAGGCCTTCGCCCAGCCGTGGGACTGAATAGGCAAAAATATTAAACAGCTCAGGTTATTAAATTTTTCCAAGCCTTAGGAAAAATGCATGGCAGAACAGTGATAGAACCAAGATTCAATTTAATACGTGACGTTATTTTAAGTAAACCCAGGGTGCAAGGGTAATCAAAGTTATCCCTCAAACCATCAAATCCACCCGTCAAAATGAACAAGTTTTTCAATGAAAACGATTTTTTTTAGTTCCCAACAATGACCCCTCTAGGTATTAAAAAAAATGACGTTTTCATTCACAAATTGCCGGGTCGGTCGAATGAAATGAAATTTTGTATGAAAATGTAGATTTTTTTAAAGTTCACAGCAGTGCTCTTATAGAGGAAAAGTTGTTCATTTTGACGAGCTGATTTGATGGTTTGAAGAAAATGGTAACATTCTTCTTCTTCTTCCTTCACCTGATCCCACTTTTTATGTGGGGTCTTATTTTGATCTGTCACCTACATGCATACTACATACATATCCTTTGTCGCTCCTTTCTTGTTCATACTCTCCTTGACACAATCCATCCATCTTTTCTTAGGTCATCCTCTGTTCCAGGATCCATTCACCTTCAGTTCCAAAGCCTTATTACCCTAACATTACACTATATAAAAAAAAAAATTGGATAGGCCGGCTGCATATCTTGTATGTATATAATATAAATTCAATGATACCCATAATATATCTGTTATGTATAACATAAATAGGCACTCAGCAGTAAAAGTCCACAAAAATAACATTTCCTCAGATAACGTTATCATTCACTTACGGATGACATGACTCACTATCTTTACTTAATGGAATATCAACTTAGCGATGCTGTAAACATATTTTATATTTTGATTTGATGGCTTTAAAAGCTTGATGGATATTGGGTACTTAGCAATATTTGTGGCAAGTTATAGTTGCCACACAGGCCTACAGATCGATTTGTTTTAGACTTGGATCACACCTAAGTATTTATGTTTTCATGAGAAGTAATTGAAATAAATTATTATCTATTATAGTTTTGTTAACAGTTACGCGAGACATAATTACTATAACAACAAAGGTATTTTCATTTCTTGTTAAAAGTGGTTTTGTAGTATTCCGATTTAGCAAACATTGTAAATATACAAAGTTGCATGAATAAAATGGTTCCATAAGCAATTGGGTATTTTATTAATTTCACTTTTCCATAAAGCTAGTGCTTCATGCGACTTCAAAAATTTTATGCACTCTCCATGCACTATCAGAATTGCAACGTCAATCTCGGAACGCAAGCGAAGACCGTCCAATTAAGAACCCAAACACAGTATCAATTTAACTTGACAAAGACTTGGTCAACGTAGTACAAGATTGGTGCCTCGTGAATTCCTCCTGGGTTTGTACACGACTTGTCCACGACACGAGGCCCGGTGCAACATGCCCCCTGCAGATACGTTTAAGTTTGAAGGCCAAATATCGCATAGTAAAACAGGATTTCAAGAATCCATTTCTGATTTGCTCATATAAAGAGTAAGCTTGGAAGAAAACTAATCATATTTTGATACTATAAAGTGGTATTAAATCAAAGTTATCGCTTATTTTTTGTATCTCTATTAATGAAACGTTTCCTGGCGAATAGAGATTGGAGACGAACGGTGACTTGATAAGTGGGTTCAAAATTATGGAATAAAATAACCTCTAAATGGAACAGTATTGTATAATCTATATACATATAATAAGACAGTAAAATATTTTGTCTGTACATGTAGAATTTTTGACTGAAATGGATAGAGGGACACTTAAAAAGAATAACAGAAAGCAAAAATTTTTTTTCGAATTTTTTGTCTGTCTGTCTGTCTGTCTGTATGTATGATTACGATTTTCTTCGAAAATACTGAACCGATTTACTTCAAACTTTCACCATTTGCTTTGTTTTAACTTAGCAAAACATTTAAAGTTTGTTTCATCGAAATCAGTTCATTAAAAAAAAAGTTATCGTCATTTGAATGAACTCAAGGCATAAGTTTGCCTGCATAATATATAGAACTTAAATAATAAGATAATTTCCACAATAAGGTTACATTTATAAATAAATACTAAAACTTAATCTAAAAACTTATTATAAATAATAAGTGATAAAAAATAATAAGTGACAAAGGAAAATTAAAATCCAAAGTTAATTCATCATCATTATACGACAGCATTATACCTATTCATACTAACCTATTCATATAAATGCGAAAGTAACTCTGTCTGTCTGTCTATCGTCTTTTTACGCTTTAACCATTGAACTGATTTGGATGAAATTTGGTATGGAGGTAGTTTGAGGCCCAGGGAAGGACATAGGGTATGTTTAATTCCGGGAAATTTTACTATTCCCGAGGGATCGACACTAACGCGGGCGAAGCCGTGGGCAACAGCTAGTATTGTTATAAAATAAATACCATCGGATTAATTTGTCTTCACTATTATTTCGAATCGATTGACAATCCCAGTAGAGAGACCGGGACACATGAGTGAGTCTCGTCATGCGGTACATTTTTCACTGCAATATAGCGGCGGCGGCGTTGCGACGACTTGATGGGTGTTGCGCGACATATTGCCGGCTTAATCACTGCTGTGTCCATATTTGTCTGTCTATTCACTGCTTTACAAGTCATATGTACCGAAATTACTTAATCCCTTTATAAGCAGAAGGTAAAAACTAAATAACATAGAATTGAGTTTTGTAACTTTAATCAAAGCTTTTAACATACGCTCAATTTTTTTTCTAGTTTTCTCGAAACTTACTTTTCAGCTCTTGTGCTTTTCTTCTACAGAGAGCAGATACATAGGCCTTACAAATATGTTGAGGTACAAATAACAAGCAATCCTCTTAAAATGTCAAGTCATAACAAAGTGACGCAGGCCGACTTAGACATAGTTGTAATCAAATTGGCGACGAAGATCGCTCGTCGCATAGTCCTTAGTTTCAGTTTAGGAGTTCAGACCGGACATCCAAAGACACAAACGAAATTAATTGGGGTCATACTCCGTCGTAATCCAATAGCAATGCAGTCTGGTCTCTAGACGAAGGCTTTGCAATGGTTGGCTTTAAGGAAACTGGATTTATATTGAGTTATAAATATTTTGGCTGCATTTACTGGATGCGTCTTTGAAATGCTTGTCAGTTATTGGCTCGCTTGAATTCAGCAATCTTTTTATCCTTATCCTTACTAATATTATAAATGCGAAAGTGAGTTTGTTTGTTTGTTTGATACGCTTTCGCCCGCGGCTACGCCCGCGTCAATATCGATCCCTCGGGAATAGTACTTTTCCCGGGATTAATGGTAGCATATGCCCTTCTCCGTACTTCAGAAAACGTGTATGCAAAATTTCATGATGATCGGTTCAGTAGTTACGGCGTGAAAGCGTAACAAACAAACAAATTAACAAACTCACTTTCGCATTTATAATATTAGTTAGGATAATATTAGTAAGGATACTGATCTATACTAATACTATAAAGCTGAAGAGTTTGTTTGTTTGTTTGAACGCGCTAATCTCAGGAACTACTGGATCAAATTGGAAAATTATTTTTGTGTTGGATAGTCCATTTATTGAGGAAGGCTTTAGGCTATAAAACATCACGCTGCGACGAATAGGAGCGAAGAATCAATAAAAAATGTTTTGAAAACGGGGAAAAATTATTCATCTATACTAATTAATCATAATAACAGAAATTGCCGTGGACGAAGTCGCGGGCAACAGCTAGTCCTTACTAATATTATAAATGCGAAAATGAGTTTGTTCGTTGCCTTAACTACTGAACCCATCATCATGAAATTTTGCATACAAGTTCTCTGAAGTACGGAGAGGGACATAGACTACCTTTCATCCCGGAAACAAGAACTGTTCCCGAGGCAACGAAGTTGTGCGAGCGAAGTTGCGGGCGAATGCTAGTGAACTGATACAAAGAAATACAACCATATCATCATACAAATGAAATTGCCATTTGGGCACGTCGCAGCGGGATGACGGTTTCCAGGGACTACCTATATAATTTGGAAATATTTTTAAGTAATTTTTAATAAGGTTTAATTTATTTAGGTTATATTCAGATTTTTATCTTTAAAATTTGTATGTGATGTCGAAATTGTCTTTTTTTTACGCTATGACAACATTTCTTGGAAAGAGATATTGAAAAGAACTGGCTAAAAAAACTGGTATTTTACAAAGTACCTTTTTTATCAATTGAGTCAACTTTTAAGATATTTTGTTGATAAAAATAGCTATCGCTTTAATAAAGGAACTAAGGACAGTTGCCACAAAATCCAATTCAGTACAACCATTACCCAGATTCAAGAATTCCTTTCATCTCTTAATCAAACCACGGAATCCGTATTTTTATTAAATATAATGAAGATTTATCCGCGATCTCCAGCGCGAAGTCTGCTTTTGATTCACATTTATGAATTACTAGCTTTTGCCCGTGGCTCCGCTCGCGTAATTAGGTATAGATGCCTCGAGCGTAAAAAATTTTAAGTCTTTATCTATCTTAAAGGTTGCAGAAGTGTAAATAGGTAAAAATACGGACAGAGTTTATAATATTATATTATATATTGTAGTATATATATAATATATATGTAGTATAATATAATATTGTGTTACAAAATGGCGAAATAATATTTAAGACGCATGAATGAAGAATGAAGAGTTCTTGATATTGAACAACTTCCTCAGGAGACAAATGTGAAATAGAAATATGTAAACTTAATATGTAAACGGCTGGACCAATTTTGATAAGAAATGTCTAAAAAACCATCGCACGAAAATTTGCTTTTAAATAAAAAAAATCTGTTCATCTTTTAAAGAGCTACGGTGCCACAGACAGACACACACACGCATAGCAGCCAAACTTATACAGCCCTCTTCTTGCGTCGAAGGTTAATAAGAAAAACAATAAAATAAAAATGGATAGCCACAATAGCCGTAAATACTTAATTAATACAGAAAGCAAACAGCTCAGTCAAACCTAAAACAGATATTAAAATTTTATTGAAGTTCTGCAAATTCTAACATTCACATCAACCCTATTTGCGACATCAATTAACGTACAATGTCAATTTGCACACAGCAGTTGGGACAGAGGGCCTCATTAGGGCGGTTGCAATTAAAGTGTTCGTCTTTTACGCTATAACGACCGTCAAATTGACGCCACCTGGACGTGGCTTTAATAAATACTCTCATTTCGACACCGTGCAACGCCTTTATTTGAGATTCTTATTCTGAGGAAAGTGTCTCTCTATATTCGATTATTCCTTACATCTCATCATCATCGTCATCATCATCATCAGGTTCTTTTTAGTCTCCACTACAGGAGCACGACCCTCTCTGTACTACTAGAGCCATACTTTGGCCTAAGCAGCCAGAGGATTTAGCCTACACTCTCCACACTGGCCAGAAGGGTTGGAGAGGTCTCACAGATGTTTATGAGCTTTGTTTAGCTTGTATTTCCTAAGTCGCCTTCTACGACATCCACGGGAAGACTTGGAGTGGTCCTATTCTACTCTGCCGGAAACCACACGGCTAGTACCTACATCTGTTTAGACTCATTTCTTAGATTCATCTGATATAAATTTACGAACTATGTCAATTTGCGTGGAGTAAAGTTGCAATTAAAGTGTGAGTCTTTTGCGCAAAAAGTCATTGCAGCTAGCTCTTTGGTCTATTTAAAAAAAGCCTTAACGACCGTTATACTGACACGACCTGGACGCGGCTTTAATTTCGACACCACGAGACGCCTTTATTTGTGGAAGTGAGAAAAGTGTCTTCTAATGCAATGGAATGAATATTTAAGAACCACAGTTCTGTACTTTTAGAATAATTTAGATTTATATGCCATCTCCAGTAAACAGTACGACATCAATTTACGAACATTGTTAATTTGCACACAGCAGCTGGGACAGAGGGCCTCATTAGGGCGGTTGCAATTAAAGTGTGCGTCTTTTACGCTATAACGACTGTCAAATTGACGCCACCTGGACGTGGCTTTAAAAAATACCCTTATTTCGACACCACACGATGCCTTTTTTATTTGATATAGTGAGGAAAGTGTCTTATAATAGCATGTAATGTAAGCAATTACCTATATATAAATCCTTACAACATTAACCAAACCACAGATCCGTATTTTTAGTATAATTTAGATTTATATGCCCTCCAGCGAGCAGTGCAATATCAATTTACGTTCAATGTCAATTTGCGTAGAGTTGGGACATAGAGGCTCATTTTGACGCTTGCAATTAAAGTGTAAGACTTTTGCTTTTTGCGCCTAAACAACCGTCAAATTGACACCACCTAGACGCGACTTTAATAAATACTCTAATTTCGACACCGCGTGACGCCTTTTTATTTGAGATACCTACATTCGATATTTCCTTACATCTCTTTAGATTCATCTGCCATCTCCAGCGAGCAGTACGACATCCAGTTTCGAACAATGTCAATTTGCGTGGTGTTGGGACACGGTCTCGTTAGGGGGCGGTTGCAATTAAGACATAAAACACGTTTTCATATCACGATATAAATAAATAAAATACAAGCGAATAAGTTTGAAATAGGCATCGAATGTGAATAATAACTAATTGGAGAACTTTGAGACAATAAATAGAAAAAATGCTATGTAAGCCTGTGGTTATATAAAATATAGGTATATTATATTATTATAGACAGTACCTAAACACATTCAAGAGAAAATAAGTACTTGATATATATACTATTTCCATTTACATCATCGAACCTCGTGATACAGACCCACGACGCCACTACCTGTGAGAGGTGAGACACGTTCTTTCCTAAAATTGTAAACAAGTTAATAAAGGTCTGTTCGTGTATTCGTTTGTTTCCGTCAATCAAATTAAATCCTGTTGATACAACTGCAGTCTAAAGTGGGTTGTTACATAAAGAGTGTTAGCAAACGAGGGTAAGAAGTTGTGCCTCGTTAGTGGCGAGACAACTGATTGCCGATTGAGCATCAATTTCTCTGATTCGGAAACAGTTAGTATGATTGTAGAAAGTACAAGCAAGTGAGTAATAATTTGTGCCTCTACGACATATATTTAAAAAAATATATATATAATATGCCCTAAATAAAATATTAAGCAAAACTAAACTACATGGCCTAGAATCGTAGTTGCAGTGGGTAGTTATCTTAAAAGTGTTAGCAGAAGTGGGTAAGAAGTTGTGTCGCTCGTTAGCGGCGAGGCGGCTGATTGCCGATTGAGCAGCAATTGCTCTGATTCGCTGATTGACGGAGCCCGCACGTGTGCTAACGAACCCGCTTCAGATAGCTCGGACGTGTCGATCCTACATTTTTGAAATATTTCGAATGTTAGGAAATTTAGCCTAGATTTAGATATAATCATTTGACTAGGAAGTTCTACTTATTTATATTTAGAGGTAGCTTTACATGTTTTGTTTTTAAATGAAATTTTTGTATGACTGCTAACTTTAGAAACAAATAATATACATCGATCTACATAAATTTGTATTCATTTGCATTGCAGACGAAGTATTGTGGCGATAGCTTACCTTTATAAATAAATAAACATACAAATTGCTCCCTCGCTAAGCGAGTATTAATGCCTTCATCCAAACAATAGAGACGTTATAAATCATTATAAAACTCGAATTAAGACGGCTTAATGTTTGTATAACACTTCCGCTTCCATACTCGCGTACGCGTACACCTCGCCGACTAATTTCGTGCGTACACAGTAATCAGCAGCACGAAACATCATCAGCGTCTTTGTGGAGCGAGACCGCAATCCATCATATCGGGACAAAAGGCGGCGGATAAACGCGGCAGTTGTTTGCGTGAGAGAGCGTTAATTTCGTTAAGGAGTCTCAATCAGGGAAGGCGTGTAAGTAAAGTCGGCGGGCAGCCGCCGCGGGAGCGATTCGAGCGAATTACCGTACCTGGAGGCGCGGGGCCGACTCGTTAGTTGTTGTTTGCCGAGTGACGCGGGTCAATCAGCAGAGACATGCACGGAACCGCACTTCTTCATCCCCCTCTGGCACCCCCGCCCCGCTCGTTAGGCCGCGCCGTCTCTGTCAACTGTGAGACGAGCTTTATCGAATCTACGACGCACGACCCGCGCCGCGGTTGGCCCACTCTTCGTTCTAGTTTGGCTCACAACCACCGGTAAACAAGGGAAATCAGTGTAAAACGAATTTATATGAACGTCAAATAGAGGGATCGAATGTCGTGATTTTCTAGCGGAACGTTAATGTTTGTCGGATTATAAAAAGCTTGTGACGTACGTACAGGTCTTGGCTCGGGGTACGCGTGTAATTGGGTTGGATTCCACGCGTTTAGCTAATTAACGCAGAGGGCGCGCCCGAGCCAGCTGCGGTCCACGTGCGGCCCGAGTCGCATCCTTCTTACTCCTTACCTAAATAATTATGATACTTCCAAATCTCATTTTACAATCATTTAAAACTTTCATTTTTAAAAGCACTTTAGTTTTCTACTTTAATAATTCAATTCGATAAGAAAAAGCTACTTTTTATTTCCTTCTCATAACCTCACTAATGAACAAACTAAATAGCGGGCTTTCTTTTATTTAATTACAGATCCATTTGTTATTTAAACTCGGCTTAGTAGTTGCTAAAATATGCAATTAAAATATTTTTAATTAACAAAACAGTCGTTAAAGTTAGCAGTAACTATAAAGAAGCTATTGTACGCTATTTCACATCAATTAGTTTTATTACATTCATCACAATAACACTGCATTACTTAGACTCGAACGCATACGAGTAAGAGCCGCAAATTATTTATTTAGAAACGCAACGCATAATTTTGTTCTAATAAAGAACCTTTTATCATCTATTTACGTCTACACTTTTACATTAATATTATAAAGAAGAAAGATTTGGTTGTTTGTTTCTTTGGTTATTTAAGAATAGGCTCCGAAACTACTGGACTGATTTGAAAAAATCTTACATACAGTATAGGGGAAGGGCAGGCCGCTAGTAGATTATATTAATGCTCTACTCTTCAACATAAAACAAAAAAAAAGTATTAGTCCTTACGATGCATAAAGTTGTTCACAAAGATACTTTCCAAATATGATTTTAATGAAACAGTTGTATAAAAAGTGTGTTCTGCGGCGTCCTGTATTAATCCCCAGCGTTCTAACGAGACCAATTTAGTGGCTACGAAACGCGTCGATCGCTTGTGTGCAAAACTGTGTACTTTTTGTCCAGAGCCAGGTAGAAAATGCAACGGCTCACAGCATTTTAATAACAATGCGCTTGTGGCTTTCTCGGTATCGTTTTTTGGGTTTCCGATGCGTTTGACAGACAAGCCATTGTCATCGTAAGATGACAGAATAAAAAAATGATCAGTGGAAACCATCGATAGGATATCGAATGTCGGCCCATAATAGGAGTTAATTAGCTGCGTCGCCGGCTAAACAGCTACGTTCATAGCTTATATGGAATTCGGAGTTAATTAAATAAATTCGAGGATTCGAGTTAGGCAGACCCAACCCAAATTGAAATGCCTAAGCAGTTAAAATAACAAAGGCAATTTAAATATACAATATGTAAAGAAAACCCTGTCCGATCCTTGAAGAGGTGATTCAGCCCGTCGATATGAACAACTTTTGCTATGGGACCAATGCTGAAAACTCAAATTTTTTTTCGCATACAAATTGTCAGGGCGGCCGATCATTTTTGTTTGGGAAAGTTGATATCGATGGGCTAAAACAGCCCTTCAGACTTTTTTTTACTAAATGTTGGATTAGGCATTTGTCTCCCATCTCACCTGTTGGTGACGATGAAGACGAGGATGTGACATGCCTATCCAAGAGATACCCATTTATTCTACTTTTGAATTCCCTTTACGAACGACCGGACAGGTTTTTCTTTACATATTGTATACGCAATCGAATTCTACGTTTGGTAAAGAAGATTTATAATAATAAACTCACCTTGTGTAGTCGTTTTTGCATAATATCATTCCGCCTTTGAAATAGAAGGAACGGCCCATGTCCGCGAGCGCTTGGCCACAACACGTGCATTTGAGGCAGCCGTGGTGCCAGTATCTGTCGAGTGCGTGCAACAGAAACCTCTCGACGATCTTGCCACCGCAGCCTGCGCATTCCTTCAGCGCGGGGTTGTTGTTGTTGTGCGGGTAGTCGTGGCCATTGGCGGCGAACGCGGCCTCCGGCGACGGCGGGTGAGGCGAGCTTAGCTCTGTGTACCCGTGGTAGTGCGGGTTCATGCTCAACGCACTCGCTGCCAGCTTGACGGTTGGAGCGGCGAGCGCTCGCACAGCCACCACAACTACACGCCCTGCGAACAAAACAAAACCACAGGATAAGTACTAGTATTTTCGTACAGAAGTCGCACTCTGTAAAGATATTCAAAGAAATATCAATATGTAGTTAGCGATACGGTGAACGCAGCACCTTTTACTTTGGATACCTACAGCAAGCCAATTTTATACTATCTAATAGCTCTAAACATACGATTCATAATTAGTTGAACATATTATGACCAAACGCGCGTCGTTCCTGCCGGATTTGTTCGGATTTCACCTTTGAAGGTGTCGCAGTGAAAACATGCCTACGTGTTTTCGATACCTACACGGGGAATGAGACAGGCCTGCCTGACAAAACATTCTTAGTTTCTACGCACGTTCACAATTCAAAGACGATAATTAAATTTGCTCGTAAATAATAATTTGTAATTGCCACTCGTTAAGAATGCTTCGAAGTGGTTTGACCCTTCGAATTAATTTTTCTTCCCAGCCCTTGGTCAGAGTCAGAGTCGTCGAATTCGGGCATAGGCCTGCGGGCGGCTGCGTTTATAAAATTTTCCAATTAGCAATTTCATACAATTAGGAGCGGACTTGGGTGAGGGGCTGCGGGGGCGGTTAGCGCAGGGCGCGGGGCGAGGAGTGCGTCAACCCGATCCAATTAGCCCGCGGCCGGCGGAGCGGCGGGACGCCGTCTGAGCGGCCCTGTCGCCATAAAACTTAATTAAACGTTTTAAAACAAGTATTCATTAAAGAATAATCAAGCTTATGTAGTCATAAATAACCGGATTGTCCCGCGCGGAACGGGTGCCGTAATTAAGACTGCACAGAGTTGATCAAACGCACTGATTTGAAACTACCCTTCATTAAGAGAGCGCGGGCTGAGCTTCCGCTGCGGTGCAGAAACTAATTAAGAATAACGGACGCTTTAAAAGCGTAATTAATTTAGATTGTAATTCTATTTCTCTGAGAGTAAAGTAGACAATTATTTCAGTAGCCCTTTCTTTTGGAACGATTTGCTTTGCTGAATGTAATTTGCTTAATTTCTGTGTCTGACATAATAAAAGGGTTGTGTACCTCCGTCCAGATTAATTTATTGCAGGATTTGATGAAAATATGAAAGAGGAAGGAAATGTCACGTACACAGTACATGACTCTACTGCATTACTTTGTTGCTGAGTCTTTGAAGTAAACACCACTGCAGTTTCCGCTGAACAAGCTAGAGAATATTTTATAAGCGACGACGCACACGTTCCCAAGTTCAATGAAGTCTCGACATTTTAACAAACTTGCTAGTGTACTAATTATCACAAGCATCTGAGTATTGGTTACGAACTTTAACGCTGTTTCCTAAGAGCCTTATAAACTCCAACCCCTTTATTCATAAAATAAAACAAACGCTTAATTAACCTATTTAATTAAAAGCTGTTTTGTCCTTATTCGTCTCTCCAATGTTTGGAATAAAAAAAAAAAAAATGGGTTTAATAAGCGTTTGCAATTTTTTATGAATAAGGGGATAAGGCTCCATAGTCTATTTGGATATTCAAGATCACGGTCATTACAAATACAGGTCGTTCTGAACTGCCTGGTAACATTTTAACTATCAGAATCTCAAATAGAGTTAGTACAGAGTTGCAAGAAACCAAAACAAAAAAAATTAAATATAGTTAAAAACAAAAACAAAAAAAACACGCTTTTTATTAAATTATTATATTGTCATCGGTCCTTGATAGATCTACAAAATGAAATCTGACCGTAGTGGGTCAAAATCGAGTTCAAAGAAGTCGGTTACAAACAAACAAATATACAGGTGATGCTTTTAGAAGCGTGCAAAAATCACACCACTCGTCATATTGTGATAGCGGGCAATGTTGACAAGCGACGCCAGGAGCTTTATTTTTGAAATTTCGCCGTTCGTAAACGAGCTACTTTTCCATACAAAAATCGCTCGAAGACGAGTGGTCATACTTTCAAAAATAGTACTCCAGTAAAGTAAAAGATCAGGCCGCTCTACATAAATCATAGATATGGGCCAAAGTACTAAAATGCTTAATATTATAGCAATTACAAGATTTGATTAAATCTATCGATTGTAGAAGTCTTGTAGGTGATAAAATTATTTAAATAGTAATCAGTCGCACGCAGTTAAGGTGACAAGGATCAATCGTTAAGGACCACCTAGTAATAATGTCTAGAAGCGGCTGGCTATGAAACCCCATCTTAAATATAATATATGTTAAAATATGAAACAACTTATTAAATTCATACCGATTATGGTTTTTACGGTTGCATCTTTAAAACATGTTGCAAGTGTAATGATAATAAAGCAAGCGGCGAGTCCTGTGGTCTTCCTAATCACCCTGTGGTGCATGGATGCGAAAAGAATGTACAATTTAGATTTATTGATAAATAAATAAATATGGACATATCACACAATTTGAGCTAGCCTTACCGTTACCCAAATTGATATTTATACAATTGGAATTTGAATTGCGACATGACAATGTAACCTCAAAGCATCATAATCAGTAGTGCAGCTGTTGGTTGCTGCTTTTTCTGCACATGCGACACAAAACTTCGCTGTAGATTATTGTCATCAAGGAGTAGAATTCACCAATCGATACTTATAATATAATAAATCTGTAAGGATTGGTCATGGAGCAAGTTACTTTGTCTTCAGAGATATCGTGTTTATAAGCTTTATACATAATACTGAAACTAAATTGAGGATTTTTAGATTTTTTTTTTGTGTGTATGTATCTATGTTGCTCCATAACTCTTAAAGGAATTTACAGTATTTTATGAAATTTTGCAGATAAACATTTACAGGATAGGCTACTTAATTTTTTCTCCAGCTATGATAAGACGTGACCCCCATACAGTACGCGAACGGAGTCGCGGGCACATAGTGTTATTATAAAATATCTTGCTATGAACTTTAATTTTAAACATAGTTAGTATGATATAGTTTTCATACTATCACATATCTTTTCCCTTGAGGGGTAGACAGAGTCCATGTCTTATGGCATAGATTTGAACAGAGAAAAATCCTTACTTCCTTATCCTTATCCTTACTAATATTATAAATGCGAAAGTGAGTTTGTTTGTTTATTTGTTTGTTTGTTACGCTTTCACGTCGTAACTACTGAACCGATCATCATAAAATTTTGCATACAAGTTCTCTGGAGTACAGAGAAGGACATACCTACCTTTTATCCCGGGAAAAAGTACTATTCCCGAGGGATCGACATTGACGCGGGCGGAGCCGCGGGCGAAAGCTAGTAGTAATCTCTAAAAGAAGAATATTCATGCTTTACCATAATATATTGTAGTTTTGGTCAACGTTTGCGCTTTGCCAATAATTGGCATATAATTATTGTATAATGCATGTGGTTTCTTTTTTGGTTGGTCATTATAAACTTTTTTTCTTACTAAATGTTGGATTAGGCGTTTGTCTCCCATCTCACCTGATGGGGTAAGTGACACGAGGATGTTACATGCCTATCCAAGAGATGCCCATTTATTCTACTTTTGAATGTCCCGGGACTGTACTTGTGTCATGAAGAGAATACAATGAATTTAATACGAGTGTTTACATTAAGACCACAGAGTACAATTCTGCCGTCATACGGAAAAAAGACGCATCTGACATTTTTTCCAAAATTGAGTTACATACATATTCGGAATCAGTAAAAAAAGACGCATCTACTAATATTTTTAAAGTTTACTGAAAACAAACGCTACCCATTAAACCTTACTATAAAATACGACGCATGTGCGATATATCGCTTGTATTACTAATTTGAATAGACATTTCTGATGTATACTAAAATCAAAAGTCATATTTAAGTAGTACCGTCTTATTAACTTATAAAATACGTATGGTTTCATAAAATGAAAAGGAGTTTCTACATCTTAATAATAAGAAAAGACGGTTCTGCGGAGATGTGCCCCTTCATCTTAGCATTACACACTATTAGCTAGACGCAAGTGGCAGTAGCGTCTTTTTTATGTAGTATCGCTAGATGTGCGGGATGAAGTGGGGATCGCGGCAGGCTGCCGGTTCAATCAGTTGCGTCCCGGCAGTCGAGGCGACAGATGCGCGCACGCTCCGTGTAAAATTTGCAGCAATATGGTAAGTTAGCTCGAAATTATTTCATGTGGTTATTCAAAAATTGTTTGGGCAAGCGATTTATGTCTTCGAAATAAGGCTGAAATACGTGAAAATATCATTAAATTTATGTATTGATCGATTATATATTTTATGTATATTGTTTAATTAAGTAAAAATAGATGTATGGGTATAAAGAAGGAGTTCTAAATATATCTTTATATCTATATTATAAAGCTGAAGAGTTTGTTTGTTTGTTTCATCAATCATCAATCAGCCTATTGCAGTCCACTGCTGGACGTAGGCCTCCCCAAGGGCACGCCACACTGCACGATCTCCCGCTTTCCTCATCCAGCCACTACCAGCGACCCTCCTCAGGTCATCGGTCCATCTGGCAGGGGGGCGTCCAACACTACGTTTGCCGAGACGTGGTCTCCATTCGAGAACCCGTCTACTCCATCGCTCGTCGGTTCTGCGACAAATGTGGCCAGCCCACTGCCACTTCAGCTTGCTACACTTCTGGACAATGTCTAAAACTTTGGTCCTCTGCCGGATGATTTCGTTACGGATTTTATCCCGCAACGAAATACCGAGCATAAATCTTTCCATAGCTCGCTGAGCGACATGTAGTCGGTGGGCCAGCCTGACTGTCATGTTCCACGTCTCGGCTCCATATGTCATGACGGGTAGGACGCACAGATTGAACACCCTTCTCTTTAGGCACTGCAGTAGTGTCGACGAGAAGATATGACGTAGCTTCCCAAATGCTACCCAGCCCAGCTGCACTCTTGTGATTTCGCGCTCAAAGTTGTCTCTACCTAGCTGCAATGTCTGCCCGAGGTAGACATATTCTTGGACAACTTCGAGCGCATTACCATTGATCAAGATCGGCTCCGGCGTGATAAAGTCGTTGAACATGACCTTGGTCTTGTCCAAGTTCATCCGGAGACCGACTGACATTGAAGCAGCATCAAGGCTGTGCAGCATTTTCTGCAAATCCTGCAACGATTGTGCCATCAATACTATGTCGTCGGCAAAGCGAAGGTGACTGAGATATACGCCATTGATGTTGATGCCCAGCCCGTTCCAATCCAGAGTTTTGAAGACATCTTCCAGTGCGTTGGAGAACAGTTTCGGAGAGATGACATCTCCCTGTCTCACCCCTCTGAGCAACTGGATGGGTTTCGTCTTGTGGTTCTGTACTTGGACGGACATCGACGCTGATCTGTATAAACTTCTCAGTACCTCCACATATCTCCAATCGACTTGGCATCGCTGCAAGGATTCCAGAACAGCCCAGGTTTCTACGGAGTCGAAGGCTTTCTCGTAGTCCACTAATGCTACACAGCGGCTGATTATACTCCTGCGACTTCTGTATAATCTGTCTTACTGTGTGAATGTGGTCTACGGTGCTAAAGCCTTTTCGAAACCCAGCCTGTTCCGGTGGCTGGAAGGCGTCAAATCTTGCGGCAAGACGATTCGAGAGAACTCTCGAAAACAGCTTATAGATGTGGCTTAAGAGCGCGAATGGTCTATAGTTTTTGAGGAGGGTTTTGTCTCCTTTCTTGAAAAACATAGCCACCACGCTCTCACTCCACGCCCTTGGGGTAGTCCCATTGGCTATGACGGAATTAAATAGCTCCTTTAGCTTTTTCCGCACTGGAGATCCTCCTGCTTTGAGAAGCTCTGAGGTAATTCCGTCTTCGCCGGGAGCCTTCCCATTCTGAAGCTGTTTGAGAGCCCTCCCGATTTCGTCTTCATCCACTTCTGGGAGATCGTCGGTAAAGTGGCGCGTCAGTGTGGCTCGTGGGTCGTTCGCGTCAGGTGGAGGCTTTGGAGCATGCGAGGAGTACAGCTTCTGATAGAAGTCTTCAACTTTGGCAAGGATCTCCGGAACTGACGTGACGGTTTTGCCTTCCGAGGTTTTGAGCTTCGTCAGGTGGCTCCTACCCAGTCTTTTAGCAAAGACTTTTGACCCCCGATTTTGCTCAATCGCCTCTCTTATGAGATTCGTATTGTATCTTCGGAGGTCACGTCTCACCGTCTTGCGGATTTCTTTGTTGAGACGGTGGGTATCCGACGAAGCTCCCTTTGGCATCTCACGTCGAATCTTCATCAGTTCAAGAGTCTCCGCCGAAAGTTTAGAAAAGATCAAAATTTTTATTAATAATAATTGTTATATAAGAAGTAAGTAATGTTATGTTGAAAGAAGTTTGTAAAACTGTATTTTTCTAAATAAATAATATTGATCTCGTAGTTTACATTTTATTGAAACTAATGACCTGCAGTACTGCGTACAAGCTTTGAAATAGGAATAAATAGGCAGCATTTGAGATTATATTTTAAATATAAACAGACAGACATTATTTTAAAGATAAGCACAATTTACTTTGTACTGTGTATATACCACACATTTGGTTAACGTGTTAGAATTTATCTAAAACTGCGATGGAGTGGTTGGTTATTAAAAATCAAAAACTATGCAAACAGCCATAACTGGAATATATATTCTAAATGTTATAGATAATTAGGTTTCATACTAAGTTTAAAAGCAGCTAATGGCTAAAACCGTCCTTGTTATTTACTTCACTAGACCCTATTTTTACATCTTTACTGAGTAGAAAAGACGTCTCATACAATAAGAAGTTGAAAAGAAGTATCTAGCCATAAACGTCTTTTCATTACAGTATTCGCGTAATTCTTGATATTTTTTTACTAAGAAGAAAAAGAAAATCCGGTTTATTTACTATATAAAATACAATGAATATTATATTTCATATACATTACCTATAGATCAAACCCTCTTACACATTTTTCATGTATAAAAATACATCACGGTCTAAATTCCTTGGCGCAGCGAATTTTTTAAATTTAATAACACATATTATTTTTTTTCTCCATTTGCGAGTTTGTGTAGAAACGTCCTTTTTCCATATGACGGCAGAATTAAGACCTTAAGTTTGACATTAAGAAGAATTTAGAAGAAAGTCCATGTACAAGTATTAACAATTTGTTCAATATGCTGGTCAATAATTATGTTTCTTGCTGTTGAATGTTTAAAACATGTTGCAGGTTTAATGAACAAAGCGGCGATCCCTGTGGTCTTTCTAATGAGCCAAGACGGTAATAAATACATTTTAACACTTGCGTGTTTAACGAAGAAAGGGCAAGTACTTAGTTAATGAGGCATTTTAAACTTAAAGATACTAGTGGTTCTGCGAGAACAGTAGACCTCGCGAGCCCTTACAATCAACATCCACATTTGCCCTTCAGTGCTCTAAAATATATCTGTTACTGATATGCTAATTGACTAAAGGATGATTTCCTTCAGTTACTATTTCCCAATCCCCGCTGCTCCTAATTAGGTACCAGAGGAAACGGAAATTTAAACCTACATTCTCTTACCAGAAGACCCGACCAGACCCTTTTTTTAAGAGGAAACACTAAGCTCGAGAGAATTGAAAAATAGATATTTATAATATCTATTGCTGTCGCGCCGCGTGCCCAAACAAACCCCGTGCGATAGAGATAACTGCTGCTCGGCCGGAAAATACCTATAAAAAGTACACAAAATTAACGCTTCGTAGTCCTCTGATTTCTTTTCCAAAACTTAACCGATTTAATTTCTTTTTACATTAAAAATTTAAAATAAGCTATGGCTGTGTTTCTGCGTTTCTTTTTCTTATATAATTGCCCAAATTTGTTTTCTTGATGTTTGAACACAACGGAAATTCGTACCAATTTTTCATGTTTTCGAAGGTTCAACTTTTAACATAAGGATTTTATTAGTAAAAAAATCATTACTTTATTGGTACTATCCGGCGAGGAATCAGGGGACTACTCTTGTATGGAAACATGGCCCTTGAGCACCATGTTTAGTATGCTTTTGTACACATTAACTAAGTTGGAGTGATCCTCTTCAAGATCGGAAATATCGGAATATCGAACTTGGCATGGGTGAATGGGAGGCAAAGTTTAAGTACCTGGTTTCATAGTTGTTATGTTACCAATTGGTAAAAATTTTAATGTGACGCTAATTTTCAACTATTAAGGCAGATAAACATGCGAACTTTACATTAAGAAGTGGCCGGCATCTATAAGCCCTGAGTTCAAGTCACAGGATAACATGTGAATCTTTTTTATTAATTTTTAATTTTTATTTCAGAATTCTAAGTTTATTCAGTGTTTTTAATTATAAAAGTTATACGCAGTATCATGCTTTTGATCCTTAGGGAAAGTTGTTCAATTTTACTCCCTCTCCCACTTCACGTACTTCAACTCCTTTCATAAATATACAGAAAATCGATTTCAGACAACTTTTGGGCAAATTGCCGACTATGAACACGTTTAAGTTTATCGTATAAAAAAGTTGTTTAGACAAAAAAGTTGCGTCTTAATGAGAATAACACAAAAGTCTAATGACATTTTTGATTTTTTTTCCAAATAGCTGTGCTATGAGTTTTTTTAAGTTTAGGAGCCCCATATATCCGCCATTTTTTAAAATTTCGAAAATCTGGCACGACAAAAAAATTTTATATAATTACCGAACCTGCTCACAAAATTTCATGACAATCGGTTGAGAAATGCGACCTGTAGGCGAGAACAGACAGACAGACAGACAGACGGACAAAAGAATTTTGGGCCAGTGGAAACTGAGACGCTTCGCTCGCTTCGCTCGCTCGGTCAATTAAGTATGATAGTTAGATAGAAATGATCAAAACAAACATATTAATCACGTGTTTAACCATTACGATGTAAAGAGCAAGTTTACCGAGTTGGACGTGATGTTGAAAAGGGGATCAAAATAGTGATGGGCTAGTCGCGTAATATTGCTTGTTGACTTGATTGCTACCTTATTGTTTATATTTAACAACCTCCGTGGTCTAGTGGTTAAGGCGTTTGCCTGTTGACCCGGGGGTTGTGGGTTCGATTCCCACCGGAAGCATACTTTGTTTAGTTGTTTCCAGTTTGGTTAGGACATTGCAGGCTTGAATCACCTGATTGTCTGATAATAAAGATGATTCTGTGCTTCGGAAGGCACGTTAAGCTGGTGGTCCCGGCTGCCATCTGGTAGTCGTTAAAGGAACCACGTTAGAGGCTGAGAGGCGGTTCCGAAGAACTCCGACACCAGGGTGTGCATGGTCGATTTACCGTGACACCTACTCGAAATGATGATGATGATGACTTGATTGCGAAGATTTTTGCCCACTCCCTCTCGGGAGGAGAGGCATCTGATAAATTCTACGATTTTTTTGCTAGTGTACAAGCACTCAATTAATATAAGTACGTGCAGGTATATACATTTATAAAACATCGATAAAAGTGAACATAGAATTTTTGTTATTTAAGGATATTAAATATATTTTTTAAATAATCACAAATTAAATCGTGTGGTAAGTTTAATGAATATGATATTATGTTTATGTCTGTCGAACTAAGCTCTATACCTAAACTAAACATAAATGCAAGTTGCGTGCTTGTAAATAAGCATCGTCGCATGCGCATCATCGTCCTACGTTAGTCTCTAGTGACTTTTTTGCCATGGACACATTCATGCATGGCTACATCTTATAAAAGTGCTTTGAAATAAGGCAAAACTGTTCAATCAAACCTGGCTAGTTGGGAAGTATTATTGGATTACGTTCTATAAACCTGTTAACGAGCATCGTCGCGTGCGCATCATCACCCTTTATTAGTCTCTAATGTCTTTGTTGCCATGGATACATTCATGCATGAATATATCATCGAAAAAAGGTTAGAAATGTGATAAAACTGTTATAGTTGGAAAGTTTTGTTGGTCTTAGTTCTATAAACATCAACAAGTTGCATGCTTGGCAATGAGCATCGTCGCGTGCGCATCATCGCCCTTCATTAGTCTCTAATGTCTTTGTTACTATGGACACATTCATGCACCCCTTCAACATCGAAAAGTGATTAGAAATGGACAAAACTGTTCTAACTTGGCTATAGTTAGCAAGTCGAGTTGGTCGAACTAAGTTTTATAAACTAAACATAAATGCAAGTTGCATCCTTGTTAATGAGCATCGTCGCGTGCGCATCATCGCCCTTCATTAGTCACTAATGTCTTTGTTGCCATGGATACATTCAGGCATGACTACATATGAATTTAAGCGCGTTCCTGAGAAAAAGAGTTTTGACACAGATACTTACGGACAACAAAGAATCCTATAAGGGTTCCGTTTTTTCCTTTTCAGGTACGGAACCCTGAAATTCAGCAACTAAATTCTATAAAACTGCTTACTCCTCAATAAACCCTTGCGAGTTATTGCTAGTAACTTGCGCTAGTAAATGCAAGTTGCGTGGTTGTTAATGAGCCTCGTCGCGTGCGCAACATCGCCCTTCGTTAATCCCAGTGTCTTTGTTGACTCAATTAACTTTGGGGCTGAGGGAATACTTATGATTTGTAAACGATAACGATCTGGCCCTTGGTCTTATCAAGATAGTTATTGTACACAAAAGAGATAGAATAGAATAATTTTTATTGCAGCACATTGACACACAACACAATATAAAACTAAAACAAAAGAAAATATATAAAACATCTGATCATTTAATGATTTAGGATGGTACCCCTTTTAATTCGTATTTAACAAACAAATGTAAATTACTTATTTGTACTTACGCTTTGATGTCAGTAATTTATAAACCGGCCAAGTGTGAGTCGGACTCGCAAACGAAGGGTTCCGTACCGTAATGTATAAAAATGGCAAAAAAAAATCATGTCTGTGGTATGGGAACCTCGTTTAACATAAATTTTATTTTTATTTAATTATTTATTTTTAAAGTGAATTTATAACTAAATATCCTGTGAATATTTCAAGCGTCTATACCTGCTGCCGTTATCGATAACAAGCAAAAACGATCAAAAAAATAACGTTTGTTGTATTTTGCTATAAGCGCAAAAGGTAGACGCTTCAAATATTCACATAATATTTAGTTACATATACATATATTCACTTTAAAAACAAAAAATTACATTAAAACAAAATAAATATTTAAGGAGGCTTCCATACAACAAACGTATTTTTTTGCTCGATATTGACAAGGGCAACAGGTAGACGCTTGAAATATTCATAGAATTTTGAGTTATATTTTTCACTTAAAAAAAATAATTAAAATAACATTAATATTTAAGGGGGCTCCCATACATCAGACTTGATTTTTTTGCTGTTTTATAGATAATGGTACGGAACCCTTTGTACGTGAGCCCGACTCGCATTTGGCCGGTTTTTTCCTTTTTGTCTAGACGACATATTGATTAGGTACATTTCATGGAATAAGAATGTTTGTTGATTTCAAGGACAATATTTTTTCTAATACAACATGAAATAAAATGTTAAGGGCACGAAACATTTTCCTAGAAAACAGGTTATTTAATATCGGATAGCTAGAGAAGGAAAGTGCTTTGTTGCACGACCTAGAGTTTTTATGACCTATAAAGTGAGGAACATAGCTTGGCCAACTTAGGCTATTGTTCCTTTTACTTCATGGTCAAAACCTTGAACCTCGACAAGTATTTAACAAAGACAAATTAGACAATGGCTAATTTATTGTAAAATATTCAAAACTTTATTTCAAAGAAAGTTTAATTTGGAGGACTTTGCTGGTGAAATATGGATTTTATTACTACTTTGTATGCAGTGTAGATATGAGCGCCGCGCCGACGCGCCGCCGCCGCCGCACTCTACGCCCGCGCCGCCGCCGCCGTCAGAAGCGGTCGGCGCGCCGACCGGCCGGTAAAACTCGGTTCACTCCCGATACCCGTAACGCCCGCGCGTACAATCCAATATAAAATGTCGTTTTGGATGGAATCAAGAGGAATGAGTTGGTATTGAAGTCAATTAGACCAGATATGAGAGCAGTATTGCATGTGGGGCCGGACTTGAGCCTTAATATAACCCAGAGTTAAGTACTGCCTCGCTAGAGCTCAAAAACTTGGGGTGCTCAATAGATTGAGCACTCCAAGTTTTTAAGAAACTATTTTGACTTTACCTTCCACATGACCCCGGAACTGAACCTCCTTCGTAATATCGACGCCAAGGATTCCAATACTCTTAGAGATGGTAAGGGAGGGAGGTGACCAGGAACTTCGCCGCTTTGTAAAATGGAGTCTTCTTAGCGAAAAACATGCCGACTTAAGTCTTAGTAGGGTTGAATTAAACTAGATTTAGTTTACTCCATTCAGAGACCTCCAGGGGGGAGGTCTCAATGTCAGACAGAAGTTTTATTCTGCTCTCTTCCATCTGTGCTTGAGGGATATTCGCACGACACGCATGATATGCATCACCCGTACTGTCTTCAGTGTTTAGCATGTCGTTGATGTGCAGAAGAAACATCGTACGTGATAAAACAGATCCTTGAGGGACGCCAGCATTTATGGGCATGATATCGGAGCATAAACCATCAACAACAACCTAAATGCTAAGCCCAGATAAGAAGCTAGCGACCCACAGGCCTCAGGAAGCCCGTAACATGGTAACTTCGCGAGAAGAGCCTTATACTAGACCCGATTAAAAGCCTTTGTGATATCAAGAATAAATCCCAGTGCTTCTCCCTTGTTCTCCATGGCGATTGCTGCCCATAGGTACATTAGGTACACAAGAAGATCACCAGCACTACACCCGTTGCGGAACCCGTAGGAGCGCATGTGTTGAGCACAATTGCTGGAATGCCATCAGGCCCGCTGGACTTCTTGACGTAGAGGGAAAACAAAGCACGTCGCACTGCACTTTGACTAAAGCGGATTTCGTGCATTGGCTGCTCGCATCGAGGTAAAAAGGGCGGCGATGCTCCTCCGTCATCAAGGGTAGAGTTCAACGCAGAGTACCCAAGACATCGGCTTTCTCTTATACGGAGTAAGCCAGCGAATCCTGATGATTGCGCAAAGATGGAAGTGAAGGGCGGCAGAAATTCCCCTGCACTGCCTTAGCAAGACACCAAAAAGCTCTACTCATAGAGGTATAGCTAACCAATCTCTCACTGATGCACGTAGTGTGCGCAAACTTTGCTGCAGTGATCTGCTTCTTGTAGGCTCTTGAAGCTGCGTTGAACAGCTTTTTCAAATCAGAAGTATTACGATCCTTGACATTTCGCGCAGCAACCCAGGCTTCGTAGACTTCACGCTTGAGATGGACGGCGTGCAAAGACGAGCCACGAACGAAACCAAGGTTGTGAACCGCTGAGCTAGGAATGTAGCACTCCATGCCCGCAGTCCGTATGCCAGCAGTATCGCCTCGGCGACAGCTTTCGCACAAATGTCAGGATTTTCTGATGAGAAGCAAAACTGTCTCCAATGGTAGGATGCAAAAATTCTCGCTATCCATCCCAATTCGCTGACCATAATATATACATATAATGCCAGACATGACGCGTACCAGTTGGTAGGGATTGCGAGGTCTGGCCGGATGGAACCACAGTACGTACCAGGCAATGATCTGAGATTCTCAGAGCAGCATCACGGAAAACCTGGTAACCGTTCGGTGTGAGGTCAGCAGAAAATCCAAAAAGGCAGGGTTGTGACTTACAATGTCAGGTAATCTACCAGATCACCTGACATTGAAAATCAACTAACTGTTTGAGGTCATTTGTCACAGCAAAGTTGTAAGCAGCCTTCCCAGCGTAATCGGTCTTCAGTGATCCCAACCAGTCAGGGTGGTGAGCGTTCAAGTCGCCTAATATCACCAGCTCCGCCGATGGTTGCTGCTGGAGAATTTCGTCTATGCCCTTCTGGACATGCCCGAGAGGTCGGTCTGTTTCGGCATCACCGCTATAGGACCTGTAAAGGCACGCGTACAACCTGATGTGGTCACAGTGATCTACGCAGGCCCATAACAACGACAGATACCTGTGGTCAAGGCTGCTAAGACGACGACAACAGATATCCTTCCGTATGTACATACACACCCCAGCATGGGGTACAAACTAGTGCTCCAAGCTGAGACCGGAATATTACAAGAGATGTGACGTCGGTCCGAGAGGATATTTGTGTCTCGGTCAGGAAAAGTAGAGCCGGCTTGGTTGTGTCCAGATGATGATGAGGTTCGAGTGAAGTCTCCTAACATTGCAGTAGTCCACATTGAATGTGAAAGGGGGCGCCGCTGTAGAAACGCGTTTGTAACGAAAAAGTTTCATAGATCAATAAAAAAATGTTAATCTCTAATTAAATGTTTAAAAATATTGTTGATTACTTCTTTGATTTAATAAAAATTATAAAACGTAAGAGAAAACATCCGTATTTCATTTCTTTCCTCTTGGGTTCATTGAAAAGAACGCGCCGCCGACTTCGCCGCCGCCGCCGAATCTTTGCAGTCGACGCGCCGCCGCCGATGGATTAAGTATCGGCGCTCATATCTAATGCAGTGTAATTAACATACTCTTAGACCGATAAATTATTGCAGCACACGAACTAAGAAACAAAGATTGGTCGGCGATTAGATTGACCTACATATAAGGGAAAAACCGTTTATAAAAAAAATATATTTTAATAGAATAATTGCTCGATAATTTAATAAAGGCGAGAAAATAGATCTACTAATACATCTTCATAATGTTGTTATTTGTATAAGTGGCCAACACTGGTTTCAGATTTTTTTA
This sequence comes from Elegia similella, assembly GCA_947532085.1. Lineage (NCBI taxonomy): Eukaryota > Metazoa > Arthropoda > Insecta > Lepidoptera > Pyralidae > Elegia > Elegia similella. Next base: position 9,969,804 of record OX383928.1, read on the forward strand.
AGCTGCCTTAAGGCGTCTGACATAGCTTAATGGCTGCCATCAATTATGCGACGGGACTAACGGCTTAATGTGCCTTCCGAAGCAAGGAGGAGCTCGAGATATTTTTATGCCGCTTGTCTCTCACCCCAGTGGATATCGCGTCCGGGGTTACGCTAATAATACTGAGACCCACTGGATCATCCGGCTCCTTCACTTAGCGTTAATACCTACATCATTTTAGGATATCATAATAAAGAAAATGCAATAGGACGAGGTGATAAATGTAAAATATCATTATAGAACCGTTTCTGAAATATGACTAAGTATTTATAAAGCCCTTCATAAATATAAAATAATAATGTCAGCTTTAGACACGAAACAAAATTGTAGATAATTACTCAAACTTGTCTGTTACCCGTGGAATTTCACGGTGATTTGTATTTTAATTTCTGTGGCATAAAGTTGTTTATCGGATTGAATTGAGATGGTCGCGTAACACGGTGCGTGTTTAGGTCTGAGGGGGAGGCCTGGGAACTAGCAGGTGCCGTTTTCATTATTCAAGCCCCATTGATTGGAAACTTTGCCGTTTAAAAATCTTATTAGCAACCACCCGTCAACAAAGCGGCCTCCCTCCTCCGTATTTACCTGTTAAGTGATTTTTTTTTCAATTTCAACGATGAACTGCACATTCGAATGTACGAAAGTGTAAGTCATCTTGTTAGCAATGTTTTATTTCCTCTTTTGCCTACGTTTGAGTTCTTGTCAGCGGCAATAAGGGCGATGAGTGTACGAATTCTGAACGAATTGGGCCCTTTAAATTAACGCTGAGCACGAGAGTGACATTATATTCTTCAGAGTAACCTTTTACATTCAGTTTTGTTTACACTAATATTATAAAAAGGAAGGTTTGATTGTTTGTTTGTTTGCATTGAATAGGCTCCGAAAGTATTGGATCGATTTCAAAAATTCATTCACCATTAGAATCCTACATTATTCCTGATAAACATAGGCTATAGAATTACCTTCTACCCATATAGGTATTGGTCTTAGTTCTTTGTCTATCTCTCAAAAATATGAATTTTTCTCAGTAGATTTTCTTATACGACAAGTATTTCAACTTCTTATCTCCCTTTTTCCATTCTTACGTTATCTTCCTACCTCCTTCTTTCCATTCCACCGTTATCTGCAATTGTTCAGCTTTTAGGTCACCGGCACAGCCTGTGTATGTATTTCCTCTCATTTGCATATATATAGCCATGCTTCTTTAAAAAAAATATAATAAAAAATTTCGGTAAAGAACAGCTGTATGTCGCAAAAACACACAAAAATATTCATTAATGAGAAAGAACACCGCGTGTTTCTCATTAGAAGATTTAAAGTTACAATATCGGTCACTTGTTTTAAGTTCCAAAGTACAACACCGTGGCGCCGAATAACGTAATTAAGCCGAAACCGCCGGCGAAATTAAACGCGAAAACGGAATGAGAATGTGAGCCTAATTAGAGCCGAGGCGGGGGCGGAAGACGTTGCACCGACAGCACCCCCTCTCAGCAGCCCTTACCCCCGCTGGCGCCCAAACTCCTGCATAGGGGACGGGTCGTAACTTGTATTACAGACAGCGACTAGTCACGTCATTCGATAACGAGTATGGAGCTACGATGGAAGTGTACTCCTTTGTTCATATTTAATGTAATTGGTAATGAAGGTAATTATTTTTTAATAAAGGTAAGATAGATGCGTATATGATATATCCCACTGCCATAGATATTGTAAATTTACAGGATTAGATAACTCAACCAGTGGCACGCGCACTGGAAAAGGCTCTAGCACGGTTAGTTCTAAAAGTCATAGTTATATGGAAGTGGGTCTACTGTTAGTTAACTAGACTAATTAGAATGTGTTATAGCGTAAAAATAGATATAGGTCTAGGTTTATTTAAACGATAAAATCCTAACTAATATTATAAATGCGAAAGTGAGTTTGTTTGTTTGTTACGCTTTCACGCCGTAACTACTGAACCGATCATCATGAAGTTTTGCATACAAGTTCCCTGGAGTACGGAGAAGGACATTATTATATATTCCCGAGGGATCGACATTGACGCGGGCGAAGCCGCGGGCGAAAGCTAGTGTAATCTAAATAAATTTAATAATCGATAATGTTTTTTATTGTTAGTTCTTTATAAAGAATTTGAAAGATTTATTTATAAACTAGCAGTGCCCGCGACTCCGTTTGCGTACATTTTATGTTATGTTTGTATGGGGGCTACGTCTTATAATAACTGGAGAAAAAAATTAAGTAGCCTATTCTATGTCCTGTACTTCTAAATGTTTATCTACCAAGTTTAATAAAATTTAGTCAATTCGTTGAAGAGTTATGGCTGATAAGCTGCATGTATGTATGTTTATAACATATAAACATACATACATGCAGAAAAAAAATCTAAAATTCGTCAATTTACATGATTATAGTACCAGTACTTGACAATACGAGTAGTCGCGTACTTAATAACAATCGATTATTTCTGAGCCATTGAATAATAATATTTAATTATTCGGTAAATATCAAAATAACTAGCTTTTGCCCGCGGTTCCGCCCGCGTTAGTGTAGATGCTTAGGAACAGTAGATTATTACAGGTACCCTATGAAAAACACCTTTATATCGAATTTGAAATGTTAAAATGTAACAAGTAAAAGTTTCGAACTATTATAGTATAAATGTTCAATATTTTCTCCCACATTTCAATTGACACCAATCAAACCAGCAACTAAATCACAACTCCAGCCAATCTGAACCACCTAGCAAACTTTTCAGTTGAAACGGGCGCGTCCAATTCGTTTTCTCTCACATCCATACTAATTAAAAAACTGCGGACAAATTGGAACCCACTCGTCGCCCACGGGAACATAAAATATCCATTCGGCTGACGGCCTGCTGCCATTGATTAATTTTATCCAATCGCCTGCGATTTTAACTTTTTCATCGGGTAATTGTCACGCTTCATTAAGTAATTCGATGGCCAGTTCATCGTATTAAGTGATTACCATTTTTACATGCGATAACAAACCATAGAGAGGTGAGATAGTGGTGGCGGTGAGGTCCAGTCAAGATCAGATGACGTTTTGAAAATATTTTTACATATTTGAAATATAAATTCAGCATAAGACTGAAACTGCCTCCGTGGTCCGTTGCCCGTTGACCCGGAGGTCCTGGGTTCGATTCCCACGGGAAGCATACTTTGTTTAGTTGCTTCCAGTTTGATTAGGACTTTGCAGGCTTAAATCACCTGATTGTTTGGTAATAAAGATGATTCCGTGCTTCGGAAAGCACGTTAAGCCGTTGGTCCCGGCTGCCATCTGGTAGTCGTTAAAGGAACCACGTCAGAGACCGAGAGGTGGTTCCGAAGAACTCTGACACCAGGGTGTGCATGGTCGATTGACCTTGACAACTACTCGAAATGATGATGATGAGCATAAGACTGCTAGGTATTGATGTTAAGCTTAGACAGATATTATTGTTTTTGTAAAATATTAAGTAAAGGTTATTCAAAAACAATGTAGTTATAGTTAGCCAGTGCCTTTGCTTCCTAAGTGGATAAAGCCTAAGATTTATATAGTGATAAAAAATTGTTTACATTTGACAAATACAGTAGTACACAAGTTGCAGCTTTCGTAGCAAGTGCTACGACGCCTACGATTCCGAATAATTTTAAGCTTGACATTATAAGACATGATAACCGGCTAGCTTTCAAATTCTTAATCAACCTATATTTACAAACAAATATCTGTGAAAATGAAGTACTAGTAGTTGCTCGCGCCGGAAATAAAAGCCAGTGCCCTTCGTGTAGCTGGCGCAATGGAAAATGTCAAATACTCATAGGTCATTTTAAAAGTAATGTATTACAAATAAAAGATTTTTAAGAACTTGTAGGCTCTTGACCTACTCCATCCTCCAAAAATGAGAATTCGATGTTTCGACACACGCTTCTCCGATTGAACAAAACGTAATTGGTGCCTTGTTTCCAACCATGTATACGTTTGCTTTGATACATGCAATCTGTAGCAATCATTTGTTGGGCCTAATATCTGATACCAATACACTAAATGGCACAAGTAAATTTGTTTTACAAGTAACCCAAAATTACGTATGAATATTGCTTACATTACGATGTTGTGCCAAAAAAAAACATAACGAAAAAAAACATTATTTGAACGCGACGGCCCAATTGGGTGCGCATTGTTAATGCTACACTTATTGTGGTCAATGGGATGGGTTATCTCACCACAAATGGTATAAAAATATCTCGCACTCCTCTTTGCTTCAAAAAGCACAGTAAGTTGTTGTTGGTTCCGGTGTTCGACATTAACCTTTGTCACACTTGGCCACTTACACACATGGAAACCAACTAACTGGTACTCGTAGTACTGAACGAGTAAAAAGTATACTACAAGAATATTCATTGCTACTCGTATACTCGCAAACATTAAAACAACTTGAAGCACGTGACAAGAATGCAAAGTGGCCGTTTTGTCCGACACTATTTTAATGGCGGCAGATTTGTCATTGTGTCAAACAGGTGTGTCGTGACGAAAAACATGTAATAATGACCATACAAGTGCAGACATTGTCTCGGCCGATCGTCCGCTCTCACCCGTAATTAGAGGCAGGCGGGAGCAGGAGCTACGAAACACTACGAGTCCTAGTTTAAATTGTATTTTTTAAATACGAATCTTATAAAAAATACCTATTTTAAGATTTCTAATCATCAATAATAATAAGAAACTGTAAGGGTTGATCATGGACTAAGTTACTTTATTTTAACAGATATCGTATTCATAAGCTCTATACATGCTGAATCTAAATTGCGGATTTTTAGAATTTTTCTCTGTATGAACGAGTATGTATGTATATTGCTCCAGATACTCCAGAACTCTTAAACGAATTAAACATGTAGACGTCAGACGTACAGGACACAGGATAGGGTACTTAACTTTTTTCTTCAGTTATGATAAAACGTGACCCTCATACAAATATACGCGAACGGAGTCGCGAGTACAGTTAGTAAAATAAAATCATTATTGTTTACAAAAAAATATTGTTTGTTTTTTTTGCATGTTTCATCAGGGATGATAGTGACATAGAAAGGGAACGGAGGGCGTTGTCAGTGAGAGCAAATACGCTGGCACGCAGGTTTGCAAGTTGTTCACGAGAGGTTAAAGTTACCTTATTCAGAGCTTTTTGTACATCGTTTTACACGTGTAGCCTGTGGGCTAGATACACTCAAAAAACTTACAACGCCCTTCGTGTGCAATACAACAACGCGTTTAGGGTGCTGATGGGGCTGCCGCGCTTCTGTAGCGCATCAGGGATGTTCGTGGAAGCTCGAGTAAATTGCTTTTACGCAACTATGCGGAAGAGATGCGCATCCCTGGTGCACAGGGTGCGGGGGAGCGGCAACAGCATTCTGAACATGATCGCGCGAAGACTGGACAGCCTCCACGTTAACCATTGTTGTGCCATAGCCGGAGGGGTGGTGCAAGAATGGCCTTTATGAAATTAATTAAAATGTTGTATTATAAATAACCCAGACTTAAGTATCACTAACTATGTATGAGTCATTGGTACTTTAAAATAAACAATTCATTCAATTCAAATTCAATTCAATTATTATGACTTGAAGCAAGAAGTCCACCGATGGACGCATCCCCAAGAGTCCTCAATACATCCGGTCATCGTTTGAGGGGTTTTGTCACACTGGCCACGCTTGGCAGATTCGTTGGTGAGCGCATTCTATTAGGTTTACCGTTTATCTCGGTTCCGATGTTGCTGCTCATCGAAACCGTTTTTTAAAAGATAGCAGTTTGTTGGTCTGGGGAAACGGGATGCTACTTAAACTCTAAAACAACGGTTAACTCACGTATTAGTCGGTATCACCGACCGACATGTTTCAGCCTATACATGCTACAGGTTTATTGTTCGATTGGATTACGGAGAAGTAAGTAGCAGCTCGGGAGGCCGGGCGCGCGTATCCGACACCGGACAGGCAGTTGTGGATGACCAAATTATTTTTATACTCAATTTAAAAAGTTAATTCGTCATTGTTTATTTATCAAAACACAGGTAAACTATTATATGTGAAAATTTCATTATACGCGTCTTAACAAAATCTAGATGGTTCGCCATATATAACATTTTTTTTACATCCTTTACTTAAATATGCACCTAAATTTACTGGTTAAATATAAACCATGTCTTCATAAATAAATCGCCAAAAGAAGTAATAAGGAAAGCTGTAAACTTTATGGCCTACGGAATATAATGTGTCAGGCAACACGTTTATAGTCCATAACGAACTACCTGATAATAATAGCTCCTAAGTACACCACCTTTACAAAACCAAAAATCTCTTAACTGTATAATTAAATTTCAGAAAATACATTTATTATGTATATTAATACATGTTAATGAACACAAGGCTGGCTTATATCTTGGCCATAAAGTCAGCAACCTAAGCCGATGTTAGGCGTAAAGCACATTGATCTGGCGTCGGGCACGGACATAGCTTAGATCGGGCAAGGACATGGCTCTGATCGGGCGCAGGCATGGCACGTTTCTATTACAATAATCATGGCGAGTATGATCATAAATGACTGGATGTTTCTCTATTAATTCACAGAATGCTATGTTAAACTCGATGTCATCACGCATTTTTATTTTCTATAATCGCTTCTCTAGAAGACATATGCCATACGTGCGCGCTGACTGCGAACTGACTCCATACTGAGGGCCAACTGGCGCGAGCGCCGAAGTGGCGCGCTTTAGCGCGTCCGATGATGCCCGTTGAAGTGTGTTCAAATTGCGACTTTATTTCCAAACATTAAGTACGGTATTTAAATAGAAAAGTAAATGCCCTTGCCACGTCCGTTCGAGACGCCAGACCAATGTGCTTTGCGCCTTAGACCTGTAAGACGTTTGGTAGTTATTTAAGGATCTTACATTTATTTCTTATAATCATAAACGGAGAAATTTATAACGTAACATTTGAAAATATGTTGATTTACGTAATACATAGAGGTTGTCCATAAAGTAATTTATTCGCTCGTTCATCAACATAATTTTGTGCTTGTGTTGTAAAATAAAAGCTACATGTACCTGCATGTAGCGAAGGAAAGATAGCAGTTTGTTGGACTGGGTGAAACAGGATGCTATTTAAACTTTAAAGCAACGGTTAACTCACGTATTAGTCGGTATCACCGACCGACATGTTTCAGCCTATACATGCTACAGGTACTACTTGTTCGATTGGATTACGGAGAAGTACGAGTAAGTAGCAGCTCGGGAGGCCGGAGGTTGCGGCGGGGTGGCCCTTGGGCTACCCCAAGCCGCACAACTTAAACACCTACTCACAAAAAGTAACAAGTTTAATATATTTTTGCGACAAAAAAGTATTGTGACAGAGCGCTATGGATAGGTTAAGGTTGCGGCGGGGTGGCCCTTGGGCCACCCCAAGCCGCACAACATATACACCTACTCACAAAAAGTAACAAGTTAAATATATTTTTGCGACAAAAAAGTATTGTGACAGAGCGCTATAGATAGGTTAAGGTTGCGGCGGGGTGGCCCTTGGGCCACCCCAAGCCGCGCAACATAATCCACACAAGACACACACAAAATGTAATTATCAGATGCAATATGTATGTATATATTCCTTACTACAAAATTACGATAATCTTTCGAAAGTACCATATTGGTTTAATTTTTGCCTGGTACATTTTATGCTTTGTAATATTTATGTCTTAAGTTTCAATGCCAAAAAAAATTATGATTAGTTGCCATTATAGTAAATTAATCAATGCAAATATTTACTATTCTAATATATTGTTATGATAAAATTCATAGTGCTAAAATAAGTTATGCCAATAAATTTATTCGTAATTATCTTTATGCGAAATGATGATAATTCCAAAAAATTTATGCAACATTAATATGTGCAATTTAATTTTATGCATTCGAATATGGATCCTAATATGCCTATAGGTATAAATTAAAAAAAACTTCAACAGCATATATATATTTTATGCTTTTAAACTGACCTAGACTATCTACCTAACCAGATGGTGGACTTGAAAGACGTTTGGTAATCCTTGTAGGTTCTTAAATTTATTTCTTATATCGTAAATGGAGAAATGTATAAGATAATATAGGAAAATATGTTGACTTACATAAAAAAATAAAATAAAAAAAACAACACATAGAGGTCGAGCATAAAGGAATTTGTTTGCTCGCATCAACATAAATTGTGCTTGCGTAGCAAAATAAAAAACTACACATTCCTGCATGTATCGCGTGTCACTCTTTAATTTTGACGTGATAACGAAAATATCTTATAATTCTATGAACGCCGCCTGCACGCATGAAAAAGTGTCACGTTCCGTGTGCAAGCGAGAGCGAGGGCAACAAGCGATAGAGAGGTACGATCGGCCTAAGCGTTCTATATCTATCAGTCTTCCACCGTTATCACGTAAAATTATCGTCCGTAAATCTACTTTACAGTCAGCCCATTTTCTTCTGCTAGAGTCAGCTATTCTTTACACTTGTCTTGACCAGATTTTGGCCACATCCACGGCACGATCGTTTAATTGTAGTCTTAACACCTCGAAACAGCACCAGCACATCCAAAGTTCGTTCGTCCGGGTCCTCGCGGTCAACGGAGCGGGCCGTCACGGCGGACTGCCCATAATTGTGCCTCGTCCGACAAATATATTAAGTATTCGTGATAGAGGCATACACTGTGTAATTTTCGAACGTTTCGCCGCAAATACCCGCCCGAGGACCAGCCGAGAGGTTGAGAGACGGAAATCTGAGGCACACGAGCGGAGAAACTAGAAAACGTAGCTCGTGTAAACGAAGGTTAAGCTGTTGTTGATTTCAAAGCTTGGATAAGGGTTAAAATGTGACCAAACAGGCCTTATGGCATATGCATAAGATTCACCTTTCATGTTTGTCTCCTGAGATGATTGAATACCTATACAATACCTATTTATTTATTTCATTTAAAAACTTTACTGAGTCTTACTACAAAAGGGAGATGCAATGCTAAAAGCGTTTTCTCCAGGCAACCTTTTGGAAAATATTGACAGAACTAAATTAATAGGTGTCACACTAATCGGAAAGATATATAAGGAAATATAGAGCCAAATTTCATACAACGAATAGAAATATACACACGCACACACTACTATTACTTGAGTAAAACACCTAAATAAAATAAATTATTAATTTTACCCTCATACATTGCTAGGGGATTAAATCCAATAAGCTTAGATTTAAAAGCAAGTTTATATATTTGAAAGCTTAATTATTACCTCTTTTAACGACACATCATTACATCTATAAAACATAGCAACATTTAAAAAATGCTGCATTTTATAGTCATTACTACATCTATCAAAACATACAAAGATTCATTTAAAAGAGGCGAGCGTCGACATAATGCAACTTAACACGTGTTTCATTCCGTTTCCCATGGTTACCTGGAATAAATATATGTGGTATTTGTTTGTGTCAAATGTGAACATGTGCATGACTGAATAGTCTATAAATGTAAATGTTCATGTACAAATGTCATTTCCCACTTTTCACTTTATACATGGTGGAACTGCCCATATTTTAGGTTTTTTAGTTCCAAGCATTGGTCCCATAGGAAAAGTCGTTCATATCGACGGGTTGAATCACCCCTTTAAGGGTCCGGAACGATCAAAATTTCACCGTGTAGAATAGACAAGCTTTTGCCCGTGGCTCCGCCCGAGTCAATGTCGATTGCTCGGGATCAGTACTTTTTCCGGGATAAAATGTATCCTATGTCCTTCTAGGTACCCTAAACAACAGATATGCGACATTTCATGACGATCGGTTCACTAGATAGGATAGCGGCGTGATGGCGTCACAAACAAACTCAATTTCTCATTTATGCTATTATATTTAGGATTAGGATGCCAGTGGATTGTAAAGTCTTTAGGAATGTTCTTTACTACTGTAGCTCACATTTTAATAAATAAATATGTAAATTATATACGGACAAATCACACAGATTGAGCTAGCCCCAAACTAAGTTCAAGACTTGTGTTATGGGATACTAACTCAACAATACTATACTTTGAAATGGTATAAATCGAAAAAAGAAAATTTTCCATCTTGACCTGACCGGGGTCGAACCCAGGACCGACGCTGGGACAGCCTAGCAAGATGACCATTAGGGCACCGAGGTCGTGTGAACAGAACTTTACGATGTTCAAATTACTAAAGGCTCTATCGGATTTATTTGAATCTTAACCGAGGAGCCCGATGGTCTATCGGGTCTGACCATTATTAGCGCTTACGTATGTTGAGCAACCCCGGACGCGGTCCCCAGTGGGATGGGTGACCGAAAGTGGCATAAAAACAAAAAAATATTTCGAGCTTCCTAGCCGTAAGAAGTCCACTGCTGGGCAAAGGCCTCTCCCAAGGTTACTTCTTTCCATGGGAGGCTGTTACCATACTCACCACGCTTGACATGCGGGTTGGTGACGCAGTTTCTTTGGCTTCTTGTACTTTCGACGCTGTTGTTACTTACATATATAAATACAACCGTAAGGTTGATATAAAGTATAGATTTACAGCATAATACATGAAATAATATAGATGAAATTGGAGTTTATATGATTAATTAAAGATATAAACACGCTAAAGGACTTGTCAGTCTTATCTCGTTTAAAAATAAATTACAATAAATTTAAACGAAGTAAACAATTTATAATTTCTTTTGTCCCCAAAATGCATGATGCATAAGCGTGCTTAAACGGTACATCACATTGTTGAATTCACGGCATGTCCAAAACAGCATAAAATGAATAATTATTCGCACATTTTTGAATAACTGTTAAAGTGACTGGTGATGGAATGCCGTTATGCGCGTGCGACGTTAACCGCGACATTAACTTGCAGGACTTAATTTTAATATAAAATCACACTCATTTTCTTGTTATTTTTTTGTGTATACTCAGTGAAATATTTATTTCGGTAACGTTATTTTCGGCGCATGATACTGAAATATTTTCGCCGCGGAACTATGATACCTAGTGAGGTACGTTAAAAAATCGTTATTTCCATGCAAATCAGCAACCAGCTTTTTACTAATTATGATCTTTTTCATATTTTTTTTTGTATTGACAACGCCATTTTGATGATGATGATGATGAACGCAACTTTTATTGAATTATGTAATAAAATAGTATGACCTTAGGAGACCTATGGTCGCTGGTTCAAACACCGCCCGCGTGTAATTTTTCACCATAGTTTATATAATAGTTAATAAAATTAATTAAAGTTTCATCGTAAAAAAAATTTACTTCCCGAAATTGTTTGTCATCATGCAGTGCAGACTGGCCTTAATAGGTAATTGTTTTAAAAGAAAACCCTAGACTTTGTAAACAGACCTTAACAATTGTCATCAAGCTGTATTCATCCTTGGGGTGTCATCCTCAACTGCTTGTCCGGTGGTTGCAGGCATGGCATCGGGTATACGCGCCCGGCCACCCGAGCTTGCTTTTCTCCATTCATCCGAGTGAGTAGTATCAAGAAGCTTGTGAAGGATAGATTTTTTTTATTTGGGAAGTCTAAGCCTAAGAAACTGCGCTCAACAACTCGCTTGCCATGCCAAGCGTGGTGTGCATGGCAATATCCTTCCATAGAACAAACAATCTTTGCGAGAGGTCTATGTCCAGTAGTGGACGCCTTGCGGCTGAGATGATAATGATAATGTATCAATTCTTACATTATAAATGCAATGCTGTCTGTTACCTCTTCACGCTTCAACCACAGAACTGATTTTGATAAAATTCGGTTTGGAGATAGATTTGGGGCCCGGGGATAAAGATAAAGAGTACTTCATCTCGGGGAAAGGTACTGTCTCCAAGGGTCGCCAGAGTCTACAACAATACGAGTGGACACTGCGAAAGCTAGATACTTTAGTCACCTTCTGAACATAGCTTTGTGACTTAAGGTGCTTGACGATGCTTATACAAAACTTAAACTTTAGCAAAAAGTTACTCGTACAAAAAAGTTTTTAACCCCAGACACCTGCATAAGACTTGACCTCAAAAACGATACAGAGAACTGCTGGCAGGTGTTCGATATGATCATAATCTGATGAAATTATCCCCACTTCGCTGATCCAATCTACTACGTGCACAGTTAACGCCCGAACAACATTATTATATAATCACTTGTAATTATATGTACCTAAAATAAACAATTTTAAATAATGGACTCCTAATTTCGTTATTTTTTTGTATAAGTGTCTCTCTCCCTCCTCCTCTCTCTGACTCCTATAGGAGTAAAGAGACGCCAATATTTTTTTTAATATGGTTGCTGTTATAGTGTCTGTGTCTGATTTTTTCAAACAAACGTAGCTGACATAGCATAAGTACCTAACAGTTGCCAGTCCCTTCCTTCTAGCCATTCTAGAAAACTGACTCTTACAATATCTAGTTTAAGAAACTATCTAGTAGTCGAGAGAAACTGGGTTAATAAAACCCAAAAAGCCTTAGCAATGCTAACGTAACGACAAACGGGTTATTGAAGGCAATAATTACCAATTACCAATACGATATCTATAATTATCCATGTTCCCATCTCAGAACAACACGACCAAAAAGTTCCGATATGCAGTTCCGTATAATTAATATTGGGCGATTAATAATCTTTGATCAATGGCCGTGATAGCTGAAGGCGTTATTGAGAATATAAAAGGTTCAATTATAACAAATGTGGCTAATTTCAATCAAAATAATACTTCTAATTAGCTGACATCGGGGTTTCTTTGTGCGGCCGCTAAACAAATGACTCAATTGATGTTGTTAATAGTCGGGCTTTGGCCCATTATAACGGAGCCGGCTACACGGACAGTCACGATGGTGATGCTCAACCTAATAGAAATCAGAGCTATGAATCATAATGTTAATGCCGCAATTTAACAGGAAGTAAGACTGATAGTTTTCGTAAATATTATTAGAAATTATATTGTTTAAGGCAGTTGTCCTACTGCCAGCAACGAAGCGAATGCTGTCCATTTTCTCGCTAAAGAAACGTACGATAGACATACATTCGGTGAAAGCAAAAGAGATGCATATACATATTAATACTTCATCGCTCACTGTTCACACTACCGGCGAGGACTCTATCCATTAGTCTGTCGCTGAAGACCGATCCAAGGATTACCTTGGTTTTCTTAATTTACGAGTAACTTAGCTTTCGACTGCCAAGCGAGCGTCACTGAGCGAGTTACTCGCTTGGTAGTCGAAAACTCGAAACTCATGCCGAGAGATCAACGATAGAGACAGGAGGTCTGTCGCACAAGGTAGAACACTCGCTTATAGCCGATCGACTTAAGTAACTACACAGCCTCTCGCTGCTCGCCAACTCGTTTCTAATTTCTTGCTCCGATCTCTTCTCATTCATCGCTGGCGGTGGGAGAAGTGCCTAAATATTATATTTATTTAAACGATAGTTCAAGTCAGCTGAACCAATTTATGTATGTAATGTATGAACAGGTAGAGTTACAGCTCGGAAATCTCTTGACTGTGAGGGTGCCACTTCTTAGACCATGGCACACCTCTTGTCTTGCCCTGCTTGTTTTTCACTGCCATACTGTGAGTTAAGTTGTAGCGGAGTCGGCGTTGAGTTGGTGAAATGTGCGAAGACCTTATCACAGTTCGACATGCTCTAGACCAGTTAATAATACAAGCCTTTGGAAATAATGAGGATAATGGTGAACAGGCTCTTAGCTAACAAATGATCCAATCGAGATGTTAATCTGAGGTGGGCTCATTACGAGCTCATTAGTCGAGGAGCCCGCGGCTACGACGGATGTCATTTTGCCTCGGATACTTTTGTTTTTAAACTAATTAAAGTACGCTAATGTTTTGTTTGAGTCACTTTCCTTCTTTGATGTCATTATAAACGTGTTCCCTTTAGATAAGTATTTTTAATAAGTTTAGAATTTTGGATATCTTTAAAAAAATATACCTATAAGTATTATTCTCTCATTTTTAGATGATGATATTCAATCCCTTTTTTTATGGTCGATTAGGTCTTTAGCTAACACGTTTTGCTAAAATCAATATTTACGTTTCGATTGGTAAGATTAACTAACAATTACTAACAAAGCACAAGCTTAATTTCTGTTCAGCTTGATAAAATGCAAAGAGTTGCAGGGCAAATATGTATTTTATTTTCTTCCATATATTTCTATCTACTTAGAGCAGTAAATCGCCATACAAAACATTTAAAAAATATTTTTTTCTAAATTTGAACATAATTAAATGATTGATTTCTATTAAAATATTTGCAATTTTTGAGGGCGCAAATGGGAAACTTCGTAGGGAATTTTTCCAACATTTTTTTACCATGACCAGGCACAGGCAAGTCTACGCCTGTCATCGTACTAAGCCGAAACACAACGAGAGTACGCTTAGCTATTTTTTGCTTAAAGTTCTGGCTTCAATTCCTCTCTATAGTTCTTATGTATATTCAATATCTGTGAAATCCCCAAAAATATTTTCCTTACTTTTCAAAAATGGATCAATCGCTTCGTAATTTATACGTAAGTGGATTGATGACGGGTATTCTTAGTTTCCTATGAATAAGCAGTGACAGTGATGGACACGGGCCCGGATAGCGGCCAGTGGAACAACGGGCGGTCTGAAATGGAATCGAACTGGGTACTATCGCGATCTTAGGCCACATTTCCTAAATTCCATGCTAAGTCAAGTTGGTATTTGGATTATTTATTAATAAATAATAATCTCTTAATGTTAGAGAAAGGCTTGAGCCAGAATAGTAACGGTGTGGTAACCTGAAGTTGGTTGTCGTCGCCAAAGTAGGCTGAGAAAGCGCTGGAGATGATTTAGATGCTTCTCTAAAAGACTGGTCGGAACAGACAGGAACAAGTGGAAAGAGATGAGAGCGACCTTTGCCTAGCAGTGGGACAATATAGGTTAAAAAGAACATGTTAGAGAGATATCTCAAAAATGCACAGCACAAGATTTTAAACACATTAGAAAATAGGTGTAACTTTCTATTTTATTTGTCGTATAGCTATTATAATTTGTAGATAATAAAAAGTAAATATTAAATTTTAAGATACCTGTGTAAAATTTGGTTATAATTACGGTGTCCCCTAGGGGTCTGTATTAGGTCCAATCAGTATTAGAATGGTTACTTTTATTCTTCCTATAGCCAAAAATAATGTTGTATCAGTTACCGGGTTTGACTTGTTAATTAAAACAAACTTTCTTGAAAGATTTTGTAGATGAAGTATGAATTTTGAAGTTATTAGTTTCGTCAAAGACAGCATTACCGCTTTAGGCAAATAATATATCGTATAAAAAAATCGACTGTTGGCTCTGCGACTGTGTATTCGATTAATTTTCATTACGCTTCGATGGCGTTTTGACGAGCGCATTAAAAGTTTTATTATATCGTTAGACGGGATAATAAGGACGGCGTACAATGATGGACGTTTGATTCGGTGACAGACAGTTACCAGGTGGTCCCTTCGCCCCAATCCTGCGATGCGGTTAATTTGTTTCAGTGCAAAAATAATTCTTATTTCATTCACGCCAAGATTCAAATCAGATTTTTGTTGCAAAAGCGCTGTAATACTGATATTCCAAATGTAATATTGGCATTCCTAAAAAAAATGTTGTACTTAATTGTTATCACGAGCAAACTTGTTCGATGAGATTTGTTCTCATTATGAAGTCTATTTTCCTCTAGTACGTACTTATATCAAAACTGAGACAAAAAATAGCAAACACGAAGCGCTCGTAAAAAACCTGGTAAACTTCCAAACCATAATAACCAATACCGAGTCACAAAACGCTTGAGAGCAAAGCAAACAACACTAATATAAATCTAGAAGTCGTAATGAAGCGTTATTGGTACGATAATAAAGCTAAATTGATTAGCGTGGTCCCGTGCAGGTAGACCGCATTCCAGAGGACCCCCCTCCGCGCCCCCGCTGCGCCTCACCCCCTTGTCTCGCGAGACGGGACGCCGCGCGGGAATGTGTCATAATGTTAAACTCGGAATTAATAAAAACTTTGATGTAGGTACAAGCGGCCAGTATTATTATGTCTGTTTTATAAAACTTTTATATTTGACAAGGATTATTTACCATATTTATGCTCCGAGAAGCAATTAGAGCGTTTCATTACCGGGGCATAAGATAAAATCAATTAGTCTTAATTTTCTTGGAAACTACCGAGGAATAAAATAAAAAAATAAAACTATAGACCTAGATGTGGCGATAAAGATTAGAACATAAAGCTTTAGTGCCATTATATTTTGCTCGAATAATAATAATAATAAATTCAGGAGGACTTTAGTCACACACATAACAGAACAAACACAGTTTAAAATAGTTCATGTACAATTAAAATTAGCTACATTAACCAATTTGGCTCTTTACCAGAACTCGAATAGTCATAATATAACGTGAGGATTACCTGCAACAAACAAAAACATAACATCAGTATTCTTATCATAAAAAGGAAGTACCGCAGTTACCCGATTTAATACTACACTGTTAGGTATAAGAACCAGGACACAGGTTATTGACATGTCACAATAGTCACGAGACCAATGCATGACATCACCGGGAGAAAGAGAAGCGCACTTTGAGGTCCCAAGGCCCGGGCAGGGATGTACGAGTAGCTACCCGATGACCCTGCAGACGCTGTACTCAGCTTACAAAGAACAGCAGCTAACACGGCCATACTGACGTCAGCTTCGCCCTCAAAGATTACAGCTTCCTCGTAGGTAATAGCTGTAATGTGCCTGCAAAGGCCTATTTTCTGAAAAACGTTTTGTTTTTTTTTATGTGAGAGAGGTGTTACGACCCTCTCACACCTATCTGACATTTAGTAAGATAACCTTTAATTAGCTCCAGCTCCTTGCAGAGTCCACCTAGCCCATGCTCCTCGGAGCAATACCGCAGGGTCTAGCGTCCCTAATCGTGGGGTCGCACGACAGCCTACGTTAGGTATGATCATATACAAGCGCAAGGTTTTCACGGTCTATGTGAAATGCTATCGAGCGCATAGCCTAACAACTCTTAACTGAGGTGTGATAATATGGGAGAGCATAGACAATCTACAGGAGATATAACAGTATCGGGCACATGACCTTCTGACCGAGATATGATTATTTACGAGCGGAAACTTACAGCTTCTCACTTGTCTAGTTCTGTGAGAGAATTCACCAGGTGTTACACCTATGTTGGCTTATAGTCCAACACTAACTCGTTCTTGAGTTCGGCCAGATAATCTATCCCCCTTTATTGATAAGCGACTGATATCGGGCAGCTTTAAGTATTTATTATTTTCCTCGAGGTTATCTCTCGCTATAAGTAAGAGATCTGAAATATTCAGAACTGTCCCAATGACACATTTAACTTGCTGCCATAATTATTTCTCATAGATTACAGAAATCTTACGAGAGACGTAGTCTTCTTGCTTCTTATTCTGAAGTTAAGCCCGCATTAGCCCTTAAACTCTTGTAGTGCGTGGTTGCTTCTACTATCTCTTTTTTCAAGTAGTAAAATTTTATAGAATCGTATTGTAAATCATTTACTGCCACAACCGTTGCTCCATTCAACTTCAAGAATATTTTACAGCTAGGAATCCATTTTTTTTGTTAAGGCAGTAGTGGTTCTGTATCTCCACCACAACCTGTTCTATTTAACAGGATGCTAATCGTTATTATCAGGTTATGTGATTAGTTCATTATCATCAGGTCTTTTTAGTCTCCACTGCAGGAGCATGACCCTCTCTGTACTACCGGAGCCATACTTGGCCAGGGCAGACAGAGGATTTGGCCCACAACTCTCGTCGCAGGCCAGACGGGTTGGAGAGGTCTCATTGATGTTTATGAGCTTTGTTTATCTTCTATTTCCTAAGTCGCCTCTTACGATTTACGCTGATTAGTTACACTACTTTAATTTCATTTCATGAGATAAATTATATGACATCAAAATTGTAACATGAATTAAGTTAGTACATACTATTACTTATTCTGTGCTTGAATTTAATATCTGTTTACTAAGTCGAATCCATTTAAGCAATCAATTCATGCCGTGGCCATGCTAATATTTTCTGCATCAAATTCTTACATAATATACATGTCATTTAACATAAAATCTAAAAATTAAACTGTTTTTTGTTTTTTGAAATATTTTAACGAAGTGTGCCTCCATGCTATGTTTCGATTAATCTGGGTATAAGAATTAGAAGCCCCGATAACCATAGTTCTAATCGCCTTACACATAGAATTGAATTTAGATTCCGTCTTTCTAGGCTCGTACCTACTTGCTATTGCCACAGAATAAAACAAGGCCTCTTTGATTTCAGCGCAGGACACAACTAACGAAATAATAAATCAGAATAATTACTAAAGCAATCAAATCTATGAGTGAATTAAAAGAAAATCAGTTCTTATTCAAGCATGCATCATTGATTCTGCTTCAATTGTTTACGCTATTACAACATATTTCTCTCTTATTCAAATAGGACCAACAAAGTTATTTTACACACTGATATTTATTTATCTATCAGTCGTTTAAATGGCTTGTCCTTATTCTTTTAAAATGAACAAGTAATGTAAAAGGTCGGAGGACGAGGTGAAAATGAGCGTGGATTTATCAGATCAAGGGTGGCATAAAAGTATCGCTTGGCCCAGTACACAGTTTATTTTTATTCCGTACAGTAAACACTGCGTTACGCAGATGACCATGGCTAATATTATGATCGTAAGTACTCTGTAAACATAGTAAACCGGCACACTTCAATTTTTAAGCCTGCCTCCTAATTTTCTTTAGTGATCTTCTGTTTTATAGTTTTGGCACATCTGCCCATGATTATTTATCGTCAACTGAGCGTTTCTCCCTGTTGCATCCACAGTTCTGTGACGTTGAAGTTCGGGGGTCCACTAATAGGACAGCATTTATACTGTGATATGATTTGGCGTAGGTTTTCACAGCCAGCTGCATGCCTGACGTCAATTCCCTTGGGTATATATGACTATAATGATGAAGAAGCAAGTCATATGTTTTAATATGAAAATTACCCCTTAACGTCTTATGCGGCAATACCAGACGTAATAGTTAAACAATGCATTTTTGCGCAGATCTGCGCTCCCGCATACGAGCGAGCGATTATCGAGAATCAAAAATTGTAAATGTTACTGAGACAAAAGTTCGAATCATCAATGTGGCCATATACTGGGTGATTTGATTTAACTGGGTGATTTCTTTACGAAGAGTTTCTGGACAAACCATGTCGAACTAACCATCAAAAACGATCCTGCATGTGTCAATTTATTTTCCTAGGATCCGCTCAGCTATTGATCATTTGATTGAAATAGACCTGCGTGGGCGCATATACCTACAACCTATAAATTTAAAGCCGGTAATAAAAATACGGGGCTAACACATTTCCTACACTTTGATTCGCGCCGTTTACACAGATCAAAGCCGAGGGAAATAAAGTTTATCTAATCTCCTTCATAACTCCGTAAATTCGGGGAATAAATGACCTACATTTGACTGTGTATTTGTTAATGTGCTTAGTTTCTCAAGCGTGATACGGATACGGTAACTGTGGCTCAGGCAGTAACGTTTGCGCCTCGTGTTATCATATCGTACTTTTATTATTTCAGCGAAGTTATGTGAGGATATGTGTTCTTCACGAACAATCTACTGGATGGATTCGGATGAAAGTAAAACTCAATTACTTTCATCCAATTGGATGAAATGGATTTGGATGAAAGTAAAACTCAATGTTATAATTATAATATAACTGTTAATACATATCACTTAAATTATAATAATATTGCGTGGACCAAATACAGGAAAAAGGTAGTTATCATAAATCTACTAGGTATATTGATGATTGAAGAATAGTGAATGTGAAAGATGCTGATTGTTGCGCTAAGAATCGAAGAAGATACCATAATATTCAAATTCTATAATAACGTTGGCGCAATTGTGGTTATTCTGGTGAGAGCTGATGATAACGATTCAATTTGACGTCACACACGTTAATTGCAAATTATTTAAGCGGTTGACGCACGAGAATCGCCAACGACGTGGAACGTAAATGGAGTGCAGAAGTGTCGACTGTCACATTACAGGACGCGCCGCGGAGGCTGCCGGCTCGCGTGATGGCATCCCAGCTCATGAATGAACGCCGATCGGCTCCATTCAACCAGTTTGGTCGCGCACTGATTACCGCCTGCCCACTTTTAATCTTATCTACTACACGACTCGGAACCGCCACGTGAAGTCAACCCACCAACTCCATAGGCCGATCGCAACACAAAAACTGACCGGTGCCTACCTCTTTCCATTCACACCTTTTTATAATGTTTTTTCGTGAATGAAGTCGTGTTCGGGATAATTATTGAATTTCGACGATTCGTTACGAATATCGATGAGCCGGAAGCCTATCGGCGCGGGTGATTGCATCGGGTGATCAAATTCCGACGCTCAGAAAGTAATTTTATGCTTTTTAAACGGAATTTTATTTTTAACTGAAAATTTTAGTCACTCGCGACCCGTGGTTATGTTTATTAACTCTTTTGGTGAATTAACAGGACACATTTCAATTTAAAGTCGCGGTTCTCAATTTACGAAGGTGCTGTTTTCGTATAATGATCTGTTCATTGGATTTCCTGGAACTTTTTTATTGAATCGAACGTTTTCGGAGAATCATTTTGAGTATATAAACTTAAATCCTTGAAGTATCTCCTACAGCTGATCGAGTTATTAAAGCTAAATAATATGAAAGACTAACAAGATTGTATTAAAATATATTTACGTATTTTTCCCACAGTTAGAGCTGCAATCTAAGCAAACATAAAACAAATAACTTCAATAATTATTGCAATCATCGCATAACATTACCGATGTAAACTGTAATTTTCAAAGCAAATTATAGCGCACACACGACGATAATTCGTTCTCGATAACTGTAATTTTAAATCTAGGTATAAATCTACGAACGGGGTGTATTAAACCGGCATTATGGGGAATCAGGGGTAATAATGGGGAGATCTAATTAAATTGCCGCCATTATAATGGCACTCGGTCTGTCTGGTCCCCTACCCCTCGACATTTATTATTCTAACTTACATCCAGTACCTGAGATCCACAATAAGCGAACAGATCCTTTTTACAATATTAAAAATTGGATTGGGGTCGCTGTCGTGTCGCTCGGAACGTAAGAATCTGTATTCTGCGTTTTGTTCAAGTTATTATTTATTTCGATTTCAATTTTATTTTTGTTTGTTTCAATCTGAGAGTTGAAAACTTTAAAAACCGTTGTTTACGCTTCATGTGTTTAAAATAATAGCTGCAAATCAAATATATTATTAATTAATTATCTTTGAATCGAATTAATGTATATTTTTAATTTAAATGCTAAATTTGCCATATGGCTCATGTCATGACATTAAAAATTAAACGATGACGCCACATTAATCATAGGTATTTCCAATCACGTAACTCACAGATTAAAATTTACATTTTACTTTATTTTAATTAAAAATATTTATTAATTTTATAATACTGTCTACTCCAGGTTCTTTTTGTAATCATTCATTAATATTGAATTAGGTGCATAATAAGAAAAACGTAATAGATAATTAAATTTTTAATAATTTTAATTAACTATTTACTTTTCGCAAAATTCGGAATTCCCAATAAACGGTTGAAAGTTGAAGGTTGATGATATAAATGACTTAAACTTGAAAACACTTTCGTACTTACCTGATTGCTATTCAAGGCATTTGAAACACCTTTATATTGTTATATCTCTATTCTCTATTTTCATTGCTCGCGGGGGACTACATCCACCCGTCCCCCGCTACCCCGCAGGCCCGCTTACCCCGCGCCCTTACCCCACGTCCATTAGTGTTTTGTGAATGATTTAAAAGCTCTTTCGGATAACTACTCTGTAAGTGAGTAATTTAAGACTTACTTCCCATTTTATCAGTGCTCCCTAAATTAGAGTGCGCATTAAAACATTACAGCGTATTCGCTGCGGCTCTTTGCAGTATTTGTGTTCGTATCGTATTTATTTACATTTGGACTCAAATAAAATTATTTCACTTACTAGCTGTCGCTCGCGGCTCTGTTCACGTTATTGATGTCGATCTCGCGGGAACAGTATTTTTTTCTAGGATGAAAGGTACTTAGCCTATGTGTTAATCCAGTGTAAACCTATCTGTGGGCAAAATGACTTCCTGATGATATTTTTTCAACAAACGTGTACAAATCCACAAAGACCCTCTAAAATATTTTTCATCTGGTAACGCTTTTCTTTTCACATATAAAAACTTTTTTTCTGACTGTACTAAACAGTTTCAATGATTTGATGGTGTCCGAATTGTCAGTAGATAAAACATTAAAAAGTGTCAATTCGGACAGTGTGTCCGATTATGAATCGTCGATCGAATACGAATCGTCATCGAGTCGTCAGCAAGTCGGCAAAATTTTGTCAAACTCCGTTCAGCCGTTATGTACATACATACCTACTCACAGTAAGGAAGTAAGGATTATGCAATGTTTTAGGCATCTCAACTCAACCCTGAGCTCTGAAACAACATGAATACAACAGCCGCGAACATGCTTTCAGTTGAGAGACAGAGAGAGAGTCTGAGGGTTCAAGGAATTTGAGTAAACAGATTTCTTTACTGATTTTTGACATTGATATTGTCTCACCATTGATATTATTCTAATAAAGTTCCGAAATCAAAATATAAAGTTGAATAAAAAGAAGATCAGTGATGATCTAAATATAAAAAAAAATAGCACAACGGCGAACATCACAACCATATTCTGAAATGGACACTAATAAAAAATAAAAATCCTACTAAACTTTATTTCTAACATTTATTATTTTTTAAAAGAAAATCCTTAAAAACCAAAAACCAACAAATGCAAAAAGGCAACAACACCGAACACAAACCGTATAAATCAGCTGGCGCGGTGAAAGCGGAAGACTTCAAAATTCGTCATCTCTGTGCTCAAAAACAATACTCGGGTGTATATGTAAGGAAATGAGAGCCGGTAATTTATCGTTATTGGTAATTACCATAGTGCTGCAATGGTGAACCCCAAACTGCAGAAGAAAATGGGGTACTGCATCTTTTTCGGCTAGGAAATGTATACGTCATTACTTGATATTTTTAAGGCAGCTAAGTTTTCTCAAGAAATAACGAATAAATATGATAAAAAAAAAATTACTATCATCCGCCTTTTTCAAGACCAATTTAAAAATGTATACAATTACAAACTTAACGCAAAATGATTAAATTCAGCGCGACCCGGTGAAAGCGGAAGAAAATTCGTCATCTCCGTGCTCGTAAACAATGCATGGCGGCCCGTAGGTGTATGGAAATGAGGGGCGGTAATTTATCGGCATGGTAATGATTAGTTAACGCGTTTAGGAGACACGGCCCATGGACCATGCGAACCATGCTAATTTTGTGTGTTTTTAATTAAAATATAATTCTTTATATAATTCTATATATTGGCCAAAAATGGCATAATTCAGGAATGAAAAATATATTCATTTCGGAAAATCGCATGTTTTGGTGTCATTTTAATAGACAACACATTCCTGTTATCCATATCCATCATCATCATCAGACCTTGTAAGTCTCCACTACAGGAGCACGACCCTCTCTGTACTACTAAGAGCCATACTTGGCCAGAGCAGCCAGAGGACTTGGCCTACACTCTCCACGCTGGCCAGACAGGTTGGAGAGGTCTCAGAGATGTTTATAAGCTTTGTTTAGCTTGTATTTCCTAAGTCGCCTTCTACGACATCCACGGGAAGACATGGAGTGGTCCCATTCTACTCTGCCGGATACCACACTTTCATATAATACTTTTATTATTATATACTATTATTATAAATGCGAAAGTAAGAGTTACTTTCGCTAAGGATTTTTAATATCGAAATGTTAAAATGAGTTAACTTCCCATTAGGAACTTAATCAGCTGTTTAAAATTTTATAGGAGAGTTTGATTTTTTTTTGGGAAAGTGCTTCATCATGGAGCTATCTTGGTCCTTAAATTTGTTACTCGTTTTTTAGGGTTTCGTACCCAATGGTTAAAAGTAAAAACGGGACACAATTAATATGCCTCCGCTGTCCACCTGTCTGTTTCTTTGTCTGTCTGTCCGTCAGTCACCAGGCTGTATCTCATGAACAGTGATAGTTACACAGTTGAAATTTTCAGAGATGATGTATTTCTGTTGCCGCTATAACAACAAATACTAAAAACAGAATAAAATAAATATTTAAATTCCCATGCAACAAACGTGATTTTTTGCTCGATATTGGTAACGGCAACTGGTAGTAGAAATTTTCGCAGAATATTTAGTTATGTATAGAGGTAATAAAGTACTTTAAAAATATATATATTTTAAGGGGCTTCCATACAACATACATTATTTGTTTGCCGTTTTAATAGATAATGATATGGAACCCTTCGTGCGCGAGTCCGACTCGCAATTGGCTGTTTTTTTTTCTTTTTAACAAAATCCTTTTTCAAATAAATAAGTGTAAATTGCGATTTGTGGGACACCCAAGTAACGCAGAAGAAGTAAAGCAACAAACTTCAAAATGGTCAGACTGTACTGGACAAGTTCACAAAATGAGAAAACAAGATTTTACACTCAATACTTTCATGTTTATTGGAGGTGAACGCACCGTTATGGCTCTTTAGATTAGGCCAATTTATACTGTCGTGACGTGACAAGGAAAGCTGTTAGCTTATCGAACATTATCAGGTTTAAAAATGATGTGCGGTTACCCAATCCCAGTTGGGAAGTAAAATGTGCTACATAATTGCATTACCTTATAAACAGTGTTTAATCATCAATCATCAAAAAATCATCTGTCATTATCATTACAGTCATAAAAAGTTTACTGAGGACAAAGGCCTCTCCCAAAGATACTTCGTTCCATGGGAGGATATTGCCATGCTCACTTCGCTTGGCAGCCGGGTTGGCGAGCGCAGTTTCTTTGGCTTCTTGTGATACCGACGCTGCTGCCCATCGGAAGCATTTTGAAACTGCGGAAGGATAGGAATTTGTTGGATTTGAAAAGGGAATGAAGGTATCGGGGTACTACTCATTCGGATGAATGGTAGAGCAAGTAACAGCTCGGGGGGCCGGGCGCGCATACCCGATGCCAAACCTGCAAGTACTGCAACCACTGATTTGACCTGATAAATCATCTGTACGGTGGTCGCATTTGGAACTACAGTCTTATCCATAATCTATATTTATAGTTAAATGTTTGTTTTTCTCGGCTGCCATCAATGATAACAGATGGGACTTACGGCTTAACGTCCCTTCCGAAGCACGTAGGAGTTCGAGATATTTTTATGCCACTTGTGTCACCCGTCCCAGTGGGGTTCGCGTGTGCTAATGAAATACACTTAAATAGAGGTTGAACCATTATCACTATCTTATCCTTGCATTGGTGTATACACATTGTGAATCTGTAAACGTTAGTCCCCCAGTTCAGACTTTTGTGACTCTTATTTTCTTGTTCCACTTTTCTTTTTCTTCATCAATATCAACATACACTCGTCTACTGCTGGACATAGATCTCTCCCATGGCACGCCACTGCACTCGGTCTTGAGCTTTTTTTCTCCAATCACTGCCAGCAACCTTACGTATTGGCGCTCCATCTATCTCTTTTCTTTTTACATTGCACTATATTAATTTCGAACTATGTAATTTTAAATTCTGTCTAGTTTCATAAAAATGGTAAGTAACAAGGTTTACTATTTGATTACTAATTAGTGGTTAAGTAACTACTAATCTTAATAACTTATCTCCAAGTTATTTAAGCTTGTTATGTAAGCACTGCTTAGGGATGAAAAAATGTATCTTAGATCATTAGTAAATATATCAGTTATTTCGTTTATAAAGGTTATCACGAATGCGAAGAAGTAAATCACTTTTGTAAACCAAATGTTTTAAAATTAAATTACGAAGGACAAACAAAAAAT
Organism: Elegia similella; assembly: GCA_947532085.1. NCBI lineage: Eukaryota > Metazoa > Arthropoda > Insecta > Lepidoptera > Pyralidae > Elegia > Elegia similella. Next base: position 9,995,913 of record OX383928.1, read on the forward strand.
TGTTAAACTCTAGCATATTTATATAAGATCGTGTCTTTCACACGACAAATACAATTCAAAGTTCACGGTCGTGCTCGTGAGTAGTATGTATAGTGACTCGCAATATATTACAGAGAAGGTACATTATATTGATATTAACACCTTTATAACATATCCTCAAATACAATAATGTATAATTCAATACTTAAAATTCAAAACATTTGGTTTATATTTTATTTTACAATATTCTATGTTCCAACAACATGAATCACACACTTACGAGTTAGCACAGGACACAGAAACTGCGTGGGAATGTGTAGGTACCTCCGTGGTAGGTACCTAGTGGCTATTATTTAAAAAAATATTCTTCAATTATCACTAGTCACCATCACATTGAAGTCAGTACGTTAGTTGTCATCGTATTTTCACAATGGGGTAAATTGGGGTAAATTGACAGATAAAAATAATTTATTTTATCTGTGAATGTAGTTAGCGAAGCAGTGGGGTTCCCTGCTCGCATCTGTAACCCTCGCAATCGTATATTAGCTATTATTATTATGTTCAATTGAATGGATGTAAAATTTGTATTGTGTGTATTTTTAAATAGATTAATTTCAAAGGTTTTTAGGTAGGTAATATTTATTATCAATAAATATAATAAAAGAGTAAAAAATGTGTCTGTACATTGAAGATATTTACAAAAAAAACATATAAGGCGATGGAGACACACTAATAGAGAAAGAAATTTAAATAAATTGTCTGTCTGTTTATCTGTTTATACACTCTAATCTCTGGAAATATCCATAAATCAATATACAATAATAAAAGAGTAAAGACATGTGTCTGTACATTGAAGATATTTATAAAAAAAATATATAGGGCGATGTAGACACACTGACAGAGAAAGAATAAAAAAATGTCTATCTGTTTGTCTCTTCAATACGCGCTAATCTCCGGAAATACTGGACGGATTAGAATTAAACTTTTTTCAATATATAGTTATCAAGTCTGAGTAACATATATTTCGGTTGCTATATCTAGTATCAAATATAGTAAATAGATAATAAATAGGTACTTTACCAGTTTTACAATATTTACGATATGCCACACGCATGTCGTAAATTTTACAAAACGCTTGACAAACGGTACACCTACGATTACCAAACAATGGGGAAATTCATGGACAGGCGAGACTAGCGCAGGCGCAGGTCATTCATTGTTCTGATGAGCGATGAAAAACAAAACTGACTCAATGTCAGATGGCTAAGTGCCATTTGGTCTGGAGAACAAAGAGTTCTGTCTGGTCGATGCTTAAAAGCTCCCAACGTGGTTCCCTTTCGGATCGGTAATCACAAGTTGCTTAAATTATTCCTAGTTTCTCCATATATGTATTTTGGAGGCCATGTCTAGCAGATGGTCTGTCATAATACTTAAATAGATGGCAATTTCCGCTAGGATGCCCATCAAACTATCCTGCACTTTACCTAGTTTGGCGAACAATGGGTAGAGCGAGATAGAAATATACCTACTGTCTCTCTAGGGATATCTAAAAAAATTATTTACTATAGGTTAGTTTCCTGGGTAAAAATAATAACATTACAATAAGTCCGTCAGTTAATAATTCAAAAAATATTGGACACGTATTTTTACTTTTGTCAATTAAACAATGAATTAAAAAGATAAAGCGCGTCAAAGTTTGCTAAAAAGTGCAGCAAACTATGACGTCACACGGCTATATCTTTATTATTTTTTATTCAATCGACAAAAGAAAAAATACGTATCTAATATTTTTTGAATTACTAACTGAAGGACTAATTTATTTTTTTGGGATGTTTGCTGATGTTTTTTATACTATTTCTAGTACAGAACCCTAAAATTCAACCGCTTAGACTAAACTATGACTTTTGGGGTCAAGTCCATGTAAATTATGATTCTGAATGACAACCTGCTATAGTGTGCGACCTTTGAACACATTTGTTCCTCCATCTTTTAAAACAGTTGAGAGATTTAGAATTTAAATTAGTAAGCAGGTAAGCATTACGCGTGTTTGTAGAGGGCGTTTACTAACATTGGGCTTGAGTTCGTTTACCTAGAACGTCTGTCAGGTGGAATGTACTTTGAGTTAGATAGTCAATGACGATCTGACGCAGCAGAATCTGTTGCAGGTTTAGAATGACGGTATTAATCAGATATTTTTAACCATCTTCAAAAAGAAGGATGGTCTAAATTGTATGTTTAATAATTATGTTACCTCATAACTACGTCATTTGTAATTTTGTTTTAAAAATCATTTTCTTATAAAAAGGGGAATATTTACAGATTGGTCCTATAAAAATATTAGCATAACTTTTGGTTGAAGTCGGTTTTTAATCTGAAATATTATTGAATTAATAAGTCAAACAATTTCCTACTACACTACTTACTACTACTACTACTGCTATACTGTGTGTGAAACCAAAAGTTATTTTTAATTTTTCATAAAAAGTAATTAAGTTGCATATTTTCAAGTTAATATAATAGACTCAGGAATACTTGATGCAATGTCAGATTTAGAGATAACGGTAATTAAGAATAGTACCAGATATTTCGATTTCAGAGCTTTTCTTGTAACGATGTAAGCTAGTATAGATACCTGACTAGGCCCTCTACCTATATTTTGAATTTTCTCTTGAACTATAAATAATTATCATCATCATCATCAAGTCTTTTTACTCCCAACTGCAGGAGCATGACCCTCTCTATATTACCGGAACTATACTTGGTCAGAGCAGACAGAGGATTTGGCCTACACTCTCCTCGCTATCCAGACGGATTGGAGAGATCTCATTGATGTTTATGAGCTTTGTTTAGCTTGTATTTCCTAAGAGTAGAATAAGACCACTCCAAGTCTTCCCATGGATGTCGTAAGAGGTACCTTAGGAAATAAATAATATTAACATGAAAATGTATATTAAGAAATATTTTATTAAAATCTTTCTATATTATTTACAGTTTAAGAGCAATGTCAAGATATAGGTAGAGGGCCTGGTCAGGTATCTCTATCAAGCCCTGACTGCACATTCAATGCTTTTCTTTGCTTCCAGCCGATAGTGATGAGCCAGGGAATCCTAGTGTTTTAGTGTTGTATTCTAGTCTACTGTAGTATTTCTGCGATTTCTTCATTTCCTCAATCAGAATTCTCCAAGACTAGAACGAAGGGCATAATAAGTTCCCTTTATATTATAGGATTTCAATAATATTTCTAAAGAGTCCAATTTGTCTTTCTCACTTTATGATGAGCAACGTCAAATAGTTTTAAAATAAATTCCGATTATATTGCAGGAAACAGTCTCGTTAAAACTTCATACGCTTAGCAATACTTTAACAAGTTCATGCTACTAGCAGCCACGCCAATTTGCACGTGTTAAAGATGTGGACAAAATAATGCAAACAGTAGATTCACAAGGTTCTATTTCAGGCTAATTAGTTCTCAGTAATTTCAATAAGTTCAATATTAAAAATACCAAATGATGTTAGCCGACAGTATTCTAATTTTTAGGGATGCTATTCAAATCTGCAATTATCTCACGGTTTTGTTTCTGGAATTTCATGTTAACAATTTGTATTTCTTAATTTCACGGACACTCCCGCCTGTAGACGTAATTCTATTGTTATTTCTGATGTGTCTGGTTCAGTGTCCGTGAATGAATTAACTTTTGTGCGTAGTTGGAGATAATACGAGTAGTAAATGCTAGGACTAAATACAGCCTTTAAAATATTCAGTGATATTATATTTCTTGTAGATAAAATAGATTCATGCTTTTTCGGAAGTCAAATTAATTTAACGTAAAGAGTAGAATTAATTGATTTTAAATATCAAGCTCAGCTTATAAAGGAAAAACATACCACCTGATAATGTTCTAAAAATTAATGTTGAAACTACAGTGGCTAGTCATAATACCTATCACTCAGCTCCTAACTGACCCCATGGAGCCGCATAACAATTAAAACTTCATTGTGTCTGCGTTTCCAGGCTTGAAGGATATAACTAGTTGTCAAAAGATACCATTTTGTCCCAAGTCTTATTAAAGGACTCCAATTGTACGCACCTACAATACGAACTAAATGTATTAATTTTTAACGATACAAAATCCCTATTAACAACACTCCCTCAATGACCTACTGAACCCCGATACGAATAGACGTAAAAAGATGCGTAATTGATTGCATCGGCGCGTACTGACGGACTCATTTGGCTGATTGTATGGAGCTCTAAATTGCGTATTTAACGTATGGGAAGAACCCGAGCACCCTCATGAACCGTTGCCAATTTGGCGCCCCCTGTCGAGGGTCCCGAATGTTTTTATGACATTTCTATTATTTAGACAATTCCAAGTTTCAATATGTTTTATTGGTGGCCAAAGTTTTCTATTAAAACGCTGCTGTATGTCGATTTCCCGGATGGCTCATAGTTTGTATGTCGTTGATGTTGTAATAGTAAAATTGCTGCCGCTCAAAAGTAAGTTATTTTCATGTCATCAATTCAAATCAGTCACTGATGGATGAAGCAACATAGTAACAGCAATGTAAGCAAACAAAGGGCACTGACTCGATGCCATTGTCTTGCATCATTTCTTTAGAAACTAGACCGCTTAATAATCAACATATAAATAAAATTTCCATTGCAAAACTAATAATATTACGGTCACAGGCGAGCTCCATGGCGCAGTGATTAACACGTCAGATTGCGACACGAGTCCCGGTTTCGATCCAAGGCCAGGTCAAGATGGGAAACGATCTTTTTCAGATTAACCTGGGTCTTGATGTTTATCTATTTATGTAAGTATAATATTAATATGTATTTATTTATTTACAAGTAAGATATAAGAAAATAAATAAATATTATGCGATACTTAATAATCCTTACTAGTTTAATAATAAAGAAAAGATACCCATCTGCAGTTACCTACGAAGAATTTTCTAAATAATGCGACAATTGAAGCACAGTAGACCAGAATGCGATTGCATGACATAATTCAAAAATATTTAACATTATTAGTTGAGTGTTGCAAAATGCGTTTCAGAAAGGGCCGTTCGCCGCATTATCACCGTGCAAATATCCCGCCCTGAGCAGATTAGATAAGTAGAAGACGCGCCGTGGGAATCATCGAGAAATATTAAATGCCGCTAACGCGAGTCGCTGTGTTAATTGATCTTTATACATAGCAATATTAAAGTATGAGATGGATTTTGTTCTTCCTGTACACATAACATGTTATAATACTATGTAATTGAGCTAATATCCTCCCATCGAACGAAAAATCCTTATGAGAGGCCTTTGTTCAGCTGAGAGGACTTCTTATGGCTAAAATGATGATGAATGAAAGATACTATACAAAATAGGACAATTATATGTTTGGAAACTTGGAATGCAACGAAGCATTTATGAAGACAATTTTAGAAGGCAATATAAAAAGGAAAAGGAAGGGGAAACCTCAGAAAAAGCTAGATAAACAAATAAAGGAGAAGGTGGAAATGATTTTGTACCAAGAAGTCAAAAAGCAGGCAGATTAGAGAGATGAACGGAGCTCCACCGACAAGAGCGTCACTCTAAAATTTTGATGATGATTATCTGTTAATTTTTTGTTGCGTTTTTTAACATAATTATGTATTGAAACAAGATTTGACATGAACCTTTTTATTATTTTTTTCATTTTTTCATCCTTACCTCATCCTACAGTTAAATAAAATAGTTCACCCTGTGTATGGGTGTAACATTAACTGTAGGATGAGGTATGTATGTGTATGTGTATGTATGACGATGGATGTAACTCCATTGAAACGTCAACGGAAAGAAATAATAAAAAAAATCGTGCTAAGTCCCATTTATACTCATAATTATGTATTTAAAGCGCCAAAGTTTAAAAAGAATATTTTTGTGTTTTGTACCAAAAAAAACATTTTTTTTACTTTATTTTTTTCTATAAAGGTCGAGTGATAAATGCTGTCGATTAATTCGCAGCGACTAATAAATCCCAGTTTAACTGTTTATTAATACCAATATTTGAATTAACTAATGGAGTAGGCGATAAAACGGAGTAATGTTTGCAGTGTTAAATGCACCACAGGTAATTGGTGCATTTAACACTGCAAACATTACTCCGTTTTACTAGACGAATGCGCATAATTCGATTAAAACTGTCGGATTTGTCGAGAGGACTCCCAAAATTCGGAGTTGCGTTGCGAAATTTAGATCCGCATCTATTACAACAGGGTAATCGCTTGTTTAATAAAATATGAGAGATTGGTTGGATGTTATGTGTGTGTGAAATGGATTGAGTTGGTAGTTTTAAGTGCAATAGTTTTAAGTAAGTGTTGTTTCCATTGTTTTAGTAAAGAATTCGAAATTAGATTTGATCATCATTAGTTTTATAGAATACTAGCGACCCGGACCCCGGCTTCGCACGGGTGCAATGTACATATAAACCTTCCTTGAATCACTCTATCTATTAAAATAAACCGCATCAAAATCCGTTGCGTAGTTTTAAAGATCTAAGCATACATAGGGACGGACAGACGCGGGAAGCGACTTTGTTTTATACTATGTAATGATAATGATGATGATACGGCACAGCCCAATTTACTTTGCAAGCGTGATATGTATTATTCAAATACTCATTTTAAAAAAGAATTATTAAATCTATTGGATTTACCGAGAGAATTCTCGGATCTAAATTTAGTATAATTTTATATTAGTCGCGTACGAGTATATGTTTTGTTTACATACTCAATTTACGCTATTGACAAAGAATTAACAATTGAGTCATTTGCATTTTACTGCAAGCTCGAGCGACAGTACTGTGGAAAGTTTCATATCATCATTATTTCGAGTAGATGACACGGTCAATCGACCATGCACACCTTGGTGTCAGGATTCTTCGGAACCGCCTCTCGGCCTCTGACGTGGTTCCTTTAACGACTACCAGATGGCAGCCGGGACCAACGGCTTAACATGCACGAAATCATCTTTATTATCAGGCAGTCAGGTGTTTCAAGCCTGCAATGTCCTAACCAAACTGGAAACAACTCTACGTTTCATATCATAGAGATAAGATACTCATGACCTCCTGACGGATGGAGCTGCTGACAGCTATTGTCAAACAAAGCCGATTTTAAAATGTATTTGTGGCTGTAAAACATACGTATTTAATTGTGATTGACCAAACTCTACTAGGTCAATTTTCTTATATCGGAAGTAAAGAATAATATGTTTTTTAAATTAAAAATGTAAATAGGCAGCTCTGAGCCACAGAGGTTGTCGATACAAATAATTATATCAAAATTAAACGCGAAACAATACGGTATAATAATCTATCTTTAATAATAATATCCGGCAGGGATATTCCTATTGCTTATAGGGGTGCGTATTGTTTGATATAATAACAAATTCTATATTTTCATTTCAATAAAGTTCAAAAGATATAATGTTTACATGACATAATCATTACCGATTATATTCTTAAAAGCTATAATATACATAAAATTTTTAATTTGAAAAGCATAAACCCTTTATTTATAACGTTTATGAACACTAAATATCACTTATACAAATTGTGCAGTATACATGCCAAGATTTTGATTGATATTTATTTTAAATAGTATACAAAAAGTATACTATTTAAAATAAATATCAATCAAAATCTATAGAAATCAAAATGTATACGTATTAAAAATATAAAACTGAGAAAATATACCAGCTAATTAGTATAGACCCATGTCTATTTTGCGAATTTGAATAATTTCAGTAATACTTACAAAATAATTCGCGCAAGGTCATTCATAACTTCATTTTCTTGAAAATAATGCGGAGTAGCCAGCAAAACGTGCATCATTCAAACATAGATGTAGGTAATCGATTTTATTAGTAAAGCAAACGGAAAGTAAACCAAGAATTAATTAACCTCACAGGATTACAAAAAAAAAAACTATAACTAACAAAAAAAAATATAACAATATTTTATTGTATGTAAATATTATGACAAAGTATAAAATAAATAATAAAAAAATGTGATACATACAAAATGCGCGCGCATTTTGTATGTACCACATTTTTTTTAAATAGAAAGATAACTTTTACAATATTTTATTGTATGTAAATATTAGGACAAAGTACGTGTTAAAGAAATAAAAAAATTGTGATACATACAAAATGCGCGCGCATTTTGTATGTATCACAATTTTTTTCAAGTAGAAAGATAACTTACTATATTTTTTGTACATAATAATAATGTATTACAATTATTTTTAATAATACCTATTTTATCTTATTTTTTTAAACTTATATTAGAGGCTATAGCTCGAAGAAATTCACACTCGAAATATTCAGATTTAAAAAAAAAATTGAGATACATACAAAATGCGCGCGCATTTTGTATGTATCACAATTTTTTTCAAGTAGAAGAAATTCACACTCGAAGCTCACTATAATTTTTTGTACATAATAATAATGTATTACAATTATTTTTAACTAGCTTTTGCCGGCGGCTCCGCCCGCGTCAATGTCGATCCCTCGGGAATAGTACTTTTTCCCGGGATAAAAGGTAGCCTATGTCCTTCTCCCCACTCCAGAGAACTTGTATGCAAAATTTCATGATGATCGGTTCAGTAGTTACGGCGTGAAAGCGTATATAATATTAGTAATGATAAGGATAAGGATAATATCTATTTTATCTTATTTTTTTAAACTTATAGTAGAGGCTATAGCTCGAAGAAATTCACACTCGAAATATTCAGATTTTCGTTAAATATATTGCAGTCTTTCTTTTTGTTTTAATATTATTTTAACCCTTTACATTATAACTACTTTAAGTAAAATGTATACGATATCTTCGCCAATTGTGAACCGATTTTTCTTTTTTTATATATGAAAACCTTTACTACCAAGTTAGTCCCATTTTAACTTGGTGAACATATGATGAAGAACTTTGGAAATATGGAATTAACTCCTAAAATAAAATTGAATTCGGTTGTTTTTTTTTTTAATTTAATTATTAGTTATGTATTGAAAATCTTCTACCAATTAATTCGTATAACCAATGATTATTATCCGTAATAATATGTATACATAACGTTTATTATACATAACAACTAATCGATTTTTTTAAATTTTATAGTAATAAAACGGTATTACAATGGTTTGATATGTTAAATAATTGTTATAATAAAAGATATTAGGTTTTTTATACTTATTTCTTTCGATTTTTATCTTACTTGATAATTATACTGACCAAAATTATGTATTTCGTTGATATATATCTTAAAAGATATATATTTTGTGTTTATATGTTATATTACTTACCCTGCTTATAGTGTACTCGATCTCTACCTATACGTGAAGCTATCACTTTCAGTTCAAAATTCCAGCAACAGGTTATTTCGTATTATTTCTTCAATGATTTTTTGAAAACTGCTGGCGCTCATAAGAGGGGGACATGTCACATGTCATTAGAATAGACCTCTCAATCATTCCATCTTACTTTCTAATACACCAGATGAGGAAGTTTACCTAGAGCACCTATACGAATGGCACCTGTTCGAATGACAACTAGCCTTCTCCACGAAGGGCAAAGCCGTTTAATAACGTATGTACTTTCTATTTTGACGTAATTTATTTTCTTTTGGATTGTCTTCTGTATGATTGATATCGAATCTGTTTGTCATAAAGTACACTGATTTACCTTTTTTGATGGATATATTAACTCGACAAGTTAGATATTTTTAAAGACATGAATATAAAAATCTTACTTCTCAAGTCAATACATTAGTTATCAAGCGTTACATACGCTTAATAACTAATGTATTGAAATCAGTGAACTTTATCCGAGTAGATCATTTGGGGCTTTGAGTGATTTCAGTATGCAAGGTAAATAACTTCATCATATCTAGTGAATGTCGCTTCAGAAACTTTGGGGAATCTTTATCGTACCCTGAAGCTATATCAGACGAGTTAGATATAGATTATTGATAAGTCACACGACACAACACGCTTATAAAAGTTCATAATTTTACCAATCCAACTCTTATAATTAAGAGTTATGATGCTCTTGTAGTGCTTGAGTCATTGTGTGAAAGAAACACACACAATTACTAATTGTTGTCAGAAAAATTATCATGGCATATCCTGCCGTATAACTTACAAGCTTAAAAGAATCCTTCTTTCAGTTTTTTGTATAACTAAATAGGGATGCTTGTGAATGGGTCACGGTTATCGTCAGTTGTCGCTCAGGAACAGTTGGTTTTGTGTTTATTTTACATAAACCATCACTTTCCAGCACTGGGAACTAGCATGTTGCAAAGTAAACATATTTAGAAAACTGATATTAAACAATAACTCAATTTATTTCGTAATACACTTGCGCAAATTTTCTTTTATGTTGAAAATTTTACCAACCTTTTTATTGCTAATTATATGTAATGTAAAGGTAAAATATCATATTTACAAAGGCACAAGAGCAAGACCTAACGAATAGTTATTTTAAAATGAGTGTCAGGGAGAACTAACTCATTGTCCTACGTTTATGTTTACGATTATTGATGGACTCAACAATACAGAAAAAAGCAATTGACACAGACCAGGTAAACTGTATAATAATTTAAAATCCCCGCAGGTCTTATCGGTACTAACAAAAAATCAGCGGATCATTGACGTTCAGACAAATGCCGCAAGTCACTCGGCCGCTCGTATCAAATATATCTCAAGGGGCGAGAAAATTTAAATTCCCATTGCATTCAGATATTCGAATCCCCAGCGTCCTCGTTAAACTGAAACGACCGTTATACTTCCAAGTGACGTAACAACGCTAATTTAACACGCATTCTTTATTATAACTCGTAACGTTAAAACACCAACGGAATTTGGCCAATTAGGAGTAAAGTCGATTACACGCACGCCATAATAAAATCTTTACAATTAGATGCAATACGGGTATTAGATACCTTACATTTATGTTTTGCTTTGAGCTACTCTTTCGAATGCAAAAAAGAATAAAAGAAACAGATATCTTAAAATTGTAACAAACTATTTCATTCATATATTGTTAGTCGGTGTCGCCGGCAAGTTTCAGCTAATTCAGATGGCCATCTTCAGGGCGAGTGTCAACCAATACCGATGCCAAGTATACTCGAACTAACAATATGCGATTAAAACGTTTGTTATAATATTATGTTTTGCGTTACTTTTTAAAATACTAACGAGATGTTTTCTAAAACAACGGCAGATTTTGGCTTATTTGAAGCATAGCCCCGATAATACGTGGAGATGATTCAGCTTAACCGATAAAATAGACAACCATTATAAAATTAATAACAACAATGACTCAGTGTGCAAAATAAATCAAATTACAACGCCCACTATGTGGGGAACAATGAGACAAAATATAGCGTTTAACGTCACAATTACTTTAAGACAATACCGCCGGAGCTAAGCGGAGAAGTTCCGCTCGTCATCAATCAGCTATAGCCTTCCTCGTCTTTACTCGTTACACATAATTAATCACTGAATATAATTAAAATTCCCGATGACAAGGCGCTATCATCGCATTCAAAGGTCTTAAAAGAATATTGAAGGTCTCCAAGCGGCTGAGATGACACTTTTTCTTAATCCTTTGGGATGTCATCTGGTAAAAAATTGCAGCTTATCTCAGTCACTCAAAATAGAACATAACATGATTCTTATTTTTAAATCCAGACATTTAACGAATTAATAAATTATGATCTGGTGGTGATCACGTTTTAGATAACCATTTTCGGTAGATACCTAGGTGATTTACTTACAATAAACTAAGTTTTTTTTATATATAACGTAACAAAATATCTTGAAGTGAATATAATCAATTATTAAAAGTGTAAAATAGACCTTAAGTTATGTTATTATAATTAAAATAAGCCATATTGATGATGCATTTATCATAAGTGCATCATCAATATTTTCCTAATGATTGAGGACCTCTATAAGAAAACTAAGAGATTCCTCAAGTTGCCTAGACAGCTTAGTATATTCCGTAGACCGCGAAGGTGAAGTGGAAGACTCAATACACATTGCGATTCCTGGATACCTCAACATCCGGGTCCATCTAACGCTCCCAAAGCGCGCACTTCACTGGTTTATCGAACTCATTGTAGCGACATAGATTTGAGGCGCCCCGTCGTATAGCGTAATTAGCTAGTGACTCAGCACGGCTTTGTCCGCCCTGCATAGGATCCGCGAACAAACTTGTTTTAATTAATTTCGTGTCTCGAACAAGCCTTCAGCTGATTGTTATCTACTTAGTTGCTGTTAGCGCTCCGGACGCCCCGATAATGAAGCAACAAATTGTTCTAAAGTCAACCTATGATTTTGATATTCGCCAACTTGCGTACGAGTAGTTTGAGTCATGAAATTTAATTAGTTTCTGTGGTTAAGTATTTGAATTGTTGTTTTATTAATTAGAACTATAACATATTATTCGGTAAAATTTACACCTATTAATGAGCGAAAATATGAACCTTTATAATATAGAACTTGCCAGGTAGTAGGACAGTTGCTCAGCTATTGTATTCATATTTGTCTCATTGACAGAAATTAATACTTATTTCTTTAAATTAAAAATTTAAAGTATATTTATAATAGGTTAATTTACAAAAATATTCATATGTTGAGAACTTAATTGCCCTTATAGTCTTCGATAAAAAAGTAGAATAGTTGTATGTAGATGAAAATTATTTTCATTATTAGAATATGACATAGTACGAAAATTAAGTTTTGAGAACGAGCCTTACCTTACTTGCATGAAAGGTACTTTTGTCAGACTATCTCTCTTAATTTTAGTATAATAGTTAGAATATATTATAACTTAATTGTAATTTCTATTAATTAATATATGATAGGCAAACATGTAATTTCTTAAAATTAAATGAATGCAAGAATTCCGCAGCCGCAATTATTTTAATCTACGAAGACTTTTTGTAAGATTGATAACTTCAAGAATGCTTTTTCAAAATTAGGTATAATTTAAAGTAGTTTTATATTTGGTATCAACTACATAACTATTCCACGGCTTTATTCATTCAAATCATAGTATCACTCCATTTGTGGAAGACCTAGCAACAATACACGGTCGGTACTATTTGTCTTTTAAACTACAATTTAAACGTTCTTTTTCATATTTCACTTTCTTCAAGTTTTTCAAATATATGCACGCACACGCCCTAAACACAGTTTGTTATTTTCCTAAACTCACTTTATCGAACATGCAATATTAAAACCTCAATAAATCATCTGCCTTCTTCATCTCCAATAACTCATTTCTTTAACTAAAGCAGTTTATCTACAATCTGCTTTGCGTCATTGACTTATTGCCAACGAGTATTTTATATCTCTGTTGTTGTTTGGCGTTGGTCGCCATGGCTACGGGTGAATTATGGGCCCGTCTTTACGCTGAGCCCCGCATTAGCTAAGGATAGCTATTAATTTCACCACTATTACAATACAACGTGTGCAATCGCACTATTTTATCGCCAATGATTCTCAGAATGCAATATGCGAGTTAACTTGCCGTAGTCATGAAACTGAAATCGTATCTAGTTGTAGATTTATCACTTAATCATGTTCATCGTTTGTGCTTATAACAGTTTTGTTTGAAATTAAGCGAAGTTATCAAAGTAAATACTTAAGTATTGTGTTTAAAGTAAGATCTTAGCTGATAGATAGATATACATAGATAGCTAAAAGATAAATGATTTATAGAATAAACAGTCAGGTGACTGTCTTTTCTATAAAGAGATTGGTCTTCTGATTTTATCTCTTCTTACGTTGTTAGTCGCCAGTAAAAGAAACATACATACATATCTACATAGTATCACGTATTTTTCCTTTGCGGGGTAGACAGAGCCTAGGTCTATAAGACCTTATGGCCACATTTAGCATGTTGGAGGACGTGTAGATGGAAAACGGAATCAAATAGTGATGGGTTGCTAGTAGCATCGCTTGTCGACATGAGTCCGCAGATTTTAGTCCAATCCCTCGATCGGCTTTTACGATCTGCGCGAGAAGAGAAGCAGCTGGCACATTCTACGTTTTTTCTTTTCTCCCAGACCAGCAGTAAAAGAAAAACAAGATTATTCCTTTATTTGAGTAAAAGATAATGGAGGGATAATTTAATCAGTGTTCCACCAACGGCTCTCAAAACAATAATTAGTACCAATTACAACACAAAATTCCCTGTACAATCAAATGGGATGACTCGGTACATATTGAGTGGCCGCACGCGGAGAAGGAATGAAAAAAAGTTCTCCTCTCATCATGACGAGACAAATACTACTATCCTTGTCTTTCACGGGAGTGAGCTTTTATCTGTGAAATGAAAACTATAATGAATGTAATAAAGCAATCATCAGGATTACTGATAAATCTTTTTCTTATCTGTGCAATTTTAATAGCACGTGCTATTATCATTATTATTTCTGTTAACTGTTTGTTAACTGTTTTATATCCTTCTCCTTTAGTTATTTTAGTATGAGACATTATTTTTTCTTCTGTGGTTCGTACGAGTATGTGATTTCATTCTGTTCATTTGAAATAATGTATCTCATATTGTAGAAGCAAAATATGCGTTCCGATGTCCACATAAAATTCTTTAAACAATCATTAGTTTCGGAGCTCCGAGCCCACCTCCCCCACAAGACAAATAAACTGCGGTGACTTTGTTTATTTTTGTATGGCAGTTGAATTGCTTCTTCCAAGAATAGTGGCAACGTCGGTAATCGCTCTGTAAACAGTGCTAGGAAAATTTATAAAGTGGAATTATTGAGGCCAGTAACAGCTGCCAGATTTTCTAATAAAGATGTCTCACGTCACAAAAAAATACTTATTAATTTTGCTCGTTATATCATGCATGACGTTTTCCTGTCATATGATGTGATAAGTTGATGTTTTATGTGTAACTTGTTGTTAGATAAACACGCTGAAGCTTAAATATATCTAATTAAATCTTAAAATTTCAGAGGAGCTTTTTCATAATTCATAGTTTTTACCTGAAATTGTTTGATATACAAATTTAATTTAGTAGAAATATTGACATTCCGGGATATATCACAAACCTGATTCATGTATGTTTTATCTTCATACGAGTAGTTTCAACAATTTAATACCATCAAGAATAAGACAAATTTAGATAAGACAAAGAAATCATACATTGTTGAGAATATGCAGAACAAGCAACGTGAGAGGTTCGTTTCCGCCAAACGGATAAGTAGGCAGCTATAACCAGTAATCGGAACCGGTTTAGTCAATGTGGACTTACGGCCCGGGGAGAGGGCATGCGATATCAAAGCAGGTGTTCCACTATGGGCCCGTGGCCTCAATGAGAATTCCATTGCAAGCCTTAAATAGTTCGACGGAGATTTAGAGCCTACCCATAACTTTGAATCTGAATATTTAAGGGTAAAAAGACGTGAAGTTTCTGTTCGCAAAAGTTGGATAATGATTTTTATATCAGCGTCTTGAACATCTGAAGATGAGCTTGGGGTGGCGTGTTTATAACGTGTGTTTAATATTTTAGCAGCGGCGGCGATCCCTTACCAGCCTGGGTGCTGAATAATGGATGCAACAATAATATGGGAAGCATTGAGGAGACTGTCTCGGTTTGTTCACTGGACGAGATGCATCTTTAAGTATCTAACTTTTTAAACCACAAAACACAGCCTTACAACAAACTTACTTACATACAGTTTAAAGTATTTTAATGTACTTGGGTAGACTTTGTCTTACAGAGTTATGTGTAGACTGTAGATATATACAATTGGAAGGAACACACTAACATGTAGTGGCTTGATCTAACAAAAGTAAATGTCCAATAGTATACAGTGGTAGATACAAGTGCTGTTAACATTTATAATAATTTATTTAGAAATAAAGAGCGGCACAGTATGACAAGAATAAATATTGATGTCAGCGATGCTTTGCTAATCCTCTTATCTCCACAATCAATTCTCATTTGTGGTGTTTGAATATCCTCCTCCGAAAAGGCTTTTATGAGAGGAACATGGGAACGAACACCTGTCGTACTCTGCATTTTAGAATAGCGTCTGTCTGACGTTTGAATGTATTCATCTATTAGGTACTAGAGAAAACCAAACGATTAATTTCAAATATTTTTTTAAAAATTGTAGAATAAGTATTATTATAGTTATAAAGGGGTCGTTGCAAAGATATATGGGGAACTGACTACATCATGTAAAGCATCCCTTAATCCCCCACATCATGTAAACCAGCCTAAAATTAGTGGTTTCATACATTCATCGACGACCTTATGGTAAATTCATTCATGGTATTTAAATATATAAATATATAAAATGCACAGATTTTGATAAAAATAACCGAATTAGTGATGAAATTGCAACTGTCGTGACATATCCACGAATGACAAATAGCATAAAATTGACAAGTTTGTTCGACTAGTTTGACGTTGACTTCGTCGATCATTTGGTAGTATCGATTCCCGGTATGATTGCGATGGAAGTTCAAGTCTGCTGAATATTTTTGTTCGCGGTGAACAGCTGGGTAATAAGTGATCTGTTTCAATTATAATTTATGTATTTATTCTATAACAATTGAAGCAAGTTGTACTGTACTAATAAAATGAAAAGATTTTAAACATGTAATACAATTTTAAGAACGTAGGGGGCCATGACAGTGTCACCATTGAGTATATTTAGCTCGATAATCAAGTAAACCTTAGTAGGTTTACTGTTATAGTTAATAAAAGTAAAATTTCAGGTTATTTTGTGGTGTCATTTGATTTTTAATATTTTTACTGTTCTTTTGTCTGGTGCTTATGATCTGGCCGGATTTGCAATATGTCTTTTGTATCGATTGAATAAGTATCATTTCTGGCAGACACCTAGTGTAGTCAGTGTAGTTATTGACTGACATATATAAAAAAGTATTGGTTAAAAAAAATTGAAGTTTTTTTTTTATGTATAATTACCAATCCAATTTCATTAATATCGGCTCAGTAGTTTAGTTTAAGTCGGTTTTTTTGTTGTTGAAAGATTATCGTTTATCATATTCATGATTATAAAAGTCACATCCGTCATTACTAGGCGACTTCTCAAAAACATCCTCCAAAGCGAAAAACCTCATTACTGAGTCGCTTTAATACAACAAAAAACTACAAATATCCTGCTTTAAAAAAAACTTAGCGTAAAGATACCAGAACTTTCATTTCTGTGGTAATAACGACTTGTTATGTCTTTCCAAGCTTTATTTGCATAGTAAGCGAGTGGTTTAGTGCTGTTTTAATATAAGGAACTAATGTGTAGGTAGAGAGCCATGCGGAACTGGTTATCTTGCTCGGTACTGTTACCATGTAATAGTTTTACTGGAGTTAAGGCAACCAAATAACTTCATTTAGAAATTGTTTAGATAGAAGATCAAAATACTATCAAATTGATTTGTATAATATCTCGTTATACGTTTTATATTAGAATTGTTAGTTTTGTTATTCGTATCTATCATCCCATGGGACACAGGCGTGATATTATGTAAGTATGTATGTTTTGTAAGTTTCGAAGAAATGTTGTAATTCTAAATTCTACAAAGTACTTTATATCTTTATCCATCTAATATATCTTTATTAAAGAAAGTGGCTACTCCTAACAAATAATTAACGTAAATAGGGGGACCCAAAATTGAAAGAATGTACATACTTTCTTTAATAAAGTAAATTTTCTATTTTAAACTCCGATTATGGTATTATTAAGTTTTAAGAACTAAAAATTAACGAAAATCCTCATTTCCAAGGCTACATTAAATAATTTATCAAGGGTATATCGCGTATTTGCATAGGGGTGCAGCAGAATGCGTTTAATTCGTTAATAAATCAGGCTGTGGGGAGGTACGGGTTCATTAGACAGATCGCCCGAGGCCTTCCGGGGTGTTGTGCCCACTCCATCCGTCGTCCTTCTGTTACTTGATGCATTTCATTTGACAAGAGCATACATGGCTACAAATTATTCATAACAATACTTAATTGGAATTTCTTCGTCCTCTGCCCAGACAGACTCGGCTCTTTTCTCGAGGTCAGTATTTTCTATCCTTCTTTTCCATTTAGCACAGTCACAATTACAGCTAATACAGACTGTGCAACGTAAAGTGGGACCTTATATTTAAGTAGCTTAGTTTTTTTAGACATTATCATTTATCAACTATGTGTCTGCCAACCCAAAACGACCTATTTAAATTAAATCTTTGAACTATACAAATACTTAATACCCATTTCAATGTTAATAATGATTTAAAATCAGTGTTATAATTGAGTCTTCTTGAACATGCAATGTTATTAAATCTGTAGGCACACGATTCGTAAATGTTGTTATCTATTATTAAAATTTAGCCGTATCTAAATGGGAATCTTACCTGAAATAAGTAATTAATTGACTCTCATAACTTGAGCTTATCGCTGGCATAAATTAAGGTAGATTCGCGGGCGGCGGTCCACGCACGCGGCGAAACTTTTAATTGCATTGAGCTCAATCACTCGCTGAGTTGTGAACACCTAGAGATCACTCTTCCCTTATTACCCTATCGGATATTAGTCCTTTCAGCTTGAATAAGGGATAATTTTTTCGCTTGTGATTAATTGGGTTTCGGGTTGTGGCTAAAAAGTATTTTATTATTACCTCTCTTATCATTATAGAATTTATGCGACTTAAACGATAAAGCTTACAATGAGCAGTTTAGTTTTACGTAGGTATATGTATAATATAATCTTTATACGTTTATGCAGAATTTTTATGTTTTTCTTTGTGATTTTGACCTATGTATACAAGAATATTCAATTTAAAAAGAAGCATTGTACAAAATTTATTTCAAATTAAGCTATTGTCGTTACCAAGCGGAAAGAACATGTACCCGAAAAAAATATTTGGAGTCCGAAAACGGGGGACTAAATGAATTAATTAGAATTTTAAAATTAAAATTGTCACCGTGTATCCGTTGTCTGGCCAGCACAAACACAATACAATGGAAGCCAGGACCGGACGAGAGGTCTCATTAATTTAGATGATTGTACAATTATCTAAATATAAGCAGAGACGCCCACGCGGAGGCACACCCCGGAGGGGGAGGGGGCACTCGTTTTAATTAAACCGGCGATGAAATGAAGTGGTCCGTATAATAAATATTGCTTAGATATGTTTTAAATTAATTTCAACCCGTCTTATTACGATTCGTGTCTAATTATCGTAGTTCTTTATTAGAACCATGCAGCTCACATCTGCTTCATTTTCTTTATTGTTTTGACCAAGGTTATAACATTCTATTACAACGTACATTTTAATTTCGATTAAGTACTTTATTTTCATAAAGTTATCGGAATGATTATTGAATATTGATTATCTCAATCCGTGCAAGAAATTCTTCATCTTGAATTTTCTTTGATTGGCAAATGCAAACTCGTTGATAATTATAAACTTTATTTATTTAAATGCAAAAGATCACATTTATCTCGTCCCTTTGTAATTCAAATTAAATGTCATTGGAATAAATAAATTGGTTTACAGCGATATTACCAACCCCAGCATGACGGAAAGCCGCGCAAGGGTTGTGCGCCTCTCCTCTTCTCTATTTGTTTTTCGTTAAAGCTTTAATTAAAAGTGTAGGTTTATTTTAAAGAAAATTGACGTTCGAAGTACATAAATCTCCGATGGTTTAATTATTCTCTTAGTAATTGAATTCCCCCTCATGACGAAATAATTGGAGTAGTGCTCACGAAAAGACGGCTATTAATTAATAAATTTGGATTCTTTTGGGACGTATATTAATACCATTCAGTTACTTTAACGATATACCTATTTGCGATTGACCCAGCAAATATTAATTAATTATCATACACTGTAATATGTAGGACATCAACACTTTTTCGATTTCTGTTATTGTTCCTGTCCCACTTTCTTCATTAATTACTTCTTATTTAATCGTAGGTATCTGTCAATTTATCTTTCTTGTCATAAATTCTTTCATCTTCATCTCTTTTATTATGATTGTTTCGAATACCTAATTCATTTGGGTTTATAACTCCCAATGTTATTTTTATAATATTAGTTCCGCTTTCTAGGTAGTTGTCTACTTATCATAAGTTGACAAAAAGGTGCTAAGTTCAAAGCAAGCCGACAGACTATTTCCTTTCACTCTTTGTTAATGTTCATTGCAGTTTCAAGTTTAACAAAGAACTTTTAAGATTGCAAATAAAACAGTCGTAAAAGCACGTGGACATAATTTCTAACCGGTAAATATTTACCTTCAATACTGTTTCCGGCAACTTCTAAATGTGCAACTGTGCCTGTTCTGGTAGATGAAGCATTATTGTCATCATGAATGACATATCACGTCAATGTTTATTATATTTCAGATTGTTTACAAACATGCTGCATTGCAGGCGCTAGACGGTTATGGCGCGCTCTGTTAGTTTCATGCATCAAACGAGTCTTCCAAATAATTACCTAAAGGCTCTGTCCTCTGGGGCCTGTGAGCCGCGCGTCCAGGCTGCTGCTCGAGGGACCGGCGGTCTCCGGACCGGCACGATACACCGAACAAAAAACTCAACAATAACAAAAAACACAACCAACGTATAAACTCAATTAACTACACGGCCGCATACAGTCTCTTAACCTTTAAGTTCAACAGGATAAAAGACTGGTCACATAAAACTTCCTTGCAAAACTTTAAAACAAAACCTGTATAGAGAACTTCGAAAAAAGTAGTAACGTAATGCGGGGAGCGACGACACTTCCCCTTCGGCGTTTCGGTCGCGACTGAGGAGCCACGCGGTCGCGCGCGGGACGCGGGGGCTGGGACAAGCAGGGGGCGCTGGCCCCGCGCCTCCGCCGTATTATTTGATTAATTCGCCTCCCCTTGTATACTCGGCGAGTCGTTACGACGACGACGTTAAGTTTTTAAATTTCAGTAAGAGGTCGCAACCTTCACCTACTCCTGAATACTTTAATTGAATTAATTAAGATCGATTGACGCCAACAAAGATTAGACGCTAAGCAGCCAGCGAAGAAGTCCCGTCCCGTTCCCGTAGCGGTCTTGGTTAATTACGCGGCTGCGGTGCTCGCAGGAAAAATCCCGACTTGAAATAATGAATATTACCAAGAAACGTTAGTGCCGCTAATTGGGGTGCATTTGCATACAGAAATAAAATAAGTCGGAGTGAGTTATTTTGACGAAGTCAGATGTCTGTACGTCAGGATAAAAACGTGTAAGGGGGTCTGCCGGGGTCTTGCTAATTGGTCTCCGCATGTTCCGTGATACGAAATTTACGGCTCCGGTGGCTTATTTACGATAGGACTTCAGCAAAATGTTCTGTTCCATAATAAACACACGTCCCATTACAAGTGGGCCTATGGAACTTAATACCCGTGACGTAGGTAATTAAAAACAACGTAATGGCACTGTAACTCGTAAATATCGAATTACCAATTAAGTTCACAAAAGCTGATAATTAGAAGCTGGCTATTGAACTCAATCCGTAGTTCATTCTTCACGATATTCCCACGGCGAGGCCGACAACGACTAATAATGAACGACCACACTATGAAACCCAAAGGAATAAGCCACTAACACAACTCCACCTGTACCCACATATAAGAAGTTTATTCTGTTTTCAACATATTATAGACGACTGAAAATATATAGAACTAGAACACATCACATTATCAATAATATTATTGTGATGAATCTTCAAATTGAAAAATGAAGAGCGCGAATAACAATGCTAATATATGTATAAAAGGAATGTGTGGAATAATAAGAATGGGAAAATAATAATAAATCAGCAAATTTCCGTAGGATAGAGTATAATGAAGAAGGATAATCACAATATTAGAAAAGAGTAATTTCGTAAATTCTGATTCGTATTTTAGGTGCATTTGACAGTAGTGAATGTAATTACACATGAAGAAAGTCCTAGACGAAATAAAGAATATAAAGATGGTTAAAATTTAAAAACAATTATAGAAAGATGGTTTCAGAGGGAGGGAAAGTAAAAAGAAATAAGAGCACATGGAGTACAGTGGTGGAGTATACTTTGCCAATAAGACAAATATAGAGACAGAATTTCAGGCAGAGAGAAAGGAATAAGTGACACTAACTCTAAGATAAAAATGTCAAAAACTGTGACGATATACATTTTCTTGACTATATTTATACACCATAAATTAAATTTTGAATTCCCTATAGAATGTTGCATATAATCCAGTATTTTATAAAGATAACCCTTGTTCCCCATAGTTATTGTATCATGTAGTTTTAATGATCCATTAATTAGCCTAGGAACTAGTTAGTGAGGTATTAATTAAGGTTCCATGTTGGACAATGCGTTTCAATGCGGATAATTAAATATATTTAATCGTTAATAGGCTCATCCTAAAAAATGTAGCACGAACCTGCCTGATGCAGTTTACGCGTTCAGTTGTATTTTTTTAATGAATTAATAAATAATAGTTAAATCTTAAGCGAGATACAAAAGTATTTTTAGGTTGAAACAACAACAGATGTCAGCCTATTAAAGTGAAGGCTGGAGTTAAAATAGTTTTGCATTAATATGTAGTAAATAAGAATAGATAAAATTATAGTCACGGGATTTTGAGTTGTGGGTCTGTGGTTAGCTAGTTTTGAAAGAAAGAAAGAAAAAACGTTTATTTAGTATACATTTGATTATAACTAATTTTTACAAGCGTTTTAATGCAACTTCGTCTTACCCTTAGGAACTTGCAAAATTATGGGTTTATTTAGGCCATGATAAACCAGAATTTTGTATCCACAATTTATCAAAAATTCTGAGGCTGAGTTACTTTATAAATACCAACTTGCAAAATTCTAAACATTTGCATTTTAAAGATTAGTTATTTTATCCAGAAATTAATAGATTAGTAAAAAGAACTAGGTGTCTACTACTCATCTTCACAATGCATTGCTTAAAAAATCGATTTACCTACTTCATGCGCAGCTAATATCACAGCTTAAATTAATTTAATTTCGTTAAGAAATATAATAATAACTTAAAGTTAGTACCGTAATCCCATTTTAGTTTTCGTAGTGCAGAGATAATGTGTAAGAGGGCTGAGTGATCTCGCTCCGAAATTAATCTTTGTTTAAAAGTTAATGGGGCTTATTAATCATGGGTATTAAGTCTATAATATAGTGTGGTAATCGGTGACTCAAATCCGAAGCCATCGTACACTTTATAAGATACGAAATCATATTGAAGAAAAATACTACTTTTTCATTTGTGCTTTTGTGCGTCAAACCTTAAAGGTCGGATAGACAGGAAGTAGGTGTAATACAGAATGAGAAGACGTTTATTATCCGAGCCCTTCAGGCACATAGAGACCAAGACTGGACTGAGTTTCTTTCGGCGTATTCTTCTCAGCAGTGGTCATTCCGAAACGCTAGTAGTTTTTCGATTTTACAAACATAAAAGAAAGAAAAATAAACAACAGAAACATATGACGTTCAAAAAGCGATACAAGTATCCTATTTTGAATAAAAATTATACATTTTAATTTTTTTCATTTTCCTCTTTTCATGGTTCAATACCCAAAAGGTAAAAACTCCTACCCCTATTACTAAGGCTCCGCTGCCCGTCCGTCCATCCATCCGTCTGTCACAGGACTGTAGCTTTTACTCGTAAAGTATAATAGTGAGATGCTTGCATTTTTCATAGGATGTGCATATTGTGCATATTATGTATTGCCGCTATACCAAACAAATAATAAATATAGATAATTAATGGGGTTGCTTATAAAAAATCAACTTAATCATCAATCCACTAAGCATTCTAGCCTAGCTAAGACAGTGTCTTTTCGTTTGTCAGAAGATATCGAGGCTTTTATTACGAAAACAAATGCACCGTTACCCAACCTGTTCTATACAATTTCATTAGATCGATCTTCCGGATTGGTTATTTTCGTCCTTATTGCAATGTAGTAAAGGTGCTAGGATAGACTATAGCAGGATTAGATTAAAGGCAGGTGAATGCTTGTTATTAGAGGCTTTAATGTGATGCGTGAATGTTAAGTAATTAGATTTTTTCAATGTGTTCCAATACATTTTATAATCCATTACAAT
The DNA here is from genome assembly GCA_947532085.1 of Elegia similella. Classification (NCBI taxonomy): domain Eukaryota; kingdom Metazoa; phylum Arthropoda; class Insecta; order Lepidoptera; family Pyralidae; genus Elegia; species Elegia similella. The sequence goes on from OX383928.1 coordinate 10,020,040, forward strand.
GTAACTTTTATATTTGATATCGTATGCTTTTATATCTAATGTTATTCAATGTTATTACATCTTTCTAACCTTTTACTATTACTACCTACCTACATTTGATAGTTATATTTAATACATATATTTAACAGTACTTAACAGTACACTTACTGTTCCGGCGAACTTCAGCTATAAAATGAAAACTAACCTATCTTTTAAGTTGGACCAAATTACAGATAGTTTTTGATCAACATCGGTTCAGTAGTTACAGGGTGTGCCCCAAACATACATCGCGACACGAGATTATATATATATATATAAAGATGTATAATTTATATGGAAGATTGATTATGATTAAGATCTTACATTTACAAGGAAAGTATTTTTAAAAGTATATCAGAATGTCTATAAAATAGTTATTTTTCTCTCTACTCTATAAAAAACAATCAGGTACCATGAAACAAATTAATACGTCACAGTGAAATGTGAAAACAAGGGTACAATTAAGGCGATGGCACACTGCACCGCTGCAGTTAAGGGTGGGCTTCACAATACGCCAAATGACGGCCACCCGGTACGCAAATGAAGAATATTGTCGGACCCTGTGAATGCTCCTTAATGACGCCTGCTAGAGATGTCTCCCACACGGCCCGATTGTCAACTGTTAATAATCTACGTCATTGTTGATTTAACGAATAGCATGTGTGTATCGTTGGATTCGTAGGTATTTTAGTGTGGAATGTATCTTGTTAAACAATGAACAAAAGCGTTTAAATAGGCTGATATTGTTGGAACTAAGTTCCTTAACGCAAATGCAATTAGTTTAATTTGCACGGAATTGGTGATGTTTTTATATGCGCAACCACGCAATCGAAACATGGGCCGTACTTCAGTCCCTCCAGCGATGCCGCATCGACCATCGGTATATCGAAGTGTTGAAGTGCTTATACAGAAACGCCACCATGTCAGTTCGAGTACAGGAGCAGAGCACGAAGGCTATACCATTACAGAGAGGCGTGAGACAGGGAGACGTGATATCTCCGAAACTGTTCATGGCTGCTCTGGAGGATGCCTTCAAGCTCCTGGAATGGGAAGGACTTGGCATCAACATCAACGGCGAGTATATCACTCACCTTCGATTTGCTGATGACATCGTCGTTATGGCGGAGTCGCTGGAGGACTTAAGTACCATGCTCAATGACCTTAATGGAGTTTCCCAACAGGTGGGCCTTACAATGAACATGGACAAGACGAAAATAATGTCGAATGTCCATGTTGTGCCTTCACCGGTATTTGTTGGGAACTCCGTCCTTGAAGCTGTGGACCAATATGTCTACTTGGGTCAATTGATCCAGGTTGGCAGTTCCAGCTTCGAGGACGAAGTGTTACGACGAATCCGACTCGGTTGGGCAGCGTTCGGGAAGCTCCGCCATGTCTTCTCGTCCAAAATACCTCAGTGCCTAAAGACGAAAGTCTATAATCAATGTGTGTTACCAGTGATGACTTACGGGTCCGAAACGTGGTTCCTTACTATGGGCCTCATAAGAAAGCTCAAGGTCGCTCAAAGAGCTATGGAGAGGGCTATGCTCGGTGTTTCTCTGCGAGATCGAATCAGAAATGAGGAGATCCGTTGAAGAACAAAGGTCACCGACATAGCTCAGCGGATTAGCTCTTCGAAGTGGCAGTGGGCGGGGCACATAGCGCGCAGAACCGATGGCCGATGGGGCAGAAAGGTTCTCGAATGGCGACCACGCACCGGCAAGCGCAGCGTCGGACACCCACCGACCAGATGGTCGGACGACCTGACTAAGGTCGCAGGAAGACGCTGGATGCAGGCCGCTTCCAACCGGTCGTATTGGAAATCCTTGGGAGAGGCCTATGTCCAGCAGTGGACTTCTTGCGGATGATATGATGATGATGATGATGAACCACGCAATAAGTACATACGTACAGAAGCCGCACTCTGCAAAGGTTTAAAGAAATATCAACTCAATGTAGTTAGGCAAAACGGTGTAATTTAGCTCACGTCAGAACGCAGCACCTTTTAGTTTAGATACATACAGCAAGCCAATTTTATATTAATAGCTCTGAACATACGATTCATAATTCGTTGAAGTCGGTGAATACATATGACCAAACGCACGTCGCGTACCGGATTTGTTTGGTTTTCACCATCGAAGGGGTGGCTGTGCGTAGACCTACTCGACGTCCTAGACAGAAGGCATGCGCCTAACTAACACAAATTGGGTCGTGAAGTTATTCTCTACATTACGTAGTTGCGCCAGGCCTGTCTCACTCTCACTCCCGGTATTGGTATCGAAAACATACCTGTATGTTTTCGATCGGTATTGGTATCGAAAACATACCGAGTGTTCGAACCCCATATTAAACACTGTAATTTTTGGCAACTCTTATTCTAAGCTTTTTTCTTTCAAGCTCTTAGTTAGTATGGTTCTTTACAGCATGACCATAAACACTTTTCTAATAGGTTTAAGGTGTACAACCAAGATACGTTTTGCATCTTAAATCTATAATGTACGATATTGTACACCTCTTTAAAAAGTTGTACGGTTTCTGTATTTGAAATTTTTAATGTCCCGCAGGAAAGCATGCTTCCTAGCACCGCCAAGCTAAACCGTTTTTTAATAAAACTTCTATAGAGGCAAATTTTTAATATCAAAACAAAACACGGGTAGGAGATACAGTAACTTATCTATAAATGTTGAGGATAAATATCACATATGAAAATTATAATATTCATAATGTCGTATAAATTATTAAAATGTACATTGTTATCTTGACGGAAAAAGTATTTATTTTTGTCTCTTTGTATTTTATTTTAAATAGTAATACAATATAATAGTAAGCACTATATATTTTCAAAGCGTTGATGTCAAGTAACAACAAGTCAGGCTGTCTGGCTGGCAGGCAGCAAGTCTGGCACCTAGCAATAGCAATATCAGATAATAATTAATTATGTATTGAACATCTTGTCAAAATTGTAGTCAATTTTAAAATACCTTTTAGAGTTCCGTACCCGAAGGGTCTTAAGAAACAAAGCCTCCGTCCGTCCATCCGCCCGAAATCCGTGCTGTATCTATTGAGCTATAATAGGAAGAGACTTCAAATTCCTTAAGAGAAGATACAAGAAACGTGGTTTTTGTCCATAAACTATTGTACGGTGGTACAGATATAGAACCGTTGCTTTATGTGCTCACACTTTTTTTCTTTGTGATAATATTTAAAAAAAATTGCCGTTCTTAGCCCTTAATGTAAAAGGAATAATATTTATTAATCTACCTCAAGACGACATAAGATTGGTGGTATAAGTTTGACCGCTAAGTGTGGGGTATTTGTGTGTGTGCCTGTCTGTGTGGCTGTTCTTAAACGGGAGAACTGATGATTGGCCGATGGGGCAGAAGGGTTCTCGAATGGCGACCACGTACCGGCAAGCGCAGCGTCGAACACCCACCGACCCGAATCCCGATGGTCGGATGACCTGACTAAGGTCGCAGGGAGACACTGGATGCAGACCGCTTCCAACCAGTGGTATTGGAAATCCTTGGGGGAGGCCTATGTCCAGCTGTGGACTTCTTTCGGCTGATATGATGATGAATCGGTCCAGTTGTTTAAAAATAGAGGAGTATTTTTTATCATATACCTAAGTCGAAAATATTTCTTTTTTTAATTTAGTTCTAGACAAATATAATAAACTCAAAACTTTTAGAACGACTAAAAAAATAATTCCTTAATAGAAATTATACATCATTAGCAAGTGCTAAAGCTATATTTTATGTTCAAAATATTCGAAGGCGAACGAAATTTCATAAATGTAACCTAAGGTATCAAACATTTGCCTATAAACGTCGTCATTTCTCAGCTACAAATTAAACTCTTCTATAGTGAGAATTTCTGCAGCTTCAAACTGCTCTAATTTTTATTACATTCGTCTAGAAATGGTGACTTTTCATAGAACGCTGTAAAACTCGAGCTTACAGCGCGATATTACTTTCGTTCCGTTATAAGCACACCCGATTATTATGACGAACAATGATAATGACTAGTACTAAATGTCGAAGATGTTATATTTCACGGTGTTGCAGATTGTGATAAAATCTGATTTGAGTATGATTTTCTCAAATCATTATAACATAATTAACTTTTTTAGCCGAAAGTGGAGTAGCAGAGACGAAAGTATATGCGTTTTACCAGTGCTGACTTATAGGATCCAATTTGGAGTGTGCACGAAAGCGCTCTTTGAGCTAGTTGAACCCTCACCATTCCTCCATCGGACTACGAGGCACAGACAGAAATTTCACCCTTTTATCGTTGGAATACCAAAGAGTGGAACGAAACGCTTTGACAGTTCCTTTTTGGTTCGAGTAGCTAAGGTGTGGAATGAACTGCCTGCGTCTATATTCCCAGACAAGTACAGTCCCGGGACATTAAAAAATAGAATAAATGGGTATCTCTTGGATAGGCATGTAACATCCTCGTCTTCATCGTCACTTACCATCAGGTGAGATGGGAGACAAATGCCTAATCTAACATTTAGTGTCGTTTCTTCTAATTTAACACTCTCTAATGTAGTTGTCGACTATGTACCAGATCTAAGTCACCATGCTTTTATTTCGTGTGATTTAAATATTAAAAAACCCAAGTGTCTACCAAGATCATTTAGTTACAGGCCCTTTAAAGATATAAACCTCGATCAGTTTAATAAAGATATAATTTCTATATCATGGAATGATTTGCAAAACAAAGATATAAATACTATGGTTCAGACGTTTAGCTCATATATTATAAATCTTTTCAATATCCATGCTCCCTTAAAGCGCGTCCGTATTAAAGATCATTCACATCCCTGGATAACATACACTATTAAAGAGATGATGAAACTACGAGATAAAGCCCACGCTAGAAGTAGAGCTACTCAGTTAGATTCACATAAAAAATATTACAAAGATTTGAAATTCATTGTTACTGTGGCGCTTTTTAGGGAAAAGTCGGCATTTTTCAAACAGAATATTGATAAACACCTTGTTGATTTCAAAAAGACCAATCACACCTTGTTGATTTCAAAAAGAAAGAGTTAGAACTACCGCCTCATTTAAACAAACCAGATAGTATTAATCAGCATTTTCTGACAATTCCCGGTAATGAAGTAGTTGATACATCCTTACTTAATGATTTCAAGACAAAAAGGTATAGTTCTGCTACTTTCACTTTACAACCTGTAAGCGAAACTGATGTTTCAAATGTAATTAAATCTATAAAATCTAACGCGCAGGGTGCTGATAATATAACATTAAATATGATTATGCTCACATTACCACATACCATGTCTATAATTACTGCTATTGTAAATAAATGTATAACAACTGGAGTATTCCCTGATTCATGGAAAAAAGCTATTGTAAGGCCAATCCCGAAAGCAAAAAATGTAAATCATTTTAAAGATCTACGACCGATTAGCATTATTCCGTTTCTATCAAAGTAATAGAATTTAGAAAAAAGTGTCAGTTTACAAGTTACTCAGTATTTAGAAACCAATAATATTCTTCCTAGGAAGCAATCTGGATTTAGAAGGGCACATAGTACAGCCACTGCATTAATGGACGTTGTAGATGGTATTTTAGAAGCTCGAGATAAAGGTAATGCTACAATAGTTGCCTTGCTAGATTTTACACGTGCCTTCGACACCATCAACATAGCACTCCTTTTAGCTAAGCTTCAATTCTACGGTTTTGACCAAAACGCCTTACAATGGTTTACCAGTTACTTACGCATGTTTCAACGTACTGAGATCTTCCAGATCTCAGTACGTTGAAACATGCGACGATCATGGTAATGTTTCCATTTCTGTAACATGTTTGGTAGAGAGGGGAGTGCCACAAGGCTCAATTTTGGGACCCATTCTTTTTATCATGTATACGTCGGATATAATTAATTCAATAAAAAATTTGTAACTATCATCTCTACGCTGATGACTTACAGATTTATATATCATCTAAACCTGATGAGGCGAACACAGATGCAGCCGTAACAAAGCTAAACCGGGATCTCAATCGTATTTCGCATTGGTGTGATGATAATAATCAAGTTAAAAACCCCGACAAGACTAAATTCATGCTGTTTGGTTCTACACATTCAATTAACAATGTTATACCTCAAAGGCCACAACTCTTTATAGCTGGCAACCGTATCGAACAAGTATCGCAGGCACGTAATCTTGGTCTTGTAATGGACGAAAAATTGCATTTTGAAGAACATGTGTCAAACATCATGCGCAACTGTTTTTACAGACTTAAAGTTCTGTACGGTGTGCGAGACCATCTAAGTGTAGACATGAGGATTCAGCTTTGTGAAGCTTTAGTTTTATCAAAACTTACCTACGCAGATACTGTCTTTGGTGATTGCTTGCTTGCGCGAACAAAAAAAAATGATACAGCGCATACAAAACGCGTGTGCTCAGTTCTGTTTCGCTATTCCACCCCGTAGCCATGTTACCCCCTTCTTAAACCAAAATGGTCTTTTAAGTATGGCATCCCGTCGAAAATTACATTTTGCTTCGCTTCTTTTTGGTATTTTGAAAACAAAAGAGCCGTCTTATCTCTATAAAAAGTTAAAAGTATCACAGCGTAATACTAGGATCAATACAGAGAGTATTGATCCTAGTATTACGCTGCTAATTTGTCCTAAACACAGAACTGCTGCATTTCGTGGCAGCTTTCGTTATGCTGCCACGAAGTGCTGGAACGATCTCCCACCACCGATTAAGTCATCAAGCTCTATTTGTACTTTTAAGAAAAACTATATGAGACATCTTCTGAACACCCAAATGATTAACCAACAGTAGTTCTGTGTTTCTATTTGTCACCTACTTTTTTATGTATTTAAGTATATATTGCTATCTATAAATACTTTTCTTCGAACAAATCTCTATAAAAGTAGAACCGCAACATAGTAAATACCTATTTTAAGCTACAATACGTCCAGCAGCGTCAATTCTCCTTTTTGTTTTTATTTTTATGTTTTATTTTTTTTATTTTTACTGCTTAATTTTATGAACAGGTGTCACGGAAGACCAGCGGCGTGATGTTACTCAGGTACATCACCGCCTAATGCTGAGTGACCCCTTTTGGTGCCTTGTAAAATATTAGAAATAAGTATTGTCTGTTTAATTTGGTTCCAAATAAATTATTTTTCTTTCTTTCTTTCTCTTTCTTAAAAAAAACACAGGTCTAAAACGCGGTCCCTTACTATGGGCCTATAAGAAAGTTCAAGGTCGCTCAAAGGGCTATGCTGGGATTGCTCGGTGTCTCTTTGTGAGATCGAAACAGGAACGAGGAAATCTAATATTAGAACAAAGGTCAACGACATAGAATCAGTGGATTAACTCTTTGATGTGGCAGTGGGCGGGACACATAGCGCGTAAAACTGATAACCGATGGGGCTCTATTAGAAAAGTTCTCGAATGGCGACCACGTACCGGCAATCGCAGCGTTAGACACCCAACAAGGTGGTCGCACGTCCTAACGCAGGGAGGCGCTGGATGCATGCCGCTTCCAACCGGTCGGAGGAAAGAAATTCCTAGGGGGAGGCTTATGTCCAGCAGTAGACTTCTTGCAGCTGAGATGATGATGATGATGACTTTTTTAACCACTTTATTATAAGGCAAAATCATTTAATTTCCAAATTCATCTTCAAAATGAACTAATTGTTTGTTCTATAATTAATCAGCTTCGTTATTTTTCACATTACTCTCAAAATAAAACGAAAGCGTTTCCGAGAACTTAGTACGAGAGTTTACAGCACGTATTACTTTCACTTTAAGCTCATTTAATATTTTACTTATTATGATGAACAATGAGGGCTACATGTAGAAAACGTTTATTGCACAGTGCTGCCACTTTATTATCTCACTTTAAACGTTAAAAGTCTTTACTCTACAGTTACTATAAACTTATTTTCATACTTTTTATCATCTATTAAGTTCTAAGTATGTCGTAGATTGTAAGTTGACGTCATTTGGAGAAAATGCGCTGTGCAGTTTGTTGCCGCTTCTTCTGCACTCCGCTTTGGAAGCGACGTAAACTTAGCTGTAAGTTATTGACGTCAACATTGTAAATAATAATGTGTAATCTGAGTTAAAGTTCACAAATTATATTTAAAATATCTTATGAATAAAATATTTGACTATTGACATCATAACAGCTATTAAGGATCTTCGTTCTCCCAGGTGACGACACTGTGACGATAGGAATTCTTCACCACCATTGTCAAAATCCACCTATCGTAAAATGATGATCATTACTAATATTATAAATGCGAAAGTAAGTTTGTTTGTGTGTTTATTTGTTTGTTTGTTTGTTACGCTTTCACGCCGTAACTACTAAACCGATCATCATGAAATTTTGCATACAAGTTCTCTGGAGTACCTACGGAGAAGGACATAGGCTACCTTTTATCCCGGGAAAAAGTACTATTCCCGAGGGATGGACTTTGACGCGGGCAGAGCCGCGGGCGTATGCTAGTATAACATAATTGGTGGATTTTGACAGCTGTTGTCAAAAATACCTATCGTACAGTGCCGCCATATGATAAAAAATTATGATGAAAAAAAATCGACTCCAAAAACGCTCACTACTTCGCTCCTGTGTTTGTTAAATCATTAAGATACAATCCATTCAAATAAGCTGCATTTTAAACAGAGAAACAGAACATACAGACATGCAGAAAAAAGCTTATAACACGATATGCCTGTTAACAAAGTAACTTACTCCATGACCAACCCTTACAGATTTATTGTTAGTATTGATTTTGCATATATTACTTTGCGTTTCTTTAACAGTAGAGAAATGGTAAATTCCAAATAGCTCGTCAGTGATGTTTATAAATTGGCATCTATCGTGGACAAGTGCCAAACGCCCGGAAAGTACACTCGAAATGCGTGGCCCCACCGACATTTTTCATATTTTAATTGACGTTAGTTATTCATAAAACCAATATATTACAACTTGTTAAGTCAATGTTAGTTGCTGACGTAAAACCATTCGAAAAAGAAAAATATGTTTCTTTTAAATCTAAAAATATGTATCTTATCCGTTAATTAGCACAAAATAAAGCTGCCCAGAATACGAAATTGCAAAGCGCTACCTAATTAATTTAATTAGGCTATAATTATGCAATCAAAGTCGAACAACCAAAACCAATTAAGAAATAAAAACTGGCTGCTTAAACTTACTTGTACGACTTTACCTTAAATATGTCGCTAAGAAGCAGGTGCAAGATATACAATGCGTCGTTTGACCCAGACCTTAGCGTGCTCGCTGCACAAAGCCGGCGATGACGCGCCCTGACCCCGGGCCCCCGATGCCCCATGCAGCTGCACTCGTGGCAGGACTGGCTTTACCATTCCATAATTTAATATCGGTTTAATTGTAAGAGTATTTTTTAATTAAGTGAAAGTCACCTTTTTGTGCTAATTTCTGATAAATTTGCTTTTGTGATAATAAAATTGATTTTATGTGACTTTGAGTTTATCGTAAATTGAATAAAATAGAATCAACATTTTGGATCATAATTAAGGTCTGTATTGCAAGTACGTAAACTGCGTGAAATTACCTGAAACGAAACACAAAGCAGCAATCGGCTACACAAAGGGAACCTGAATGTCCGTGCATTGAACCTAACCAACCGCGAGGAACCGACCATTCAATCGGCAATCTCAGGTAAGCAAGTAAGCACCACAATTTAAAATCGCACTAATCCGTGTTCGAGGCATGATAAGAAGGTTGCAAGGCGCGCCTCGGCGTGGCGTGGCATCGAACGAGCGCATTACCTTCGATTGTAGGAGCGAGCGCGGCCTAATTGCCGGCATTGTGGCGGCATGCAGATGTGAATGGGCTTTGATTTGGGCCGGAGCGGGGTAGGGGCCAGGGGACAAATCGCTCGTTACGCTTGCAGGTAAACTTTCATTGAGCGTCGGAAGGCGTCGGACGTGAGAGGCGGCCGACAAAATGCCCTCGTTATTCGCCGCCGAATCACCCGCTCATTGTGTTCGGGGAAACGGTAGACGCAGTCGCCGAATCACGAAAAAGACTTTAATGAGGCGTGAGAACTCTAAATGAACGATTGTGACGTTTAATGAACGATTGATATTGAAGTGGCTTTGATTAATGCGAATTATGAGCCATTGTTTATGAAGTAAACGACCAAATAGCGGGAGAAAGCTACATACGGCTGATTACTCGGTGCTGAAGTAATGAAGATTTATGTAAATCATAAGCTGAGACATAAATTGTTATTTATGGTGAATCGGTTATAATCATGTCATCGAGAAAGCGATGAAATATGAGAATCAATCGCATATGCATGAGATTACTGTAGAGCTAATTTATTTGAAGTATGATTGTTGATTGGGCAAATTTGGGCTCATCTAACCACCTGTTGCGGATGGAGGGTGAGAGAAAAACTGAGTGGCTGGTGAGAGCCCCCCACCCCCCGCGGCCCCCTGGTCGGAACCGACACCATGCCAATTAAAACCTGACTCCTGGCGTTTTGTCATGTACGTCTATGCGCTTAATTGATGCCTGTTTAGTATGTTTCTGAAATATAACGTTTTGTTTTGAAACTTTTCATGCGCTTGTTTGTTTAGTTAAGGCAGGTGTGGCTATATCTAGTACCTGATAAACATCGATTCATTGCCTAAAGTGTGGGATTTTATGAGAAAGAAAATTTAAATTAATGCAATTTTTCTAATATCTTAAATTTCTTTATCCGAAATACATATTATATTTTTTCTTTAACTCCTTTAGTATAATTCTCCCGACTGATCTCCCTGGATAAGATGATGAAAAACCCTATAAAATGTATGGTTTCATACATTGTGGTATATATATGCAATAAATTTATATATTTACAGCAAATAAAAAACTACTTTACTTATGTACATTTTTCTTCTTTATTTTTTGACGTTATGATGATCTAACACTACAATAGCCGCATGTTTTATCTATTTTAAAGCCTACAACTAGGCTACGTTTTTTGCCTTGGTAATGTTTTTGTGTTTCCTCTTTTAGGTTTTGCTGCTTTATTAACAATGGAAATGCGTATTTCTTTTTTTTATGTATATTTGACGGCAAATGAGCAGACTAGCCACCTGATGGAAAGTGATCACCGTCGCCCATGGACATCTGAGAGCTGCTGATGCATTGCCGACTCTTAAGATACCTGTAAACACGCCTTTTCAAGAACCTGAAGTCATAGCACACAGTGAAACCCTAGGGAGGGAGTCCATTCCACAATCCTGCTGTACGAGGAAAAAACCACATGACGCTCTGACATTTTTGGACACCCAAGTGTCAAGGATGTGGGGATGGACTTTACTCCTGTGGCGAGCAGTACGGTGTTGAAAGGTGACGGTGGCACCAATTCAAATGTTTCACTCAAAATAACGTAATTAAAAAAAAAAAGCTGCATTGTTGAGAGAAGTAAGAAAGCTGTTTGGTAATTTTTATTAGCAATAGATATGTTCCTCTAGAATCTCATCTATTTACACAAATTCACAGAAACAATCAGATCAAATCCAATTGTTTTAAATATGTAAGGAAGTCGATCACCGAGCAACAGGTCCATCGGGAATGGAATCGTACTCCGAACTCGTTCGCGCTTTATGGGTCTCAAGTTACGACCTTCAATATTGCGAGCTTTAAAGCTTAACGTGTGGTCAATTTTCTTTTTTTCGTGTATTTACGTAAAAAACTATATTTAGAATTCATATACAGGTGTCTCATCTGATGGGACAGTGAAGTAAATTTAAGCCTTTTTAAAAAAACTCAGTTGTCTTAGCAAAAAAATTGGTCACTAGGAGTGTAGATATTAACTATACTCTATACGTCCAAATCCATTGTAGTATTTATAAGTATTGGTGGAAATAATCTTAAATGTAGGTATATGGAAATATTTACACATATATACATAAACTCTAAAACGATACACTTGATTTTTGAATCTTGTTAGGGATAAAAATAATTGACTATACAGTATAACCTCCGACGTTCTCGTGAAGGAGTGACTCAGCCTGTCAAAATGAATAACTTTTCCTATGGTGGGGTGGCATCCAGAAGATTCGCGTGTCTGATGAAAAAGTTTTTGAATAAAACAATCTTCCCCCTCTGAGCCTTGCTGCATTGTAATTCGCAAATAATCACAATCGAGAAAAATCTTTCGGCAAGGCAGCGTAATTTAAGTCAGAAATTTTTACTTCACTATAACAATCCAAATGAATTCGAAGTGCGTTAGTCCATAACTACAATACATACAACATTCGTAAAATATCGACGAAAGTGGAGCATTTGTAGGACAGGTGGCGACTGGCGAAGCACCGCCGCCGGCGCAACGTCAGTCCCGCCTGTTGCCCAAGCCATGTGTCTATTTGTATGTTAATTTATTTAATTAACAGCTAAAATATAAACACTTACATCATTGCTTGAGTGGCCATAAAAATAATAGGTGCTATTAACAGTTTCGCCTTGTCTATTCACTTTGGATTTATTAATTAAATTCTATGTTTTTTTGTCGACTTTTTGATTATAATAACCATGATTTTTTTGTACCTCAAAAAGTATACTTGTTTGTCCGTCAGTCTGTCTGTTTGTAAAACCCATTTTCTCTAGATATCATCATCATTTCAGCTATATCAAGTCAACTGCTGGATTAAGGATTCTTTGTTCCATGCGAAGATATTGCCATACTCACCACTACAACAGTATTAAAAAAATAACAGTTTTCAATTCATACAAACTAGGTCTCAAAACTTCAAAATCTATCTTATTTCATCATATCATCATCACAGTAGTCCAATCCTTATCCTTACTAATATTATAAACGCGAAAGTGAGTTTGTTTATTTGTGTACGCCTTCATGCCCTATCTGCTGAACCGATCTTCATGAAATTTTGCATACCCGTTGTCAGGGGTACGGAGAAGGACAAAGTACTGTTCCCGAGGGTTCGACATTGATGAGGGCGGAGCCGCTGTGAAAGTTAATTCATAAATCGAGAATCGAACTCGGGCAGAAAGCAGCGCTACCACTTACGCCACAAAGCACAGAGCAGTACAGTAATGTCTTAAATAGATAAAAATATACTGACGTACCTACCTATGGGTCGGCCAAAGATTTATTTCCGGTGGTTTGATATGTATGTCCTTCGCTTTCTCCAAAAATGCTGAAAAGATTTGAATGCGGTTTTTATTATTGTAATCCTACGAATAAGTAAAGTTGCAAACTGCATATTCTTCTTCAGTTAAAAAATATTTAGTATACAGTTACTGTAATACAGTTTTATTTATTAAATATAACAAACATAAAAAAATTGATACAACAGTGATACTCGTACCAGTGCAGATCGCGATATCGGGCGCGCGTCTTGATCTACATTCGTCCTGAGGAAGACCTCCGGATGAGGTCGAAACACGTCGGCCAGTAGCTGACTTCGTACGTGAGGAACCAGTTGTCACATACTTTAAAAGTTTTATTCAACTCTCTCATGCTAGTCTGGAAGAAAAGAAAAAACTTAGAATGTATCAGCTGCTTCTCTCCCCGCGTAGATTGTAAAAGCCGATCGAGGGAATGGGTGAAAATCTGAGGAGACATGTTAGAAGGCGATGCGGCTAGCAAATCCACTATTTTGATTCCATTTTCCACCCACACGCCCACTAAGATGCTGAACGTCTACCTTGCAAAGGTATAAGTCGAGATATATAGTATGTGTGTATGTATGTATTCAACTTGAAAATTGAACAAGTCTCAAAGGGTAAAACAGACTGCGTAATAAAAGCGAAACCCACGTAGACGAGTCGCGGGCAACAGCTAGTATGCAATATACTAATAAATCAGACCCTGGTAGTGAATCCACACCTCATAAATATCAGTCGATCATACATGCATGGTGTGTCGTCAGATTACACACGTGATGAACTGTGCGGACTGCATCATCTGCAGTGACTTGTCATAGGTACAAGCGATTGATCTGTGTGGTTCGGCAGATAAATCGACAGACATTAACTGCCTCCGTCGTCCAGTAGTTAAGGCGCTTGTCTGTAGACCCGGGGGTTGTGGGTTTGATTCCCACGGGAAGCATACTTTGTTTAGTTGTTTCCAGTTTGGTTAGGACATTGCAGGCTTGAATCACCTGATTGTCTGATAATAAAGATGATTCAGTGCTTCGGAAGGCACGTTAAGCCGGTGGTACAGGCTGCCATCTGTTAGTCTTTAAAGGAACCACGTCAGAGGCTGAGAGGCGGTTCCGAATAACTCGAAAGCGTACGAAAGGGTTCCGTAACATTATCTATAAAAACGGCTAAAAGTCATGTCTGTTGTATGGGAACCCCGCTTAAATATTTATTTTAATTATTTATTTTTAAAGTGATTATTAACTAAATATCTATAAATATTCTATGAATATTTCAAGCGTCTACCTGTTTCCGTTATTAATATCGATAATAATCAAACATGGGAACCTTCTTAAATATTTTTTTTTGTATTATGATATATCAAGCTTTTGTTGTTCTAGCGGCAACAGAAATAAGTACATCATTTGTGAAAATTTCAACTGTCTAACTATCACGGTTCATGAGATATGAATGATGCCTGGTGACAGATGACAGACAGATGGACGGCGGGGCCATATTAATAAGGTCCTGGTTTTACCCTTTGGATACGGAACCCTAAAAAACAAGGAATGTTTAAAAATATCAAGAATATTACGTTCATCATCATCATCATATCAGCCGCAAGAAGTCCACTGCTAGACTTAGGCCTCCCCCAAGGATTTCCAATACGACCGGTTGGAAGCGGGCTGCAAACGTCTTCCTGCGCCTGCGACCTTAGTCAGGTCGTCCGATCATCTGGTCGGTGGATGTATTACGTTGAATGAATATTACGTTGGTTATACATTATAACCCTTCAAGAGAAACGCAGACACAATGGATTTTCTATTGTTATGCGTCCTCATTGGACCGCTTGGTGGTTGAGAGGTCAATAGATCTCTCA
Organism: Elegia similella; assembly: GCA_947532085.1. Lineage (NCBI taxonomy): Eukaryota > Metazoa > Arthropoda > Insecta > Lepidoptera > Pyralidae > Elegia > Elegia similella. The sequence continues at coordinate 10,035,073 of OX383928.1, forward strand.
CTCAACTAGCTTATAAAAATTGTTTGTAGATATTTATTTAAATAATTTCATCAAGAATAACAAAACATTTGCGGTGAATTGGTTATAAAAAGAGTGTAAAGTTTGTAGCGTGCCTAAGAATTCAGAATAGTCCGGTTCTACAGTCGAAGGAATCATATCGATAATTAGAATAATACCGACAATTTTCTTAATTAACAACAAAGTTGTTAAACGCTACAATGTAAGCATCGATACATGTAATGAATATACCTACATAATTAGAGGTATGGTATACATGATTAAAATTGCATGTCTATGCACTTCGACAGCAGAGTTAAAACCTCGTTATTTAGTAGCCACCTTGAAATAAACAATAATATATGTAGAATAATGATATATAATTACAAAACCATCTGTCATCATAAGACAGTCAAGTTTTTACTTTTTAGGTAGACAATGGCTTCACAAAAGTGTACAAAAGCTGGACAGGTGAACTTGCCGGGGTCAGAACAATAAATTTGACACCGGTCACGCTGACCGCTACCATCGCTTTGAGCGTGACGAAATTATTCTTACAATTGTTTTGGTGTCAAGTTACATGTTAGGTATTATGTTCATTACTTTCACCTTTAAACCCATGAGAAAGACTTTTTTATTATTACTTTCTTTTACAACGCGTTGATTACAATCGTTGCAACATAACCAAATGTAATTCTGTCCAATCAGAAGATACCTCGATCTACTAATTAAAATTAACGACTTTTAGGAAATACAGCGAAATATCGGGTTAGTAGGATATCTACTTATACGCAAAATATCCGCTTATGATAAACGACAACATCGCATAATGTACACATCGATTTGTAAAACGCCGAACCGATGCAGGTCTTCAAAAGCTTTAGTCGCATAATGACAAAATTGCAACAATTCTCCGTATTTATTATTTGCATATATGTACATCCTAATTGAGGATTTTTCCCGAGGAATTGATGTTAAGGGTCCGTACTACCTCACACTGCTTTGCATGATTCACTGTTATATCAATAATAATTAAATACTCAAGTTGAAATAAAAATGCAGCAAAGTTCAGGACTAACTCTGGTAACTATATGACTCAAAAACACGATTGCGTTAAATTTTCTCGATAGAAAAAAATTGCAAAGTTGCCTCCAAATCACGTCTAATTTACTCGGTATATAGTATTATTCACCAAATACATTAAAATTAACCTTGAAACTTTTGATTATTATTGCATTACAGATAAGGCAGCCATCATATGTTTTTCTTTTTCGAATAACCCTTGAATATTCCTAAAAAACGAAAATATCCAAAGTAGCCAACGCGTTTAGACCATCCGCGTTTGTATCGCCACGCCGCCTGGCATATGTCGGGCTTTTAAGATAAAACAAATTTCGTGTAACAGAATCAGCGGTAACGGTAACATTATATTTTTCTTTTGGTACCATCCCATACCAGCATCAAACAGTCTTAGTAACACGTTATCCATTACCACTTGTTAGGAATATCTTTTTTTACCACAAGCTGTACTAAAATACATAGGTTGGTAATTGATACAACTTTAATCAATCAAATATATCATATGTACCTATGTATTTGTAATGATTATAATAAATACCTATGTTTTTTTCTTAGCCGTTTATTTTCCACTGCTGGGCAAAGGCCTCCCCTCTTTCCCTCCATTCATCTCTATCTTTGGTCTTTTCCTTCCAGAGTCTGTCGAATGCTCGTAAGTCATCCGACCACCTCGTCCTCGGTCTTACTCTCTTTCTATAGCCATCTGTTGGAACCCAGTCAGTTGAGATGTGAGTCCATCTTTCAGAGTACATACGGCAAACGTGAAATACCTAATATGCAATGCAATTTTTTCAGTAGAGCAATGTAATAGTCCTGCTCGACGTATTTATAAATAATAATTACAGTGCATCTAATTTATCTGTTTACTAAATAACAAACTGGTCCTGTAATTCATAATTAAAGAAAGACGGTAGCCGAGCGATATATGAAGATACATGTGCACATGATTTCAATATTTCATCTCAAAGGCTGCATTCACACTGCGGTCTCGGGCCTCACGCGTTCCACTCCTACAATTACGCGCTTGTGTCATATTTACAGCCCAGGTAATTGCCATTCAATTACGAGGCCAGCCTGCTGTGAGCGGAAGCGAGAGGTCCGATGGCCGACGATATCGCCTTCTCGCTTGCACGCGGCGTGCAGCCGGCCAGCCATCAATCATCGAACACCCCCCGCTGGGCGCCCATAGGGATGGGAAACGTCACAAAGCAAGTATCTCGGTACAACAATAGAGTCGATAAGTGGGCAAACGCCACGCTAAATTGATTCAAAGTTAATCGAAAATTGAATGCTCTATAACTATTTTACCTTGTCTTATTACCTATTCTTTATCTCTAATGAGGGTTTTGACTTAAATTAAAATATTTTCATATATTATGGTGGCGGTTACGTTTTTATAACAAAAAAATTGTCATAGAGCCCGGTTATACGACCTGCTGGCCTATTTGCTAATGTTCAACGTTTTAATAGTCACTTAAAAATATATAACGTTTTATCTTAAATAAAAATAGTCAATCATACGAAAGCCGCAATGTATTTTGGAATTACATAAAATAAGTTATAGTACTAAGGTAACTGAATTAGTAAATAGACCGGTTGGTTGGCCTTTTCATCTGTGTAGCAATAAAGAGAGAGAGGCGAGAGAGAAAAGAAATAGAGAAGTTTACGGTAGACGATTTTAATATTGTTAATACCAGAATTACCGTTAATACCAAAGAATTATAATTAACTAGCTTTCGCCCGCGGCTCCGCCCGCATCAATGTCGATCCCTCGGGAACAGTACTTTTTCCCGGGATAAAAGGTAGCCTATGTCCTTCCCCGCACTCCAGAGAACTTGTATGCAAAATTTCTTGTAACAAACAAACAAACAAACTCACTTTCGCATTTATAATATTAGTAAGGATGATAGGGAAATTAAGAAATAAACCGGTTTGTGTGTGTTCACTACGTATCTATTTATTTGAAAGCTAATGTTTTATTATTGTAATATTTATTTCACTATAGTTATAAAACTATTATAACCTCAATTAATTCAATTTAAAAGACCGGATATCCAATTTATCTTTATTAGAATCAGCACAATCACGTTATAATAAATGGCATACCTAAGATTTGCAGCTAAGGGTAATTTTTATACATTCATTTGAATTAGGTTTATGGACTTGGCCATTTTAACCTAAGATGTAGTATGTTATGCAAGTAATTGAATTGTTATAAATAAACAAAAGTATTTAATTACCCTTTTTTCTTGAATTTGGAGAATGAAAAGATATATGATATATAAGATTTTTTTGGTAAGCATGTCAAAGACAGGTTACCTATTATTTGTTTGTTATGGATTTGTTATTAGTTATCACTTTTAAACAAGAATGACCTCGCGTATTTTACTCAACGGCCCCAAAAAAGTAGCGTCACGTATTTAAAGTTAATTTATGTGAGTTAGTATCATGTAACACCACAACTTGTAAATACCTCAATAGATTTGTATGTACGGGGGTACCTATCGTTGGAATCCTTACTCCGCCTTGAGTAACACTGACTATATTTTTTGGCTAGGAAGCCTATGCCTGGCTTAATCTTTTTATAATTGGTTGTCTGTAAAGTCGGTTTACTGATGATAATTTTATGTGACAATATTGGAAGAGTGGACGCGGAACGTGAGACATTTTCGTGTGCGCAGCCGGCGTTCATTGATTTATAAGACGTTATCATGTCAAAAAGAAATGTTCATTTATATTATTAAAGTCAACATATAAAATACAACAAGGATAACTGAAAAAAGTTGCACAAAATTTATCGATATTCGCACGTGTCGCATCACCAACCCCCGACGGGGCCCGATCGCTGCAGGTATGCAGTCTCACCTTTATTCACCCAATTGCACTTTGATTCCCGGTCAAACTTAATATTCCCCGTTTAATAGCCAATATCACCACAATCAGAGTAAACTGCTGTTTATGCCATATACTAGCTAATTAGAACTCCCATCTACACGCCCTCCAACATGCTAAATGTGGCCGTAAGGTCTTATAGACCTAGGATCTGTCTACCCCGCAAGGGAAAAAGACGTGATGTATGTAATTAGAGCTTGTGAAAACTCCAATACTCTCTCTCTCTCTCTCTTATCTGAGCGAATTCCCGGTTGCATCCTTAGCTGAGAATAACGTCCACAAAGAGGTCGGTTACTAGTCTCACTCCTTATTACAATTAGGTTTTTGATAGGTTTTTGTTATAATGTGGGCGAGCTCAAGTTCAATTTTTTTTATTTGTAAAAAACATGTGATATACATAATTAAGTTGCTATAAAAATTTAAAGGCCTTAACATGTTTGGCCCTTAAGGTATATATAATATATTGCGTATAGACCGTAGTGTGTTTTTTTTTATATATGAAATGGATTTACTCTTGACCACCACCCAGAGGCAAAGATACGGTTTAAGATAGAGCTCCCTCACTCACCACTTTTCTCTATAACCTGTAATTAATAAAAATATCCTCACTTGCCCAGTGTGGCATCCTGCATAGGTCTATATGAAAAAAATAGTATGCTTGCTTGACAGGGTTCTAGGGCACAATATCGCCAGTCACTACATGGTCGGCAACACAATTTTTTCGTACAGTATTACAGGGTGTCACAACACAACGAACTGGGTTACTGAGGATATTTTTTTTAATTATGAGGTAATAGAGTATACTCAAAAACCGGTTCCATTTTTTCTTTGACTACTTTTTCAAAGAAGGTTTTTGAGAAAGTTAAAACTGTATTCATTTATTTATAAAGGGGTAAGTAATATAACATATAAACACAAAATAAATATAATTTAAGATAAATATCAACGAAACATATAATTTTGGTCAGTATAATTATCAAATAAGATAAAAATCGAAAGACATAAGTTTAAAAAAACTAAAATCTTTAATTATAACAATCATTCAACATATCAAACCTTTATTATACCGTTTTATTATTATAAACTTTAAAAAATCGATTAGTTGTTATGTATAATAAACTTTATATATACATATTAGTACGGATAATAATCATTGGTTATACGAATTAATTGGTAGAAGATTCTCAATACATACCTAATAATTAAATTTTTAAAAAAAACCTAAATCAATTTTATTTTACGAGTTTCTTCCATATCGCCAAAGTTCTTCATTATATCGTCACCAAATTAAAATGGGACCAACTTGGTAGTAAAGGCTTTTAAATAATAAAGAAATATCAAAATCGGTTCACAATTGGCGAAGATATCGTGTAACAAATATACATAAAAAAATAAAAATAAAAACATACAGTCGAATTGATAACCTCCTCCTTTTTTGAAGCCGGTTAATAAATTATCTTATTTCTTTTTATAGAACGCCTAGCCGAAAATTAATAGCCACCTGACGATCTCGTAAACGCAAAAAAATATTAATAAAACAAGAAGAAAGATAACAATATATTAAAACGAAAATCTGAATATTACGAGTGTGAATTTCTTCGAGCTATAGTCTCTAATATAAGTAAAAAAAAATAAGAAAAATAGGTATACTAAAAAAATACTTAGAAAAATTGTGATACATACAAAATGCGCGCGCATTTTGTATGTATCACAATTTTTTTTATTTATTTCTAACTTTGTCCTAATATTTACATACAATAAAATATTGTAAGTTATTTTTCTACTTAAAAAAAAATTGTGATACATTACACAATTTTTTAATTTATTTTATACTTTGTCCTAATATTTACATACAATAAAATATGGTAAAAATTATCCTTCTACTTTTAAAAAATTGTGATACATACAAAATGCGCGCGCATTTTGTATGTATCACAATTTTTTAAAAGTAGAAGGATAATTTTTACCATATTTTATTGTATGTAAATATTAGGACAAAGTATAAAATAAATTAAAAAATTGTGTAATGTATCACAATTTTTTTTTAAGTAGAAAAATAACTTACAATATTTTATTGTATGTAAATATTAGGACAAAGTTAGAAATAAATAAAAAAAATTGTGATACATACAAAATGCGCGCGCATTTTGTATGTATCACAATTTTTCTAAGTATTTTTTTAGTATACCTATTTTTCTTATTTTTTTTTACTTATATTAGAGACTATAGCTCGAAGAAATTCACACTCGTAATATTCAGATTTTCGTTTTAATATATTGTTATCTTTCTTCTTGTTTTATTAATATTTTTTTGCGTTTACGAGATCGTCAGGTGGCTATTAATTTTCGGCTAGGCGTTCTATAAAAAGAAATAAGATAATTTATTAACCGGCTTCAAAAAAGGAGGAGGTTATCAATTCGACTGTATGTTTTTATTTTTATTTTTTTATGTATATTTGTTACACGATATCTTCGCCAATTGTGAACCGATTTTGATATTTCTTTATTATTTAAAAGCCTTTACTACCAAGTTGGTCCCATTTTAATTTGGTGACGATATAATGAAGAACTTTGGCGATATGGAAGAAACTCGTAAAATAAAATTGATTTAGGTTTTTTTTAAAAATTTAATTATTAGGTATGTATTGAGAATCTTCTACCAATTAATTCGTATAACCAATGATTATTATCCGTACTAATATGTATATATAAAGTTTATTATACATAACAACTAATCGATTTTTTAAAGTTTATAATAATAAAACGGTATAATAAAGGTTTGATATGTTGAATGATTGTTATAATTAAAGATTTTAGTTTTTTTAAACTTATGTCTTTCGATTTTTATCTTATTTGATAATTATACTGACCAAAATTATATGTTTCGTTGATATTTATCTTAAATTATATTTATTTTGTGTTTATATGTTATATTACTTACCCCTTTATAAATAAATGAATACAGTTTTAACTTTCTCAAAAACCTTCTTTGAAAAAGTAGTCAAAGAAAAAATGGAACCGGTTTTTGAGTATACTCTATTACCTCATAATTAAAAAAAATATCCTCAGTAACCCAGTTCGTTGTGTTGTGACACCCTGTAATACTGTACGAAAAAATTGTGTTGCCGACCATGTAGTGACTGGCGATATTGTGCCCTAGAACCCTGTCAAGCAAGCATACTATTTTTTTCATATAGACCTATGCAGGATGCCACACTGGGCAAGTGAGGATATTTTTATTAATTACAGGTTATAGAGAAAAGTGGTGAGTGAGGGAGCTCTATCTTAAACCGTATCTTTGCCTCTGGGTGGTGGTCAAGAGTAAATCCATTTCATATATAAAAAAAAACACACTACGGTCTATACGCAATATATTATATATACCTTAAGGGCCAAACATGTTAAGGCCTTTAAATTTTTATAGCAACTTAATTATGTATATCACATGTTTTTTACAAATAAAAAAAATTGAACTTGAGCTCGCCCACATTATAACAAAAACCTATCAAAAACCTAATTGTAATAAGGAGTGAGACTAGTAACCGACCTCTTTGTGGACGTTATTCTCAGCTAAGGATGCAACCGGGAATTCGCTCAGATAAGAGAGAGAGAGAGAGAGTATTGGAGTTTTCACAAGCTCTAATTACATACATCACGTCTTTTTCCCTTGCGGGGTAGACAGATCCTAGGTCTATAAGACCTTACGGCCACATTTAGCATGTTGGAGGGCGTGTAGATGGGAGTTCTAATTAGCTAGTATATGGCATAAACAGCAGTTTACTCTGATTGTGGTGATATTGGCTATTAAACGGGGAATATTAAGTTTGACCGGGAATCAAAGTGCAATTGGGTGAATAAAGGTGAGACTGCATACCTGCAGCGATCGGGCCCCGTCGGGGGTTGGTGATGCGACACGTGCGAATATCGATAAATTTTGTGCAACTTTTTTCAGTTATCCTTGTTGTATTTTATATGTTGACTTTAATAATATAAATGAACATTTCTTTTTGACATGATAACGTCTTATAAATCAATGAACGCCGGCTGCGCACACGAAAATGTCTCACGTTCCGCGTCCACTCTTCCAATATTGTCACATAAAATTATCATCAGTAAACCGACTTTACAGACAACCAATTATAAAAAGATTAAGCCAGGCATAGGCTTCCTAGCCAAAAAATATAGTCAGTGTTACTCAAGGCGGAGTAAGGATTCCAACGATAGGTACCCCCGTACATACAAATCTATTGAGGTATTTACAAGTTGTGGTGTTACATGATACTAACTCACATAAATTAACTTTAAATACGTGACGCTACTTTTTTGGGGCCGTTGAGTAAAATACGCGAGGTCATTCTTGTTTAAAAGTGATAACTAATAACAAATCCATAACAAACAAATAATAGGTAACCTGTCTTTGACATGCTTACCAAAAAAATCTTATATATCATATATCTTTTCATTCTCCAAATTCAAGAAAAAAGGGTAATTAAATACTTTTGTTTATTTATAACAATTCAATTACTTGCATAACATACTACATCTTAGGTTAAAATGGCCAAGTCCATAAACCTAATTCAAATGAATGTATAAAAATTACCCTTAGCTGCAAATCTTAGGTATGCCATTTATTATAACGTGATTGTGCTGATTCTAATAAAGATAAATTGGATATCCGGTCTTTTAAATTGAATTAATTGAGGTTATAATAGTTTTATAACTATAGTGAAATAAATATTACAATAATAAAACATTAGCTTTCAAATAAATAGATACGTAGTGAACACACACAAACCGGTTTATTTCTTAATTTCCCTATCATCCTTACTAATATTATAAATGCGAAAGTGAGTTTGTTTGTTTGTTTGTTACAAGAAATTTTGCATACAAGTTCTCTGGAGTGCGGGGAAGGACATAGGCTACCTTTTATCCCGGGAAAAAGTACTGTTCCCGAGGGATCGACATTGATGCGGGCGGAGCCGCGGGCGAAAGCTAGTTAATTATAATTCTTTGGTATTAACGGTAATTCTGGTATTAACAATATTAAAATCGTCTACCGTAAACTTCTCTATTTCTTTTCTCTCTCGCCTCTCTCTCTTTATTGCTACACAGATGAAAAGGCCAACCAACCGGTCTATTTACTAATTCAGTTACCTTAGTACTATAACTTATTTTATGTAATTCCAAAATACATTGCGGCTTTCGTATGATTGACTATTTTTATTTAAGATAAAACGTTATATATTTTTAAGTGACTATTAAAACGTTGAACATTAGCAAATAGGCCAGCAGGTCGTATAACCGGGCTCTATGACAATTTTTTTGTTATAAAAACGTAACCGCCACCATAATATATGAAAATATTTTAATTTACTTTGTCCTAATATTTACATACAATAAAATATGGTAAAAATTATCCTTCTACTTTTAAAAAATTGTGATACATACAAAATGCGCGCGCATTTTGTATGTATCACAATTTTTTTTTATTTATTTCATTCTTTGTCCTAATATTTACATGCAATAAAATATTTTAGTAAGTTATTTTATTTGTTATAGATTTTTTGTAATCCTATGAAGTTAATGACTTCTTGTATTACTTTCCGTTTGCTTTACTAATAAAATTGATTAACTATTATTAGTTATTCGATAATCTGTTTGAATGATGCACCTGTTGCTAGCTACTTCGAATTTTTTACAAGAAAATGAAGTTTATGAGCTTCCGCGAATTTGAATTATTTCGTAGGTATTACTGAAATAATTCAAATTCGCAAAATAGACATGGGTCTATAGTAATTAGCTGATATATTTTCTCTGTTATATATTTTCAAGACGTATACATTTTGATTTCTATAGATTTTGATTTATATTTATTTTAAATACTATACTTCGTGAATGGTATACATTTTGGCATGTATACTGCACAAGTTGTTTATCAGGTGATATTTAGTTTTCATAAACGTTATAAAAAATGGATTTATGCTTTTCGAATTGAATATTTTATGAATATTATAGCTTTTAAGAATATAACCAGTAATGATTATGTCAAGTTAAAATTATATCTTTTGAACTTTATTGAAATGAAAATATATAATTTGTTATTATATCAATCAATACGCACCCTTTATAAAGTATATACCATACCTTGCCTGGAAATGGTATTTATTTTGCTACCAGAATTTATTGAAAGTCCCGATCATGAACATTTAATGATTGTAAGACACTAAGTATGGAAAAAATTGAAGTAGTTGCTGTTCTTCTTCATTTAAAAGCTGAAATTGTTGTATGCTCTAATTGAATTTAGTTTAATACCGTATTTTATATAAATCTCAGATATAACGTGTTGGCTATAATGGATGCTGCTTTATAATGTCTTGTAAAAATAAAGAATTATTTTTTTCGAAATCGATTATATTCGTTTCTTGACCAGTTATTGCGATTTATTGAAATCTATGAATGCAGTTGTTATTTTCTCAAAAATCGGTGTCATGATTCTGAGTATGAAGGAACCATGACATCACATTTTAAATATAAAAGAGAGAACTATCTCTTATATAAAAAACAAATCTCTCCACTAAACTGAACCCCAGTTCAATGAAACACTCTGTATAGACCTAGTTAAAGTTTTACGATCCACAAAAACCTTTGCAAGGAGAGGGCGTGGTGATAACTAATTAGCCAATTAAGTGAACGTTGATATTTCAAATGATTCTCTTGACCCACTTAGTTATTATTCATGTTATTCTTAAAATTTTATCATTGATAAATAACTGTACAGAATTTGAAACATGTCATTAATGCACACTTACGAGTATTAGTTACCAGTGTTATCTGTCGTTTGTTGCAGGGGTTGGAATACCGGTAAAAATCCATTACCGGTACCTCTATGAAACGACAGTACCGGTAATTGGTTTGGTACCGGTACATTTGGTAACGGTAAAAATCAAGTACCGGTACCTCTATAATACAACGGTACCGGTAATTGGATTGGTACCGGTACCTCAATAAAACGACGGTACCGGTAATTGAAAGAAGTACCTGTACCAAATACCGGTAAACAGTACCGGTACTTAGTACCGGTACTCGTATTGGGAATTATTATTTCGTTAATGTGTGTCGTTGCCGTGTTGTGCATGTGCGGCGTGAGGCGGGGGCCCACAATAGGGCGGCACTTTTACAGTCGAGCGAGTCCCATGCGGTAGACGGCAATAATGCGTAGGTACCGGTAAAATTAACGCAATTTTAATACCGTTAAAATTTGACAGAATAGAGGTACCGGTACTTACCGGTACTTATAATGTGAATTTGGTACCGGTAACAAGTAGCGGTAAAATTACCGTTAACTGTTAACAATATTATTACCGTTAAATACTAGATTACCGGTACCTCATATTACCGTTAAAATTTTAACAGAATAGTAATACCGGTACTTACCGGTACTTATAATGGGAATTTGGTACCGGTAACAAGCCCTGGTTTGTTGTAGTAATGTCCCATGCTGATGTGGGAGAAAAGAAACAAGGTAGAATGTGCCAACTGCTTTTTTTCCCGCACAGATCTTAAAATCCGATCGCGGGAATGGAAGTAAATCTGAGGGTCTGATGACAGGTGATGCTATAGATGCAGAAGTTTAGTGATTTTTTTTTAGTTTCATATAGTATGTCATAAAATTATACACGGTGAAATTTTTATCGTTCTGGACCCTTAAAGGGGTGATTCAGCCCGTCGATATGAACAACTTTTCCTATACGACCAATGCTGGAAACTAAAAAAAAATGGGCAGTTCCATACAAAACATTTCGGCCGCCCGGTCGTATTGTATAGGAACATCAAAACAATTTTTGAGTTAACATAGGTATATAATAATGTGCATGAAATGCTTAAGGTAAGTAACGTATTTAAGTTGATAAGGTCTATTAAAACTGTATGTTCTGTGACTGTATCCCGCCCGTCTAAATTGCTTTCCAATTACGGCATTGTACGTGACCAATATTTTAGAAGATATAATGGGTATAGTACGCGCCTGTTAAAAGATAGATATAATGCCACCACGGACTTTTTTTGTAGATCTATAAAAGAGGAATATCACAATATTCATTGTTTGTTATATCTCAAAGGGATTAGGTAAGGCAGCATTTTCGATGAAAGCTTTAAGGCGGCGTTATATTACACATACAAACCCTTGACAAATTATACACCTAACACACATCTCATGAATCGTTCTATCTATTGGTGAAACCCACATGAAAATCCATGTAGAAGTTTTTGAGTTTATCGTAAACAGATAGACGCGGTGAAGGACTTTGTTTTAAAATATGGAGTGATTTATTTTAACAGCCAGACGCTTTCTTTCCTACCAACGAGTTTGTTGTCTCTAAAGCTCCTTGGATAGATAGTATCGATCCTCGCCGTTATATTTACTAAACATTTGAAAGTAAACAAGAAATTCGTATTTATAAACGAACATTCACGTTACAAGGCGAACCCGTTGCTACTAATTAGCAGGTACTAATTAACAAGTAGAAGTCAACTCATTAGTAAGCGTAATTGAAATAAGCAAGCCGGACGTTTCCGAGAAAAATCTTTGCTTAAATTTATCTATGTATTCAGTGCTGCGTTGAATTAACTAACTTGTATGGTTCTGCCAATTAGCGTGCCTTACTGGTGGGGTGGAAATAATATTGAATGGGTTTTCATGCTATGATAAACTATCTTCCCAAGTCGCCTCTTTCTGTCTCTTTTAATTAAGAGTTAGGCTATAGTCGTAGTCGCTATATCTAGTTAATATTATAAATGCGAAAGTAACTCTGCGTGTCTCTCACCTTTTCACGCTTCAACCATTGAACCAATTTGGATGAAATTAGGTATGGAGGTAGTATGAGGCCCGGGGAACGACATGGGGTACCTTTAGTTCCGGGAAATTTTACTGTTCCGGAATATTAACGCTGGCGGAGTCGCGAGAAATAGCTAGTATTACAAAAAAAACTTACGCAATGTCAGTATTACTATGTCAGAAATATAGAGTGTATCGCCATTGTCTTCTCTATTTCACAAACTAGGTGAACATAGAAAGAGCTATATCAAAGACTTATGGTAAAGTGACTGATCTACTTTTTAAGAGCTCCGTACCCAAAGGGTAAAAACGGGACCCTATTAATATGGTTCCGCTGTCCGTCTGTATGTCTGTCCATCTGTCACCATGCTGTATCCCATGAACCGTGATAGTTAAACAGTTGCAAATTTTATATATGATGTGTTTCTGTTGTCGCTATTACAATGAATACTAAAAAACAGAATAAAATAAATATTGAATATTTAAATATCTACAACAAAGGTAATTTTCTTTTGCTCGTATTTGCTCGATATTGATAACGGCAACAGGTAGACGCTTGAAATATTCACAGAATATTTTGTTATATATTCACTTTAAAAATAAATTTAACAAATAAAACAAAATTAATATTTTAGGGGGGGCTCTCATGCAACAGAAATAATTTTTATGCCTTTTGTGTAGATAATGGTACGGTACCCTTCGTACGCGAGTCCGTATCGCACTTGGCCGACTTTTTCTTGTATACTTGTATAAATACGAGACTCCAGTTTATATCGGATTTTATCGTGATTTAATTAAAACATTTTTTTTACTATTAAAATACCATTTGGATGGAAGCCAATAATTGGCCTTCGATTAAGTGCATTACTACTATCTTAACATATCTAAACCTCATTTTAGAACGTAACGTGTCTGTAAGTGGTAGGAAGCAGCTCCATTATTTACTGTCAATGATTGGAGCCGGGCTCACCCATCACGACGAGTAGCAATGCTGAACAGACTTGACAACCCATTGAAAAGTTATTATGAACTTTGTTTTGAAATACAAAAGATTCCGTTTCGGGTGAGTTTTTTATTTAGTCTTTGGAAATAGAAATATGTGTATTATTCAAAATATATACATGAACAAAAAATATTCGGTAATCGAGACTTTCGGAAAAGTTTTATCTTCTTCTTATTCGTATCACTCTTGGCAGAGTGGTCGTGGTCAACATGTTGTTTGATTCTGGGGGGCAGGTGTAGCTCGCCGTACGATGTCCCGCCATCTCTCCCTGCTTGCAGTCATTCTGGTGCACTTGTGTATATGCTCGCCAACCAGCGACTTTATCTGGTCAGTCCACCGCATCGGAGACCTTCCGCGTGGTCTAGTGCCTTCTACCTTGCCTTGAACATAAATAAGTAAAAGTTTTATAGTAGTCATTAAATTTGTATTCCTCTAAGGCTCTGTAATAAGTATGTGTTAATATTAAGCTACGTAAATAGCATAGTTACGAGAACTTTATATTCGTTTAAACATAAGCTGATTATTTCGATAAAGATTGAATACTACATTACCACCACATTAACGTTCGGGGTGTAATATGGTTTCATTCTCAACTACTTGGCCGGTGGTTGGGTATGACGTCGGGTACGCCCAGCCTCCCGAGCTGATACTTGCTCGTGGTCGGGGAAGTAGCAGCTCGTTGATTTAAATAGTAATTTATCCCAGTGAGTAGTATCCCAATAGCTTAATTCCGTTCCCAAATCCGACACATTCCTATCTTTACCATGCATTAGAATGCTTTTAGTTAAAATTAGAGGACGTCCGAAACAAAATATTCTTCAATTTGGGTCTCAGTTTCGGCTGAGTCCGAAACTTATTGCAATGTGGGAATAATGACATTTAATAATTAAGTGAATTAATATAATTAAGTAATGTATTGGTATTTCTAGGAACAGGTGGCATTACATCAACTTCTCTAAAGGGCCTCTTCGTATGGGATTGTTATCCCCACGCAAGCCTCTAAGGACCCGGTAACATCCGTAAACCAAAAGACGATATTATGTATGTTATATTTATAATGTGTTAAAATACACTATATTTTACACATATATAGAAAGGTATTCGTAAAATATTTTAATAAAAAACAACAAACTCAACACTTTCGTGTAAAGCAAAGACCCACTACTAAACTGGACTAACTATTAACGTGACACTAAATCGGCTCCACACGCAATTCAAAACGGAAACTGACCGAAACTTTAGTTGTTGCCGAAACCATCCGAAATAGAAACTAATCTTTCGGTCTCTAGTAAGATACCTTTTTGAGGCTTCGGCCGTAAAGTCTCGTCATCATCAGGTCTTTTTAGTCTCCACTGCAGGAGCATGACCCTCTCTGTACTACCGGATGTACTATACTTGGCCAGAGCAGACAGAGGATTTGGCCTACACTCTCCTCACTGGCCAGACGGGTTGAAGAGGTCTCATTGATGTTCATGAGCTTTGTTTAGCTTGTATTTCCTAAGTCGCCTCTCACGACCTCCATGGAAAGGAGTGATTGGTCCTATTCTACTCTGCCGGAAACCACACGGCTATAGTAAAGTCTCGTAATGGCCACAAACACTATTTCAGTTACATTATGATCGTCAACTCAAAAATGTTAACATGTTAACACTAAGCTACATACATTGGTTCTTTTATCAGAATAAGTCAACGAGACAACTAGGCTTTACTTAGTAACATAGTTATGTCCTCATAAACCTCACCGCTAATTACGACTAGGTACTTGCTATCTTTCCACCCATTGTTCGTAGCGCACTGTAATATCTTGTTACCATTAGTTTTATAAAATACAGCCTTAAGAAGCTAAAGATGAAGTCCTTTATTGAAAAAGCGTCGTATCCAAATCATTATTGATGAATAGTAATGGATCATTGTTATGAAAATCATTATCTTATTGAGTCATCTCCGCTCAAGCATCGGGTTTTAAGTTCACTCACTTTTAGTATCCGTCGGTGTCGGTTTATTTCTTGACTATTATTTTCATTTCGAGAGTTATGACATGGTAAAGACAAATAATTAATAAGCTTTACAAAAAAAACTTACGACTGTTTACCTAATTACGGAACAGATTTTGATGAATGTTAAGTGGGACCGCTTCATATATTACGGAGATATGAGGTAACAGTTATAAAAAATATATGTCCTGTAATCGAAATTAGAACCTCCTTTTTTGAAGTAAGTTAAAATCGTACATGTTATTGATCCAGTTAATATTATGCAGTAGTTCTCTAGGAACTAATTAATGAAAATTTAACTAAAAGCAAAGTCAAGTGTAACGATGATGCTGAGATTAATTAAAAGTCCTTACTCTAGGGGATATGAATAATAAAATACATAGGTATATAATAATATTAACTTTATCATGAATTTTTGGGTATAAGATCATTTAGTTACCTTGATAATATTTTATGAATATGTCAGACTTTCTAACTTAAATAACTTACATAATTAGGTAATAAATAATCTTTAAAAAAATTTCATCTCATATTTTCGATTTTAATAATAAATAATCATTTCATTATGCATGCCAAATTAGACATACGGTTAATTATGTATTTGCATATTAAGAGCAATATATCAGAGAATGCTTCAAGCGAATCCGATGTTTGGCTCAGCAATTAAGTGCGCTTTTTCAATGGTAATTCGATATAATTAAAAGGAAATTGTATTAAGGTACGCGATACTAACTCACGATTGGTTTCTTCCGTTGGCGCATTTGAATATCTACGCATCTGCGCTAAATTTAAAATAATTCGTTAGGAAACGCGATGGGAAAAATTTAGATTACATGTCAGCTATTCTGTAAACGCATGGGCTTGTTATTAATGAATTAATTTACAAGCCTATGCGTAAAATGCGATAAAAAAATACCAGCCAAGTGCGAGTCGGACTCACCCACTAAGGGTTCCGTACATTATATATAATTAGTTTGAAATTATTAAAAATATTTTTATTATATGATGTATCTCAAAATTAATGCTTTTCACAATTTTTCCTTTACCTGTGCTATAAGATGTTGCTTCGTACCAAATTTCTGCGATTACTTTTTCTGCGTTAACGCGAAGTACCCTGTAGGTTTTGATTCCGTTGGGAGGGTCGAAAAATTATTTAAAATATTTTTATTATATGAGGTAACAAAGAGATTATGCTTTTCGCAATTTTCCTTTATCTGTGTTATAAAAGGTTGCCTTATACCAAATTTCAAGATTCTGAGTTCACGGGAAGTCCCTGTAGGTTTTGATTACGTTGCAAGGGTCCAAAATTAAAAAAAATATATTGTGACGTAACAAAAAATGTATGCTTTTCGCAATTTTTCCTTTATTTGTGCTACAAAAAGTTGCTTCGTACCAAATTTAAAGATTCTGAGTTCTTGGGAAGTACCCTGTAGGTTTGATTCCCTTGCGAATGTTGAAAAGACACAAATATTGGCGACATATCCAGCTGTATCTTTTGATTGCGTTGACTTAGAAGTTAGATTTTTTCACAGCTTCAGGGGACAGTAGACCTAAGTATTTGTTATTAATTTCAGCTTGATACGCGTTCCTCAGAAACGCGTAGAGGTAGAAAGATAGACAGACAACCAAGTGAGCTTTTGAGGTACGGAACCCTAATAACAACTTTAACGTTTACAAAATGTTGTCCTCACTTTCTGGTCTACTTTAACTAATGAAAATAGCATCTTCATCTAGCTTGACTCAATTCATTAACTGGGGCCCGACCTTTATGTTTTCTTTCTACAAATTTCTATTTGCAGCCATTTTTGCATCTATTCACATCTCACTTTTTTCAGCTTTTCTGTATTAAGAGCTTATTGATTAAGTTTAATCGCTTCTTCTCATTTGATTTGTTTGTTTATATCAAGAATATTTGAATAATAACTTTCATATCTCAAAATCTATAAAAACAAAGATGGATCCACCGGCAGTGCGTCACCATCACCAGTTCTAATTATAGCCATTGACCAGTCCGTGGCGGCTGGGATAAAGCACCAAGTATCAGGTTACATCGCGCGGTTCACTTGATCATGCGTTGTCCGCCCTCTTTTATTTGTTAGCTTTATTTTTTACTTTTTATTTCCACCGCTTTGGACCACAGACCGCACCGCTTAGCGCTCGCCGCAGCGGCATATTAGCCTCACTAGAGCTGCGGGAATCTTTTAAATCAATTCTAATCGTTTTGAAATAACGACCTCACAAATACTGCGAAATGATCTCGCATGCACGTACAGGGATGTTCTTCTTGTCGATACAATTATTGCTGAAATATTGTTTTATTTAAACCTTGCAAATTTCATTATATATATATCGACATATTCTCCTGTGTTTCTGCCCGCCCCGACCCCTTTTCGGCTCCGAATAGCCAGAGGAATCCCACTATCCGACCACGTCGCACTTGCCACCGAAACAGAGTGCGTAGAGTAGGATGAGCTCCGGTTACTGGTGACTCAGGATAAGGCCCTTCTGGCAACATAGCTTTCGGCCCATTAGGCAAAAGATGAGAGTTGCTGCTATCCAAAGGCCTACTTAGGCTTCTCAGGTTGCGGCTCATCAGGCAATATGAGAGTTTAATGTCTCTTCAAGCCTTGCGCACCCAGGCAACGCCCAAGGCCAAGGTCTGTCCAGCTTGGGCCCTGTGGTGTTGTCTATATAAGTTGAGGGCACTCTGCCCTCGCCTCAAACGCCCGGTGAAGTACCAAAAGCTTACGTGGCTTGGCTACATAATTAATAAAAAAAGCTGTGTTTCTGGGAAAATCAGTTCCAGGTCTTATAAATCAGTAGCTTTTACTCAGCCTTTTCTCGCATTATCTAAAGCAAAAGTCATGAAATTAAATGAAGAACCAACTCACATTCATTAATATTAGCTTATAATTACTTAAACATCACCTCCATAACCCCGAACATCATACGCATTCAACAGCTAGTTGGAAATTACCTCGCTGGCATATTAGCGCGATCGATCCAATCGGCTCCATCAAAACTCGAGCTCATTACTCAAAATCAATTAACGTTATTAGTGCGGCGTCTTCGTTAGCCCGTGATGGAGGGTAATTTATTGGCATCTCTTAATTAGGGATAAGTCTAATTGGAGGCTTAGTCGTAACGAGGCCCTCGAAATCTGACGTCCCGAATAAATTGGTCGGCGGCGGGCCGCGCCGCACGCACTGCCATATTTTGACGTGCCTCGAGCTAACAAGTGCTGTTTTAATTACCCCTATATGCATTGTACTAGTGAGTGGTGTACACTGATCTTGATAAATACGTTAATGATCTGAATTATATTTTTTTAGGCTCAGTTTGTATATTTAGAACAGGATTAGCATATTTATTTCAAGTAGAGTTTAAAGCTCTATCTCTATCGCAGATATATGTACTGCATTGCATTTTCTGTAACGACTAACGACTGATGATCATGACATATTGTCATTTATTGAAGAGCTCTCGTGCATCTTTCACGGTGCTTTCTCTCCAGCATATGTATGCTGGAGTATATAAATAAATAAATAAAATAAATAAATAAATAAATATATACGGACAAATCACACAGATTGAGCTAGCCCCAAAGTAAGTTCGAGACTTGTGTTATGGGATACTAACTCAACGATACTATATTTTTATAACAAATACATATATAGATAAACATCCAAGACCCAGGCCAAACTGAAAAAGATCATTTTCCATCTTGACCTGGCCGGGGATCGAACCCGGTCACTCCGTGTCGCAGGCTGGCGTGTTGACCGCTGCGCCACGGAGCTAGTCGAACATGTATGTAATATGTAAAAAAAAGGGGTGATGCAGCCCGTGGTGGATATGAACAACTTTTTAATGTATACATGTTCGGTAATAATGTCCGGCCGCCAGGTCAATTTGTAAGGAAACGTTAAAAAGAATGTTGAGTTCCTAGCATTGGTCCTATAGGAAAAGTTGTTCATATAGACGGACTGAATCACCCCTTCAAGGATCGCACAGGATTTTCTTTACAGATTGATTATATAGAATATAGCTTACGTCTATAACGCAGTTTGCCACTAACGCTATTCGACTGAAACACAGTTTATCATCAACGCGATTCGTCATTATTTTCATTAGACATAACTAACTAAGATAATGCTATCATACAAAATAATTTATGAATGATAACATTATCAATTATTTATTTGAACTGAATATACAACTAAATATGTATTCTGCGAATAATCAAGTACTGTCTACCTGTTGCCGGTTTAAATATCGAGCTAAAACGGTAAAAATATCACGTTTGTTGTATGGGTACCCCTTACATATTTATTTTGTTCTGTTTTTAGTATTTTTTTTTTGTTATAGCGGCTACAAAAATACATCATCTGTGAAAATTTCAACTGTCTAGCTATCACGGTTCATGGGATACAGCCTGACAGACAGACAGACGGACAGTGGAGTGAAAGTAATATGGTCCCGTTTACAACCTTTGGGTATAAAACCCTCGAAAAGGTTTGGATATGTGCTTTAGGTATGCATAAAATAAATATGCTGCCTGTATATGTATAATTGTATGTATGTTGATTTTATAATTATTGAATTGAGAGTAATTTGGGAATAATTCAGTCACGGTAATGATATCTTTACGGTAATGATTTTGAAGAGATATTTCCCGTTTTTGTTGCTGTACTCTTGAATATGATATCAATCAAGCGCTGTCTTGTTCCTATATAAACTGTTGTCGCCTGTCACTGGTCACTTAATATGATTTATAACTCGTCTGTCTGCCCATCGGTCAGCATGTCAAGTGATCACCGCTTTAGGTCCTGGACGATAACATAATTTTCATCACGTATAGATAATAATAATCTTTCATGTAAAAAACCGACTTTAATAAAAGTGCTGAACCGATTCTGATGAAAATTGAATGGGACCATTTTGAAAGCTTACCCATTTAAACAAAAAAAAATCGGTTCATAAATGACGGAGTTCTATAGTAACATACATTAAAAAGACATACAACCGACTGAATTAATAACCTTCTCCTTTTATTGAAGTCGGTAAAACTAACATTCAACCGAGAAGGACATTGAATAAGTGTATTAGACGGAAAATGAGAGACGGGGGTAAATGAGAATATGGTTAATGACAGGAAGAAGTGGAGAGAGTTGACATTCCGATTCCAAATAGGGAAAGGTGAGGAAGATGATGATGATTCAAGTGGACTCTCAGCTGTCAACATTATGGAACAAATTTGTTTCATATCCTTAATAGTCAATAGTTAAATATTTTCTTCATCGCAAGATATTTTAAATACCATTTGGTGAACGTTAACTTAAATTACACATGATTATTTACAACATTATTATGGTTGACGTCAAAAACTTACTTAGAGCTAAGTTTATTAACGATTGACCTACCAGTAGCACAACGGGGTAAAAAGAATTAACAGTGGTACTATCGCAGTAGTAGTGAATGCATAAAACAATTCTAAGATTTTGATAAAACACGTCTTTAACCACCGCTAGAAAACCTTTTCTTCAAATAAAAAAAAATCGCATCCTAGTCGAGCTACGGTACGGACACACGCCGTTAAATTTATAACACTCTTCTTTTTTCGTCGGGGGTTAAAAATTAACACACCTCTTATTCCATGTCTCCAAAATAGGTATTACGATATATGTAGATAGTAGACCCGAAAATAAGCATATTTTTCAATAATAAGTACTTTTTAGGGTTCCGTACCCAAAGGGTCTGTCTGTCTGTCCAGTTGAAATTTTCACAGATGATGTATTTCTGTTGCCGCTTTAAAAACAAATACTAAAAAATAACATAAAATAAATATTTAAGGGGGCTCCCATACAACAGACATGATTTTTTTGCCGTTTTTATAGATATTGGCACGGAATAGACTCCGAATTTGCATTGAATAGACTCCAAAACTACTGGACCTATTTGAAATAAAATAAAATCTTAGAATCCTATATTATCCTTGATGAGTATAAGCTATACACATACCTCTGTCTACACGTGCGAGGCCGGGGCGGGCCGCTAGTTTTATCTAAAGATTCTAAAGTAACCGTCGCTATAGTGTTTTACGTATAGGTATTTCGCGGGAAAAAATAGTTCAGGAAAAGCATTTTAGTAGAAAGTATTAGCAGGGCATGAGGTATTTATGTATGTTGACATATCAAGTGTACGGATGAGGGAGCACTGGAGCACTGTGACACAAGCCCTGCCTACTTCAGGCTCCAGTCTCCTGTAATCTATGGCAAAACTTCTCTGTTTTAGATTAACTCTTTATTTCTGTTTTAGATTAATGGAGAAAATAAATATACTTTTTACTTTACTCTATTTATGGTTACAATCATCATCATCATCATCAGGTCCTTTTTAGTCTCCACTACAGGAGCACGACCCTCTATGTACTACTAGGGCCATACTTGGCCAGAGCAGCCACAGGATTTGGCATACACTCTCCACGCTGGCCACACGGGTTGGAGAGGTCTCTTAGATGTTTATAAGCTTTGTTTAACTTGTATTTCCTAAATCGCCTTCTGCGACATCCACGGGAAGACTTGGAGTGGTCCTATTTTACTCTGACGGATACCACACGGCATGGTTACAATACAAGGAGAATACCTACAAGATTATCTTTGTTATAATACTTTACTTTGCATCAAGGTAGTTTTTCTGATTTATTGGCAGTGACAAAACAGAATATTAATCAGAAAAATATACATCTTTGCAGCGTATAGTACCTACACAACTAGTTATGTTCATCACGCCACAATGGCTATGAATCGTACAAATGGAACTTAAATTGCATTCAACACAATTCGCCATTTAAAACGTCCATAAAGATCCCACTAATCCCTCGTAACCCAACAAGAGCAAGTCGACCCTTTCCTTTGGCCGTCTTGGCCGACTAATGCCCACAATGTGTATTATAGCATTTAATATAATAATAACGTAATGAAACGTCTCTCGAGAGCGGGGGAGGGCAGGGGAGGGGGAGCCGCGGAACCGGTCGCCAGAGGTCATCGCCAGCGAGCCTTCCGCGGATGGAGTTGCCAGTTCAAGAGACAAATTCTCCTTTTCGAGGGTAATATTTAATAACTCTTTATTCTTGTCTTAATTAACGGTTATATTATTTTTGGAACTTGTTAAGTTCGAGTTTAGTTTGAAGTTATGCATATATACATATCAATCATGTCTTTAAACCTTGCGGGGTCGACAGAGCACAGGTCTTTAAGACCTATTATTATTAATTATGTTTAGTATGTGGGTGTCAGATGGAAAACAGAATGAAAATAGTGATGAGTTAAGTACTAGCCGTCTCGCCTATTAACATGATTACTCAGATATTAATTGATGTCATTATGCAAGAATAAACAAATGGTCTTGTATCCTAATATCTTTGTCACATTACTGTCTCTCTACACATCGCATTTGTCCGCGGGTCCACCTGCGTTTATGTACATCCCTTGGGAACAGTTTTCCGGGATTAAAGGTATCCTATGTCCTCTCTCAAGCAGTCATGCAGAGTTACTTTCGTATTTATGGCGAGCTTCGTGGTGCAGTGGTTAACACGCCAGCCTGCGACACGAGGGCCCCGGGTTCGATCCCCGGTCAGGTCAAGATGGAAATAGATCTTTTTCAGATTGGCCTGGGTCTTGGATGTTTATCTATATATGTATCCTTACTAATCCTTACTAATAATATATAATAATATTATATTGTATTATATTTATATTTAAATATTATAAATGCGAAAGTGAGTTTGTTTGTTTGTTTGTTTGTTACGCTTTCACGCCGTAACTACTGATCCGATCATCATGAAATTTTGCATACAAGTTCTCTGGAGTACGGAAAAGGACATAGGCTACCTTTTATCCCGGGAAAAAGTACCAATCCCGAGGGATCGACATTGACGCGGGCGGAGCCGCGGGCGAAAGCTAGTTTGTTATAAAATATAGTATCGTTGAGTTAGTATCCCATAACACAAGTCTCGAACTTACTTTGGGGCCGTATATATTTATTAGTTATAATATTAATATGCATTTGGAAGGACTAAGTAGTCCTTCCAAAAGCATATTAATATTATAAATTTATCCAGTCACCAGGATAGCTAAGTAGTTATCCTGGTGACTGGTTAAAAATATTAAAAGATAATAATTAGGTACTTACGCTGTAAAATGTTTTTTTTAATTTTATAAATTGATGTGTACCTAAAATATGGCAATAAATAGTTTTTTTTTTGATAACAAAATAAATTAAAGTATGCTATATGTCTGCAAAAGCTTAAAAATCGTGTAAAATAACAGCCGGAGCGCTGGCAACCCGTTAACGGCTATGGTAATGCTTCGACACCGCCCGCGCATATGTTAATGCTCCATTAAGATTATACTAATTGAAAGCCAATAAATACAACGGCTATGAATATTAATTTTATTTGGCTTCGCTTACCGGGCCGCTCGCGTGCGACCAATTGCGACCCAATTGAAAAATGGCGACAACTCGAGTGAAAGTCCGTCAGCGAACCGCTCATCAATTATCTTGAGTAAAACGTAATTGTCAAGTCTATCGTTTTGGTAATCTCCAACTCTTCGTTCCCATATTTTTTTTTGCAGCAAAAAATGTTTAAGCATCCAATAGTTAAAACTTTTTACTAGACTTGTTAGTATTTAGCATGACGATCATTTAAGAGAAATGCAGCTGGGAGCTTCGGCGCGCGGCTGGCTCCCGTGACGTCTCGATATTCCTGTCAATCCCGCTCAGACCGTCGATTACGCAGGACAAATCAATTACCGCTCGCATTCCATCGACAGCAGACCGACGAATTCTCTGTCACGATCCTATCGCCAATGACGAGACCTCTCATCTAATATGCCACGTCGTCAAGCAGCGGAATGCGGAGCATTGCGGCGCGGACTTCAGCCGAAACTCGAGATTGGCGCACCGAGCGCAATGGATGACGCGCTTCAATCAATCGTCCGTAAATTCCTCGGATTGGAACACATGTCTAGATCGAATCGTGCCTCAAGTATGGCTCAGCATTGACCACGCCAAGAATTTCGTGTTCGATACCCGAACCGGAATGTTATCTGTGCGTAGCATCGGCACTCGCTATCCGACATGTCAGCTCGTATTGTGGTACATTTGTAAACCACTATTTAAATTGAGTAAATTAATTGAAGCGATGTCCTATGAAATATAAATGAAACATTACTACATCCTGCGGTAATCAGCTAATTGGACATGAATTATTGATTCTGTAAGTGGTCGTATTCGTATAGCAATAATGTCTGTTCGCACACGACGCTCGGCGCATGAAAATCGCGCGAAGCGCTGTTGTAGCCTGTAGGTGTATTTTTTGCGCACAGCAATTAACTGGTATACGTAAATGTATATTTTACTCGAGAAAAAATATACGAAACTTTAAATTCCGCAATAAAATGGCGTAGGCAGAGACGCCGGGTCAATGTCGGTTCTTGTGCGGTTTTCCTTCGCCGTACGAGGTCGACTAACTGCTAATTATTTTTCGACCATGTTGCAACACCACCTTGTTTAAGGATGACTAAATGCGGTTTAGTAGTCACGAGCTTAGGTGATTAGCCCGCTAGGTAACCACCTCGTTTAGTGTAGAGTCATTTAAAATATAAACAAATATTTGTAAATGTAGATGCGGTAACATTCGAGCAGATTTTTGGCATACAAAATAATCCCCCAACCATTTGTATTTCGTTTACTATTTCACAGTTGTGTATTTACTATACCGTAAAAGTGGCTCTTAGTCTTCTGACCTTTAACTTCGTCTACAGCATATATGGTCGTGATAGAGCACTGAGTTCTAAATAAAATAAAATTGAGAGAGACATCGTTGGTAGAGGCGGAGGGTCTGCGCCCACGCAGGTCGGCGCGCTCGTCCCGATTTTATGTTAATCGAAGAGCCGTGTCCTGTCCGACATATAGCTATAAGATTCGGTGTCACGGAACAGCCAGTCAGAAAATACATTAAATAAACCATTATCTGCGGCCGAGGACAATTTCACTTTTACGACTTTACACTGACACGTCGTAAATAGGTTTTATATAGTTCCAAATGCATCCTTATTTGCACATAAGGTAATTCGAGTCAGTTAGAGGGCCATAAATGCAGCGAAGCGATTATTGTTTAAAGAGCTTTGCTATAAAATGATAATAAACAGTGGTTACTTTGATTTATGTTTAGAGACAACCATTTAGGAATTCAAATTAAATGTTTTTTTTTTTTGCATTTACGTATGGAATCTTCTAAAGAAAACAAAACTAATTGTTAATCTAATAAAATCAACTAAGTTACTTCACTTGACGAGGTGTGTGGCCTAGGGGTTATAAAGCCAGGTTTTTAAACCGGAGGTCCCGAGTTCGATCCCCAGTCCTGACTGGGGATCGAACTCGGGACCTCCGGTCAAGATGGAAAATAATCTTTTTCAGACTGGCCTGGATCTTTCATGTTTATACATATATACCGAACTAATTTACGAATTAATTTTATTAAAAAAAAACTGAAAATCGAAAAAAAAAAATTAAGCTTCCCTTACAAGGTCGCCGATCAGCTGTGTGGTATCCGGCAGAGTAGAATAGGACCACTCCAAGTCTTCCCGTGGATGTCGTAGAAGGCGACTTAGGAAATACAAGCTAAACAAAGCTTATAAACATCTAAGACACCTCTCCAACCCGTCTGGCCAGCGTGGAGAGTGTGGGCCAAGTCCTCTGGCTGCTCTGGCCAAGTATGGCCCTAGTAGTACAGAGAGGGTCATGCTCCTGTAGTGGAGACTAAAAAGGACCTGATGATGATAATGATGATGATCAGCTGTAGTATTTTTTTCATTTTTTACTTGTTTTTATTGCAATTCTGTATTTCATTAGGGATTCTACTTTCGAAACAAAAGGCCCTTCTCAGGGCCACCAACACCCATTGCAAAAAATAGCCCTTAACGCTATTACTATTAATATCGAAGGCTTTTCTAAAGACAAAGCCGACCTGTTGTCAGAACTATTCCAAAGCCTAAATTGCGACATCCTATGCGTGCAGGAAACGCACCGTGCCATTGATCAGCCACGGCCGGAAATTCCTGGCCTTATTCTCGCAGCAGAAATACCCCATCCTAAATACGGAAGTGCTGTTTTTGTGCGTTCTGATAAAGTTATAAAATCCACTCAATGCACTTCACAGAACTCAATCGAAATTATCACTTTAGATACAGGAAACTGCACCAGCACATTAATTTACAAGCCACCCAATGAACCTTTTAAATTCGATGCACCTAAAAATTTTAATGACCGTGATACCAAATTAATCCTTGGCGACTTTAATAGTCATAATACCACGTGGGGATACAGAGATATCAATTTAGATGGTACTGCAGTGGAACAATGGGCGGAACCACAAAATTTGAATCTCCTGCATGACCCAAAGCTTCCACCTTCCTTTAACAGCTGCCGCTGGAACCGAGGGTTTAATCCCGATCTGATATTTGTCAGCAGTAATTTAAGATCATCTACCTCAAAGGTAGTCTGTCCGCCAATCCCAAAGACGCAACACAGACCCATCTCATGTAGAGTGCACGCAATTGTAAAAGCTATCATCACCCCATTCCGACGTAGATTCAATTTCAATAAAGCAGATTGGGAAGCTTTTGCCAAAGGAGTTGATTCAATGCTGCACAAAGTGAAACCTGACCCACATAATTATGACGGATTTGTAGACGTAGTACGGAGCGTTTCACGTCGGCATATCCCAAGAGGTTGCAAAACGCATTACATTCCTGGTCTAGGCTCTGAATCCAATCTCCAGCTCCAAAACTACGAACGTTTATATACTCAAGACCCGTATGCTGAGGAAACAGTGGATGCCGGAGAGATTCTGATGACTAGTTTAAGTAGTAACCGGAGAGATAAATGGATTAAGACAGTGACTGACATTGACATGTCGAAAAATAGCAAAAGAGCCTGGTCAATGCTCAGGAAACTTACAGGTGATCCCCCTAATCCTTCTAATCCTGGCAATGTTACTGCTAACCAAGTCGCTCACCAGCTTTTGTTAAATGGTAAAACCCCATCTCGTCTTCCCAAAAGCGCCAAAACACCAGAGCTAGATTACTATGACTCAGGAATCACAAAGCCCTTTGATCTCGCCGATATTGTAACTGCGATAAGAGCACTCAAAGTTGGGAAAGCTGCAGGTTATGATGACCTGACAGTCGACCAATTAAAACACCTGGGTCCAGTGGCGGTTTCCTGGGTCCTGGCTCTCTTTAATAACTGCTTAAAATCTGCAAAGATCCTGCGCATCTGGAGAAAAGTTAAAGTTATCGCGTTGCTTAAGCCAGGAAAGTCCCCATCGGATCCTAACAGCTACCGCCCGATTTCTCTACTATGCCACACTTACAAGCTGTTCGAAGGGCTCTTATTAAACCGACTAACACCTGTAATAGACCCTAATCTTATCCCGGAGCAGGCTGGTTTCCGACCTGGCAAGTCGTGCTCAGGACAGATTCTCAGGCTCACACAACATATAGAGGATGGGTTCGAATCGGGAAGGGTAACTGGGCTTTTTCTAGTCGATTTGTCAGCAGCTTATGACACCGTCAACATTAAGCGTCTATTGTCGAAGGTGTTTACTGTCACAAATGACAAGGGACTTATACGCATACTAAGCGAGCTGCTGACAAACCGACGATTCAGGGTACATTTGAACGGAACTGAAAGCCGTTGGAGAACACAGAAAAATGGTCTTCCCCAGGGAAGCGTGCTTGCCCCAATACTGTTTAATATCTATACCAATAATCAGCCTAGTTCTCCTTCCACAGAGAGGTTTCTTTACGCCAATGACCTGGCACTAACTTCCCAAACAAACACGTTCGAAAGTGCAGAACAAAACCTGTCGAGAGCCTTGGAAGACCTCAGTGTATATTACATCTCAAACGCTTTGCGTCCTAATCCTGGCAAAACCCAGTCCTGTGTATTCCATCTCCGGAACCACCAAGCCAACCGGAAGTTAAACATCAACTGGCGAGGAGTCAATATACAGCACTGTGACAAGCCCTCATACCAGGTGTTCTACTCGACAGGTCACTTACGTATAGGAACCACTGAACCACTTACGTATAAGATCCACCTGTCTGCAACTTTGGCGTGATAAATTTCCACCTCCTACCGATTGTATCCTTCCATCTGAAGAGTTGGCTCCGGGATCTCAACTCCCATGGGCTACATGGAAGAGCCTAAACCGCCTACGAACTGGAGTAGGCCGATGCAAGCACAACCTAGCAAAGTGGGAATATGTCGACCAGGAAAACGTGCAGTGTGAATGTGGTCATGGGTATCAGACCATGTCACACCTTTTGACGTGTCCGTTGAGCCCCACTACCTGCACAAGGTACGGCCTCAATTCTGCATCAGCAAGTGGCGTGGCTGTCGCAACCTACTGGAGGGACAAAATTTAAAATATTTTGAAGATGTTTTGAGCCACCGACACGATAAGAAGAAGAAGAAGAAGATTAGGGATTCTGATTCCAGGATTTCGATATAGTCAGAGTTTCAAAGTCATGCTGTATATGTATTTGTTATTAATCATAGTAACGGGAGTTATCATTACTTATAAATTACTAGCTTTCGCCCGCGGCTCCACCCGCGTCAATGTCGATCCCTCGGGAATAGTACTTTTTCCCGGGATAAAAAAAGCCTATGTCCTTCTCCGTACTCCAGAGAACTTGTATGCAAAATTTCATGATGATCCGTTCAGTAGTTACAGCGTGAAAGCGTAACAAACAAACAAACAGGCTGGAAGTTAATCCTTTTATTCCATCTATTGATGGCTACACTTATTATAAGACCATCAATAACTATAACAAATGTGGAGGTGTTGCGGTCTATATTAGACAGTCAGTAACAGGCTTTACCCTGGAATATCCTATACTTCTTGAGGCTAATTGTCTGTTGATAAAATTTTCTGACCACACAGCAATAATTGCAATTTATCGATCACCCTCATATACAATAATGTCACTATTTTTTTTACAATCATTAAATTCACTTTTAAATCAGCTTGACTCCTTTAAGAACGTAACCATCATAGGTGACATAAATATTAATATTGCAGAAAATACCACCGACGATCGCAGTCCAAATTACCTAGAACTGCTGGCATTCCATGGTCTGCTTGCGGCCCATACTTATATAACCAAATATGATCCTCCGGGCTGCTTGGACCATGTCATGCTCAAAACTAAACTTCCAGCCTCTACTTTTGTCATGGACACCTTAATTACTGATCATCACCCAGTTTTGATTTCTTTAACCACCGATATCCCTTTAAACGTAAAATATAAAACAAAACTTATCACCAACCATGCGGCTTTATCTGCCGATATGGAAAATATTGATTTTTTGCCAATCCTTATGTCTGATGACCCTACCTATGCTGCCAACTACCTTGTTAATTCTCTTAACAGATGCATACGTGCTAACTCTAAAATGATGCATGTTCCATATCGAAAGAACACTATTAAACCATGGGTCACGGTTGGCTTATTACGCTGTATGCGTAACCGTGACAACATGCACAAGAAACTTAAAAATAACCCAACTAATGAGTTTCTTTTGATAACTTATAAAAGATATCGTAACTTTCTAACTAACCTCATCAAAAAGTTAAAACATCAGCATACTAAACAAGAACTTAATATAAATATAAAAAATCCCAAAAAAATGTGGCAAACTATACGTAGAGTAACTAACACACAGAAGACCAAATCTGACGCTGAAAAGCTTCTTACCCTAAAAGACTTGCCCTCTGAGTCGGTTAATTTTGTTAATGAATATTTTATTAATGCTGGAGAAAAGCTAGCTAGTTCTGTACAACCCCCTCCTGATGGCTATCTTGCCAAACCTAGAAATAATACATCTGTTTCTTTTGTATTTCTGAGCACCGATGTGGATGAGATCTTTGCCCTTATTGACTCTTTAAACTCTGACAGGGCCGCGGGTTGGGATGAGATTACTCCCTCCCTTCTCAAACACACACAAGAAATTAATAGCCCCTTTACTAGCTCATATTGTTAATCTTTGCCTTGAGAAGGGAATATTTCCCTCTGTCTTTAAAACTGCGATCATTCATCCAATCCATAAGGCTGGGAATAGAGATCATGTCGACAACTTCCGTCCCATTTCAATCCTGACCGCGCTTTCTAAGGTATTCGAGCGACTTGTGAATAAAAGACTTGTTGATTTCCTCGAGAAAAACAACCTCTTATCGGACAACCAACATGGCTTCCGTGCTGGTAGGTCAACTGCGCAAGCAGTTGATAAACTTGTGAAGCACATTTCTCTTGCCCTTGACAATAAACTAAAGTGCGTTGTTGTCTTTCTGGATATGGCGAAAGCATTCGATACGGTCTCTATTCCCATGCTTTTAAACAAATTAGAGTGCCTTGGTATAAGAGGTAAGCAATTAGATTTCTTCCAAGATTATCTCACAAACAGAACCCAACGTGTTAAAATTGGTACATACATGAGTACAGATCTTACTACCCGTTTTGGCGTTCCACAGGGTAGCGTACTAGGCCCGAGTCTATTCCTCACATACATGAATGATCTCTGCGACATGAAATTGGAAAATGGTAGGGTAATTTCTTTTGCGGATGACACGGCTCTCATTTTCACAGGTGTGACTTGGATAGAAACATTTGCTTCGGCCCAAACTGGCTTTGATCGGGTTAGAGCCTGGCTATCCAGCAATCTGTTATCCTTGAATGTATCGAAAACAAATTTTATGAACTTGGTATCAGAAAACCTAGCCTCCCCAGCCCTATCCAACCTTATATAGTGGCCCATGAAAATCGTTCGCCTGATTGTACTGTGAATTCGCCCTTAACTACTGTGAATGTCCTAAACTTACTTTGGTGGATTCAACTAAGTATTTGGGTGTTACTATTGACCAAAATCTTAAGTTTGATCAACATATTAGTCTCCTATCCTCACGAGTCAGAAAGCTTATTTTTGTATTTAAGCAACTACGACACGTCTAGAATTGTAAAACTTACTTACATGGCTCTGTGCCAGTGCATAATTACCTACTGTATCACCTCATGGGGTGGGTCCCCGAAAACACACCTGCTCCAACTTGAAAGAGCCCAAAGAGCCCTACTTAAAGTAGCTTACTTCAAACCTTATCGTTATCCTACAATTGATCTCTATAGATGTACCCAGGTACTGTCAGTTAGGCAACTATTTATCTTAATGACAATTCTCCAACAACACTCTGTTATGACGTACGATCCTAAACTTATATCCCGTAATAATAGACTGAATATCTCTGTACCAACTTATAACACAGTTTTCTATCAAAGATTTTTCCAGTATCTTGGTCCATTCTTATATAAGAACCTAAATTATAAACTAAACATGTTTCCACTTAACAAGTTCAATTGCAAAAAGATTGTAATGATGTGGCTCCAAGGCCTTACATATGATGAAACTGAAACACTACTTCGTCCTATCGTGTAATATTTAATTAATAGGCTTCTCCATGCAGCCCCTGTGTGCATGTGGTTATGATATGGACCATATCATAACCGATCCCAAGATTTTGTTCGTAGGGCTGCCACAGGACCTGTGACTAACGAAATGTATTATTTTTATAAATATATGTGCGTATGCGTGTATATGTGTATGTATATATGTATGTATGTGTATATGTATGTGTGTGTGTATGTACATATATATAAACATCCCAGACAATCGTGTATGCAAAAATTTTATGTTGATAGGTTCAGTGGATGGCGTGAGGGCGTAATAAACAAACAAACAATGTCACTTTCGCATTAATATAATTAGTTAGGATTAGTTTAAAATACTTAAAGTTAAGCTTAAAGTTATATGTACAGTAACAATAAACATCACAAATAATTGCTCTTTACAATAAAGAAATATTGTTATGTTCGCTGTACTAGTTATAAGTTCACTAGTTATATAAGAGGTACTTTGGGATAATAATGTGACTTAAACCTGCTCAACGCATATAGAACCAACTTGTATTGTTCACAGTGGGGTAGGGGGGCCTGGTGACTTGTAAGACAGGTTCTTAGGATACCTAGTTCAGGCACCAGTCCTCCACAACAACCCTGTACACTTTCACCAATGTCAGACTTTTACACAAACCTAAAGTTGTTATTAAGTTAACTTTTGTTGTTGTTGTGGATGGATAATAAACAATATTTTTTTTTTTTTTTAAACAAAAAAAAATAAACAAACAGACAAACTCACTTTCGCATTTATAATATTAGTAAGGATAATCCCATATATTCTTAATTAATTAAGAAATAAAATTATGGTGACAAAACTTCATGCGGGCGGGACTTGAACCGGCGACCTAGGTCTATGTCTATGTACGACCTATGCTCTGCCATCTGAGCTACCGCACAATTCAATCTCGGCGCCGAAATTCTCCACCGTATCCCATTTCCCTTTGTACGTATTAAAGCTTACGTCACCTACACCACTGCCCGACTTTTACAAGTGAGGTATTTAATTCAACGAATTTTAGTATGAATTTTAAATCAACTAATATGTAGGAAGACATGCAATATTTTTATAAGCGTTTTATTTTGCATTCACAATGCTATTTTTATATACTTCTCATAAATTAAGAAATACATATTAGTTGATTTTATGTTTAGCTTTATAATGTTAGCTTGCCAGATATAAAAATGTAGTTTCGAAATAAAATCATAGTTAAAAGTATCGAGCTATAGTAAAGAGTTATGGAGATGAATGTCTAAATAAGGGAAATAAAGATGTCACATAAATAAAAGTGGGCTTAAAATATTGTTGAAACAAAATAAAACATGAGTGTAATTCCGTTATAATTTTCACCTACGCATACACCTACATATTTATTGGTTGGTACTTTCTAGGGTTCCGTACTGTGTGTGTCTGTCTGTGGTATCGTAGCTCTCAAACCGGATGGACCAATTTCGATGCAGTTTTATTTTCATTTGAAAGCCAGTTTCCCTGCGGACGCAAAAACAGGTGTGTTATAAGTTTGACGTTGATGTCTGGATGTGTGTGCCTATCTGTGGCATCGTAGCTCTTAATCGGGTGGACCATGTCGATGTGGTTTTCTTCATTTGAAAGCCAGTTTCCTTGCGGTGATTTTTAGCTATGTTTGGTGACCTTAAACTATGAGTATTTTATGCGTAGGGTTTTTTTTGTTAATTTTGATTATTAAAATCTGCGCTGTGCCAAAACACATGGCATGTTCTTTGATTTATTTTTCCTCTCAGACTGCATCGTCCCTCAAAAAATGTATTGAACATATCCTTAACATAGTTTCAAAAAGATAAAACAACTTAACCCAAACTGAATGCTTACTGATTATATCTTGAATAATGTATGATGCATTAACCATTCAAACAAAACACTCGGCGTAAGCATAAGGGCCTTATAAATACAAAGTATTAATTAAGAGGGTTGAACCACTCTGTCTCTAATTAACCGAAGACCCTGGCCGCATTCTGTAATTAGTTCCCTAGGAGGGTCTCACGCTCGGACTAAACATACGGAATTATATAAATTTCGCGTATTCTAATTGTGCAAAACAAAAAATGCGGCTAACGAGCGTGAAATTCATATTATCATTATCATACTTAGTCGGGTTAATTTGAAGCTGCGTCAAATGAGGTAACTACATTGTTTTTCTGATCTAAAGGCTAACTTTTACGATATTTATAACCTTTTCTTCCATCTTGGCTAAAAACAATAACATAGAATGAACCAGCTTTTCTTCACGCTGCTCCTCCTTCCAGATCGTAAAAGCTGATCCAGGATATGGGCTTAAATCAGACCAATCGTGTTAGTAGACGATGCGGTTAGCAACCCATGACTATTTTGATTCCGTTTTCCACCAAACGCCCACCAACATGCTAAACGTGGCCTTAAAAACTTGGACTTTGTATACCCCGCAAGGGAAAAAGATGTATATAGTATGTATGTAAATCTTTGCTAACCTCTAAGTTTACCTTTTATAACATAGTAGTCAGTAATTATTAAAATAATGTAACTTTTACCAACATCTGGTATTAATCGGTATGATCCTGTAATCGAAGGGTCCAAAGGGAGCCTATTTGCTATTGCTCTTCCAAAACAGTTTACCTTGGAAATGCTGTTGTTTTGTTTTGCGATTTCTATGACCGACTGCCACCCGATGTCAACCTTCTTTGGGAATGCTTTCGTTGCACGGAATGTATGTGCTCGTTGGCAATTTTTTTTTAAATCTATGGCTCGTTGTATCTTGTTATTCGTGTTAAATTGCTTTGAATCTATCATGGACAGACTTGACGCAAAACATATATCTTTGATTGATATCTATGATTGAGGACAAAAATAAGAGCTTTTGCTCCCTTCTAGTTTGTAGAAATTATCAAACGAAAGGATGTGTATTATGTACATCATAGGTAATTTTAAAGTCTGGTGGCGGACCATAGATCAAATGCTTGAATATATGTACCCCATAGAGAGGCAATTTTTTTTTTAAATCTTTGTTGTACCCTATACAATAGGAGATAAAAACGTAATGTATCAAATTATGAAACAAAACGAAGATTAAAAAGTGAGACATATCCAACCTCATTACTTTAGAACAGCGCGTCCCGCGTCCACTAAAAGAGATGTCAGCCATATTCGCGGTCAGCGGCAATTTGTCGGCCACCACGTGGATCGGTTATTAATCCGAACACCACAATTACACGCCATTATTGAATTAATTGTGCCCCTTATCTGGCGAATTCACTTGCCAACATCTGCCTTATCGTGATGTCAACTCCTTACGCCACTGTCGACACGCCGACATTTTTATTGCGACAAAAACCGTACGAATGCGATCCCGCCATATTGTTAAACAGCTGTCACTCCGCAGAAAAACGGTAACGAATTTATTCGATTGCTTGTTTTAATAAACGAATTAATTTCAGAGCGGTTGACAATGAAACAAACGATCACTTTCGTCGGCGCGGCAATAAAAATAACTTAATAAGATTTCTTTAAAACAATAATACTCCGACGAGGGTGGTCGGGAATCTTTATTAAAATCTCGAGGGAGTAATAAAAGCACAGTTAAATGCGGAGAACTCTGATGAAAATATTAATTAATGTTTCGGAATGGGAAACATGTTGCTAATTAAATGGCGATATCGCATAAAACGTAATTAGAGGCCGGGAACATTCGTTTCTCACGGACGTGAGGGCCGGTACTGGGTGCGGGACGGCCCGGCCGAGTACTGGCTGTGTGCTTTATTGTGTCTGTACCCTTGGCTTGGGTATTCGCGAGAGGAATGCATGCGTACGTACAACCCACAAAAACAGGTTGCATGCACGGAGGAGTCATGCTATATAAATATTTCTTTGATCACTACATCACAATACACGTTTACGAATTGCTCAAGTTTTTATCGTAGTCTTCGTAGTGATTGATGCTTGATTTAATATTTCTTTTAATTATTTTATGAGATTATCTTTAAATTAAACTAATTGAGTAAGCAAAGGTTAGAAGTTGCTCAGAAAATCAGTTAGAATAGTATATCTTTGGCGTTGTATCTAACTAAACAATGCTGCCATTTAAGGCACTTAATTCTCACAAGACTAACTTTGTTGGTTACCCAGAAGGAGATTCTATAGAAACTGTTCTTATGTTACTAATCTTTAGTTTGTGACTATGTTTAGTAGTTTGTTATTACTTCTCGCAAAGACTAATAAGTAGTTGAATTTGATGAAACTGTAAAATACTATAATAGCTTATACTTTCATCATAATAGTTTATGTAGGTAAGCATCGTCATCGTAGGTTGCATCCTCAGCAGACTTGCAGGGCTTGGAGCCGTGGGTCCGCTATTATAACAGTATTTGTGCTGTAATAGGATTTTCCAATGTTTTTAAGGCCTTCTGTCTTACCCTTCTTGTATAGATGTGTATATAGGCTGTAAGAGTCGTGGGAAAAACCGAATTATTCGAAATGTAACAGTTTGTAAGGATTTTTATTACTCCTTCACGTAAGAATTACTACACAGATATTAATTAAATATTAAAATTATAGCTTTTTCATCCTGGTTTGGGAGAAAAGAAGAAACGTAAAGGTACATTTCGATTCCGATTTCGAACTAACCGCCAACCCGCTCAACGTGGCCTTAGGCTCTGTCTACACCGTACGGGATAAAGACGTGATAATATGTGTATACATACACACATATTATCACGTCTTTATCCCGAGCTTAAACTTCATAAAATCATACATTACATATAAGCAATATTATGGGCAGACATAATTGCTTGAAAAAGCTCGCAATTTTTTTGCTATACGGGGTTTTTAAAACGGGAAGTATTTAATCCTATAACTATAAATCGCCTTTTTTAACTAGACATTCAAAAGTCGCACCAAAAATACTGAATTGCACACCAAATGTGTACACAAAATAAATGTAATCCTACAATTATAAATCATTTTTTTTTAAATATCGCAATTCTATCTTAACGCAAACTAATTTTCTGGTAGCAGCTCGTTTCTGATGCCGATTTGTTTTCTAGTGGGGTGGCGTTTCTAACCCAACTTAACCTACTCTTCTGGTAGCAACTCGTTTCTGATGGCAATTCGTTTTCTGGTAAGGTCGCAGTTCTAACCCAATCTAACCTACTTTTCCAGCAGCAGCTCGTTTCTGATGATTCTTGAATGACTAGTACAGTTGTGAGATGTAATTTGTTAATGGAGATATATTATTTTTAATGGAGATATATTATTGCGTATTTAGAAACCAATTGTAGGAATTCAGTTATAAGATTAGATAAATTAGTTTGCAAGTCAGTATTTTTGTTAGACAATATTTTTTATGGTAAACTGATAAAAAGTCATCTAGTTTTGATTGAATACATATAATTTTTTGTTAAAAATGTTTAGATTATGAAGTTGTTTATTTGTAGCTTATTCATTTTTCGGGTATGAAGTAAGATAATTAGTGGAGCCACTTAGTTTGCATAAATTGTAATTAGAGGTGCAGTATTTTTTTTTTCCTTTAAAATTAAAAAGATGGTAAAATGTTGTGTACTAAAAACGGATCACTCACGTGCTATTTCGTCGGGATTGCCGACTATAGTTTCGGACTCGTCAGGAGCCCATTTTCAAGGCGAGTGCGAGACGCGCGGCGGAGGGTCCCGAACTAACAACTAAAGGGTTAGTCCGAAACTACAGTCGGCAACCCCAACGAAATAGCACGTGAGTGACCCGTTTTTAGTACATAATGTCTCTATCTCACGTTAGTTTCAATGATAATGGTAAAATGTGTTGAAAGAAACATGTGAATGCAGAATATGGACGGTTTTCACAAATGTCTGTAATTGTTTGAGTATTTTTAGTAATAAATGTTATTATATTAATTCTCTTACACAGTAAATTACTTTTTATGCGCTTGGTTTCTTAATAGAAGTTCCGCAATAGAGCGGGCATTATTAAATTCACTGACTGGCAACTATTAGCGGCGTGATGGACGCGTGAATGGGCGGCGTAATTAAAAAAGCAATGATCACTTATTGTAATTAGTGGTATCGCTCGCCGACAAAAAGGTAATTGTTTTCGAACGAACACGTGCTGCGGTACCATAATGTCAGGCCTTCGATGTGAAATCACGATTGACGGACTATCTTGTATAACCATACATATATAGTCATACAAATAAAGTAACCCTGTCTGTCTATATGTCTGTTTGTTACCACATCACGCCTCGACTATTAAACCTATTACGAGTTTGAGGGCCGGAAGGACATATTTACCATTAATTCATACTTCAATAGCAACCCATCACTATTATGATTCCGTTTTCCAGCGAATGCCCACCAATATGCTAAATGTGGTCATAAAAAACTCCGAAATTGATAAAAAACGTAGATATTTCACTTTTGTATAAAAGAGCAGAAATTTTTTTCATGATGTCGAAGTTGGTCCCACAAGGAAAGTTGTTCAGATTCATTGTCTGAGCACTCCTTAGACGTTTGCTAATGAATTCAATTTCAGTCTGTATGTACCTAGTAGTATCGTACCGGTATTTGGTACCGTTAACTCCGGTACCAATTCCTTTTATCGGTACTTGGCAGAATCGGGAATTACTGTTTTCATCATTTACGAGTATGTCATCGTCGATGGCAGTCATTAAGCTGTGCCAGATGCTTTTAGGCAGCTTGAAAAGTCTGATACCAGTGTTACACACACGAAAAACAAACGAACAGTGATAGCACATGCACAGCGTTGCCTTGCGTTGTTATGTTACCAGATTACCGATACCCATAATTACCGTTAAAATTGTAACATAATGGAAATACCGGTACTTATAATGTGAATTTGGTACCGGTAACAAGCCCTGGGGACAAGCACATCGTCCTGTGCAATGGATGCATTCTAAAGAAGAGTTGAGTTGATGTTAGGCAGGTGGCAAGTCGTTAAAATAAGCCGAAGCTTTTTACAGCATGGAAAGTATGAAACACTTCGATGCTGTCCCGACCTCACGTAAAGGGGGATGAGGAGTGGAAGATGAATGCAACGTAGTACCTTTTTTTTTATGATATGGGACGGCAAACGCGCAAGGGGGTCACCTGATGGTAAGTGATCACCGCTGCCCATGGACAACTGCAACACCAGGGTGTGACATGTGCATTATCGGTCTTTCAAGGAGTTGAGGGAAGGAAATGGGGAGGGGAGGGGGAAGGATGGACCTCCGGCTCTCTCACTGACCGAACAAAGCATAGAAGCGATAGAAGCGGTTCCTTGTGGACTACGGAACCCTAAAAAGGGAACGTTACATTCTTGCAATTTTTTAAGAGCGAGCTTAGCGATGGTATATATCCTTTATTTTAATACTAGCTTTCGCCCGCAGCTCCGCTCGCGGCAATGTCGATCCCTCGGGAACAGAACATTATTCCGGGATGAAATTAAAAGTACCCTTTGTCTTTCTCCGTACTCAAGAGATCGTGTGAGCAAAATTTCATGACGATCGGTGCAGTAGTTACGGCGTGAAAGCGTAACAAACTCACTTAATAATATTAGAATTTACGATAGATAGTTAGAATTTACGCGAGATATGGTTACTACTACGATACACTCACATATTTGACTCACTCAAGTCACTCAACGAATCGGCGCGAGAGCTTCGCGCGGAGAGGCGGGCGGCGCGGGCGGCGAACCTGAGTGTACCAGGGACTGCCGTGCCGTGTCGCGACGTCCTTTACACTCGCAATAAAGATGGCCTTCTGAATGAACTAGATTACAATACTTAGTGTACTGTACCAGTAGCTATGTCGATCCCTCGAAAAGGTAGCTTATGTCCTCCTTACTCCAGAGAACTTGTATGCAAAATTTCATGATGATCGGTTTAGTAGTCACGGCGTGAAAGCGTAACAAACAAACAAACTTACTTTCGCATTTATAATATTAGTAAGGATAAAGAATAAAAAGTATATTTATATAAACTATTGGCATTTTATGTATTGTGTTGATACAATCTTCCCTAATTGAAAGAATTATATTTACTACATCCCTCGATAGCGTGATAACATTTGCTGCGAGCCACAACGAGGTATTACTTTTATCTCCAATTGCTATTGTAAAGCTAATGGCTTGAAGCTCACTAACGGAAACACGACGAACAATGTTACGAGTACGTACAAGACAAACACACAGTTTTCGAGCCTCAAATCTTTAGGACTTAGGATTTTTAAGAAAACCTATCACTGCTTTGCACCTTCTTACATTTTTGCGTCTCTCACCACTTCATAGCGTGACTGGTAAGTAAAATAATAATAATAAATATAAACATATAGGGACAAATCACACTGATTGAGCACTACAGTAACTTCTGAACTTGTTCGTAGGATAATTATTCCACGATACTATATTTTTATGTTAAAAACTAATACAGCGTGTAACTTAACCAACGACGTTAGTAACCCGTGAAGGGGTGACTCAGCCCGTCAAAATTAACAACTTTTCCTATGGGACCAATGCTGAGAACTAAAAAAATAAGACATTTTCATACAAAAGTGTTCGGCAGCCCGGCAATTAGTACGAAAATGTAAAAAAAAATGAGTTCCTAGCATTGGTTCCATAGGTTGAGTTGTTCATTTTGACGGGCTGAGTCACGCTGTATAGATAAACATCTAAGACCCAGGACAATTTGTCAAAGTGACCAGGGATTTAACCCCGCCAACAAAAGTTGGTTTGTAAAAAAATTTTACTAAGTTTTCTCAGGGCTTTTAAATTCTTCTTCTGGACTAAATACATGTGTAGTTGTAATACTTAATAAGAAATAGGTTTCGCATGCAGATGTGTTCACGTTAATGTAGACCCCTCAAGTTCAGTGTGGTGTTTCTCTTGTCAATATCCCAGATAACGTGTAAGCATAATTATGCGATGCAAATGAAATTTTATTTGCATCGATTCTGTGTACAAAAATACTTAATTAAAACATTAAGACAAGAATTAAGACACAAGCTTAGACTACTTTTCGTCCACGTCTCCACCCGCGCCTATTTAACTTGTATGCGTTTAAACTTGCTCCGTGGTTTAAACTGTCCTTTTCCTTTTCCCAGATAAAATTCGTGATCGTCGGTTTAGTAGTTAGGTCAGGTGTGAAAGCGTTACAAACAAACAATTTAAAAAAACTCGTTTTTACATTCCATAGTAAGGATAACAATCTTCAATGTTAATTATAGCAAGGAAGGATCGGTGCTCACTCGACTCGATGCTCCAATCAAACCAAGACGCAAATAGTACAACAAATTAGGCTGTTATTGCATTACAATTACACTATCCCTGGGAACTTCGTTTCGCTTTATTGGTTTGTCGTAAATACCGTTTCTTAGTTATTTTGCTATTCGGGGTGATAACGAAACCAAGAACTCAAAGATTTCTATC
Organism: Elegia similella; assembly: GCA_947532085.1. NCBI lineage: Eukaryota > Metazoa > Arthropoda > Insecta > Lepidoptera > Pyralidae > Elegia > Elegia similella. The sequence goes on from OX383928.1 coordinate 10,076,860, forward strand.
TTATTATAAAAATCGGTTCACGCCGTTGTAAGTGTTGGAACAAACCTGACTTTGTTTTATATATTAAGAGTATTTTAAAGAAAGCTATCCGCAATCGAAGGAAACGTTGTTTATATTTCATAATGAGGTTATTACGGCCGCTCTCTTATCTCAGCAACGAAGCGAGTCTAGCGCCAAATCGGCGTGGCGGTGTGCGCAGCCGCAGCGATCCGTCGCTAAGATATACTTAATTAAGGGCCACTAGAGCCGATCTATTTGGCGAGCTCTGCCTACTGACGTGTGAAAATACCCAATTAATTAACGCGAAAAGTTCCCCGATACGGCCGTCGCGCCTCGCGTGCTCAAAAAGACATGGCCTAACTGCTTAGGCCCGTTTATACAACGATTCCTAGTATTTGATGGCTACCTGCTCAGACAACATTACGAGCTAGGCTATTTCTCAAGCTGTTCAATTAAACTCGTTTATGGATTACGTAAATTGAGCTGACGCTGTATTAATGAACAGTATTAGCACGAAATGCTGTGGTATTGGGCCTATTTATTAGGATAATATAATGTAGATCGTATTTTAGATGTGTCGTCGATAGTGTTTCTTTAAGATATACTTAATGGGGCAATAAAATAAGTTTATTATTTAGCTTGCGGAATAACTGAGTGCCAATATTTGCATATCCAAGACTGTCAATCGATTTCTACACTCTAATATCTAGATTTTTTTACATAGACATTTCGTCTTGTTATGAAACGAGAACGAAGTTGATTTACTTGGTTGAATAAAACCAATATCTGGCCAAAAATAAAACACTTGTCACTTTCACATTTTTTAGCTGTCCATTTCAATTTTTCATAGGCGGCCAATTATTTAAACGTTTAAACCATAGAGATAAGATGTCCAAACCAAGTTCTAACTTTAGTCCACGTTTAATAATTAAACAGATTCTCTCTTATTTCTTTTTTGTCCTGAAAGTAGTTGTTGAGGTTAATTTTAACTGGGTACACCTTAACAACATTTTTCAATAAACACCTATAATGTTTGCTTGATCAATTAGATATTTCAAGCTGGTCTATGATCTCCTCAACTTAAAGAAACAGGTATAGGCATGACTGATAGATGTAGGTACCTATAACTCATCACAATACAGGTACGGAAGTACGTGCTCAAAACTACAACCAACATGATACTTAAATAGCATTAGGAAGTGTGCAATAGGTACAAGCAATTAAAAGTAACACCAAAGGTAATTGCAAAATCGGCACAACGTTCCGCACATGTGTAGCGTAGAACTAAATAGGTGTAAACTCAAATAGATGGAAATAAGCGATGGCTGAGTGTAAAGCGAGTGTTAATGGGCCATTAGCGGGTGCTGGCACGGCTTCTAATTGGCACGCCGGCACGAAAGCACGCTAAGTTAGCACGCCAGCACGCTCGCGCACGCCGCGTCAGCACGCGCACCGCATCGATCGCCGGATACGACGCACGCTACACTATTTTTGGCACGCTGAATTGCCTAATTGCGAATTAAAGTACGCTGCATCTAATTTAGACTGTAATGGCTAAGTAGTAAGGTTAGTATTGCAGTTTGCTTATTTTCTATCTAGAGTTTTAATTAGGTTGGTGCTTTGCCCCTTTAAAAGGTTATGTCTTCGGTATTTTCAATTGGAAGCTGTTGTTTTCTTGTAAGCGTTTATGTTTGCTCTGTATAGCATATACATTTATGACAGTTAGACATACAGATGTTCAATTAATCCCTGGTAATTGAATTCTAAGATTAATGCAAATGTTAAGATGTGCTAGATTTTCCAGAACTGTAAGAAAAATGTTTTCAAGGTTTGCAATAAAATAAGACAAAACAAATATCGGCCAAAGAAGTAATTGCTGACATTGTTTTGTTCATCCTATTATCAAGCTGAAATGAGACCCTAGGTTCCAAAGGGAAGTGAGACCTCTCATCAAAATAAAGCTAGCTTTTATCCGCGACTTCACCCGCGTTAATGTACATCCCATGGTAACAGTTGATTTTACCGGGTTGAAAGATACCCTATTTCCTGCCCTGGGTATCAAAATTCATCGCAATTGGCTTTATAGTTGATCCGTGAAGTGGTAACAGACAGAGTTTCTTTCGCATTTATAATATTAGTATGGCTTCAGATGAATTCACATACATTCAAATTATTATGTATTTATTCCTTATGGGGTACGCCACAGACGAAATTCCATAATTAATAGATGAGGTAAGTATGGTTACTCAATACACTTCAACGTGACCACAACACTTAGATATCGTAAGGAACATCTAAAATTCTAGTACTAGTAAGCAAGTGAGAAAAACCGCAAACAATGATAGTATTAGTGTCAAGTTAGTCGCAAAGACGACAACTCAACAAACACTACAAAAACGTGTGGCTAGTGGAACTGTTCTTCGCCCTTACAATCGGCCGGCGGCACAGGAAATTAAACGGTTGGACGCGGCCCTGCAGCGCAAAATGAAGTGGACACAGAATGGACACTTGCTTGAACGATGCATTGTGTTCTGTAGCAACGCTTCGATGCAAAGCCATCGCTCACGTATAATAGGCATGTTAGAAGAGTCAGAATTACGAGAGCCAGAAGAGCCGACAAAGTCGTATGACTTTGTCGCAAATTTGATCTTTTAGTTTCCGTACCGAAAGGGGAAAAATATTACAGCCGACTGTCTGTGACAGCGCTGTATATATTGAACCGTAATAGGTAGAGACTTGAAATTTTCGCATAATGTATATACCTTTCTATTGCCGCTATAACAACAAATAAAAAAACAAAATAAATTTAAAAAAATTGGTTTTTGTTGTCGGTTTACGGAAGTAAAATACGGAATCGCGGTGAACAAAACATCGATGAACGCTACTGAGATACCACAAGACTGCGATGCAAGTCATCGCGAAAGCTCGTCACTGAGAAGCTACTAAACTACAATCTTCGGCATCAGCCCCCATCAGGTGAACCGTATGTCTGTTTGCCTTCTAAGTTTTACAAAAAAACAATACTGTATTTTTGATTATTTATGGATCGTCTGTGAAAATGTATGAAATACAACCTGATGACAGATGAACAGCGGAGTCATATTTATAGGGTCCCGTTTTTACCCTTTGGGTACGGAGCCCTAAAAAGTTAGTAAATAATCAAAATAACTTCCTCTCCTTATCCCACCTTATGTGGGGTCGGCACAGCGTGCAAGTTATTACCATTTTCCTCTATCTCTGGCCACTTTCTTTGTTACGTTCTTTTTTCCCATATCCTTCTTCACACAGTCCATCCATCTTTTCTTTGGCCTACCTCTATTGTGGTTTCCAGTACCTATTGATATTCAATAATTTTATCTAACTGACATAGTGATCTATCAACGCAAAGCCCAAACCACTGAACGGATCGGGCTGAAATTTGGCATGCAGGTAGATGTTATGACGTAGGCATCCGCTAAGAAAGGATTTTGATCAATTCTACCCCCAAGGGGTAAAATAGGGGATGAAAGTTTGTATGAAACTATACTTCATAACGCGAGCGAAGCCGCGGGCAAAACAAGTTGATTAATATGACTATTTTTCCTCCACATAACATGCCCATACCATCTCAGCTTTCATCAAAGCAACTATCAGTAGTGCTTCTTTTCGATGCCCCACCGATTTTATGATGTCCTTCTATACTCACTTTATTTGAAATCTGCAACCGTCTGTCCTGATGTCATTCAAACTAGAGCATTCTGCTCGCTACTGGATTTTGAGTGTGTATTTTCTAGTACAATACGCCTTCATTTAGTCTTGAGATTCATTTAGGTCCACTTAGCTTAATGACGCTTTTGAAAAAGAATCTGAAGTTTATTTAGTTTTTATTTTGAGTTAGATGTTGGAATAGATGCCTATATTATTGCAACATAAACTTAATTGGTACCTAGCATATTCTACAAAATTTATTTCTAATTTTATAGGTAACTAGCCCGCGGCTCCCGTTAATGTCGATCCCTCGGAAATAATAGAATTTTTCGGAATGCAAGGTACCCTATGTGGTTCTCCGGGCCTCAAACTACCTCTGTACCAAATGTCATCCGAATTGGTTCAACGGTTGGAGCGGTAAAAAGATGACAGACAACAGAATTACTTTTATAATATTAGTATGGAAGTACGAGGGGTGATCCAAAAGTAATGATAATCGGTTATTTCTAGCCAGTATAAAAATCTGAAATATTTTTTCCTGGTTGCTTATGTAGTTACTAGTTGAGCATAAAAAAATCATATAAATAGGTTACGATTTCTGGGAGATACATTTATTTGAAAACCAACCGTCGCAGTGAACACATCAAAATGGAGAAAAATGAAATCAGGGCTGTCATCAAGTACCTCTGTCTGAAAAAAATGTCTACCAAAGACATACACAGCGACTTGGTGGAAACATTGGGGGAGTCTGCTCCTCCATATTCTACAGTTGCACGCTGGGCCAAGGAGTTTAAGCTAGGCAGAACATCGACTGAAGATGAACATCGAGAAGGACGGCCATCCACGTCCCTAACCGAAGATAACGTGTAAAAAGTCGAAAATATTGTATTGGCGGATAGAAGAGTGACCATCAGGCATGTAGCTGAGATCACAGGGATCTCATATGGCAGCATTCAAAGAATCTTTGCAAACGAATTGCATATGAAGAAGGTCTCTGCGCGTTGGGTACCAAGAATGTTAACCGACGAGCAAAAGAAAAAACGTGTTGACATTTCGAGGGCCAATCTCGAAAAGTTCCAAGCAGATCAAGAATGCTTTTTATCTCGTTTTGTGACTATGGACGAAACTTGGATCCATCATTTTGATCCTGAGACCAAACAACAGTCGAAGACTTGGAAGCGAGCCTCCTCTCCGACACCGAAGAAATTCAAAGTGTCAAGCTCTGCGGGCAAGGTTATGGCGTCGGTTTTCTGGGATGCCAAAGGAATCATTATGATTGAATACTTGGAGAAGGGAGCCACTATTACTGGGTCCTACTACGCTGACCAAATAAGAAGACTGCGGGAGGCGATTAAGGAAAAAAGACGCGGCAAACTGCGAGCTGGAGTGCTGTTTCACCAGGACAACGCGCCGGCTCACAAAGCCACAGTTGCGATGGCTGCCATTCAAGAAACGGGATTCGAACTGCTAGAACACCCACCCTATTCGCCAGATCTAGCTCCCAGTGACTTCTACCTCTTTCCTCGGCTCAAAGAACACCTCAGAGGCGAAAAATTTGAAGACGATAGCGCAGTGATGGCTGCTGTTGAGGCGTTTTTGGAAGGTCAAGACAAAGAATTTTTTTTAAAAGGAATCGTGGGTTTAGAAAAAAGATGGACTAAATGTATTAACTTATTAGGAGACTACATTGAAAAATAAAATGTTTTTTTCGCTTTCATCACCGTGTTTTATTTTCATTATCATTACTTTTGGATCACCCCTCGTATGTATAAAATAAGTATTCTATTGCAAAACTTAGTTGAAGCTGATATCACTCTAGTAAAAAAGGTACTAAAAGTAAAAAAGGAGGCCTAACGGGGGCCCCGTTAGGCCTCCTTTTTTACTTTTTAGGGTTTCGTACATCAAACCCCTTATCCTTATAAAGGATTAATAGGATCACTCGGTCTCAATCTGTTTACCTGACACGACCATTTTTGTTAAGTTTGCGTGGACGTATCAAGTTTAAATTTAAACCACATAAGATCTCGTATACCTGTAAAAAAAAAATGATGTCTGTAGAGGCTTATGGTCGATAATTTTACGTGATAACGGTAAAAGAGAGAGAGAAAGAGAGAGAGAGAGAGATGTGTCACAGGCCGAACGACTCCGATAGATGCGTCACATCCGAACGCTTGGCTGATCGTGTCGCTCAATCGCCGTGAACGTGACACTTTTTCGTGCGTCATCGATTTAAATGCATTATCACGTCAAAAATCTTTATCCCACTATAACTCATAAATGCCTGAACAGATTTGGATGTATGGCTCCCCCATACATCCAAATATGTTTTGGAAATTACGTTGGATTGGAAGTCACCACCATGTTATTTTGAAAAAAACTAGTTTTTTTGTATATGTAATGAAGCATCTAAAAAACCTTATATTTCTTTGTACCGAACCCTCGGTGTGCGAGTCCGACTAGCACGTGATCAGTTATACAAATATTTTCTGCACTTACCAAATAGAAGATACTGAATTCTTCTTAAGAAGTATGAGGCATTCTCCTTTGGCACTTACCTGGAAGAAAAAAATACGATTTGCTAAAAATTGAAAAATTTTTATGTATATTAAACATCTACCAAAAATAAATTCAAATTTTAAGTGTTTTTTCAAAACTAAATTCGATACTAATACTAACTAATTTAACACATAATTACTTGAGAAAATTTCATCCAATTTTTAAGTTCTATCCAATTCAAAAGAAAATTGGCATAATGACGAATCATTGACAAAGTTAATTGAGCGGTTATAGACTAGGCATAGACACCAGCGCCGGCGTTTAATTTCCTGAGGCAGAGCCGTGCGTTCAAAGGATGCCAGTTAGCTAAACATAACTCTTTGTGTATTACCATTTAATTAATCCTTATCCTTACTAATATTATAAATGCGAAAGTGAGTTTGTTTGTTTGTTACGCTTTCACGCCGTAACTACTGAACCGATCATCATGAAATTTTGCATACAAGTTCTCTGGAGTACGGAGAAGGACTACCTTTTATCCCGGGACAAAGTACTATTCCCGAGGGATCGACATTGACGCGGGCGGAACCGCGGGCGAAAGCTAGTTTGTTATAAAATATAGTATCCCATAACTCAAGTCTCGGACTTACTTTTGGGCTAGCTCAATCTGTGTGATTTGTCCGTATTTATTTATATATTGTTATTACATCTAAAAGAGTCCCATTTTGTAGCCTACTAGTATTTCGCTACTGGCTGCATTTGGTGAAGATGAGGAAGAATGTTTGGGTGTTAGATAGATTCAACCTTGCATTTTATCTTATCTGTCACGGCTAGACTTTTGAATAAAATTAACATGAACCTTACATCTAGACTTTTTAATCCTACGTAGAGTGCAAAAATATCTAGACTTTCCACCCAGTAGTCGTAGTTTGCAGCCTCATTATCACAGCATTGTTAGAAGAAAGTGACCGAATGACATTTAATTTCCTAGAGCCGAGCTCTCCTCATAATCTGATAACTGCGGGATTCAATTAACTTGATCTAATGAAGCCTAGCTCCGTCGGAACGTTTGCAAATGCACGGATCTGTTCTTCCGCTTTTGTTACTACGATTTCTATGATTATATATTAAAAACAATGTTAGTTTTATAATTAGATGATTCATATGCCTTCACTCTACAAAATTGTGTACTTACAGGACTTCAGTCTACAAAACCGAAAGGAAATGTTCTCGTGATTTTTTTATTATATGGTCAAACCCCTAACTCTTTTATTGCTCTCTCCCCTATGCACCCCCCACCTAAATTGCCCCCAATTCTCAACTTTACCGGATTTGGCTCAAAATTGAAATCTGGCGCACCCTTACCACCCTCAACTCGAATCTGCACTCCTTTTTTGGATCCAAGATGGCGGCGAATTTTTTTTTAATTGGCTAATCCCTATATCGCGTGAAACTTCTGTTGCAAAAAGCATTTAGATATCAATTAAAAATGAGTAAATAAATAAATAATCAAATTGTTTATTAGTGATCTCAATTATGATATCAACTTAACCGAATAAAAAAATCCGGAAACATATGCAAAACCGCATTTCTTAAACAATACGAGAATACACTTCGTGTTTATTTTCCTCTGTGTAAATCAATTTCCTCTGTGTAGTAAGTTAACACCGTAGAAAACTAACCCAAATTAATTGGTTTGGCACGTTACTCTATAATCAAATGTACCCGGCACCGGCAGTATCCATAGGTAGGTAAGAGTTTTCATTACCCACATCCAAAGATGAGTTACTGAAAACTGAATAAATCTTCGGATGCACTTCCGAAACAATGCTCGTATCATATACTAGGGTGGTCCCAGAAGTAGCCGACCTGGCATAAATATAGCAATACTAGCTGAAAATTTAAAAAGCAAATCAAAACTTTGGATCTTATGGCGTGTTAATTTGAAAAAAGAATAAGCTACGTACTTTTATTTATATTCCACACCAATAAATAGAGATTGCTCTGAGTGATTTTGCAAACATGGACAAAATTGGTCTCCGATATGTGATGCAATACTTTCATTTCAAAGGTGTAAATCCAACCAATATTAAAATCGAGCTGGATTCTACTCTAGGAGAGTCTGCTCCTTCATTTACAATAGTAAAATATTGGATTGCTGAGTTTTAAAGAGGTCGCACCAGCTGCGAAGATGAACATCGCAACGGTCGGCCAAATGAAGTGACTATACCAGAAATGGTGACAAAAATTCACTAAATAGTATTAAAAGACCGTAGACTAAAAGTGCGTGTGTTAGCAGATATGGTAGGCATTTCAAAAAGTGCTATACGTCGCAATTTGACTGAAAAATTAGGCATGAGAAAGCTGTGCGCAAGATGGGTGCCGCGATTGCTCACCATTCAACAAAAGCAGCGTCGTGAGGATGTTTCAATCCAGTGTTTGGAGAAATTTCAACGGAATAAAGCCGAATTTTTACGACGATTCATAACGATGGACGAAACATGGGTCCACAAATACACCCCTAGGATGAAAGAACAATCTAAATAATGGACTGAAAAGGGAGAACCGGCTCCAAAGAAGGCGAAGTCAGTTCCATGTGCTGACAAGGTCATAGCGTCACTATTCTGGGATACGCATGGTATAATTTTTATTGATTATCTTCAAAAAGGCAATACCATCAATGGGAAGTATTACGCGAAACTTTTGCAGCGTTTGAGTGATGAAATTAAGATAAAACGACCGCATTTAGTGAAAACGAAAGTGTTGTTTCATCAGGACAATGCACCAACTCACACGTCCACTATTGCAATGGCTAAAATTAATGACTTGAAGTTCGAATTGCTTCCTCATGCACCTTATTCGCCAGACCTAGCTCCCTCTGACTATTTTCTGTTTTCAAACTTGAAAAAGTGGCTCGCCGGTAAAAGATTTGCTAATAATGAAGAGGTAGAGTGTGATGTTGATGGCTATTTTGAGGAACTTGATACAGACCACTATAAACAGGGTATAGAAGCTATTGAACATCGCTGGGAAAAGTGTATTGCGTTGAAAGAAGACTATATTGAGAAATAAATATTGATTTTTCTAATTATTTTGTGTTATCTGTGTTAGGCCGGCTACTTCTGGGACCGCCCTCGTAGAGCGAAACAGAGTCTTTGCTAGTTCTGATGGAGTTCGACAATTTATCAGGGCTTATTGTGGGGCGCTTTGTCGCGGCCCTGGTGCCAAATCCTAGTTGTATTGCAAAGAATTTGAACACTCTTTATTTTAAGTTTTAGTACTTTCTTACTACGAATTACTTTAGCTTTCTTAAGAATAGTTTAATGTTTATGAATAAAATCTCCTGTTTACGCGTAGAAACTGTCTAGTCATGTCTCTTTTTTTTGCTTGCATACAATAAGTATATAAAGACATTACAAATAAAGAACTCATATCCAAATCCAAGCTTAAAGATGAGCTATTTATCCGCAATAAGTCCTCAGATGCATTTCCGAAACAATGTCCGTGGTTCATAGAGCGAAACCGAGCCGTAGTAATTTCGAAGCTGTTTCATCTCGTCGTCGTGTATTGCTAGTTAGAAGTCAGGTTTAGTTCGAAAATTAATCAAGGTCCATTGCAGGCGCTTTGTCGCCCACCTACTGCCAATTATAATTGGCTGCGTTTGAATCTATTTCAAAAAGGCTTACATCCTCATATATCTTTAAAAACGTTTCCTTATAGTTAAAACAACATAATTCCGAACTATCCATATCAAAAGCACCAAAATCAAAAGCCAAAGCTATGATTAATGTTCTCATGACTGAAATCTATAGATGAGTTATTGAGTCCGAAATGAATCCTCGGATGAATTTCCGAAACAATGTTCGTGCCCGTACCAATTCATAGAGCAGAACAGATCCGAAGTAATTTCGTTCGTTCGTCGCATGTTTGCTAGTTAGGCTATAGTTGGAAAATTAATTAGGGCCCATTAAAGGTAAAATCAATTCTTATTAGCTGCTTTGAAATATGCATCAAATGTATACTAATATTATAAAACTGAAGAGTTTGTTTGTTTGTTTTTATGTTTGTTTATTTGTTTGAACGCGCTAATCTCAGGAACTACTGGTTCAAATTGGAAAATTCTTTTTGTGTTGGATAGTCCATTTATTGACGAAGGCTTTAGGGTATAAAACATTACGCTGCGACCAATATGAGAGAAGCATTAGTAAAAAATGTTTTTAAAACGAGAGAAACTTATTCATCTATACTAATATACTAATAAAAAAACTAATTAATCATAATAATAGAAATTACCGCGGACGAAGTCGCGGGCAACAGCTAGTAAATTAAATAAATAGATTTATGATGCAAAAAAAAGAATTCGTACATTTTTCAAAATTTTATTCAAAAGTACAATTGATCAAATAAAATAAATCATACTAAAATAATAATAATTACAAAGTGTAGTGAATGTCAATTTATTATTATTAATAACTAACTGTTGCCCGCGACTTCGTCCGCGGAAATTTCTGTTATTATGATTAATCAGTGAATAATCTTCCCCCGTTTTCAAAACATTTTTTTAATGATGCTTCGCTCCTATTGGTCGCAGCGTGATGTTATATAGCCTAAAGCCTTCCTCAATAACTGGACTATCCAACACAAAAATATTTTTTCCAATTTGAACCAGTAGTTCCTGAGATGAGCGCGTTCAAACAAACAAACAAACTCTTCAGCTTTATAATAATTAGTATAGATTAGTATTCAGGTAGTATTAACACCGAACATTTCATTAGATAATTAGATAAATTTATACAAAAATATAATATAAATTGATCGAACACATTATAGCACGCTAACATCAACAATAGGTCAGGGGTGTCATTAGGTCAGGGATGTCATACTCAACTGCTTGTCCGGTAGTTGAAGATATGGCATCAGGTACATGCGCTTGGCTTCCCGAGCTGCTACTACTTTTCCTCCATTCATCCGAGTAAGAAGTATCCAAGTACCGGTATTGGATACAAGGAAATTGTTGGATCTGAGAGGGGACCTCTCAGATCCAACAATTTCCTATCCTTTCCCAGTTTAAAAATACTTCCGATGGGTAGCAGCATCGGAAGCACAAGTAGCCAAAGAAACTGCGCTCGCTTACCCGCCTGCCAAGCGTGGTGGCGTACCATGGAACTAAGAATCCTTCGAAGGAAGAAGAAAAACGGGATCTTATTATTATAATAATAAGCCGCCCTTGCCGCGCACCTTCCGTCTGTCACAGGGCTATATCACTTAAACTATAATAGGTAGAGAATTGAAAAATTTACTGCCGCTTTAACAATAAAATTAAATCTTCTTATTTTCGGTTATAGTTTAAGCTCTAAATGGTTCTAAATGTCTAAATGGTTATAATTTAAGCTTGTACTTATAAAGTTTTTGTTCAGTAGGTGGCCACAGCGACTCCTTTATCGTTTGCCTTATAAAGATCTTCGACTATGCAGGTGGAAGGACAGTTGGGGCACGTCATAAAGTGAGTCATCGATTGCGTGACGCTGCAATCGCAATGGTCATTGTTGGAGAAACCCCACTTAATCCGGCTTTCTTGGCATCTACTCACCTCGGAGTCTGTTGAGGGACTTCCAAACCACCCAGGGGAGATCGCTTCCTGGTGGGAGTTGCTCTGCAGGTAGAAGTTCGGAAGGGGCGGGCGAGTATTTGCTTTTCCATAGTGCCAGTCGCACTTTTGGAGCTTCTCTAGGATAGGATAAAATTAAATCAAAATAAAAACAGAAGCGCGCCCGAAGCTTCGTACAAAAGGTGTTTTTGAACATTTTTAAAATTTAAATAATGTATAGTGGTACGAAACCTTTCCTTAGCGATTACGACTTATACTTGGATAATTTTACCATATTATAGTTATGCATTGAATAAATTATGCATAGGTGAGTTACATATGTAGATACAATAGATGGTAAGTTAATATTAAAAGTACCAATCAGTAGCCAAAGCGATTCACGTTCTCATTATCGAAAGCCACAGATGAGCTATTGAATCCGGAATAAATCTTTGTATGCATTTCCGGAACAATGCTCGTGCCCGGACCAGTTCATAGAGCAGAACAGAGCCGGAGTAATTTGGCTTCGTTCGTCGCGTGTTTGCTAGTTAGAATTCGGGTGTAGTTCGAAAATTAATCAGGGCCCATTGTGGGCGCTTTGTCGCGGCCCTGGTGCCAATTATTGGCTGCGACGCAGAGCAGTAATTGAACCTACCTCGAGGCAGTTTGCAACTCGCTCGCCGATTGGAAAAAGTTAGCGCTCCTATTTCATTGATTTTGAGTCGACATACGTCAGGCTGGATTTGGTTTCGGATGTGTCCAATTTGTAAATGTCGCTAACGATGTTTGTTATTTCCGCTAACGGCTTTCAAGTTATTTTAGTTGTAAGTTATTTTAGTTCAGTTATGCCTAGGGTTTAATAAAAAAGTTCGGGACACAACCTATGTAATGTTAAACTTATGTTTATATCTTTCGGTTATTTAATATTATTTCTAATACATTATCTTTGTTTTTCGTGTAAGTAAGTGGCCAACACTGGTATCAGATTTTCAAGCTGCCTCTAGGCATCTGACATAGCTTAACGATTGCCATCAATGATGACCGCCAGCTTAACGTACCTTCCAAAGCATGGAGAAGCTCGAGATATTGTTATGCCACTGGTCACCCATCCCAGTGAGGACTGCGCCCAAGGTTGCTTAACCTACGTAAGCGCTAATTATGCTCACGCCCACTAGGCCATCGGGCTCCTCACATACATATACATCACCTACATTAAGTTTATCCATTAAATAACAAAAAAAAGTTATTAATTACTTAAGATAAAACGACATTGTTTGTAGAGTTCATGTACGTAAATATGTATGTGAGTTTTTTTACTCCACCGTTACTTCTAAATGCCTTCGCTAATTTGGACGTATCGTTGAATTCTTTCCCTCGAGTGACATTAGCTTTAATTTTAGTTTAATTGATTGTAAAATATATTGTTATATCCGAGCCCTTCTGGCACATAGAGACCAAGACTGGACTAAGTTTCTTTCGGCGTATTCTTCTCAGCAGTGGTCATTCCGAAACGCTAGTAGTTTTTCGATTTTGCAAACATAAAAGAAAGAAAGAAAACAGAAACATATGACGTTTAAAAAGCGATACGTGTATCCTTTTTCGAATAAAAATTTCATTTTCATAAAAAAAATATTTTCTTTGTAAAATTCCCTTAATTACAGCGAACAATTGTTAATTGTAATCAATGTCGCAATGAATGTAGCATAATTACATACCAAGCATTACAGGTAATAATACAATCATCATAAATAAAGAAAGAGTATTGCAAATCTAAAAATGCCTTGTTTTTAAGGCTAAGGAAGTACTTTTACTCACTAACACAATCCAAAGGAACTAATAAGTTGCTAACAACTAGGACATTCCTTAGTATTACCTTTTGTGACAGTGTGTCATAGTCACTTCATTTTTCAAAAGGTAAACGTAAATTCCGGAAATAAAAGTAACCTTAAATTATATTGAAATACAAAATAGTATTCGTATTCGCAAAACTTAGAGTACAATTATGTGCACATCATGGTCATCATCATATGTCCTTAAACACAAATAAATTTGTATCTTTTAGTCACTCATCATTATTTCGTGTAGATATCACGGTCAATCGACCATTCACACCCTGGTGTCAGAGTTCTTCGGAACCGCCTCACGGCCTCTGACGTGGTCCTTTTAACGACTACCAGATGGCAGCCGGGACCAACGGCTTAGCGTGTCTTTTAAAGCACGGAGTCATCTTTATTATCAGACAATCACGTGATTCAAGCTTGCAACGTCCTAATCAAACTGGAAACAACTAAACAAAGTATGCTTCCCGTGGGAATCGAACCACGACCCCAGGGTCTACAGGCAAACGCCTTAAGCACTGAACCACAGAGGCAGTTTTAGTCACTTATGTTGCAAATTTAAGTAATATAGATAACTATGGAAAATAAAAGCATTAACTTCCAATTATAAACTATTCCAATTAGAGTATAAAAATTCAATTATTCTGTTATTTTATTACAGCGAACAATTGCTCGTTGCATTCAATGTCGTAAATTATGCAGCACAACATGCCAAGCGTTAACGGCGATAATAAAATCATCATAAATATACGTTAAAGTTAAGAAAGTAATAAAATAACCTTAAATTCTATTTAAAACAGAAAAAAAAAATCCTTACTCACATAAACCTAGGAAACAATTATGCAAACTAAATTGGGGCAGGGCATTTCCTAAGACTGTATTCTTAGCATAGATATGTATTAAGTAACCAGATACAACATATGAGATATATAGTGTGCCAGAACCTCTAAATCTCATTTTAACACATACATACCTACATATCAAGGGTTTTTATAATCGTACCAAAAAAGTTAAACATACAGGCCCATTACTCAAATTGCCAATACTTATTATATTTTCGCTCAATTTAAACATAATTCCATAATCTATTTTTTTCATGCCATATTATATTTAATTTACCGATGAATGAACTCCACTCCTTTTCTTCAGCAACCGAAGACAGGCTTAAGAATTTAAAATTGAACATATAGGATTCTTGCTGACCATGTCATACGATATGATGATGATCTAAATTACTTAGTCCGAGAGCTGGCATAAAATCCGAGAAGGTTCTTCAGGCAATGTAAAAACTTGTATACTTGATGAACACCTAAATGTTGCAGTCCTCTGGCTAAAGAGTAACGGTTACTTAATACTACATAAATTGTTTTACAAGGGTAATTTTTAGACCAAGAATCTTTTTGAGACAATTTAAAAATTTTATAAGCTTTTAATTTGACATAAGAGCCAGATTATGTATTTGGTTATAAATTGTAGCCAGTCCTTTGTGAAACTGTTAAAAAATTACCCTTAAAAAGGTATTTTAGACAGTTTGAGACTTTGGGAGACAAATATAGGTATTTAAAAAGAACGATCCCAAAAAGCCATTATATATGGTCACGTCTACGATGCCAGACGATTATATTGTTTATAATTACCGGGCCCGTACCGTGCCGAAATCTAAAATAAATAGTATATATATACACGGTGAAATTTTGATCGTTCTGCATCATTTAAGGGGTGATCCAGCCCGTCGATATGAACAACTTTTCCTATGGGACCAATGACGGGAACTCAAAAAAAAAATGGGCAGTTCCATACAATTCGGCCGCCCGGTCAATTTGTATGGGAACGTCAAAAAAAATGTTGAGTTCCCAGCATTGGTCCATAGAAAAAGTTGTTTATATCAACGGGCTGAATCATCCTTTTAAGGGTCCAGAACGATTTAAATTTCACCGTGTATAGGCCATTTTTCAGTCTTTGTTCAAAAAGACTGATTTTTGAAAGGTTGTGCCTTTAAAACTTTGAGAGATGAAATCACAGCCATTTAAAGCGTATACAACTTGATACTACCGACATTCCTGTAAAGGGGCGACTCAGCCTGTCAATATAGTCAACTTTTCCTATGTCACCAATGCTAAGAACTCAATGGAAGTTATTTATTTTAATGGGCTGAGTTACCCCTTCAAGGTAATGTTAAAGGTAAAATTACACGCTGTATATCAATATTCAAAATCAAAGGAAAAACATTATTACATATACATGGATTAGGCAGTCGCAATGATAGAGGAACTCGGTTGATTCAATTTGCTTTTGGTCAAAAATTGCATGTTAGTAATACTTATTTTAATAAACCGAAACAAAGGCGCTGGACTTGGGTAGGTCCATGTGGAAAAATCAAAAATGAAATAGATTATATCTTATCATCTGATAGATACATCACCAAAGACGTGGGGGTCATCAACAAAATTAGTTTTAGCTCTAATCATAGACCTGTACGTGCTAAAATAAAATTTGACTTCAAAATTCATAGATCAGTAATATTTTGCAAATTAAAGCAACATGACAAACAAACTCTTATTAATAATACTAATCAATTTACACTTCAACTTTCAAACTTTTTTAAAGATTTAGATGTAGATACAGCTGAAATCCAAGTAAATCCACAAATAGAATATGAACAAATAGTTGATGCCATTAAATTTGCTAGTCAAAAAGTTAAATCTAATAGATGAAATAGTAATAAACTATCAATAGAAACTGTTAAATTAATAGAAGAAAGAGGTAGATATGAATTTTGCTCAGAAGAATATAGATCTGTTGATAAAACAGTCAAGCGCAAGATTAGAGAGGATATTCGAAATTACAACACGCATCAAGTCAAAATTGCTATAGAAAAAGGCCGTTCCCTTAGGTCAGCAAAACAAGGAATATTAAAAACGAAGTCTTGGATTACAAAACTTAAGGATGAAACAGGCGAAGAACATTGCAATAGAGACAAAATTATAGAAATTAGTACGAACTTTTATAAAAATCTTTATAGTGATACATCAAAACTAACTCATATACCACCCCATTCCTGTCCTAATAACATTCCACCGGTGTCAGACGAAGAGGTTATTGAGGTTATTCGTAGGTTAAAGTATAATAAAAGTCCCGGCGCCGACGGAATAACATCTGAAGCGTTGAAAGTAGGGTGGGGACCTCTTCTGCCACATTTAACAAAACTCTGCAATTCAATCTTATCTACAGGTCAGATTCCAAGTAAAATGTGTCATTCTGATATAATATTATTACATAAAAAAGGAAACAAAAATGAAATAGCCAATTACCGCCCTATCAGTTTGATTTCTCATATCTACAAAATATTCATCAGTGTTCTTCAAAATAGAATAGCAGACAAACTTGAAAAACGTCAACCTCCTGAACAAGCTGGATTCCGTTCAGGATATTCAACAACAGATCATCTCCACACCATCAATCAAATCATTGAAAAATATTCAGAGTACAATAAACCATTATACATAGCTTTTGTTGACTACTCTAAAGCCTTTGATAGCATCTTCCATGAATCGCTCTTGAACGCACTTTATAATCAAGAAATAGATGAATTTTACATTAATACAATAAAAAACATTTATGACAATAGTACAGCCAATATAAAACTACATTCTTCCGGACCAGTTTTCCAAATACAGAGTGGCGTTAAGCAGGGTGACCCGCTCTCACCCAAACTATTTACATGTGCTTTACAAGAAATATTCCATCAATTAGCGGACCCCTGGAAGGCGAAGGGTATTGTCGTCGGTGAAAATAGATTAACTAATCTACGTTTTGCCGACGATATAGTACTTTTTGCCTCATCCGCGTCAGAACTCACGCAGATGCTCCAAGATCTGAGTACGGCAAGCCTGCAACTTGGTCTTCAGATGAACCGCAGTAAAACCCAGGTGATGACAAATAGCACAAAACGTAGGGTAACGGTGGATGGGCAAGACATACAGTACGTTTAGGAGTACACTTATCTTGGACAAATAGTCTCCTTCATCGATCGACAAGGGAAGGAAATCGCACAGAGGATTGTTAACGCATGGAAAAGTTATTGGTCGATAAAAGAGCTATTTAAAGGTAACTTACCAACTAGCCTTAAAAAGCGACTCCTTGACATGTGTATCTTGCCCATTCTAACCTACGGTGCCCAGACTTGGTCATTGACCAAAAAACAAAAGCTCAGGTTACAGGTTTGCCAAAGAGCGATGGAGCGCAGTATGTTAGGTATTAAAAGGACAGATCGTGTCAGAAATACCACGCTGCGCTCCATCACTAAAGTAGTCGACGTGGGAAAGAAGTCCGCTAAGCTAAAATGGGATTGGGCGGGTCACGTATGCCGTATGAGCCCTGAAAGATGGGCACGTCTGATAACGTCATGGGAACCGACTGATGGAAGACGTTTAAGAGGGAAGCCAAGAACGAGATGGAGAGACGAGCTGTTTGCTTTCAATGAGGGATGGCAAAACATGGCAATGAATAGAACAAGGTGGAAAACAGAAGGGGAGGCTTTTGCCCAGCAGTGGGACCTAAATGGCTACTAAAAAAAAAAAAGGAAAAACATTAATTTTCATACACTATTCCGATTAATACGCAAAAACTTTTAATCGAGCAAAGGCTAACAAATGAACATTAAGGCAGCTTCAATAAAACTATTATAAATAAACGCTGAAGTACAAACGGTATTTATTTTTGCAGCTCGAACGCTCACAATCACATCATAAGCAATCACTCGCGAGTGAATGAAACAAATTGCGCGATTTACAATATTGGGCTTTAGGGTTACGTGCCTCCAAACGAAAAAAATTTCCGATACGGGAACTTTCCTTGACCACTCCAAAATATAAAAAAAATATATTATATACATAAACTTGTCTATTGTAACGAAATGGGTCAAACATTTCGTTACAATAGACAAAGTGTATGTATCAAAAGCCTTTTTCTAAAGAAAGCATGACAATTTTATAATTTAATTTAGTTTAGACATTAATAAACATGAACGGGTGACGTTGACCATGGTAGACGTAGGTACTTAATCTTTAGCCTATGTTCATCATCATCATCCAGTCTTTTTAGTCTCCACTACAGGAGCACGACCGTCTCTGTACTACTCCATATTTGGTCAGAGCGGCCAGAGGATTTGGCCTACACTCTCCACGCTGGCCAGACGGGTTGGAGAGGTCTCACAGATGTTTATAAGCTTAGTTTAGCTTGTATTTCCTAAGTCGCCTTGTACAACATTCACGGGAAGACTTGGAGTGGTTCTATTCTACTCTGCCGGATACCACACGGCGTATGTTCATCAGGGCAATGTATCTTTCATTATCCCTGATGAATGAATAAAAAAAAACAATCTTATGGTGAAAAGAATCATAAAATCAGTGGTGGTTATATTGTTAAACTGATCACTCATCATTTCGTGTAGGTGATATGGTCAATCGACCATGCACACCCTGGTGTCGGATTTCTTCGGAACCGCCTTTCGGCCTCTGACGTGGTTCCTTTAACGACTACCAGATGGCAGCCGGGACGCCGGGAGGCAGTTATCTGATCGGTGATATATGGGGCATGGGGCAACTCATCGCTGATATATATGGGGAGGGCAATTTTCCAAAGGCAGCTTAATTTTAGTATTCGATGCTTTCATAGTTTTGATGAACTTCAGTAATAATGATGTACGAAACCCTGAGAGAAAAGTCCGACTCGCATTTGATCAGTTTTTTCAAATTGGAATAAAAACACGATGCATCCGCATGCGTCGCAATTTGGACGGTTTGTGCCATTATTGTCGCCGCTGTCCGCGCCGCGCAGCACTTGTCCGCCGAACATCGAAATCCACTGATTGATTACAATAAAATAATTTGCGTGAAAGCGCAAACTTCGTCACTCGTCAACTCTTTTTTCATATTTTAATTTCAATCACAGGTTGTTTTCGAAATCGGAAGCGTCGCGATGCAGTTACAGTTTTTGAACGATTTGATTTTTTATTATGTAAAAATAACAGTCGTCTTTGAATAAAAAGCATTTATCCAGAATATATAGCTTTAATTTTAGTTTAAATCGTTGGGTACAAATAGCAATTCTTTTATTTTTATAGTACTCTATTATTATTTATTTACAAATATCGAATAGGAGTAAAAGGAAGTATCAGGATAATAAAATATATAAAAATCTAGGTCCGTCAATACATTTCAATAAAAACTAACAGAATAGGTTATATTCTAAAAGAATAGGTTATAGGAAAACTTTCATGTCATTGGCCGCAGATAGAGCGTTGATCAGCTATTTTCTTCAATCCTTTATGCTTCGTAAGTAAGTGTATCGGTGCTCGATCGGAGCAATAATAATTTCCCATGCTGAATCTGTTCGTTACATTGTATAGCTCTAAAATATTGGAACATGGACATAAAGCGTATAAATAATTCATCAATCGCCTTATAAACGCGGCTATTACTGGCACTTACAGGTATTATAAACGATCACTGAGCCGTCCTCGTTCCACTTTTTCTCCACAGCACAACTTCATCGGACATATTGAATGCTCCGCTTTAACCGTCTTAATTTCAGAGCATTTTTGTATGTTTATCTTCTTTGGTGACGTCAATGTCCTTTTATACGTCTTTTCGTATGTGTAAACTTACCTCTCTAGTTACTAGATGCAGATGCAGTATAGTGAGTACGGTGGACATCGACATTGCCCATTATATTGTACACATTTCAATTTGTGAGTTTTTATCCTTTAGCGCAGCTATGGAGGGTGTAAATGAATCAGCAAATGACTCTAATGCGGCACTAGCTGTGTTAGAAAGAGGTTTAATATATGAAAATATATTTTTACTAAAGTCAAATTCTACGGATCAAAATTAATTTTACTAAGGTTTCATCGATTTATTCGAATTTTTATTAAAAATGTATGATTGATGAACATGTGTCGACCAAAAGCAAGGCAATACCTCAAAATAGAAGATCTCAAGAAAACGACAATAAGCTCAGAAAATGTCCTAAAACTTAGCGATATCGAGCCCAAAAGCTTTTTTGAGAGCTGGATCTGCGTCTGCGAGCTTTGTTTAGTTGAGCTAACTTCTAAGTACTAATGGAGGGCACGGTAGCAACAAAAACGCACTCGAAAATAATAGTATGCTTCATTGGAAGCCAGTGTCGATAGTTACTATTATAATCATAATGATCTTTCATATAAAAAATCGACTACAAACTAACTACTGAACCAACTTCGATGAAATTTAAATGGGACCAATCTAAAAGCGTATCCTTACAAAAAAAAAATACAAATCGGTGCATAAAGTCGTTTAAAAAAAGATTTTCTCAAATATTTTACTATACGAGTATCAGCCATACGAGTCCCTATTTTTAATGAGCATACTTCGTTTGTACTTATGACTTACTGTGTTTATCGTATTTCGACTTCGTGTGACGTAACATTTAAATGAAACTTGTTGTTAACAAAATTTTGTTTATTACGCTCAGCAATTTTACCAATTTCATCTTGTGATATACGAGTATTCTTCGCCATACTGTACGAGTACGACAAACAAAAAATACATTTAATAAGTCTACCTTAACTTTACTACATATTATATGAGAAACCATTTTTAAAAAATGCATCATTGATTAGGCTACTTTCCTTGGTAAATAATAATATTAACATTACAATGTCAGTTACATAATAAAGGATGAGTAAAGAATTAAAATTAGTAATGAGTGAAAATTTTGAAACACATGGGATGAGAATACGTGGTATGAATACGGAATAACCCAAAAAAAAAATACTATTGGATATTTTTTTGTCAATTAAACAATACATGATAAAGATAGATCGCGTCAAAGTTCATGAGGGGGCAGGTTGCCAAAAAGTGTAGTAAACTGTGACATTTTCAACATATTTTTTGTTAAATCTACAAAAGAAAAAAAATACGTGCCCAATATTTGTTGATTATCTAATTAATGGACTAATTATATATTTTTAGAAAACAAGCCTATCGTAAAATTGAGGTAACCTCAACAAAATATTCACCAACAATAAAACTTTCCCTGAATTTACAATTAACTCTTAATTTATCTCATATTCAGAACAAAAGAGCCTTAAAATAAACAAAGACTAAGTCCTAAAGTCCGTTATTCAGGGGTTAATGTATTTAGAGGTATAAAAGTAGGAGGGAGTATAAAGCGGGGGCAAACAATGGCGACTAACGCGTCGGTAACCTCCAAATTTGCATTCCTCATTGCAGAGCACATAAAAATGCTCTCATTAACCTGCGGCGGTCAAAACAAACCTAGCTCTCCGACTGTATGGGACAGGCGCTCGAATACAGTGCATGTTATTTTTATGTTGCATGAGTGTGTATGTGTCGGAATAAGCAGCAGGGAATCAAAAGCGTAGCGAAAGTTATTATTTTTCAGATGGAATCAGGGGACTATTATTTCAATTGATTATAAGGTGCGGCCCTTTCTCACATCTGTGAGTGTTCAACTTCCACGAATTTCCTCCCCATCCAACTTCGACTTTCCGTCAGAAAGGCGTCACTCATTTATTATCACTGTGATAAGACAAGTCAACAGTGTTGCATCATGACAACGGCTGGTAATAACATGATGCAACACTGTTGACTTGTTACACAGTACGACTCACAAAGTACGTATCGCAAAGAGCTTAACACAAAGTACGATATCACAAATACTCCACAAATATCCTCACAATTTTGTTTTTAGTGTTATTTTGTTTGGGTATGGTATTACCAGACCAATATCAGCTTACTCTCTTTTCACTGCGCGCACTTATTTAGCGAACGTTTTGGGCGAACAAAACTGGGCAAGGATCTGCCATCGTACAATGGTGTGTTAACGCCTGCTTAACATACCGCCAGCGCCGATGGAGCATACCGCCCGAATGCCGCGTTCTTTTATTGCGCCTAATGTTTATTACTGCGCCAGTAATTTTATTACCGGCTTTCATTACTATTTAGTTTTATTTCCACGGACATTCCTGAAATTACGGGTACAAATTATTTCGAGGCATTGTAATGTTTTACCTCGAGTTTGTGTACCAAAATATATAAATCTATATGCCAAATACTCAAAGGTTGCTTAAATACCTAATTAATCTCTTCTCAACAATTAATCAATGCTCAAGTCATACACTTGAGCATTGATCAACTATTATGATGAGATTAACTTTTTAAGCTAATTTTGAGTATTCGGCTGTTAAGCTGTAATCTATAAAGGGTACACGACTTTTAACTGTTTATTATTAGGCGATTATTACCAAGTATCATGTCAAGTGTAGGTTTTTACACAATGAAAAGTAGCAAATATTTAAAATGTCCACATCTTTAAACTAATGAGAAATGAGTCAAGAATAAAAGGCCGAAACAATTTCAAACCGAAGCAGCTTGTATATCTTTCGACATTTCGATTACGTGAACCATTAATTAATCTTACAAACTAAACCAGATCCACTGTTTTGTAAGCGTCGATGTTCATAATCTCCGTCTCGAGGGTTAAAATTCAGGCCGCTGCTCCAGCGTTGTTCCATTAACACAATTTTATACCCGACATATTAAAATAATAAAAACTTATGCCTCTCTTAATTAAATAATTTAGCGGCGGGCTGGGCGGAGATATGTAAATTGTTTTAGGGGATAGATCAAACAACCCTTTTTTACGACTTTAATATGCGGTCGCCGAGGTGGGGACCATGAGACACTGGGGGGTGGAGGGCGAGGTAAGTTATGAAATATTTAATAACGGCGCACACGATTCCATTTGAATTACTTTCGAGGAAATGACGTCGTGCGAAGCAGGACTCAACGGTGCACCGCGCGCTTCGTGCGCTCGTCGCCGCCCGCCCGCGCCGCCCGCCGAAATGAACGCCTAAACAAATATCAAACAAACTTTATGCTTTATTAAAACTGTCAGCGGTAAAATATTTTCATAGTAGCGTTGCATACTGTACTTAGATATGCACTGGACTTATGATTAAAAACTCTCATATGAACTTATTGGCCATCTTACACATTCATATTCACAGAGTTGTAAATTTTCTATTTCATCATACATAATTGAAATACTCACGCAAATGTTTGTGAAAATAGTTTCTTTTTTATAATTATTATTATAAAACACGAATAAATCGTGACGTAATTATACTCAACTCTTCTCACAATTTCACAAAGAGATTTTAATCAAACCAGAATAATCACGCTAAGTGTAATATCACAAAATACGGAAATTACTCAATTTCTAAGACAACTTTTATTATAAAGTCAATAAAAATTACCTGCTAACGTCTTATAAATCGATGAACACCGGCTGCATGCACAAAAATGTCACGTTTCGGAGCAGCAGCAGCAGCAGTAGTAGTAGTATTTATCACGCATCTATTTCTCACCGTTATCGTGTAAAATTATCGTCCGTAAACTGACTTTATAGACAACCAGTTTTTTATAGTTCGTATCGATTTTGATATGAGTAGCCATGGTGAAATCGTTTCTATATACAGGATGAAATTTAATTCGTTGGCATGCGTTTAAGGAGTGACTCAGACCACGAATCTGAAAAACTTCACGATGTCGAAGTTGGTCCCTTAATGAATAAGGGACCAACTTCGACATCGTGAAAAAATTATCTGCATTTTCAAACAAAGTGGAATATCTACTTGGCCAAAATCTATGGAACAGCTGATTTTTTTTGATATTTCGGAGTTGGTCCCATAGTGAAAGTTTTTCAGATTCGTGGTCTGAGTCATTCCTTAAAAGTTTGCTAAAGAATTTTTTTTTTTAATTTTTTTTTATTATACTTCAAACTATGAAGAAGATTCATGTTATTCTAGTATATCAACCCTTTATTAATCCTTCATACGTTAGGGGAGTTCTAATTAATGTCTCCGACAAATTGCGAAAAAAATCCCAGATAATGTCTACATCGGTCCACAGATAATGAACGTAATGAATGCGTGACGACGTCAAGTAATCACGCTTATTACTTATGTCGTCATTAGGGCTGGTGTTTTAACCAACGACTGCTGGAGTACAAATGCTTGTCGCGGCTTTAGCAAATTATGGCGTTGTTGTATGCCAACCCTTGCTGTCAAGTTCGAATCGGTGTGAAGTCGTGTATAGCTACTAGTCATGTAACGAATGTCTTTTTTTTAGCATTCGTGAATGCGAATACGAATGCGAATGCAAATATATGTTACCGACATTCGCGAATGCGAATGCGAATATTCAGTCTATGTTCATATTCGGCGCCAATTTGTCTATGGCTTGGCAGCAGTCGCGTTCGGATAAAGTTCGTTACCAAGTTATTGCCAAGTTCATACGAACTCATCTAAACAAAGCGTCATTCTGATATTCATAATAATTCATATTCGCAAAACATTCGCAATTAAATAATATTCACAAATAATAAACAAAAATTGCGAATATTCGCGAATGCGAATGCGAATATTCGTTACATCACTACTAGCTACGGATAATATTTAAAAATAACATCAATTTCAACCTTATACATATGGCTCAAGGTTCATGATATTGTTAAATATATATGCCTCCATAATCAGTGCAATCGATTTTCACCTTAAGGCTATGTATGGACTTTTGCAGGTGACCGTACCTCTAAGTATTATATGAATCACATTCATCTTCGAGAGTCAGGTAAACCCCAGAGAAGATGTGAGCCTATATCACTTTTTTTCTGTATGGTCTTGAGAAATGGGAGCCGATCTTTTCTCACGCTGAATGTATCATCAGCGGCTGCGATCAAATATAATGGTAGATACACGTTTGCGTTCGAAAAGTTGCACCGGCAAAACAGCGCACTAGATTTTCGGAGCTGTTTTGTCCACAGTTTCAATAAACCGCGCTAGCACTCATTTGTCTCGGAAAGAAACTCACGAAAAGATGCAAAAACTACGCATCATAAGTGAAAAAAAAGATGATGTTATACTTTCAGTATGTACCGTTTTTGTCGTTGTTTGTAAATATGCATGATGTTTTGACTCGGGGACATTATTAAGGCTTCATTTTGTATGAGATTGTGTATCTACCATTATATTTGATCGATGATCAACGGCTATCAACGAGGCTATAAATGCAGTGCTTTAGATAATGTCTATGTCATGTCTTGCAAAATGTACCTGAACCTTAAAAGGATGGAGCATGATCGAACTACAATACTTTCAAATTCATAAATAGAAAACTATGTAGTTTGCTTGCGTGTGTACGTTATTCAGATAAAACTCCTAAAATAGATAATGTATAATTGAAACTTAAATAATTACTGAAGAACAATAGAACAAGTTTATTGCAGTAATAAGAGGGTCGTGCTCCTGTAGTGAAGACTAAAAAAGATCTGATGATGATGATGATGATTGCAGTAATAACATTTTTGTGATAAGCTTTTATTATAAATGAATCCACACTTTCAAGACAAATCAAATGAGCCTAAACTGATGATTGATGTAGCGTGTTTAGTTTAAGAGTTCCTATGGCCACCTTCCGACTCCATCATCTGACCAGAGCAAGAATTCCATAATTTAACTCGCAAGATTTTTTACAGGCAACCATCGGGACACGTGAAGTTTAAAAATCTGTAAAAATAATAACGTTTTATATCCACTCACAAACACAGTATTAGGTCAAGATCTAAATATCGCTATAGCACATAGAGCGGAAATAAGATAGTGCGTCCCGCAAACAATGCAATTTAATTCCTTGTCAACGTAGTCGTATGTGGTTTTTCAAAGGTATAATCGCTTTAAAATCGCCAAAAGGATCTATCTAGAGAGATATTTACAATTCAAAGGTTTCTTTTTCTTTTGCTAAATTTTGGATTAAAGTCAAAGTCAAAGATTTTTCAAAATTGGATACATGTATCTCTTTTTAAACGTCATATTTGTATTTGTTATATTTTGTTTTATTTATCGAAATACTACTAGTGTTTCGGAACGACCACTGGTGAGAAGAATACGCCGAAAGAAACTCAATCCAGACTTGGTCCCTACGTGCCTGAAGGGCTCTGAATACATTGTTAACATTAGACACAATTTTTCATACTATAGATTAAATTGTTAACATAAAATAAATTTATATAAATTTCCACGCATTTTTATCAGTTATATAATCATCAATGCAGTAATAAGGCTTTTTTAAAACGATTGTAAAAAACCAGTTAGTAACTGGTTTTTTACAATCGTTTTGAACTTAAATAAAGGGGGTAAGTAATATAACATATAAACACAAAATATATATCATTTAAGATGAATATCAATGAAACATATAATTTTGGTTAGTATAATTATCAAGTAAGATAAAAATCGAAAGAAATAACTTTAAAATAACTAAAATCTTTAATTATAACAATCATTCAACATATCAAACCTTTATTATACCGTTTTATTATTATAAACTTTAAAACATCGATTAGTTGTTATGTATAATAAACTTTATATATACATATTAGTGCGGATAATAATCATTGGTTATACGAATTAATTGGTAGAAGATTCTCAATAAACCTAATAATTAAATTAAAAAAAAAACCTAGCATCTCAAACAATTTTATTTTACGAATTTCTTCCATATCTCCAAAGTTTTCCATTATATCTTCAAAAAATTAAAATGGGAACAACTTGATAGTAAAGGCTTTTAAATAAAAAAGAAATATCAAAATCGGTTTACAATTGGCAAAGATATCGTGTAACAAACATACATAAAAAAAGAAACATGCAGTCAAATTGATAACCTCCTACTTTTTTGAGGCCGAATTATCTCATTTATTTTTATAGAACGCCTAGCCGAAAATTAATAGCAACCTGACGATCTCGTAAACGCAAAAAAAAATATTAACAAAACAATAAAAGATAACATTATATTAAAACGAAAATCTGAATATTACGAGTGTGAATTTCTTCTCTAATATAAGTATAAAAAAAAAATTAAAAATAGGTATACTAAAAAAAATCTTAAAAAAATTGTGATACATACAAAATGCGCGCGCATTTTGTATGTATCACAATTTTTTTAAGAATTTTTTTTATTT
This sequence comes from Elegia similella, assembly GCA_947532085.1. Taxonomy (NCBI): domain Eukaryota; kingdom Metazoa; phylum Arthropoda; class Insecta; order Lepidoptera; family Pyralidae; genus Elegia; species Elegia similella. The sequence goes on from OX383928.1 coordinate 10,104,550, forward strand.
ATTTCTAACTTTGTCCTAATATTTATAAATACAAAATGCGCGCGCATTTTGTATGTATCACAATTTTTTTAAGTATTTCATACTTTGTCTTAATATTTACATGCAATAAAATATTGTAATAAGTTCTTTTGTTTGTTATAGTTTTTTGTAATCCTATGAAGTTAATGACTTCTTGTATTACTTTCCGTTTGCTTTACTGATGAAATCGATTACCTATTATTAGTTATTCGATAGTCTGTTTGAATGATTCACCTTTTGCTGGCTACTCCGATTTCTTTACAAGAAAATGAAGTTTATGAGCTTGCGAAATATGACTTATTTCGTAGGTATTACTGAAATAATTCAAATTCGCAAAATAGACATGGGTCTATACTAATTAGCTGGTATATTTTCTCTGCTATATATTTTTAATACGTATGCTTTTTATAGATTTTGATTCATATTTATTTTAAATACTATACTTTTTGAATGGTATACATTTTGGCAGGTATACTGCACAAGTTGTATAACAGGTGATATTTAGTATTCATAAACGTTATAAAAAATGAGTTTATGCTTTTCGTATTGAAAATATTATGAATGTTATAGCTTTTAAGAATATAATCAGTAATGATTATATTCTGACGGTGTTTTCTAAGATCATTGAAAAACTTATAAACATTCGACTACTAAATTACCTAAAAAACCTCAATATCTTATCGAATGCTCAATATGGCTTTAGACAAGGGAGATCTACCGAAGATGCTGTAATAACGCTAACAACGCTAATATCTAAGCTACTCGACAAAGGTAAAAAATGTGCAACGGTATTCATAGACCTTAGTAAGGCTTTTGATACCGTTTGCCTGCCTACTCTCCTAAAAAAGCTAGAAAAAATCGGAGTAAGGGGCATTCCCTTGAAACTCTTTGGCGAATACTTATATGGGCGAAGGCAGAAAGTTCGTATAGGGGAATGTATAAGTGAGGCCAGGGAAGTCACACATGGGGTACCTCAAGGGAGCGTGCTGGGCCCAACCTTGTTCCTCCTGTACATAAATGACCTTACTAACCTGAAGCTGGAGGGTGGAGGTACTGTCTCATATGCTGATGATACTGCCATCGTATTCGAGGGATCCACATGGGATGAGGTCTTTGCAAGAGCGAATAAGGGGATGGAAAAAGTTTCACTTTGGTTAAGGTCGAATTTGCTTTCATTGAACGCCACAAAAACAAAGTACATGTGCCATTACATCACAAAAAAAACACAACCTAACCATAACTATAAACTTAAAGCACATATGTGTGATGGGAATAATATTACCAACTGTAACTGTCCAACTATAAAGGAAGTGGAATCCTTTAGGTACCTTGGTGTCATACTTGACCAGCGTCTTTCCTGGCACCCACATATTGAGCATGTCAACAAGAGGGTCAGGAAACTAATTTGGATTTTTAAGAAACTTAGGCATGTGGCATCACAAAAATTACTTAAACAAATCTACATTGCCTTGGCTCAATCAATAATTACTTACTCTATTTCTGCATGGGGAGGAGCAACAAAAACTAAATTTCTAGAGGTAGAAAGGGGCCAGCGATATCTGTTAAAGGTAATGTTCTTCAAAAAACTCAGATTTCCTACTAAAGACCTATATGAACTCAGCAAACTTTTATCAGTTAGGAAACTATTTATTCTATTGGCAACATTGAGACTACATAAAACAATACCGTTTAGTCCGAATGAGCAAATTGGAAGGAGAAGGCGCAAGGTCGCTCCTGTTCATAAAAACAATACTGCATTTGCTAAAAGACAATTTTACGTAATGTCAACACATTTATATAATAAACTAAATGAATTATTAGATATCCATAAAATCAGTAAATACAAATGTAAGACCTCAATAACTGAATGGCTATCTACATTAGACTATGATGAGATTGAAAATTTTATAGCTAATCTGTGATATTGAAGAAAAACAAAATACATACATATATATATATATATATATATATATATATATATATATATATATATATATATATATATATATAAATTATAAACTAAATAAGTAACTCAATGGAGACCACTACTTATTGCTGGACTAACTAGCTCTGAAAACAGTCCGCTAGTGGTCTCTGATCCCAAGATTTTATCGCAGGGTTGAGTAGTACTATTCCGTATAATCTTATTATTATCTAATAATAATAATGTCAAATCGGCCATCAGTACACAGACGCTTATACACAGACTCTCTCATACACACACACCCTCTCACCAATACACACACCCACACACACCCACACCAACACACACCATCACGCACACACCTTCACCCGCACACACACCTTCACACACACACGCACACACACACACACACACACACACACACACACACACACACACACACACACACACAAACACACACACACACACACACACACACACACACACACACACACACACACACACACACACACACACACACACACACACACACACACACACACACACACACACACACACACACACACACACACACACACACACACACACACACACACACACACATACACACGTAAGTAAATAGATATATAATCTTCTGCTCTAACTTTCATCATGTATTTACGTTAACTAGGCCTAAGTTATTATGATGTGTTCTGGAAGAGCGGATCCACCTGTCACAGGCTTTACCTAAGCTTACCAGGTGGGTCCCAGAAATATGTATTTTTATAAACTAAGGCTTGGAAATAAAGATTTTTTCATTTTTCATTTTTCAATGATTATGTGAAGTTAACATTATATCTTTTGAACTTTATTGAAATGAAAATATATAATTTGTTATTATATCAATCAATACGCACCCAAATAAAGGCAGTACCGTACCTAATATTTCTGCAGGAATTAGGCATTTGTGTCCCATCTCACCTGATTGTAAGTGTGAAGACGAGGATGTTACATGCCTATCCAAGAGATACCCATTCATACCCAGTCGTTTGATTTGTTTTAAGAGCACAAATTAATAAATAACTTACGCATATTTTCGCGGTCGTTTAAATAATATCACTTACAATTTTATCTGAATACATGTATTATTTAATCTGTTTATGGAGTACTTCAACACCATCCTAAATTTATATAAGTATCAATTACCAATTTATCTCATTTTTCAATACTGAAATCGTGACCCTGTAATTCGAGGTAAATCAAAACATCATAACTCCCATTTAATGAAACACGTGTATACATCCTCGCCGTGCGTCGATCGTTAAAGTACAACAAAAGTATATTAATTTTGAGCTCTTCCTTTTGCGATACTGAGCAGGGGCGGATCCAACTTTTAAATCAAGGGCTAGTCAGGGCACAGTTTACTAAATAGTTATGGTCAGGCCAAGCACCAATTCGATTGCAAAAGTAACTAAAATTAACATTTAATCCATTTAAATAAAGGAGGGTTTCGTGTTTTAGTTCTGTTTGATATTTACTTTTATTTGTAATAAATAAAAAAATACATAAAGTGTATATATTCTTTGACATAACAATTTGACATATCAATGTCCTGTAGGTTTCACTTGAAACTTTGTACAAATTTTCAAAGTATGCTTCATAAATAAATAGCCATAACTTTTGATTATGTTAGCTTAGATGTTTAATGTTGTCGCTGCTGTAAGAGATCGCCTGAATGTTTCATATTAAATTAAGCTAGATCCGCTCCACGCTTTTCTACGAAAACGTCTTAGACAGCCGACATACAGCCGGACATATGTACAAAAAAATGTGGTATTATTAGCAACAAGATTTCACCTGCGGATTTAATCTCGTTCATGTTTATCTTATCCCTCGAAATAATACGTAACTTATTTTCTTTTTTGTAACCCCGACACTTATGTTAAGTGCAAAATTATAAGAAGATCGTACATCGATATTTAGATAAGACGTGAAAGCGTAACAAACAAACAGTACATTAGTAAAGCATTATTATGACTTATTATAATTGATAATTGACTAGCAATTGCCCGCGACTTCGTCCGCGGCAATTTCTGTTTTTATAGACATATATTGTCGCAGACATTCTTTTTAGTTCGTTTAAAGAGGAATAATTCTTTAGTACACATTTTTTGGGTAATTTGAACCGTTTACGCATCGCACGCGTCGGATGTCTTCAACTATGAATAATTTTCCCCCGTTTTCAAAACAGTTTTTATCGACGCTTTGCTCTTATTAGTCGCAGCGTGATGTTTTATAGCCTAAAGCCATCCTCAATAAATTGACTATCCAACACAAAAATAATTTTCGAATTTGAACCTGCGCGCGTTCAAACAAACAAACAAACTCTGCAGCTTTATATTGTTACTATAGATTAGAAAAGTTATCACTTTTAGAACCCTGTTTCCCTCTGGATGCGCCCTTATACGTATGTATGGAGGGCGTGGACTCAAAGCCGCGAAAGCTCACAGATAAATCGATAGCTAATTCAAACCGGCTCATTGTTGTCTGCATCAATACAAAGCCACGCTACTTTCACAGATTGCCATTGCAAGGGTTAAGGCAGCCTGACTGCGGCCTGTACTGCCGATTGTCTTACTTTGAACAATGGAGACTAGTGTCTTACTATTTGTTAATGGCACATGAAATATACAACTTTCACTGAATTTCTGACCACTCTCGTCTCTTCCTACAGACGTAGTATGAGCAAAACATTTTTTAATGTATCGGTGAATTAGTTTACAGAATGAGTCGTCGAGAGAACGATAATGTTTATTATACATAACAACTAAGCGATTTGTTAAATTTTATAATAATTACACGGTATAAATAAAGGTCTGATATGTTGATTAATTGTTATAATAAAAGATTAGTTTTTTAAACTTATTTCTTTCGATTTTTATCTTAATTGATAATTATACTGACCAAAATTATAAATTTAGTTGATTTATTTATCTTAAAAAATATATTTTTTGTGTTTATATGTTATATTACTAACCCGAATCTATTAACTAAAGTAACATACTTGGTAACTAGCTATTTTACAAAGACAATCAGCTGCCTCGACCATTTGTGTTATGTGAAGTTTCTGCAGTATCTATGTAAAGGCAATATGTGAATAATCTGTGAAAGTTGCGATTGTTATGCGACTTTGTATTGATGCATAGAATAAGCTGTTACGAATTAGATATCGATTTATCTACTCCTCCTACATACCAGCTCTGATGTTTTAAACCTCATTATATGGATAGGACAAAAAAGAAAAATCCCGTGGTCCGATTTTAAGCTTTTTCTTCTACACCAGACGTATGGCCTTCACTGGTTTCAGACTTTTTAAGCGGCTCAACGGCATCTGACCCCTAAGCACAGAGGAGCTTGAGATATTTTATGCCATTTATAAGGCCCGCTTCCTGCGGAAATAAAAAAGGAGATAAACAAATCATGTCCAACTATAGACAAGTAGCACTCGGATCTATCTTTACTAAAATATTTGAAAAATACTTGTACGACTCTATTTATAATTATTTGACGAAATATGATATTTTATGTGACGAACAGAAGGGATTCAGGAAAAATAAAACCATAAGTATGGCAATATATGACCTTATTGAAATTGTTATAAAAAATGTCGACAAGCGTAATCCTGTTTGTGTTTTGTATACTGATATGACACAGGCATTTGACTATGTTAATCGTAGAAGACTGACAAACAAATTAGATAGGTATGGAATCAGAGGAAATGTGTTGAAATTAATAGAGTCTTATTTAGATAATAGAAGCCAATGCGTCGAAATATCTAGACTATGTTACAACACAAAACAAGAAATTAATCATGTGTCGGAATATAAAATAAACAGATATGGCGTTCCTCAAGGAAGTGTCCTTGGACCTTTACTGTTCCTCATTTATATTAATGATCTGCCTCTAAAAATTAAGCAAAAAATGGTGCTATTTGCTGACGATAGTACTGCCGTGATTACATGTGTTGACCCGAATGACTATGAATTGGACATAAATAATTTAAAAATCAATTGATTTTTGTGTGCATTAATTTAGTTGTTTTGTAAATTTACAAAACAACTAAATTAATGCACTTTTATAATAAAAAATTACCTCCAAATCTTTGTGTAAACTACAATAATCAAAAAATAGAAGAAGTTCAGGAAACTAAATTTTTAGGTCTCATAGTTGATAGCAATCTAAGATGGACTTATCACATCGAAATGATTTGTAAAAAGTTATGCAAGTCGGCTTATGCATTGTTCAGATTATCCAAAAAAGTCAAACTGGAGGTTGCACTGGTAGCTTACCATGGTATGGTTACACCACATTTAAGATATGGTATAATATTTTGGGGTAACTCACGTGAAAAAGACAAAGTCTTTAAAGCACAAAAAAGATGTCTCAGATCAATATGTGGATTAAAATCTTGAGATAGCTGTGTACCTATTTTTAAATCGCTGAAACTTTTAACATTGCCTTGTGTCTATATAATGGAAATATGCATTTTTGTTAAATCTAATCCACACTTGTTTAACAAATTAACAGAAACCAGAATGAGACCAAATTATGTGAGATCTCAATATAAACATAAGCTGGCAATTGGCGGACATAAGACTGCTATGTTGGACAAATGTGTAATTGGTATGGCTCCCATTATATTTAATAAATTACCGGATCATATCAAAACTATGGACATCATGACATTTAAAAAGAAATTAAAATTGTTATTAATCGAAAAGAGTTATTATAGCGTAGGAGATTACTTAAATGATATTTTGACATAAGATTGATGATATTTTTTATTGTTTTATTTTATTGTTTTATTTTTATTTGAATAGCAAATGTAATAGCTATGGTAATAGTTATCAATTTTATCTTTGACTTTAGAATTTACTTAATTGTTTGTGACTAGAATTATATTTTGTTGACTACTAATTATTGTACGTCTTTTAAAGACAGGTCACAGAGACACCCATTTAAAGATAACATCTTCTGTAAGCTGTGTTCCGCAATAAAGAGATTTGTATTGTATTTGTATTTGGGATACCGCATGTTAAACTTTTAAAAACGCCATAGATTGAGTTGGTATGGGCATGTGATGAAGAGAAGAAGGTCGTATCGCAAGGATTTGAAGATGAATGGAACCCGGAATAGAGGACGACCTAAGAAAAGATGAATGGATTGTGTCAAGGAGAATATGAACGAGAAAGGAGCGACAAAGGTTACGGTAGGCGACAGATCAAAATGGAGAGAACTGATATACTCGGCCGACCCCATATGAAAAAGTAGGATCAGGTAAAGGAAGAAGAGAATCGAAAGTAACCAATTGTATTTTTAATAGAAAATGCAAACAACTAAAATTTGTTGTGACTTTTACAACGACGCGACGTTTTACATCGTTGTAAATAAATAGCATGAGAAATCTCCGCTGCGGAGTCATCCACGCAGTGCTCGAGAATTTTATGGGAATATATCCCAGGCTAGAGCTGCACAAACATAAGGGCGTGGACATATTGCGGCTAGCCTGGCGCACGCGTGGGCAACCAACATGGCGGCCGTAACAACTTAATAAGCGGTTGTGCGTGATTTACGCGCGCCCGCGGCGCCGGCGCACACTCGCTCGCGCCGACTTATTTAAACTAATTTATGACAGATAACCATCGATTTTACTTAGTGATATCGCTGCGAGTATTAAAACAGTGTTAAGTTATACCGCAGTTAATCAAACGCTGCAATAAATATGAATGCACCTGATATAAGCGGCGTTCAAACGACTCATTAGTGCGCGGTTTAAAAAGACCGCAGAGTCTGGAATAGCCCCACTCGCAAATCGTATATAAATCCGAACGCGTGCTAATTACGACGCACCCAATAAATCTTTCGTATTATATAGGTCGTAAACATACCACAAATATACCATAAATAGCATTCCGTAGCGTTGTAGGCCATAGACCCCACTCGAAGTCGCTCGCGAAGCGAGTTATGGCCCTTCGGCCAGCCGGCTCGCAGTAACAATCGGTGTGAATCGAAAATAACCGGAAAATTTCCACAGGTTGTCTAATGGCTTATTGTTGTACGATTGTGTATTATTGTTGTTTCTGGAAACAAACTGCCGTGTTGACTATGTGTTTGAGACTTATTTAGTGAAGTAGTGGAGTGTGTCAGGAAATGTAGCATTAAGATTATGGGAATAGGAAGTCGTTAATTTAATTATTAAAAGTAAATTACAATACTACTGACGCACATATAATAAATAGGAGTACTGTTTTTGATTCAACGAATTAAACATTAATTACTACACCGCATAGAACAACATAAACGAAAGACAAGAATTTAATATACTCTAATAAATATCCTCAATTATAATGAAATATTAAAAATTAATTAAAATTAACTTCAATTAAAAATAACATACGGTAAAATTAATTACTATTATTTAACAATTATTACATCAATAAATAACTAAAGATAATCCAGCTAATTTACTTATGAGCATAAGTACGTTTTCTAAGAGGCTGCATTCACTAGGAAATTTATCATACGTTTAGCTGCAAGCAAGAGACGTTAATAATATGTACAGTTGCTAAGTTATGCAAGGCATACCTAGTGACTCATAGATTAGGCATCTATTATCTCAGTTTCAGGGTTAGATCCATAGGATAAGTAGCTATAGTGATGCTTAATACATACATTAAAATCGATAAAGTTGTGAGAATTGTGTGAATAATTTAATCGCTAAATTATGCAAGGCATGCCTAGTGACTGGGTAGGCAGCTATTTTCTCCGTATCTGGGTTAGATCCTCCAATAAGTTGTAATATGTATGAATTAATACATTTAAATTGATAAAGCTGAGAGAATTGTGTGAGTAATATAGTCGCTAAGTTATACAAAGCATACCTAGTGACTCATAGAATAGGCATCTATTTTCTCAGTTTCAGGGTTAGATCCATAGGATAAGTTGCTATATTGATGCATACATATATTAAAATCGATAAAGTTGTGAGAATTGTGTGAATAATATAATCGCTAATTTATGCAAGGCATGCCTAGTGACTAGGGTAGGCAGCTATTTTCTCCGTATCAGGGTTAGATCCTCCAACAAGTTATTATATTGATGAATTATTCTTCTTCTTCTTTGCCTTAATTTATTGATGAAATAGTACATTAAAATTGATAAAGCTGTGAGAATTGTGTGAATATACATAATATAGTTGCAAAATTATGCAGGACATGCCTAACTAGTGACTCATAGGATGAGCATCTATTTTTCGTTTGAAGGTTTCATCCTTGGCATAAGTTGCTAAATTGATGAGTTAACATTTAAATCTTAACATAATAATAATATAGGGGTAGTAATTAATTATGCAACGCATGCCTAGTGGCTCTTATGATAGGCATCCATTTTCTCCGTTTCAGCATTGGCACCTTTTAAAAGTTTGTTCGTTACGTATTTCCACCTGTACTACCCAACCGATCATCATGACTTTTAATAATATAATAATATTTTTATTTTAGCAACAACAAGGCCCATTTGTTACTTAGTTTTTTTTTCATAGACATTGTTATGAAAAGGTGACAGAAACAATTGAACACTGGTTACTTATTATTTCCATAACGCTAGCGGAGTTGAGGTTGAACGATATTCATAATGGTTTTTTAATAAATTAAGATTTTCTAGGAGACTGCGGGCACCAGAGAATTCATCATATCATTAGTTGCAAACAAGAGAATAATACAGTTGCTCATTATGAACTTCAGGCGGCTAGTAGAATTTGCGCACGGATGGCATCGCCTCCGTAGCGGCCTCGAGCGACGCATTACTTAGAACCATGATGGGTAGAAGAGGAGGACGGGAGGATGGACACAGGAGGAATGCGACGGGTGAAGGAGGCGGAGGACGAAAAGAGAAAAGGAGAGAAGCAGACTGCGGCCGCCGCATCATCGGGCGGCCGAGAAGGAAGTCACATTAATGTGCTGGATCGCCCCAAAGCTGGGCAGTCGTCAGGACATACCAGTAAGTGACAATACGTGCCTGATGTGGTAAAGGAAATGATCACGAAAGCTCTGAGACAAAAAATAATTTGTATTCTGTTTTGGGCCCTACCAAAAAGTTGTCAGGCTCAGAATAGAAGTGGGACAAAGTTGCTAATGCTATAACTTATAACTTTGCTATAACAATATATGTATAAATTAGATAATATAAGATATGGTATACGTATTTTACAAATAACGACAATTAAGGCATAATCACTATTTATAAAAGAAACAAATTTACGCAGCTTAAACACATAAATATAACAACTAGATCATTTGTGATCATGTGCTGGATGTACATAACTTTAAAGTTCTAAATATTGATGAGTAAATTGCTCCTGATTTTGTTATATACTAGCTGTCGCCCGCGGAGCGGGCTCAGAGGCTCAGAGGATAGACATCCATTTTATACGTTTCTGGATTGACAACCTTTAAAAAATTATTTGTCCTGTATTCAGGCCTTAACTACCCAACCGATCATCTTGAAGATCTACGAAACTTTAGTGTTATGTAAGGTACTAACAGAAACAATTGAACAAAGATTACATCAGAAGATAGGTAGTCGAAGCAGTCGCGCCGGTCGATAACAAGTAGGTACGTACATAAGTTACTAAATATTTAAGTCAATGGCAGTTTGTATTTAAAAGTAAGATATACTACGAAGCTTATTGCACTAGGAAATTTATAACGTTTAGCTGCAAGCTGTATTCAGTTGCTAAGTAAGACAAGCGGCAATAATTCTTCATATAAGAATTGACCTCATCGCAAAAGTTGTTAAGAGGACGAATAATTTGAATTTGATTTGTTTTAAAATATAACGTATATTATATATACGTTAAAGAGATGATGAATATTTACTTATTACGTTCATATCACACGTTCGGTTCAATGCAAGCTGCAACATCGATATGCAATTTAAGTAATGCGTGCTTAGTGACTCATAGGATAATCCAGTCCTATTTATAGGCTGCCGATAACGATTTAGGTTCCTAGCGGCCGTACTTCATTCATCAGGAGATGGAGAGCATCAGAAATTCAAATGCACTTTCAAGGAGTAATGAAGAAGCTCGGAGAATATAATGTACCTACTTGGAAAAAGGATGGTTAAATTATAATTAAAAAATATAGACCAAACCATTTAATATGGAAAGTTAAGGAAAAATCGATTGATTTTAATTAAAATTATGATTTTTTGATCGCAACAATTGTTTAATAAATCTTCTGTTGTAATTAATTATTACTTTCCTCCAAAATTATGCGACCCAGTGTATTATTTACCAAAAAATAGTTTTATCTTCAACTAGCTTTCGCCTGCGGCTCCGCTTACGTCAATGTCGATCCCTCGGGAACAGTACTTTTTCCCGGGACAGAATAATATACCCTTTGCCTATATGCTATTCTCCGTACCCCAGACAACGGCCATGCAAAATTTCACCATGAACATCAGTAGTTATGGCGTGAAGCGTAACAAACAAATTTTCGCATTTATAATATTAGTATGGATACTAGCTTTCCGTAAGTCTGGCAAGTCCATTAGCTAAGCCCTATCCACAAAAAAATTACCAATCATTGAAAAATCCAACTATACCGTAATTATTCACTAAACCCGTTCAAGAACTCTCGCAAAATTAATAAAACTTTTGATCGACGGCTTTGATTTATTAACAACAGAAGCGCTGCAACTAATACACTAAACTTAACTAGTTTGGAAGAAAAACAATGAGTTCGTATCTCTGGTGCATAAATTAACGAGAACTCCTCGGAACGAGTGCACAAATTAGCGAGGAACAGATGTTACACGCTTTGCAATATGCACTATCTATTAACTTACGAGTATGTAGAGAAACGGACGTACGGATAGCGCCCTATAATTATTTAATTACTAGTTGTAAAAAATCCTCAATACATACTTGAAGAAGCTTCTCAGCCCAACTACTTTTTCTATAAAATAAATGCTGAGTACTCGAAAAAAACCATAAGGTTCCGTAAAAATCAATTTGTTGTGTGGGAGCCCCTTTAAGTATTTACCCACGCCGGCTATTGAACCCTATGCGTCTTGTGTAGCAGGCTGAAGTGTTAACCACTGTGCCACGGAGACTGTCTCGAGCCTGTACACACCACGTTTTTTAAACGTTGACACGCGTTTTGGAAACGCTTTAATGTCGACAAAACTTTCCTTCTGTCGTAAATACGTCGTATATGTTTTTATTCCTCTTTTTTAAATAACAAAGTGATGCAATTAATGCTGTCTCTATAGTAGCCATCGTGCTACTGTTGAAGACTTTCTCCGTCTCCCTCCGCCCCATGTGTAAATAGCATCTCCGTTAAGGAGATGCTATTTACACATATAGTTTTTAAACATTACATAATTTGTATCACAAAGAAAAAAAATATTACGTACAATTTTTACTCTGTAAACTCGATATTTATTAATCCATTACTGTTATTAAACTATTAAATGGCGCAATAGTTAAGTTATGACGACGCTACAATATTATAAAGTGGAAAGCTTTTATTGTTTATTTGTCTGCATTGAATAGGCTGTGAAACTACTGGACCGATTAAAAAAAATATTTCACCCTTATCCCTAATGAACAGGCTATAGAATTAAATACATATATTAAACATCTACCCTTGCGAAGACAAGGCGGACCACTAATCCTTACTTATAAATGCGAAAGTGAGTCTGTTTGTTTGTTTATTTGCTTGTTTGTTTGTTTGCTTGTTACGCTTTCACGCTGTAAGTACTGAACCGATCATCATGAAATTTTGCATACAAGTTCTCTGGAGTGCAGAGAAGGACATAGGCTACCTTTTATCCCGGGAAAAAGTACTATTCCCGAGGGATCAACATTGACGCGGGCGGAGCCGCGGGCGAAAGCTAGTAATGTTATAATTGAGATTATTAGATACTAGATCTCATTAATATTATAAATGAGGATCTTTGTGAGTATTTACGGATGTATGGGATTCAAAAATTTTTAATCGTGGCAATGCGGCCAGCCTTTTAGGAACCCTACCGAAAGGCAATACATTATATTTAGTGTACCTACATATTATACAGTTATAATTAGTTCTAGTTGTTAGTTAGTGTTATATTGTTAAAATTGTACCATAAATTTATATTTACGAGTACCTTTAATTTATATTTCCCAACAACACAAAGATTACAAAATAAAACACGCCGATACAGGCAGGTATAAAATAAAATGTTACATGAGTTATTCTTCTATCAGTTTATATATTTTGCGCCGGGGCGGAGGGAGTCGGGAAAATAACTGCAATATGGAAATAACCTAATTAGTCTATACCGAGTTGAGGTTTAATGATGTTGTGAATTCATAAACGGGAGTGATTCTGTGGTTAATTATCGTTTATTAAAACTTATTTGTGTTTGATACTTGTGGCCAAGTGCTTAGAGAGCTGTCTTATTATCGATGGATTCTAAGTTCATTCGCTTAAATGTAGATTTTTAAACTTTGCCAGCTAAATGAATTTAAGTAAACCTATATAGAGATTTACGTGTGATGCAGTTATGTATCTGTGTCGCAGTTGTCCCAAGGAAGGTTTTTGTCAGGCAGACGGTCCGCTATAAAAACTAAGCCAAATACAGCGTATACTATTCTCATAATATAAATTCCCGGGCTTCGTTCGACGCCGGCGCACATATGAAGGATGTATAAATGTTTTCTATGACGATAGTTGATCTAATTCAATAAGGAATGTAAATATGTTATTTATTATGGAATAAATGTATTATGGATTTATTATTTACTAGCTTTCGCCCGCGGCTCCGTTAATGTCGATCCCTCGGGAATAGTACTCTTTTTCCCGGGATAAAAGGTAGCCTATGTCCTTCTCTGTACTCCAGAGAACTTATATGCAAAATTCCATGATGATCGGTCCAGTAGTTACGGCGTGAAAGCGTAACAAACAAACTCACTTTCGCATTTATAATATTAGTTAGGATTCGTTTTCCACCTACACACCCAATAAGATGCTAATCTACCCCGCAAGAGACAAAGACGTGATAATATGTATGGATATATTTGAAATTTTTGATTTACATAACCAAAAATGTACTTTTGAAGTAGTTATAACATATTTGTCATTCAACAAGATCATTTGCTTTTATTCTTTCACTGTAGAAAGTCTTCTTACGTTCTACAAGCAAGCAGTCGTCATGCCTCTACAATTATACAAATCGTTACCGACAAACGAAAACGAATGCAAGAACACGAAAAAGGTTATCTTGGTAAGGATCGAGAACTCTTTACACCGACAATGGGTCCTCGGCTTAACGAAGAGTCTGCAACTAGCTGGGGGTCATTAGCGGTCACTCGACGTCTTAAAAGTGTTGGCACGTGGACTCAGCGTTATCAGCGAGGAGGTCGACGACGTCTCTATCTGAGTATAATCGCAGTTTGTTCCGCATGTCGCCAAAATTATTTTTTTAAATCGTTGTATAAGTAAAAAAAAATAGGCTGTCTGTAAAGTCGGTTTTCGGATGAAAATCGTACGCAAATAAAATAAACCAGATTTTACGTGATAACGGTGGAAGAGAGATGGATGCGTCACAAGCTAAACGCTTTCGATCGTGCCTCTCTATCGCTTGTTCCGCGCTCTCGCCCGCACACAAAACGTGACACCTTTTCATGCATACATCCAGCGTTCATCAATTTATAAAACGTTATCACGTCAAAAATATTTCAAAGTTAAACAACGGTTCTCGAAATATTTTGCATAAACTTTTTCATACAAGCAAATCTAATGCCATCTATGAATTCGTAGCAATTCTAGTTAAGTAATATTTAAAGACTTGCACTATGGTGCCACATGTCAATTTGATGGGCCGGTTCTTACTCCAATGTCAATATGTAAAGAAAACTCTGTCCGATCCTTAAAGGGGTGATTCACCTCGTCGATTTGAACAACTTTTCCTGTGGAACCAATGCTGGGATCTTTTTTGCCATTCCCTTACAAATTGACCGGGTGGCCCAACATTTTTATTTAAAAATGTCAAATATTTTTTGAGTTCCCAGCTTTGATCCCATAGAAAAAGTTGTTCTTATTGACTTAAGCACCCCGTCCAGGATCTGACAGGGTTTTCTTTAAATGTTTAGTAGGTATCAATCTTCTGGTAAACTATGAAATTCCGCGGCAGCGGCAAGTATGACGCGAGTTAGAATGAATGGAATAACAGCATCACCTGTCGCTGTTGATCCTTCCTACAGCTAGTTACTAGTAGTATTGCGGCAGTGGCAAATATCGCACATTTTGTATAAAATAACAAGGCGCTGTCATTTTTTACTAAATGCTTGCCACCGAACTCAATTAATATTTTACAGAGTAGGTATCAATTAAAAAAAAATATGCACACACGATAATCTTGTGCGTAACTATAATTATGTAGCCTTTCTATGACTTTTTCTTCGCACCTATTTTTTTTTGTACAATTTTCGGACAACCTACCTATTATTATTTTATTATATCTCTTGCAATTTTTATAATTATTCGTGATCTATTGATATATTAAGATATATCAATAGATCACGAATAGTATATTTTTCATAAATTAGGACCAAACCAAAAGAAACAATGTGGAACAGAACAGAATCGCGTGTTTATCTGCAAATAGTGGACATTGAGGCGGTTTCTATAAAGTTGTCACGCTACATATCTAAAAGCCTAGTAAAGATTACTATATATGGCTTATTTTGTAGGTAGAATTGAATGGCGTAAATTAAGTGAGCCGTATAAACTAGCAGGAATATTGATATGATACGAGATATACCTTCTTCGGTGTATTAAAATTGAAAACATTTGCATCTTATGAGGATATTTGAAGTTAAACGTTCTATAAATATTTATATCTTGACATTATTTAATATTGGTTAACAGGTCATTATAACACGTTGTCCTAGTCGAGATTATCTCACCTTGTTTTTGACGTGATAACGTCTTAATCGATGAACGCCGGCTGCACGCACGAAAAAGTGTCACGTTCCGTGTGCAAGCAGCGGAACAAGCGGTAGAGAGGCACGATCAGCCTAAGCGTTCCGCTTGTGCCGCATCTATCCCTCTTCCACCGTTATCACGTAAAATTATCGTCCGTAAACCTACTTTACAGACAACGCATTTTTTTTAACAGTTTGGATCATGGTCATATTAAGTTGAAAGGATGGCTTTATGTCATCATCGTGAAAAGCTTATGCTAAATGGGTCAATCTTCAAAATCACTTTAATTATTTCCATATATTTTTGCATAACTATAACTTGGCGGTATTACGAGTTCAGAATTTCAGATTATATTTAGACGTATGTAGAATGTAAACATTGGCATTATTTATTGATATTTATATCATTATGTAGTTATAGACTAATTCAATAGGTTATTTTGGTCATGCTGATAAGCTGCTCAAATTTATATGATTTATATCCTATGGTTTCCGTTTTTTTAATCCCTGACGAAAAGAATAGTAAATTATGTATTTCACACGGTGAACAGATTAAATTGCAGTTATACTACTAACTCAAATTAATTCAGCGGTATTCAGTTTCAAATGATTGATATGAACGAGAAAATTATATTTTTGTATGTCAAGAGTCAGGTAGAACTCCAAGCTAGGTCTGATCAAGAATAATTTTTTTAAACTTTGTTCTTGTTACTTATTACGCTATGACTCACAAGGAAGGCTAGATTTACTTTGTTATAGCACATGGTAATATTAAAGTGTAGTATTTAATCATGACACTAGAATAACCTTTTATCGACCAAATAATTTAAAAGTAGTACTAAAAATACAGATTGCACACTAAATTTGCAGACCAAAATAATCAAAATTACTTAACAAGAATTTCACGAAGTTATATAATATGTAAATCTTTGAGTCACCACAAAATATTTTAATCTCATCTATTTACTAGGTGTCGCTCACGGCTCTGCTCGCGTTAATGTTGATTCCACGGTAACAATTATTTTTATCGAGATGAAAGGTATCTGATGGGTTAGTCAAGGTAAGCCTATCAGTGTGCAAATTTTCGTCAAAATCCGTTTAGCCGTTTTAGTGTAATTGAGTGACATATATATTAACATACAAACTTTTCGCATTTATAAAATTAGTAAGAAAGGATATTACTAGAATTAAAACCAATCATCTTTTATCTTTTAAGACTATTACTTAATCTACACTAGGAACGCTAGCTCGCTTTGCTTGCTCGCTCCTGTTTTGGTCACAAGGTAACCTCACAAACCTAACCTACTCTCTGTGGTTAAGTTGCTTTTGTTAAAGCGAGAGTATCGCCCCCGAGCTTGCATGGTGGGGGCCCACTCCCCCATTTCGATTTGACTTCTTGTCTTTTTTTGCAAATTTATCTATTTATTTTTATTGACTAGAAACCAGTTTTAGGGATTCCATTGTAAGATTAGATAAATTCGTTTTCAGGTCAGTATTTTTGTTAGACAATAAGTATTTTTGTTTCTGGTTTTTGAAACTGGTAAAAAAGGTCATCTGGTTTTGATTGCCTATATTCTACGGATTTCTAATCTCGTTCTTTCCCTGTTCGAGCCGCGATTTCTATCTTTATGATATATTCTTATTGATTGCTATCATATTAATCCTCCCTTCTGTGTAAGTTATATATTTATTTATCTTTTAAAATATGAAGATTTTATAATGCGGGCGGGGCTTGAACCAGCGACCTAGGTCCTACATAGACCTCGTAGGTCGCTGGCTCAATTATATTCACCATATTTTATTTCTTAATTTGATAAGAGTATATCAAAATAGCATTGTTAATGCAAAATAAAACACTTTTGAAAATAGATGTTATGAGCCCATCTTTCCGGCACCATTCGGCAAAGTAGTTTGGATAATTAAGTAGGTTATTTGTAGCTTAGTCGTTTATCTGGTATGTAATAAAATAATTAATGGACACAGTTTGCATTAATTGTAAAAAGAGGCGCAGTTAATAATCACTATTAAAAATCCAGCAAATGCTTCCAGTAATAGGATTTAACAATGAGTGAGCATTTCCACAGGTTTAATAAATAATAACATGGCGGTTGTCAATACAAAGATTATGGACGCCACACACAATGTGTTAACGCTCGATTTCTCCGGCATGTAAGGCAAAGTGTTCACTCCAAATAAAGTAATGTGGATTAAGTGCATATATTAGTTTCCCTGAAGCTTTTTTGTACAGTACAGTCGCTTGCCTATAGGTTTTTTTTGGATGTATTTTGGAGAGTGTGCGACAGCGCTCTTTAAGCTAGGAGAACCCTCACCATTCTTCCATCGGACTACGAGATACAGACAGAAATTCACTTTTTTGTCATTGGAGTACCAAAGAGTCAAACTAAACGCTTTGACAGTTCCTTTTTGGTTCGAGTAGCTAAGGTGTGGAATGAATTGCCTGCGTCTATATTCCCAGACAAGTACAATCCCGGGACATTCAAAAATAGAATTAATGGGTATCTCTTGGATATAGGCATGTAACATCCTCGTCTTCATTGTCACTTACCATCAGGTGATATGGGAGACAAATGTCTACTTCAATACTTAGAAAAAAAAAAAAACTTTTAACAATGCCATACAATCTTAATAATAATTTATATTGAACAAAACGGTTTTAGTCTCACGTATTTAGTAGGAAAATCGTTTTGTCTTATATAAAAAAATATATCTCGCGTAATTTGATATGACTTATTTATTAATCTAGCTCCATACCTCTTTGATAAAATACTCAGATCAGCTAACCAAGTTTCTACGAGAAATATTTATTTTTTGTATTTGACTTTGTTTTTTCTTTCTTTCTGTTTCTTACATGACTGTTCAAGCAGTTTAAATTTTGTTACACATTATATATGAGTTTTCCTCTGCGATTTCGTTTTCGTGTATGGAATGCTTATATGAATTATAAGCTCTATAATATAAGTAGTAAAGTTTCATCAAGATACATCTAAGGAACTGCCTCCTGGTCATGATTGCTCTTGGCCGGTTTGAAGGTCAATAATAGGCTAAGGACCCAGGTTGGTCGCTGCAAAAGCAATATAGTGATATGCGATTTTGCTAATGACACCTGGTTTCAATTCGCAGACAATGTCGCATCTATTTGAATGCCTATCCTGTCCCAAATCCTGTGCACGAGAACTTCATGATACCCCCAATGCAATGGTTAGGAAAGTGACATAAAAGGCAGATGATATTCTGAAATCGACAGGACGATGAAGAATATCATGATCCATCCGGTAATTTTGTGTGAACCCTCTTGCTGAAACTACTGGATAGAGCTTTTAACTAACAGTCATACGCACTGAACATTCTTTATTATGGGTTTACATGGTCAAAATCAAAATCAAAACGTTTATTCAGAAAATAGGCCTTTGCAGGCACTTTTTCACGTCAAATCACATTCTAAAGGATCTAATTTAGTCATATTTATATTATTACTTAATGTGCAAAAGCTACAGACTACTAGCGTAGAGTAACAAATATTCAAAAATTATATTCATGTATAAATTGCAGTTTTTCGGACCAATACGCCAAGAAGACGGTACATTCCGCATCAGAATGAACTTCGAACTCGAGGCTCTGATAAGCAAAGAAACCATCGTCAGGTTCTGCAAGTCACAAAGGCTGCGATGGGCAGGCCATCTGGAAAGAATGGATGACACCAGAGCTCCCAAGAACATATATAAATGGACCCCACAACAAAAAAGACTCCGCGGAAGGTCTAGAAAGCGGTGGAAGGATTGTGTAGAAGAGGACCTGAAGAGACTCGGCAAGAAAACATCTTGGAGACGGGAGGCCAGAGATAGAGCGAAATGGAAGAGAATCGTAGAGGAGTCCAAGACCCACAAAGGGTTGTAGCGCCCAGGAAGTAAGTAAGTAGTATAAATTGCAGTCGTAGTAGAGCTATGCTACTGGCAAAATGAATTGCTACTGCATGAATGGGCCGGCTCGTGCGGGGAAGTACCAGACTCTCACAGAAAATCGACGTCTGAGTAGAAGCTTTACCGCTTCTATGCGTTGTATGTCTTATGCGTTCGGTAAGTGCGAGAGCCGGAGGCCCATCCGTTCCCTGCCCATTTGCTTCCCCTAACTCCTTGAAAGGCCGACAACGCACCTGTCACACCCCGGTGTTGCAGTTGTCCATGAGCAGCGGTGATCACTTACTATCAGGTGACCCTCTTGCTCGTTTGCCGTCCTATAAAAAAATGTATATATAATATTATGTTTGATAATTTTGACAATTTGCATGATGCCTAACAGCTGTCGTGAACAAAGCGTGGTATATCGGCTGTGTTGTGACGATTCAGTTTGTGCGGCGAGCTAGAATCGTTCCGCACGGGCTTATTCCGCGCCGATACCGACCACACCACGGAATAATACCTTGTATCCACATTGTACCAATTATATTAGTTCCTGAAATAACATTTCAATAGAGCTAGATATATAAGAGAAAAATCGAAAATTTAGTTAAAATTCACACAAAGAAACATCAGCAACATGCTGCATCAAAAATATAGAAAAAGTATCCACGGAACGTTTCGTCAAAAGGTGCAAATCGCCCCGGATCGTTCCTGGCCCAGAGGTTCCCAATATACTGGCCGCATTACCTCGCTGAATTGCAATGGAGAGCCTTTAAGCAAGATAAAATACGGAGCGATTAACTTTTGTCTCATCAAAATAAAAATAGCGTAAATTAAAAGAAAAAAATAAAATTTTGGGATTATTATTGTGACTGCATCTGAGCTGAATAGAATGATTAAATTAACCAGCATTAAAACATAGCATATATTATTCGCCATAGCATAAATGATTTTTGAAGATGTAATAGTTTGGTGTATCTATTCTTCCCAACAGAACAGAGAAAGGATTCTTAGCTGCAAGTCAAGCAACATAGAATATCAGTTTTTTGAGCCATCTATCGGATGACGATTTTGTTCCATTTTAACGCACAAATCAATTATAAATTATAATATAATCATTTTTTCACAAAGCCGGTATTCGTAAATTTGTAAATAGCGCTAAGACGTTATATACGTGTATACCTATCTATGATTTACTGTGCACAATATTTATGAATTATGTGAATAAATGAATTATGAAATTATGAAGTGGGACAAATACATCAGGCGAAACTGAACAAACCAGTCAAAATCGTCGGGCAGAACCGCCGACAAATAAATTCATATCAGTTCACGATTCTACGATATAAGTCCCTCGCAAATACATCGTCATTTTTTTATTTATGTTCTGTACTCGGATAAATCTATTTTTGTATGTCCAAGCTCAGGTGAAATACCAGGATAGGTTTGAAGAAGAAAATTATTTTTTAAACTTTGGTAAAATTACTGCTTATGGATGGCTTATAGTATGTCTCACAAGGTAGGCTAGATTTATTTTGTTACATTCGAAGCACACGGCAATATTGCGCAGTATTTAATCATATCCTTATAAAAGTGTAATATGGAAGGGATATGTTTAAATCCCTATAAATCACCTTTTTCAAACAAATTACTCCAAAGTAGTGGCAAAGTTTTTGGCGAGCTCCGTGGCGCAGTGGTTAACAGGAGGAAGCCCGGATTCGATCCCCGGTCAGATCATGATGGAAAACGATCTTTTTGAGATTGACCTGGGTCTTGGATGTTTATCTACATAAGTATGTAATATAAAATATAATATCGTTGTGTTAGTACACAAGTACACAACTAACTGTGGAGTTAGCTCAATTTGTGTGATATGCCCCTGTATATTTATTTATTTATAGTTACTAAATTGTACACTACAGAAATCAAATTAATTCTACTGTTTAATTCGCGATTGTTACACATGTGAAATTCATCAAATCAAATATTTTTTGTCCAAAGTGGCCGTTTTGGGGGTAGCGCTGGACCCTGAAAAATTAATGTACGGCCACAACCAGAACACTTTTTAAACGGTTTTATGCTTTTCAAAATTAATGCCTAATGAATGTTATTGCTATTAAAATAATACCTTATTAATATGTCAAATTAACATTATATCTTATGCAAGTGTCATTATATCAAAATTACCTACCAAACAACACGAACCCCCACCGTGGTACTTACCTTTTATACCTAAATTTGAATTGGTTAGGGCATGGATAGATGTGTATTACTCCTATATGCAAAAAGGTTGGATTCCGGTAACTATTATATAAAGGTACTTAAGTAAAGTATACTTTACTGACGATGTCGGTCAGGAAAAGCTAATGTACAAATGTAACAAAAAATAGAACAAGGAATAACTACAGCAATAAATTCATACAAAACAAAGCAAATAAGGCCAATTACCCCTAGGTATGATTCATCCCAACAAAGATATCTAACGATACACGTATTAATCCGCGGCTATTCATTACAGGTGAGGTCGCCATAGCAACGTGTAATTAGGAGTATCGGAGTCGGTTATTTTATATAATTCATAATGTATGATAATTATGGAGGAGCCTCGCCCGAGGACAGGTCGCGGGCCGCGATGCCGGCCGATAGGACCAAAGTTTGGAAATAAATAAAAATAATGCTGATTCATGATGAGATGTTTTGCTTTACCTTGGAAAACATTGTTGGTTACGCCTATGTTTACAATTTATACACTACTGCCATTAAAGATTTGTATTGTTTTCCGAGCACTGTATGTATGCAAGTTTGTAATGTAAGTATTTATGTACGTAATCGCTATCTAGTGTTGGGAATGCAGCATTCTTTCCAACATATGGGCAAAAATTAGATTTTTACGTTTGATTAATTTAAGTATGAAATTATATAGGTTAATTCCTTAGTTTAATTTATAATTATTAGTTTTTACATATTTATTTTTATCTGAGTTTCTTTATTTCACCATAACTTTAAAATGTTCTTCTTCTAATCAATGGATTTAGACGTATTAGTCGGTTTCGTTAGAACCACCCCGAGTACCATCAAAACCTATATATATATATATAATTTCATAAAAGGCTTGTTTTATCTTCATCTTAGCAATTATACCTCTAGTATAATAACTAATATAATCTGGCTGGATATTCTCTGTATAAGACACCCCTGGTAAGTAAATGAAAAAATGCTTTGGAAATTAGAAATGTCTTGTTTAGGATGTGATAATAGATGTGTTTGTGTTCTTTAATGAAAAAAATATATACATGCGTATATATTTTTTTCATTTAAGAACACAAACGCATCTATCTATAGTTTATAAATCTGTACGAATTGAAGATAAAGTAAAAAGAGTGCTACAAAAAATAGGGTAAGACTCTTTGAAAATCGGTTGCTGCTCTCCGAACTGCATTGCTTGCGTGCCTTGACATGGTAACTACAAATAATTTCAACTATTTAATTTTTGCAAAATCAATGTTTCGTATTATAAAACCATATAGCAGTGAATACAAATAGCTTTAAATTGACTTATAAATGCATTTAATAAATCTATTATTAAAAAATTAAATGATTATATACCCTTATAACCCCACGTATATAAAAATGTCTATGCAGGCCACACAGCGCACACGAGTACGCAATTTCCCGCGTCCATATTTTGATTGCAATGAAAACACCGCACTCACACTTTTGTGTGTTTTTCACGGCTTCAACGAGCGATACTTAAAAGCCTCAGGCTCCTAATTAGGCTGAAGTCGGACTTGCCAATTAATTCAAGTTTCACTCGGAAACTTTGCTGCGTCAATTAATTTCATAGTTAATTAGCAGACGGTCTGGACAAAACCACGCCAAAGAAAGGCTAACGATGCCGCCCACGGCACATACAATGCACCAATTACATCAGCTTTGTTGAGATATGCTTTTCCTATCATTTTCATTCAGTGACGCCGTTCAGACGAGCACTTTCCAGCTTTGAGTGACTTGAAATGCTGAAAGATTTGTTGCGCCAATTTATTTTCTGGTTTTTCGCTTTGTTTCTGCATATTAGGTTCGTAAAGTCTTTTTTGTGATTGATAGTTCAAACAATACTATTTTAACTTATATTTTTTTCTTTACTAGTAGTTTCCCGCGAGTTTGTCTGCGTGGGTTTTGGTATTTATTAGGCAATCTATCCGGGCCCCCGGACATCGGGTCCTGAACCATATCCGGTGAGGATGCAACCGGAAATACGCCCAGCCAACAGAGAGATTGAGACCTTTGTGTACATTATTGAAATTTTCGCATGGATCTCTATTTCTCTTTAATATTAGTCTAGTCTGTCTAAATTAGGAAGTCGTTTTAGATAGGTTCATAACAACATCATTTAGTCTAGAGTTTTTAAGCCTATTTGTTGTCATTAAATAATTAATATTCTTTTTTTAAAGATGTGTAATAAATAATGAATGATTATTATAATTAATTATTCGTTATCAATGATTGTGTAAAAACGTACCAGATCTTTAATAACATTTATTATTATACTAAAATATTACTAGGTTTACGTATCAATTTACAGCAGAACGTTGGATTTATCGTGCGGCATGCCTCTGCCTCCGGCGTCCCATTAAAAATAATCGATGCTCGCGAAAATATCGAGGGCTTTCCACTAATGACATAGCGGGAAAACAAAGATCGGGGTCGGCTCGACCAAGGTGGTCTAACGCTCCACTGCAGGATTTACTCGGTCCGGAATAAGTTTGGCGCCTTAAGACCGTGTGCGATGTTAGGCTGAGGTGTTTGTATAATGAGAATAATGAGTGTTGGCATGCGCGTACCGAGGGGGGCAGGGGAGGGCAGCTGCCCCTCCCCCCCTCTGGAAATTGTATGTTCTGCAATATATTACGCCCCGTTTACATTCTTACGCGTGCATTGCGTGAATTTGCGTGTCACAATTACTTTATGTTTGATATAGATGTCTTTGTTTAGTGTGAATGACAAAACAAGCGCAGATGATCTGACCTACGAAACTGACGTGCGACCCCCCTAGCCTAGAAGCTGCGTACGCCCATGAGTGTTGGAGTATGTTTTTGATTATGACTTTTTAATAGCATTTGTTGTTATTTATTGACATTTTCTGATATTTAAGATTCTAACAAATCTCTTAGTATTTACAAACATAAACACATATATTTTTTCCTCCTGTATTTCAATGAATGCAGTCTTTGACGTTGATAACAATCTGTGCTTACTGCTTACTCATTTTTGGCTTGTAAATGCCGCAAGTCTTTTGAGCTGCAGGCAGATGTTTGCGTGATCGTCCTGCTTTAAGTGGAATTTCGGCGATCAGGCGGTGGCTCAGTTGGAAGAGCGTAAGTCGTACATAAACATAAGGTCGCTGCTTCAAATCCCGCCCGCATGAAATTTTTTCACCATATTTTATTTCTTAGTTTAATAAGAATTTTGTATTTTTTTAAAGTGATTAAAATATTTATTGTAGATCATAATTTATTAAGATTATGTTTCTAGTGTGATAAGGTCCATTTAAATTAAGCGCAAATATTTTAAGGGCTGACATTTATAAGCTAGCAAAATGCTTAAGAAGTAAATTTAAGGCGATACCACTGTAAATAAGGTCGTTCTGAACCTTATTTATCTCGCAAAATACTTAAATTAGGAGTTTCAAATCTAAGTAATATGATTTTTGACTATTTCATCTCCAAAAATTGAAGATGAAAACACGTTTTGATAAAATTTTCTCGATAGAAATATTTTTTGAAAAATGGTCTTCGTTCGCAGAGTTTTTGTTATTGTAGCTCAAATGCGACGAATGAAATAATGATTTTTAGACTAAAAGATAGGTTATTAGTAATTCATCAAAATGTAAATATGAAAATACAATTAACCGGTCTGATTTTATATATAATAGAAATAACGAATTTGGCGCTTACGTTTTTTTCTTTGAGTGACTCGAGACTATCTCCTATCTCATCATTCACGGGCTAAACCGCCAAGCGCTATCCCTTGCGCGCACTTGATCAGTCCTTTGCCGAGCGAAGGTACCAAACATTTGAGTCCTCGCCTTAAGAAAATCGACACGCTGATTTCTTTTGAGATATCTTGACATTTAGTATAATAAACGTAAAAACATCCTGTGTACAAAAAACACTTTCTGGCCTTGAAACTTTTTACTGTTACCTACTATGGATACTAATAATCCTCAACTGCCTGTCCGGTGGCTGCATCGAGTAGGCGCGCGGCCTCACGAGCTGCTACTTGCTTTACCCTCATTCATCCGAGTGAGTAGTATCCCAATTCCTTCATTCCCTTCCCAAATTACTATCCTTCCCCAGCTTCAAAATGCTTACAATGGGCAACAGCATTGGAAGCACAACATGCCAAAGAAACTGCGCTCGCCAACTCGCGTGATAAGCGAATATAGCAGCATCCTCCCATGGAACGAAGAATCCTTGATTCATGTCCAGCAGTGGATTTTTTGTGGCTGTAATGATGATGATGAATGATGATACTAATTCACTGACGGCAACAATCAAAACGGCTGATTTACCAATTTTATAATAAAAATAGTTATTTTGTTAAAAAAAACGAAAATTATTGACCGAGCGAGCGAAGCGAGCGAAGCGTCTCAGTTTCCACTGGCCCAAAATTCTTTTGTCCGTCTGTCTGTCTGTCTGTCTGTCTGTCTGTCTGTTCTCGCCTACAGGTCGCATTTCTCAACCGATTCTCATGAAATTTTGTGAGCAGCTTCGGTAATTATATAGATTTTTGTTGTCGTGCCAGTTTTTCGAAATTTTAAAAAATGGCGGATATATGGGGTTCCGAAACTTAAAACAACTCATAGCACAGCTATTTGAAAAAAGAAATCAAAAATGTCATTTGACTTTTTTGTTATTCTCATTAAGACGCAACTTTTTTGTCTGAAAAACTTTTTTATACGATAAACTTGAACGTGTTTATAGTCGGCAATTTGCCCAAAAGTTGTCTGAAATCGATTTTCTGTATATTTATGAAAGAAGTTGAACTACGTGAAGTGGGAGAGGGAGTGAAATTGAACAACTTTCCCTAAGGAACAAAAATCAAAATATGAAAAATATTTTCTGGCTTAAAGCGTGATACTGCGTATTACTTTTATAATTGAAAACTTAGAACCCTATAATAAAAATTAAAAATAAATAAAACAGATTCACATGCTATCCTGTGACTTGAACCCGGGGCTTATGGCCACTTCTTAACGTAAAGTTCGCATGTTTGTCTGCCATAATAGTTGAAAATTAGCGTCCTATTAAAATTTTGACCAATTGGTAACATATCAACTATGAAACCGGGTACTTAAACTTTGCCTCCCATTCACCCATGCCAAGTTCGCTATTCCGATATTTCCGATCTTGAGGATCACTCCAACTTAGTTAACGTGTACAAAAGCATACTAAACATGGTGCTCAAGGGCCGTGTTTCCATACAAGAGTAGTTCCCTGATTCCTCACCGGATAGTACCAATAAAGTAATGATTTTTTACTAAAAAAATCCGTATGTTTAAGTTTTTTCATAATTGAATTATTTAAAGAGATATGAACCTTCAAAATCATGAAAAATTAGTACAAATTTTCGTTGTGTTCAAACATCAAGAAAACAAATTTGGGCAATTATATAAGAAAAAGAAACGCAGAAACACAGCCATAGCTTATATTAAATTGTAATGTAAAAAGAAATTAAATCGGTTGAGTTTTGGAGAAGAAATCAGAGGACTACGAAGCGTTAATTTTGTGTACTTTTTATAGGTATTTTCCGGCCGAGCTGCAGTTATCTCTGTTGCACTCTGCGGGGTTTGTTTGGGCACGCGGCGCGACAGCAATAGATATTATAAATATATATTTTTCAATTCTCTCGAGCTTAGTGTTTCCTCTTAAAAAAAGGGTCTGGTCGGGTCTTCTGCTAACCAGAGGAAACGGAAATTTAAACCTACATTCCCCATGTAGGTTTAAATTTCCGTTTCCTCTGGTACCTAATTAAGAGCAGCGGGGGTTGGGAAATAGTAACTGAAGGAAATCATCCTTTAGTCAATTAGCATATCAGTAACAAATATATTTTACAGCACCGGAGGGCAAATGTGGATGTTGGTTGTGAGGGCTCGCGAGGTCTACTGTTCTCGCAGAACCACTAGTAACTAGCGATTTAATTTCTTAAAATTTGGTACAAACGCATTTCTTAAAACTATAAGTGCGTGCAAGCCCTTTAAATATTTGCACTTTATTCAAATGGACGTTATATAATTGATGTTTAGTTACGAGATATTACCACAAAACCCACTTCATTAAAAACCGAAGTGCGTATCTACGAAACACAAATTTTATGGTTACAAAATTACATTATGATTTTACGACGACGCAAGTGAAATTCTCAAATTCGGTGTTTAATAGGTTAATTCACGTGGAAGATGTTTGAGGAGCGAGACGGTGGGCCACGCGGAGCCGCGCTCTTGTTTTTCTTACAAATGAAATTATAGCGCGAATAAAACGAATAAAATATTTTACCGTCTGTCAATTTGCTTGGTTGAAATGTTCCGCGAGATATTAAGCAGAGGTTAAAATTTTATTTGCGTGGAGTTATTGCCATAAGCCGCGGCGGGCGTGTTGTTAAATTCTCCTCGCCACGTTGCTCTCATGCTGTTATTGCCAGCTGTAAGACAATGCCTACAAAGCAAAATACATTTATTTATTGCCTCGCGGAATATACTTGCGATTACATGGATAGATGTACTCTCATGGTTTCAAGAAAAAGCGGAACCGATGTGTTCTTTATAAGTACCAACAAGTCATCAATAAATCCATACTAATGTTATAGTTATAATGTTGAAAGTGTTTTATGTCGAGGCGCTCGATGGCCCGGTTGGCGTGCACATTATTAACGCTTACGCATGTAACGACCGGGTTACCAACCCGGGCGTGGTCGGTCGGTACTGGGATGGGTGACCACAAGTGGCCCAAAACATTTCTTGAGCTCCTCCATGCTTCGGAAGACTCTTTAAGCCGTCGGTACAAGATGGAGGTCGTTAACAAATTCAGGTGCCATGAACCAGCTTGAAAAATCTGACACCAGTGTTGGCCACTTATATACACGAAAAGCAAAAACAAGTTGTCCGGCCTTCACACCCAAAAGAAACTATTGCATGCAGATTGCGTAAGAACCGGGGTGCTATTTTTGAAAGTGCGACACTCGTCTTCGAGCGATTTTTGTATGAATAAATCGCTTATTACGAACGGCGTCATTTCAAAAATATCATTTTTGGACAGTGACATGGGTACTTTATTATTAAATAAGATTGAGGAGCTCGAAAGCCCAATGGGCGTAAGCATTATTAGACCTTACGCATGTAAAGCAACCTAGGGAGAGATCCCCTCAGGATTAGTCCACGAGTGTAAATTAAATGTCTCGAGCTACTGTGCTTCCAAAGGCATGTTGACCCGTGGCATGGCCCCAGCTCTCTTCATTGATGGCAATGTTAGATGTCTTTAGGCAGCTTTAACACAATTATTCACATAAAAAATAAAACAATAACAATGGGTATACCTACCTATTTGATGTTTAGTATAAAAAAAAACGGCCAAGTGCAAGTCGGACTCGCGCTAGAAGGGTTCCGTACCATTATCTATAAAAACGGCAAAAAATCATGTCTGTTGTATGGAAGCCCCCCTTAAATATTTATATTATTCTGCTTTTTAGTATTTATTGTTATAGCGGCAACAGAAATTCATACTAATCTGTGAAAATTTCAACTCTCTAGCTATCACGGTTCATGATATACAGCCTGGTGACAGAGGGACGGACAGACTGACAAACATACAGTCAGACAGACGGACAGCGGAGCCATATTAACAGGGTCCCGTTTTTGCCCTTTGGGTACGGAGCAATAAAAACCACACTACTATGCAAAAGTATTTTTGTATGGCAACAGCATATTATGGTCAACACTAGTTTAGTTACCGATTTAAATATTCACCCCAACTTACAAATATTTAACTTAATTAAGATTGCCTCAAAATAGCCGTGTTTCCTACCACGCGTTATCTCCGACATCGTTTATATTTAGATACATGCAATTAACTGGTGTTTCTTTAACAAACCTTAGTTCCTTAATTGGGGTTGTATAATAGCCAGGCAAAAGCTAAACAAGAGAAGGAATATCTGTGAAGTAGGAAAGTATTTTCTTTTGTTTATTCTGTTTAGTAAATACTTAAATACCTTAATTAGGGTAATCAGGTGTTTTTTAAAACACTATAACCTCTCAAGACAAGATAGCTAACATCATAAACAACAATGTTAGTTCTACATATTTTGACATAACTTAATAAATTAAATAAAAAGATTTTTTTCAAGTTTTTAATGATCTGTCGTGACATTCGTAAGTGTATGTAAACGAAAGGACGACGCGATCTTTCTTTGCGATGCGTGTAGAGTTGTTAACATTCAATAGGAAATTTAAATTAATATTTCTTTATGTATGAAAATAAAATCTAACAAATGAAATGCTAGAGATACATATGTCTAATATTTCGGACACATCGCAGTTGCCATATCCTCAAGACTGAAAAGCTGCGGTGGATATTGAACTATCAAGGGTGATTGTATGTGTATACCATATTCCTTCTTACCATTCTTAGTCTTTTATTGTAGTATTTTATACACGCAACACTGTTTGACGTGATAACGTTTTATAAATCGATGAACATCGGCTGCACGCACGAAAAAATGATGCGTTCCGCGTGCAAGAGCGCGGAAAAACGATAGAGAGGCACGATCGGCCTGACTGTTCGAATTGTGACGCATCGGAAGTGTTCGGCTTGTGACGCATCTATCTCTTTTCCACCATTATCACGTAAAATTATCGTCCGTAAACCAACTTTAGAGACAACCAATATTTAACTAAAGTTAAAATAGGCGCCTGGCTTTATCTGTCACTGAAATCGCTTCGGTTCATATTAGCGAAACGATATTACAAAATTACAGCATAAAATAAATCCCACTAAAATGATCCTGGTTCCATAATGAGCCTCTCTGTTAATAAACGTCAGGTCGTTATTGCACCAGCTGCAAATTAATTGTAATTACACTAATAGGCTATGACATACATGATTAGTTTCGGTAAATAGTATATTCGTCGGACATAACCTGCTTTTTTTTGGCAAAATACTGTACAATACGCTCGAAAACGAGGCTTTTAGGTTTAGGCTAAACATTTTTATTAAAAAGTGAAACACTATTTTCGCTTTTTTTATCGATTCCCAAATTAAAATTTTGTGAGGGGTCCAAAAATGACGTGGTGGCCGTGTGGTTTTCGGCCTCGAATACAGGACCACTTCATTCCGTACTATGGATGTCGTAAAAGGGTCGCCTCTAAAGACGATCGACTAAAGAGACACGCACATTTATACATCCCGTGCAACGAAAGCATTCCCAAGGAGGGTTGACGTTAGGCAGGCGACCAGTCGTAAAAATAAGCCGAACTTTTCACAACATGGAAAGTGTAAAAGACTTACATGCTGTCCCGACCCTACATAAAGTGGCATGAGGAGTGGGAAAAGAAGAAGAAAAATAGGGGTCCAAAATTAACTTGTATAAAATCGATTTTATTTTATGTTTGTAAACTAGAAATTTATAATCGGATAGGGACAAGATGCAAAAAATGGGAGACACTTTTGCCCAACAGTGGGATAGGATGGTTAAAATATCTAGAAATATAGAGAACACAGACTTTTAGCAATAGAAGTTCAGATTACGCATGTCTTACTAAAGATCGCACATCCATGGGATCGTAAACAAATCCGCCAAAAGTTCTGCCCTCGTTAAGCGTTCGTAAATGATATGAAACCGGAGACGAGATCTCATTTCATACCTGAAATCGCGGCGAAGTATTGTTTCCGAGTAACAAGCGGCGACGAAAGGATTCAGCGGCCTGGTTAAAAACAGATGATAAAAAGTCCCGCAAATGATGCTAAATGATGAGCGCAGACGGGCGTTGCAGCCGCTGGAAAAACGTTATTACGTGATGTGCCTTGAAATTGGTATGATCTGTAAAAATAAATAGGTATATATAATAAAAATAATTAAAAGAAACAACAATTATAATAAATATATATTCTAATTGTTTTTCCATAAATCAATATGTGGAAATATCTTAATATTTTCTTATATACAAACATACTTTTTTAATAAAGTAATGTAGGCTGTTTAAAACGGAAACAAATGTTAGTTAAACGTAGTTCTAAGCAACAATGATGTTATTATATCTCATAATCTGTTTTATGTGACAATAAATAAATAAACAGACTGGTTCACATAACATGTAACTTTTCGATTTTTAAATGTTTTGTGTAAGTATTTAGTTAAAGATACTCGAAATAACCTTATATATAAAAAGTGTGATTGATTACTACATACTTATCTATTATTTTATGAGGAAATAAATCAGCGCCAGAAAAAGTGTTGTGGTATGTAAACAAATATAATTTAAATTGGTTAAAATGAAATAATATACCTGTATTCCTATATTAAATTTATAACATAAAAATACAGTCAGCACTTAAGCTACTAAACATAATAACCAATTTACTATATTAGATATTATCATAATGCAATTAGAACCACCATAAAAGGTTCAAGCCAGCTTATTTGTTTGCTGCCCGCGCTACGCCTTTTTTACCTCTATTTTCAATCCGAAACCGATTCTTGCAATAGCTTTAAAGTAATTTAAAAACTTAGACTTCAAAACTTAAATTGTTAATTTAAGACGAAGATATACGGTTTTAAATAAACAATTTAAGTTTACAAAAGCGTTTGCATTTCAGTACAAGAGCGGCGTCTTAAATTTTTATAGGAACTTAGCACTGTACCTTTATAATAACACCATGAAGCAATCCAGCCGCCTGTCTACGCCGCCGGCACGGCCGATTGGTTTAGTTAGCAGTGAGCGTCGCGCCTCATTTGCTTGCCGCCCGCGCCGCGACTTTGTTACCACTCTTTTCATTCCGACGCCGATTCTAACTATCGCTTTAAAGTGATAAATCGCTGTCACAAATGCACAATTTATGTTCGATTGTGCTATTTTGAAATTTTTCAATATTGTTCTGTTATTCACGTCTTGGAAATTGTTCTCTCATGTTCCTTAATTTATTAATATATTTTCGAATAAATATATATTTTCATCTATATCCTCCGTAGCGCAGTAGTTAACACGCTAGCCTGCACATCGGGTTCCAATCCCTGTAAAAATAAAGTCATTTTTACAGAAATTTGGCCGCGGTTCTGAATCTACCCTTACCCTGTTCACGTCAAGCAGGCAGCTAGGCGTAAAAACTATGCCAAATCATATTATATCATGAATGCCGTCGAAACAATGGACCAGGGTCCGCAAATATATTTCATATTTGGCTGATTTAATAAAAACCGTGTTGGCACCTTAAATTCCAAATTATCTTATTTATTAATGTATCTCAACTTGATTGGTCCTGGTGAGGAGATGTGCGATGAAACCATATCATCGTGTAAAAAGGTGAAATAGCTAAATAAAAAAAAATACACAATGCAAACGATATTTGTTCAAGGAAAATTAAATAAATTTTTTCAAAAATTCTATTTTTTCTGATGAACAATACATACTAATATTTTTCAGGACCAATCAAACGAACCTAAATTAATTATTGGATTTCCTATGGCAACCTTGTGACTCCATTATCTGAGCAGCTTATTAATTCCATATTATTGTACTGTCATCGACATATCGTCATAATAGATAAACATTTACCCTTTACTTTTTAGAATCTAATCTTGTGGAGTTAAAACGGCAAAGGTGCAAAAGCCCATCGACGCCCAGCACGAGGACGCGACTTTTAATGATCTCTTAATGATTTGAGCCGCGGGCGCGATGCTTTTTCATTAAACGTGTCCCTTTATATGCTGTCGAAATTTTCCTTGAATAATATTACTCTGATAAACGATACATATTGTAAATATATATAAGACAAATCGAAAGAGTCTAGACACATGAGAGGAGTTCCGACTGTCTTCCGTCCTTCCAACTGCATTATCTGAGCAGCTTATTGATTCCGTATTATTGGATTGTAATCTGACTTATAAGTAAGCAATTAACACTCTGACGGACACTAAAAGAGACACAATACGAGTTTTATTCTTATGTATTCTATAGCAATTCACTGTCCAGGAATGAGTTAATGTTTGCAAAATGTTAGCTAAATCAAACGTCGGGAAATGGCTATATAAATAAATGAATAATCATCCCTCTCTTTACTTTTTACAATTTAATCTTGTGAAGTTAAAACGGCAAAGGTGCAAAAGCCCATCGACGCCCAGTACGAGGACGCGACTTTTAATGATCCCTTAATGATTGAGCCGCGGGCGCGATGCGTTCCCATTAAACGTGTCCCTTTATTTGATTTATAGTCTCGGCACCGTATAAAGGTACTTTTTAAGAAATAAATAAATATATAGCGACAAATCACACATATTGAGCTAGCGCTGTAAGTGGTGAACTTGTGTCGTAGGATACTAGCTCAATGAGACTAGATTCAAGATTAAAATTTTATTGCAAGCCACAAGTTACAAAAGATGTTAAAGACATTAAGAATGCAAAGTACAAGTGACGCCCTGCAAGGGCATAGCAAACATGGGGGGCAACTAGATGCCACTTTACTTACAAACTTCATTTTCTCAAACATGCTCGGAAATGTAGGCATTATTGGAGTAAAATGAAGCCACGAAGTTTGTAATTCTTGGCTCGTCCATTACTTTACCGGCCTAGGCCAGGAAAGTAAGTATGAAAATTCATTCCTGGCCGCTGCTCAAAAGTTTTTAATTAATCTATGTAACTTGCACTATGTAACTTGTTATACAGCCATGGCTACCACATTATAAAAAAAATTTCTCATCGAGCATATAAGTATATGAATATGAAAATAATTTAATTAAAATGTTGGTATAATATCAAACAAAAATATGCCAATAATAAAAAGAAAAAACGCGGGAAAGCAGATTTTTACACCGTAAAAACGGTATTACATTTTTAGGGGTTAAATATGACTGGGCTGTATGGGCTATGTTTCCTTAGCACAAATATGACACTAAAACAAATATGAAAATAAAAATGTACATACTATTATCGTTTTTTTATATTATACTAATTTATTCCCATTAGTAAGTCTTTCATTATTTCCTCGCATTTATTGAGAAAAGCACAATACATGCCTTTGCCGGGAATCGGCTTGCCGGACTCGTATTTATTGCCAAGGCCTCGCTAACGCTCGGCCTTAAAAACTCTACTCGTCCGGCAATCCCTTACTTCCCGGCCTCTGCAGTAATGTACTATTTCTCAAACATGCTCGGAAATGTAGGCATTATTGTAGTAAAATGAAGCCACGAAGTTTGTAATTCTTGGCTGGTGCAATACTTTAGCGGCCTAGGCCAGGAAAGTAAGTATGAAAATTCATTCCTGGCCGCTGCTCAAAACTTTTTAATTAATCTATGTAACTTGTACTATCTAACTTGTCATACAGCCAATGGCTACCACATTATAAAAGAATGCACTCATCAAGCATAATATGAATATGAAAATAATTTAATTAAAATGTTGGTAAAATCCACGTAAAATCACACAAAAATATGCCAATAATAAAAAGAAAAAACGCGGGAAAGCAGATTTTTACATATTAAATTTTTTGGGTAAAATATGCCTGGGCTGTATCGGCTATGTTTTCTTAGCACGAAATGACAATTGAAATTAAAAAAGAACAACGCGGGAATGTACTATTATTTATTTTACTGCAAGCAAGGTTGTTGTTTTGGATTGTTTTGCAGATTGCTTATAATGAACTTTATAATGTAAAATCGGTGTAATTTGGTGTTATAAATGGCTATGTTTATGAACAATGTGTGGACTAACTAAAGTGTCATGGTGCGGATTTAGAGATTTACATAGCGGACTGGTGGTCGCTCGCGTTACTGCGTAGTCTATGATCAAACCAGAGGATTCGTGGGAATTGTCGCCAGGAGCTCCGTCGAATCAACGAAATTAATCATACCATCATTTATTTGATAAAACGTTAAAAATATTAAGGAAAAAGCGTAGAACACCAAATGCCGTAAAACAAATATGAAAATAAAAATGTACATACTATAATCGTTTTTTATATTATACTCATTTATTCCCAGTAGTACGTCTTTCATTATTTCCTCGCATTTATTGAGAAAAGCACAATACAGGCTTGCCGGACTCGTATTTATTCCAAGGCCTCGCTGACGCTCGGCCTTGAAAACTCTACTCATCCGGCAATCCCTTACTTCCCGGCCTCTGCAGTAATGTACTATATATACATTTATTAATTTTTCAAATTACACATTATACAGCGTGTAACATAAACAAAGACATTCCCGTGAAGCGGTGACTCAGTCCGTCAAAATGAACAACTTTTCCTGTGGGACCAATGCTGGGAACTCAAAAATATTTTTCCATACAAATAGACCGTTGAAAACTTTTGTATAGAAATGTATTTTTTTTGTGTGCCCAGCGTTGGTCCCATCCAACGGAAAAGTTGCTCATATTGATGGGCTGAGTCACCCCTTTGAGGGAAAGTAGAGGGTCAATTTTCACGCTGTATAGATAAACCGGGGATCGAACCCGGGTGTGTCGCAGGCTGGCGTGTTAACCACTGCGCCACGGATCTCGCCCAGTAAACTAGTAAATAAACAGAAAAGAAAATGTAATGTAGGAAAGTAAAGTACGAACGTAAGAAAATGTAAAAGGAAATAGCTATTTATATCCCTTCAGATATCGACAGCCTATTTGTAGTTCCTTCCTTCCTTCCTTTTTCCTACTAGCTGTAAAAGACTCATTATATAAATCCGTTTCATGTACTGAACTTATGTATAATAGGTGCAATCAATGAGACCTCTCCAACCCGTCAGGCTAGCGAGGAGAGTCTAGGCCAGATCCTCTGTCAGCTCTGGTCAAGTATGGCCTTTTTTATGTTATAGAACGGCAAACGAGCAAGCAGGTCACCTGTTGGTAAATGACACCGCTGCCCATGGACAACTGCAACACCAGGGTGTGACAGGTGCGTTGTCGGCCATTCAAGGATTTGGGGGAAGGAAATGGGGAGGGGAGAAGCAAGGATGGGCCTCAGGCTCTTTCACTCACCGTACGAAGCATAGAAGAGCTAAAGTTTTTACTCAGACGTCGATTTTCTGTGAGAGTGTGGTACTTCCCCGGACGAGCCGGCCCATTCATGCTACTAGCAATTTATTTTGCCGGTAGCATGGCTGTACCACGATTGATGGCATCGGTAGTACAGAGAGGGTCATGCTCCTGCAGTGGAGACTAAAAAGACCTGATGATGATGATAATGATAATGACAACAGGTGCAGCCGATATTACGTAATGAGACGTCGTCAGGCGTTTGCCAGGAGCACGTTACGGGCCCGTTGCGTCATATTTGCCGATTAGTATAGTAGTGGACGTTAGCGTGATATAATTTTATTAGGGATATCTTGTAACTATTATCATCCTCTGAGCTATATTGAAATCCTAGAATTTAAAAATTTCTAATAAAATACATAGAATTTTTCCATAGAAATTTGCCTAACTGATTAGCGACTTTGTATGGGAGGCCTACTTTTGCCGTGTGGTTTCCGGCCTAGAATACAGAACCACTCCATTCTATCCCATAGATGTCGTAAGAGGCGACTAAAGGGACAAGCACATACATCCCGTCTAACGAAAGCATTCCCAAGGAGGGTTGACGTTAGGTAGGCGGCCAGTCGTAATAATAAGCCGAAACTTTTCACAGCATGGAATATTTATAAGACTTCCATGCTGTCCCGACTCCACATAAAGTGGGATGACGAGTGGACGAAGAAGAGTATGGTAGGCGTACTTTTGTTTTTCGTTTTTACCTTTTTACCTTTTCTAATTCCAAAATATCAATATAGCTCAGAGATTCAAAACCACGCTGTATATAGCTTGTAGATTATAGTTGTCTAATAATGGAACACAAGATTTAATGGCTCCAAATATTTTAAAGACTGATATAAGCGTTATTCTAAGTGAGTACAATTGACCCCTTCAATCAAGCTTTTTCATCTTATCAGGAATTAGCAATGGGTTATCGAACCGTTATGTAGCCTGACCATTACCTGTACTTAAAACTACTCTTACACAAATACAAATGCAAAAAATACTAAGGTATTAGCGCAGTCGATATTGCGTAATGAGCACGCTTCATTAACGAGCTGCCGCCGTTACTTCCTCGTTATGGGCACGTTGCACGCTCGTTAAGTCGTCGTCATAGATTAGTGGGGAACGTCAGCGTAATAAATATGTGACGGACGTATTGATTTATTAAAAATCGTTAATTTTTAAAATAAAATAACGATTTTCTTGTAAAACACACGAAACAACACTAAATATATTTAAAAAAATGCGTATCTGTGAATGATTTAAACCTCCGTGGTCCAGTGGTTAATGCGTTTGCCTTAGACCCGGGGGTCGTGGTTTCGATTCCCAGGGGAAGCATACTTTGTTTAGATGTTTCCAGTTTGGTTAGGACATTGCAGGCTTGAATCACTTGATTGTCTGATAATTAAGATGATTTCGTTCTTTGGAAAGGCACGTTAAGCCGTTGGTCCCGGCTGCCGTTTGGTAGTTGTTAAAGGAATCACGACAGAGGCTGAGAGATGGTTCCGAAGAACTCTGACACCAGGGTGTGCATGGTCGATTGACCGTGTCACCTACACGAAATGATGATGATGATGGCCTAAATGGCTTTTTCATCTAACAGCACTTAATGGCTTTTTCATCTAACAGCATTTAATGGCTTTTTCATCTCCTACCATTTGAAAAATAAAGACTTAAAATATTATGAATTAAGAATACAAATATTGTTTCCGAAAATAGTCGTAATTGAAAAGATCGAATCAAGGTTTTATAGTTTTACTAAACAGTTAAAATTATAAAAAAGAAAAGCATAAGTACTGATCCGGATAATTTTATCATGAGGGACTTCTTGGCGGGAATTTCGGCGGACTGCACGGCTTTTGTTTTAGAATGTTTTACAAATTGTTTCTAGTGGACTTTATAATTCGAGATCGGTGTAATTTGGTGTTATAAATTCTCATGTTCATGAATAATGTGTGGAACAACGAAAATGTGAAAACTGCAATTGTGCGGCTCTTACTCCGTGGTGCGGCTGTACTGAGATTTACTGCGGGCTGGTGTTCTCCGCCTCGCTGCGTCGTCTATGGTCAAGTCAGTTGATTCGTGGGAATTGTCGCCAGAGACTCCGTAGAAACAACGAAATGAAACGACACCATCATTTCGTTGATTAACAAGACAACGAAAAGCGGGAAACCTCTTAATACTTGATACTGGCTAAATACACAGCGCGTTAAAGAACAGCAGTGGTTACGTTTAGTTTCAGGCACGTTATCAAAAGTTCGATACACGCTCGTTGTCACGCTTAGGTGCGAGCGTACGCGTGATGAAATAGAAGGATGATTGATTATGTTATAACAATAATGTATGTTAAGTGTTTTCCTTTTAGATAAAGACATATGTAATGTTCAAAAAATAAAACGCTATCTTGAAAATATCATCATCATCATCAGGTCTTTTTAGGCTCCACTGCAGGAGCATGACCCTCTCTGTACTACCGGAGCCATACTTGGCCAGAACAGACAGAGGATTTGGCCTACATTCTCCTCACTGGCCAGACGGGTTGGAGAAGTTTCATTGATATTTATGACCTTTGTTTAGCTTGTATTTCCTAAGTCGGAAAACTTGGAGTGGTCCTATTTTACTCTGCCGGAAACCACACGGCCTTGAAAATATATCATCAATATAATGGTAGTACCTTCCCAAGCCATGAAAAGGCATTTTGCATGTTGGATCTGTACATCTTATACCTATAGAAAATCGAAACAAACTAAGATGACAGTGCAGCCGATAAATGAGCACAGCACGTTAAGGAACTGCCTTTGTTACCTGCTAGTAGCAAGCACGTTATAAGTTCGATTAAATCTCCCGTTAGAAGGATGATTATGTTAATATAATAATGTATGTAATGTAATTTCCTTTTAGAAAGACATATGCACTGTTAAAAAATAAAGGCGACTTTGAACATATTACAATAATATGCGTTTCGTGCCCCAAGGATGACCCATATTCTGCATCCAAGACTGGTGTCAGAGTTGCCACTACTAGAGGCACAAAATGAGTGAAATTAACCTTCTCACTTTGTAGAAGCCATAAAAAGGCATTTTATATGTTGGAGCTGTAATACATGTCATGCTTATAGGAAATGCAAAGGAACTTGGATGACAGTGCAACTGATATCGCGTAATGAGCACGGCGCGTTATCGAGCCGCTGTTGTTACGTGCTCGTTTCAAGCACGTTATAGAAAGTTCGATACGCGCTAGTCGTAGAGCCTAGAGGCGAGTGTAAGTGTGATGAAATCTCTCATTAGAAGGATGAATATGTTAATATAATAATGTATGTAATGAATTTTCCTTTCAGATAAAGAAAATAAATATGCACTGTTAAAAAATTAAAGGCCATCTTGAACACATGACAACAATATGCGTTTCATGCCTTTTATCACCAAGGAAAAATAAAAGAGTTGCCTCTAATGGAGGCACAAAATTATGGACCCTTTCCACTTTCTAGTAGCCGTAAAAAGGCATTTTATATGTTAGGGTTGTTTAATACATCTCTTGCCTATAGGAAATGCAAACAAACTAAGATGACAGTGCACCTGATATCACGTAATGAGCACGGCGCATTAACGAACCGCCCTCGTTACGTGCTCTTTTACGTTATGCATTTAGAGGCGAGCCTTAGCGTGATAAATATATTCATATAAGTATGGGGTATATGATATTATAATGATGTAAAGATATATGCTTGTAGCTGAATGTCTAATTGTTCACAAAAAATTGGTTGTCTGTAAAGTCGGTTTACAGACGATAATGTTACGTGATAACGGTGGAAGAAAGATAGATACGTTACAAGCCGAACGCTTAGGCCGATCTTGCCTCTCTATTGCTTGTTCCACTTTATCGTGCGTGCAGCCCACGTTCAGCGACTATAACTTTTTTTTTATTTATTTTTATAATAAGACGTAATCACGTCAAAAAAAAACAAAGTGCTGATCCATTGCGCTGATAACTACTGGGTATAGAATATTGGTGCATGCTCTGTATCTGTAATAGAGGCATGTATAGAGCTAATATTACAATGTCATCTTCAGCCCATGCTGTAGATTTTTACTAGATTTTCAAGTAGAGAACCTACACAAATATAAATAATTGAACTAACTTTAAAGAGTATAAGCAAATTGAAAATAAAAGAAAAAAAACAAGCCGGTATATAGGCGTATCGTTTAAAGTTAAGGTTGGTGCACTGTATCAAAAAAACTTTCAATAAAAATAACATACATAGGTACACTTACACTTAAAATACCTAAACGTAAGCCATAATTATATACAATGTGATTTTGAACCCCCTAGCTTTATTGAAATCTGGGAATCAGAATCCCTTATGGAACACAGAATTGCAAGAAAAAAAGGGCAGAAATGAAAAAAAATTAGGTTTTCCATACAAAGTCGCCGATCAGCTGGACGAATTTCTATGAAAGGTTACATTTATTTTTTCGTTTTTTACCTTTTTTTCTTACAATTCTGTATTCTATAACGGATTCTGATTCCCAGATTTCAATATAGCTAGGGGGTTCAAAATCACATTGTATAGGGAGACATTAAAAAAAAAATATAAATTAAAGTAAAATAATGCATTTTTAAACAGCGAACATATAATGCAACGTGACAAGTTCTTAAAATTTTTTGGCCGTCTCGGATGTCGAGTGGCAGAGCATTCCAGAGTCGCACCGCTTGAACAGTATAAGAATTTGAAAAGAAACAGGTCAAAGCGCAGGAATTACAAGTCGAAGTGAGACAGAACTGCACACGTTGCGGTTTTGAAATTTGAAAGACAGTAAAACGTTATATAAGCGTATAGCGCGTAGAACCGATGACCGATGGGGCAGAAGGGTTCTCGAATGGCGACCACGTACCGGCAAGCGCAGCGTCGGTCATCCACCGACCAGATGGTCGGATGACCTGACTAAGGTAGCAGGAAGATGCTGGATGCAGGCCGCTTCCAACCGGTCGTATTGAAAATTCTTGGGGGAGGCCTATGTCCAGCATTGGACTTCTTGCGGCTGATATGATGATTTAAGGTAATGAGGAAAGGAAAAGTAGCATAAGAACAGACAGGAAATAATAAAAGGATATGTAAATTAGGACGTTGTCTTTTAGGAAGCCACTTAAGATGTGATCGAAAACTACATATTATTACCTATATGATGTTGATGATATTTGCGACGTCCAAATATGTTAAATCTTTTTGTGTTTTTGCATCCAATTGATAATACTGAGACTTAAAAACAGAAGTCAAAGACGACCAGCCGGCCTATTTGCTAACTTAGTGTACAACGTTTTGATAGTCATTTCAAAATGCATTACGTTTTATATCTTTAATAAAAAAAGTCCATCAGACGAAAGCCGCAATGTATTTAGAAATGACTATCAAAACGTTGTACACTGAGTTAGCAAATAGGCCCGCAGATCTCATTAGCGTCAAATACGGTTGATATACGAGTTTCATGAAAGTCATTGACACGAAATTAAGTTATTTATTTATCTTATACTATTTGTTTGTACTCAATGGACTCATGAATTTAAAAAAAAATATTGAGTGTCCCAAGCGCTTGCTGTCTCGCACTTACCGAAGCAAATTGAATCAAAATTTACTTGAAAAGCTAACGCGACAAAAACCACGGCAGATAGCAATAGAACCGCACGACAAAGCACCCCAATCGGAATGGAAAAACGATCCGGCAATTGCCATAAAAAGATCGCGGGCCAATAAAACTGAATCGACATTGTCAGCGATGATTTGAGTCGGCGGGGGACGGCGGGGGTGTGCGCGGGGAGCGGGGAGCTCTCCCGGCTCGGATACACGGTTTGGGCGGACAGACATTTTTATTCGAAAGGAAAAACGCGATTCGATATCGAGAGATCCCAGATTGGAACCCTAATGTGATGTGACTATTTTGATGCTAATGTCAGCGGGTGTATTTTCTTGTGGGTAAAAAAACAAAGAGAGAACTGAAAGCGTTTTCAATCTTACTCAATTATTTGTTATATAACTTAATAATGAACTATAAAAATAGATATTCTTGCTTTAATAAAATTAAAACATTAAAATACCAAGTTTTTTTGTCCGGGATATATTCTCCTAGAATTCGTCAAAGTCTATCTATACTAGACTAATATTATAAAGAGGAAAGATTTATGTGTTTGTATTGGATAAAATCAATACGAATGGACCTATTTTGAAAATTCTTTTACTAATAGAAAAAGATAGGCTAAATTACCAGTTAGTAACCTACGCTATATATATTTTTTAATAACAAAGAAATATAAGTAAAAATAATCCAAAGTATCAAAAATGTTCCTATAATCGTCTTTATTCTCGCCCATTAGTTAAAAAAGTTAATAGGCAAATTTTTGCCCCATAAAATATTGACGTCTCTGACATCTAAACGAGTTCCCGATGAAATTCTCATCTGAGATTCTTCGGGCGCAGGGTCCGGCCCGGAGACCGGATAGACTTTGCGATAAAACCAAAAACCAGGAGGACGAACTCGCGGCACACAGCTTGTCGATATAGGTAAACATAAATTATGAGGTTATTTATTGTAAATTTCTTAATTATCTTTGGAAATACATATGATCTGTCGTACCTTTGTATATTACCGAAATCAAATTTAGGAATGATGAGAGTCACATTTATTTAATTTATCTATTTCTAAACTTCAACAGGTTCAAAACAAAAAGTAGAAGTACAAAATAATAAGCCGCTAAAGAATCTATAAATAAAATCACATATTAATAAGTGATACACCAAAGCACATAAATTCAAAATATAATTTTACATATGTTTAAATACTACTTACTTACATAAATACTTTTTCAAATACTCTTTGTTGTGTCATTGAGAAAAAAGTTGCGCGGACTGCGTTTTAAATGCGAGACGACTACGCACATCTACACTAATATTATAAAGAGGAAAGATTTGATTGTCTGTTTGTATTAAATAAGCTCCGAGAAAAAATATTTCACCATTATTCTACATTATCCCCGATAAACTTATGCTTTAGATATCTACCTATCTCCATCTACCAGTGCGAAGCCGGAGCGGACCGTATAATAGGCTAGTTTCCTAAAAAAATATAATTAGTCCGTCAGTTAGATATTCGAAAAATATTGGACACGTATTTTTTTCTTTTGTCGATTAAACAAAAAATGATAAAGATATAGCTCTTTGAAGTTCCGTGTGACGTCATAGTTTGCTACAATTTTTAGCAAACTTTGAAGTCACGAGCCCCCACTCCTGAACTTTGATGTGCTTTATCTTTATTATTTATTGTTTGATTGACAAAAGAAAAAATACGTGTCCAATATTTTTTGATTTTCTGACTGACGGACTAATTGTTATGTTATTATTACGACCCAGGAAACTAGCCTATTAAAATGAAAATCATATTTTTCTTAGATTTTAAG
The DNA here is from genome assembly GCA_947532085.1 of Elegia similella. Taxonomy (NCBI): domain Eukaryota; kingdom Metazoa; phylum Arthropoda; class Insecta; order Lepidoptera; family Pyralidae; genus Elegia; species Elegia similella. The sequence goes on from OX383928.1 coordinate 10,149,132, forward strand.
GCATTGTTTAACTATCTGGATTTTCAAATAAAACATAAAATTTTATAAAATACTTGGGTATTAATTAGGATATTAAAACAATTTAATTTACTATCTGTCAAAATTATTAAATACTTCTACTCATGTTCAATTTGACCCGAAGAGCAGATGGCTGCTGATTTACAAGAGTGTAAATTGGCTCCGAAATAGAATCGTTACCAGCTGAATTTTTATTCGTCCGCCAACATAGATTTAAAAAAAATGGCAAGCTTTCGGCAAGACATCGTCGCTGACAAACGTCTTGCATCTCATTTTAGATTAGTTACACGGTTATTCCTAAAGTACTCCGCAAAATCCGCCAAACTACACCATGTTAAAAAAAAAATTAAGTTTCACTCTACTCCACGACAATATAAAAAATTTCATTTAATTAAATTTAAACAATTCCTTACCCCAAATCGGCGAAGTTGTCACACAGTTCTCAAGAAATTTAGTAACTGGACTGTCTACAATAATTTTGATGGAGCAGTTTAAGAATGAGGGGTTTTCAAAGCGACATTTAAAAAAAAAGATAATTACTATTTTTTGGACTAGATCGACTAGATGGCGTTGATGAAGTCAAGTGTCAAATAAAGCGCTAGTGGAAGAAAATAATTCAGAATCTCAGAACAAGGTTAAAATTTTATCATCCGTGTCATTGACACTTCCCTTTTTATCAACGCCATCTATCTAACGTAAACTTTAATTTTTTTTAACTCTTTTCACAAGTCCTCACTGATATCAAATAGTCTATGGAGTATTTTGAGAATAATTTGAAAAACCTATGGAGTAGAATGGGAAGAAAATAATCAAGATTTTTAAATAATGAAAATTCCGTGAAGCAAATTGAGGATCAATGTATGAGATTTAATTATATTGGAGAACAATAGAAAGGAATACTTTAGGAATAACCCGTTACACGTTTTAATTCATATCTATGGTAATAGGTTCAGAGGTTGTCAGTATCCTCATCATTTCAGCCGCTAGAAGTCCACTGCTGGACATAAGCCTCACCTGAGGATTTCCAAGATGTATATTATGTATTACACATATTATACAATTACACATATTTAAAGTAGAATAAATTTCTTTGTCACATGCTCCAGGCACGGACGTAGTACGTTAGAAAGAAATGTTCATTTTATTAGATGAAAAGATTTTTTTTTTGAGTTTTAGGTACCAAATTTATTTTGCTACTTCATAATTACCAACTATTATAGTAATTTACCATTACATTTTACCATACAATTTACCGATACATTTGAAAATCTAATTAAATGTACCTATTATGATGTAAATTCACAAACCTATACTAAGTTATCTAAGTCTATCTAATATAAAAGACTAAAATTTATCATTGCTTTGTAATCTATAATTTTCAGTACCTAATAAAAAAAAAACTAAGTAATATTAAAGTGTCTAAAAATGCATAAAAAATAAGTTCAGACTTTATAATAACGCATTTGGACATAAAATGTAACTAGTTAAGACAATTTTTATTGCCGTAACTAAAGCTTTCATTACAATAATTTTAACAATAACCTATAAAGTAGGTACCAAATACTTAACAAACATCGAATACTTGAACAACGATGTGCTATGCTATAGTATAGCATAGTATAGTCTAGCAGTATTATATTGTCGTTGACTAAGCTAACAAGTTGTCCGCTCTGGTGGCCAAAATCAGAACTAAAATCGCTGAATTAGGTATGTATGTCTAGAGTTAGCCAACTTTCATAGGACGGACAAATATACTAGTAAATCTAAAGTTACATTAAGCTTCTTTTTAGTTCATAGCTTTTTTATACAAATCTCTATCACACCATTTCCAAATGTGTAATCTACAGCTAAGGAAATTGTAAGTGAAGGTATCTTGTATATTCATTAAATTCTCAGAAAGATTTGTAGTTCAGAAAATAGGGAAAAAATACCGAAGTATTATATTATAAATATTTTATAATATAATACTTCGTGTCATCCGTTTGGTACTTTTTAAATAGGTAAATCCAAATCAAAGAAGGCAAAGTCACTGAAAACAGCCGCGAAAAGGTCCTGAATTATGGGCTTTACCAGAACCTAAGTGGCCGAGCACTTAGTTTTCTATTGCTAGGGTTGCTAGGTCTTTTAGGTCATATGTCTAATATAATTCTATATTAGACATATGTACCTATTTCGTTTTATTTTACTGATAGGCGGAAACTGTAGAGCTGAAAAATTACGCACTTTAAAAAAAACATAGTATCGCCCGTGGCATGACCTAAAATCATTCGAATTACATTGTCGTAGATATTTCAGGATCATTACTTTTAACAAGTTCTCGACTTACTTGGCGTGTATGTGTGGTGTAGTGCGGGAGGAAACTCGTAGCACGCCTTCTCAGACGCACACACCCGACTTCACACAACAGCACACCGCAAGTCAACAACTAACGTCTTTAGAGCGAGCCGCAAAAGTTTACAAACTTATTGCTCCATCGTAAGATGTGGCAAAGTTAGTAGACGCCCGCGCAAAGATGAGCGGCGAAGATCGCGTCGTGAGCCCGACTGAACGGAAACCCTCGTCACGTCTGAAGTGCGCCGCGCCGTTGGGCGGGTCCGCGTCCCACGCCCCGCCTCAGTCCCCGCCCACTATGGACCACGCCTACCTGAATTAATAAAGGCGGCAAACACCACCGGACACGCGGACAATGCTACATTGTCCTGTACCCAAAATAGTTTCAATTAGAATCGGGAGCCACGCACAAAAGCGTCGCTAGCGGATCATTCACGGCGAAATTGGTGGCTGCATGGGCGATTAGTGGATGCCGCCTAACTGCTGGTGTAGCTTTCCACTCCCAGCTGACCGCTTAATATGTTTGCAATAGCCACAACAGGTGTAACTGGCAATAAGCCAGCCTGTGTTGCACTTCAAATTTGGCTCATGTAGAGCCGAAACCACGTCTAACTATACTGATCATATCATAAATTGTTCCCTTTAGAGCCTTATAGATCAGTATTTTTTTAAATACTCCATAGATATACTTAATGAAATAATGTTATGTTGGCATATTACTCTGAGATGGAAATGAAATCTAAATATATATAACTCAAATTGACTGACTGACATAGTGATCTATCAACGCACAGCCCAAACCACTGGACGGATCGGGCTGAAATTTGGCTTGCAGGTAGATGTTATGACGTAGGCATCCGCTAAGAAAGGATTTTTAGAAATTCAACCCCTAAAGGGACGAAATAGGGGGTGAAGTTTATATGGAATTACACGCGGGTGAAGTCGCGGGCAAAAGCTAGTAGGTACATTAAATTATTATCCTGAATATTACTTTTTGTATCATCTAAGATACTTTAGTAAGCTAGAGTAAGTTATTAAATACAATGTAGTTTCAATAGATTTGGATAAGATGAAGCCTCCGTTTGATACTTTTAAATAAATCTAAAACAGATAAGTCACTGAATACAGCCGCAAAAAGGTTCTGAATTCTGGGGTTTACCAGAACCTAGTGACCGAGCACTTAGTTTTCTATTTCTAGGGTTGCCAGGTCTAAATAACCTATCTGGCGCCATTGGCCACTTTAGTTGCAAAATGGTCGCGTGACTGAGACGCCATTGACAACTAAAGTTATTACAATTTGTAGTAGCCTGGCGTCGGGCGTAAAGTAACGTAAATAAGCGCTGGCGTGCAAAAGGTTAAAATGAATAGCCGGACAGAGCAGCCAGTTTAGCCGAACATTTAGGTAAAAAGGCCTAATTTTTAATAGCCACTAGTGTCCCAATGCTGAGCAAAGGCTTCTCCTTTTTCCTTCCATTTATCTCTATATTTAGCGCCCAAATTAAAGTGGGATTATGCGGGTCTCGCCTGCCGCATACACTCTGAAAGATGGACTCGCATATCAACCGGGTTCCAAGAGATTGCTACAGAAAAAGAGGAAGACCGAGAAAGAGATGGTCAGATGACTTGCGAGCATTTGACAAGCATTGAATGGAAAAGACGAAGGATAGAAAAAAGAGTTTAATTTTAACTGACTTCAAAAAAAAAGGATGTTATCAATTCGGATGAAATATGGACCGATTTTCAAATTTCTCTTTTTTTTAAGGGTTTGCTATCAAGTTGGTCCCATTTCAATTTCATCACAATCGGTTCAGTAGTTTGATTAAATTTGCTTTTTTTTATCATCATCATCATCATCTTAGCCGCAAGAAGTCCACTGCTGGACATAGGCCTCCCCCAAGGATTTCCAATATGACCGGTTGGAAGCAGCCTGCATATTATTTTATATGAGAGATTATTTAAATAAACCCTTAAAGTTTTTAGTCTTAATATACGACAAATAAAAACTCCCTGCGACCCTGTGGGGTTTGTTACCATATAAACATTTTAATAATGTAGGTATTAAAAATAATTTAACCGGATACGTAACTTTGAAGCTAACTATGCCCGGCTTTATCCGGACGCCTGGCATTCCTATCTATTGCTGATGCTTTAACCCTACAGTTTAACCCACCGTGCTCCGACTCTTAGTATCTCTACCAATTTTATCTCTTACTCAGAACCCCAAAAAATAATATTTTAAAGTGTTTTTATATTATTTTATTCTACGAAACGTAACGGTAAGGGCTAAAAAACAAATAAATTATGGAGCTCCAGGTACATGTAGTTATACTTAAATAGTTTTGTGAACTTAAGAACTGCCGAAATATTATGAAACAATTCTTCCATTGATAAAATTAAAAATAATTTAAACCTGAAAATATTTAAACAAATTAAATTTAACAAACTAATAAGAGGTGCTAAGTAATAAAATACATATTTGTTACTCTTTTTCGTTAAACGGTGATTTTATTTAACATAAAATCTTGTAAAGTTCATTTTATTGCCCAATAAATAGTTTAACCAACGCGTTAGTTACTGTGTTTTGAACATGTAACTGCAGTTGCCATACTAAAAACAACTTTCAAATGGACATTTTGAATTTCACCACCGATCTGACCTGGTCTTCCACCTGATCCTTTATTTACTAAATATGAGATTTCCTCTATAATTCTCATCTATAGTTCTCACTCTGCAACGGCAAGGAGACGAGCACGCTCTACAGAGTTGTCACTAGACGATTCAAGTAAGTTACTCTGTACAAGTCTGCAAAGCGGCTCGTCCCATCGCCTCTGAGAAGATGTAGCTTCTGGGAATTCGGAATTTGGACATAGCTACAACCAAGCATTTTTAGCCTCTGTAATGTGCAACACAAGAAGTGGAATTTCGAATTCCGAGTCCACCTAGCCTTACGGGTAAGGAGGCTTTCCCAAAAAAGATGATCAAATTCAATATTCAAAAGAGATGCCAAAGTCTTTAATTATAGTGTCTAATTTTGTAAGAAGGTCCGCATATATCCATAGAAAATTTGGAGAGCATGATCAGCCTCAGTTGAACAACATTCCCCGTTGAATACCTGTCAATAACCCAATGAAATTAGCTGTATACAGTGACGTGCAGTCCATACAGACAGTCTGTCTACCCTGATGTCACCAATATATACAGTTTTTCTCTAACAAAAAAAAATTGATCATTGCCTCTAATTTATTTTTGTTAATAAATTATCACAAGCAAAACGTTCCATTAATTAGTTGTTATTGACTATAGAAAAGAAAGTATTTATTTAAATACGAGCCTAATTTATTAGATAAGTTTCTGACTAAGTATATTTAAAATGTGTGTGCACGTTTCTGACTGTATATTTGATTTTTTTTAAATCGATACATACCGCGTGATTTTGAACTTCTGAACTATACTGAAAATCTGGAATCAGCATCCCTCATGGAATGTAGACTTACAAGAAAAAAAGGTAAAAATCGAAAAAAAGATTAGGCTTCCTATACAAGGTCAGCTGGGCGAATTTCTATGGAAGGACTGTTTTTCATTTTTTACCTATTTTTCTTGCAATTCTGTATTCCATGAACTCTAATTCTAGGATTTCCGTATAGTTCAGAGGTTCAAAATAACACATTATACAATTCCCGGGAATGTTAAGACTATTAAAAAAACCTGAGCATTCAATTATATATTTTACCGTCCTTTACAAACATGTACGTCAGAAGTAGAGCGCTAAAATATATGTTTAACTAACAATTGGATATATCCTTCCTCGTCACTAAATCGCCATAAGTTCGGACTATCGAGTTTATTCTAGTCGACGAATTAACTTGACTCTCTGAGATTTTAAATGGTTTATTTCCCTTGCAACTTACCACTATTGATTTCGACCTATAGAAAAATATTTTTTCTAACCTATATCTTACTTTGTACCTTACCTATATTACCTATTATTTTATCCTTTCCGGTCTTTATGCGATGGCCGCTGATTGAATACAACGAAAGGTCAATAATGGCAATGAAAATATATTTTTTTTCAAAAATATTTATCAAATTGAAACACGAGAAAGTAAGAACTCTGAAAATTCTTACGAAATCAACATATGATACTGTCTGATACTTGTCTTTTGTGTTATAAAAACTATGCAAACAGGGCTCGTTACCGGTACCAAATTCACATTATAAGTACCGGTAAGTACCGGTATTTCCATTATGTTACCAAGTACCGGTAAATGGAATTGGTACCGGAATTAACGATACCAAATACCGGTAAATTGTATCAAATAATCGTTACCACGCATAACGATACCCCTGTGATTAACGTTACCTAATTTAACGGTGCCAATCCAATTACCAGTACTGTAGTTTCTTAGAGGTACCGGTATTGGATTTTACTGGTATTCCAATCCCTATATGCAAAACTAGTTTAAACACAAAAGAAAAATTCCAGATTACTCTTATTTATTTATAGATTAAAATTCCAGTCTACCTGCGACCATGAAAACTATCGCGACAATCACATTACTTTTATACCTAAAAAATAAGGTAATTGACGCGATAAAACCATGTTAAGTGATTTAATTTAAATGTGTAAAAATCGCGAAAACATTAGAAATCCTTAAATCATTTCAATGTCATGCTTAAGTTGTGCCGCGTGTGTCTCTCTCCGGCCTAGAATACTTACGAATCATTCCATTCAGTCACATGGATGTAGTAAGAGGCTACTAAAAGGACAAGCACCTACATCCTGTGCAACAAAAGCATTGCCAAGGACGGTTGAGCGGCGGGCGACAGCAGGTGATAAAAATCGTGAAATAATAATAGCATTCCCCAGGAGGGTTGACGTTAGGCAGGTCAGTCTCAAAAATAGGCCGAAACGTTTACAACATGGAAAGTTACGAGACTCACTTTCTATCTTTTAATGTATGTGCATATGTAATTGTTTTCTTTTTTGTATTTTTGTTTTTGTGTACGGGTCGTGAGTTGGCCCGTGATGCCTCAGAAGGTGACGGCTGAAAATCAGTGCTGGATTAGGATATCCCTAGTCCAGCATAACGCTGAGCCGTCACCTTTTGTAACACTGTTGGCACCATAGACATAGGATTATATTATCTCTATGGTTAGCACAGATGTTTGTTCCATTTTCTTTGTGTATTTTCTTTTGTTTTAGTTTTATATTGTGTTGTGTGTGTGTCAATGTGTTGCAATAAACATTTTTATATTTTATTTTTCGATTCTATTCACATGCTATCCCGACCACACATAAAGTGGGATGAAGAAAGGAAGACGAAGTAGAATACTTTCAAAATCATGGGTTTTATTATTTGCCTCTATAATAATGCTATCCAATTTCATTTTAGTTTTAAGTTCTAGATTACTCAAATGTCTATGTAGATCCCTCGGAAAAATAGTTTCTTCCGGGATTAAAGGTACCCTTTGTCCTTCCCCGGGCCTAAAACTACTTCCATATCAAATTTCATAGCAACTGGTTTAATAAATGAAGCGTGAATCACAGACGGACAGACGAGAGTTGCTTTCGCATTTATAATAATAGTACAGTTATATGTAGATAGTATGGATTCAGAGAAACGATAGGCCCATATTAACCTTTAGGTATAGGAAAATCATTTATTGAACCACACTGACATATAGTATTTGGTAGGTCAGTTTTAAAAGAAATCAAAATCCTATAGTTTCACTGGGAATCCACCATCTCCATACTAGCGTGTCAAGATAACCGTTCACGGATGACAGACTCAAGTTCCGTCGCCAATAAGTGTTCGAACTACGAATATCCGTGTGCTTAACTGGACAAAATTCTCGGCTCAGTAAATACGGAGGGATATCCGATTTTAGAATAACCGTGTTTGCCGTCGGAAAGTATACGGACCGAAGATGTTTCAATAGCTAGGGGACGAGACGCAGAACTGAACTGGGTGGAAGTAAAGTGTTCGTCCATTTAGTTAAGTACCTACCTATTATTTCTTTATTTAATCGTGAAGATGGAAAACGGAATCATATAGTGTTGGGTTGCCAACCGCACGGTCTTTTAACGTGCTTTCTTTTTTTACATTATTGCCTAATCGCCTCATTAGTTAAGTTTTTTTTTTCATAAAAAGATTTTGTTGAGTACATTTATTATTTTATTATTGATCCTACGTCACGTCATTCGTTTTGGACGTAGAGTCGACCAAGTTATAAAAATTTTGGAGCAAGAAATCTCGCAAAATTTTACGTCAACTTTAACTTCATAACGTAGCAACTAGCATTTTACTAAGTCTACTGAGAAGAAACTAGAAAAACTTAACACTATTGCAACTTTTCGTCTGAATGAATTTTGTTTTCAGTTTTCTGTTTTATTCCTTTTTGAGTTAATTCCTTGTTAAGTTTATTTCCAGGGAGAGTTGCTCTAAATTTACATATACCTAATTCAATCGCAATTTCGTTCACGAAAATAAAATAAATACGATTTTCATTCTCCATTGTACCGAATTCGAAATTGGAATGACTTGTGCGCAAACACCAGACAATCGAGGTGCTCGGTCACGTGCTCCAATATTTATTTTATCAATATTCAACCGCGCTAAACGGCGACATTTTGACTCGTTTCAAAAATGGAATTGTCTCGTCTATGTAAAGCGGCAATGGAAATCGTTTTGAAAAGCCAACAAATATTGATGCAGCATTCATGACGTTGTATTTTTCCATGTCTTAACATTATTTTGAAATTTAAATATTGTGAACGATTTAACTTATTTCGTAGGACTTTACCTGTCAAAAAAAATATTATCTGTAATGTCAGTTTACCGGCGATGATTTTACGTGATAACGGTGGAAGAGAGATAGATGTTAACGCTTAGGCCGTTCGTGCCTCTCTATCGCTTGTTCCGCGCTCTCGCTTGCACACGGAACGTGACGTTTTTTCGTGCATTTAGCTGGCAGCCCGTCGATATGCACAACTTTTCTTATCGGTCCAATACTGGGAACTCTAATAAATATTTTTATAAGTGTTTTATTTTGCATTCACAATGCTATTTTGATATACTCTTACACGTACGTAAGCCTTAATACGTATAAGAGGAATGGGATATGGTGAAGAATTTCGGCGCCGAGATTAAATCATGCGGTAGCTCAGATGGCACAGCGTAGGTACGTACACAGACCTAGGTCGCTATTCAAGTTCCGCCCGCATGAAATTTTTACACCATATTTTATTTATTAAGTGTATACTGTAATCAATACTATTTTTTTTTTGACGTCGCCGTTGATTTTAAAATCTTGGTCCATTAATAAACTTAGGCCTCAGCTAATTTCCTGTATATCTAGTTTTAAAAATACCTGAGAAATGTGCGTTAAAATAAAATTATTTTTGGCAGGCAAATTCAATTGAGATTTTACAAGTCGCACAGCGGTTTAACATTTCGACTCGATCCTAGCACACGTAGTTCCCGACGGGATTACGTTACCTGAAGACGTCACGTCATGTCCGACACCCATCACTGTAATAACTCTGCAAAAATACGCGAATATATTCGCCTCCTAATTTCTCCTCTGTCGCACGTCGCTCTTTGCCCGTCAAATTTGCGATCAGGGCTACCACAAACCGTATCGTATCGTACCGGAAAGCTTTTTCTTAAAAAATATTTAAACTAAATATGCTCATCCCCGATGGGATCACAGTATCAGTCATTTAGTTAGGCATCTTAGTGTTGTCATGTGTGTTAACGTTGGTTATTTTCTCACTCTTTTAGCTCACTCAAAAATCGTCTTCAGCTGGCACTCGAGGACATATCTATTTTATTAGTAATTTTTTAACTTAGCTAGAGTTTGTGCTTCTCTGATTACAGATTGTCTAACCTTTGTCACTGGTAAAGCATCCCTGAGAGCCTAGCGCTAGTCGACCACTGACATATATTATGGTAACGAACAAAATAAGCAAGGAAAGCAAATAAACAAGGAAATAATAAATATAAATAATATGTTTTAGTATAGAGAGGATGAAAAATTTACGAAACTTTGAAGTGTACACTTAATATATTGAACTTTACAATATTATAGCTAACCCTTAAATTATTTTTTTCTACTAAAAAAAAAGTAAAATAGATAACGCTACAAATTAAAGCCCATGCGACGAAAGTCGCGGACAGCTATTAAGAAATATTTTTTATATCTATTTTATATTGATATTCTTAGGATTCCAAGAAAAATTCGAGATGATTATCAAATACATACAATATAATAGTATAGATTGCCAACATCATACAAAAATATTGGTCCACCTTAAGGCCTGTTTATAGCAGGTACAAAGTACCTGGCAAGCATGCCGGCAGGCCGTGCCGTGCCGTGACTATGGGCGGCGGCGAGTACGCTACGTACGAGTTAAAGACTTTTCTACCTGTCAATAGATGGCGTTAGCATAAACTTGGTAAAACCGAGTAGGTAGGGTTTTTTTTTGTGAATTTTATTTTCTCATAACATGGTGGATTCATTGTTGTGACTATGGCGCCATCTACATGATGAGCCTAATAAATCGTGCGCAATAGGCGTTGGGACCACATGCGATAGTTCACTGAAAATTCGGAGCAGCCCTGACAGTGTAGCGCCATCGCGCAACGTCTTCGACTGACAGTCAACGACATATTTTATTCACGGCGCAGCGCTCGTAATTCCGTCGATGCAGATAAATTGTTTTACCGCGGGAGCGAGCCACGTCCCGGCTTCGGCGTTTGCATGATGAGCTCGTTTTTTATGCTCGAATAAAATTGTGTTAGCCACCACCGACGTGTGCCAGCCCGCAAGAAATTGTTCGGCAAGCCTGCTCTGATATTTATGAAAGGTGGCAGGCGCAGGCATCCGTTTGAGTGAAGGGTACAGGTGGATTTAGATATCCCTGGACGATGTGACTTGTGACTGATGTTTTCCTTTATGTTAATTCAATTCGTTTATAATATTGAGTGTCCTATACAGCGTGTAACTTAACCAACGACGTTCCCGTGAAGGGGTGTCTCGGCCCGTCAAAATTAATAACTTTTCCTATGGGACCAATGCTGGGAACTCAATTTTTAGGGTACCGCAGCTAAATGGCAAAAAACCGGAACCCTTATATATTCGTCATGTCAGTCTGTCCGTCCGTATGTCACAGCCACTGTTTTCCGAAACTATAAGAACTATACTTTGAAATTTGGTAAGTAGATGTATTCCGATTTTCACACAAAAATAGAAAAAAATAATAATAAATATTTTTTTCCATTGAAATTTTGGGATATATATGGGATAGAAATATAATACTTTGAACTGAAACTCATTTTTTTCATCAAACTCTTAAGAGTGTGGGGTATCTATGAATGGGTCTTCAAAAATTTATATTGACGTTTCTAGTATACATTTTTTCTAAACGGAATAGTTTGCGCGAGGAACACTTCCAAAATGGTAAAATGTGTGTGTTAACTTCTAAAATAAGAGAATAAAATATATGATGTACATTACTATGCAAACTTCCACCGAAAATTGGTTTAAACGATATCTAGTAAGTAGTTTTTTTTTAATACGTCATATATCGTAAACGGCAATTTACCTTTCATTCAATCAGCTCAAATATAACAAGAACGATTATATTATGTTACTTTCTGCTACGGAACCCTTCATGGGCGAGTCCGACTCGCACTTGGCCGTTTTTTTTTTTACATTTTCATACTAATTGCCGGGCCGGCTGAACACGAACTGAAGCTGAACAAAAAGATTATTTTTTAGTTTGTAGCATTGGTCCCATAGGAAAAGTTGTTCATTTGACGGGCTGAGTCATCCCTTCACGGGAACATCGTTGGTTAAGTTACACGCTGTATAGATAGATGGTGTTTTCATTTCAGTAAAAATATTAGTCGAAACTACAGCGTGTTTTACCACAGATATGGCCAGACCATTATTGGTCTTTCCATCGACAGCCAGCCTATCAATGGAAAGACCAATAATGCTGGGATCTCAAAAAAAAATTGTCATTTTCATACAATTGGCCAAGCACTTGTAGTGTTTGAATATGTAATTTTTTTCGAGTTGCCAACAGTGGTCCCATACAAAAAGATGTTCATTTGTTCGTTGGACAGTTGTCAGTAGAGAAGAGATGTTTCAAGCTGGTTCACAGCCAGACAGCACTCAGAATGTATCAAACTGGCAGGTAATTATTTAGGGATGGCAGTGTGCTTTGTTTATATTATTGAAAAATGTAAGAAGAAAAATACCCTAATGTTATTGACATATTACCTATTCAAATAATCTTTCATATAATAAAATCGACTTCTATCAAACTACTGAACAGATTGTAATGAAATTTAAATGAGACTAACTTACATAAGAAAAGAAAGCATATAGCAGTACAAAAAAATATTATTTTAAGTCGGTTCCTAAATGACGAAGTACTGAGGTAAAAAACATTTAAAAAAACCGAACTGATAAACAAACAACCGAATTGATAACCTTCTCTTCTTTTTGAAGCCGGTAAAAAATCAATAAATAAGTAATTAGTAGACTAAAGTATTTAATAATATTGGTACAATATTAAGCATGAAAAGAAAGAAAGAAATAAAATTACGATATAAAAATATTAGTAGACTATTCATAGTTACCTGTTCGAAATATATTTCTTTGTTTGTTTGGAAGACAGTTAAGTGTATTAATTAGATATTGTTACAAGGTTTATCATAAAGGAAGTTGAAACATATATTTCTGTTGAGAGTTGAAAAATGAGAAGAAACATATCTTTCTGTTGAGTTGGATGGTCCAATTGAGTGACGACATGCACTCGGAGTTTGATTACGTGATTGCAATGCTAATTACTTAATTCAATACCAAATAATGAAACATGGACCAAGCAAGTGTATATAAAAATTCAATAACACTTTTTGATAGTAGTTACCATGAGTAATCATTAGAAATAATAATAATAGGCACGTTAAGCCGGTGGTCCCGGCTGCCATCTGGTAGTCGTTAAAGGAACCACGTCAGAGGCCGAGAGGCGGTTCCGAAGAACTCTGACACCAGGGTGTGCATGGTCGATTGACCGTAGCACCTACACGAAATGATAATGATGATGATGATTAGAAATAATCAAAAATGTACATATTCTCTGTGCAGAAAATAATAGGCATAGCAAAAAAAAAGAACTTCTGGCGAAATCGGCTATGACCCAACTAAGAAAAGTATGGAAAGACCGGAATATACTGAAAAAGACTAAACTAAAAAAATAAAATATACACGGCCAGAACTCAAATAGGCGCCGGATTGATGCTTTTGAAATGCCCTGACGGCACGCAGAACAAATGTTTCCATCTTAAAGGAACTTAACATTGACCAGAGGCTCCTTAGTACCTGCCTCCAGAGAGTACTTCAATAGTTTGGCCATATTGCCAGAAAACCCTCCGATAATCTGGAGAAACTTATGGTGACCGGTAGGATGAAAGGAAAAAGATCAAGGGGCCGTAGCCCGATACGATGGTCTGACCAGATAGAAGAACACCTGAACACGAATATCTCCAAGGCACTGGACCAAGCAAAAGATCGCAACAAATGGAGAGAGATCGTTGGAAAGTTAGGTTGGGCACATCACGACGCACAGCAGTGAGCAGACGACTGAAGGAGGAGAAAAAGAGAACTTACACTGAATTTTACGCAGCACCCTATCCGATTAAATATACTTATTTAAAGTATTTTTTTTCTTGCAGTGTCGGGTTCGTTTCTTGCGATTCGTAATCATATTGAAAAGGGGTAAAAACCATGTAGATCTGCGAGCTGAACAGCAGTTCCCCCAAATTCTTTCCATCTAGAAATCTCTTCTTTCTATCTAGAATACAAGCATCTAGAAAAGCTGACCGATTTTAAAAATTTTGACTTCTTGTGCATAGCATTTTTAAGCTAAGAAAGGATTTGAATTTGTTGGTTTTGAAAAGTAAAGGTTTTACTCGTAAGAATTAAGGAAAAGCAAGAAGTAGCTCGGGAGGCTAAGCGCGCACCTGATGCTTTCAAGTTACTCCCATTTGATTGAAGTCGGTTTCTTTTTTATATGAAAGATTATTTGAATAGATAAGATGTCCAAAAACATTAGGGTGTTATTCTTCTTAAATTTCTCAATAATATTAACGATGCACACGCTGTCATCCATAAATAATTACCTGCCAGTTTGATACAATCGTGGCTGTAAACCAGCTTGAAATGTCTCTACTCTGCTGCAGCTGCAACGGCCATCAATATTAAATGATTTGACGTCGACGGCAAATATCGCCACGCGAGTTAGTTAACGCAATAGACGTGACGTGATCTAGATAACACATTAGCAAGATCCTCCGGCTTCGTAAACTGACTTTGGTAACAGAACATACATTCTAATCTATTTAATAATCTCAGTGAAAAATCCGCCATGGGCGTCAGAGGTAGAGTCGATTTTTTATTGTTTTCCCACCATTGTTAAACATATTATTATTTAACCTGTTTTCCAAAGTACAAGACCCTTGGCCAGGGCCAAAAATTATGACATGCATACTAATTTCCTTTTATCCTTTCAGAAAAAGGTTAAATTACTATTATGCTTTTTGTTGACCTTAGAAAGTGTTTTTCTTCTCAATAATTTATATTGAAACATATAATGCAACTAATACAGACGCCATTCATAGATGATTATCTCCCCTGTGTAAAGCAATGGATATCGTCTCCACTGCACGTTCGAGATGCAACCGCTTTCAATATGAAATGATTAAACGTCGACGGCAAATGTCTGCACGCAAATTAGTTTACGCTACAGATTCGTAATCTATGTATATGTCGCAGATAGATTGCATAAGACGTTACACAAAATCTCTAGATGGTTTACAAAACAGTACGGTTTTCTAGCTTTCTAGCTTCTAGCAGAATTATCAATTCCATGTGTTTCTTAAATGACTACTTCAACGAGGGTATATCGTTTAGATGTTTTAGACAGTAACTATTTCGTATATGTGTTCTATTTTAATATCAACGATGGCCGAACCCACTTTTAACGAAAATTTGACTTGAACGTCATTTTAGAGGTATTTTTAAACATCTATACTTCTATACTAATATTATAAAGCTGAAGAGTTTGTTTGTTTGTTTATTTGTATGTGCTAATCTCAGGAACTACTGGTTGAAATTGGAAATTTCTTTTTGTGTTAAATAGTCCATTTATTGAGTAAGGCTTTAGGCTATAAAACATCATGCTGCGCATAATAACAGAAATTGCCGCGGATGAAGTCGCGGGCAACAGCTAGTCTTTTGATAATTGATAAGCTTGTTGTCGCAGTGGGCATTATTAACACCATTCTGGGTGGACCACAAGTATTCATAAAAAAATCTATTAGCTCCGCGTTGCTTTGGTCCAGGATATTATCTTTCATGAAAGTTATGTCAGATACTTTTAGGCAGCTTAGAAATTTGACACCAGTGTTCGCCGGCTTCACAAACACATATCTATCTAAGATAGTCATCTTAGATCGCAAATAATGATTTTGTTTTCCATAATTAACATAAAAATGTTGGCAGTCGCCAACACTTTCTATGAAAATTTGTTTCGTTTATCTTGGTCAAATTAGTTTAACTTAAAGTCAAAATGTTGTGCTTTTAATTTTATTTTTCCTAGCTGACTTTTATAAAATTCGGAAAACTTTTTATTAGGTTTTTAAATTCGTAAAATCTCTAGTTTCATTTGAGTTTTGCGTGAGTGAATTTTTACTCATACATGTTGTATTTAATCATATTGACTAACTCTGACCTTGGAACGCTATTGTTATAGTTAGGTCCAAAAACGACAAATGAAGAATGAAATTATACAATTGCTGCTTTTCACGATGTTCAACAAAACGTCTAGTCGTTGAGCTATTGCATTGATTTACAAACCACTTGCGACTTATAGGGTGTGACTTGTAAGACACTTGACATATTGAGAGAGGGTACTCAGTATTCGTTTTTTATCCCAAAAAGGTACCTAGGCGAAAAATAGGTGCAATTTTGACTTAATATTAGTTAGTGTGGACACTCGTGCTGCTAGAGCATTAATTAGCTTTGCAGACAACAAATCGGTCAAGTGACAAAGTAGGTAACCTACCGACAGTGACAACGCGCATGAAGCTACGCGTGTTTACACTTTTCGTGTCTTAACACATTCATTTATTTCTTCCTCGGTAGATTAGTAATATTTCTTATACGTTACATATGACCATACACTATCATGTTCTTAAATATGTACAGTGTTCAATCAGTCAACCTGTATATCACTTTAATGGATTGAAATGAAAGGTATTATATCATGTACCTAACACGCAGGCCATTCGTACGTAAGTAATTATCTCCCTAGTGCGATGTTACAGTGGCTGTGACTGTACTACAATCGTAACTACTGTTCGTATCGTAGTTACAGGCGCCATCAATATTCAATGATTAGACATCGACAGCAAATATCTGCACGTGAACTAGTTAATGCAACAGATTTGTATGGCGTGATCTGGTTAGCATTTTAACATTAACATTTGTTGTTGTAACAACAGCAACAATGTCTAGTTCTGCTTTACAAAATTCATATTTTGTCCTATAAGTTTCTACGAATTAATTAATTCAAAAGAATTCGTTTTCTTTTTCAGAAGTACTTAATGTGACATAAGAGATGTTCTTTCAAATTTAGCTGCAGTTCCCAGATCTTTGTTAAATCTACGCATTATTAACAGTTTGGACAGACATAAATGCACGCGCATAATGTCTCTTAAGTTATCAGATGTTTACCTTCTATAGGCCAGCCAATATCAAAAGAAAAATTCCAACATTGTTACCTCGCATGTCACAGTGATTTTTAATATATTGTTAAAAAGTAGTCTAAATCCACGTTTGCAGCTTTCAAAAGCCTGTGGTACAAGGTAAGGATTGGGTGGCATTTTTCTCTGTTTTCAGATAAATAGATACCCGAGAAAAATAGGTTTCAGTAGTGGTGTGGCCGGATCGTCCGGGGAAGTATCACACTCTCACAGAAAATAAACGTTTGAATAGACGGTTTACCGCTTCTATGCTTCGTTCGATCGGAGAGAGCTAGAGACCCATGCTTCCACCATTTCCTCCCCCCCAACTACTTGAAAGGCTGGCAACTCTCCGTTACACCCAGTGTTGCAGTTGTCCATGGAAAGCACTGAAAGCTTACCATCAGGTGACTCGCTTGCTTAAGTTTCACGAAAAAGTAAGAAACATGCCTTCGGGAAGTCTTTTTCAGCCATTTTTCTGTGGATATTTTTTTGTACAACTGATTTAATGCCAATGGGCATCATTATATGATGTACTAGCTGTTGCCCGCGACTTCGTCCGCGGAAATTTCTGTTATTATGATTAATTAGTATAGACGAATAATTTTCCCCCGTTTTCAAAACATTTTTTATTGATGCTTCGCTCCTATTCATCGCAGCGTGATGTTTTATAGCCTAATGCCTTCCTCAATAAATGGACTATCTAACACAAAAATAATTTTCTAATTTGAACCAGTAGTTCCTGAGATTAGCGCGTTCAAACAATCAAACAAAAAAAAAACTCTTCAGCTTTATAATATTAGTATAGATTATAGACAGATAACTGCTGGCAAAATGAGCTTTTACTACTTTGGTTAACAAATTCATAATATGATAGCGATCATCTTAAGTATTTAAATATTAAGTTGACCTACATTTATTGTACAATAATAGACAGACAATAAAGTTACTCCATTGTTCCACAAAACACTCATTTGTGGCGCAATTGATTGACTTCATGTTTAAGGTCAACTTACTGTGTAAAGAACGCAAGTGATTCTATAGAATAAATTTGATCACTGTTATAAACAGCCGAAACTCCCAATTTTCAAGAGCTCTACTATAAATCCACCTCAGGAGAGGTCTGACGAATTATAACTGTTTATACCGAAAATAATGCGCGGTTGCGGCGTTCGACGCAAATATTTGAAGGCGCCGGCTCAAAGGGTGGCTTTTTGCGTCCTTTGACCCGCGGCGTGCGGTCCAGTAAACCGATTAGCTGAGACCTCAGCAGACCTCCGAGAATTCTGACCAAATTTCCCTGGCTTTGATAGATATTTGCTTTTTTGTTGTGACCAAAACTCCGGGCAGGTAACTTTGCCTTTGACGTAGAAAGTACATGTTTACTGAACTTACCAAGGATTATTCGTTCAATTTGTAATTGATATATTTTATATTCAATTTTGTCCATTGGAAATTAATAAGTGGAAGAAAATAGGGAAGACCTTCGCCCAGCAGTGGATTTATTTACACAATTTAATTCAGTAATGATAAAAAGTTAACAACACATTGACTACATAAGAATTAAAAAAGAAAACAATATTCTATCTTTGTAAATGTTATGTGTAATGTGATTGAGTAGTTTTTTTCAGGAATTTTCTTATCATATCCCAAAGTTGTAATCTAATTTTCTTTACAAAGTGAAAAGTCCAGTCCCAAGCCTACTATAACATTACAGTAAATAAAGGAGGGGTATGATGTACGCTTTACGACTGACTGACACTAAAATGTACTCAAATAAAATTGTTTCCCATCAAAATATCCTCAACGCGCGGAATGCAAGTTTCTCCCTACACATGATAAGGGATAAAGTTACTGGAAGGATCTCATGAATTACTTTTACTTCAAATGTATTCTGACTCCTTACTTCTTAGTAACAATTGCAAAGTTTTACAAAACAACAAAGATGTGCTAAATATCCTCTGTGCATACATTTTAAGTCTACTCACTTATAACGATCTTTTTCAAATTGACCTGGGTCTTGGATGTTTATCTATATAAGTATCCTTACTATATAATATTATAAATGCGAGAGTGAGTTTGTTTGTCTGTTTGTTACGCTTTCACGCCGTAACTACTGAACCGATCATCATGAAATTTTGCATACAAGTTTTCTGGAGTACGGAGAAGGACATAGCGGAGCCGCGGGCGAAAGCTAGCTATTATAAAATATAGTATCGTTGAGTTAGTATCCTACTACACAAGTTCACAACTTACTGCAGGGCTCGCTCAATGTGTGATATGTCCCTATATATTAATTTATTTATGAATAAGTAAAATTAATAACTTAACTAAAGTTTTACAGTTTGACAAGCACATTTTTGCCAAATTGACTGTCAAAGGTTGAATATTATTCTATAAATCTCTCTATAAAAATAATAATACTATAATAATGAAATCAAAAATAAGAATATTATTGGTTGTTTGTTTGTATGTTTGCATTTAATAGGCTCCGAATCTACTGGACCGATTTAAAATATTTTTTCACCATTAGAATCGTACATTAGTCTTGAATGTTTATCTATATATGTATTTGTTATAAAATATAGTATCGTTCAGTTAGTATCCCATAACACAATTCTCGAAGTAACTTTGGGGCTAGCTCAATCTGTGTGATTTGTCCGTATATATTTATTTATTTATTCATCTTTTGATTTTAGAATATAGAGCGTTGCAACGGGTAACGTGTCTATTTTTTGGACGGACGGCGGCACTGGCTGCCGTCAGTCAATCAGTTCTGAGTCTGACTCTTGCTGTTCATCGTGCCACATCCATTGCTCCGTATGACGCGCTGCTGACTTATTCATCAGCCGGCAAAAGCTTCGCTCCACCTGCGGTTACACGTAACTTAACGAACCCCCTGAATCTTTAATATAGTTTCGTTTAATGTACGCTAGTTCCAACTCCTCAAGTTTGTTTTGAATTCAAACAACCCTAAAATATAATATGAAGGGTCATATGTAAATTAGTTGATTATGGGTGGTTGGGATTCGTAAGAAAATTTGCTAGCTACAAGTTTACGTAGGGTTATTGTTTTGTTTAGGGAGATGCCAATAAAAATATAAAAATGAAAATCATTACCCTCATTTGGCTTTGCTGTAATCGGGTAATACATTTAAACACTATAACCCTGTTGATTATTTTAATACAATTTTTGGGTGTTTTAAAGTTTACGATTAGTTTTGATTTTTTTTTACCTCACTTTTTTAAATATCGAACCTATTGATTTTTAGTATAAGCTGGTCTGCATTGGAAAAATTATTAAATTTCAAAGTAAATTAAATTTCAAACTTTTTATACAAAACTAAATTACGAACTTTTTATTCATCCTAAATAAAGGTATATTACTTTTGAGTATATCACCCCGTATCTAAAATGAAAGGAGTTCCTATTACAATATGAATTATATCCAAAATCGTCTCAGTAAATTTGGATCCTAATTCCGTCTCCGGGTCTTCAAGTAATACAATTACATGAAATCAAAAGCAGAATTAATTCCATTACCAATACAAACATCGACCTACTCAGGTAACTCGTCAAACGTCCCTACTTCGCAAATTAGATTCGACATAAAGCCTATTTTAATTTGCACCGTCGCTGAACATTGGGAGCTGTTTAATGTTTAAGCGGGCGCACAAACTCGTGTTGACTCTGCGCGGGCGGTGACGGCTCCGTTGACATTCGAACAAAACAAATATGTTCGGACGCGAACCGCGGAGCGAGCGCGGGCGCCCAGCCGACCCGCCGCGATAATAAGCTTAGCGGACTGGGCGGCCCCGCCCCGCGCCCGCGGCCCGCCCAAACCGCGCCGTATTATTAAATTCTTTTGTTGGTCTGCGCCCAGAATGCCCAGTTATTTAGCTGCGGTCCGAGTCCTCGGGATCAACGTAAATATCTCCGCCGTATTCCACCTTTTGAACTCGCAATGACGGCATAAAGCGGATTATTCAGATCGTTGTTTTGGAACGCGGGGTTGTACTCACGTAACGTATGGAACTAAAGAGTTATTCTAACAATTTAATATGAAAAGTTACGAAGGAGCAGGTGCTCAGAATCTCATCCGTTCCGTCTGTGTTTTGCGTCATTATGAAATAAGCTGCATAAATTAAAACGCCAAAATCCGGGCCGCCCCACCTAAGCGTCTGCTTCATTTCGGGAACATTACTCTCTGTTAAACAATAAAACTAATTAATTCGCTCGTGCGGTCGCGTTTTATAAATGTTTCACGTATTAATAAAATTAACAAAGCATTCTGGCTCGGGCGGCGGCGGTACGCGAGAGGGCTATTTCTCGACAAAGCGTCGGAGCGCAGCACAATGGAATCTAAAATAAATACGAGGACTTTAGCAAACAGGGCTTACAAAGCGTCCACCTGGCGGAGCGAGGAGGCAGTCGCCTACTGTTGAAAATTAAGTGGCTGGACGAGCTGCTGAATGGCCGCAAGGCACCCTGCCGGCGTCTCGACAGCCTTTACACGTGGCCGAACAGCGTGTTAAACTCTTCGGATAAAGAATTTGAAACAAATCATTATTTCTTTTCAAATTTAAATTCCTTCCCGTTAAAAAAAAAAAAACAATTTCAGTATCTCTGAACATATATAAATTGAACAATTGTTAAGAATAATAAATATCTACTTATACAGAAACAAAATAAGACGTGTGGCACTCGGGGGCTGCCGCGGTAAAGCTATTGCATAGCATTTTTTATCAACTTATGCAATTATAATTATTTATTTATTGTAACTCCGTTACTGTAACTCACTGTTAACTTACTGTAACAGTAACTATAACTTAACTTACTGTTAACTTAAGTTAAGTTAACTTACTGTTACTAAGTAAACTCACTGTAACTGAAACTCCGTTACTGTAACACTCTAACAGTAACTCCGTCAAGCCTGTCGCGACACCCAAGTCAAAGTATCACCTCTGTGCCGGTTGGAGTAGGGGTGTTAGGTTTTTTCGTTACGGAATTTCTAAATTAGGTCTGCACGCTCAAGGCCTGCGATAGAAGCTATGCAATAGCTTAAAAATGGCATTCGGAAATAACGCAAGATTCAAACAATACCTCAATTATAAGTTTTGATGGGACCACTACTCACATACATACATGAACTCAGAAAACATAACAATCTTTATTGGGCACTTGTGAAAAAAAAAAAACGATAAACGAATCCTATGTTTGTTGACAAAACCATTACTGATATCAAGCTACAAAGAAGTGTCAATCCTGATCAATAGAACAGTATAAAACATGAAATCCCCACTAAAACCTTATCAAGTTATCAGAATAAGCCATGTCCACGCGCCGCCTTATTGGTAGATATTATCGAGTGTCCAGTTTAGCGGCGTTAGCGCTCACCCCGCTTATCTCGCTCAAATTACACCGCTTACCGGGTCCTCTCAAAAACTGCCAAAGGCAGACCTTTTTTATTCGCTTTAGTCGCGCCCCTACTAAGGATTTTTACCAATGAATAAAAAATGTACTGAAATAATGACAATTTACAGGTAATGCTTCTATACAATACACTTATTTATTGGCTGATGTTTTCGAGTCTCATCTAAATCAAATTACACACCATAGTTACACTAATACCTTTTTTGAATTGCTTTAGTACAGTACTTATGGTAATTAATAAAAAAATAACCTAAACGCAAAAAAAAACTGAAATAATGTTTTTAAAAGTTCTTCAAAAAATACTTGTCTATCCTACCAAATAAAATATAGTCTATGTCACTAACGATAACGCAAGGGTTCTAACAACACCTCATACATTCAATTATTAAATTACGGTAGGTATTATTATAATTATTAATTATAATATCCTAACTTCTTATATTATAACTAATCGTATTTAATTTATTAAAAGTTGGATTAAATAAAGGATAAAGAAAACTTTTAAGGTAACTTACTTTATGTTTTATATACTGTATTACGTCCGAATCTCAGATTGTTAACAAATACCTATTATAGACATCCATGGATGAAAAATGCATAGGAAAATTTTACTTCAAATGGAATGCCTTTCTTTTTAACCGACTTCAAAGGAAGAAGGAGGTCATCAATATCGGTGGTTTTAAGTTTTTTAAGGGTTCCGTAGTCAAATGGCAAAAAACGGAACCCTTATGGATTCGTCATGTCTGTCTGTCCGTCCGTATGTCACAGCCACTATTTTCCGAAACTATGAGAACTATACTGTTGAAACCTGGTAAGTAGATGTATTCTGTGAACCACATTAAGGTGTTCACACAAACAGAAAAAAAGGCAATACATTTTGGGGGTTCCCCATACTTACAACGGAAACTCAAACAGGTAGGTCTTCAAAAATGATATTGAGGTTTCTAATATTTTTTTGAACTAAATAATTTGCGCGAGAGACACTTCGAAAGTGGTAAAATGTGTAACCGTACCCGCAACTTTTAAAATAAGAGAATGATAAAACTAAAAAGAAATATATGATTTAGATACATTACCATGCAAACTTCCACCGAAATTAGTTTGAACGAGATCTAGTAAGTAGTTTTTTTTTAATCCTTACTAATATTATAAATGCGAAAGTGAATTTGTTTGTATGTTTATTTGTTTGTTTGTTACGCTTTCACGCCGTAACTACTGAACCGATCATCATGAAATTTTGCATACAAGTTCTCTGGAGTGCGAAGAAGGACATAGGCTACCTTTTATCCCGGAAAGAAAGTACTATTCTCGGGGGATCGACATTGACGCGGGCGAAAGCTAGTGAAATGAAATGAAATGAAATAGAATTTTATTCAAATTTGGATATCAAGTATCTCTTTTTGAACGTCATATTATTATTTTTAATATTTGCAAATCGATAAGCTACTAGCGTTTCGAAACGACCACTGCTGAGAAGAATACGCCGAAAGAAACTCAGTCCAGTATTGGTCCCTACGTGCCTGAAGGGCTACGCTTTCACATTTATAACAAATTAAATTATTTTACATTAGGTAATTACTGATGTATATTAATTAACAATTTATTGGATGTATTACTTCCATGGAGTTTTATCTGTTAAAAAGTCATTAATACAATAGTAGGCATTTTTAAGTAAATGATTTTTAACAGCAGTCTTAAACTTACCTAATGCCAGAGCCAATATTTCTTCAGGAATTCTATTATAGAAGCGTATACTAAGTCCCAAAAATGAATTCATTGTTTTCTGTAATCGCAAAGTTGGTGTCGCTAATTTATTTTTATTTCTCGTATTCCTGTTGTGGATATCACTATTTTTCGTGTAAAGATGAAGATTATTACGAACAAACAAAATATTTGCAAATATGTATTGCGCGGGGAATGTCAAAATATTTATATTTTTAAACAATTCTCTAAGAGATTCTCTAGCACCTAGTTTATATATAGATCTGATAGCGCGTTTTTGAAGGACGAATATGGTATTAACTTCTGCTGCGTTACCCCATAGTAATATACCATACGACATGACACTATGAAAGTAGCTGAAGTATACCAAACGCGCAGTATCAACGTCAGTCAACTGTCTTATTCTTCTAACAGCGTAAGCAGCAGAACTAAGTTTACCCGCTAAGGATGTGATATGGGCACCCCATTGAAGTCCCGAGTCAACTGTCATCCCAAGAAATACTGTTTTATCTACCAAATCTATCGTTTCGTTTTCGACCACTATGCGTGTTGCTACTTTTGTAACATTCGGTAGACAAAATTTAATACACTTCGTCTTTTTAGCGTTCAACAGCAAATTGTTTGCTGTAAACCACTCTAACACTTGAGCTAATGTACTATTGACCTCGTCAAAATTGTCTGTTGTCCTATCAACAGGGAAAATAAGAGAAGTATCATCGGCGAATAGTACAGCTTTACATGTGTTAACATAGTAGGGCAGATCATTAATATATATAAGAAACAACAAGGGACCTAGTATAGAGCCCTGGGGTACGCCCATCTTAACAGATGATCCCGAGGATTGAACCCTATCAACGCTAACTTTTTGAATTCGGCTACTTAAATAAGATTTGATTATTGCAATAGATTTACTTTTAATCCCATAGTGTTCCAATTTGGACAGCAGGGTATCGTGGTCTACACAATCAAATGCTTGGGAGAGATCACAAAAAACACCGATAGCATTTTGTTTTCTCTCCCAAGCATGATATATATGTTTTAAAAGCGCAACACCCGCATCCGTAGTTGATCGACCCTTTGTAAATCCGTATTGTTCACTATGAAATAGACCATTTCTATTAAAAAAAGATAGTAACTGATTAAAAATTAACTTTTCAAATATTTTACTTAATGCTGGCAGAATAGAAATGGGACGGTAATTTGTTGGATCATTTTTATCACCTGATTTGTACAACGGTATAACTTTACTTAATTTCATTAGATCAGGAAAAGTCCCTGTATCTACACATTTATTAAAAATAGACGCTAAATAAGGAGCAATTATTTCTATAATATTACTTATGACTGATACTGAGATGTCCCACAGGTCTCCAGTTTTTTTATTATTCAAAGTCTTGAACGTATCAATGATTTTTTGAGAGTTACATGTTCAAATATTAGAAGACTGTTACATTCCGGTATACAACTAGTTAATAAGTTTTTAGATTCCACAGATGATGAAAGTAAGGAGGCAGTGGTATTCACGGGAATGTTTGTAAAGAAGTCTTCAAAATATTGAGTAATCTCCTCGCTAGTCCTGAGGACCTTATTATCTATTTTTAATTAAATTGGAATTGCGTATTTTTTCGTCTTTCCTGTTTCTGTATTAATAATTTTCCACGTTGTTTTCACTTTGTCACTAGAATTTAAAATAGTCTGTCTGGTATATAAAGATTTTGTACACGCACATACCCTTTTAAAAATTTTTGAATAATTTCTAACAAATTGAACAAAATCAGGATTCTGATTATAGGTTTTCATAGCTAGTAATTCATATAATCTATTTCTGCTGACGTAAATGCCTAGAGTAGCCCATTCACTAAACTTTTTACGATTACATTTAATGTTTGTTTTAATTTTGAACGTATTGTTAAATTCTGTTTCAATAACTTTAAACATTTTGTTATACAGTATATTTGGATCATCCCTAGTTTCCTCAATAAGGGGCATTTTTTTTAATAAATTATCTTTAAAAACTTTCATTTTGTCTTTTGTAATAGATCTAAAGGTGATCTGTTGTGAATCTACTTCGACGTGGTTTGCGAATTGTACGAACTGACCAAAGTGATCAGAGGTAAGGTTTTTAATAATAACTTTGTCAACAGGAGTGCAATTACAGAAAACATTATCTATGCACGTTGCAGAATTACCTTGAACTCTGGTTGGCTCCAAAAATAAATTAATTAAATCAAAAGACTTAAATAAATTTAAAAATCTTACATTTTCAGTAGTAGTTACTAATAAGTCTACATTAAAGTCGCCACAAACTATGACGTTTTTACGACTACAGCATAATTTCCTTAAAACATCTTCAATCACAAGTTCTAATGTATTATAATCTGAATCAGGTGGACTGTATACACATACTATAATAGAGTTCTCTAACTCGATACATGCTAATTCAACTCTACACTCTATAGAAAGACTTACAATATCCTTACGTTCCTTGTATTTCAAGTCATTTTGCGTTAGAATTAAACTGCCTCCTTTCTCTTTTGTCCTTCTGGTATATGAGCTAGCCCTAGAGTAGTTTTCAATATTAAATTGTAGTTGATGTGACTGCATAAAATGTTCGGTTAGACAAACTACATGTAAATCTTTACTATTTATAAATAACTCTAATTCTAATAATTTGCTAGTCAGGCCTTGGATATTCTGGTGAATAATATTTAATTCTTTGGCTTTGACTGTTGTCTTATTTCTTAGTTTAAATTACACTTACTATGATTACTCAGTTACTATGATTATACAGTTGTACTCGTACAATTTGCAACACAATGTTGTATATTATAAGCTACAACTGTAGCAATTTGTCGCCTAAAACTAAATGGAAGATACATAGTATCCTGTTTCAACTTAAATTTATATATAAATTTATTAATGTCTAAATAAAAAATAAAATCGCTATGACGACAAGTCATATTGTACAAATGTACATTCAAGTCATGTATATGTCTATTTTTAAAGTTGTCTAACGATTCCGAATACGGAAAGGTACTTATCATAAATTTACAACGAGTTTTTTAATTTAAACTAATCAATTTGTCAACATTTTGCTTTAAGTTCCTTTTTGTAATAGAGGAACTGTCGCCACATAAAATTAGTATTGTTGTGTCCTCATTTATAGTATCAGTATTGATACTGCTAATTAGGTGTGAAAAGGAGGCACCGGGTGTACAAGAGTTTAAAACCGTACAGTTATTGTTTAAATGATTAGAAATTATGCTACTAAAGCCTTGACCCAGTTCATCAGAATAAACTAACAATTTATTACAAATTACTTTTCTATTTAAATTACTATTAACAGTACTTATTTTTGTGAGCATATTTCTATCACACTCTCTTGTGGGGGCCTGCTGAGAGATTTTACCCATAGGGGTCACACAACCTAACTGATGTTTTTGTGCGAGAGTGTCATGCTGATCATTGTCATGGTGGACTAACTCGGCTACTGTTTTAGCTGACAAAGTATATTCACTAAGTTGTTTCTGAGATGTTTTATAATTTTTAGATAAAGTTTTTAAGGACTGATGTAATTCAGATATTTGTGATTGTAATTCATGTATCTCAGTGTCATAAATGCGGCTAGCCATGTGAAGATCATCTTCACATGATTTAAATTGCTTAAAAAGACATAATTTTTCTTTACGTAACTGAGTCAAGCTTTTAAATTTTTTTTGCTTAGAAATATTTTTTTTTGTACGCTTGATCATTTTGTTAATTTTGACATATTTTTTTATTTTAATATGAGAGTTTAATATAAAATATTGTGACTGTGGAGTAGTCGCAGTTATTTCCACGACCGGACCCGGGCCTCATTCCATGAGTTCATTGTAAAGATGCAGGGTGTTGTTGCATAATTCATCTTCTTTTTGTTTCTGTATTTTTAGAGCAGATTTCTGTGCCTCATACAAGCTATGTTCTAACTCTGAAATGCGACTAAGGGCCCGTTCATGTACCATACTGCACTCCGCAGTTTGTGCTAAACATTCTTTTAATTTATTATTTTCATCTAATAATTCGGTAATTTGTATATGAAGGCTAGTACATTCATTTTTTATTAATGTATTTTTATTCATTATTTTGTTAAATTCTTCTTCAGTTTCCTCCCGTTCACGAAGAAAATTTTTCCTCTCGGCATTCCTTTAGCTCATTTAGTGCCAGCTTCAACTTCATGGTTAGGTCTTTAATTGTGGCCTTCCGAGTCATCATCGTGAATGGGGAGGTGGTTGCAACTGAAAATATTTTCAATATGTTAGTATTGGTACAGATTTTTTTTACTGTGTAGGTTTGTGGGATATTTTTTATTATTACTATTCAAATTATTAGGCAACAAAACAAAAACTTCTAAACATAACAGGTAAATTTTAGTTAAATACTTAAAACAAACTACACAAAACAATGATCCTGCCAGGGACTTTTGTTGTTATAACCATCAACTAAGCTTTTTACAAATTAAGCGAAGTGAGATCACACAACAATGGCAGATAGGGATTCAATACATTAAATCGTAAACTTATATTATAAAAATAGTACCTTATAAATCGTAAACCGATGTTTACCTTTCATTCAATCAACTCAAATATAACAAACACTTTCATATTATGTTACTTGCTGCTACGGAACCCTTTATGGGCGAGTCCGACTCGCACTTGGCCGCTTTTATATGTTTGTTAACTCATAGCTCCGTTATTTTCGAAGAGATTTGAAAAATTCGTCATTATCGTTTCAGTAGTTTGTTTGAAGTCAGTTTTTTTATATGAAGATTATTAGGAAACTACAATATTATTCCGTAGTAAGGGCTTTAGGCTCACCAATCGCAGGAGACTGCCGGGGATTTTATTTCGTCCGCGTTGCCAGAGATTTACTTTGACAGGTGAAATCGTTTGTTGACTCCTCGCCTCTATTTGCGTCTGGTAACTCTGGTATTCGATTTCCACGTTTTTCTTCATCACGACTGGCTTAGTGGCTTACTCCATTGATTGGAATGTGTAGGATCATTTTGATTTACGTTTTAATTTCTTTGGTAATAATTTGGTTTTATTTGCAAATATAGATGTTACTAAGTACTATTTTGCCGTGTGGTTTCTGACAGAGTAGAATAGGACCACTCCTAGTCTTCCTATGGATGTCGTAAGAGGCGACTTCGGAAATACAAGCTAAACAAAGCTCATAAACATCAATGAGACCTCTCCAACCCAGCGAGGAGGCCAGCAAGGAGAGTGTAGGCCAAATCCTCTGTCTGCTCTGGCCAAGAATGGTTCCGGTAGTACAGAGAGGGTCATGCTCCTGCAGTGGAGACTAAAACGACCTGATGATGAAGTACTATTTTATCAAAAATAATTTAAAAAATGTAATAGCACTACTTTTATTTAAAAATAGGCAATGAATAAATGACTGGCACTAATTGCCTATAAGCTTTTGCCTATAAGACCAACTTTTTTAAAAACACAATTTTTATTTATAATTTTTTTATCGGCTCTATCGCAACAACCTCTGAAATTGTTACATATATATTTTTCTATTAATGTAAAATATTTTGAAATTTTACACGACACAGTACCTAATCTTTTTCTCCGTGGTTCCAATTATCAAATATCCCATATGATTTCAAATTTACTTACTTTATCACTAACATAAACAACAGTGAAAGCACTATACTTAGCAATGTTTCACAGTATAAGTACCAAAAGCCACATTATCTACATCAGTTCCTCTATAACTAAAACAAACATGGCTGACTTTAAAAACATTTTAGCGCGATTGAAAAAAAATGAAAATTTTAATCACTGCGCGCAAAACTAAGTGAATTACATGTTTTTAAATTCACAAAGAAATGCGCGCAGCGAAACTACGCGTCATTCATAAAATATAAGTGGCATAATTTTCAATTTCCCATACAAACACAGGTAAGATATGCATGACTTTAACAATGTTTCCTGCGGGCTTTGTGCACTCAGCGAATTACGGAAAAGCGAAAATTTAAATACCGCCGACACTGTTTTACATGTAAGAGATGCATTTTGCATGTAACGTGGCGATTAAATGAGGCGACGTGTTTCAAGCGCCCCTGCCTAAAGAATTTCACTGAATTTCGTTCTCTGTAATTTTGTGTTAATGTTATGGTTGATCATTCCTTTTTAAAAGAAGTTTTTAAAGTAATATAATAATATTTTTGTATGATGGAAATTTTTTGTTTTGGAAAAAGTCTTTTTTAGGAAACATGCCCATTACATGTTTTCAAAAAATACTTTTTAAAATAAATAGTCCGTCTGGTAGAATATTGAAAAATATTGGACATGTATTTCTTCCTTTGTCAATCAAACAAAAATTGATAAAGATATAGCCCGTTAAAGTTCCGCGTGTCATCACTGTCCGGTAAATATTTTATCGACCTGTTGTGTCATGAGCTGAAGTTTGATTTATCTTTATCATCTTTTGTTACTACGTATCGTATTATTTTCTTTTAATCTATAAGACTGACTAATTATTTTTTAATGAGATTTAATTTCATCTTCATTAATTACTTTGAACATTCACTATAGCACTATAGCGGAATTGGACCTATGTATAAACACGAGTATATATATATATATGTATGTACAACTGTATTCTATTTTAAACCTTATCACATTGACTTAAGAACCGTTGTGTATTCATATGTATGCTCGTGACTGTACAATCACACATAACTTATTTTAAATAGTAAGCAAAAGACGAAATTTTTCTGCTCATTTTTGATGAGTTTTGCTAAATAATTATTGACTTAGTAATAATAGCTAATTAATATAGAAATAACTAACACTAACTTCCCAAAAAAGAACATATCCTAATTAGTTGAGAAAATACAAAAAAAAACATATAGGTATAGTTTGCCAAAGTACCTAATTAAAAATAGATTTTCGATCAAGTAATGACACTTCTAACTAGGTACCTAAGTGCAAATTCAAGTCCACGTAACGTTACGTTGAAAAATAAATTTCGTAAAGTACTTCAGTTCCCCAACCTTATCTCTTATAGCTGCAGGCACTCGCCACAAAGGCAAGGTGATAAGTGCAAACTCAATTAAAACAGCGCGACACTAGACCGACACATTACAGGCGATTAAGCTGCGAGAACGGGGGAGGAATAAAACGAAGCATGCCTTTCAAAGGCAAAGGACCGAGCTAGGTTCGAGTTTCTGTGAGTTAAGTGGGTATTTGGCACTTGTGTTGATAAATACAACAGAACATTGTAGTAGGACAGGGATGTACCTACGTGAGATGTTCAAAAATTAAATTATACTTGTCTTTCATGCCGTCAATTTTCACTTATTTAATGTGAGCATTGGCACTTTTGTGACGAAATGTTAGTGAGTAAGCACGTTAATTGGAACTTACCTGCATAGAAGACAGTAAATGGAAAACATTCATACATACGTCTTTATCCCTTACGGGGTAGACAGAGGCCACGTTTAGTGTGTTGGCAGGCGTAAAGGTGGGAAACGGAATCAAAATACTTAGTGATGCATTCCCTTGACCAGCTTCTACGTTCTGCGCGGGAAGAGAAGCATAGCTGGCACATTCTACGTTTTTTTCTTTTCTCCCAGGTCAGCATGAAAGAAAATTAACAAAGAAAAAAGATGAACAGCAAATGAAAAACGCCGTAACTTAACACTTTCGCTGACACTGCCCGCCTGTAGACGTAATTCTATTGTTATTTCTTTTGTGTCTGGTTCAGTGTCAGTGAACGAGTTAAGTACCAAGTGCCAGGTGATGCAATAGCTGAGAAGTGGTTTTTTGGTGCTTTTTAGGCCTCTGTGTGTACGAGATACAAAAGTAACTGGTCAAAGTACGGTGATATATTGCTCACTTAATTTAAAGTACTTGAGTAATCGAACTCCACTCGGAGAAGTTCCTCAGGAATGAGACCTAGCTTCTCACAAGTTTTATCGAAATCGTTGGAACAATTTCCGAGATGCTTTGCGTCAACAATCCCGACAAAATGATATGTGAGTGAAAAATCACACCATTTACATGTCACAATGAGTCTAGACACAAAATAATAAACATACATACATAGTATCACGTCTATTCCCTTGCGGGGTAGACAGAGCCTGGTCTATAAACCTTATGGTCTCATTTAGCATGTTGGAGGGCGTGTAGTTATGGGTTGCCTGCCGCATCGCCTATTGACACGATTCCGCAGATTTTAGCTCAATCCCTCGATCAGCTTTTACGATCTGCGTGGGAAGAGAAACATCTGGCACATTCTATATTCGCTTTTTCTTTATTCCCAGACCAGTATGGTAGAGTATATAGCATAGTTAAAAAAACTAAAGACACGCTTTTATCCAATTATTGCAATGTCATTGGTCCTTGATAAGTTTACAAATTTAATTTATTTCGAGCCATCATATGTCCCACTGCTGGGAAAAGGTCGTCCGGTCCTGCGTTATTTCCTTTCAATCATTCTTAAATGTATCCAGAGCATCGCGCCATCGCGTTCTTGGTCTACCGAGTCTTCTAGTATTTATAGGGATCCAGCCGGAAGTGACCTTCCAAATTTTTAAATAAATCTGCGACCGTTTTAAGTGGGTCGAAAATCGAGTTCAAAGAAGTCGGTTACTAACAAACAAGCAAACATACACGTGAAGCTAACAAAAAGCGTGAAGAAACATAGTGTCTGGACTGAGGGCGAATCCCCTATTATCTTAAAAAGCTCTTACAGGACAAATCCTCACATTCTTAAGCGTGTCACCACGTCGTGATCGGGGGCGTAAATGCGCGGCCGGCCAATGGCCGCCGAGGTAGGGCGGGCCCTGCTGATAAATTAGCTCCGATAAGGTAAGACGCTTTTGGATCAATCTTTGCCAACATTGTAAGCCCATTGTAAAGATATCTTACTTTATTAGGTGTCTATAAATGTGCTGAAGATAAGGCCAATTTGTTGCTATTTCTTCTAAATCTCTGCGATTGTGGTACTTCACAAACTGTATTTTTAATGTCATGGAAATATATATTTTATTTATTTTGTAAATCTGGTCGTCAGTCAGTTTTTTTTTTATTAATGCAGTTTGTGGTTCAGACCACGAATAAATATGAAATTCCTTAACATTCTTTACATCCAATTTGAAGTTTTTTTCTTTTGGTCCACGTTGGATGGACTAAATAAACGGACAAAAGAAAAGACTTTGCTCGTGCATAGAAAAATGTTCCTATTACATCATATATATTTATATAGGATAGCCTAGATAAAGCGGAAGGAATAACAACACTTTTCTTCTTGGGCTCACTTGGACAACACTCCTCTTCTGTCTCCACATTTTTAAACATTTTTTATGTCCGTCCGTATTTTGTAACTCCGTCATGTATGAACCCATTTATTTTTACACTTCGTAAGTGATCACATAAAATTTTATAAAAATCCGTTCGGTAGATTTTCAGTAAAAGATCATCATCATTTCGAGTAGGTGTCACGGTCAATCGACCATGCACACCCTGGTGTCAGAGTTCTTCGGAACCGCCTCTCGGCCTCTGACGACAGATGGCAGCCGGGACCACCAGTAAAAGATACTTAAGTCAATTCGACAATGCAGTAAGAATGTATTTGTTATTTTTGCAATATATTTAAGCTTTCTATACGTTGTAAAAATATAGTATTTGCAGCGGCACTCGACATTCGGCATCAGAAAACGCGCCCAGCCTATTCCTTACAAACTTTTAAAATTAAAACAGAGCACGGGAACAGTAAAATTTTACGCGAAGACCCGAGAAGGATCGTTATTCGAACCACCTCCTGTCCCAATGGAGTAATTTATTTTCAAGTTGGCTCATTAATTAATTGGGCGACTAGTAGGACTGCCGCGTGCTTTTTACGACACAATAAACTTATCTTGCGCACTCGCGGTGGGTGGCATCATTATCTGAATAGGAACAGCCCAATGAAGGGTACTGATGGAAAGCATGACTGAAACATTTTAGTTCTTCTTGGTGACTTTGAGACTACATGTTTTACATTGCATATTACTCGATTCCCAGCATCCTTACTTCCTTACTAATATTATACATGCGAAAGTGAGTTTGTTTGTTACGCTTTCACGCCGTAACTACTGAACCGATCATCATGAAATTTTGCATACAAGTTCTCTGGAGTACGGAGAAGGACATAGCTACCCTTTATCCCGGGAAAAAGTACTACTCCCGAGGGATCGACATTGAAGCGGGCGGAACCGCGGGCGAAAGCTAGTATTACATATATATTTTACTTACATAAATACAGAAAAAAAAGAAGGAAAAATATAAAATACTAGCGGCTCGCCCCGGCTTTAAACGGGTAGATACGGGTATTTATTCTATAGCCTATGTTCATTAGGCATAATGGATCCTCAATTATTCCCTAGTTTTATGGACTTCATGTCTTCCGAATCACGGAATCATCTTTATTTTTAGACAATCAGGTGATTCAAGCCTGCAATGTCCTAATTACACTGGAAGCAACTAAACAAAGTATGTTTCCGTGGAATTCGAACCCACGGCCCCCGGCACACGCCTTCGCCACTGGACCACGGAGGCCACGGAGAAAAAACTATGACAGACTCAGATACTAATTTCATTGCATAAGTACTTGGTAGGTGGTAGTAGTTGGTGGTTGTTTCCAGTCGGTGAGACAAGACGAATGTTCTCTGTATGAGCCCACCCTTAGCACCACGAATAGGTAGCAGTTAATTTAGTGGAACACGGTTATTAAAACCATAATGAGTGTTATTGTAATGCGCTAATAAGCGCCATGCTGCGACGGATGACTTCAAACCAACGCAAACTAATTGACGAAAACAATTAACGCATTTTTGTTTTAGTCTAATTTGGAGTCGGAACACTTTTTTTCATATTTACTGACTTTACTCACCGTGTACATTTTATTATTTCATAGACCTATGAGACACAAAAATATTCGTAGCATTCGATTTTACAGCGTTGTACAACAGCATCGTGTGCGTTACTCCAGCAAGAAAGTAGGTCCTAAAAAGACGTGAGTAGAACGAATAATTGGTACCATAATTGCTGTGGATGTGCCCGGAATAAAAATTAGTGAGTGTAGTAGTTCTGAAAAAGAACGGAAAAAAACGATTCCTGCTGGAGTAACGTTGTTCCACCAGGAAAATTTTAATCTAATGATATATATTGTACATGGACAGATAGCTCTGTTCAGGTTTTCGAGATATTGAGATTCCTGCTGGAGTAACGTTTACTAAAATAAATATACACGAGTAGCTCTTAATTTGTGCGCATAGCACATAGAATTCGATTTAAGAAAAAACGTTTAATTTTTGAGTATCTGAAAATAGATAACTCACTGAAAACTGTATTCGGTCCTTCTTCATGCCTTAATAAAATAATAATCCATAAAAAGTTTACTACTCATGTCTCTCTAGGTTTCTTGCTGGGGAAAAGGGGGAGAAGATTTTTTATGCTCTGTGATTATCAAGTGGTACACGTAGGTATGTGTCTATCACTTAGCGGGAACACCTGTTCTTTTGTGATAGATCTTTACATATAATGAATCGGAATAGATTTAAAAATGCGTCCCTCATAATACTTATTAAAATATTCTGTCGTAATATAAAACGAGGACTTACCTAAGGATATACCTGGTTTTAGCCAAAATTTAAATAAGTCGACAATATATTTTTTTCTCAGCATAAATAGTTCACAAATAGGAGTGGTAAGTACTTATTTGTTATTTATCGAAACGGTTAAACTTAAATTACCGCTCTAACGCCACATTATGGATTTCTATGATTTGACTTTATTGATAGGAAACAAAGTTAACAAAAAGTAAATCAAAAACATATACAAGAGACCTAACAGAAAACAAGCAAGCTGAAGAAATGTATTGAAAGTAAATTTTATTACCGCCCGTGAACCATATAAAATTAAGCTCCGTAGGCCTCGGTTGTAACTCAAAAACGCCCGTTTTACGTCTATTTAATATCCAGTAATTTGACACAATTAAACAGTTCCTATGCCACTTGAGTTTACGACCGAGCCACCATTTTAAGGGCGTATCGACGCCGCAGCCAAGTTTATAGTACACTAGCTTTCGTCTGCAGCTCCTCTCGCGTCAACGTCGTTCCCTCGGGAACAGTACTTTTTTCCGGGATCAAAGGTAGCCTATGTCCTTCTCTACTCTTCTACTCCAAAGAGCCTAGTTTTTAGCAAAATTTAGGTTTCTGGGGTAGAAAATTTTTTATAATGGTCAGTTCAGTAATAGTTATGGCATGAAACCACGCTGTAACTTCTGAACCAACAACAAACAAACAAATACTTTTAAACTTTCGCGCTGCATTTTTACTTAATGCAATAACGTCTAGAGAAAAACGGTATGTTCGCGTAACGAAACAAACTCACTTTCGTATTTATTATTTTTTAGTAAGGATAAAGATATGGATTTCGCGAATCATAAGGCTCGCACCTTAAAATGTAAGAAAGAAGAATATCAGAATTATTTATTTTTTAAGGAAAAGCTTTATTTTTTATATTAGTCATTTATGAGTATCACAGAGAACTATCATATTTAGTAATTAAATAACTTCTGCGTTACTGACATGACAATACACTTTTTTTCCTATAACATTTCTAAAATCCCGAAAAATCTAGTACCTGTAGTAGATACCTATGTGACATTATACACACTTTACTCAATAGACATAAATCCAAAGCAAAAAGTTACTAGGATAAAAACAAGTGGTTTTAAAACAGATATTTATACTTAACAGTGTTTAAAACAGTTTTAAACAATGTATAAAATATTAAAAAAGAAACAAATTTAAAACTACTTTTCATTGCGACTGAATAGAAATAAATTAACATTTATTCTAAATAGCTTATATAAAACTAGTTGAGTCTATGCTATTTATCTTATATAATATGTAAAGAAAACCCTATCCGACCCTTGAAGGTTTGATTCAGCCCAGATATGAACAACTTTCCCTATGGGATCATAGCAGAGAACTAAAAAAACTGGACATTTCAATACAAAAATGTGTGGCCTTCTGGACAATTTGTATGGGTACGTCAAAAAATAATTTGAGTTATCCGTATTGGTCGAACCCTTCAAGGGTCGGACAGGATTTTCTTTACATTTTGTATATTTAAAGGTACCTACACATAAGACATGGTAATTTATAAGTATGACAAGTAATTTATTCAATCAAAACAAAGATCACAGTAGCACTAATTAACAAGTAAAATTGGGTGCATTTATAATAGACAAGCTGCCATGTATTTTTAAAAATGTATTGAAATTTTTATAATTCAAATCAAAGTAAAAAATTCAATTAATAATTACTTATGTTCTTATTAAACTATTATAAAATCAATTTGTGTGACACATCAAATACAGACTTTTTTTTCTAAGATATTTATACACTTTGACATGTTTTGCAGCTTTCACCTGATGTTTTCACGGTTCCCTTTACGCATTTGAAAGTACTTAGTCTAGAAATGAATTAATATAAGTCAGAAGTAGAAATTTATGGGCTAAACTTATAAGAAAAACATAAAATAGAAAAAAAAAACACTTGTTAAAAAAACTGTTCTTTTTCCAACACTGGAGACTTAGGGTAACGTTTGTCGTGATGGTGGAAGAAAGGTGTAATATAGAATTAAAATAGAGACGAGTTGCTAGCCGCATCGCCTATTCGGTGTTTCCTGAGATTCGCTCATTCCGTTAAGCAGTTTTCACGATCTGCGTGAGAAGAGAATTTTATTTAATAGATTAGTCCTACTTACATTTTGATATCTATGGTCCCACTATAATATTCCTATCATAGCTCTGTTTGTTGTCTATGCTCACAGAAATATATCAAGATATATTTCAATTATTGACTTGATATATATCTGTGGCTATGCACATCTCCCTTTGTATTGTTGTTCATAATTTTAAATAAGTTGGTCTATTTGCTGAAAAAATAATATACGTAGACAATAGAAAATCAGATGACTATCATCATCATCACGGTCTTTCTATGACACACTGCTGGGTATAAGCCTCCTTTTGTCTGCACCATTTCTCTCCAGCCATCGCAATCCAGTTCTTTCCAGCTATTTGCCTTATGTCGTCAACCCACCTAGCTACTGAACATCCAACACTACGTTTCCTAATTCTGGGTTACCAATCGGTGACAGCCTTACTCCGGCTACCATCGTTCCTTCTAGCCCGATGACTATAACCAGACACATATTATACGTTCCATGAATTATGCAAATGAACCTTCGCAGTATTTCTCGCGTTCCCGAGCATCCCTCAAGACAACTTGCCGCTTGCTTGCGTTTCGCGGTACTTTTAATGGCGGTTAGCGGCATTGCGCACGGAATGTAAATCACGACCGCCAACTGTTGGCAGCACCGATTTGCGTTATTTCAGACGCGTGCTGCAATTTTATACACCCCTTATAATTCACGAGAGTTGGAGGAGACAAGTTTTTAGTACTTACCTACGTTTATTTCTTTTAATGTTGGCAACGTTCAAAGCAACGTTCAACAAACTTACTTTCGCATTTATAATGCTATTATAAGGTAAAGGATTTTTAAAAGCGGCATTAAACTATTGACATCAGCAGTTGTTTTGAACACAATTATGACAGTGAATATTTAAGTGTTCAAATAAACATATTATATTTGACGGCGCGTTATTAGCGCCATCTATTGAATTGCGTTGGGACAAGATTGACAGCTGTCAGCCAGGGCCTGTCAGTCTAGCGGAGCGTCGTGTCGATGGGCTGCGCCGCTATATCGTATGTCACTTGACGTGCGAGCAACGGCGGCAGTAAGACCATTTTCCGACGAATCGCTATTGTTCCGCGTAATCTTGTGATCTTTTACTGTAATTAGAGTGATTTTGGTGTAATTAGATTATTTCCTACGCGAAAGTGTGCTGATTTGTTGAATTTGTGCGGTAAAGATACTTTGTACAATTAAATAACTTTGATTGAGATTCAACCTTTATTCCCTATTGTTGTTCGCTCAAATACCCAAATTAGACGCCATGGCCGATCCTGATATAAATGGGCACTCGCCTATATATTAAATTTATAATACTTTGAATCATTTCATTACATATAGGTACTCTTCTTTCTGTTTATCCGCCCTGTCCTTACCCTACGCTGTCGTTATTTTCTATACAAAATAGCAATCCAAGCTTTACACATTCTATCAAATAGATAAGTTACGGTAAAAAAATAAAGGATCCATAGAATGCGGATAGTGATTTGTACTCAAAGTGTCGTCCTTACGGCGATAGGGGTGTCGTTCCCCCCGTCATGAAGTCGCGTGTTGGTAGATAAGGGACTCCAGCAAATTTTAGCACACGGGCACCCAATGTGTACTCCTACATAAAAACTAACATATTGACTTACGATTTTGGAAGATATTAATAATGAAATTGAATA
This sequence comes from Elegia similella, assembly GCA_947532085.1. Classification (NCBI taxonomy): domain Eukaryota; kingdom Metazoa; phylum Arthropoda; class Insecta; order Lepidoptera; family Pyralidae; genus Elegia; species Elegia similella. The sequence continues at coordinate 10,188,921 of OX383928.1, forward strand.
CATGCATATTATATTACAGCGGTAAAATCTCCACTACTGAATAATGGCCTCTGTCAAAGATACTATGTTCCATGGGAGGATATTGCCATACTCACCACGCTTGGCAGGGAGGTTGGCGACCGCATTTTCTTTGCCTTCTTGTGCTTACGACGCTTCTGCCCATTAGAAGCATTTCAAAGCTAGGGAAGGATAGGATTTGGAAAGGGAATTAAAGTATCGGGATTCTACTAACTCGAATGAATATAATAAAGCAAGTAGCAGATCGGAATAAGTTCGTAGCATCTTTGTAGACTTATGACTTATCTTAAACTAGCTTTTACCAGCGGCTCCATCCGCATCCATATATCCCGTCTGGGATAAAATCTACACTATATCCTTATCCGTACCCCAGAAAACGCGTAAGCAAAATTTTATGACAATCGGTTCAGTAGATAGGGCATGAAGGCGTAACACTCACTATCGCATTTATACAAGTAATATTAGTTAGGATAAAACCTTTTGCTAGCTGAGATTGAGTTATCAAATCTTGGGGCAGCATTTCCATTTTTAACCTCATTTTAAGGTTCCGTACCATATAGAACCCTTTGTGTGACTCTAACTTTGCTGGTTTTATATATATCTAAAAATAACAAAAATAACGGTTGTTATCTGTCTTAATTTTTTTTAGTATAACATTTAGCGTAATGACGCAGACTTTCGGTAAAAAAGAAGTGTTGCCAATAATCACTTTCTTAATTTTTTTAAATGAACCTATATCGTCCTATGACTAGGCAAAGGTCTCTCCCATCTTTTTCCACTCGTCTCTATCAGATGTTACTCCCGACCATTTTCTTAGAAAAGCTTTCTAACGCTTTCTCGGCCTTCACATCTACAGGTGACTACTCTATTGCCGTCCTCGCCCACCTCTTGTGATGTATTCTGCTAACATGCCCCGCCATGGCCCCACCCAATCCCATTTTTGTACTGCGGCTTTGGTGCCCACATCAGTGATTTTCGTTTTTGAGCGGAGTGCAGCATTTAGGATTCTATATATCCTTTTTACTTCTAGCCCAATTCGCTCCATTGCTCTCTGGCAAATCTTGAGCTTGGACTTCAACTCTTCGGTTAGCGACCATGTCTGAGTACCATAAGTTAGGACGGATGAAATACACATGTCTATAAGACGGCGCTTCAGTGACAAGGGATGGTCACCTTTCATATAATCTTTCAAGGCCCAGTAGCTCCTGCTCGGAGTTTCCGCTTCTGGCCTGTTACTGAAGGAAAATAACTGTAGTATATACTCATCGACATGGGGGAGAGCGGAGACAAAAGTCACACTTTCTACTTACCCTCCCATTTCTGGTGAGCTATCGTATATATATCACGAAGTAAGTGTATCCATATATCAATTTCGTCCTCTACAAATTTGTATCTGACGTTATCTAATTTTTAACTAATTAATTAATTAAATCAAAAACTTTACAGATATAAAATCGAAAACTTTACAATTTTTATGGTTGCAGGTAGATTTACCTGCGACCATGAAAACTGTAAAGTTTTCGATTAACGTTAAACGCCAGGTGTAAAAATAATGTAATATACGCGATAATACCGTATTAAAGTGATTTTATTTAAATATGTAACAATCGCGAAAACATCAGAAACCATTATTTAACTAATTAGTATTTAATATATAATATAATATAAACAATTGACAATTCACAACCTTTCATTTTTACAAAGGTGCCTTAAACTAAAAACCATTTTGAGATACTCCTATAATTTACAACACATTTTTTTAGATATTTTTTTTTAGGTTGAAATATATTTAAAAACTCTGAGACTTACTAGAAGAACTAAGAGAACTATTAAAAATAAATATATGATAGAGTAAGCTTGAAGTAGCCACATAGATAGAGTGAATGCTGAAAATTTCGATGCTAACGCGCAATATAGCGTAGTTTGCAACAGCGCAGCGGTCATTGACCCGAATCAAAGAGTAGATTTCGGGCCTTTTTGATTTTATTATTAAGGTTTTCTCTATGTAATATCCAAAAACCAAATCAATAAGAACCTATTTCAGGTACATTTGGGTTCTTGAATATTACTGATGTAGGAGAACTGATGATGTTCCGAATCTTATAGAGATTGGCACCCGCTAGAAAATAACCATAACTTTACATGTGTTAAATACTAGATTTATGAAGTCGTTACCTACTTTATCTTGTAAATTCTTACAACTTATTCAATTAGCATAAACAAATTCTGCAGTAGAAGCTGTACGAGGTAATTAGTACGTGGATTGAGACAAACTTATAATTTCACATAACTTATTATTGAAGTGACCAAGTGATACAACAATTCATTTTTTCCAATAGCTTAACTAATCTAATATTTAAAGGCGTCAGAGGCCGAGAGGCGGTTCCGAAGAACTCTGACACCAATGTGTGCATGGTCGAATGACCGTGGCACCTACACGAAATGATGATGAATATTTTTTTTAAAAACAATTTAATATGTCATAATTTATTAGATTATATATGGTGGTACGGGAAATAATTTGTCTGGTTGTTTTGGAAGTGGGACGCGTCGTGGTATTTAGGACAATGGGATTTGTATATTTTTTATACAAAAGCAGTAAAGCCTATTTACTTCTAATTTCAGGTACACCTCTTCCATTAGGTATTTTTTACTAATAAAAAATTATACTCGGGTAAAAAGTACAATTATTATTAGACGGGTTGGTGAGAGCAGTTTATTTGGTTTATATCGCTTTCGACGCTGCTAGCGAGGGACCCGTAGGAATTTTGTTGGATTGGGGAAAACGGGATAAAGGTATTTGGAATACTACTCACTCGGATGAATCAGGAATGATTAAGCAGCAGCTCAGAGAGCCGGGCGCGCGTACCAATAGCCATTATCTGCAACCACCGGAGGCAGTTGCGAACGCAGCCCCTGGCCCAATTATTTTTATCAGTGTAAAATAAAAATTATAAGTGTTCATATATGTGTATTTATAATAAATATAGTATCGTTGAGTTAGTTAGCTTCCTATGTCATTCATGACACAAGTTAGTAAGGGGCTAGTTCAATCTGTGTAATTTGTCCCAACACGTTTATTCATGTAGGTATTAAAATAAAATTTAATATGTTTAAATTATTACGTTTATTTTAACGAAACCAACAGTGTATAATTTAAGTAAATATTATAATAAATTTTTTATGCAACGACATATTACAATGATCACAATGTTAGTGGACACTTATGAAATCAGGTACAATGATTTCTCCGTAGTAAACTATATGGTACTTTTTACAAAAATACATTAAGTACAATATTATAAGCAAGACGGGTATAAATACTACCTGTAATTTGTTATATACCTACGTATATAACAAATTACAACCAACCATATATAAATATACTAAGTAAAATGAAAAATGTATGCTTACTATACAATAAATTTAACTTTCTACGATGATGTATACAGCGTGTCTATAGGTATACATACCACCAACATTCCCCTCGTCAAAATAAACAACTATTCCTATACGAAAAACACTATTCCTATAAAATCCTATAAAAAAACGACTGTGTAAGAAACACATGGCTTGGAAATGGCACTTTTTTAAGCTTCCATAGGTCCCAAAGGAAAAGTTGTTCATAAGACGGGCTGAATCACCACCACCTTTGAGAAAACATCGTCGGTATTAATTTTAGGGTAGTATTTAAACGAGTGACAGTAAATTCAAATTTTAAATGACAGAAAGATACTAACTTGGTTTACAAAAATAATGAGTAAGCGACTAGCTGCGAGCGACGAAAAATCCACAAAACAGAAACTTACAAAGACTATTTGAGTTGCTTAAAATACAAAACTAGCCGCACTATAATATTTCAGCGACCGAATAATTGTTTGAGTGACAACCTTAAGTCCTGCATTTTGTTAAATATTTGGAAAATCGTTTATTTATAGTGAGCTGCACTTTATATAAAATTAAATATTTCAAATAGGAAAACCACATGGGAAAATACTATCTTGAGCAGAGTACCTGGGCTCTAACTTTGAAAATTTGGTTATAAAATAACTATTACAGGCAAGTAGTAACTGAGCATCATCACCATCACCCGAGCGTATTTCCGGTTGCATTCTCAGCGGTAACGCTTCAGACCCCGGGGTCCGCTTAACTATCCTAAGTGATTTGACGAGGTTATTGGTCTTTACACAGAGTAAACGACTGCCGTCTGACCTCCGCAACCCAAAGGGTAGAACAGAACTAATCCTAGGATAGGTTTAAACAAACGCTGGATGGCGTTTGGAGTCCACAGCTAACGTGCCTTCCGAAGCACGGAATCATCTATTTTTTCTCAGTTTTCATTAAAACATCACATCATAATAGAAAACAAAAGACCCCAAAAACAATTTCAACAACCAGTAATCATTAATAAAGCAGCTTACAAAACGGTGCTAAAAGTCTACTTTTAGTAGTTCGTTGTGTTAAACCTCAGATAAAAAAATCATCTCTAATTTAATATTAAAGTCGCCCAGTATGAATTTCTAGTCGCTCACTCAGTAATTCTTTCGCACGCCTAATATTTTAATATTCGATTTGAATTATTCGCAGCTCACTTTTAGAAGCTCCTTTGATTTTTTTGTTGATCAACGTTCGTCACCAGTTTAGTTAATTTTTCGCCAATCCAAATTCGTTTCACTCAAATTATTAATAGAGTATATCATCATCAGTCGCTAAGTATTTTTTTATTCGCCCGGTTAAATATTCCCCTTAATTTTACACGCTGTAAACACATATGTTATGTAGGTTATAGTCTGTTATTAAAATGGACTAATACATATAACGTTTTTAATTTTGTACAAATAAAAAACGGTTCCTTTTACTACAATAATTAAAATTTTAGACTGTTCAGTTACACTTATTTCTTAAGCGGCTAGAATGCTACTATTTCATCTTTGAGTTTCGAAGGTAGTTTATGCTATTGAAAATCTTACTCGTATGTCAGCACAACCTATCCAGGCCCTTGTATATAGGTTGATTTCAAACCTTCTATAGGAATATTTAAATCTTGCAATGACAATTACTAATAAAACACAAAATTGTTAGAACAAGGAAAACATTTTTTTAAACCCTCAGATCCTTTATTTTATTTATTTAAACCCTCCATACAGATTCACTGATTACCTCATCAAATATCTATGGGTCATCTATTTCTTTTTGTACTCATGACCTATTCAGTAAAAGACAACCAATATATACCTATAAGGTTTCATATGTTTTCACTTAGTTCTTTTTGTGGGAAAACATCTTAACGTAAGTTAATAAAGAAATAACAATAACTATTATTTCCTGATGTGGAATTTATTTTTTCTTTTATTACATTCGCAAACCAGCCTACATTTTTTAAGTACCATACAATACTGATTATAAAACAAATGTCAGAAAGGCTTAAAGTGCAAGCCTTATACAAATTAAATACATAGTAGATACAAAACGAAGTTATTTTACTGATCATACATTTTTACATAAAAATGGCAAAAATATATAATAGTTAGAATATTTTTCAGCGAATCAATGACATTTCCAACATTTTAGTAAGTATTAAATTAAATATTTTGACAAATAAATATAGCGCAAACATATTTTATGAGGCGAAGAATGTTTCTAAAATGCTAGTTATTTATTATATACATATTTTCAAATGCCTAAATTTAAACCTACAGCTAAAATTAAAAAAAAACTGCAGCTAGATATGTACATACTCTATTCTCCTAGGCAATAATTAATAAACTGAGATATACCAAGTAGGTAGGTCATAAACCAAAATTACTTCTTCTCCTTCTTTTACCTTATTCCACTTTGCATGTGGGGTCGGCACAGTTGTCAGTTCTCTCTATTTTGGTCTGTCGACTTCGCCTACCATAGCCTTTGTCAATTATTTCTTGAAGAACAAAACAAAATTAATACTTTCAAAAATACGGCTTGTTGGAAATGTACTAGGTGTTTCTCCAAAACGTGTAGTCACATTCAATTAATACTTTATACAATAGTTGCAAAAATAAATATTTTCTACATGCTAGTTTTACTTTCATAGGTATTTTATAGATTCCCGAAACCTTCAGAAGAATAACGTTAGATATAACAAAAAATTTAAATCATGTTTTTGGTCCATTTTGTTTATCAATTATATAATACTGTGGGGCTAGCTCAATCTTGGTATTTCTTCCTCGCATGTTGCCTATTTGGGGCGGGATGGGTATGTTAGTTCTCTCAAAAAAATTCTATTCCATATAGGTACTTAACTATATTTCCTCCTTCCTTACACATATCCTCTGCGACTTTCTCAGCCTTCCATCTATATCCTGTCAAATTTAAGAGGAATATCATTTTAGCCAGGTGATCGGCCAGATCAAAGAATGGCTGCTTATTTTGTCCACTAGATATTGGAGCGACTTTCAGGCTCCGTCTTATAAAGTTATTTCGGATCTTGTCCATCTTTGTAACTCCACACATCCGCCTCAACAGTCTCATTTCAGTCGCAGATGTATGTTCCTTCTTTTGGGTTGCCCAACACTCCGCTCAATAAAATAAAGCTGGTCTAACAGTCTTGTATTACTTGCCATTTAGTTTACACGGAATCCATCGAGTTTGGTTTGTCCCTATATTATATTTATTTATATTTATTTTATATGAAAGTACCTAGTAGTCTTGCTTAAATATAATATTTGTTCCAAACTAATAATTTAACAGATTTTATGGCCGATTGTATACATATTATCATAATTATACCATTATTTATATAGTACCATTATTCAATTAGGTATTGTATTGTCCTACTTTATATATAGGTACCTACATTCTCGTTCTACAGCACACATAAGCACATATTCTAACCACGCCGTACAATATTTATTAAGGCAATTATACTTCCATTTAAATATGTATTAGTTGGTCCCATTTCTTGTTTATTTTCATTTCAACATCAGCAGCAAAAAGTTTTATTATATCTAACCAACAATTGAGACACGTCTCATTACCATACAGCAGCTTGTGACATTGGTCCTTTCTAGTTTAATTTGTATGCTAACATTACAGATTATGTATATTTCTATAAAACAGATTCTTCCCTCTCACCTACTACATTGACCATTCAATTCAATCTGTAACAAAAATAAATAACATAAATACAATATCAAGAGCAAAATATCAATGCGTCGTTATTGCTATAAAATTTTGTAAGGCGAGGCCGTTCACAAGCTAACTAAAAGGAGTCAATCTTGGATTATTTCAATTTCATATAACAATAATAGCAAAAAAAAACCTTTTTTAGGTTTATGCATTTTATAACATTAATGTGTTCTAAAAGCTTTATAAACTCTCGCGTAAGTAAGTAGTTATCTCTCACTGAAAAACTGAATGAGATCACAATACGACTGAATGGGGTTTTAGCTAAGTTGCAATGACAAAGAGTAGAATAAATTTCTGCAAGCTATAAAATTACCTTATCTAATCTCGCTATAAGCAGCGGAGACGAAGGCGCCCTATGCCTTGACAACTCGGCCACCGCTCGCCTCACCTCCCCTGCGTTCTCGTGTGCCTTCTCCGGCAGCCACTTCCATATCACAGGCGTGAAAAGCTCAGCATCAAGCTTCGTTGGGTCCCTCTCATCCAGGAAGTATCCGACTATAGCACCGACAATCAACGTCGACGCTAAGCCGAGTGGCGCAATCCAATGGTACGACACTCGGAATAGTGGGAATACCGTCGAAGGGTCCTGAAAGAATACGTGAAAATTATGAGTAATGATAAAAACGCGAACTCACAGGCAAATCCCTTGATATGGTCCAAAATATAAGCCGTTATGATGACTCCAAACCTATCAGCTGGCTATGACCTAACATTAGTAAGATTAGACTTAGAGTATAAAGTTTCCACCGCACGAGTTGTGGTGGGTGCGACAAGTTTCCAGCAGTCGCAGCTTAAGGGAGGTGGTGATAGCACTAACGCACGAACTATGCTTCTTGCTATTGCCCCACCAGTCCACCGTGTGTAATGTGGTAAACTCGTACAAATTAATAATGAAAAAAAATACGGTTAGGTACTTACGATTGTACTGGTATAAGCCGAAAGTGTGACGTTCCCATGACACGAGACAACAGGCATCGGTGGGTGCGCCAGGCCTGCAGCAGCCGCAGCCTGGGAACCCAGGGACGTGGTTCCGGCAACCAATGCTCCAGCTATTCCTCCTGCGATTGCCCCGCGCGGCCCTACCCACCAGCACACCATGCCGAGGGTAAAAATTCCGCAGGTGGCGCTGGCTGCAATGGCTGATAACGCTGTAGCTACACCTGGTTATAGAAATTAAAAAGTTACTTACTAGATAAGATATATTTCAAGAATTTGGATAAGTATACTAAGTAAACCAACTGCTTGGCTTGTGCTAGGTGGTAGATCTACATGTCTTACTTTATTTGCTCAGAGGCTGCAGTGGATATATAAATATACGAAAGGAAATGGGACTATAACTTGGTAGTCAAATAGTACGGTTTAAAAAAAATACTTATTTAAATGTTCAATGCACGCGTAGCTCCAATTATCAGTTTCCGAGAAATGCTAGAAATAACATACAATTGTATCGCATAACGTATACAATCACGAGACAACGAAAGCTGTCCTTGTAGATTATCATTAACAAACAACGCCAAAACAGAAGGTCAGTAGAAAACAGGAAGCCATTGAAAACTAGCAAGCTGCTGGCAAAATTCCGTAATCCTATTACTCAATCTGAGTCGACGGCTTGATGGATCGATTACCAAATATTTTGGAATCCATGACGCTAATCAGTGCTGTTTATAACTAAGCGAAATTACGACTCCATAAAACGTGATGATATAACTGATTGTGATTGATAATGTACACACATTTTTGTGACAATCTGTCTTCTCCCAAAATAGATGGAGGTGTAAAAGTCATGTGAATTTTAATGAACATAATGACTGTTTGCAATGTTATACGAACTGTTAGATAGCTTATCCAAAACAATACATGTGCACGTAAGTATATTTATGTACCTTCAAATCCCCATCAAAATATCTTTCACTTAACGAGTATATTTCCTATGAGCGCAAGGATAGTGCCAAATAAAAATAGTACCATTACTATTAATAAGCTTGTGTTATGGCTAAAAACTACCATCTTTATTTATTTAGGTACACCAACAGTAATTAAATAAGACATTATTAATTACGACAGTGAAATCCTAGCCCTCCCAGTTTGATGTTATATTGATATAGGTACAGCTGGATATCAAACATTTTTATGCTTATCCCACTGCGTATCAACAAGCTATCTCCAGAAACATAATCACAAAACGCTTCGAATTTCGCAAGCACGATAAGCATTATGGCAAAAAATATCGCGAGGGTTGCAGTGACAAAAAAAGCGAGGATGCTTTCGCCAGCGGTGCATGATGTGCGACATCACTACTAAAGCACAGACTGATATGATTGGAAACTGGGAACAGTTATAAGTAAAACCACAGATTACCAAACAGTTACAAGTAAAACTTACCAAGAACTCCTCCAAGCTTTGCAATGACGATGAGCATGAGGACAGACAAAATGGCCAGCATAGCAGTGACGATCCGAGCCAGGATGCCTTCGTATAGCGGCTTTAGGTGGACCTTCAGCCAGCCGTGCATGATGTCTTCCACTACCACTAAGGCACAGGCGTTTAACACAGCTGACAGTGAGCTGAGAATAAATAATCAATAAACAGATTGAGATAGTTATGTTATATCCAACACTGGGTTTGTACTTGTGTCGTGGGTGATACTAACTCAATGATACTACATTATTAGTTCAGGGAAAAAGTTTATTCGTATTTTTATGTATAAAAAATATTTGCCTACAACAACAAAGAAGAATTAACTTGTAGTACCTCTAGCATAAGAAGCATTAAAACTGATCGCATAGTTCAAAAATACGTCACAACAGGACCACTCGTTAATTTTATGTACGTGTGAATACGAACAGAGTACTGACGTCACAAATAGAGCTCCAGACACTAGGAAAATTACGGGTAGACCAATCAAATCCTTGAATTGTGAAACAAAGGTATCTTACCTAAGACCCGCTCCAAATACTCCAGCAAGGAAGACTCCGGGCAGACCAGGCAGGTTTTTAACCCTCGACACATAGGTAACGAAGGCTGGCAGAAGCCTGTCATCCACTGTTGGTGCTGCCGCCTCGTCGCAGCCACCTTGTACCCAGGTGGCGAACGCGGCCAGACCGCTCCACGCGCACAACGAGATGGCCGTTATTGCCCCAGTGGAGAATATAGCTAGAGCACTAGAATAAATTAATCTGTTAAGAAGAAAATGATGTCGCGGAAATAGATTGATAATATGGGACTTTAAGTAACTCCGTAACGTCATGTACGAGTATAACATCATTAATAAATAATAATAAATATTTACAGACAAATCACACATTTTGAGCTAGCCCTAAAGTAAGTTCAAGACTTGTGTTATGGGGTACTAACTCAACGATACTATATTTTATAACAAAACATATATAGATAAACATCCAAGACCCAGACCAATCTGAAAAAGGATCACTGCACACAAAAGGATCTGGAGGAGGCAAATGAGAGGGCACTGGCTGGGGCCACATACTGGGCAAAATTGTTGTAGTAAAAGACATTAGGACTCGAAAAGAAGAAGAATCCGAAAAAGGTTATTTTTATCTTGATGAATAAAACTTGAAAGAGAATAACTTGAATCAGATTATTTTTATACTCAAACTAGCTTTTACCGCGGCTCGAGACCAGTAGAATTTCCCGGAATTAATTCTCTAGGCCTCAAACTACCTCCACATCAAATTTCATCCAAAATTCGTTCAAGGGTTGAAGCGTGAAAAGGCGGCAAACAGAGTTACTTTCGCATTAACAATATTAGTATGGAAGTATGGATTGTAATTAATTTCATGCAATTCGATACGATAAGTATTTTAAGGTCTTGAGTCTTAAGTGATATTCTCAACTGCTTGCGTAGTGGTTGCAGGTATGGCATCAGATAAGCTTGCTTTTCCCCCCATTCATCCGACAGAGTAGTATCCCAATACATATTCCCTACCTAAATCCCATCCTACCCCAGCTTAAAAATGCTTCCGATGGACCTTAGCGTTGGAAGTACAAGAAGCCAAAGAACTGCGCTCGCCTAAGCTAAGCGTGGTAAGTATGGCAATATCCTCCCATGGAAGATGAAACTTTGGGAGAGGCCTCTATCCAAAATGATGATAAATTATTGCATTCAGCAATGCTAAAACACGTTTCGTATGTTAAGATTTAATTTCTCCAATAATCATAGATTCTAGGATAACCCAGAGATCCAGACAGACAATATCTAAACGAGTAGGAGTCATTATTATATTTTACTTACAAAACAGCATTTCGCTTAGTCGGCAGCGAGATGTACCGCTGCACCATGGTTTGGTTGACAGAATTGAAGCAGGTCCAGTACAGGAACCCTCCGAAAACTGCGCCCCAGCCCGTTTGTCGCACGTATGGAGACATGTCCCAGCTGTAAACACAAAATTAATAGTATTCATTACTTTTAAATTTTCTCGCTGGTTATGTTCGCGCTAATTCCCGTTAATGCATTTAGTTAATAGCATTCGTCTCAGTCGCACTTAAATCTATAAGGAAAATGTTAACACTACCTTTTGCCCGCGGCTCCGCTCGCGTGAATGTCGATCCCTCGGGAACATAACTTATTCCGGGACGAAAGCTTCCTTATGTTCATCCCCGGGCCAGACAAACAGACAGAGTTACTTTTGCATTTATAATATTAATATGGATGATAAAATATCGGGCCCTTTACTCTCTTTGTGTTCCTTGTTGCTTTCTCAGCTAAGACGCTTTGGAGGCTTTCGGCGTTTTCCACTTTGCATGGTTATCAGGCATCCTTGAAGCTAAAATATGTATACCTATCATTTAGTATTTTACTGACACGACTGACTTGAGATCAAAAATCTCAGAGTAATGATTTAATAATATAGATACTTTGTTTTTTTTTTTTGCATGCATATCAATTAAGGACTACGGACCGAACTTCGAAGTCTATCGATTTACCAATTTTTTCAGGTTTTTCTACTGGACAGGTTTTGCTCGATAGTGTCTAAGAGATATCTAAACCCTATGACAATTTTAAAATTTGCGTAGAATAATGATTTTCTTCAAGGTCACTTCACGTCAAAGATCAAACGAGTCACCTGATGGTAAGCGATCACCGCTGCCCATGCACAACTGAAACACCAGGATGTATCAGGAGGGCTGCCGGCCTTGCTAGGAGTTGGGGGAAGAACAAAGGGGGAGGAAATGGGGGAAAGGATGGGCCTCCGTCTGTCTCACTCACCGAACGAAGCATAGAAGCGGTGACTCTAGTAATATAAGTAAGTTCTACTCATAGAGATAAGATAATCCTGTTCTACTCAAATGTCTGTATATTTTCTGTGAAAGTGTGATATTTCGCCGGACGAGCCGGCCCATTCATGTTATCAGCAAAAAATAATTTTGCCGGTAATGTGGCAAGCCTTACTTTTAACTTACTCCAGACGTATTATAAAAATTGTACGTTTTAATTACTACTGTTTTCAAATATTCAATTTCAGGTTACACCTTCTCCAATGTGTACAATAACTTACTTGGACAAATCAAATCGTCCGTTCTTCTGGACGATGCTGACGACGTCACCCACTCCTCCCACAGCCAGGGTGCCTGCCACTGCTACTAACACCACTCCAAGGAACATGACAACGGTCTGCACCGAGTCTGTCCACACCACCGCTCGCAGACCGCCCTGATTACAATTATGTTTAAGTTAAATGCACAGAACAATAAACACATTCAATCATTCAATCCATCCAGGCCGATTTCGGCCACAGCGACTTAGGATCTGGATAATGAGAGCTACTTTCGTGAGCTCTCTGGTGACTGATATAGCCAATTTTGGCAGTGAAAGTACGTCCACGTTCACTGCAAGTCAGCACTTTAGAAATGTTATCACGAGTGATTTCTATGAAATCCAGCGTCGCCTTATTTTAAACATACTACTAACGCAACACAATTGAGTAGAAACTCCTCCTTCGGTCATAGTTTCACTTGGACTTCGCACTTTACGCGTTATTATTATAGTATTCAAGTGACCAGATTGTGCGCAGTGTCAGCGCGCGTGCTACGCCCCATGCCAGTTCTAAGTTAAATGAGTAATGGTGCATGAGTTTACGGGGCACAATCCAGAGCCGAAAGTCCCGAGTTCAATCCTCGCCCGGCAAGAATTGTATTTCGGAGTTTGTAGTATAATATGACGGTCATTATATACGGTGAAGGAAAACATCGCGAGGAAACCTGCATAGATCTGTCTTGTAAATTTACATGACCTACGTCAGATGGGTTCACGTGGCTCAAAAATCTGACATTAGTAACCTCTCGTAGGTACTGTCAATCACTTGAGATGACGGTAGATATAAAATCTTCAAGAGTCAAGTAGGAAAATGTTAATTTCGAGTTTCTATGATAACAAAAAACCGGCCAAGTGCGAGTCGGACTCGAGGACGAAGGGTTCTGTATTTTATCTATGAAAACGACAAAAAAATCATATCTGTTGTAAGGGAGCTCCCCTTAAATATCTATTTATTTTAAATTTATTTTTAATTTACTTATTTTCTTTTAAAGTATATATGGCACAAAATATTCTGTGAATATTTCAAGCGTCTACCTTTTGCCGTTATCAATATCGAGCAGTGAGCAAAAACGAGCAAAACAATCAAGTTTGTTGTAAGGGAGCCTCCCTTAAATATTTATTTTATTCTAGTTTTAGTATTTGTTGTTATAGCGGCGACAGAAATACATCATCTGTTAAAATTACTGCCGAACTACCGCGGTTCATGAGATACAGCCTGGTGACAGACGGACGGACAAACAGCCAGACCGACAGACAGACGGACAGCGGAGCCATTTGAATAGGGCCCCGTTTTAACCCTTTGGAACCCTAAAAACCAATATCTCTCTATATATCGTTTCCTGTTATCATACTCTACATAAGGTACGCCAATTAAAAGGATGGTTAAGGGCCCGTACTACCTCACACTGCTTTGCATGATTGACTGTTATATCAATAATAATTAAATACTCAAGTTGAAATAAAAATGCAGCAAAGTTCAGGACTAACTCTGGTAACTATATGACTCAAAAACACGATTGCGTTAAATTTTCTCGATAGAGAAAAATTGCAAAGTTGCCTCCAAATCACGTCTAACTTACTCGGTATATAGCATTATTCACCAAATGCATTAAAATTAACCTTGAAACTTTTGATTATTATTGCATTACAGATAAGGCAGCCATCATATGTTTTTCTTTTTTGAATAACCCTTGAATATTCCTAAAAAACTAAAATATCCAAAGTAACCAACGCGTTTAGACCATCCGCGTTTGTACCGCCACGCCGCCTGGCATATGTCGGGCTCAATAGAAATTGGTTGGTATCAACATTTGATAATCAATATTGTAGATATAAGACAAAGCTACAAAGTAAGTTGTAAAGTATCAGACAGTAAGTAATCTATTTTTACTTACCAAAGCGGTATACAAACCGCATATGACCACCATTGCCCCTCCAACAGCATACACATTGAAACCAGTCACTGAAACAAAATTATAAAAATAAAGACTCATTTACATATTTATACTTACAAATAGGCTATTTATTGTGAGTGTGGTCTTCCCTAGATAATGCCAGCCACATTCGGATAATGTCCTGCTCTATGTGTTCCTACTCCAGTACTTTGGATGATTTGATGGCAACTACTGCTATCCATTTAATAGGAAAACGTTCCATATTCCATTCACTAGTACATTGTATTTAGAGAACTCACCGATCATTCGCATGTGTTCAGCATATAATGATATGTCTACCGAGTTTGACATATTCAGTGCATCGGCCAACACAATAAAGAGAATTATGCTTTAAAATTACAAATAGGAAGGTAACGGAGCATTGCTGTTTTACATAAAAAATATTTCTAATTTAGTTTTTTTTTTTACGTTTTTGTATCAGTGTAAGCTTCATTCATAGAGCATGTCGTGTTCACATCAAGAAGACCTGTCACTTTCATATGTTTTATATTGTGCTGTTTTGTTACTGTATGTTATTGTGTCATGTCAGTTTTGTGAACCAAATAAAAAAAAAACAATGCTAGCTGAATATGTAATTTCAATAGCAGTTTGCCACCGACACGAAAAGAACAACCAGAGAATCTTTTAGAGAGTTATTCAAAAATATTGATATTCTCACACTCCCTACAGTTATATATTTTCAAAATTATGTTTGTGCCATAACATTTATTTATTCCCGCAGAAACATTAGGTCTAACATGTGTCTACCATTAATTAAGTTTAAAACGGCTGTAAAAAATAATTTATTGAATAAGGCTTATTATTGTATAAAAGATTATTTATTTGATAAAAATGCTTGGAAATAAATTAAATGTATATTTTAATGTAAGTAATTTAATTTAATTATTGTAAAATATATTGTTATATCCGAGCCCTTCAGGCACGTAGAGACCAAGACTGGACTGAGTTTCTTTCAGCGTCTTCTGTTCAGCAGTGGTCATTCCGAAAGGCTAGTAGTTTTTCGATTTTGCAAACATAAGAGAAAGAAAAATTAATAACAGAAATATATGACGTTCAAAAAGCTATACATGTATCCTATTTTGATTCAAAATGAATATTTCAAAATTTAATAATTAGCCCTAATTATTAAATTTTTATATTTAATTTTTATATACTTAATTTTTTTCGAACAAGAATAAGTAAATGCCCTAATTATTTATTAGTGTGGAGTTCAGCGCTACAGTGATTAAGTACCTATCTTTAATTGTAAGCACGCAAAGCACAGGTTATGTAGCCTGGTTTGGGGCCTCTGTTAAATAGTTTTATGATTGTATTTTATTTAAGTGCTTAATCATAAGGTAATTGTATTTAGATTTAAAAAAATAAACAATTTTATTAACTTAGTTGTGGTCTCGGCATACCAAAGTTTGCGACTTTATTGGCGACGATCTAGTCACTAACTTCCAACGATTGCATTGAAAAAGGTTTTTTTCTCAGTAGTTACCGTCCATCGCCAAGTCAAGTCGCCAAAACATGTTGTTGATTTAGCTAGCCCCTGTACTTAGCCCGATGAGTATCGCCTTCTAAATGAATACAGGGTGAAATTTAATTAATTTGCATACGTTTAAGGAGACTCAAACCACGAATCTGAACAACTTTCATTATGGGACCAAATTCGACATCGTGAAAAAATTATCTGCTTTTTCATACAAAAGTGGAATATCTACTTGGCCAAAATCTATGGAACAGCTGATTTTTTTTTTGCAATTTTTTTTTTCAATTTCCGTTTTTTTTTTCAATTGGTCCCATAGTGAAAGTTGTTCAGATTCGTGGTCTCAGTCACTCCTTAAAAGTTTGCTAATGAATTCAATTTCAGGACCATTTAAGTTAAGCGTAAATAGTTTATAACGGGCACCCACAGGTCAAAGAAATGCTTCAGTAGGAAATTTTAAGAATTATACACGCTAACTAGTTTTTATTTTAGCTTTTTCATACAAAATAATTATTTATTTTATTAAAATTGATGAATCAGCTGTTTTGATTATTGACGTCAATGACTTAGCATCCGTAGTAGGTTATAGAAACGCCAAGAAATATTGTTTTTTTGTTCGCAAGGTGTATTTTTCGTATGTTTTTTTAAATGTTAATGTCCAGATATCTCGAAAAAAGTAGCGTGTCAATATTTTTAAGATTTTTTTCTATAGCACATCTTTATGATATGGGGGCCATCGCTTAAAATATTTGCACTTAATTCAAATAGACCTTACATTTGTATATAATCGGCGTGTAAAGAAGCTCCAACTCTTGTGTCCAACTGTGTGATGTTTACTGCAGCATTTTTATTTTTGAATTAATTGTCTCTATTTTTGAATTATTTAGTTAGCAAATCTATTATACTTCCTCCATTAAATGATATTGACTCACGTTGATTAAATGCCAATGCTGGGACGTAGACCACCATCGGCAAGAACAGAACCTGCAACAATCACCAAATATAAATGTCCATTTTTACATATAATGTGTCCATTTTTAGATATAATGCGTCCATTTTTTTCATATAATGTGTCAATTTTTTCATATAATGTAACAGTAGCGTGCCTAGGGAATTACCTAAAATTTAAAGAATTGCGATAATAGTCGATGCGGCTAGCAATCCATTACTCCTGAATCGGTTTACCATCTACACGCTAAAAATGGCTTTTGTAAATATGGCCTTAGTCTACCCCATAAAAAGTAAAGATATACATGTATATATGTATTTATTAGTTGATATTCAGGAATGCTGAAAGGTCTTTAAGGCTGTTTTTAATTGGCGACAATGGAGCTGCTGCTAATATAATAAACTAACGCGTATTTTTCCTCTGTGCTGGCTAACATGACCGGTCTCAAGATAAGGGCAATGCACACGATGATGTAGGTTTTTTTTTTTATTTTCACATGATTCCACTTCAACTATATACATATAGATAACGAAAATAAGTGGTGCCTCAATACCTGGGAATATCTTCGTAATAATAAATTGTGAATGATGTGTACCTTAAATATGGTAATAAATGGCTTTTAAGTTTTATTTATTTAATACTATTTCCTCAGTCATAAAAAAGACAATCCGACAATAATCTACCATGCTGGTCTGGGATAAAAAAGAAAAAATAACGCAAAATGTAGCAGCTGCTTCTCTTCCCGCGCACGTCGTAAAAGCTGATCGAGAGAATGGGCAAATATCTGAGGAATCATGTTAATAGGCGATGCGGCTAGTAACCCATCACTATTTTGGTTTCGTTTTCCACCTAATGCCAACCAACATGCTAAACGTAGCCTTCAGGACTCACAGACCCGGGCTCTGTCTACCCCGCAAGGGAAAAAGACGTGATAGTATAATTATATGAGAGGTATATAGTAAGAAGGGCGAAGATATACATTATGTCGCCCATGTACGGTTAGCCCTAAAGTAAATTAACTCCATATTTGAAGACTATGAAGCGGCCAAAGTCAACATGGTCTTGAGCATCATGACCATGTGACCTTGCCCATCAATCAAATCAATTATGAACACAGTGTTTTCTTTACTTATTTTGCCTGGATCTCTAGGTAATATACTTCCGAGTTTCATTCACTTTCAAATTCAATACCTTCCAAGTTTGGTTAGGACATTGCAGGCTTGAATCACCTGATTGTCTGATGATAAAGATGATTCCGTGCTTCGGAAGGCACCTTAAGCCGGTGGTCCCGGCTGCCATCTGGTAGTCGTTAAAAGAATACGTTAGAGGCCGAGAGGCGGTTCCGAAGAACTCTGAGATGAGGGTGTGCATGGTCGATTGACCGTGACACCTACTCGAAATGATGATGATGAATACTTTCCATGTGATATGACTTTCTTCTCTCCTCATCACATGCCTATACCAACTCATGTGGTCATTAGTCGTAATTACAGAAAAACGTAGTAGCTATTAAATTTTAAACAATTCGAATTAAAAAATGTAGATAGTCCTAGTCCTTCTCGCATAAAATACTTATAACAAAAACAGTAAACAATCATTCTTTGCATACACGATTACAATCGTTGTTATTATCGAAGGCGACGAAGACTTATTGACATTATCTGAGTTTCTACTAAGTAGGTATAATCAGCTGGCTAAAATACTTAAGACAAGGACTCAAATGTTTGGTACCTTCGCTCGGCAAAGGACTGATCAAGTGCGCGCAAGGGATAGCGCTTGGCGGTTTAGCCCGTGAAGGATGAGATAGGAGATAGTCTCGAGTCGCTCAAAGAAAAAAACGTAAGCGCCAAATTCGTTATTTCTATTTTATATAAAATCAGACCGGTTAATTGTATTTTTATATTTACATTTTGATGAATTACTAATAACCTATCTTTTAGTCTAAAAATCATTATTTCATTCGTCGCATTTGAGCTACAATAACAAAAACTCTGCGAACGAAGACCATTTTTCAAAAATATTTCTATCGAGAAAATTTTATCAAAACGTGTTTTCATCTTCAATTTTTGGAGATGAAATAGTCAAAAATCATATTACTTAGATTTGAAACTCCTAATTTAAGTATTTTGCGAGATAAATAAAGTTCAGAACGGCCGAATTTACAGTGGTATCGCCTTAAATGAAATATACAATACAAAAACCGACCAAGGCTCGCGCACGAAGGATTCCTGACCGTTATCTATAAAAACGGCAAAAAATAATGTCTGCTATATGGAAGCCCTCTTAAATATTTGATTTATTTAGTTTAACTATTTATTTTTAAAGTGTACATATAAATAAATATTCTGCGAATATTTCAAGCGTTCACATGTTGCGTTATCAATATCGAACATAAACGAGCAAAAAATATCAACTTTATTTTGTTAATTTTTTTAGTATTTATTGGTATAGCGGCAACAGAAATCCAAATCTGTGAAAACTTCAACTTTCTAGCTATCGCGGTTCATGAGATACAAGCCTAGTGACAGACAAACGGACGACCAGACAGAAAGACCGACGGACAGCGGAGCCATATTAATTTTTACCCTTCGGGTACGGAACCCTAAAAAGACTCAAGTCAACATTAAGAGATCTTCGGTGTACCAACAGTTACAACCAAAATCATCGCAGAAGTACGTGCTTAATAATTGGCAGACTCATTGATGACACGTATCATATCATGAAGAGAAATGTATGACTACAGCAAAACCGAGCATCTGATAGGAAATTCCTATGGAAACTAATAATTTAAATTGGCATCACAAATCTTGCTCAGCGAATGGGCACATACAATGCCAGTTGGTACGTAATTACAAGCACGTAATACTAATAACATAAGTTTGAAAATGATATAAATAAAATTTGGCTACATATCAATGAAATTTTGAAAAAGATACTTTCGTTAAAATATAAACACTTTTTGTTAATTCAATGTAAAAAAAAGTAGACAGCTTTATTCCCAAATCCTATAATCCTTTAAACTTATGTATAACTAGCGGCCCGTCCCGGCTTCGCACGGGAAGATATAGGTGTTTAAATAGCCTATGTTCATCAGGAATAATGTAAGATTCTAATGGAGAAAGAATTTTGCAAATCGGTCCAGTAATTTCAGAGCCTATTCGATGCAAACAAACAATCAAATCTTTCCTCTTTATAATATTATAGTATAGAAGTATAGATTAGTAAAGATATAGAAGTATAGATATAGATAATAAATAGGTCTATTAAGTCAAAGAAATCTGTGACAACACATGAGAAACGGTATCAACAATAAAAGTACATATTTGATTTGTTTATTTATAACTAGCGACCCAGACCCCGGCTTCGCACGGGTGCAATGACATATAAACCTGCCTCTTGAATCACTCCATCTATTAAAAAAACCGCATCAAAATCCGTTGCGTAGTTATAAAGATCTAAGCACAGGGACAGACAGCGGGAAGCGACTTTATTTTATACTATATAGTGTAGTGATAGATAAACAAACTGTCCCACTACACGCTTCTTTTTTCATCGTAAATATTTCTTATATTTTAATAGTTATTTTGCTATTCGGGGTGATAGTGTATTGTATTGTATTTTGTATAACAAAACCAACAAATCAAAGATTATAAAAATCGGTTCACGCGTTCTTAAGTTGTTAAGTGTTCGAACAAACCCGTCTTTGTTTTATATAGTTACGTTTTGAAACGAGGAAGGAGTAAAACGAATGATGGATAAGGCTAACCTCTGCCCTCGCCTCAAACGCCCGGTGAAGTAGCGAAAGCTCACTTGGAGCTAGCTACATAGACCTTCCAAAATAAAAAATGATGTGCCGTGTGCAGAGAAGAAGAAAGAGCTAAAACGAATAAAAATACAAATGCGTAGATAGCAGAGCAACTTATCATGATTGCCGCACAAGATTTACTAAAGGCGATTCAACTAAAGTCCATGTCGTCTCAGATGACTTTGTGGTTTCCACTAACAGTTCAATTATTAGGCATGACGTACAACTATTGCGGACAATTGATGTTGACTCTACATGCTCGGCCAAAGTCCACGCGGCAGTCGTACGTCGACCGGCTTTAATAAGAATTGCTGATTTCTGATTTCAACAAGACATTGATGTGCACAGTGTGAATTGTTACGTTACGATTACGTCAAATAAAGGTGTGATTTTGTTGAATAGCAGTATTTGACAGGTCATGGATAGTGGAAAACAAAAATATTGTCAACACTTTGTAAAAATCTCGACTTCCAGAATCTTCTTTTTCTTAGCGTGTCGATGTTCACCCAATTATATATTTTTCTGGGCCCAGTATTGGGCTACTTGTACTGTATTAGGTGTAGCATTATGCAAGTCCTCTAGCGTGCAGATCGCGGGGCACGCTGGGCATCCCAAAAAGGGTGCCATTGTCTGTGGAGACACTTCCAGGATATATCATCAATATCTCCGGCTTCCAGAAGACTAATATTATAGATACGAAATTTACTCTATCTGTCTGTTACAACAAGTCCCAGGGAAGGACAGGGCCTTTCATCCCGGAAAAAAATACTGTTCCCGAGGGATCTACATTAACAAAGGCGGAGCCGCGAGCAATAGCTAGCATAATTATTTTAGTCTCTTCAAAAAATATACCTATCGAATCTACCTTTACTGTATCTATTACAAGTGTCATTTCTTGAGCTACATATTGCATTAAAAATCACGACAATTTGCTAGTCTGTTCTATTATTTTTAGCATTGCAAATCGAAAACTTTCAATTGTTTTATTAAATAAAATATTTCCGCATTCTTGAATGACCAGCATATATTTTCTTGAATTAAGAATATGTGTAGAGCACAGACATGATTTTTTAAACTGTTTCATACACGTACAAATATCACGAATACATTTTAATTACATAATGATTTCACAGAGAGCCTTTACTGATATGGTGAAAGGTATTCATTATATAACTGGCGATTTATATTATATGTAGGCATATCTATATGTCTATCTACATCATCATTTTAGTCTCTACAACTGGAGCACGACCCCCTCCGTACTACTGAGCCATACTTGGCCAAAGCAGCCAGAGGACTTGGCCTATACTCTCCAGGCTGACCAGACGGGTTGGAGAGGTCTCACATATTTTTATAAGCTTTGACATCCACGGGAAGACTTGGAGTGGTCCTATTCTACTCTACCGGATACCACTCGGCTTATCTACCGGATACCACACGGCAAAAAATTATTTTTAACCTCACGAAGCCGGTTCTTGTTATCACATCGGTACAGGTAGTCGTTTTGTCATATGTATGATATAACCACTATCTAATCATATTCTATCAACTCACTTAGCGAGAGACTAAATCAACTACTCTTAAATTACTCAAGTCAAGTTTAATATAATAAACACAAGTACAAAAGTGGTAAGGTCTAAATCGGAGTACAATCACTACATAGTATAAAACAAAGTCGCTGTCGCTGTCTGTCCGTCCTTATGTATGCTTAAATCTTTAAAACTACGCAACGAATTTTAGAGTGGTTTTTTTGAATAGATAGTGATTCAAGAGGAAGGCTTATATGTATAACACATGCATAATATTGTTGAGAAACACTGATAAATTTAGAGGTTTCTAATGTAATGTCGTAAATAAACACATTTTTTGCGCTTACATTGCAGACGCTGGCCCCACGAGATAAATCAAATTAGTGTACTACAATATTGTACACCTTAAAAAGGTCAACAAAAAAGTCGGCGATGGTATATGTCTATCTCGTAAAGATAACCCACTGTTTTAGTATCAGCATTGCACCCGTGCGATACCGGGGCGGGTCGCTAGTTATCCTTACTAATATTATAAATGCGAAAGTGAGTTTGTTTGTTTGTTTGTTACGCTTTCACGTTGTAACTACTGAACCGATCATCATGAAATTTTGCGTACAAGTTCTTTGGAGTACGGAGAAGGACATAGGCTACCTTTTATCTCGGGAAAAAGTACTATTCCCGAGGAATCGACATTGACGCGGGCGGAGCCACGGGCGAAAGCTAGTATATAATAATGCTTGTCACAGTACAATACACATTTAGCCGCAAAGGAAAAAATACGTATATTTATCTACAAATGACTTACAAATCTATTTATCACAAATACAAAGTAAAGAAAAATAAAGAGAAAATAAGTATGAACAAAATAAAAAAAAATACGCACCTCGTCGAGTAGGAAGAGAATCGACGCAACGGCTCGAACATGGCGGTTAAATCTTAATTCTAAGTACTGTAAAGAAAAAAAATATATACTTATTAATCCAGAGAATTATTATATTTTAATATAGGATCACGTATAAAAAAAAAACCTACAATCCAGCTTGTATGCCAATTTTGTCCTTGCATTTGGTAACAAAATTATTTGGTTAAAACACATTATTAATTATGATTAAATGTATATGTAAAGTCAATATGTTGCCGTTGTATGCTTGCATTATTGATGTATATATATTTGTCTCATTACTTACAACATTAATCACGTACATTTATTATTGTACTATTGGTGAAATTTTTATCGCTTTGATGACAGACCATCAATATGAACAACTTTTTCTATAGGACCAATGCTGGGAACTCAAAAAAATATTCGTCATTTCCATACAAAAGAGTTCCGAAGCCCGGCTAGTATAGTTGTACTAGCTTTGAGAAAAAAATAAAGTAGCCTACCTGTACATCTAAATGTTTATCTTTAAAGTTTCATAAAATTCAGTTAATTCGTTTAAGAGTTATGGAGAACATACATACATACACATAGAAAAAAAAACCTATAATTCATCAATTTAGTTTTAGCATCATGTACAGAGCTTATAAACACGAATATCTCTAAAAACAAAGTAACTTACTCCATCACCAACCCTTACAGATTTATTATTAGTATTGATGATAGCATGAAGAGGATTATATCCTTGTCACAAACGGTTTACTTGTCAAACAATCTACGCATGTTAAACCATTAATGTCCCCTACGCATATTTGTATTCAAAATCAAGAGGATTAAGATAATTTAAGTCTTTTATCAGATGTCAATATTGACTCAATCTACTGCGGACTTTGGACTCGCGGCAGTCATTACAAAATCTTGCCGTAATCTCCACAAGCGAAACTGCCGATTCAATACCCGCTGACCGTGGGTCGATAAAGCATATGGCATATATTTATGGCATATGAACAAAGAAGGTACTTGTTACGTTAATTACTTAGTTTACAAGCAAGTCTTGTGACGATATTTTGATTTATTCATATTTTTTTACATTTAATCTTGTAAAACATGTTATAACTACGATTTTTTTTTTGGAAGGACTATGTAGCTAGCTCTAATTGAGTTTTCGCTACTTAACCGGGCGTCTGAGGCGAAGGCAGAATTCCCTCAGCCTATAGACAACATCACCAAAGGGCCCCAGGAGGGACGGACCTCGGCTTTGGGCGTTGCCTGTATGCGCAAGTCTTGGAGAGACAGCAAACTCTCATATTGCCTGATGGGCTGCGAATACGTGCATGCAAAACCAATCTGAGAAACAATAAATTTCATTCGCCTACTCACTTCCTCTTTTATAATGAAATTATGACCCGTTCAATTCATTTTTCTTGCATGGCAAATAATTCAATTAATGTTTGGCTTTTCCGTTGAACTCGAATTTTTACGACTCGTACACAAGTACGCATGGCAGGCGCACGCGGATAAGGCAGGAGCCTGTTTTTCTGAAGAAAGTCATATAAATGGTAAAGTCGTGAACACCTTGGCGCAGGCTCCTGCGTCTACCGCGTGCGCCTGCCTCTGAAACCTGTCGCCGCCGCGCGACCTCGTGGCCTTGCGATTATTCTCAAATTTATATTTATTACTAGCTGTTGCCCACGGCTCCGCCCGCGTTAATGTGGTTCCCTTGGGAACAATAGAAATGATAAAAATTCCATACAAACCCCTGCCCCTTTGCTTTTTCCCCGTAAGGGGGAATTTAATACATTTCACCTGCATAGATCTTTAGCCCTTAATTTTGCCCATTTCACCTACACAGATATTTTTTTATTGTAATAGAGAACTTCTTATTGTCATATTTATAAGTAAATAAAAAAATCCATACAAACTTTACCCCACCTATTCTACCCCTTCAAGGGGAAATTTCGACCATTTTAACTACACAGATTTTTTTAATTTCAACGTAAACATATATACTTATTTTTATACTTCTATGTCCAGAAATGAGAAAATTTCCATACAATACCCCCCCCCCCCCCTTTATCCCTTAAGGGGGAAATTTTGTACATTTTACCTACACAGATCTTTTTTAATTGTAACCTAGAACGTATATACTTTTTTTCATACCTCTTAAGTCTGGAAATGGAAAAATTCCATACAAACTTTACCCCCTATTTACCCCTTCAAGGGAGAATGTTGTCTGGTTCACCTAAACAGATCTTTTTGATTTTAATTGAGAACTTGCGTACCTAATTTCAAACTTCTAAGTCCAGAAATGAGAAAATTCCATAAAACTTCAACACCTTTGATTTTCTAAAAATCCTTTCTTAGTGCTCATTTACATCATAAAAAGAATCCCTGTGCCAAATTTCAAGTTTCTGCGCACAGTAGTTTCGGCTGTGCGTTGATATATAAGTCAGGTTTGCCTTTGGCCCGCAGCTCCGCCCGCATAAGTGTCGATCTCTGGAACAGTAGAATTATTAGTTGAACCCGGAATACATTAGTTCATGACTTTCAATGAAACACCTTAATATTGAATTTCAATTGAATAACTTCAAAAACGGAAAGTTTCATACTAACTTTGCATCCCCGTTATATCCCCTTAAGGGATGATTTTTGAGAATAATATTTTACTCGTGTTTCATGCCTTTTAGTAAAGAACCTTCATGCTGAATTTCATTCGACTAACTTCAAAAATGGCAAAGTTTCATGCTTACTTTGCACCCCTATTTTATCCCCTTAAGGGATGATTTTTGAGTAAAATATTTTACTGGTGTTTCATACCTTTCAGTAAAGAACCTTCTTGCTGAATTTCATTCGAATAACTTCAAAAACAACAAAGTTTCATACTAACTTTGCAACCCGTTTTTCACCCTAAGGAGATGAATTTCCAAAAATCCTTTCTTAGTGCTTCCCTACGTTATAAAAGGAATCCCTGTGCAAAATTTTAAGTTCCTGACCCTTATAGTTTAGGCCCTGCGTTGATATGTCAGTCAGTCAGCTTCTCCTTTTTTTTTAGCATGGATTACTATGGATAATATAGGATAGGTATAATGCTGTCATATAATGATGATGAATTGACTTTGGATTTTAATTTTCTTATGTCACTTATTATTTTATTTTATTTTTGCTATATGTTTGCAGGCAAACTCATGCCTTGAGTTCATTCAAATGACGATAACTTTTTTTTTAATGAACCGATTTTGATGAAACAAACTTTAAATGTTAAACTGAGTTAAAACAAAGCAATTGGTGAAAGTTTGAAGTAAATCGGTTCAGTATTTTCGGAGATAATCGTGATCATACATACAGACAGACAGACAGACAGACAAGAAATTCCAAAAAAATTTTTTTTGCTTTCTATTATTCTTTTTAAGTGTCCCTCTATCCATTTCAGTCAAAAATTCGAAATGTACAGACAAAATAATTTTACTGTTTTATTATATGTATTTAGCATGGATTACTATGGATAATATAGGATAGGTATAATGCTGTCGTATAATGATGATGAATTGACTTTGGATTTTAATTTTCTTATGTCACTTATTATTTTATTTTATTTTTGCTATATGTTTGCAGGCAAACTCATGCCTTGAGTTCATTCCAATGACGATAACTTTTTTTTTAATGAACCGATTTTGATGAAACAAACTTTAAATGTTAAACTGAGTTAAAACAAAGCAATTGGTGAAAGTTTGAAGTAAATCGGTTCAGTATTTTCGGAGATAATCGTGATCATACATACAGACAGACAGACAGACAGACAAGAAATTCCAAAAAAAATTTTTTGCTTTCTATTATTCTTTTTAAGTGTCCCTCTATCCATTTCAGTCAAAAATTCGAAATGTACAGACAAAATAATTTTACTGTTTTATTATATGTATAGATAGGAACTTGTAAATCACTTACTTCATAAGACGATGACAACTTAAGCAGACAGAAGACTGGCAGGTACACGATGGCGACCACCGCACTGCTGAGGACCACTCCAACTATCACCAGCCAGTACTGGGTCCCGAAATTGTAGATCTCGGCTGGTGTGCCCAGAATTGTTACACCGGACACGTAACTATTGACAAATTAGATTAGGCTTTTTAAACTTTCGCGGTCACATTGCCACTATTATTGCCTCCGTGGGTCAGTGGTTAAGGCGTTTGCCTGTAGACCCGGGGGTCGTGGGTTCGATTCCCACATAAAGCATACTTTGTTTAGTTGCTTCCAGTTTGGTAAGGACACTGCAGACTTGAATCACTTGATTGTCTGATAATTAAGATGATTCCTTGCTTCAGAAGGCACGTTAAGCCGTTGGTCCCGGCTGCCATCTGGTAGTCGTTAAAGGAACCACGTCAGAAGCCGAGAGGCGGTTCCAAAGAACTCTGACACCAGGGTGTGCATGGTCGATTGACCGTGTCACCTACACGAAATGATGATGATGATTGCCACTATCATCGGGACAATTGAATTAGAAAATCGGGACTTATTTTCGAAGCGAAGCTGCAGCTTATCAGTACTTACATATAAGTTGAACGCATAATAATTTTTTGAAATGATAGTGTTTTGATGCCGTATTTTTAGAGCATGTAAAGAAACAGATTACATTGTGACGAATGCAGTTGGCGCAGGTGTGCTAATCTTGTATCCATATTTTGCCTGTAAATGTAGCTTAGTCTTGACGACATTAGTCATCAAAATAATCCAAAATCACAATCAGTGTCATCAGTTGATGTAAACTCATACAACTTATTATAAACTACTAGGTATCCAACCAATATAAATCAACACTTATCACTTGAACGTTCTTTAATCCGAGCTTTATAATAACACTAGCTGTTGCCCGCGACTTCGTGCAATTGGTCGCAGCGTGATGTTTTATATAGCCTAAAACATTCCTCAGTAAATGGACGTATAGTCCATTTACTGAGGAATGTTTTAGGATATAATTCCGACACAAAATTTTCCGATTTGAACCAGTAGTTCCTGAGATTAGCGCATGCAAACAAACAAACAAACAATCAAACAAACGCTTTAGCTTTATAATATTATAGACCGGCGGCCGGTGGCAGGACTTCCTACCTCATAAGATACCTGAATGAGACTAGTATGTAGTGAAAGTAGGTGCTTTGGAGGTGGGGGCCAGGTAGGGTTGCCACTCCCTAACCTGGAAGAACCATAAAAAAAAAGGGGTCGAAAACGTCAATTTTGGCCAAAAATTATCTCATCAGATACTCGAACGGGATTTTGACGTAGTGAAAGATATCCTTATGGAGAGGTGAACCAGCTTAGGTTGCCTGCGGCAACCCTGGAAGAAGTCCAAGTTCAGCCACCCTGAAGGGGGCGATTTTTCATGGTAATTTATCTCATAAGATACCACAATGAAACTAGTGCCCGATGTTAGTTCTGAGGGTCGGGACTGCGAATAAAATAGGTTGCCTGCGGCAACCCTGGAAGAACCCATGTTCAGGCACCTTTAAGACGTGGAATTTGAAAATTAAAGTGATAAAAAAAATCTCGGAACCATATCCAAAAGCACTGCAGGATTACGATCGTAACAATATTTTTAACCGACTTAAAAAAAATAGGTTTTCAATCCAATGTTCAATATATTTTCTAAAACTTTTAATTGCATTGTAACGAATATTAATTGATGTTTCATATTACATTTGATTTAGTGTAAGTTCCATCAAAATCGGTTCAGTAGTTTTCGAGATATAGGCCAATACGTATAACTGTGCAGTTTTTTTTAATCTCATATAGTACATGAATGAAACTAGTGCCCGATGTTAGTTCTGAGGGTCCGAACTGCGAATAAAATAGGTTGCCTGCGGCAACTCTGGAAGAACCCATGTTCAGGCACATTTAAGACGAGGCATTTGAAAATAAAAGTAATAAAAAAAGTCTCGAAACCATATCCAAAAGCACTGCAGGATTACGATCGTAATATTATTTTTAACCGACTTCAAAAGAAATAGGTTTTCAATCCAATGTTAAATATATTTTCTAAAACTTTTAATTGCATTGTAACTAATATTAATTGATGTTTTATATTATATTTGATTTAGTGTAAGTTCCATCAAAATCGGTTCAGTAGTTCACGAGATATAGGCTAATACGTATAACTGTGCCATTTTTTTAATCTCATATAGGTAGTACATGAATGAAACTAGTGCCCGATGTTAGCTCTGACGATCTTGTATATGAATAAAATAGGTTGCCAATCCGTAACCTGGAACAATCTAAGTTCGGGGATGAACTTGGATTCTTCCGGGTTACGGATTTATACGTGGAATTTGAAAATTAATCATTTAAAAAAGAAGTTGAAACCATATTTAATATATAATATAATAATAGGCGAGATTACGATTGCGATGGTTCTTAATTGACTTCAAAAAAGTGAGGTTTTCTTTTCCATAACCTATTGGTTATGTTAAAGAAAATTATTTAATTATTTATATATAAACATTAAATATTTTTCCCGGTTTGCCCGGGCCACACATCGTATGACTCGTCTACAGTAGTCCAACAGCGTTTCCCTTAGTTGGTTGTCTGCAAATGCTCTCAATGTATTTTCATGTGTCAACTCCATACCCAGTCCCAATCTTCTTCTTTTCGAATCAAAATGGTTATGTTTGCCTTCTATTATACAGTTTTTAGCCGTGTGGTTTACGATAGCCGTGTAGTTTCCGGCAGAGTAGAATAGGACCACTCCAAATCTTCCCATGGATGTCGTAAGAGGCGACTTAGGAAACATAAACTAAACAAAGCTCATAAACATCAATGAGACCTCTCCAACCCGTCGCATGCCCCTTCAATGTCCAGTGATATGACTAATGCCATCTGTTTCCCGTTTTAGGCTTCCTTTACGATTGTGAGTGCGAAGTAGTCCTCCTTACCGGGTTTAGGTATTGTTTTTATAACAGCTCTTTTCCAGGTTCTGGGGAAATATCCGAGGCGTAAGGATGCGTTTATAGGGCAAGCATAACCTCGGGACAAGCCATAAGTGCATGGGTGCAGATATTAGCTGTGAAGCCATCATGTCCCGGGGCCTCTCTTGGGCTCATTCCATTCAGCACTGTAAGAAGCTCGTACATACGAAACGGTTACATTGCATCGAGATGAGCGTTTCGGTATCCAGGGCCCGTACAATGTTTTCGGCTTCTTCTCGTATCGCTGCGAGGCTTCTTGAGTCATTCTAAGCAATGACTCAAGAAGCCTCGCCTATGTGTCGGTTGGATAAAAGGTTTTAGCCAGCAGTTCTGCGGACTTTTCTGGACACAAAAGGCCGCTTCCGTCTGGATTTCTCATTAGTCTGTCCTTCTCCACCAGTCCACACGCTTTCACAATCCTATAAGCCGATGTTGATCAGATGTTCTCTTTCTTTTAACAGCTTTCATCTCATCCAGTAGCGGGTTCCACCTCTTTATTAATTTACACTTCGTTTTAGGCTTAAGTTTGGGAATCGATGTTTCGTGAGCCCTTGTTACAATCTCCGAGTATCTGGCCACCAGGTCATCATGGCCTTCCCTATCTTTAATACGGCTGATTGAGTACTGGGTTATTTGATCTGCTAGGACTTTTCCTCTAACATTATTTTCAAATATAGTCCAGTTAGCTTTCGCCGTTTGGTATTTCCTTGTACCAGTATTTTGGGGGGATTGTTGTTGTATCATTTAATTCACATATACCAGTTCCATGGTCATGGCTCTATGATCAGGCAAAGGTAGCAGATCTGCTTCTACTCGCCAGTTGTTAAACTTATTCGCAACACCGGGTGTGGCGAGAATAATGTCTGAAATGCTCTTATATCGTTAATTGCATCTGTAGACATAGAAAGTTGATTTATCACGGAGACAAATGTTCCGTATAAGCTGAAAGGTAACACTAAGACGTATTTGTTTACAACTCGAAAACTACTAACCTAGTTTAATGCAACTGGCAACAAGTTAAACCAAAATAATATAAAACAAGTAAAATTAACATAACCAATAGGCTATGGAAAAGATAACCTCACTTTTTTGAAGTCGGTTGAAAAGCATCGCAATCTTTATCTCGCATTGCTTTTGAATATGATTCCAACTTCCTTTTAAAATGATTAATTTCCAAATTCCACGTATAAATCCGTAATCTGGAACAATCCAAGTTCATCCTCGAACTTGGATTATTCCAGATTACGGATTGGCAATTATTCATATACAGGATCGTCAGTGCTATAAACCTGCACTAGTTTCATTCATGTACTATATGAGATAAAAAATGGCACAGTTATACGTATTACCCTATATCTCGAGAACTAATGAACCAATTTTGATGAATCTTACACTAAATCAAATGTAATGTGAATTCAATTCATTTATTTCATAACAAAAAACAATTGTGTTGAAATGTTTATCCTAGATTAAAGACATATTTATTATAACTATTATGAACATATGTGGGTAATTAAATATAATTTATCCAATACAAAATGAAACATCAATTAATATTAGTTGCAATGCAATTAAAAGTTTTAGAGAATAAATTGAACATTGGATTGAAAACCTATTTTTTTTGAAGTCGGTTAAAAATAACATTACGATCGTAATCCTGCAGTGCTTTTGGATATGGTTCCGAGATTTTTTTTATTACTTTCATTTTCAAATTCCACGTCTTAAATGTGCCTGAACATGGGTTCTTCCAGAGTTACCGCAGGCAACCTAGTTTATTCGCAGTTCGGACCCTCAGAACTAACATCGGGCACTAGTTTCATTAATGTACTATATGAGATTAAAAAAAATTGCACAGTTATACGTATTAGCCTATATCTCGAAAACTACTGAACCGATTTTGATGGAACTTACACTAAATCAAATGTAATATGAAACATCAGTTAATATTAGTTACAATGCAATTAAAAGTTTTAGAGAATATATTGAACATTGGATTGAAAACCTATTTTTTTGAAGTCGGTTAAAAATAATATTACGATCGTAATCCTGCACTGCTTTTGGATATAGTTCCGAGATTTTTTTTATTACTTTAATTTTCAAATTCCACGTCTTAAACGTGCCTGAACATGGGTTCTTCCAGGGTTGCCGCAGGCAACCTATTTTATTCGCAGTCCCGACCCTCAGAACTAACATCGGGCACTAGTTTCATTGAGGTATCTTATGAGATAAATTACCATGAAAAATCGCCCCCTTCAGGGTGGCTGAACTTGGACTTCTTCCAGGGTTGCCGCAAGCAACCTTAGCTGGTTCACCTCTCCATAAGGATATCTTTCACTACGTCAAAATCCCGTTCGAGTATCTGATGAGATAATTTTTGGCCAAAATTGACGTTTTCGACACCTTTTTTTTTATGGTTCTTCCAGGTTAGGGAGTGGCAACACTACCTGGCCCCCACCTCCAAAGCACCTACTTTCACTACATACTAGTCTCATTCGGGTATCTTATGAGGTAGGAAGTCCTGCCACCGGCCCCCGGTCTATTAGTATAGATTGATTATGTAATAGTAATCATAGAATATTATAATTTAACCAAGTAGAGTAACATATTTTTTCTATCAATCATACTTTTAAAATGGAGTTGCTCAACTTTAATCAAACTTAAGGTACCAACCAATACCAAATCAAAAGTCACAATATTTTTTAGGTAACGCTTAGGGTCCGAAATATATATATTTTTTTATCATACAGGTGGGAATATGCGGTATAGATCTATATATATAAGGATAATAAGGATATTTTCCAATAGATCTTTTCTAGAAAAAAACCGCCTCGCTTTAAAAATGGAGTTCTGATGGCAACCCCGAATGTCACTATTTTATCGAAATTAAAAATCGAAATTAAGAAAGATTCTTCTACTTTTTAAATACGTCATTAACAACACTTTCAATGCAGAGAAAAAAATCAGTTAAATTAGCTGTTAGGCATTATGAAGAGTACGATACAGGTGCCTGTTTGTCGAGATCCCCTTATCAAATACATACCAATAAAATTATCAGGTAGGTAATAGACAGGCTTAACTGGGCAAACAAGGCCGATTTCGCACTTTGGTTTGACAATAATAAGATGTTTGAATTGTGATTTGTACCTACTTTATTGTACTGAGGTTTTCCGGTTTTGATAGCTAGACAAAATTCTTTGTACAAGTACAAAAAAAGTATTTTTTTTTTATAAAATAAAATTTGTTTATTTCAGGCTATTTGGCCCATATTTTAAGTCGACGCTCGATACAATTATTCATATAATAATACATAATATTAAATCCAAATTAAATTACGTTTTTTTTAGTAACCGTTTAAAGATTAGGTTACTAAGTGACTTCCGAAGCCATTTAATCCATAAAGCTTTAATTGTTTGCTTGACAAATGTGTTTTGTTATACATTTATTTTTTTGGTTTTCTTAACGATAATCATTTTAACGTTTGTGCTAGTAGTAGAATGTATGTGCTACATTTTCGATCATTATATTTATTCAGATTACTTTTTACCATTTACCTATATGCGTTATTTACATTTCTTACTTTAAAATATTCTAAATACCTAGCCAAGTTAACAGTCAAGTGGACCTACTGACATCTGACGACAAGTTTTGGAAATAAGCTTGCCATATCGAATGTGAATTAAATCGATTCTTATAGATTTTAATCTGAGGAATCATGACGATGCGGCTAGCAACCCATGACTATTTTTGATTCCGTTTCCTTCTACAACCCCACCAACATGCTAAACGCGGGTCTTAGGTCTTATAGCCTCGTCTATAAGACCTAAAAGCCACGTATACTTGGTCTACCCCGCAAGGGTAAAAGACGTGATAGTATGAACTGTAGACTTATATCGTATAACCACGTTTTTTACGAAAAAAAAAATGTCATAAATCTTTAACTTACCTTGCTATTAATGACATGGCTACAGGAAGTGTTGTCATCGTTTTGCCTCCTAAAAGGTAATCCTTTATATCCACCACCCTCTTGCGTTTTGAATTGGTGTAGCTGTACCAGATTCCTCCTGCGCATGATGAGATGCACATCACGAAGAATACTGCATAGTCCGCCACCCCGAAACCACCCTCTTTCATGGTGAACGATGTCATCTTGGTGGCGATTAGGAACTGGAACAAAAATAAACTTTGCTTTCTTTTAGGGTTCCGTACGAATGAGTCACAAGACGGTTTACTCTATTATCATTCATGTTTTTGACTAGCTCCGTGGCACAGCGGTCAACACGCCTGCCTGCGACACGGAGTGACCGGGTTCGATCCCCGGCCAGGTCAAGATGGAAAATGATCTTTTTCAGATTGGCCTGGGTCTTGGATGTTTATCTATATATGTATTTGTTATAAAAATATAGTATCGTTGAGTTAGTATCCCATAACACAAGTCTCGAACTTACTTTGGGGCAAGCTCAATCTGTGTGATTTGTCCTTATATATTTATTTATTTATTTTATTTATGTGTCTGTTAATGTCTCACAACCAATTTATTCCGATTTTTATTAACATCGATTCATTTTTAATATAGTTCATTAAAAATGAATCGAAGCTAAGAAAAAACATAGATTTCATATGATCAAATAACGTATATGTTGCGAAATTTGAGTTTGAGGGCAAAATATATGCGGCCCCAAAAAGGGTGGCAAATCAGATATTTTCCAAAAAAGTTTCTCAGAATCTTGTGACATGTCAATAAAAGATCTTATTGCGAGGATCTCTATTTTTTTTTCATTGTATTTGGATACTTAGTTTAAAAATAGACGAAACTTGACTATTTCTCGTACCTTTTCTCTGATAACACTGATCCTATGATTTTGGAAAAAATCCGTACTAATATTATTATAAATCTATATATCTGCAGTTTGTCTGTTACCACTTCAGGATTCAACTATTAAACCAATTGCGATGAAATTTCATATGGCGTTAGTTTGAGCTCCAGGGAAGGAAATATGGTACCTCTCTTCCACCATTGTCACGTAAAATTCTTCGTAAACCGTCTTTACAGACAACCATTATTTTTTATAAACGTTTTGTTTGTCCGGGATAAAATGTAGTCTGACTCGTACGTAGGCATTCCTTTTTAATTCCTTAACACTTTGAACGCCGGAATCGCAGACACAATAGTTTTTCAATTGTTTATCGGACACCAGTTAGCTGACGCGGCGTCTAAGGTACCTATAATAACAATTATATCAACTTTGTTATCATATATAGAAACGACAGACAGGCAGTTAAATACATTTTCCTATTCAAGTTCAATATTCAAATATTTTTAAACGGAAACTAGTTTGTCATTGGAAATTGGAAAACCACGAGTAAAAATTCCAACTACCTACCTTATACCTACATCCAAATTTATCTAGGAATTTAGAAGTGATAGTCAAAGTTACAAACTCAGAAACATATAGGAATAGGAACCTTGAACACATAACTCGCCTTGTTGGTCAATCGTTTTATACAATCAAAAACTTTTTGGGAATATCGTTTACACACTTGTCTCGTAAAATCCTTAAGTCATAATCCCATAGAGCCGATAAGCCAATCCAAGCCAAATAGGTATTCTAATTAACGTTCAATAAAACTCAATCTCATTCAGAATTGATTAATTGATATCAGCCGCACGTTAATTAGAAAGGACACGCGAAAACATAGCGGGTACTACTTTTAGAACCGGTTCAAAGAGTATTTACCTTATATTATGTCTTATAGACTTATATTATGTTCTTCTTCTTCGTCCTCGCCATTTCCTGTTACACGGGGTCGGCTTTCCTAAGTATACTACGCCAGGTATGCATCTTGTTTATCATTTCATGTCCCTCTGATCATTCGTCAGCCAAGTGGTTTGAGTTCTTCCCCTCCCTCTTCTCCTAGTAGATATCCATGGAAGGGCACTTTTTCACTACCATTAATATACTTGTTGCGCACTTTATCGAGTAGTGTAACTCCTTCCGACCATCGCAGCATACGCGTTTTTTTGTATGGAGTTTCTGTTCGTTGATCTTCTTAGTCGGCCATACTTCGCTGCCATATAACAAGACTGGTCTGACAGCAGTTTCATAGAACTTGCCTTTGGTTTTGACAGGCATTTTTAAATCGCCTTAAATCGGAGAGAACCCCGGTCATCGTACGCCACTTAGTCCATCCCTATGCAATTCTCTGCGTTATGTCCGCTTCAATAGATCCGTCTTCTGAAATCTACAGAAACATCGGGATCTGGAGCGAAGCTACATGTATTGAGTTTTGGTTCTACTGATGTGCAAACCATTTTACTCGCGTACTTCCCTCCATTTTTCAAGGTCTTCATCGAAGTTTTCGGATATCAAGGCAACTTCATCTGCATACAAGAGGTTCCATGGTGTTGGTTACTGTATTGGTGCGGCAAGGTAATTATAATTGTAAGGAAGGTAAGAAACATGGCGAAATTAAACAATAGAGGGCTTAAAGCACTGCCTTGATGAACACCTACTTTAATCCCGAAGCTACTGAACAAACTTTGTTGTTATTATTCGTCTGGTTTTCTTGGGAATTCTTCGTTAAGTCGGTCGTTATAGTATTCGTACCATCTTTGGCAAATTTGCTTATCTTCCGTGAGTAGAGTGCCTGTCTTATCCTTGATTTATTTTGTCGTTTTGACATCTTCGGTGTTGTCATGCCTGTACTTTGCAATTTTGTATATCGTTTTCCGTTTAAAGACTTATATTATAGCCGAGGTTAAAACAGAATCAATTCACTGATTCAAAGATTTGTTCAGACAAATAGGCCTTTTCAGGCACTTTCAGATTTCAAAGCTCTATCATATTCTAATCTTATGTGGCCATTCAACAAACAGCAAATGCGAATTGTCCACGTTTTGGTCAATCGTTGGAGCCCTTATCTCTATTTTATTTGTGAAGAAACAACGAAGACTTTGTGTAAAGACTGACACGTGTAATGTTCGTCATCAACCCCCGGAAGGAGGTTCGACGGAGTATAGCAGCCCTAAGGGACTACTCGGAAGTGAAAGCGACATTTAAGTCAGTCTATTCTAATCACATTGATACATAAGCGGTGCTTTTATATCCTTATTCCCAAACGCTGTGTAGATTTAGTATTTTCCCTTTATCATATCCAACAAGGTAGGCTATTTACACGCTACCCACCAGTACCTTTCCATGACAAAAAGCGGCTGACGTCATGTCCGTCTTTTTGGAATAATCCAATGCGAAATCTGCACTGACCGCGCTCTACATCTTTCATTGCTCTTTTTTTAGTCTCGAAACCGAGTCATTTTATATCTGTATTTTTAAAACAGTAGCCATAATTTGTCTTTTACCTCCACAGCTGGCGAATTTTGCGATTCTTAAGCCAAATCAAAATCTTATAAAAGCGAAATTGAGTTTTTATATTTATTCGCTTACGTATTTGTTTTTTTGTTTACTTCACTTTAACTACTGGATCGTGATTCGTGAAACTTTGCATACGTATTGTAAGGGGTATTTAAAAGTGTCTTTTATCTACAAAAAGTATAGTAATATATAATGGATTTGTCAAACCGTGAGTTTTATAATATGCTTTCAATCATCATCAGGTCCTTTTTAGTCTCCACTACAGGAGCACGACCCTCTCTGTACTACTAGGGCCATACTTGGCCAGAGCAGCCAGAGGACTTGGCCTACACTCTCCACGCTAGCCAGACGGGTTGGAGAGGTGTCTTAGATGTTTATAAGCTTTGTTTAGCTTGTATTTCCTAAGTCGCCTTCTACGACATCCACGGGAAGACTTGGAGTGGTCCTATTATACTCTGCCGGATACCACACGGCTATATGCTTTCAATATGTAATTCTTATTCAGAATATTTCATTTGATCTCCATTTGGTAAGTTAATAATGATGAGGACCCCCATACCAATTACCTATCAATTTTCATACTTCAAAGTCCAGAAATGAGAAATTTCTATACAAACTACATTTATATAGACTACATTTTATCCCAGACAGACAAACCTTTGATAACAACTGATAACATTACACGTTTAAATGTAAATCATCATCGTCAATTTTCCACGCTGTACTATCCTTCTCTATACCTAGTTATTAGTTTAAGGCAATTCGCACACTGCACCGCATTACGCAGCGTAAGCGCGTATTATGTGCATGCATAGCGTGAAGGACCAATTTGGGAAACTATGGCCTAAGCCTTTGGAGAATAGCAACTCTCATCTTTTTCCTTATGTGCCGAAAGCTACGTTGCCAGAAGGGCCTATCCAAGTGCAAGTCTCCTGGGACCGCCGGGCGGCCACCTACCAGTAAACAGAACTCATCCTACTCAACGCACTCTATTCCGGCGGCGAGTGCTAGGGGATCGAATAGAGGATACTTTAAAGAATCCTTGCATCGGCCGATGCCTCATATTTGAGCCGTTTACAGAAACTGAACTAGTGATTAGTCAGCCTGTCGGCACAGAAATTTTTGTAGCCAACGTCTGATTAGATTGTTTGTAACAAATTTATATTAATTGCCAAGCATTTTTATCAATTATATATTCAAATGCAGTAATAAGCCTTTTTGACTAACTGGTTTTTTACAGTCGCTTTAAACTTAATAAACGTAGACCTAATATCTCTGCAGGAATTTTAATATAGAAGCGTACTCCTACACCCGTGTCCTAGACCCAGAAATGAATCCATAGTTTTCTGCAATCGCAAAACTGGTGTAGCTAATTTATTTTTATTCCTCGTGTTGCTAACATGAATATCACTATTTTTCTTATACACTGTGAAATTTTTATCGTTTTGGACCCTTAAAGGGGTGACTCAGGCCATCAAAATGAACAACCTTTCCTATGGGACTAATGCTGAGAACCCAAAAAAGAATTCGACATTCCCATACAAACTGGCCGGGCGGCGCGGGACTCTTTTGTATGGAAATGACGAATTTTTTTTTGAGTTCCCAGCATTTGTCCCATAGAAAAAGTTGTTCATATTGATGGTCAGAGTCAGCCCTTTAAGGGTCCAAAACGATCAAAATTTCACCATGTATTTATTAGATTAGGGTTCCGTACCCAAAGTGTAAAAATGGGACCCCTTAAAACCCCTTAAATAATTATTTTATTGTTTTTTTTTGTGTTTGTTGTTGCTATAACAACAAAAAAAAAACAAGAAATACATCATCTGTGAAAATTTGAACTGTTTAACTACGGTTCATAAGATACGGCCTGGTGACAGATGGACAGACGACAGAGAGGCTTAATAGGGTCCCGTTTTTAATCATTGGGTACGGAACTACGGAAATAGACAGGTTTCTCATCGAACTTAATCTAATAGAAACTCTAGTAGAAATAAACATTTGATAAGTAGGTATTTACTTACTGCAATCCATCAAATCATTTTAAGGAAATCAAAATAGAGGAAATCCCCGTGCAACCAGTCTGTTGATAGCTCTAACCTTTGCCTCTAGAAATCATAAAAAATACTGAATATGCTGTTCATTGAGACATTAACTATGGAATTTTGGACTAGCTCCGTGGCGCAGAGGTCAACACGCCTGCCTGCGACACGGAGTGACCGGGTTCGATCCCCGGCCAGGTCAAGAAGGAAAATGATCTTTTTCAGATTGGCCTGGGTCTTGGATGTTTATCTATATATGTATTTGTTATAAAATATAGTATCGTTGAGTTAGTATCCCATAACACAAGTCTTGAACTTACTTTGGGGCTAGCTCAATCTGTGTGATTTGTCCGTATATATTTATTATTTATTTATTTATAATTTTACACTTTATTGATTAAAATATGTTATTTTATCATTAAATTGTATACTAGAGCTATACCTACATAAATAAAAACCGGCTAATTGCAAGTCGGACTCGCGCACAAAGGGTTCCGTACGGTTATCTATAAAAACGGCAAAAAAATCACGTTTGCTGCACGGGAGCCCCTTAAATATATTATTTAAATTTTTTTGTTATTTGTTGTTATAGCGGCAACTGAAATACACCATCTGTGAAAATTTCAACTATCTATCTCAGGTTCATGAGATACAGCCTGGTGATAGACGGACAGACAGACAGACGGACAGCGGAGCGATAGGGTCCCGTTTTTAACCTTTGGGTACGGAACCGACCTGTCCGGGGATCGAACCCGGGACTCTGCGATTCAAAATACATACAGATCACAAGGAAACGTAAACGTCTTTTGGAAGTCGAAAACAAATTTAAATCTCCGAAAAAGAACAGATGTAAAAATAAAGACAAAGAAAATAATGAAGATGCAATGTCCGAGGTAGAAGAAATGTTGTAATTTTTTATGTTTGAATTATAAAATAACTATAAAATAATAAAAAATATTTTTTTTTTTAATTTTTGTCTGACTACTTTTGGTGATGACTCACACAAATGCAAAGCTCAGCTTAGACCTCGCAGACTGTACCTACTACTATAATTAAAACATACTTACAAATTTACATACTACACATATATAGATATCAATGATAATATATACCTGTGTAGTATGTACTATGTAAGTATGTACACATTGACATCTACCTCAATGATGAAACAGATGAATAATCACTGTTTCTAGAAGCTAAGGAATTTAAGAGGTAAGAGTGAACCTTTCTTTTGAAATTGAATTCCGTGGAATTTTCTTTAATATCAACGAACAAAGTATTCTAGAGTCGAGAAGCTTCATGCACGACAAACAAATAAACAGTCGCATTTATAGTAATCGTTAGGATTTCAAGCTGTCTGCTATATTTTATTTTGTTAATGCCAACGTTGATGCCAGGATTAAAAACTTGTTATTTATTATAAAAAACTCAAATATGCGTATTTACTATGTTAAATCCGGAGGTTTAAATAAGTATTTACCTACCTGACCTAGTCAAATATCTAACATCTATATTATTTGTACAAATTGAATTTCTGAAATCAGGGCTGTGTTGCATCAACTAGAGATTTATCTCTTCTAAATACCCCATTCATGCTGGTCCGGTAGAAAATAAAAAGGTTGGAACGTACCAGCTGCTTCCATTCCCGCGCAGATCGTTAAAGCCGATCGAGGGAATGGGTAAATCTAAATCATATTAGTAGGCGATGCGGCTAGCAACCCATCACTATTTTGCTTCCGTTTTCCACCTAACACTCACCAATGAGTCGTAAAGACTTGGGCGCTGTCTACCCCGCAAGGGAAAAAGACGTGATACTATATATATATGTAAATACCCCATGACGCTGAATTAACTTCTAACGTAAATATTTTTGGTAAGATCAATATTTAATGCCACTTCATCCTTACCTACCAATATTAATTTTTCACGTGGCCAAAAATACCCAACCCGTTATTGACTTGATTCAGAGCTAAATCAAGATACCCAAACAACAAACAGACGCAACAAAAACATTTAGGTAGTAAGTACCTACCCAATTAAAGTACGTTGCGTTGCATATCAAGCTATTTTTACACATACAAAGTGGCTATCAACGCTATGTTGTTGCTCAAATAGTTAAACGCATATTAATGTACCTAATATTCTTCATCTTCTTCCTCGCCTTTATTTGGGTTCGGCTCTGTATGTCAACTCTATATTTTTTTTATTAAATTAACTGAACACTGAACCATACACAAAAGAAATAACAATAGAATTACGTCTACAGGCGGGCAGTGTCCGCGAAAGTGTTAATAAATAAAATATGGTGAAAAAATTTCACGAGGGCAGGGCTTGAACCAGCGACCTTAGGTCTATGTACCTACGCTCTGCCAACTGAGCCAACTGATGGTGGAGAATTTCGGTACCTAAGTTAGAACATGCGGTAGCTCAGTTGACAGAGCGTAGGTCGTTCATAGACCTCATAAGAGGTCGCTGGTTCAAGTCACGCCAGCATGCACCTTTTTCACCATATTTTATTTCTTAATTTAATAAGAAATGTATTAAAATAACATTGTTATTGTGAATGCATAATAAAACACAAAAAAAATATTTTCAATCGAATAAGCACTAGCTCCCCGTTCTTGCACATCATTGCGCACATACCCTGCAAAACTTTCCCGGCCTCCCTTTCCTCTATACCCTATCACAATCAAGCGGAGCATCTGTTTTAAACATTACTCTTATTAATGCAATAAACCTACATAAAAGTTAATTATAGATTATAGATTAAAATCTAGTTGTAAAATAGAAGATTGTGACGCAAGGGCCTAACATAACGTTGGTGATGAATGTTTTGAATCCAGAGCGTAAAAAGTATCCCTCTCTACGCTTGGGATTCTATGCTAGATGCATCTATAGTAGACACCTGAGTGAGGCGAGGAAAAAAAGAGTATGTAGCCCGAAATAAAAGTATTATGTTAGTCCCTAGAAGACACGTTCCGCTTTTCATCTCCCTCTATGAGAAAAACAATATTAGTATTTCCACGGGACTAAAAAAATATTTTATACACTAGGGAATAAAAACGTATTTTAGACCTGTATATGGAAAATATTCTTTGTTTTTTGAATAGATGAGATGTAAATTATTAACGTCAATTAGCAGCAACTTGTTAATAACAGAATCTTCTACGAGTAGGTATCACTTATATACATGTAATAGGCAAAGTCATATATAACAAACGTGTTATTATTTACCTTTTTTCACACAAACGTTTGCCAATTAACTTAACCGGAAGGCGTCGTTGAATTGCACACATACTATGGTGCGTTGCCAATCATACAAGGGCACATACAATGTTCGCATGGGCAACGTCATCACCGCTTGTGCACATTACAAAGTACTTTCACCACAAAAATTGCACACAAGCCGCGGGAACGCACATTCTACAAAAGTTCAAAATAACTCAAAACTCCCGCGTAATTTGTACACATGTCAATGTCATAACACCGCGACCGATACTCGTAATATTAGGAAACATTCCTTTTT
The DNA here is from genome assembly GCA_947532085.1 of Elegia similella. Classification (NCBI taxonomy): domain Eukaryota; kingdom Metazoa; phylum Arthropoda; class Insecta; order Lepidoptera; family Pyralidae; genus Elegia; species Elegia similella. The sequence continues at coordinate 10,232,137 of OX383928.1, forward strand.
TAACCGACTTCTTTACTCTTATTATATCACCCGCGGCTCTTCTTCGCCCGTGGAATATTTATATGCGGATCACACGACGATCACCGACGAGATCAACCTACAAAAGCGGCAGTTTTAAAGAAAATCATTTCACTAAAATATTTAATTCACATCTTTTAAAGTGACGTGCACTTTGGCAGCTATCAGTCGCGAATAAACTTCACGTCACAGATAGCAAAAAAGCACATGGCCTAAAGTAAAACCTCGCACTGTTGATCGCTGACTCGCGCGACACCTAGTGATGTTTCTCTGAACAAACGATTAAACTGTTTTATCGACTGTTTACTGAATATAATAGGGAAAATTTTCAGGAAGTACAGGAGCTCATGACATAATTTATACGTTCATTTGTTAGTTTATAGTTTGTTTCTTAATTAAATGGTACTTCGACTATTTGCGTTAAGTTACAAGTAAATACCTAATTGGTATGTAATTTACTTTTAATAATTCGTGCTCTTATAAATCAAACAACTTCTTCGGCGAAAGGACGACGCGGTTTCTAATACCACGTCTAATCAACAACTTGCCAGATAATTTAAGAAACAATTTTCCGTAATAAACATTAGCATAAACTAAAAAATATTTTTACACAATATTGACTCTTTATATTCTGTTGAATGTATGAGTTTTTATTATGATAATGATTTAAGTAAAATAAATAATCGTTTGTATAAATATGAGTATATAATATCAAAAGTCTAAACGTGATAAACTGGATTTTAGAAAACAAACATTTTTATATTATCGTGACTGTTTACTTAATTAATAGCTATTTTTAGCAAATGACTGTCTGTACGTTTTTGTTTCATAAAGTCATATAATTTTTTTTAGTTTAAACTAAAATTTATTTATCTATCTGTCTTCACTTTTACTTTTGGCACCACAATAAACAATTGTCATCGTCATCATTAGCAGCCTCTGCTGACAGTCCACTGCTGGACGTAGGCCTCTCCCAAGGTGTGTCACTTTGGTCGATCACCTATAAACAATACTAAAGGCTTATTCACTAAGTTTATTATATAGTTGTTATCCCATTTGTACAAAACACGAAAGAGCGGCGGGGTGGTTTATCCAAAAAAATTAATTGTTCACAATCGCCTACCCATTCATTATCATTTCGAGTAGGTGTCACGGTCAATTGACCATGAGGGTCGTTAGATTTACTTGTAACCAAAACTGGAGCGAGTGAGCGTCCGCAACTTAAGACGAAACCCCCTAATCCAATCAGAGCAGAATCTTTCGTGTAAGCTGACTTCGAAATGATGCAGAAAGATCCTAGACTAGAAATAAAAATCAAGGTTTCCATAACGGCAGCACAGAGTAAATAACTAAAAAAAATATTAAGACACAGACATGATTTTTAACAGGGTGACAATATCTGTCTATTAAACATCAGTTTTCATTAAAACATAAGATTTTTTTGTGCTTTTTAAATCACTTACCAGGTCCTTTTAAGGAGACATGCCACCTAAAGAAACTGCTAAAAAGCCTGCTGCAACTGTAGCTCGTCCACCTATCAGTGATTCAAGTCTATTGTATGTGCCAGAGGATGCTGTAGAAGGTACTACTTAACCACTCTCGGATATCTTTACTAATCAGTAGCTCAGAATATAATACTACTACTCTCATTTATGATTATCATTCTAATAATTACCAACACGCATATCAATCTTGGTTTAAAGTAAAGCTAATAAGTATAAATACAACTTGATAAGTGTTTCTAGCTCCTCTTGTTGATCTACATCGTAAAACTCGATCAAAGGAATTGCCGTAGCCTAGGAATCTTTTTTATTTCATATTTCTTTATTTCATAACAAACATACATTTATGTTGAAAGTAAATTTAAATTTAACTTATATTAACAATTTTATGAGTTCTTAAACATATAATTAAAATAGTATTCAAATTTAATGAATCAATAAAATCGAGAAAAGTCAAAGTAAATAAGCATGCTGTCAAATAATTAATAATGTCAATATTTATTACAAATTCAGGAATTGTTAAGATGTCATGAACTCCTCGATGCTATAATAACACTTGTCTAACAAAAAAGCTTTGAGTCTTTCTTTGAATTGTCTGTGATAAATAAGCAGCTTAAGGTCAACAGGCAATTTATTAAACAGCTTAATGGATTGAAAGTATGAGCAGTGTTGTACAATGTTTAAAGTTGGGACAGACTTCGCAACTAGGTCTTTCCTTCTAGTGCTTTCTCTTATTTGTCTGTCTTCTTCATTTTCATATTCGTGGATGTACTTGGCCAGAAACATTAATAGAACCAAAATATATAAGCTAGGCACAGTCAAAATATTTAAATCTTTAAAATGCGATTTACACGAATCTTGCTGACATATACGCGCGATAGTTCGGATTGCTCTCTTTTGTGATACGAAGGCTTTTTGAATATTATAGCAGTAACTGCCACCCCAGAATAATATACTGTAGCGTATTTTTGATCCTACGAGTACCATCTATCATTCGCTATTAAATGATTTGCACATCACCCTGTGTAAAATCTATATCTTATTCAAGATATCCATGGGGTTTTACAACCTGTATGAGCCATGACTTACTACCCCGTAATGATACCCCGGCCTGATTATTGTAAGGGTTATTTATTGTTTGAAATTTATAAATTGTCATAACAAAATATAGCGCATCTTCTTATGACTATTTATGCATTTCAGAATTTACCATATTTATTGTCTGAAATGCATAAATAGTCATATAAATATGCTTAATTCTAAAGAAATAAGATTTTATATATTTAATAAAAATATGTAAGTGATAAAATACTATTTTTTGCAAGTACTTGCACATTCTTATTTAATACAGAAAATCTTATTTCTTCAGAATTTAGCATATTCATTGTTTCCTTTCAAGGATACCAGGAACGAATTGAAACTGGAATAGAATGGACACTCGTAGACGAAGCAGCACGTCATCATAAAATGGCATGTTGTAAAGAAGAAATCCCAAAATGTAGTTTTACTGAAGCCCTTAAAGCTAAGCTAGAAAACAGTATTTTTCACACATTCCTAGATCCGAACACAACAGTGTCTCTAAATGATCAATGGGAACTTCTTCTACCCATAACGATATGGGATAACGATAAATTTGCTAACGAAGAAGGAAAGATCTGTTTTCGTAATGCGAACAACCTAACTGATGATATGGAGAAAATAATAATGAAAGCTGTAAAAATTGGTGATCGAAGCGTCATAATGAAAGAATTTTATTTGGCACCAATATTGCGAGTAAATGATGCTAAGGTATGTACAATTACAGAATCAACCTCGAAATCTAGCTGGTTTACCACATACCTAATAGGTGCAACTGTTTCCGATAACTATCTTATATAGAACCTCCTGCCTGTAGGCCCCAAAAGCCACGAGGGACTAATATCGTCACATATCGGAGAAAACCGACGTGGAAATAGTAATGGGATATTAATTATTATGCCATTCACTACAATGAAGATTCACTAGGTTAACATTTCTCCCATAACAATTTTTTTAATAAGTAGGAAATATATTTACCAAATAAAAGACATATTGTGAACTACTTTTTATGAACGAAATCAGACTGAAAAGTGATCGTCAACGTAAAGGAAAATTAAATGAGTTTGTCTCTAATTAAAATGAGATGGGTTATCTTTTTTATTATAGGAATTTCTGTCTTGTGATTGAACTGGTCATCGGACCAGATACATCAGACTCTATATAATTGCATCGTCTACCATGGCAAATTATAAAAAAGCTGGTAAAAAGAAAGCAAATATGGCTCTCATTTTAGTGAGTCTTTTCTCTCTGTCTGACTAAAATTTACGTAGTTATCTACACTAATCTACACTTCCACACTAATATTATAAAGAGGAGAGATTTGATTGTTTGTTTGAATTTAATAGGCTCCGAAAGTACTGGACCGATTTAAATAATTCTTTCAACATTAGACTCCTACATTATCCCTGATGAACATAGGCTATAGAATATTTTCAAAAAGTTAGGGATCCGTATGAAAACTACACTAAATCTACCCGAGCGAAGCCGGGGCGGGCCGCTAGTTATTAGTTAATTATAATTATGCATACATTAGGCATAACTTAATAATTATTCGTTATAAATGAATCTTTATGACAGGACTGTAATGTAAGGAACTTTTTTAGATGACGGAATTGGACAGTGGATTAGGAAAATTCAAGAAATTGGTCACTCTTAGCTTCTGCGGCAATTTTCTTCAAGACATTGATACAACTTTCATGCCTCAATCGTTGAAAACCCTAGAACTTCAAGCAAATCGCATTAAATCTGTGGAATCATTCGCTGAACACCTACCTTTTGAACTATTGTATTTGGGATTATCTAGAAATTTGTTGAATGATGGTAATTATTTTATTAATAACTAAGTATGGTATGTGTGGTAAAGGAGTCTAGCGAATGGGCGAAAATGTAAAGAATCATGACAATAGGCAATGCGGCTAGCAACCCATCACTAATTAGATTCCGTTTTCCTTTACCTATGCCCACCAACACGCTAAATGTGGCTTTTCGGTCTTATGACCTTAGACTCTGTCTACCCCGTAAAGGATAAAGACTTGATAATATGTAAGTATGTAAGTATGGTATGAAGGGAAGAAGGATTATTATGCAAAATAGTCTCGAAGCACTCGTACACATTCCCCAACATAACTTTTGTATTATAAATCTAAAAATTAAAAATCTGGTCTTACCAATATTACAGACCTGTAAGTATGTAAAACTTTGCTCAAAAGAGGCGATCGAATAGGAAAATAGCGAGTTACATAGGCCTCTCAATATTTTTTTTAAAAAAGAATAACCTAAACTTGGTCCTGTCTAAGTATTATCATTACAAAATGTATTTATTTTTACTAATTTGGTTTTTCAGACAGCGTGGAGGGTTTATCGCATATTCCGTATAATATTACGGTGTTAGATTTGTCTGACAACGACATCTACCGACTGGAGCCACTACTGCAAGTTCTGGCGAGACTGCCCAACCTCACTGCGCTCCACCTCGCTGGAAACCCGTGCGCGGTACGCTTTACTCATACTCGGTGATTATGGCAGCGGCCGGCAGAGGGAGCTACCGGTTTCAAACTATACAACTTCAATCTGATACATAAAACTTTCCCCATGAAACTTGAAACATACCAATAGCAAAAAAGAAAATGGAATGTTTTAAACTACGTATAAGATCCGCTGATTAGCCGTGTGGTTTCCGGCAGAGTAGAATAGGACCACTCCAAGTCTTCCTATGGATGTCGTAAGAGGCGACTTAGGAAATACAAGCTAAACAAAGCTCATAAACATTAATGAGACCTCTCCAACCCGTCTGGCCAGCGAGGAGAGTGTAGGCTAAATCCTCTGTCTGCTCTAGCTAACTATGGCTCTGGTAGTATAGAGAGGGTCAAGCTCCTGCAGTGAAGACTTAAAGACCTGATGATGATAATCCGCTGATTGCTCCATTTGTGTGGGAGATTTTTTATTTTCCTGTGCACCTATAAGTATAACCCCTGAAAAAGCCGTTAAATATCATTTTCTGGGAATATCTTGAACACTTTCCGGGACGTCCCGCCTATAGATGTAGACTTCTATTGTTATAATCTATTGTGTCTGGTCCTATCTCCGATAATGAGTTAAAATATATTATCACCTTTCTATTACACCCTGTACAAGTCTCCTATATGATGGTTAAGCTTGTAAAGACCTTTTAACATGATATATCTATTTCTGCTCCTTAGACACACACAAAATCAAACTCATTCCAGTTATCTATTTACTGTTATATATTTTACTTTTTAGGTGTGTGCAGCATATGCTCGCGTAACGTTAATGAGATTACCGCGTCTGAGGTGGCTGGATTCTAGAGAGATCCTGGCAACGGATAGATCAGTAGATCCCTTCGATCCCCACCCAGACGACCTGCGAGCCGCCTATTTCCATTTCACGGTGTTCCGGGTAATGTCGGCACCGCAACCTCCAAAACCAGAAAAGGTTATCTTTATCTTGAACATATCACTTATTTTTTACTTAGGAACTAAACAAATTTCCAGTTCACAGGGCCTGCTGAAGTTTACGTTCAACAGTAAACCGACGTATTATAACATTTATTAGTAAAGCCGATTGGTATGGAATAATCTCCAAGTTTGCCTTGCCCCAGGAATTAAAACGAGGTATCAATAGTATAAGTTAGTAGCCAATAATATACATACATACTGTTGCAACTATCTAGAAGGGTCACTGCATTCTCCGATCAACCCCAGAATCACAGCAAGGGAAACAGTAAACACTGACCTGGATTCATTTGTGAACAGGACGTTGGGAAGGATCGCCCGCGGCGGGACTTCGTGTCGACCGGCTAGCAATCCTTTTGTTTGAACTGTATTCCTTTTCTTACTGCTTACGCTAGTGGTACACCAACACACACGCGCGATGAAACTTTAGAGTTGTTTTCGGCCAGCGAAAGTCCTCATCATCATTCATCATCATTTCGAGTAGGTGTCACGATCAATCGACCATGCACACCCTGGTGTCAGAGTTCTTCGGAACCGCCTCTCGGCCTCTGACGTGGTTCCTTTAACAACTACCAGATGGCAGCCGGGACCACCGGCTTAACGTGCCTTCCGAAGCACGGAATCATCTTTATTATCAGACAATCAGGTGATTCAAGCCTGCAATGTCCTAACCAAACTGGAAACAACTAAACAAAGTATGCTTCCGGTGGGAATCGAACCCACGACCCCCGGGTCAACAGGCAAACGCCTTAACCACTGGACCACGGAGGCTGTTCTTAGAAGTCGTTATTTTTGGAAATTTATATTAGCGCAAGGCGCTGTTCAACTCGACTCGCACGCCATATTTTTTCGACTGTCCGGGCGACCAATCACAGGCCGCCGACGGCAAAAAAAGAAGTATGTATGGGAGGGAAAACGGAAACGGGACACAGATAGGTAATTTTATTTGGATTTTAAAGTTAATGCTTACACACATACATAGAATCATGTCTATTTCCCTTGCGGGGTAGACAGAGCCTAGGTCTATAAGACGTTATGGCCACATTTAGCATGTTGGAGGGCGTGTAGATGGAAAAAGGAATCAAAACAGTGATGGGTTGCTAGCCGCAAAGCCTATTGACATGATTCCGCAGATTTTAGGCCAATTCCTCGATTGGTTTTTGCGATCTGCGCGGGAAGAGAAGCAGCTGGCGCATTCTACGTTTTTTCTTTTCTCCCAAGACCAGCATGGAAAGTCAATAATATTAGTTAGTAAAGCATTAATTTATGCTGTTATTACCTACGAATAAGTAATAAGGTTACTACATATTGCTGACTCGTCACAGTGTCACCGTGACCTACATATTTAGTAGAATCCTCCGGTTTAAACTAATTCAATAAACTTGTGTGTTTAATAAACAGTTGATAGCCTACATATTTTCTTTACTTACCAGCATTTGCAAGTCAAAATTACAATATTTATCTGCATAACTGCAGATAAATATTGTAACACAAACAAGCTTTACAACAAAATATTCTAGGGAGCAGTAACAACGTTCCACGTGGAATTAGAACTACCTCTGCTAGATACTTCTAGAAGGGCCTTCCTCATGTTTCGGAGAAATGAGTCGCTAACAGAAATGTTGCCGCCGCCCGAAGATGGGGACTGGTACGCTGACAAACAGCCTTCAGTGACTGCTAAGAGCAAATCTATTATGGGTGAGTCAATTACTGTCATACAAGAAACAAGCTTAAATAGCTAATATTTTCTGCAACGGATAATAACATGTTATAAAATCATGGTCAGGAGTCAGGGGTATCATCCTCAACTGCCTGTCCGGTGATTGCAGGTATCAGACTGGCCTCCCGAGCTGCTACTTGCTTTTCCCCCCATTCATCCGAGTGGGTATTATCCCAATACCTTTAATTCCCTTCCTAAATCCAACAATTTCCTATGAATTCCCCAGCTTCATAATGCTTGCGATCAGCAGCAGCATAAGAAGCCAAGGAAACTACGCTTTCCAACCCGCCTGCCAAGCGTGGTGAGTATGGCAATATCCTCCCATGGAATAAAGAATACTTATAAGAATGCTATGTCCAGCAGTGTCCTCCTTACTACTGAAACGACGATGATAATGACATGTCTATCTTTTTAATGAGTGTGACGGTGGCCAACACTGGAATTAGATTTTTCGGTCTCTTGTCATAAGTCACTTGATAAGTATCATCGTTTTAAGGTCAATCGATTGATATCATATCCCAGGGAATAATTGAACTACCAGAATGTTCATTGATAACAGAATTGAGGTAGTGGATTAACAACTTTAAAAAAAAAATGCCTTTATTTATGTAAATCATCCTGGGATTTATTGCAATTTATGGACTTTACACATACATTACCTATTACATACTTTGTATGCTTTTACTTTGACACTATTTATAAACAAACAAACAGACAGGCAGTGGACTATTTGTTGTAATGATGATGATGATGAAATCATCAACAACGCAATGGCTGTTTCATTACCGTTGCATTTTTGATTTCGCAAAATAGCGAATACCTTTTACTGGTTTGCATGTTTCCCTACGATATTTTCACGAACGTCTCAATCGAAACAATTGGAAGTCGATGAAAATTACTAAACCTACGGTAAAAGTTTGTCAACTCGACTGGATGATATTCGCACTTCTTTACTTGTACTGTACTTACCGTTGCGTTCTAGATTATGTTCACCCCCTTACTAAATATTATAACACCAAAATGCGATAGTAACTCTGTCTGGCTTTTTACATGCTTCAACCATTGAACCAATTTGAATGAAATATGGTATGGAGGTAATTTGAGACCAGTACATAGGGTTTCTTTCATTCCGGGAAATTCTACTGTTACACGACACTAACGCGGGCGGAGCCTAGCCGCGGGAAAATTAGGTAAAATAAATTAAGCTTAGAAGGTATCTTATACGTGCCTAACTAAACTGAGGTTATTTTCCTATAATCTTTACCACACAGGAAACACAACCACAGAAGTAGACTTAATGTCGGGTTCTAGTGACGTATACAATCGCTTAGAAGCTGTGAATTCTCGTGAAATTTACCATTTCACCAAATTTGAGAGCAACAAGATTATTTGGAATAAAGTAATGAATTTCCAAGAGCCAACGATCAAAATCTTCTGCCCAGACCTCGTTGCCTTAAGGAATACTTTCCGAAGTACCATTACTGTTAAATTAATTTATTCTGTGGTAAGTACTGCTTGTACATTTTTGTTTCTCTGTGGTACTGTGTAGAATACTTCTGATGCTTCATATAATATTTTCTAAAAGGAATAGGAACATAGCCAAAATACCGAATTCAATCAAAATACAAAAAGGTAAATTTTAATTTTGAAAAACTCTCGTCGCTCAAATTGAAAAACCAATCCAAAGTAAGGAAGAATAATTTTAGAGGGAATTATTCCTTATTAAGTAATGTTGCTATAATCGAGTACAAATTAAGTAATTTGTACCAAACCCTAGGTACGCACGTCCTCACTTTCTTACAATAATTTTTCAATCACCTCTTAATACCGGCTATGGATAATATCAATTTAATAATATAATTTTAATATTGACTGCAAACAACACACATAAGAGTGTTGTTTGCAGTCAATCCATCTTAAACTAACCGGGTATCGAACCCGGGAACTCTGATATAGCAGCATGATGACCACTGTTGTTGCTAATAGACCTATAAATCATTATTTATTTATATCTCAATTACCTCTTAATCCGGTTATGGATAATATCAATTTCAATTTATTTATTCATAAACGATACACGCATATGTGTGTTGTTTGCAGTCTATCACAGTAAAACCAACAAAAATGGAGAAGAAAAGTCAGATGGGATTTAAACAACCCGCCGAGCAGCGAGTGACGCTAGCCTCAATAAAATGCCATTTGAGGCGCCTGGACTGGAGCCAGTCATCTCAGCATTTCCACTGGGACGACTCTCTGGGCACCAATGAAGCTATCCACTGGGGCGATGGAGATCTTTCTGTAAGCAATCTATCTTTTGTATTTAGGGGCGGCTGCTGGGGTACAACAAGAAAAGTTATATATAAAAAACCGGCCAAGTGCGAGTCGGAGTCGCGCGCTTATTAATTGTTAGTTAGTTGAAGCAATGTGCCACCCCAATGATTATGCTATTCTTGGTAGTGCTACTTTTTTCAAAAACCGTAGGTAGTAATTCTAATCTTTCTTCTCCATCTAGGTAATCCAATACAGCCAAGCACCTGTTAAAGTCACGAAAGGAAAGCCAGACTCTGATGTGGGACCATCGAGACAACTGCCGCCCGAAAACTTGACTTGCCACTTCGGTTTTGGTATTGACACATTACGGGCTTAACTCGAAAAAAGTGCCCATTGAAAATGGTTTTTGTTACAAATATACAATGAACTTACAACAGTTTTCTTAAAAAACCCACTAAGATGATATACTATCATCATCATCGGCCTTATCCGTCTTTGCAGACAATTTAAATGCTTGTTCGTGGCTATAGCCTAATTCATGAACGGCAAGATTTTCCGCAGACTGAACATGAGAAACCACGTTTAGCCGGATCATTGGTTTGGTGTCGGTATTTTCTCCGATCCTCCAAGGTCAGGAACCAGGCATTATTACATATAGCTTGCAGCTTGCCTAGAAGATGCCTGTTCACTCGAGTCTTATCATATTAATCGAGGAAACAGAATAGTGCTTATCCCTTTATTTTCGAGTATATATAAACACAGGTTGCCTTAAGAGTGACTTATAACTGACTATGCAAGCTGCTTCTCCTCCCGTACAGATCCAATACCTACTCCGATATATTTGTATAAAGTCACTAGGGCGTCTGCTAAATTTGCGATAAGCTAAACAACCTTGCATCAGATATCCTTCGAAAGGCGTGCTATTTTTAGGGTTTCGTACCCAAGGGGCAAAATAGCTATATTTGTCTTAGGTATGAAACACTACAAACAGTATAATAGATTACAATATGTTGAGCAAATCAGTGTCAGAGGTGCAACAGAAACACACATGCCGACAGCACCAGAACCAAAAACGGGACCCTTTTACTCCACTGTCCGTCCGCCTGTCACAAACGACGTGGTTTTGAGCGTTTTTAAGTTAAATATTATATGGTGGTACGGAAGGCTTCAATGCGATTTCAATACGCGTTTGGCCGAACTTTTTGTTCTCCATACAGACGTGATGCTGGTTCAGTATAACAAATCACTAATGCATGACAATAAACTTACTTCGTCCCATTATCCTATTAAACGTCTGGACGTTTAATAGGATAATGGGACGAAGTAAGTATATTGTCATGCATTAGTGATTTACCCTGCACTGGTGCAGGGTACTCGGCCAATCCCTATGACCGAGTTTGTAGAGTCCTTATTTATAGACCACTTTTGCTTTGACAAATAGTTGTATCCTCAATTGGAGGATTGGCCAATGGTAAGGTCAGCGTTTGGAAACTGTTTACTACCGAAGTTTATACAGTAAGTCAGCAGTAGTAAGCATAGACTGGTGGTCGAAGCAAAGTAACTAGAATCAGAGTGCATGGATTAGTTTTGAGAATGGCGGGAGGCCCACATGAGAAGTGGAGCAACCAAACGGAGTACCTACTCTCATGTCTTGGATATGCGGTCGGTATTGGAAATTTGTGGAGGTTCCCGTACTTATGCTACAGAAATGGTGGAGGTACGTTATTGGATGTATAACTAGTTAATATTGATTAAATGTGTGAAACAACTAGGCGCTTATTGCCTAAATTTAAAGTGTATCGTATCGTAAACATGTATATCAAATCTTACAAATAAGATTTTCCTGTACAAAAGTCAACATTAAACCCCTTATGAACAAAGTGAGACATAGTTCGTGTACCCTTGTGGTGCGAATGATGATCGAAAAACATATACTACTTAAATGATTCCAGGTGCATTTCTCATTCCTTATTTCCTGACACTAGTGGTGTGTGGAATTCCATTGGTGTACCTAGAGACCACACTGGGACAATTTGCCAGTGCGGGATGTATCTCAGTGTTCAACATAAACCCGTTATTCAAAGGTAAGTTTTGTGAAATCTGTAAACAAATAATGGAAATATTATTAACAATACATAGTATAAAACAAAGTGGCATCCCGCTGTCTGTCCCTATGCTAAAATCTTTAAAACTACGCAACAGATTTAGATGCGGTTTTTTTAAAAGATAAGAGTGATTCAAGAGGAAGGTCTTTATGTAAATTGCACCCGTGCGAAGCCGGGGTCCGGGTCGCTAGTATTACAATATAACGTTTGACTGTCAACTAGGTCAGAGGCATCATCATTTTAAATAACTTCACAGTTCAGCAAGATACTCGGGCTGTTAATATGTCTAAAGCAACATAGCTCTCGTAGCCAGGGTGTATGGATACAATGGATTCAAAGATTACCTACCTCAAATGACTTATAATGATTTTGTTGTATTCTTAATAACCCATTAAGTATTAAATTAGGTATTTAAGTTGAAAATATTTCTATACGTAATTTTATAAATTGTAAATGACATGTCCTTTTACCTGTGTATGGCAATAAATGGCTTTTTACTTTACTTTAAGTAGAATTTTGAACCCCTATCAGTTTAGGGCTCTGAATCCATACAGATTTGTTTTACTAGCCTTTATAATACCACAATCAAGACATACAAGTGTTGTTAATCATAAAGTGTGTCATATTTGCTCCGGGATTTTTCGAAAAAACAAATTTAGTATAAATAATCTCAGTAATGTAATAATGTTAATATTTTTACAGGAGCAGGATATGCCGTGGTCGTTCTGAATGTAATAGCCATAATATATTTCTCGGCCATCATGTCTTATCCGGTGCTCTACATATATCACTCATTCAGCTCTCCGCTCCCGTGGCAGAGTTGTGGGAACTCTTGGAATACTGAGAAATGCACAGAGGTACGTTCAGTTCTAGAGACTGGTTCCAGTAATTTCGGGCTGCATTACATACGTTGCTCTTGATATCAATACGTGATTTGGGACTGCACGATGGTTTCAGATACTATATGTCATGTTTACGAGGGTAAACATGACATACAGTATCTGAATACCTATGAAGATTATCGATTTGAGATCAAAAATAACCGTCGCTGCCTACTCCCGTTGGAAAGTGGTATGATAATATGTACAATACAATACGATACGATACGATACAATACAATTTAATGCACCTAATAAAAGACAAATTAGTTATGAAATGTACATATGTGTGTTCAAATTTATTTGATTAATAAGCAAACTATCCCTACCTTTTAGTTATGCTGTCTATCAAAAAACCGTACAGTACATTTCCAATGACAGAAATGTTGCGTATTGTATTTGTACATGGCTAAAATACTGTCAAATATTAAATAATATACATATATCTTTTTATCTCCAACAAAACGGTTTCACTCACGTATTTTAAGCATTTTTCCGACTTAAAATACGTGAATCTAAATGTCGAAACGTTTGTAAATGTAAAAACGTTTAATATAAAAATGATATCTCGCGTAAGTATAAAAATAATAATAAATCTTTATTTATTTACCTTCACAATAGTTAAAAGAAAACAAATAACTATATAGAATATGTAGGATACGAAAACAGGTGCGGTTCTCTGTAAGTTTTAATAATATGAATGCATATATTTGTTATTATTTTCTTATTGCACACTCACGTCGAGTTCCGAGGAGTAGTGGTCAACACGTCTGCGACACGAGGCCTCACGCCCGGGTTCGATCCCCGCTCAAGTCATGATGAAAAACCGTCTTTTTCAGATTGACCTGGGTCTTGGATGCTTATCTATATAAGTATCTAATGTAAAATATTAGTTGTTGTATTCTACGACATCAGTTCACAACTTACTGTGGGGCTAGCTCAATTTGTGTGTTATGTCCCTATATATTTATTAACTCAAATCATGTTTCAGATCACTGGGAATTTGAGTTTATTTACATCCAACAATTCTATAACAACGCCTGAGGATGAGTTCTTTCAGTAAGTCATTTGACATTATTACAGCGAAAGCGCCACATCCAAACATAAAATTGATGCTAAAATTTTTATTAGTTTTTAACCATCAAGTCAAAGTTGTCTTTTGTATTAAAAAAAATCATTATTCTTTGTTTTTTTTTTTCATTTTTTTGGAATGATTATTTATTCTGACTATATCTGATTATTGGATCAATCTTCTCTTTATAATAAAAATCTCGTGTCACGATGTTTTTTTCGGGATAAAGTCTGAAACTACTGAACCGATTTTAATAAACTTCGTAACTATCTGTAATTTAGTCCAACTTAAAAGAATAGTGTTATCTTATATCGAAACGAAATTCGCCGGGACAGCTAGTATAAATATATATTATGTTTTTCTTTATTATCCTACTAGCTTTCGCCCGCGGCTCCGCCCGCGTCCATGTCGATCCCTAGGGAATAGTCCTTTTTTCTGGGATAAAAGTAGCCTATGTCCTTCTTCGTACTTCAAAGAACTTGTATGCAAAATTTCAAGATGATCGGTTTAGTAGTTACGGCGTGAAAGCGTAACAAACAAACTCACTTTCGCATTTATAATATTAGTTAGGATACTGAGACAAAAAGGAGACGCCTTTGCCCAGCCGTGGGACAACCAAATAGGCTAAAAAACATACTGTCCCATTGCTGGACAAAGGTCTCTCCGTAATAAAATGAGATGGGAAAGACCTTTTTCCAGCTTTGAGAAATTAAAAAAGTCATATTGTGTTATTCTAAAATTATTTCAGGTTAAATGTTTCCACACACTTGAAGTCGTGGGTAAAAGTTAAAGATTTAAAAAAATCGGTTATATTCTTTAACTACTAACTACATATCACACGAAACCGATATATTTGTTCGGGGAAAAAGTTTTTTCGTATTTTGTATGTACTCGTGCATATAAAGTTGTAATTAAACATCTTCGTCTATACTGTATGCTCCAGGCTGATTTTGATACCTACGAATGAATTAAAAGCATCTACTGTTTTGTTGTCTCTTAAAATGTAAGAGATTAACAAATAAGTCTGAATCATTTTAAAAAAATGTGTTTTATAAATTCATTTTATTTTTAATTTAAGTTTTATAATTTTAGTTTTTAGTAATTTGGTGTTATAAATACCCATGTTTATTCAACAGCGGGAACATATAACGGGGATGCAAAGTTAGTATGAAACCTTCCGTTTTTGAAGTTATTCAATTGAAATTCAATATTAAGGTGTTTCATTGAAAGTCATAAACTAATGTATTCCGGGTAATTCTACTGTTCCTGAGAAATCGACACTTACGCGGGCGGAGCCGCGGGCCAAAGGCAAACCTGACTTATATATCAACGCACAGCCGAAACTACGATCAACTGTGCGCAGAAACTTGAAATTTGGCACAGGGATTCTTTTTATGATGTAAATGAGCACTAAGAAAGGATTTTTAGAAAATCAAAGGGGTTGAAGTTTTATGGAATTTTCTCATTTCTGGACTTAGAAGTTTGAAAGTAGGTACGCAAGATCTCAATTAAAATTAAAAAAGATCTGTTTAGGTGAACCAGACAACATTCTCCCTTGAAGGGGTAAATAGAGGGTAAAGTTTGTATGTAATTTTTCCATTTCTAGACTTAGAGGTATAAAAATAAGTATATAAGTTCTAGGTTACAATTAAAAAAGATTTGTGTAGGTGAAATGTACAAAATTTCCCCCTTAAGGGATAAAGGGGGGGATTGTATGGAAATTTTCTCATTTCTGGACATAGAAGTATAAAAATAAGTATATATGTTTACATTACAATTAAAAAGATCTGTGTAGTTAAAACGGTCGAATTTTTCCTTAAAGGGGTAGAATAGGTGGGGTAAAATTTGTATGGATTTTTTTTATTTACTTAGAAATATGACAATAAGAAGTTCTACATTACAATAAAAAAAAAACTGTGTAGGTGAAATGGGCAAAATCCCCTCCTTAAGGGCTAAAGATCTATGCAGGTGAAATGTATTAAATTCCCCCTTAAGGGGAAAAAGCAAAGGGGCAGGGGTTTGTATAGAATTTTTATCATTTCTACTGTTCCCAAGGGAACGACATTAACGCGGGCGGAGCCGCGGGCAACAGCTAGTAAGAAATATGATGACAAAGTTATTGCTCTTTTGCATGAACGAATATATCCTCAATCTCCATACAAAATACTAAAAGTCTTTTTCCCCGACCTAATAGTACAACCTATAAGTATACCTAAGTAATGAAATATATCATTGCAGTAATAAATTTAACCTAAAATATTGGGCATATCAAAAAATATGGGCATATTTTGAATAGCATCCGCCTGTTACGGATGTCACCCAACATCAGCAACATAGGCGGTATCGTGTGGCCCGTCTTCTGGTGCAACGTGATCTGCTGGGTCATCGTCTACCTCTGCATATGCAACGGGGTCAAGAGTGTCGGCAAGGTAAAACATTTTCCCACTTGGCACCGCGCCGTAGTGTCGGTCACAGCGTATTTATGTCATTTCCTCGAATCCAGTCCTCACCACTGTCACGCAGTGGCGGACCTATAAACATTTACTGCCTTTAGGCTATTTATTGATTGTCGCCCCATTTACCTTTTTAACCCCCAAAGCAAAAAGGGGGAGAACTAGTACGTGGCTGTATATGTTCAGGTTTTGTTTTATAAAGTTAATTTAATCGAATGTGTACTACTTAGCGATTTTATTATTTGTAACGGGACGTTATTTGTAAAGGAGACGGGGCTTGGGAGTGAGTACATCTAAAACCTGGCGCTCACGTTTATAAATTTTCCGCCTATACGCTACTTAATTTTTGCCGCCTCCTGTGTGCGTTTTTTTATCCGACTGCCAAGAAGGGTTATGTGTTTCGTGCGAATCTTGTATGTTTGTAAATTTCTTTATCACCTCATATTATCCACACGGTTGGATGGATTTCGACAGTTAAGGTCCATCTCTAAAACCCAAGTGTCAATAACTAAATACTTTTTTAAGGGATCGCAGTCGGGTTTTTAATTTTTGAAATAATTATTTTTTGATGTGATAACGGAGGAAGGGAGTTTGCCGCCCACCTAAAATCTGCGGGATAGTCTTCCTATTGATTAATCCGCCGCTGTCGTAACATGTATTTATATTTTTCAGATCGTTTATTTCACCGTCTTGTTTCCATATGTTGTGCTCTGCGTGTTACTTATAAGAGGAGTCACTCTGCCTGGCGCGTGGAAAGGCATTCTCTTCTATATACTTCCTGATTGGGGACAACTAGCTAAACCTAAAGTAAGCGACACTAAACTTTTATTTTTGCTCCACTACAGAATTTTTTTTTAACCGGCGTGGTTAGTTGCCTCCCGCCCGCCGACGAGCCATGCACTTTTTTTTTTTAAATTTTGATTCTTTGGTATGATGAAGGCATTTAAATTGTATGCAGAAAACGAAACGAATGTGCATAATATTTATCAAACATAAATAGTAGTTTGATCAAATTATTTTTGATTCTTTTTAGGTATGGGCGGATGCGGCAACACAAATATTTTACTCTCTTGGCCCCGGCTGGGGTGGTTTAGTCAGTATGGCTAGCTTCAATCAATTTCATTATAACAATTTAAAGTAAGAACTATAAATTTTATTATTTCCATGGTGATTTATGTTGGTTAAGGACTCGATGTGGGATAATTTAAAATCCTGGTGAAATCTGGATAGATATAATCTCTGAGTATATATATCATTGTCTCAAACAAAATTGACATCTTACAAGACGGCCAAGGTCGAATCCGACTGGCACACTAAAGTTTTTTTTCTTTGATGAAGTGACTACAAAACAATTTTCGGATATTTCTTTTACTTGTGCTAACGTGTTAAATTTCGATTTCTTTTTATTTTCTTTATTCAATTCTAGGTCATCTGTATTTACTCTATAGGTTTTGATTAGGTACCTAGCGAATGTGAAAATAAGCTAAATTTGCGACGTAAACAGCGGTATCTTATTTCATTGAGTTATAATAATCATATATTAAAATAATCACACTTTTGATTATTTTACAACTTCAAGGGTCTACAAACCGGAATATAGAAGTAGAGTCTTTACAGACAGACGGACAAACGAAACGAGTGATCCTCTTTTTACCTTTTGAGATTTGAAGCCCCGAAAACTATATGTATTCATTCGTTTACAGGTCTTCAATAATAATACCACTCGTGAACAGTGGCACAAGTATATGGGCGGGCTTTGTGGTGTTTTCCGTGCTGGGATTTGCAGCCGAGAGGTCGGGGGTGCCGGTGGGCCAGGTGGCCACGGCTGGGCCTGGGCTGGCATTCGTTACCTACCCAGCCGCCGTCAGCTTGATGCCGGCTCCAAACCTTTGGGCAGTCACGTTTTTTGTCATGCTCTTCTTTCTTGGTATTGACACAATGGTAAAGTTTTTGTATTATTGATTCAACACAAAGAACTTTAACTCTTAGAACTTCAATTCGCGATTCATCATCATCATCATCATCACAGCCATACTCGCCACGCTTGGCAGCCGAGTTGGCGAGCGCTGTTTCTTTGGCTTCTCGTGCTTCCAATGCTGCTGCCCAACGCAAACATTTTAAAGCTGGGGAAAGATAGGAATTTGTTGGATTTGGGAAGGGAATGAAAGGTATTGCGATTCTACTCACTCGGATGAATGGGAGAAAAGCAAGTAGCAGCTCGGAAGGCCGGGCGCGCGTACCCGATGCCATACCGGACAGGCGGCTATAATAATGAAGGCTTTTAGAAATGCTTTCCACATGGCAGCACTGTGTCATAAAGTGCGATAAGCTGCTGTCATTGGATCATATTTGACAAGCATTGGCCAATAACTGTTTACCAAACCCGACTCCTCAGTGCTGACTCTTTTACGCCTACGTATAATTACATATCGAAACACGACATCTGTGGCTCAGTGGTAGCGCAAGTGCCTTTGAATCGCAGGGTCTTCGCTTCGATCCCCAGTCAGTTCAAGATGGAAAACGATCTTTTTCAGATTGACCAGGGCCTTGGATGTTTATCTTATATGTATCTATTATAAATATAGTATTGTTGAGTTAGTATCCCACGACACAAGTTCACAACTTATTGTGGGGCTGGCTTAATCTGTGTAATTTGTCCCTTTTATATCCTCATAGTGATAGATAACAGTGTTTCAATTTTATTTCAGTTCGTCACAATAGAAGCAATAATAGCCGGCTTACTGGACGAATTCCCAAAGCTTCGCACTCGAAAGCGATTAATCACTGTTCTGACGTGCTTAGTGCTGTTCAGCCTATCAATCGTCTGTAATACCGAGGTAAATATTATTAATGTATTTGGAAAAGTGCTTATTGAAAAGTATAAATACATAGGTATACCATAGGTGTAATACATAGGTATTCATGTAAATATTACTTTAAGTTTAAGAGAAAATTCAAGATAGGTAGAATGCGGGGTCAGGTATATATCAGGCGTTGGCTGACTATACGTGTACGGTCACCTGCAAAAGGTCATACATAGCCTTAAAGTGAAAATCGATTGCAGTGATTAAGCAGGCATATATATTTTAAAATATCATGAGCCTTATCTCACATGTTTAAGGTTGAAATTGCTATTATTTTCAAAAAGTCGTGTGCATCTGTAGATGCACACGACTTTTTACGCAACTTCTATATGGACTTTTCCAGGCGACCGTACATACTCAGTTATTTTGACTTTATATTCTACATACGTAGCAAAAAGAGAATACGGTAGATTCGTAGTAAAAAAGTTAAAAAAGTAGATACAGAATAGTCTGTAAAATACCAAAAATATTAGCATAACAATGAACGCTACTTACAACAAAATTCTTGTAAAGTTGCATTCAAATATTCGGTCTCGTGACCGCCGGCACTCAGCATGGTTGCATTGCATGCGCTACTTTGTTGTGCAAACTGTAAAAGTCAACGGTAACGAGCGATGCTTCGGCGAACAAATCTACTTGGGCGATTGAAAAGCTAATCTGATGCCATCGCCGCGAATTGTTTCCATACTTTAGTGCTGATAACGTATTTCATGTGACAATTGGTCGTTAGAAATCTTTACGTACAAACAGTAGCATATTTTCGGATATTTTATATTTTTAGGGTTCCGTACCTCAAAAGGAAAAAAATGGAACCCTTATGGGATCACTTGGTTGTCCATCTGTCTGTCTGTCTGTCTGTCAAGATCCTTTTTCTCAAAAACGTGTAGAGGTATCAAGCTGAAATTCATATCAAATACTCAAGTCTACTGTCCCTTGGAGCTGTGAAATAATCAAACTTCTAAGCCTACGCAATCAAAAGATACAGCTGGTTATGCCGCAAATTTTCGGGTACAGGGTATCAGTATCTTGAAATTTGATACGTAGCAACGTCTTTTCGAAAAAATCGTAGAAAAATTGCGAAAAGCATACATTTTTAGTTACATCCTTACTAATATTATAAATGCGAAAGTGAGTTTGTTTGTTTGTTACGCTTTCACGGCGTAACTACTGAACCGATCATCGTGAAATTTTGCATACAAGTTCTCTGAAGTACGGAGAAGGACATAGGCTACCTTTTATCTCGGGAAAAAGTACTATTCCCGAGGGATCGACATTAACGCGGGCGGAGCCGCGGGCGAAAGCTAGTTTTTAATACTTTTTCGACACTTGCAAGGGTTCCAAAACCTTCAGGGTACTTCCCGTGAACTCAGAATCTTGAGATTTTGGCTTAACTTTTGGCTACAGTTTATATTTGGCTAAAGCCGAGGCGGTAACAACAATGCGCACATAAGAAGTCATAATAAAAATAAAATAAAGAGCATTACGAGTACTTAATTAGTAATTCTTATGCGACCAATAAGGCTATGGTAGGGAACAGAACAGAATGGAGAGAACACTCATACTGTACCGACCCCACATGAACAAGTGGGATAAGGTGAAGTAATATAGAAGAAGAATAAGGAGAGGCGGGCGCCCACAAAAAGTACAACTAGGTGTTTCGATTAGCAACTCTCGCCCCTCACTAAAAAAATAATGCTCCGGCCTTTTTACCCAAAATGTCCGGCAGAACTGGCCAGTCTGTCCGGCTTTTGTACCTAAATATTCGCCCAAACTGGCGGGTCTGTCCAGCGTCACGTATTAGGCTTGACGTCCTACCAACGCTAGTTGTTGAATGTAAAATTCAAACTTCCAGGTGTCCTAATGTTTTTGACGGGGCTTGTCTATTTTAGAGAGTGGTGATTGTGTGATACATACATATTATCACGTCTTTATCCCTTATGGGTTAGACAGCGCCTAAAGCCATAAGACTGAAAGTCCACGTTTCGCGTGTTGGTGCGTAAAGGTGGAAAACGGAATCAAAAGAGATGTGTTGCTAGCCGCATCGCCTATTGTCATGATTCAATAAGTTTTCGCTCATTCCCTTGACCGGCTTCTTCTGTCTGATGGGTCTGCACGGGAAGAGAAGCAGCTGGCACATTCTACGTTTTTTTTCTTTTCTCTCAGACCAGCATGGAATTTAAGATCTTGTGAATTGTGTGATATATTGAAGAATTATTCTTGTAACTTGTGTGTACCGCTCAAATCAATGCATTTTTGCATGCGGTCTACGATAGCTGGTAGACAGCTGGTTTAGCGTTTGTGGCAATTTTATGCAACCGAAATCGAAAGCATATTTCAGCTAGAATTGCGATGTTGTTAATCAATTTGTATGAGCAAAGGGCATTCCATATATTTAACCGATTTAAGACATAAGTTATCGATTCCACCCATATGTAAGTTATAATTTTTTTATATGATAAATAGTTTTTGTATATGATAAAATCTATACCAGTTTCTATGCACGATTGTTAAATTTCTTAAAATATAAGTATGAATATTTGTCCACACATCTAAAAACTTTGTTAGGTTACAAAAATCCTCTTTGTTTGTATTTGGTATACTTAAACCAGGAGAACAGTGTTAGTTTCATCAAAATCGATTTAGTAGTTTTTGGAATAGAGAGTTGTGTGTAAAACTAAATTACAATTTTGAAATATATTTAATATTGCTTCCATTATTCTTGATTGTTGACGAAAAAGAAAAGAAGAAAAAGAACAAACTCTGTTCGAGTTTGTTTGGGTTTCCGACACATTCGTCAAATTTGTTTTTCGTCAGAATAAATTACAGATTTTTTTTTCTGACTAAAACGGATGGAATATCGGGTCATCATCGTTGACATTGAACATCTGTTTTAATTACAGGGAGGTTTACACGTCATAGGTCTGTTAGACTCCCACGTAGCAATCGCCTGCGTGCCGGTGGTTTGTCTGCTGGAGCTCATTGCTGCCGTGTACACATACGGGCCTGACCGGTTGTCCAATGACGTCATGTTCATGATTGGGAAGCCGCTGGGGAAGTTCTGGATCATTATGTGGAAATATATACTCCCAATGATACTCACAGTAAGATATTTTACATCAGCGAAGTATTAAT
Source organism: Elegia similella (assembly GCA_947532085.1). Classification (NCBI taxonomy): domain Eukaryota; kingdom Metazoa; phylum Arthropoda; class Insecta; order Lepidoptera; family Pyralidae; genus Elegia; species Elegia similella. The sequence continues at coordinate 10,254,702 of OX383928.1, forward strand.
AAAACACAACTTAAATGAGTATGTACTGTTTTCTTTGAGCCGTGTGATTTCCGGCAGAGTAGAACAGTACCATTCCAAGTCTTCCCATGGATGGCGTAAGAGGCGTGATTTAGGAAATACAAGCTAAACAAAGCTCATAAACATCAAAGAGACCTCTCAAACCCTGGCCAGTGAGAGTGTAGGCCAAATCCTCTGTCTGCTCTGGCCAAGTTTGGCTCCGGTAGTACAGAGCCCTCTCTGTACTTTTACATTATATTCTTGCAGTGGAGACTAAAAAGACCTGATGATGATGATGTTTCCTTTATTTATTACTAGTTACCCGGACCCGGTTTCGCAATGGTGCAATGTAGTTACTTACATATAAACCATCCCTCGAATCACTCTATATATAAAAAAAACGCATCAAAATCCGTTGCGTAGTTTTAAAGATCGAAGCATACATAGAGACAGACAGCGGGTAGCGACTTTGTTTTATACTAGTTATATGTATAAAGTGTAAAGTTTATGCACAAAGCATTGCCAAAATGCCCAAGTGACTAATTCTTAGTAAACTTTTCGCCTTATCGCCTGACTTATTTGACAATACGTAGATATCAACCGTAGATTTTTTACACGAAAGCCCAAAGAAGGGTGTGATGTTTTCAAGGTTAATTTATCCTCCTCATCCATGCGTATTTATTGCTTATTTCTTCAGCTCCGTGCGATGCGTCAGAGTCCGGGGTCCATTAATAGAACAGCTAAATGCTGTGACATCTTTTGATTCTGTAGTTCCATTCTACGGAATGGATTCCTGTGGGCTGGCGACGGGAATGAGGGCTCTCAAGAAGAAGATGGGCAGACGACTTGACGGCACAAGTTTTGACGGGCTGCCTGCCTGAGGCCAGCCCTCCTTTGGTAGCTCCCGACTCCAGAACCAGAACCCAGCAGTATAAAGTACAAGTATTTGCTCTTGAGTCGCGCCTGGAAGTGAAACCGGTGGGCCTGGAAGTGAAACCGGTGGGCCGACTGTTGCAGGCGTGTTGACCATCGCGCCACGAAGGCCGTCAGCCATTTCCAGGGTTCATTTGTGAAGTCATCATCATCATAATCTCAGCCATATAAACTGTCCTCTACTGGACAAAGGCCTCTCCAACGGATTCTTCGCTCCATGGGAGGCTATTGCCATACTCACCAGTCTTGGCAGGATGGTTGGCGAGCGCAGCCATCCTGCCAAGACTGGTGAGTATATGTATATATTTATTTGGCTTCTAGTGCTTCCGATGCTGCTGCCCATCGTAAGCATTTTTAAGCTTGGAAAAGAATTTGGGAAGGGAATAAAGGTATTGAAATACTACTCACTGTGAAGAAATTTGTGAATGTATTAAACTATATATTTGTATGGGAGTTTCTTTATTCCACGAACTGCTAAACTCTTTATTGGAAAAGCTTGTTAATAAAAAAGTATTTTTTAGTTAATAAAAAGTGCATTGATTGGCATTTAGTGATTGTGGCATAAAAGTACAAAACTTACTATTTCAGATAATCTTTATATACTCTATGCGGGAGGCATCGGGGCTGTCCGGATGGGCGGTCGCGTTTGCATCAGTCGTGTTCATCCCCGTTCATGCAATCCAGGTGCTTTACAAGAAAGAGGGAACTCTTATGCAGGTACCGGTTTTCAAGATTTATATGTAAAAGTAGGTCAGTTATACCTTTTGATATAAAAAAAAATAATGTTTAGTACTTGATCGATACTAAGGTCGATGTGCAGAGGGTTCGACAGAGGTGAAACAAAATCTTCCATGTTGGTTTGAAAGAAAAAAAAACGTAGAGTGTACCAGATGCTTCTCTTCCCGAGCGTATCGTAAAAGCGGATCGAGGCAATGGGCGAAATTCTGAGGAATCATGTTAGTCGGCGATGCCGCCTAGCAACCCATCACTATTTTGATTCCTTTTTCAACCTCCAACATGATAGATGTGGATTTGTGGTCTTTAAAAGCTGGGCTCTGTCTACCCCGCAAGGGAAAAGGTGTAATATACGATGATACGTATGAATGTATGAAAAGGAATTCGGGATCCTGTGGGTTGCATCGGGAGATTTGTGATATGCTCTACAATTGTTTAAGAATAAGCACGATAAAAATAGATTCATTTACAATCATTCATCAAGATCCATAAAAAACAGCGAGATTATTTAAAGACTAGGGCAAATAAGATAAAATATGTAGGCTTTCTTATTACGTACCTACGGAACTTGCATCACTTGGCAACTGTAATCATGACATGACAGATAATGTCCAAAAGTATATGGCACAACAATCTCCGTAACCTGATTACGTTTGCTTGAGATATTACTACACTACTCGAAAAAAATCAATATGTATAAAAAAGTTAAGTTTAGTTGGACCTTTTTATTTTTTTCCGTTGACGTTTAAATTTAGTTTACATAGGTAAGTGTTTAAAGGGCGAAAGTTAAAAATATTATATAATATGAATATATATTTGTATATCATACAAACTGTAAAGCGAAGAATTAGTCTCATAAGAAAAGTTGTAAATTTTGACGGGCTGAGTCGCCCCTTACGGGCTATATAAAATTCACACGCGGTATAGACATAATATTGATTGTGGCGAGCCATGGTAGAGACCTATGTCCAGCAGCGAATGAGTGTAGGTTGAAGATGATGATGATAGACATTGATGAGTTTGAACAAGTTTTGTAGGTTATTTTTATTCTTTTTATGCCCAAACTATTGTTTTTTTTCATCTTTTTAGATTTCTAATCATGCGTTACGTATTGATCCACTAAATTATATATATCTCATACAGATCTCATTTAAACTTCACTTACAATTTTTACTGTCTTTCTTCGGCTAAATAGCCGAACACGAAAATAAATATTTTCGTGTGTATTAGCAGTGATAGCGATTTTTTCATATAAATATTTTTTCAGCGCATTCGCAATAGTTGCCAACCATCCAGCGAGTGGGGGCCCGTCGAAAAAGAGATTAGACAACGATGGAAGGCAGGACCTAGTCAAGACCACATGACGCACGAACTTAATCATGTCTGCAATGATAAACCATGAACTTTTGAATAAACAATAGCATATGAAATACAGATTTATTATTTTATTGTCATTCTAATTGGTTATGTAATGATTAGCTCTCATAGAGTTTTATCAATATTATCTTTTTTTTCTCTATCACCCGACTGCCACAAGGGGTTTCGGGTGCCTTCCATTTAACTATTTGCGCTTAATTTAAATGGACCTTTTCTAAAGATATCTACGAACAGGGTAGACCGTAGAAGCCGGTCAAAAGAATGGGCGAAAATTTAAAGAATAATAACAATTGGCGATCCGGCTAGCAAGCCATCACTATTTTGATTTAGTTTTCCACCTTTACGTCCACCAACACGCTAAACGTGGCCTTTTGGTCTTATGGCCTTAGGGTCTGTCTACCCCGTAAGGGATAAAGACGTGATAATATGTATGTATGTATTTACAAACAAGGTGTAGAACAGACAGTAGCATTTTTGATCTATCCCGCCTAAGGTCTAAGCGACAGATTACCAAATTTCCAATATAGGACATTTTGTACGCTGATGATGTTGCCGTAATGGCCGATTCTATTGAGTGAGTCCCACCAAGGCTATGTAACATCTATAAGTACTTCATGCCAGATTGGTCTGGTTATAAGCATCAGCAAGACCCAAGTATTAAAACAACCACCCAGAGGGTGTCAAGTGGACTTTTCCAATGTCTCTTTGGAGGGCGGAACGCTGGAGGAAGTTTTTAACTTCAAATATTTCGGTACTCGTATACGTAACGATAACACCTTGGCATCCGAGTTGCCAGCCCGAATAGCATAGACCGGGGGCCGGTGGCAGGACTTCCTACCTCATAAGATACCCGAATGAGAATAGTATGTAGTGAAAGTAGGTGCTTTGGAGGTGGGGGCCAGGTAGGGTTGCCACTCCCTAACCTGGAAGAACCATAAAAAAAAAAGGTGTCGAAAACGTCAATTTTGGCCAAAAATTATCTCATCAGATACTCGAACGGGAGTTTGACGTAGTGAAAGATATCCTTATGGAGAGGTGAACCAGTTAAGGTTGCCTGCGGCAACCCTGGAAGAAGTCCAAGTTCAGCCACCCTGAAGGGGGCGATTTTTCATGGTAATTTATCTCATAAGATACCTCAATAAAACTAGTGCCCGATGTTAGTTCTGAGGGTCGGGACTGCGAATAAAATAGGTTGCCTGCGGCAACCCTGGAAGAACCCATGTTCAGGCACGTTTAAGACGCGGAATTTGAAAATTAAACTAATAAAAAAAAACTCGGAACCATATCCAAAAGCACTGCAGGATTACGATCGTAACATTATTTTTAACCGACTTAAAAAAAATAGCTTTTCAATCCAATGTTCAATATATTATCTAAAACTTTTAATTGCATTGTAACAAATATTAATTGATGTTTCATATTACATTTGATTTAGTGTAAGTTCCATCAAAATCGGTTCAGTAGTTTTCGAGATATAGGCCAATACGTATAACTGTGCAATTTTTTTTAATCTCATATAGTACTTGAATGAAACTAGTGCCCGATGTTAGTTCTGAGGGTCCGAACTGCGAATAAAATAGGTTCCCTGCGGCAACTCTGGAAGAACCCATGTTCAGGCACATTGAAAACGAGGAATTTAAAAATTAAAGTAATAAAAAAAATCTCGAAACCATATCCAAAGGCACTGCAGGATTACGATCGTAATATTATTTTTAACCGACTTAAAAAAAAATAGGTTTTCAATCCAATGTTCAATATATTCTCTAAAACTTTTAATTGCATTGTAACTAATATTAATTGATGTTTTATATTATATTTGACTTAGTGTAAGGTCCATCAAAATCGGTTCAGTAGTTCACGAGATATAGGCTAATACGTATAACTGTGCCATTTTTTTAAATCTCATATAGTACATGAATGAAACTAGTGCCCGATGTTAGCACTGACGATCTTGTATATGAATAAAATAGGTTGCCAATCCGTAACCTGGAACAATCTAAGTTCGGGGATGAACTTGGATTCTTCCGGGTTACAGATTTATACGTGGAATTTGAAAATTAACCATTTAAAAAAGAAGTTGAATCCATATTTAATATATAATATAATAATAGGCGAGATTACGATTGCGATAGTTCTTAACCGACTTCAAAAAAGTGAGGTTTTCTTTTCCATAACCTATTGGTTATGTTAATTATTTATATATAAACATTAAATATTTTTCCCGGTTCGCCCGGGCCACACATCGTATGACTCGTCTACAGTAGTCCAACAGCGTCTCCCTTAGTTGGTTGTCTGCAAATGCTCTCAATGTATTTTCATGTGTCAACTCCATACCCAGTCCCAATCTTCTTCTTTTCGAATCAAAATGGTTATGTTTGCCTTCTATTATACAGTTTTAAGCCGTGTGGTTTACGATAGCCGTGTAGTTTCCGGCAGAGTAGAATAGGACCACTCCAAATCTTCCCATGGATGTTGTAAGAGGCGACTTAGGCAATACAAGATAAAAAACAAAACTCATAAACATCAATGAGACCTCTCCAACCCGTCGCATGCCCCTTCAATGTCCAGTGATATGACTAATGCCATCTGTTGCCCGTTTTAGGCTTCCTTTACGATTGTGAGTGCGAAGTAATCCTCCTTACCGGGTTTGGGTATTGTTTTTATAACAGCTCTTTTCCAGGTTCTGGGGAAATATCCGAGGCGTAAGGATGCGTTATATGGGGCAAGCATAACCTCGGGACAAGCCATAAGTGCATGGGTGCAGATATTAGCTGTGAAGCCATCATGTCCCGGGGCCTCTCTTGGGCTCATTCCATTCAGCACTGTAAGAAGCTCGTACATACGAAACGGTTACATTGCATCGAGATGAGCGTTTCGGTATCTAGGGCCCGTACAATGTTTTCGGCTTCTTCTCGTATCGCTGCGAGGCTTCTTGAGTCATTCTAAGCAATGACTCAAGAAGCCTCGCCTATGTGTCGGTTGGATAAAAGGTTTCAGCCAGCAGTTCTGCGGACTTTTCTGGACACAAAAGGCCGCTTCCGTCTGGATTTCTCATTAGTCTGTCCTTCTCCACCAGTCCACACGCTTTCACAATCCTATAAGCCGTTCTCAGATGTTCTCTTTCTTTTAACAGCTTTCATCTCAGCCAGTAGCGGGTTCCACCACTTTATTAATTTACACTTCGTTTTAGGCTTAAGTTTGGGAATCGATGCTTCGCGAGCCCTTGTTACAATCTCCGAGTATCTGGCCACCAGGTCATCATGGCCTTCCCTATCTTTAATACAGCTGATTGAGTACTGGGTTATTTGATCTGCTAGGACTTTTCCTCTAACATTCTTTTCAAATAAAGTCCAGTTAGCTTTCGCTGTTTGGTATTTCCTTGTACTAGTATTTTGGGGGGATTGTTGTTGTATCATTTAATTCACAAATACCAGTTCCATGGTCATGGCTCTATGATCAGGCAAAGGTAGCAGATCTGCTTCTACTCGCCAGTTGTTAAACATATTCGCAACACCGGGCAGTGACGTGCAGTCCATATAGACTGTTAGACACTGTCTACCCTGCAGTCGCTAAATAAATACAATTATTTTTCTTACAAAAAACTAATTATATTCGGTGCGCCTGCAAAATTCTGCTAGCAAATACTTTATAGTCGATTTTGTTCAAGTACGGCGCTGCGGCCGCGGCCCGCGCGCGTGCCCGCGCTAAGCAGTATCTCTAAAGACAAAATTTCAAAGGTCTGACTTTTTACGCACACATAGAAAATTATTATACACCGACAGGAAATCGCTTTTGTAGTAGTACAAGTAAACATCTTTCATCGGCTCGCACATGCAAAGCAAATTTGCGCTGTGTGTGTGAATTTGAGACAGTGTCTCCGAGGTTCCTATTGGCTGCCGCGCGCGATGTAAATGTCATCGTCACTTGTCAATGTCATTATAGATATTATTCATACTTATGTCAATGTCATAAACGATGCCATTGATTCACGTTACGTGTTTACAAACAATCCAAGAGGAAAGTTTTATTTTAGAATTAATTGCTTTATCAGTTAAATTTCATTTGTGACATAAATACTTTTCATGTGAAAGTTGTGTCGCTTAGTGTTTGCATGCCGAAACCAAAATATAAAGTGTTTGTGAACACGCTTTTAAACAAATCAAGTAACTGGTTAGTTAGGGTTAGTTATTCTAAAGTTTCATCTTAAACCGTATGATACGAGTACGTGTACGTGGTTCGCAGGTTGTAGTCATATCTCACTTTCGCTTGTTTTGAATACTTTTGCGGTCGAAGTTCGAAAGACTATCATAATATTAAACGAGTTGTAGATAACTAGCCGTATAGTAAGGTAAGGTATATAGGTGGTATATTTGTAAGGTAAGTTTTATAATTATGTCTACCCTATGATAAATGTCTGTGCACGTCACTGACACCGGGTGTGGCGAGAATAATGTCTGAAATGCTCTTATATCGTTTCTTGCCTCTGTAGACATAGAAAGTTGATTTATCACGGAGACAAATGTTCCGTATAAGCTAAAAGGTTACACTAAGACGTATTTGTTTATAACTCGAAAACTACTAACCTAGTTTAATGCAACTGGCAACAAGTTAAACCAAAATAATATAAAACAAGTAAAATTAACATAACCAATAGGCTATGGAAAACATAACCTCACTTTTTTGAAGTCGGTTAAAAAGAATCGCAATCTTAATCTCGCATTGCTTTTGAATATGATTCCAACTTCCTTTTTAAATGATTAATTTTCAAATTCCACGTATAAATCCGTAACCTGGAACAATCCAAGTTCATCCTCGAACTTGGATTGTTCCAGATTACGGATTGGCAATTATTTATATACAGGATCGTCAGTGCTAACAACCTGCACTTGTATCATTCATGTACTATATGATATAAAAAATGGCACAGTTATACGTATTAGCCTATATCTCGATAACTAATGAACCAATTTTGATGAATCTTACACTAAATCAAATGTAATGTGAATTCAATTCAATTCATTTATTTCATAAAAAAAATCACTTGTGTTGAAATGTTTATCCTAGACTACAGACATATTTATTATAATTATTATGAACATATGTGGGTAATTTAATATAATTTATCCAATACAAAATGAAACATCAATTAATATTAGTTGCAATGCAATTAAAAGTTTTAGAGAATAAATTGAACATTGAATTGAAAACCTATTTTTTTTTGAAGTCGGTTAAAAATAACATTACTTTCGTAATCCTGCAGTGCTTTTGGATATGGTTCCGAGATTTTTTTTATTACTTTAATTTTCAAATTCCACGTATTAAATGTGCCTGAACATGGGTGCTTCCAAGGTTGTCGCAAGCAACTTATTTTATTCGCAGTTCGGACTCTCAGAACTAACATCGGGCACTAGTTTCATTCATGTACTAATGAGATTTAAAAAAATGGCACAGTTATTCGTATTAGCCTATATCTCGAAAACGACTGAACCGATTTTGATGGAACTTACATTAATTCAAATGTAATATGAAACATCAGTTAATATTAGTTACAATGCAGTTAAAAGTTTTAGAGAATATATTGAACATTAGATTGAAAATCTATTTTTTTTAAAGTCGGTTAAAAATAACATTACGATCGTAATCCTTCAGTGCTTTTGGATATGGTTCCGAGATTTTTTTTATTACTTTCATTTTCAAATTCCACGTCTTAAATGTGCCTGAACATGGGTTCTTCCAGAGTTGCCGCAGGCAACCTAGTTTATTCGCAGTTCGGACCCTCAGAACTAACATCGGGCACTAGTTTCATTCAAGTACTATATGAGATTAAAAAAAATTGCACAGTTATACGTATTGGCCTATATCTCGAAAACTACTGAACCGATTTTGATGGAACTTACACTAAATCAAATGTAATATGAAACATCAATTAATATTCGTTACAATGCAATTAAAAGTTTTAGATAATATATTGAACATTGGATTGAAAAGCTATTTTTTTTAAGTCGGTTAAAAATAATGTTACGATCGTAATCCTGCAGTGCTTTTGGATATGGTTCCGAGTTTTTTTTTATTAGTTTAATTTTCAAATTCCGCGTCTTAAACGTGCCTGAACATGGGTTCTTCCAGGGTTGCCGCAGGCAACCTATTTTATTCGCAGTCCCGACCCTCAGAACTAACATCGGGCACTAGTTTTATTGAGGTATCTTATGAGATAAATTACCATGAAAAATCGCCCCCTTCAGGGTGGCTGAACTTGGACTTCTTCCAGGGTTGCCGCAGGCAACCTTAGCTGGTTCACCTCTCCATAAGGATATCTTTCACTACGTCAAACTCCCGTTCGAGTATCTGATGAGATAATTTTTGGCCAAAATTGACGTTTTCGACACCTTTTTTTTTATGGTTCTTCCAGGTTAGGGAGTGGCAACCCTACCTGGCCCCCACCTCCAAAGCACCTACTTTCACTACATACTAGTCAGCGTTGCCAGAAGGGTACATTTCTTACATTTTTCGTAACTTTTGACCTCCTCGCGTAACAAGTAAGTAATTTTTAGATTTAAGGCAATTTTCGTTACTTTTGAGAATAACTAGATTTGTAATACTAGATTTTTATTGAAATTAAACGTATTCAATTTGAATGCACCTGAAACTGGTGCGTCTAACTAGAAATTCACTCCATATCACACTCAGAGATGGCTCTGAATAGAAAGCGCCATATTATCATATCATCTAAATAGTCTTGTTAATACGTAATTTCGGCACTCCAGACGTTAGTACTTATATTAATTCTGTGACTCCAGCCAGATTATCCAGTCGTGAACTCGTGACGATCTAGATCTTAAAATATTTTTTGTGTTTTGCTAAAAACAGACTTAAATATGACGCAGACTATAATAATGGGACAGGGTAGGTGGTCTCTTCTTTATTATAAACAAAAGTCACCGCCCGGTATACTTGACTGATTAGATGCCGCAAAGCGTTATGATATATGGGGGGTTCATGGGGTCATGACCCAACCCCCTATGTGGACCACTAATAAAAATTGTTGTTAAACATAATGTTTTTTTTTAATATTCATCCATAAGAACGTACCTATTGATATAGATGAAGTGATAACGCGTTTCGGAAGACGACGTACAAGAAAAAATAATTTTGTCATTTAAATATATGTATTTTTAAGTACAGTAAGTACTTACATATGACAGCTCCGTGGCGCAGGGGTTAACACGCCAGCCTGCGACATGGAGTGCCCGGGTTCGATCCCCGGCCAGGTCAAGATGGAAAATGATCTTTTTCAGATTGGCCTGGGTCTTGGATGTTTATCTATATATGTATTTGTTATAAAATATAGTATCGTTGAGTTAGTATCCCATAACACAAGTCTCGAACTTACCTTGGGGCTAGCTCAATCTGTGTGATTTGTCCGTATATATTTATTATTATTATTATTTATTTATTAATTATAAAATACCTACTTTTTACACTTTTTACTTGTATCTATGATTATAAAAATTAAATTATAACTTCTTGTGATTTGATCACGACTCTGTGACCCCCTGGCACCAAATCTGGATCCGCCCTTGGCAATACTTTGACCCCAATAACATGTAAATTAAAAAAAATACAATAATGTAACTTTTGCTGCAAAAATGTAACATTTCAGGAATCGAAACGTAACTTACAACTCAAGGGCCCTGGCAACACTGATACTAGTCTCATTCAGGTATCTTATGAGGTAGGAAGTCCTGCCACCGGCCGCCGGTCTAGCAGGTGCAGCGGGAGTTTTTGTAAAACTAAAGGCACGATTTTGGAACTCACACGACCTTAAGCTGCAAACTAAAATGTCAGTCTACAAAGCAATTGTCTTTCCTACTTTATTGTATGCCGCTGAGACTTGGTGCTGTTATAAGGCAGACATCAAGCAACTATACACTTTCCATATTAGATGCCTAAGGTCCATCCTGCGGATTAAATGGAAAGACCGTGTTCCAAGTACTACGTCGTGCTGAGCAATCCGGAATAGGTACGCTCATAATGAAACATCAGCTGAGATGGTGTACGTCTTGCGAATGGAGGACAGCAGATTGCCAAAGGCAGTGTTCTATTCTGAGCTCTCTAGAGGGAAACGAGAACAAGGTGGGCAATACCTGCGTTACAAAGACGTGCTAAAACGCAACCTTGTGGCTTGTAACATTCCCTCTGACAGCTGGGAGGAGCGTGCTTGTCTCACATCAGAATGGCGGCAAACTGTTCATAGAAGCGTAGCTTTATATGAAGAGAAGCGTCTACAAGATCTTGACACGAAGCGCCAATTGACAATATGACAAAAATTTTGATGACCTTATTATTTGTTTTTCAAATAGACAACGAAAAAAGGGAGGACCCGTATATTTTAGATTTTTTAAATATTGTGTAATTATTAAAATAAAAATGTTTAAAAAAATAATTAATTTGCCGGAAGTGACGTACCCATAAGGCTGTATGTACAGTGATGCTTGAACTTTACATATCCGGTTTTCATTTAAAAAAATGTTAATGTCAATGTCAGCGCCATCGCCAAAATGTGCCAAACAAAAAATATGACTTTACGACTATTTACATTCATTAATAATTATCAGATAGTCCGTGCTTACATTCAAATTGAAGCAAGTATTATCCAAACTAATGATCCAACCAAACAAACACAAAAACAAAATAATACCAGTAGCGACCAAACGGTCAGGACCGAGTACCTGACACTGTCATCTAGCTGTCAAACAAAGTGACATGCCTGCCATGTTATTTTTTTTTTGTAAGAGCTGTCGCGAGCAAAGGCATACTCTTGAGTACGGTTAATCTGTGACGTCACGCAAGGTTTTATATATTTTTTTTTCTCCCTAAATATACATTTAAATATTTTTCTCGAACAATATAAGGGCTAATCTAGAAACGGTTTTTTTTGTTTAGACCAAAGACCTAGTAGTCCTACTGGCAAACTTTTTTGTGTGCCATGCAACCGAATCTTCTACCCCGATGGCCTATTGGTCGTGAGCATTGAAATCGCTTACGCATGTTAAGCAACCCTGGCCGCAGTCCCTATTGTGATGGTTGACCGCAAGTGGCATAAAAATATTTCGAACTCCTCCGTATTGAAACTTTGTTTCAATCACAGAGGGAGGAAAGAAAAATTCAACTAAGAAAGAAACTAAGAATATATATTGATAAGAATAAATCTCACAGCAGTAAAGATTCCTTTTATGACAACAACTCAATGTAAACAATAAAACCATAGCAACTGATCTTTTTTAAAAATTATAAAGGAGTTCTGTAAACTCAACACTTTCCCTCATTGTAAAAACATCAGTGTTATGCCTAACTTTTGACGCATCTCCAAAAGTCTTGGCTTAGGAACAGCCTTCGTCATAATGTCTGCAAGTTGATTAGCAGAGCAGATCTTCAATACACAAAGTTTTCCTTCAGAGACAAGTTCTCTCACAAAGAAATGTCTCACTCTTATGTGTTTGGTTCGTTTATGGAATTCAGGATTGTGTGCTAGTCTTATAGCCGCTTCATTATCGACATGCAAATTTGGAATTTCATCTATATCAGTCATAAAACTGAATATTGCCTGAAGCCAAATTAATTCTTTTCCTGCCTCGCTGGCTGCTACTATTTCTGCCTCGGTGGTTGAAATGGCCACTGAAGGTTGTCTCTGGCTCAGCCATGACACAATTCCACCTGCATATAAGCATGCGACACCGGAAGTTGATCTTCCTGTCGATAGATCTCCAGCGTGATCAGCATCACTATATCCTTCGATTATATTATCCTTCCCATCTTTCCCTGCTTGGTACTTTATTCCTAGATTCATAGTACCTTTAAGGTATCTGAATATTCTTTTAACTTTAAGCCAATCTTGTTTCGTTGGATTTTCTAATGTTCTAGATACCACACCTACAGCATACGCAATATCTGGACGCGTTCCAGTCATCAAGTACATTAACGCTCCTACTGCCTGTCTGTATGGGAAGTTTTCTTCTTTTTTTAATATATAATCTTTTGATGTTTCCTCGATGTTTATCGACTTTTCCATCGGAGTCGTCACGGGGTTACATTCCAACATATTGAATCTTTCAAGAATTCTTTTCAGATATGCAGTTTGACTTATAAATACTGCATTGTCTTTTATTTTTATTTCTAGGCCCAGGTAAAAGCTGGCCGGTTTAACGGTTATTTTTAACCTTGACCTTAGGTCATCTAGAAAATTTAAAGCAAGTTTTTCACTTGAAGCTGCAACTAGCCCATCATCAACATATAAGGCTATCAAAAGTTTTTCTTTTGCAACATGTTTTGCATACAAGCAGCTGTCAGCATCACATTGTTTGAAGTTGAGATCAAGGAGAATTTCTTCAAAACATGTATTCCAACAACGTGGTGCTTGCTTAAGTCCATAAAGGCTACGGTTAAGCTTCCAAACACGAGCTGTACCGTCACTGATTCTTTCTGGTTGCTGCATGAATATCTCTTCGTTTAAGTTGCCATTAAGAAAAGCTGTCGTTACATCAAATTGAAGTAAGTGCATATTTTCTTTTGCGCATACACTTAGTAAAGCTCTTACTGATGCCATTCTAGCCACCGGACTGAAGGTCTGATCATAATCTATACCTTTCTTTTGTCTAAATCCTTTTACTACTAAGCGTGCTTTATACTTATCGATGGATCCATCTGGATTACGTTTAATTCTAAAAATCCATTTATAAGGCAATGCTTTTCGATTGGATGGTAATTCGCATAAAGTCCACACTTTATTTTCTTTGAGCGATTCTATTTCCCTTTCCATAGCTTTGAGCCATTCATGACTGTCTTCCCTGTTCATTGCATCTTTATAACTAGGGGGGTCTTCTGCTAAAGTAGTAAAAACATAGTCTTCATATCTCTTTGGATATTGTAAAGTACTGCGATCTCTGAGGTTGTATCGAGGTATACTGTGCTCTGGCTCATCTTCCGCATCAAAGAACTCTCCTCTGTCGCATTCATGCTCTACTAGTTCCTCATGAATGTGATCTTCAACAACTAATTCTCCCTCTAGATCACGTTCATTTTGAAGTTGAGGTTGAGATTGAGATTGCTCGACTTGGCTTGGCTCTATATCTCCCTCTGTTTCTGTAGGGTTTTGTTTTTGCTCACTTATCCCTACTCTAAACTCTACTTCACTTGCGAAGGTGATGTCTCTAGATCGAATTGCCTTATTTCCATCCCAAATACGATAACCATCATTATTCTCGTAGCCTATGAGTACTCCTTTTATGGCTTTCTTACTAAGTTTCTTTCTTTCTTGTTTGGGTACATGAGCATAGCATGGGCTGCCGATCACACGTAAGTGGCTGAGTTTCGGCTTCTTATTGAACCATAGTTCATAAGGGACTTTTTCCTTTTCTCTTGTTGGTCCTGTTCTATTAAGCACGTATGCCGCTGTGTTTATCAGTTCGGCCCAGAGCTTTTGTGGTAAATTTGGACCTCTGGCGTGTAGCATTGTCCTGGCAGCTTCAACTAACGTCCTATTTTCACGCTCGCTACATCCATTTTGTTCTGGAGTGTACGGCATAATAAGTCGTTGTTTAATCCCATGGGTATTTAATATCTTTCTGACTTCTTCATTATCAAATTCTCCTCCATTGTCACTTAAGAGGCATTTGACAGTATGGCCAATAGTTCTTGTTTCATTAAGCATCAATGTCAGTTTATCCTTGACTTCAGACTTGTGACGCATGAAGTAGACTAGGCGGTACGAAGAAAAATCATCTTTAAAAAGTACAAAATAGCGGTATTTTTGTACGCTAGGATGCTCAAATGGTCCACAAACATCTGCATGTATTAATTCACCAGGGATCGTTGCTCTTTCCCTTCTGCCAAACGGTATTTTATGAGCTTTTCCAAATATGCATGCCTCGCATTTTACCTTGTCTTCAGGTAAGTCAATCTGAAACTCTCTCTTTACTAGAGCCTTGACATGTCGCTTATCCTGATGTGCAAACCGTTCATGGTATACTTGCAGCATATTGGTGCCCGTAATAGCATTCACTTCGATCAAGTTAGATTTATTTGTAGCAGCGATTGTCTTAAACTGTAGTTTGTAGAGTCCTTTTCTGGCTTCTCTGTTTCCAACAATCTTTGTTACTCCATCAATGTCTAATTGACAACGTTCTGTAGTTGAAGTGAATAGACTATTCCGCATGTTGTCTTGTGCAGCTAAAGTTGAAAAAAGATTTTTAGTTAAGCTAGGTACAAGCCAAACATCTTTTAGATATATTGTTTCCTTTTTGTTACCGACAATTGATTCTACCCAGACAATGCCTTTTCCTAAGGCTGGTATCATTGTCCCATCTGCTGTTTTCACAGACTGATTGTAATCAAAGGGTTCAAATTTCTGAAACATATCTCTCCTAGTGGCTATATGTGTTGTTGCTCCATTATCAACAAACCAATTTTGTTTATCTTGATCTGCAGCTTTAGAGTCAGCACTGTTTACCATCAAGGTTATATTCTGTACTTGCTTTGTAGCCTGTGCTGAGTTGCTTGGTTTAGGAGGGCGTCCATCCTTAATCCACTTCTTGCAGCTTTTAACTCTATGCCCTATTTCGTGGCAATAGTTGCACTTTAATTTCTTTTCTTTAGTCAACTTCTGGGCATCTTTTACCATCAGTGTCTCTTGACTTTGAGTTGCTTCTTTATTTTCGAGAGCTTTCTCAAAAGAGCATAACTGAGTTGTGAGATTATCTATAGTTCTCTCAAATTTATTTAAAAGTAACCAGCTTGATTTAAAAGTGAAGAATTTGTCGTCGAGAGTTTCTAGAATTTTACATATCAGGAACAAATCAGGGAGGTGACTACTTGCATCAGATTTCTCAATTTCAATATTTAATTTACTCCAAATGTTCTTTAATTTTGACAGGTGTGTAGAAACATCATCGGCCATATTCCGTTTGAAGCTGAAGAAATCCATGCAAAGAGTATATGCTCTGTCTTCTGTTTGTCCATCAAACAATCTGTGTAGTTCTCGCCATACTTCATATGCACTTTCAAATCTCATTACTTTTTCCAAAGTTTCTTCCGTCATATTCGTCGTCAGAACAAGCAGTGCGCTGCAGTCGGCTTGCTTATATCGGGCTAATTGCTGATTATAAGTCATAACAGCTGCGTCACCTGCACCATCTTGAGGAGCCACGGGTTGTTTTAACTTGCCTTCTACAATCTCCATTCCATCTGTTGTTCCTCGCAACATTATGGAGACTTTGTATTTCCAAGTTATCCAGTTCGATTTTCCTTCAAGATTTCCGATCGAAATTTTTGTCGAAAATTTTTCCATGATGGGGCCTAATAACCTATTGAAACTTTGTTTCAATCACAGAGGGTGGAAAGAAAAATTCAACTAAGAAAGAAACTAAGAATATATATTGATAAGAATAAATCTCACATCAGTAAAGATTCCTTTTATGACAACAACTCAATGTAAACAATAAAACCATAGCAACTGATCTTTTTTAAAAATGATAAAGGAGTTCTGTAAACTCAACACTCCGTGCTTCGGAAGGCACGTTAAACCGTTGGTCCCGGCTGTTATCATCTTTGATGGCAGTCCATAAGCTATGTCAGATGCCTGTAGGCAGCTTGAAAAATCTGACACCAGTGTTAGCCACTTATACACACGAAAAATAAATAACCGAATCTTCAAGTCGAAATTCGGTTTTGCTAGCCACATCAGGACCCACCATAAGCATAACGACTAGACATATAGGAGTAGCTTCGCCGGATATGGTTTGTACGACATGATGACTTGTATCCTTTAAGCATAGACATACCTTATCTCTATGCCTTTAAGATAAAGAAATAAATAAAAAGCTTATTTTCTATTTTTTTTTTAATCTATGATTTTTTCTCAGAACAATAATTTTTTTCTGTTCAAGACATTTATTTGAGTTGAGTCTTAGAGTAAACAACTGTTGCTAGGTAACATTATCATTGTAAAAAAAGAATGGTAAACTATATGCAACCTTTTTAACAGTATCTACGAATAAGTACTTATTCGTAGACTTGTATCGAATATTTTTTCATAAAGAGTATTTCATTCTCAGAAGAATGACTAATTCATTAATAATCACAGAGATATGATAATCCCGATAATCCTGAAATAATCACGAAGTATAGTTTTTTTTTTATATTCTATAAATATAAATTCTTAGTTATTGTTCTGAGATAAATTCAAACGATTCAAACCCTTGACAAAATGTCAATCATTTGTCAATTTTCATGGCCTCTAAATTCTGAAGTTAATTTTAATTTTTAAACTTTTGGATCATATAATCAAAATTTTTGATAAATTCTCGATGTAAAACGTAACAAAGTCTAAATTTATCAAAATTTTACGTGTACAGAAATAAATTTAACGTAATCAAAATGGGTGACGCTAAGAAAGGCACCGATGAAAAAGATAAGAGAGTCAAAATCAATGTAAGTCATACAAAGAGATGCAATATAATAATTACATATACTTATTCTCTTTGAAGTCACATGATAGGAAAATGAAACCAGCCAAGCGCGAGTCGGAATCCCACACTAAGGATTCCGTACCACCAAATAAAACAGGTTTCTTGTATGTATGAATCCCCGCCATCATTCTTGATTAAATATTTATTATTGTTTTATCGTTCGTTGTTATAACGGCAAAAGATGCACAAATTCTGTGAAATTTTCAAGTCACTACTTATTACGGTCCAACGGATAAAGCTCTGTGGCAGACGGACGGACAGAGGAGACTTAGTAATAAAGTCCCATTAATTCCCTTCGGGTCGGCAAAACACACATGAACAAAGCACTTATCAGTTCGGTCTCAAAGATTATACTTTAACCCTCTATCCTCTATGGAATGGGCGAACATATGAGGAATCATGTTAGTAGGCGAGGCGGCTAGCTTTTTCGATTCCTTTTTATATCTACACGCCAGCTTTTACGTCTTATTAACCTAGGCTCTGTTTACCCCGCAAGGGAAAAAGACATAATAGTATCATGTGCTCTCGCTCGCAACTTCATCACCCGCAAGTACCCGCAACTAAATCACATAATAAGTACAGAAGTCTCCCTCTGCAAAGGTATTCAAAGAAATATGAACTCAATGTAGTATGCGGTAGAATGCGGTGTAATTTAGCTTGCGTCAGAACCCAGCACCTTTCACTCAATATACCTACAGCAAGCCAATTTAATACTTATAGCTCTGAACAAACGATTCATAATTCTTTGAAGTCGGTGTACACATGTGACCAAACGCCGGTTCCTACCGGATTTGTTCGGTTTTTACCTTCGAAGGGGTCGAATGTAGGTATGTTTTCGATACCGATACAGACACGTGGTGTGAGACAAGCCTCCTTAAGTTGAGGTAATCAGGTCATACATATAGATAAAAGAAATCAAAAAGTTTTGTGGCAATAGGTTGAACATGAAGACGAAGCGGTGGAAGGAGAGGGGGGGAGGAGGAAGATGAAGCGATTCCAGCTGCCAAACCTGCCGCGATGGTGGCAAGCGAAAATAATTCAATATGCGTAAGTGCCTTTTATTTCATCTCATAATTTCGTAGTGTAGGATACTGACATTCAAATGAATGTATACTATTTTAAGAACAAAAATATTAAGTTTTGACAGCGATTTTAATTTAAATATTACCATACGATAAATAAATATTTATTTATTTATCGTATGTATAATTAAAATCGTAATATTATATTAAAATCGCTGTCAAAACTTAATATTTTTGTTCTTAAAATAGTCCACAGCTGCTCCACTCAGCTCTGAGGTTCCTCCTACATTCGATCTCATCTCTTGTGAGGTTAGCTAAACTAGCATACACAATTTATTTTAAATAGCTGGGCTTTGACTTTTCTTTAATAAATGCGTAGCAATTTGGCAGAATCAAGAAATAACACCATTAACAACAACACAAGTATCCTTGTATAGGACTCGTCCTGTACGTATCCTTCTCCGTACCCCAGGCAACAGGTATGCAAAATTTCATGACGATCGGTTCAGTAAATAGGGCGTAAAGGCGTCAAAAACAAACACACTTTCGCATTTATAATATTAGTTAGGATGCCAACATTAATTTCTCCAAATACCTTATCATATGTTTACAATCAAACTTTGTGTTCTATAATCTTATAAAGATTAAACATTGAGTCTTGTAGTAAATATTAATGGCGTTACATAACATCACAAACATGACTATGATTTGATTTCAAACAACAGGAAACTGATTTAGCTCGAATCCAACCCCAATAAACATTGTTTATCGCGAGTTAATAATTATAGCGACAACGGATAAGGCATCTCAATGACGTGATTTCGCTCCAAACATGTTTTGTTCCAATTTTGAGAATGACACGTGCTTGACCCCAATTTCATGACATTCGGCTATCACAAACACGGATCCCGAACTGAGATTAAGAATCACGTCACCTTCATACGATTCTTGTTATTACTTTTCGCTTTTTAGGGCTCCGTATTGAAAGAATGTCAACTGGGCTCTTACTAAACATGATTTTTATGTGTGTAAGACACACGCAGAGCAGTTCTACATAATTCAAAAATATAAGATTTTTTTTATAATTTTAAAGTAACGATTTGATATTTTTATAAATTTGGTACTTACCTATAAAAACAAACACCATCATCATCATCATCAGGTCTTTTTAGTCTCCACTGCAGGAGCATGACCCTCTCTGTACTACCGGAGCCATACTTGGCCAGAGCAGACAGAGGATTTGGCTTGGCCTACACTCTCCTCACTGGCCAGACGGGTTGGAGAGGTTTCATTGATGTTTATGAGCTTTGCTTAGCTTGTATTTCCTAAGTCGCCTCTTACGACATCCACGGAAAGACTTGGAGTGGTCCTATTCTTCTCTGCCGGAATACAAACACAATATTAATATATAATTAATAAATAATAAATAATTAAAATTAAATAGTTGTCCTTAATCATCATCATCATCTATTAGTTTTTTACCCATTATACGGAACCCCTTAGGTCAGATTCAATTCGAGTTTTGTTTCATTTATTGCAGTCCAAGAATTGAGATAATTTGACGTCACATGTTTTATTTTTATGTATTATTAACTTATACAATTTTTTTGTTTCCTTATTTTATCGGCGCGAATTGAGTTAGATTTATCGATTATATGGAAATAATATCTCAATTAGCTTTTACATTTACGACATTAAATTGAATGAATCAATGATTACATCGAATCCATATACTTTGCTGTACCAATGCCCAAAATTACTTATAGGGAGATAATGCAAATCTTATTTTACTTAAATTACTTTTGTAAAATGAAATTTTGCATTGCATAAAATTACTACGTAAACTTTTTAACCCTTGACCCAAATTCCATTGACTATGAAGGCCTACTAGAAAATAGGGTCGTGGGAACAAAAATTGCATACCGATATAATTATTTCTGGTAATCTGAAGGCCGCCGAAAGCTGACCCGGTCGCGGAGACGTTGGCGCCATCCGGGTCACCGCAGCCTAGCCGAACCTGTTGGATAGAAAACAAACAGGTCAGGTGCTCGTCCCGCGTCACCTCAGTGAGAATTTACATTCGCGATCGCGAGCCACGTCATCGATATCGTCTGCAATTATTAAAACTTGCATTAATCAAACCTGCCCAAAGGTTATTGACAGCATAATAGAACTGAAAATGAACGTGCCAGACAATTACCTTCAATTAGACTATGAAAGCGTTCCGAGTGCCTCATCGATGTGATATCGCGAATGCGCGAGAAACCATGACAGGTGGTCGGCTCAAATAAATGTTCGCGTGTGAGCACGTGGGGTGTGGGATGGGGTGGCTTCTACGGCGAAGGTAATGGCGACGCCAGTCATTGCACCTTCGGCCACGGGTGGAGCAACATGCACTGAGGAGTGCACCATGTTACGAACACCGTCGACATCTTCCGAGGGGTCCTTTTGGACTACAATAGAACTGCTCGCAGATCGCGGCCGCCGGAGGTCGGCTGGAGATGCTGACGACTATGCAGCCTCCGTCGATTTACCCAAGAGGAGGGTCTCTGCTCTCAGGTGCTGCTCATAAATTTTTATGAAAACTATTGCATGTACATAATGCATGGTTGTCTATTTTTTGTTTCAAATCCACCACATTTATGTATGTACACAATTTGAATAAATCACACTAAAAACAGCCAGTAATAGTGCGATGCTTTATGTTTATTCAATTACCGAAAAAGCAATACAAAAGCTCTCAAATGTTGCGTGACTAAACGCGCTGAAAGAAACTGTTTTCAAGGGTTCTGTAAATATTTACTCGTTCAGTAAGTGCGTCGCGATTCCCGCGTTTCGTGTATCGTCGTAAATCACTGATGAAATTCCATCCAATCATCTCGCTAGTTTACTTTACCGAGACAAGCTTTTGTTCTGATTCAAAGTGCCGGATGATAATACCCGCACGTCTGCTACATTTTGCGTCATACGAGATTATTTAGAGATCTATATTTACTCGAATCTGATTATAGGGAAGTTATTCAATGTTAACTGACTTGGTCATTCACGTCTTACATTAAAGCGTTATTTATTTTAATTAATATGTAAGTGCACGTGGTTTTTGGAATTGCCTGGCAGAGGTGTTGCTAGCGGTTCATATATGCTATCTATCTAAATAATATTTTACGTGATTTTATTGGAAGCATTTAATACAATCGTTGTTTACATTATCTTCAGTATTTCATTTAGTTATTAGTAGTTTGTGGTTCGTGAATTTGTCTTGTAAATTCTGATGTAATTAATACCTACTAGAATTCAGTTAAATATTAAATCAAGGCTCACTATAAAACTGTTTATAGGCTATTTTTATAAAAATCTGGTTTAGGTCACATGTTATACACACACACACACACATTATCATGTAGTTTTTCCTTGCGGGATAGACAGAACCTATGAGACCTAAAAGCCACTTTCAGCATGTTGGTGGGCGTGTAGGTTTTTCACACGATCCCTATCAAAAGCAAAATGCAAACCTCTATGCCCATCTACACGCAAAAAGTGGCCGTTGGGTCTTATTATTTTATTATTACCCAAGAAGGGTATGCGTCGGACAGGCAGCCGGCCGTAAAAACTCTGCCAAATTACATTACAGCATGAATTCTATCATAACTGCGAACCCCGGCCTCAGAACAAGACAATTACGATATCCTAATGAACTAATAAAGTAACAATACTGGATATAAAATCTTATTTTCTAGTATATCTGGGAGTTTTCCATGCTGGTCTAAGAAAAAGTAAAAACGTACAAAACGAAAATATATAAAAACCAGCTGCGTCTCTACCCGGACGGATCGTAAAATCCGATCGAGAGAATGGACAAAAATCTGAAGGATCATATAATTAGGCGATGCGTATTTTGATGTTTGATGTTTGTTGTATGTATTCTAGGATACTAATTCCATAGTATCAGCATTTTTCTATTGCATCATTTGAAGAGAAATGTATGCTTTGTATTTGCGCAGATTTGTAACTAAATTATTTATATCCCATATGTACGAGTAGTATGAATGTCGCATCTTTTTTTATTGCCCATCGACTCTCATAGCAGATTTAAACTAATATTGTACGATGTGGCGTCTTAAGATGACGCCCGTGCATCTCAACACTTCATACTATACAGGTAACGGATTTTACAAACTGCAGGATTTAATCGAGTTTTATAGTTTACTTTGCCTTTGCAAGATTTCAAGAATATTCTCGCCCCAATCCCTCTCCGGCTTCGAATAGCCAGAGAGGGATCGATCCCTATCCGACCACCTCGCACTCGCCGACAGAGTGCGTAGAGTACGGGCATCTCGCACCCAGGATAGGCCTTTTCTCTCAGATTGGCCCTTAAGGCTATCATCATCATCACGCCTTTTTAGTCTCCACTGCAGGAGCATGACCCTCTCTGTACTACTGGAGCCATATTTGGACAGAGCTGACAGAGGATTGGGCTTACACTCTCCTCGCTGGACAGACGGGTTGGAGAGGCCAGTTTTAGGCTATGTATACATGAAATCGCGGCTTATAAAAGTTTTGCGCAGGCAATATAAAAGTTTCCTCCAATCCTTGGCAATGCCCAAAGCTTAGATTCGTCCCTCCTGGGGCCTTTGGTGATATTGGACACTTGGAGCTAGCTACATAGTCAATTTACAAAAAAACGAGACTTCTGTTTTAATGCACTTACAAGCTTGCCGTGTCTCGGGAGTATATCCAGCAATTGAAAAAAATCTCGAACCCAATAATTTTTTCATACTTCCCATGTCTGAAATATTGGATGCTTTCCAGTAATTGAACGTAAATGTTTACCCACTGAGTTGCCGTCATTTTCATTCATTCTTTCTTCGGGCGCATATTATTGTTTATTACTTGCGCAGTTTAATTGGTATCTGCTTTATAGCCGACGTTTTTACGACCGCTGCGCTTAATGCGTTGCGTAAATTAGCCTTTCACGTAATAGATACTTTTATCTTACGAGCCATGGTTGTGGTTGCATGTATCTTATCTTCAATGGGGCTGAATTAAAATCGGCAGCACGTCTAAAAAAAATCGATTTACGGTCTATAATTTTACGTGATAACGGTAGAGATAAATGCGTCACAAGTCGTACGTACTTCTCTATCGCTTGTTTCGCGCTCTCGCTTGGAAGCGGAACGTGACACTTTTCGAGGCGTTGATCGATTTATATCAGAACACTTCTTATTGAACACAAACTTATTTTAAATAATTACAAATATTTTTCAAATCAAACTTTCTATCAGGGTCATCCTACGAATAAGTATAACTTATTCGTAGGGGTCATCGACATCGTCCCTATGACTCAGCAACACTGTCACACAGTACCCACTTCCGCCCGCTTGGGGCATTACTCTGAAATTCCTCGGGCGAATGACGTCGCCAGTAAATTTGTCGTCACGTGTAATTCCGGCGCTGTGTAAACAAAGTCTACGCCGACTGTTTACGCGCGAACGCGATGAGGGCGGGCGGCCCGGACTGGCCAATTTTGACGTAATAATTCAATTATAATAATTTGATTATCCTATTGCTCTTTGTATGATAGAGTTAGTGAACGAATAAAACAGAGTAGTCACCTTTCATACTCATTTTTGGCACAACGCAAGATGATATAGCTCTTGACTGAGCAAACAACGAAAGAGCGACTTAATGGACTCGTGAACATACATAGTATCACGTCTTTTTCCTTGCGGGTTGATAGAGCCTAGGTCTATAAGACCTTATCACCACATTTAGCATGTTGGAGGGCGTAAAGGTGGAAAACTGAATCAAAATAGTAATGGGTTGCTAGCCGCATCGCCTATGAAATGAAAATTGAAATGATTCCACAGATTTTATTCCGCCCAATCCCTCGATCGGCTTTTACGATCTATGCGGGAAGCTGGCAGCATTCGTGAACATCCCGAATAAAGGTGTTATTTCCCTATGTCACAGTCACAGCCTTTAAGAAAAATTTGCCGCGATACACCATTGGTGTGCTTTTTTCCTTTTCTATTCATTGGTTTAGTCTTTGCATATTATGCCGGTGACTGAGATGATGTTTATTGCAATAGTGTGCTTCAATAAGAATGTAACCACTTCTTTGTGTGCGGATTGTCCGCACACAACTGACAGCATGTAAAAAAATTAAGTGTATTCTTATTTGATTTTTACAATAATTTAGAACACAGAACAAATAAAGAGTGTATCCCACTATTTCTATTAGGTATTTCTATTGATAGAAATACTGGACCTGATTCAGACTGATTGTCCCACTATTTCTATTGCTATCGGCTGCGTCAAAAAAGACGCTGCATTATCACCTCTTATGACGGCGTGCATACATAAACTATTTATTTATTTCTTTTCCGGATTTAGTATGCGAACCAAGTGCGGAGAGTATTCGTATTTTAAGAAATTGTATGAAGTGCGGCAGGCTCAGCAATTACTATTCAGATTTGTATACCTATATAAGTTTAAGCGACTTATATTTTCACTACCATGACTTTGTCGTAAAATTTTTTGTACCCAATGAAGGGACATTTAATTTCGTTCAAACGAGTATTTTTTTTAATACCGAGAAGTCGTGTTTTAATTTTAATCTATTCATTAAAAGTGGTAAACTTTTTAAATACCTAACATAACTGCGATTTTTTTGTCGCAATAGAAATAATGTGATAAAAATGGAAAATATCTATTTTTATTTTGTATTTCCATGGAAATAGTCCCACACACAAAATAGTAGTCCCACTATTACACCCCAAATAAAATGTAGAAGAGTCAAGTGTTGCGTTAACACTTATTTTTTTTTTATGTTAACCATATTCGCTTTTACTCTCACGCACACTGAGGGTCGTGCTCCTGTAGTGGAGACTAAAAAGGACCTGATGATGATGATGATGACACTGTGACACATAATTTATTATACAGGTTCGTATTATATAGGTAAAAGCAGAGAGACGCAATTTTTTTTTAAATCTATGGGTTGCACGAACTGCAAATGACTTGTTCATCCAAGTACTTTTTAACCGACTTTTATAAAAGAGAGGAATTCGATCCGTTTGTTCGTAATATTGTCAGAATTGCACGGTTTTTATATATCAGCTTCTAAACTTGTATGCCAAATTTCATAAGTGTATGTCCGAGCATGTCTCAGAAAGTATATGACAGATTCCAATTATCCGTTTTTTACTAAAAACGCTAGATAATTTAGATTTAAACGGACTCTATTCATATGCACTTTTAGTTGAAAATGGAATATCCTCAGCCGAGATAGAGCCAATGCTATACTAGTAAAATGATGAGATTGGAGTAAAATAATTCTTCTAATCTAGTCTAGATTAGAAGAATTATTTTTGTTTGGGTTTTGGTGTAAGACCACGTAGATTACGAATATAACCGTGGTATGAACACTTATGATGTTCTTGTTTAGTATTTGCGTATTAGTTAGTTTTATTGTAGAAGAAGTGGTTGAAAATAAAAATATTTGGTACATTTTGTTAGGCACCTATCAAACAGTAAAAATTACGACAGGTGCCGGTCGTTAATATTGACGATGTGTTGTTTCACTTTATTGCTGCTTCCATATTTTATATGATCGTAAAGATGCCTTTTATACTTTAGTTTTAGGGATATTCGACTGAGAGGTAATAAAATGCTTTCAATTATTAACCACATATAGTTAAACCACATTTGTTAACAAAATCCTTAAGATAAACAATAGATAGTGAACCCTATTGTTAAATCAATACTAATAATAAATCTGTAAGATTTGGTCTTGGAGTAAGTTACTTTTTTTTCAGAGATATCGTGTTTATAAGCTCTATACATGATACTGTCGATTTTAGATTTTTTCTGTTTGTATGTTCTTCCATAACTCTTAAATGAAGTAATTTTATGAAGCTTAAAGGTAGATTATCATTTAGACGTACAGGACCAGGACACAGGGTAAGCTACTTAATTTTTTTCTCCAGTTATGATAAGACATGGCCCCCAAACAAATGTACGTAAATGGAGTCGCGGGCACAGCAGTTTCAACGCAGGTGTTAATTTACCGCGTCTTATGTTACTAAAAGTAATAACGTAAGATCAATCATATGAACACATACATACTTTAAAAATCAAATCCAAATAATAACACTAAATTGCGTATTCCTTGAAAAAACGTACGTTTTCCTATTAGCTTAAAATATTGACGTAACAAAAAAGAACAAGTACCACGTACAAAACTATATTAAATACACACACGCAACTTGTCTAGTGTTTTCGGCAACCCATAGACTCACTAGGTTTATGGCTTTGTTCTAGTTTTATGAGGCACTAGAACGCGGTACCAAATGAGAGCCCAACTACGGTGTAATAAAGTTTAGGATTTCTTTTAAAATATATCAATAATGATAATATGAGTTTGGGCCTAGATTCGCCCAGGACTGTAATAAATATATGAAGGTATAGTTTTGTCTGTCGTGACTTTGTAAAGGTTGATTTTGAAGGAGGGCGACAGCGGCAATTGTCGCTCACAAATGCTGTTCCGAGCGAAAGAGTTAAGCCTTACTGCGGTGTAATAAGTTTCGGATTTCTTTTAAAAGAAATCAATAATAATTATAGTATGAGTTTTGCCTGGTTTAGTCCAGGACTGTAATACCTAAATGTATCATCATCATCATCATCATCAGGTCTTTTTAGTCTCCACTGCAGGAGCCAGAGAGCAGTGGCCAGAGCAGACAGAGGATTAGGCCTACACTCTCCTCGCTGGCCAGACGGATTGGAGAGGTCTCATTGAACTTTATGAGCTTTGTTTAACTTGTATTTCCTAAGTCACCTCTCACCTCCATGGGAAGACTAGGATTGGTCCTTTTCTACTCTGCCAGACACCACACGGCAAATAAAATAATAATAAATATATGGAGGTATGATTCTGTCTGCCGTGACGTTAAGATTCATTGTAAAGGTTGACTTTGAAGTTCGGCGACAGCGGCACGTGTCGCGCACAAATGCTATTTCGAGCGAAATAATGAAGCCTAAAGGTGCCCCCGGTGTTTAGAAATGGTTCCAACAGTTATAAACATCCGGCGTAGGAGCAATTTAAGTCAGAAAGTGTTTTAAATCTTGGAGGACAGTTCATACACCCATATGCTTCTGTGGAAGCCAGGTACTCTAGTCAGTTTAAAATTAGGCACCAGGACAGTAAAATGAGCTGTATGCTTTATAAAAAAGCCTCTATTGCAAAAATATTATAATTATGCAATACTGTAATTTTTTTCTCAAGTTACTTTGGATGAATATTTAAATGAATATAGCCTTGGCGAAATTATTCTATGGAAATAATACGACGTTGCGATTGGTCTGAACATTTAAATATTCAATAAATTACTTGATATCTCTTGTTAACAGTCTGTAAATATCAGGTTGATTTCACTTATTTTTCCACAATAAATACATCCCTGTTGATATAACAACGGATTGACATTGAGTTAACTCAAATAAGTATATTATAAACAAAATAACTGGTATGTAATCGACCAACTTAAGTAATAACTAAATCGTTTTTAGCTAATTATAAATAAATATGTTTGGCCTGCGGCCAAGAAGGCCGGTATCAACGACAAACAAGATAATTAGTCTAATTAACGACACGTGATTTGAAAATACTGACTTGACTTTCGGTACAACAAATAAAGCGATTAAAATTAATTTATACGTTAATTATACATTATTATTAAATTAAATTAAAAACTAATGGGCGTAAATAAAAGAAAACACGTCAATGGGCGATGCGGCAAGCAACCCATCACAATTTTTTTCATATATATAGGGAACTAACGCTATGATTTATTGGGTTCCATACCCCAAGGGTAAAATCGGGGCTTTATTACTAAGCCTCCGATGTCCATCCGTCTGTCTGTAACAGGTCTATATATAGAATGGGTATAATATATCTATTGCCGCCTAACAACAACAAATAATAAAAACAATTGGGTCTTTCTTGATTCTGTCAAATGTGCTCTCGCAACCCTTAGTGTGTGTCTGGTAATGCGACTCGCGCTTGGCCGGTTATATTGCATAATTCTATTATTATTATTTTACCTAATTCGGACATTGCCCGATTGAAAATATTATTTCATGTTGAATTATGGAAGTTGTCTTGAAGTGTTCTGTTATTGTCCATTAATTTTTGTTCAAAATCACATCAAAAAGGCGTAAAACTAAGTTCAATGAGAAAATAGGAGCGCCCCCAAACCTAACGCCTATTCTCTTTTTGTTTAGAGTTACCTCATGTTCATAAAAAACTAGTGCCTTGTAATTACCACCTCGTTTCATCATCATCATCAGGTCCTTTTTAGTCTCCACTACAGGAGCACGACCCTCTCTGTACTACTAGAGCCATACTTGACCAGAGCAGCCACAAGACTTGGCCTACACTCTACAGGCTGGCCAGACGGGTTGGAGAGTTCTCACAGATGTTTATAAGCTTTGTTTAGCTTGTAATTCCTAAGTCGCCTTCTACGTCATCCATGGGAAAACTAAGAGTGGTCCTATTCTACTTTGCCGTAGTAGTATAAACCATCCCATAGAAAACTTAAAAGTAAAATAAAAGTATCCTACAGGATATGCTCCACCTGTAAACTGAATGCCACCCAAATCTATTCAGTAGTTTTTGCGTGATAATCATGCTAACGAATTCTTTTTAACCCTTTATCGACGGGGTATTAATTGTAGCTAACTAAACGCATATTTCGTAGCTATGCCTGTAAAGGCTACGCAATAAGCTACGCGCTACGAGAATCGTAGCACCTTTACGAAAGTATTACTTTAATAAAAGTTTGATTTATCCTGAGAATTTATCAACTCATTTTTATAAGTTTAATGATCGTATTGACTTCTTTGATCGTGAATTTAAAAATGATGTTTTAATGTTTTGTGTGTTGGCGAATTAACAGCCAAAACATTTTAGTCATCGTCAAGAATAAGTAAATGTAAATTATGTGTTGTTTGATATCAGCAAACTCGTCGAAACTAAAATGAAGGGTGAATCTATGCGTTTCTATTCTACGATAGGAACAATAACTGTTAGTCATTATCGCCTCCCCTCGCGTGATTCGGTTCACCCCAAAACCGAAAACCCGCCATTTAAACTTGCGATTCATCAACAATTATGACTCATAAGGCTCAGGCTCCAACTAAAGCGATGATATACAACGTGATTTTGTACCTATGAACTATATTAAAGTCCTGGAATCAGAATCCCATATTAAATACAGAATTGTGAGAAAAAGGTAAAAAACGAAAAATGTATATAATAGCTATAGTAAGTACATAGATATTCACCCAGCTGATTGGCGGCATTGTATGGGAGGTCTAATTTTATTTTTTCTTTTTTTCCTTTTTTTCTTGCAATTCTGTATTCAATTAAGGATTCGGATTCCAGGATTTTAATATAGTTCATAGGTACAAAGTCACGCTGTATTTATATGGTCACAAATGTCAGATGGTCCTTCTCTATAACAACAAATAATAAAACAAAATAAAATTAAAATTAAAGGGACGTACATACAAGAATTGCGTTTGTTTTGGTGCTTTTTCTAAAGACGCTGCTAATTTTTATCTGAGATGTCAAACCACAGATAATTAAGACTAATAGTGCTCGTGCAAGAAAGAGTTTGGTCAACCTCACAAGAAAGGTCGTATGGAAGAGGTTTCATGTCAGAATCCCCAAGCACGAGGTGAACCCCTTAGGGTATGTGAATGGTATTTCCGTGACTTCATCCGCGTGAATCAAAGGCTGTGCTACCTGCTGATAATGTGCTCTAAAAGTGAAAGTTTTTTAAGTTGTTTTTGGGCTTTTCCATTACAGAAAAGAAATCAAATGTTTCCTCCACAATATCTATATAGAACTAATGCACGGTATGCATCCTGCAAGTTTGGCGTTCAGTTAACCATTCCCACGCCATGTACTGTACATAAGGGTTATAGTAAATATTGTTCAAACACGCAATTTAAGGGTGCGTCTATATAATGGCTCTAGTATATTTTTTTTTCAAATTTATCATACTCGGCGGTACATTATGATCTTCAGAATAAGGCTTTTCGGAATCGACTTTTCCCCCCGGGTGGCGGCAATGAGAATAGAGGTATTTTTGACAGCAGCTGTCGACACCCACCAGTCTCATAAATTTTGTAATCATGATGATGTAAGTTGGGAATACACGTCTTAATTTGACAGGGCTTGTCGGACTTCTCGGAATCAAATCGGACGTCTATTGCCAGCTTAAACTGGATTGGGTGGATTTTGACAGCTGCCGTCAAAAATAACTCTCGTCACAGTGCGGCCATCTGGGGCAAAATTTATTTTGAAAACCCTCATTATTTAATAAGTTCCTATTATGCTAATGTTATTATAATATCCACCAAATAGCTTCAAATAGATTGTAAAAAGCAATATTGAAGACTCATTTATACTCGTAATATGCTACAGTAACTTTGAATAAAATAGGATATGTAGGAAAATTAAAATCCCGTCATCAATCACGCTTAGCGCAACGTCGCTGATCTACGTAGGTATAATGAGATATGTTTAAGATATATTCATATTTAATGGCAGTGTCCATACACTTGAATTAACCAAGGGAAATCTATGCTTCTTCTTGTTATGTTTCCTGTCCCGCTTCGGGCAAATTGCAGACGCAATGTTAGGCCGAATGGAACTTTCTGATGCTGCATACGTTTTATTCAACTTCACAAGAACGTCGAGATCCCTAGGTGTTTTGTTCTGGTATCATTTGAACATTTTAAATCTCAAAAAAGCCTGCAAAGGCATGTTTTCTGAATAAACCTTTTGGTTGATTTTAATGCCTCTTTAGTGTCCATAATGAATTAAAAGGTATATGCTCGCAATACCGGCGCAATATGTAACCATTTCTACTCCACATAATGTACATCTACGGATATGTATATATTGACTTGTCACTTATGACGTTGCTATGTAAGGAAACTTACTGCACATACATGTGAATGCAACTTTATACGAAAACGGTATGTGTGGTGTTGACGGGGGCCGTGCCACACCGTACCAGGCCCATCGTGTGCCACGATAACGGCTCCGGTATGACACGAGGTCTAGCGCCAAAACTACTTACTTGACGAGGGCTCGACGGATCCGCTCGACGTAAACAAGGGTGTTTTCCAAAACGAGTAGTGATAGCAACGCGTCCAAGAGGCGGGGGTGAGTAGCTCTAGATTTAGCAATTACTGTATTAATATACGTACCAACTTGTGATGTACGTATTTTATTAAAGTAATTGCTAAATCTATGATTCGAGTGTTAAGTTCACATAAATTTTTTGCGATGTGTTACACACGTTTTAAGGTGATTTGTGTGTCACACTACTGATCTAAGGCTATTGAATTTTATATTTGTTGATGGCAATTAGCATGCATCTCATCATTTTCTCAAGATAAGCTTATAAATATGTGAAATTAGAAAGCCCGACAAAGTATTATTTTCATATCCTATGTGATATGTGGTCTTCTCCATTAGAGAAAAGATCTATCTATCAAAAAAATGTGTAAGGTTTTAAATATAATATTTTCAAATATAACAACTATTGTTCTTTGCTTCAGCTTCGCCCATCCACATGTCCGAGCTCGCCTCGAGAAGCATATGGGTTCAAATCTGGTGCGGCTTACCGACAAGAGCTACATGAACGACCTGGAGGACCGGATCCGCGAGGTCAACGAGGAGAACCTCAACAAGAGGATCAGCACCAGAGTTGTAAGTAGATAACTGTTTCACTTCAAAAGATAGAGAAATCGTAGAATGCATGTCCTAAGGAGTTGTTCATATTCACCTTTTCAAGGGAATGTCGAGAGTACATTTACACGTGTAAGATACTACAATACTACTA
This sequence comes from Elegia similella, assembly GCA_947532085.1. Classification (NCBI taxonomy): domain Eukaryota; kingdom Metazoa; phylum Arthropoda; class Insecta; order Lepidoptera; family Pyralidae; genus Elegia; species Elegia similella. The sequence continues at coordinate 10,287,207 of OX383928.1, forward strand.
TGAAAATCTTGTTTTTCAGGTTACAAAGTCATTTGATATATCTTTAATACCTACTCTACTTATTCTCGTAATATTCATATATACTCGAGTTTAACTTGAGTGTGGTATACAGCGTTTAAATGTATGTACCCTCGACGTTCCCTTAAAGGGGTGACTCATCCCATCAATATGAACAACTTTTCCTACGGGACCAATGTTGGGAACTCAAAAAAAATTCGGCATTTCCATACAAAAGGATTCTGCCGCCCGGCCAGTTTATATGGGAATGTCGAATGTTTTTTGTGAAGATCCCAGCATTATTCCCATAGGAAAAGTTGTTCATATTGATGGGCTGAGTCACCACTTTAAGTGAACGTCGGGAGTCAATTTACACGCTGTATAGTTAGTATATGTTGGTAGTTTTTAGTTCCTCCAGACTACCGAAGACGAGTTTAGTTTTTTCTGTCATGATCTTATCATTTTTTTATGCTATGCGAAAGCCTAGAATGACTAGAATTTTGGATGGGACACAAAATGTATCAATGTAATCGCTGTTTTTAAAACAATTATTTTATTTATATGAAAAATAGCAGCGTAAAGTTTTTGAAATTAACGCTAGTAAATGTCTCGCTAGTAAATGTCTCGTAAGGGGAGTAAGGGGAGAAGGTAATAACATCTGTACCATCCCAAATGTCAACCTCACCTGCACGCGCCGAAGGGCGGCAGCGGACAATCGTCTTCTGTGGTGCTCCCTGCTAGATAACAGACGAGGTCCTGGCGGCCGAGTAAGTGGCGGAATAACCACTTCCTACCTAAAGTAGATGAGGTTACAGCAACCTTGAGGTCTAAATAACCTCAAAAAGTACTGGGGCAGAAGGCAACGGGAAACCACTGCTACTATTTCCCACGAGAGTTATGGAAAAGTCTGTATATAATCTTGAGACGCCGAGCGATCCGAGTAGCATTCGGCGCCGTGATCTTTCCGGGGATCAGGGTGTGAAATATGCTACCGGCCAGGATGATGTAGGCAACCGGGCATCTCCTGGAAACTGTGCTACCGGAAGAAGAAGAACCATACAACTACGCAATAAGATCCGAATCGGTACATGGAATGTACGTGGTCTCCTCAAAGACGGCAAAATGAAGATACTGGAAAGCGAGTTAGAAAGATGTAACTCCACAATAACTGGTATTAGTGAAACGCACTGGAAGGATAGCGGGCATTTTGACACAGGGAAATATACCATATATCGCTCCGGAAGTGAGAACAACAGCTTTGCTGGAGTAGCTATTGCCATACCAAAACTATGGAACAATTCCGTTCTTGGCTACAATCCTATTAACGAGAGAATAATGTCTATTAAATTGGATGCTTCACCTACTCCAATTAATATAATACAAGTCTATGCACCTACATCGACAGCTGGCGATGATATCATCGAAGCCTTTTACAACGAACTAGAAACCTGTATGGAGCAAGTCCCAAATAGAGAACCTCTAATTGTTCTGGGGGATTTTAATGCAAAGGTGGGAAGTACAGAACACGAATCGGGACTACGACACATAGTAGGGCTATATGGTTTGGGTACACGCAATGACAGGGGTGAGCGCCTCATTCAATTTGCCGCCGATAACAATCTTACCATAATGAATACCGTATTCAAACACCATCCAAGGAGACTCTACACCTGGACCAGTCCTGATGGGAAACATCGAAACCAAATCGATTATATTATGATCAGGTCTAGGTGGAGGAGCTCGATATGTAATGCCCATACTCTACCCGGTGCTGACTGTCTCTCTGATCATGAGTTTTAATATGCAGTCTCAAGCTAAAATTGCGTAACTCAAATGCCAAGAAAATATCAAAGCGTATTGAAGTTGTAGACGAAGATGCTTTCCACAAGGCACTGCAGGGTGATAAACATATCTGGGCAAATGAAACTGCCGGCTGCGACGGCAATCCAGAGTTACTTTGGCAATATACTAAAATGACCATAAAGACAGCAATTGAAATGTCTCAGCCGAAGTTAAAAATTGCAAAACGACAGCATTGGATGTCAAATGACACCTGGGATCTGGTAGAGAAACGGCGCAATGAAAAAGCATCTGGAGCTGACATTAAGAGTTTAAATAAGCTTAATGCTGAGATACAATCCGCTTGTCGCAAAGATCGCAATACTGAACTCAAAACCATCTGTGCAGAACTAGAACAGCACGCACAAAAATTTGAGTCTAGGGATCTTCACATGAAAATAAAAACAATCACGAAACAATTTAAGCCAAAAACCTGGGCAATAGAAAACCATGAAGGTAACACTGTTACAGAGATTAGTCAGATTGTTAAAGTTTGGGAAGATTACTGCAAATCTTTGTTCCTGGATAACCAACGATTACACACCCCTAAGATTGAGTGTGCCACACCCGTAGAAAAGGAACCGTCTATATTAAGATCAGAAGTAGAGACCGCTATAAAACATCTAAAATGCGGTAAATCTACGGGTGCAGATGAAATTCCCATAGAAATATTCAAGATCATGGGAGATGTTGGTGTCGATATGTTGCATTTTATCTGTGTACAAATATGGAATACGGGAGAGTGGCCTAAAGATTGGTCGCATTCCTTATTCATCCCACTCCACAAAAAAGGCTCAACTAAAAAGTGTAACAATTTCCGCCTAATATCTCTGATATCCCACGCTAGCAAGGTACTTCTTCATGTACTTAAGGCGAGGTTACAGGCATACATAAATCGGGAAATTGCTCAAGAACAAGCCGGTTTCGTCAAGGGGAAGGGAACCCGCGAGCAGATCCTTAACCTAAGACAAATCATAGAAAAAGCGCGGGAGTTCAATGTCCCACTATTTGTATGCTTTGTGGATTTTCGTAAGGCTTTTGACACCGTCAATTGGGGGAAACTATGGGAAGTACTATTGACAATGGGTGTACCTCAGCATCTAGTTTTTCTTATTAAGAGACTTTACGAAGATGGTACAGCTGCGGTTCGTGTGGACAGAATTGACTCTTTATATTTTAAAACTCAGGCTGGTGTTAGGCAGGGATGCATTCTCTCCCCCCTGTTGTTTAATATCTATACCGAATACATAATGCGGATAGTTTTAGAGAATTGGGACAAAGGTGTATCAATTGGAGGTCGCTCAATGTCCAACCTGAGATATGCAGACGATACTATTCTCCTTGCGACGTCACATGCAGACATAGAACGGTTTCTTTTACTTCTGGAGACAACCAGTGCCGATTTTAGCTTGGCAATAAACCGGGATAAAACCAAAATGATGGTGGTGGATCGTAAGACGAACAACCTGCCGGACTTGAGGGTAATAGCCAATTGCGAAGTTGTCCAGTCCTACGTCTACCTGGGATCCACAATCACAAATACCGGAAGCTGTGAAGAGGAAATCAAAAGAAGGTGTGCTGTGACACGATCAGCCGTAGAAAAGCTCACAAAAATATGGAAAGATCGACGCATAACCAAAAACACCAAGGTTCGACTAATGAGATGCTTAATATTCCCTATTTTCTTATACGGAGCTGAAACATGGACTATCCGTCAAAAAGATCGTAAAAAGATTGACGCCCTTGAAATGTGGTGTTGGAGGAGGCTTCTAAGAATAAAATGGACTGCTCACCGCACAAATGTTTCCATTCTACAAGAGCTTCGCATCAAACAAAGACTTTCGTCGATTGTACAAGTACGAATCTTGAAGATGTTTGGCCATATCACCCGCAACGAAAGCTCTTTGGAACGATTGATGGTGCAAGGAAGAGTCGAAGGTCAACGCTCTCGCGGCCGATCACCCACAAGATGGACGGATCTCATTAAAACAGCTACGAAGTGTTCCCTTACGGAGTGTACACGCAATGCCATTAATAGAGAAAAATGGAGAAATATTGCAAAAGCCGCAACCAACTTAACAGACGATCCATGACCACGACCACTCCGTCAGGAGTGTACGACTGAGAAGAAGAAGAAATGTCTCGTAAGTGAAAGAAAAATCACTTGAAAACTATTGTTTTTCTATTTTAGGCAAAATATGCATTTTCAATGGTATACAGAAGCCAAGCACAGCAGTTACGTCACTACTCTTATAGTGCACATTATATAATATGATATAACTATAGTCTTAAATTAACTAGGCTTGCTCGAGCCTGACTACTCGAACAAGCCAATCCTGTTACATCATCGAACTATCATCGATTTTGCGATTCGCAACCTCTATTAAACATAACTATTTCTCGTCTCGCCTTGAGGCGAGCCAGACTGCAAATGTCTATAATTCATGTCACACGATAACCGACACATACGCCGAGTATTATAAGATCGATGGATCCCACGTTTTGTTTATAGCTTTCGGTTCGGTTTATGATGTTTGAATATGTATTGCTACTCAGACGTACATAGAAATAGATTATAGGCATGAGTCATTTATTTACTCAAGTACAACCATGTTAAAAGAAACTCATTGCCACAAAGCCACAGACAAATATACTTTGACTTTATGAGGCATTTATTCGCTATTGTTAGTCCCTAAATGATCACTAAAACGTATGGCAGATATATTTCTTTGCAAGTATTTCTACCATCGATGTGAATATCGTAAGAAATTTTAAAATTGGTCCTGTAGTTTCGGAGCTTATTCAATGCAGACAAACAATCAATATTTTCGCTTTATAATAATAGTGTAGACTAAAGGAAGCAGAACCCTAAAATCGATTCCCTGAGATTAATATTTTTGTGCGTTTACAAGGAAGACCACTAATGTTGTCTATATAGATAGCAGATCAATGCTACGGAACATTTTATAGGTGTCCTACCTAACACCAGAACTCAGTTTATTATAACAGCGAAAGCACTTAATTCTAACTCAAAACTATTTCTATTTTTTTATCTGTTCTCCCAAATCGAAGACTGTTAGCAATTTTATTCTAGATTATAAACAAAATATTACATCTCAATGTATTTATGCGTACTTAAACTTAGTATATCAGTTAAAAATTATGAGATGGCTGACATGATAAACTTTAAAATACCACTCTTTACCAGAATAACAGATGCTAAAGTTAAAGATTACGAATTCTGACGAATTCTAATATGAGATGACAGGTCCGCCCTGTCGTACTCTCGTATTATCAAGTTAACCGACAAGTCTTGAAGTTTGAAAATTGTAAAGACTTTTTGGTAAATCAATGCCGAATATCGTTTTAATATGTATTACATATTTCAACATAATTCGTACAGTACTGGACAAGCATTAATTTTTAATTTAGTCAATAAAAGCGCCGGCCCTATCCCTTGATCATGGTGAAGTAAGACTGTCTTTCTGCGCCTTTTGGCCGACCCTTTCCATCACAGCTGACACGACCCAAATATAAACATCGTCTTACCTTTTCCAAAAGTATACCCTTTCCAAGCGGTTTTGACGCCCTTTGTAACCTCTAGTTCGCAACTTATCATCAAATATTGGCTATTGTGTATAAATTGATCCCCTGGATCCAGTTCTCAGTAGTGCAATAACCACCACGTACCCTACACGTTACAGTTGAGATAAAACTCTGGCTTTGTGGCGCCCCTGGCTTCACTTGAAAAGAGTTTCTATCGGCGTCTTCTTCTCTGCAGTGGTCGGTTCCGAAACGCGGGTAGATTGTAAAATCTGAACAATAATTAATAATTTTAATATATTTTATAGGTATTATTTTAAATGTGAATTGACGTGAAAAAGTGCCTGAAAAGGCCTTTTTTCTGAATGAATCTTTGAATGTTCACTGGAGCGTAGAGAGATTGCTACGTTCGCTCTACCCGAGATTCCGGATTAGACATATTTAAAATAAACCCATTTTGAAATTTTACTTTATGCTTATTGGATTGCATGCTATCAAGAAATTTACAAAATAACCACCTTCTAAGATCTTTCTGATATCTTCTTGAAAATAAACTAATCTAATAGATCGCCACAGTTGGTGTATTTATTTCCTTTTAAAATAATACGAGCATGCATATAATACGGATTATATACAGACCTCCTTTGTTGGGATATTCAAAAATATGTTGAATATTACGAGTATCATCCATCGTCATTCGCAGCCGCCATCAGCCCACCGGGCATTACCCATTCTTTTAACTAAATATTATTTTATTTCCAGATGGATGAAATGGAAAGGCTTAAACGCCTTATCCTAGTTGGCAAGACACCATTGAAAGAATGTCCACCTGAGCTGTACCATCACCCGGTGTTCGTGTTCTGGAGAATGGTGAACCGAGAGGTCGCTAGGGCATCCAAAAAGCGAGCTGACGCTTACTATAGGAAGTTGAAGGCGTCACAAAAGACTGACCAGGTTAGACGAACATTATTTAACACCTATTATTATTCATATTAGAATGGCAGCAACAGCGACGCAATGAGGGCAGAATGCTGACAAAACGCGCGTGGCAGCTAGGCCGCTTGCAGCTTCGCTGGTTGCTCGCGGCACCTCGGACAGCCACGTAACCTTTTTTGAGCTTTTCAAGCGATACTGGTATTGGGGTGACATTGGGCCAATAACCTGTTCAATTGAACAATCGACACATTAGTTAAAAAGTATAAGAGCGTAACATTATTTATCCCTAGTTTCTATTGCCATAATAAATGAAAAATAAATTAGGTATAATTGATCCTTAATACGAATATTATGCCGCAAGTACGATGTTTGTAATTTTGTTAGCTGATACACATTTTATTTTTACCCCTGTATACTGTAAAAGGTCATTCCATTGTACCATTAATAAGAAGAGAAATAAGCAATATATAATAATTATATTTATAGTTTACGGAAGAGGAGGCTGAAAATGAGTCACTAGAAGATGAAGGCGAACAGCTAACAGCGGAACAACTCTTTGCGAGATGCAACGAAGAGCTGGAAGAGCAGAAACAGGCAGACATAGAGAAAGGAGTGCGCTTTTCCGACGAACAGTTTGCTCTCCTCAAGTACGAGACCAACGATGTGAAAACACTAAAAACCCTAACGGTGAGTAGTCTAGTCTTAATTGTACGATAAAGTTATACGTTTAATTCATCCTTATCCTTACACCTTACTAATATTATAAAAAATGCGGAAGTGAGTTGGTTTGTTACGCTTTCACGCCGTAACTACTGAACCGATCATCATGAAATTTTGCATGACAAGTTATCTGGAGTGCGGAGAAGGACATAGGCTACCTTTTATCCCGGGAAAAAGTACTATTCCCGACGGATCGACATTGACGCGGGAGGAACCGCGGGCGAAAGCTAGACTTATTATAAATTGAAGTCCTCTGGTAGCTCTGTTTATCTGCGATTTAGTTCAGAGACTACTTTTATTAGAAAACTATCATTTGGCATAGATATGTTTATATGAATCATGCCGATAAGTGGAGAAATAAAATTGATAAAAATCGGTTCCACGTAAAGTGGGGACGTCTATTCCTTGCTGACGAGTGTTGTTGGATAGGTGTTTCAAAAATATTGTCGGTGTCTAAACACCATTTTCGATTTAGGGATCTGTTAGTGATATATTAAATGTATCCCCTGCAAGCAAATTAGTTGCTTACGGATACGTGAATAAATTAAAACACTAGCATATATAACGAAGTTCACAAGTCAGAGTTATAGTCGACCAACTTATAAAATGACGTGCAACTACGGAATGCTCAACTGGGCGTAACCATCTTAAGTAACACACTTGCCCATCACTTCATTTTTCGAGTTATTTTCAACGAACCCTTTAATTTGATATCAATATTGTCGGATTGCATCAAAAATAGCTAGTCCGCCATCTTGTGTGTTCCGCCATTATGCATTTAGAATTACGTCGCACAGCTAACCGTGCATTGTCATCCAAACTAAACGACTACCTATACAACATTTTAGCTCAATTGGCGCAATATATCTGCTTCAAAATTGAGTTGCAACAATCCACCTGAAAAACGTAGTTACATACATACATACTAAGCAAGTTAAAAAAGTTGTGTCCGGTGAGGAAGTTTGTCGGAGTCATTGATATATTTTTGTATTTGATATATAGGTTTGTAATTTTTTTCTAGCGCAGAGCATTGTATTACTTCGTAGGAAACGAGTTTATTAGTTACAAACACAAAGACCTTACCAACCTGGGACATGTCGGTTGAAGGTCATGCTTTCTCATCACTTAACCTTTTCCATTCGTTCGTATTTCTGTGTATATTAGTAATTCCCACAATTATTATATAATTAACATGTTTATTACATGACTAGGACCACAAAAGTTATGAATCACTAATTCTCCAATGTCGAATACCTACCGGAGAAAACACTGGGAGTGCAAACACGTTTATACCATTAACCAAGCAGTCCCAAGTCCGCAGTCAAAACTAGAGCGATCCAGTTACAATGAACCATTATCTATTAGGTTACGTATAAAGTGAGAAAACTAGTTCAACTTGAAATGTATATTTAATATCACAGTAATAAAGATGAATTTTGCGTTTCGGTTTGGAATTGCGGAATGGGAGATCTGGCTCGTGGTAAACCGGTTTACTTGGGGTTATTTCTGGTTAAGTGCGACCTATGCGCTGTTGCACTGGCCCTTCATTATCGTCTCTTTATCGTCAAACCTGGCCTTTCTCGGCTCGTGTACTCGTGTTTATCAGTTCTCACTTCTAAAGCATATTGATTTTAGAATTTACTAGTAGAATCATACAAATAAGTAGAATACAATTGTTGCAGTGCTAATCTGAAAAAAAAAAACAAAATGTTACGTTCATAAGAACCAAATCTTCATTTTAGGATAATAAAAATGTAATATGTAGTTATAATGTAACTAAATATTATACTTTCATTATCCCTATAAATTTAATTAAAAAAAATGTTTTTTTTCGGCATTTGGCTTTCTACGCCTTTTAGCCTTTCATATTTTTCAACGTGTGTAATCAACAAAATGATGATGTAATTCATTTCGTTGATTCGGTGGAGCTCCTGGCGATTCCCACGAATCCACTGCTTTGATCATAGACGAGCAACAGACGGCCTCCCACCAGCCCGCTAAGTAAATCTCACTGCAGCCGCACAATGACAGTTTATTTTAGATATTCCACACAATGTTCATAAACATGGGCATTATAACACTAATTTTACATTATAAAGGCCACTAGAAGCAATTTGCAAAACAATCCAAAACAAAAACTGTGCAGTCCGCCGAAAATCCCGCCACGTGTACGAGTATTTCCTTGTGACTGTCTATTTTTTTAATTTTGAAACCCACTAGATGCTCTTTTCATCGTTGAAAATGTATAACGCACAAGATGGCGGACTCCACTTTTCTTGCAGGGGCTCTCCTACTTCTTCGCCAATTTCTTTCATTTTCATCAACCAAGAAAACTTGCATTTTCGTAAATTGAACTACTGAGGAAATCGAGAAAGCGCTTAATGAACCGAGTGATGATGCAAATCACTTTTTATTTTTGATTAAGTATATTAGAAAGATGCATTTAGTCACTCCTCTGCAATAGAACTGAGTCAAGTGTTTATTAGTTTGCAAATTCTTTTCTATCGTAGTAGCTATTAACTAACAAAATAGGTAGGCACAAAAACTTATCAACTGAAAGCTATGCCGTGCTTTCAGCAATTTGCCGCGCTTACGACAAATAGAGTATGACGAACTACCACCACTTACAGCAGATAATCGCGGATGCGTGACAACCGAGTGCTCCTGTCAACTTTATAACGTGCATGCTTACTAAAATAAACAAATATCTACTATCGTAGACAAAACCGGTTGAGGTCGGTGAAATATTATCAATCATTTTGTTGTTTACAAACTCGCACTGGTATATACAAAACTAATAGTTAGGACCTACAATTCGTAGTGTTTAAATTGGTTTCGATAAGGCAAGACATTCGCGCAGACAAAAAGGTATCTTAAGAGTCGGCAACGCATCAGCACCTGCTCTGGTGTTGCAGATGACCATGGGCGACGGTGACCCCTTTCCATCAGGTGGCTCGTCTGCTCGTTTGCCTTCAATTATAATTAAAAGAATGATAAACACATTATCATCGATAATATACATGTACAGGATTAGATGTCATTCGGAGACACGCGCTCTGGCAAAGGCTCTAGCAAGCTTAGTTCCAAAAGTCATTGTAAGATGGCAGTAAGTCCACTGCTAGTCAACTAGACTTATAAATATATATCCAAAATATACAAATGCAATCTGAATAAATGTTTTATGTAGGTATCGAAAATGTTTTTATTGTAGATTGTAATATGTATATCTGTAGCACTTAATGCATTCTGTTTAAAGTTGGAGGGCAACTCTAGTTTGTCTGAAACGTCGAAGAAACATGAAAGATGATACCACCATGACGTTACACATACTAACTATCGCCCGCAGTTTCAGTCGCGTTATTCGTTAACGCTTCTTCCCGCCCTTCTTCTTTCTTCTCCCCTTTTCAATACCGCTGAAAAAGTACACGCATAATGCTTAGTAATCCTGTGGTTTAGATCGTTTCATTAGTTGAAGCGTGATAGTTTAAGAAATAAATATACGAACTTACTTTTTGCAATTATAACATTCGTTCAGATTAAACCTTCCTACTGGACTGCGTCTCTTTCGGCGTATTCTTTACAGCAGTGTTCGTTCCGAAACGCTAATAAGTATAGCAAATATTAAAAAATATGACGTTTAATATGAAAAAAATGTATAATTTGCCTTTTCCTTTCAGATATACAGCAGTCAAATTTATTATTAGACTGCTTATTATTAGAATTCAAAGCCTGTGACAGACGGACAGACGGACATCAAAGGCACAGTAATAGGGTCTCTTTTTTATTCTTGCATTACGGTACCCTAAAATTATGAGCTTTATACAATTATTTTAAGAAGATGATATCAATCGTCCTGGACCTAACTCAAATAATAATATACTATACATTTACATCAATGAGAAAAAAAGACAGTCAGTGTCACACCGTAAGGAAAGGTGTTGTAAGTTTGATCCCTTTGACCGCTATGTGTGTGTCTTTCTGTGGCACTGTAGCTCTTTTATGGAACTGATTTGGATGCGTTTTAATCTATTTGTAAGTTCTCCAGCGATGGTTCTTAGGCATGGTTCAAAAGTTCTGAGTTTATTTCCTGTTTGAATTAGTCTAGAAGTCTAGACTAGATGTGACCATAAATGCACGGAAGAGCGTTCGGTTTTAGATTAACCAATGCTTAGTTTAATTACCAAAGTTTTTTTTCTTTTTCAGACGGTGGAAGAGTTGTACGCGCTTGCAGATAAGATTATTGGCACAAAACGTTTATAAGAATATTTTATTTTATTTAAGCGTAACTTTTAAATCGGTCCTTATTTATACGACAAGATTAATTTAATAACAGGGCATTTCTGCACTTTTACGATCGTCACCCATAGTCCAGAAAGCCCTTAGAAAGAACTCCATATGAAATTGATACTAGATATTACTCTTTTTTCATGACTTTCGTTTTGTTTGGTACGGTATAAATGTTTAGGTCTCTACGACTAATGTAATTGTACGGAAAAGTTTAGAAAAACATTGTAAAGTTCATATTAAAACTAGTGAAAGTAAGCGAGATTGTAATTTTTATGTATTAAATGTGTGTTAAACGTTTTTTGGCTTTTTTTATTATATACGTATTATCAATGGCCTTAGCCCGTCTGTTACAGGCGATTTAGACAGTGTTAGTCCCTGGGTTGCAGCTCTTTTTGTCGCTGAATAAGCCGATTCATAAATTATTAAAAAACTACTCTTATTAAATTAAGAAATAAAATATGGTGAAAAATATCAAGCAGTAGGGATTTGTACCCGCGACCCAAAGTCATGTACGACCTACTTACGATACTATACTTCGTACGACGAAGTGGATTCAAATCCCGCCCGCTTGAGATTATTTCACCATATCTTATTTCTTAATTTAATAAGAGTATATCAAAAATATAACACTTAAAAATATTGAAAAATGATACCGCAAAAAGCAACTTTCTTGGCGAACAACTTTTTACTATTACCTACTATTGATACTAAGTCACTGACGTCGACAATCAAAGCAGCTGATTTATCGATTTTCACAAAAAAAAATTTTTGTATGAAAAAGCTAAAACAGAATCTAAAGCATGTCGATTCCTTATAATTTGCTACTAAAGCGTTTCTTTGGCCTATGGGTGGCAGCCTTGGGTGCTAGCCCTTTAAATATTTGCACTTAATTTAAATGGACCTCGTTAAGGTTGATTTGGAACCCTCTGACAAATCTCGGAATCAAGAATCACTAATAAAATCGGAATCGAAAGGGAAAAGGTGATAAATAGCAAACCAAAATGGACTTGGCTAGAAAATCTAAAAATTATATTGTCAACTTACTACCAACTATACTACCAATAAATAGGAAAATACTTTTATTAGCCATTGTGGTAAATAAAATACTTATCTTGTTTATACTAATAGTATATTTACTTGTTACTAATACATGTTTATACAGAATGTTTAAAAAACTAGTCGTTTAACAGCTTAAATACACATAACCATCTTAAACTAATGTGAAAGACGTAAACATTAACATTTCATTTAAAGCTTGAGTCATATTTATATCCAAGATGATTGAAAATTAAATACAAATTGATAAATGATTTCCAAATTACCTTAACATCAACAAGTTTCAAAAATATAAAACCTACAACGATATATATTTTTTTTTTCAAATCACTCTTAATATCCTTCCTAAGTCTCAAAATGTAATTGTACCGTTTTGGGTACACTTTACACAAAAATATTGGTTTCACATAAGTGCATCTCAAAATACAATTAACCAACAAAGTTTTTGTATTTAATCTGTAGGTAGGTATATTCATATAATTAAAATACTTTAAAGAAGTTTAGAAATAACATTGTGACTAATTTAGTTAGTCCCAAAATATATTATCATACGCATAGCGTATAATCAATTTGAGACCATTTCCAAGACCTTTCAGTCCAAAACAAAATCAAGGAAGCTACGCCGTAGCCGCTACGAGTCTACGTGTGTCACAAGTGGCTCTTGGGTCTACGCCGTAGCTGCGCGTAGATGAGCCCCGCCGGCTTGTCGATAGGCTGGTAGATGTGGTGCCGGGGGTCTCCTTTCGTTACGTTGGCGGGGAACTTCGACACGTCGATGTTCAGGTAATGTTTGTTGGGCATCGTCATCTTTATCCACGTGATCTGATAACAAAAATCATATTGTGAGAGGAAATAAAAATAGCTTACAGAAGTAGAGGATCAACTCTACAAGGAAAATAATTTATATCTATCAGTTTTTTTATGTTTTTAGTTTACAGATGAATAAATAAAATTTTAAAAATCTCTGAAGTAAGATAATGTTGATATAAGTCTTTTGCTTTAATTTGTATTGAAATATTTCGGTATTCTGAGGTTACAATTCAGCTTTTGATTAAGGAGTTAAATCATGTCCAATACGAACGCAAATTATTAATTACGACGGCAATTGATAATCTTTGGCCTGAGCCGACATGGAGCCGACATCTTGATATGTGACGCTCACGAGACGCGAGATAAATGTCGGCGATGTCCGCCTGTTTGTTTGTTTATAAATAGTTTCAAAGCTAAAGGATACAAAGTATGTAATAGGTAATGTATGTGTTAAGTCCATAAATTGCAATAAATCCCAGGATGATTTACATAAATAAAGTTTTTTTTTAAAGTAGTCAATCCACTACCTCAATTCTGTCTTCAACGAATATTCTGGTAGTTCAATTAATCCCTGGGATATCGTAATTTGATATCAATCGATTGAGCTTAAAACGATGATACTTATCAAGTGACTTATGACAAGAGAGTGAAAAATCTAATTCCAGTGTTGGCCATTTTAAGCTGGGAAAGGATAGGAATTTTTTGGTATTAGGAAGGGAATGAATACTACCCACTCGGATGAAAAGGGAAAAAGCAGCAGCTCGGGAGGCCGGGCACGCGTAGCCGATGCAATACCTTCAACCACCAACCATGCTACGTTTGGACCGATGGACATGTACTTCAAGTTAAAAAAGTAATACCTCTGCAACTTTTTCTAAAACAGTCTTCTCAGCCAGGTACAAAGTGTGTTGAACGGAAGGCGAGTATATGCCGGTATCTGGCGGTCCTGCGAACTTGTCCAGGATAGCGTCTTTGACCGTGAGCCACGCGTTGTCGAAATCTGCTGTTCGCATATTGTCATAAGTCCACTCCGCTTCTACCACAGTACTGTAAGAAGAAAATACGTTTTACATGGGCCCATATATTTAGTTAGCCTATCTTCAAAAGTTAGTCCCAGTTAAGTTATGTTACATAGAGACAGGATTATCCTGACCTCCTGTGACAAAGTACAGTAAAACCACGTAATGATGCTAAGAGATAAAATAATCATAAATAAATATATAGTACGGACAAATCACACAGATTGAGCTAGCCCCAAGGTAAGTTCGAGACTTGTGTTATGGGATACTAACTCAACGATACTATATTTTATAACAAATACATATATAGATAAACATCCATGACCCAGGCCAATCTGAAAAATATCATTTTCCATCTTGACCTGGCCGGGGATCGAACCCGGGCACTCCGTGTCGCAGGCTGGCGTGTTAACCACTGCGCCACGGAGCTGTCAATTATGGTAATGATGTTCTACTCATAACGTTAGTCTTTTATGTTACATTGTACGTACGTTTATATGGTACATTAGTACTTTTTTTACCGACTTCAAAAAAGGAAGAGGTCATCAATCCGGTTGATTTTTTTAAAATATTTGTTACCTCAGAACTCGGTCATTTACAAATTGATTTTAAACATTCTTTTTGTGATTTAAATTTCATCGCAATCAGTTCAGTAGTTTGATTGAAGTCTGCTTTTTAATATGAAAGATTATTTTGAAAAGCCAATTGATGTTTGCTATGTACCTGAATATTCTTTCGGCTGCATCTGTGAGTGTTGTGTATTCGTCCTGCACGAAGTCAACGAAGGCGGATTGTGTTGTTTTTAGGACTCTGAGACCACTCAGACCTGACTTCACTTTCACTGCCTCTGTATAAACAAAATACAAGGATTACTGAAGAACTTTAAGATTTAGCCCGAATGTTCTAGCCGTGACAAAATGTTATACGCAGTGTCTATGTATTACGAGAAAAGCGCACACACAGATGGAAATCATAAGAACGAACTTCTTTTTAAAATAAAGAAGTAAATTAATAATTGCTAGAATTTCAATCACTCATGAAACACATTAAACACCACGTTCTAATATAGATATTCGATATTCGCTCACCGTGACGTTTTTGTGACACTTCAGACCACCTTGTGGCAGTTGGTGAAAATACAAAGGCGTGGTTATGGGGCGTCCCTGCTTGCAGCCTCTCCCAGGGATACTCCAGGACTCGACACTTCGCTTCCACTATTTGCTTGTACATATACAGGAAGTGGTTCACAACAACTGCACCAAACTCCTCTGGAGTTTTTACTCCATGTTTCTTCGCGAGCAGATATACTGTGTTCTTTTGTGAATCTGTCGCCACCACTTCTTTGTTGTCTCCTACAACGTAAGCTGACTCCGATGTTAGTTTCAGCTCAGTGGAAACTTCGAACTCGCGGATGGTGTGGTAGTCTCCGTCGCGGTGTACGTGAAGTAACTTGACAGAGCTCTTCCCATAGCCATGGTCGCAGAGTTCAAAGCGGCCACCGGAGTCGGCAGCCGCAGTTGGGGCCGGCCGAGCGGTCGCCGGCCCGACTACAGGCTCGCCTGCATTCGAATTTGAGGGTTTCGCATAAATTCTGCAAAAGACATTTGAATATTACAATTTAGACTACATAGACTGAGTTGGTATGGGCATGTGACAAGAAGAGAAGAAAGTCATATCACAAAGCATTGGATTTGAAAGTGAATGTAACCCGGAACAGAAGACTATCTAAGAAAAGATGGATGAATTGTGTCAAAGCGAGCATGAACAAGTAAGGAGCGACAAAGGCTAATGGTAGGCGACATAACAAAATAGAGAAAACTGTCATACTGTGCCGACCCCACAAAGGAAGAAGAAGAAGACAGAAAAACTTATGTTAAATTAAGGATTGGCGGCAGGATTCGAACCAGCGACCTTAGGCCTAGGTATGTATGTAGTCTATGTATGAATTTAATATGAGTATACCAAAATAGCATTATGAATGCAAAAACACATTTATAAGAAACCCAGAAAATAATTTATACGTATAACATTTATTTCATAAATTTAAAAATTATTAAAAAAGTAGTATTTGTTTTAGGTACCTGTTGGCACTTGTCCACGGCATTTTGACGAAATAAATTCACTTAATTTTAAGAGTGTGTAAAAAACTGCGTCTTCGCATGAAGCACAACTTGGCGGAACTGTGATAACAAACTACCGAAGTCCACACTTTATATGAATACCCTATGACCTGCGTTATCAGGCCTCGCACGCGCCGGCAACAAGAAAATAGGGACTTAATATCTGTAATATCTTTATCAGACAGGACAACTGTACTTATTCTTATCAACTCAAATGAATTGTTTACAAAATGATGGTTTCGTTCAACGAATCTAGTTTCGTGTGTCCCTGATAATACACGATCGAATAAGTTCTGTATTTTGGGTCAAAGAAGCTTAGCAATCCGTGACATTCTACAAGCAAGGAATGAGCATCACCTTACCTTCTCATCATCAGATCATGTAGGGGTGGAGGTTGGCCACTTCAGATCTGGTTGTATCCTCGGCTGTGATACCAACACTGGTGTCAGATTTATCAAGCTGCCTAAAGTCTGACAAAGCTGTACGACTGCCATTAATGATGACGGCCGGGACAAAAGACTTAATGTGCCATAACCGAAGCACGGAGGAGCTCGAGATATATTTGTCACTTGCAGTTAAGGGACTGCACCCAGAGTTGCTTAACATGCGTAAACGCTAATGATGCTCACGCCCACTAGGCTATCGGGCTCCACCTCTATTATGACAGCATGACAATAAATACTAGAAACTGGCCGAAATTGGATATTCTGCCTCTTATTCGTAGGTGATTATGATGATGATTATGTAGTGAAATCCATTATATTTTTACGTACTGTAAAGTCGGTTTACGGACGATAATTTTACGTGATGACGTAACGTAATAGATGCGTGAAAGATACTCGTACTACTACTACTACTGCTGCTGCTCCGAAACGTGACATTTTTTTGTGCGAGCAACGTTCTCACGTCAAAAATCAACACTTTTATTTAAAGTGAGTATATAGACAATTCACTGGAACACATGAGTTTTGGCGAGGTCGAAAGCTAAGCCGATATCATTCCAAAACCGAAACTGTCACCGAAATTCTTTCATCTCTTCATGTTGTGACAGCGTTCGTACTACCTGTCACGCACGACGCTATCATTACCTAAGAACAAACTGTTCTGAGTTACTTCTATCTGATATTTTTTAAGTTACCTATATTCGCTATCTATTGACAAAAGCATTCAACACATACTTGCACACCACACACAGTTACTGTAGTGTACAAGTTTTCTAATGCTTTTTTCATAATTTGTGAATCGAGACCAGACCTTCATTGAAGTCCGCTTAGTAACTATATAATTAGCAAGTGGCAAATCAAGTATTCAGAGAGATGATAACGGAACAAAAAAAACATGATAAAAATAACTGAAACGATAAGCCGTTACGTATAACGGTTTATCTTTCCGGTTCAAATTATTTGACATTGAGGTACCTCGCGCACTACACGGCCACGACTACGACCAGTAGTAGCAACAGATATAGTCACCTTTGTGGCCACTTTTTACTATTTAGCTACCTTCAAGTGAGCTTTTGCCACTTCACCGGGTGTTTGAAGCAAGGGCAGAGTGCTCTCAATTTGTATAGGCAATATCACCAAAGGGTCCCCAGGAGGGATCGAACTCGGCTTTGAGCGTTGCCTGTGTGCCGAAGTAGCCGATTAGTAGTAATTGATTTTCAATAAAATATCCTTTAGAATAAAAAAGTAAATATATCTTTCATATTGCCTGATGAGCCGCGATTACATGATATCCTGGGCGCAAGTCACCCAGGGGTACCGAGCGGTTACCAGATATCAAAAAGCGGTCACAGGAGACCATTGCAGTACGCTCGCATATCTTAAATAAATATAGTCAATCATACGAATTGTATTTTGAAGTGACTATCAAAACGTTGGTCACTGAGTTAGCAAATAGGCCAGCTGAGGCCATGATGAGTGCGAGCGTACTGCAATGGTCTTGGTCAACGGTCATGGCAGTGGCCGTCTAGTGCGCGAGAACCCTTAAAAAAACAAAAGAAATCTTCTTATCACAATAATTGCGTTGTATAATGGTCATGAGACTTTACGCAAAACCGATGTTTACATATAAGAAGTTTATCTATAAGTTAAGTAGTTTTGATTGGGGATACGTTACTAAAAAAAAACTGCGCTGTTACTCATTTGGTCACATGTGCGTTTTATCAAGAATTTCTTAGTTTTTTATTAGAGATGATATCATTTTAAATTCGTATGTAATAAATACTGCTGATTACTAAATATCATTTACAATATAGTAATATTTTTAGTCATCTCAGAAAGAGTAATTAATTCAATGCAATACAATGTGCTAACTGCACATTGTATTATATTAAATTAATTACTATATGGTATTAACTAAATATATCCTTGCAGTCTACATATATCAACATGCTACATATGTGTTACTTTTGAATAACAAGGTTTAACATTTCCATCATTTAACACAAACCACGCATTAAACACACATTAATCGCGTCTGCTTTTCCACTGTGTATAGGTTTCATATAACTAAAACTAAAGATACATATTTCATCGCAGCATTCAACGTCTAAAAATAAGTATGTAATAATATCGACGTATTGAAGAGTGCTACGTTTTTATAGCAAGTTCGTAAATAGGGTTATTCCTTCTCCAGATAATCAAAACTCGTGGCGAGTTTTGATTATTTAAATAGATATATTAATGATTTTTTAGATAAAAAAATTAGTTTAGACCAAACTACAGAATCGATTTAGATAAAACTTTTACGGCACCAAATTGAAAGCATTCCGTAAAATATATTTTTTTATTCCGTTTATAAATAACGTCATTTTAAGGTAACAATCATGTCGAATTGAGAACCGCCTCTTTTTTTTAAAGTTGGTTAGTAAAACTAACCAACTTTAAAGTATCATTGCCCATAAATTGATCGAGGTGACCCGTTATTAGAAAGATAGTCTATACGTAGGGCAAAAGATCAGCATTGCCATCCAATGTGGCAATGCTACCAGCCTTCTGAGCACGCTACTGCGGGGTAACGATATGCCCGGCCTATTTTATTTTTGAATGTATATTAATTTTTATTTATTTGTAGTTGTAGCATTAGTGAAGATATTTTAAATTTAAATTATATTTAAGTGCCTATATTGTAAAAATCAATAAAATGTCAAATAACTTCAAAGTAAATTTAGAAAAAATTGGTACACTATTAAAAAAAGACACAAAAATTAAGTATTCACGAACAGTAATATCAGATAAGAAATAGAAAATGGTGAAATGGACAGATGCATTGCACATTATTGCACACATCAATACGTACCCTTCGCATATCCAGTTTAAGAATAACCCATAAATATAGCAATATTTTATGGACGTTACAATTTGATTACCTACATTTTCATGACTTTAAATAAGATGCGATGTTACACAAACAAGATGAAGGCATTTGCTAGTCATTTATATTCTTGGAAGACCTATTTTGTGTAGTTATCTTAAAACATCAGTCAGGTACATAAAAACAAGGAACTTTTTACCCGACTGACCTACCCAGATAGAGGGTAATGTTTTTCACGCGTATGTTTGTAAGTATGTCCGTTCATTGTCGTCTCCTGTAGCCTAAACGGCGTGGCTGATTTTAAAGTGCTAGGTATCACTAGATTATTCTTCCCTGGAGTATCATAGCATTTCGCGACGTGAGCTCTTAAATTTCATGATTTCATTCCCCATCACATTCAATATCAACAGACGACGCAGCATAGCCCACAGATCTGAAAGCAGGGATCCCATCCATATGTGGTTGATATTCCTGCTCATCGCACCTCTAGATTCGCCTCGTTTTCTTTATGCGAACTGCTAACAACTGAAACACCTTCCCCCAGCGCTGTTTCCCAACACATACAATTTAGGGATTTTCAAGGAAAATGTGGGCATTGAGTATGCGTGTATCAACCTATACCTCGTCGTTGCTGCCCAACAGGCAGGATTTGACCCTCAAACGTACTCAAACCACCAATAAAAGAGAACTGTACACTGCTTGGAAGTCAAGAAGAGCACCAACTTAAAGCCCTATATGCATCACGTTTTCAATATCCTAAACAGGTGAACATAGCTTGAATATTAATTATTATGATCGTTAGTGTACTGTAATGTGAAAGTATAAATAATCATTATTGGAAAAAAAAAATTAAATCTTTATAGCAAGCCAATTAGGCTGCGCAAAACCATTAGGCGATTATGTAAAAAGATGAAAAGTCTTAATATTTTTATAAAAAAAGAAATAAGAAAGGGGGTAACCTCCGAGATGCAAAAATAAATATTGTCATGTGAGAATTATTGTTTTAGACGTAAAAAATACAAACTTTTGGAAGAAAAATGTTTTTAGATATCATAACATATCCTTTTTAATTTTCATATGTAGGTATCTGTTTCAAATTCCAACAAGGGGGCGATCTTGTACAAAGGTCGACCTAAATTATAATTAATATACTTTTGATGTATTTAATTAATTCAGCGCATAGTACTAGTGATTTGAAAACACGTAAATTTCCACAATTTCGTGCGGTGCCGTCTTTAGGCTCTGTCTACCCGTAAGGAATGAACGCGATAATATGAATATACACAGTGAAATTTTGATCGTTCTGGACCCTTAAAGAGATGATTTAACCCATTGATATAAACAACTTTTCCTATGGCACCAATGCTGAGAACTCAATTTTTTTTTCATTTTCCATACAAATTGACCAGGCGGCTGAAATTTTGTAGGGAACTGCCCTTTTTTTTTTGAGTTCCCAGCATTGAATACTTTAAATATGCAGCATATTTACTAAATGCATTAACGCTAATTCCCAGCATTGGTCCCATAGGTAAGTTGTTCATATGGACGGGCTGAATCACCCCTTTAAGGGTCCAGAACGATCAAAATTTCACCGTGTATGCTGAAATATATTTTCACTAATGAGAGTTCACTAACGGCCTCCGTGGTCCAGTGGTTAAGGCGTTTGCCTGTTGACCCGGGGGTCATGGGTTCGATTCCCACCGGAAGCATACTTTGTTTAGTTGCTTCCAGTTTGATTAGGACACTGCAGGCTTGAATCACCTGATTGTCTGATAATAAAGATGATTCCATGCTTCGGAAGCCACGTTAAGCCGGTGGTCCCGGCTGCCATCTGGTAGTCGTTAAAGGAACCACGTTAGAGGCCGAGAGGCGGTTCCGAAGAACTCTGACACCAGGGTGTGCATGGTCGATCGACCGTGACACCTACTCGAAATGATGATGACTAATGAGAGGACAAGAGGGGGGGAAGGGAAGGGATAGTGATGATTGGCTTTTAGACGCCTTTTTGTGAATAGGGTTAAAATATCCTTCTAGGCTCTTCTTAGAATATTGGAGGAGGATAAAGAGGTTAATAAGCTTGAGCCTTCTGCTACGTAGAAATGTCTAGGATTGACGAAAGAGGTTGTAAATCATCCAAATGAGTTCTATTACTACCTTTTTACCAAAAGATAACCTCTTTGGTCTAGTGCTCATCATGCCAGGCTACCACACCGGAGGTCCCGATTTCGATTCGCGGTCAGGTCAAGCTGAAAAATGATTTTTTTCTGATTGACCTAGTCTTGGATGTTTATCTATGTACCTATGTTATTGTTATAAATATGGTATCTTTGAGTCCGTATCTCATAACACACGTCTCGAACTTATTTTTGGGGCTAGCTCAATCTATGTGATTTGTCCGTAGATATATATGATGATATACTTATTTACTTTTTAATCATGAAATAGCACTAACTTTATACTCGTATCCGCAATTATCTTTAGGATTATAAAAATATCTATTGTTTGTGACTTTGCTTAATATACGTACACAGTTCTGAAAACAACATTAAATAAAAAACTTCAAAAAACAGAAATGGGGCGGGAGAGGATAATTCAGTCTGCACGAGTGCACTTCATTATGGTCTGAATGGACGTGACCAAACAAATGAGGGAGCCAAGAATTTCGGAAACGATTCATTACTGTCTGTAGACGGGAAGCAATTTACTTTTTAAATAACCTGTTCTTTGTTCATGTTCTGTGTTACATTGCTGTTTTGGACATAAATACGCGTTTGCAGTAACTCTGTAACGTTTCAATTGTAGTTGAATAAGTCGTAAAAAGTGACTCGTACGTAATGTTTCAAAATAACGCTTCAATGTGAAGGTTGATTGACAAGTCCGACCCACTAATCTAGAGAGCGGAGACGCGTACGTCTTATTCAACACGCAATAGATCACGAAAGCATCAACCGTATTGTTCTGCTATGGCGACTTGTAAATACAGTGTCTGCGGGCGGGCGGCAGAGCGCGTGCGCAGGGCGGGCGGCACCGTGACGTGCCGCTCAGCTGACGCCGAGGCGGCCGCGAGTCGACGCGTCGATACCGTGCCACACCGGCACTCCGCCACTAGCGAGAAACGTGTTGAACCCAAACGTTGACCCGACTCCAGCCTCTCCGCCGACCAGATGATGGTGCGACGCAGCGGACGGTACACCGTCAACTGGAGGGGCTTCCGAGACTTCGCCTTCGGAAATAAACCGCCTGATGAAGGTGAGTTTTATAAATAATACTCACTGACATAACCTCTACGTTACTGTGAAAACTGGAACGGACGCTGTTTTCGCGTATCTGTGAACTCCAGGCACGAAAATTCAGTGATTGATCAAATATGATTGTGCATACGAATGTGTCGGATAACACTTTCTTTTGGGTGGCCGGTAAGTGTTGTGTAGTGTTGTTTGTGTAGAATTAAGTTAACTACATAAATTGGAATTAGTGCGTGGCAGAATATTATTATCGGTGTCGGCGAGTTAATAAAATATATTTAAAACGCGCTGTAGATCACGCTTTGAGTAAATAGTGTATTTGTCATATAAACCAGGGCTGCCTGCAGATATTTAGCAAAACTAGTTTTTAATCTGTTACTTTGATAAATGTTTCCGGACATATAATAAACACAATCATGGTTAAATGCACATTTGAGTTTTCTGAATATTACTGCACTTTCTGGAGTAGGAATATCTTTACAAAGTATAAAATGAAGTCGCTTTCGCTGTCTGTTCGCTTAGATCTTTGAAACAACTCAAACGTAAAATCCGTTGATAATGTGCAGTTTTTATCAACAATAGATAGAGTGATTTAAGATGAAGATCTATTGTATAATTTACTGATCCATACTAATATGTACTTATCTCTGCATTGCACGCGTGTGTGTCATTGTATAAAAAATATTTACTCCAGGAACTGCGACTGTTGAATGCCTAATGCTAAAATATCGTTTCGTTGACACACAAGATTTCTCACTTACATGAAGATTTTATCACACTAGCTCTCACCGCCTCCTACATACATCCTTATCCTTATCCTTACTCCTTACTAATATTATAAATGCGAAAGTGAGTTTGTTTGTTTGTTTGTTACGCTTTCATGCCGTAACTACTGAACCGATCATCATGAAATTTTGCATATAAGTTCTCTGGAGTGCGGAGAAGGACATAGGCTACCTTTTATCCCGGGAAAAGTACTATTCCCGAGGGATCGACATTGACGCGGGCGGAGCCGCGGGCGAAAGCTAGTAATAAGTAATACTTCCTTCCTGATCGAAATTCCTTATAGTTTTCCTTATAGGAGTTATACGAGGAAAACATAGATATTATTATGATCCTTACACAGCACAAATTTAGCACAATATGCCGACAGATAAAATAAAAGCTAGTATCCAGTATTTTAATCTTACATAGGAATTATTTTTATAAATATATTATTTCATACATACTTATTGTATAGGTATGTATATGAAAGTTAGTGAGGCTGTATTCCTAGCACGCAAAAAATTAAACTTTTCAATATTAGAGTATACCTAGGAAACTAATAAAAATCAATGTTTTTTTTATAGATTAGAACATAATATATTAGTTACTAGCTTTCGCCCGCGGCTCCGCCCGCGTCAATGTCGATCCCTCGAGAATAGTACTTTTTCCCGGGATAAAAGGTAGCCTATGTCCTACTCCGTACTCCAGAGAACTTGTATGCAAAATTTCATGATGATCGGTTCAGTAGTTACGGCGTGAAAGCGTAACAAACAAACAAATAAACAAACTCACTTTCGCATTTATAATATTAGTAAGGATAATCTATCATCAAAAACAATCGTAGACGTAGTCGCTGGCATAAGGTAATCTATATAGATCACGATGCTTGTAACAGAATTTCATTGACCTATTCGACTCACATGTACCTAGTTCATATAATAAATGACATATATTTTAGCGTGGTAACAGCACATTAGCAAAATACCGCATTGTTTTTGCTCGTGTACAAAGACTTTTAGGTAGAATTTATGTTGTCGTGCAAGTATGCCCATTGTGTGTTATTTTTCTACCTAGTCAAACATTACTATCATGTAAGACTATGTTCAAAGTTTGGATTACTTTCAATAGGAAATACCCGTAAAAAGGCCCTAAAAATCTTTACCATTTATTTTAAGAGAAATCTAAAAATAATAGTTCCTTATAGGTTTTTCTTATTTAATCGATGGTTTATCAATAATCATTATCACTTCAGACACAAGAAGTCTACAGGTAGTAAGTACCAGCCGCCCCTTTGTAATCACTCATTATATACTTAGACTACCTACAATGATCTATATAATGAAGTTTTATTATTTACATGTGAATTACGGGTTACTCACGTACGAAGTCAGCTACAGACCGACATGTTTCAACCTCATCCGGAGGTCTTCCTCAGGGCGAATGTGAACCGAGACGCGCGCACGGAGTCGTCCCGATTCGCACTCAATCAGATATTAGGGCAGCAATATTGGCCGCCCTAGATCTGGAAATATTGATACTTTACATTTTTGATGACTATCTTGAATACGCTGTACGTTCTCGAACCGTTGTTAAAGTATATTTTATGTGCTAACTTATGTGATATTAATATCACGATCGTTAGGGAGAACTGTTATGTACCTACCATTGTGCGTTGACAGAACTAATGATGTTTGGTTTGTCGGGGTTCATTTCATAAACCTACTCGAGTGACGTGAGGGTTGACGATGTACAGATTGTACGAATTTGGCGTCAATTCGTGGAAGACTAGTATTATATTGAGGAAAACTTTCCTTGCGTATCTGTGTCGGTCTTTTGCTTCAGTAAAGAGTGGATGATATCTTTAACTAAATAGACTGTAAATCGTCGTATCCCGCCGTATATGCGTAGACCCCGGGCTCCAAAGCACTCCAGCTGTGGATGCCATCAACTGGGAACACGTTCAGATTAGAGAGAGACTATAAACCCTATAAACCGTCGTATCATGGCACTTTATTATCACAGACCTCACTTTCAATTTAACTATATTATGTGTGACCTAAAAACTATACCATAAATTGCTATCAATCAGTCGTATAAAACTATACTAGCTTTCGCCCGCGACTCCGCTCGCACCATTTCGATTCAGCATTAGAAGAGATTGCTTTAAGCGATAAGACCGCCCCTTGTGTAGCACAAGGGGCTTATATATAATAGTTTTAAATAATGTATCCTAATTTTGGTGCAATAAAGAATATTTCATTCAATCATTCATTTCGATCGCTTAGGAACAGTACTTTTTCTGAAATGAAAGATATCTTAGGGGTCAGTAGTCAAGGTGTAAAAGCGTACTACCAAATGAAACATTAAACTTATTATGACATTTACAAAAATAAAACACAACAGGCAGCACACAATAGAAAATTAGTCAAAAATGCCACCTGTATTGTACCTGGTCCAAAGGTACCCATAATGCTAGCTGCGTTTCTCCTTTGGATAGCTATGAATATTCTGTCTCGGCAGCAACCGGCACGAATTCGTAATTGGAGGACAAAACGGAATATTTTGTAATTTTTTGAGCAGCCGCTGCATTAGCAGCTGCGCCCGGTAGCCGTGAAGTTTTGCGAGATACCTATGACGCCGCAAAGGTGCAAAAAAATCATCAATTAAGGTTAGGGATCATCCACAACTGATTGTCCGGTGGTTGCAGGTATGCGCTTCCGCCCTCCCCAGGTGCTACTTACTTTTTCCCCATTCATTCGAGTGAGTATCCAATACTGAAGGTATTACGTTCCCAGATCCAACAAAATGGATTGGATTGGCCTCCCGCAGCTCCTTGACTAGCTCCGTGGCGCAGCGGTCAACACGCCAGCCTGCGACTCGGAGTGACCGGGTTCGATCCCCGGCCAGGTCAAGATGGAAAATGTTCTTTTTCAGATTGGCCTGGGTCTTGGATGTGTATCTATATATGTATTTGTTATAAAAATATAGTATCGTTGAGTTAGTATCCCATAACACAAGTCTCGAACTTACTTTGGGGCTAGCTCAATTTGTGTGATTTGTCCGTATATATTTATTTATTTAGCTTAAAAATGTTTCGGATGGGCAGCAACGTCGGAAGCACAAGAAGCCAAAGAAACAGCGCTCGCCAACCAACCCGCCTGCCAAGCATGACGAGTACCTATGGCAATATCCGGCTTTGATGATGAATGAGTACAAGTACCTAATGTTTTATCTTTTGACAAAATAAATTCGCTAATTAATTAAAAAAATAAATCTAATTTTTACTAAGATTTTAGCACATATTCATAGATTTAAGTTCGGTCAATTGATTCACTTTACTTGAACTCATTATAATGCGGTATTTGACCAAGGAAAACCATTTACTATATAGATGTATTTGACTGATGTTGAGATTTTTGGAAGGTTTTTTCATAGCAACACGGAAAAAGTATAGAATATTGTTAACAAATTTAATATAAATTTAAGCCAATTAAAATAAACTTATCTGTAACATAGACTTCGTTCTACGTAAGTGCCTTGTTGCCCTTAGCATAATATTCCGGGATTTTTTTAAAGCTGCGAATTTTCTCTCACACTTTTCTTTAATATAAATTGCGCTTACTTTTTTACAGAAAAGGAAGAAAAGAAACCAGAAGAAGACTTATCAAATCATGAAGTGATTTTTTTAAAAAGCATAGTGGAAAGTCCAGACTTTGGACGAAAATACGAGGTAAAAAAAATGCTTTTAATAATTTAGGTCTTTAAAAGATATCAACATGAATTATTGGAAAAGGATAGGCTTTATTTTATATATCTATCTAACAAGCAGACGCGGAAAATAGGTAGTGCTAGATCCTTATACCTGTATCTATAGTAAGTCGTCTCCGTTGGTTTTGATTCTATCAATACAATACCTAGTTGGATAGGTATTCTTTTTATCATCAACCAATATAATCATTTCTGTGCCGCCCATTTTTATTTCAACCTCTTTTCCGGCCATTTCATTAGTCGAAAGTATAGATACAAAAGAGTTTATTTATATTTGTAGTTAATTATTAATTAGTAAAAATAAGGATAAACGAACATTTTTGGAACTCTAAAATAAGTCATCATCCATTTATTTTAGAGTTCCAAAAATGTTCGTTTATCCTTATTTTTATACGCAGAGAAATGGAGGCATATACCCAAGTCCAACTGTGGGTTGGACTTGGGTATAAACCTCCATTTCTCTGGCCATTTCTCTCTATCTCCAGCCATTGCAATCCAGTTCTTTCTAGCAATTTGTCTTGCCGAGCATAGCTCGAGAGTAAGTATTTGGCCCTATACGTTAATTTCTTTAATCTAAATTAACAAAAAAAATATGTTGTTTTCTTTTGGTTGGTACCGCTGTGTTGTACAACTTACGCAGCAAGTTAATCATAATGTCCCATACGAACATTCGATTATGAACTCTATATCGTGAAAATAAAGTCTGAAATAAATTATAGTTTCAAGCATCAATGAACACATATTTTGATTTGGGTATCCATCTGACGTCACAAAAGTAGCTTGGCTTTCTGTCAATGTCAAAATAGCTGAAAGTTGAAACCCTGACTGACTCCGGAAAACAACGAACGAATGTGAAATCAAGCGAGCTTGGGTGTGTTCTTTTCTTTTTGTTTAACTTGGACTGAATGTTATTGAATTAAAGTAGTATTTATTATTTACTGTAGAAACGAATTGGACAGTCTTTTAACTGTATAAAATTTGATTTATGTTTGACAAGTCTTTAATTTTCATTCAAAAAATCAAGACAGCAAGTGCCACGCCTATCGATCTGTATTTTGGAGTGTCGGTCGTTACGTCGTGATTGTTTTAATTACGTGTATTGTTACAGTCCACGGACTGCGAGGAAGATTTGATCGTAAAACCTGTCTCCCTTGGCAACGTAAACATAGTAAAGTCCCTGAGCGAGTATCGGGGCAATAATATTAGAACTATCGAGCAAGCGGAACTCGCTATACTGTTATCGAGAGTACATTTTAGGGTAAGTATGTCGTAAAACATGTTTTCATTACAAACAGTGTTTACATTTAATTTTGCATACAAGTATTCTTGCTATTAGAATCTTCGTATTGGCTACTTTGTTGGTGCTAACATTATAGCCAAACATATGTTTATTCCTTGTAAATAAATCCAAGCTAACGATATGTCAAAAAGACACTGCTGTTCTGTAAAACATATTTTAACTACATTGTACCTTAGACTAATCAATCCTTAGAATACTTAAGTATAACCGATAATAAAATGTAACACTAGAACTAGAGTAATAGTACTTACTAAGCAAAGTAAAAGTTGAGAGGCTTAGAGACATAAACAAATGAACTTGCATGTCACATAGAATAAACTGAAAAATAAGTAAAAAGGTAGTAAAGATTAAGGATTAGGCCCAATGCAAAAGACGGACAGTGACGACTTTATGAAATATTGCACGGACAAAGTACAACTTTATTCTGATACTAATAAGTGTGCACCTGCAGACTTTTTGTCTATTGCCTGTGTTGGGCCTTAGAATGTCACGGAGGCTTTACAAAGGCATTTCATAAAAAGTTTCAAAACTAATCTTGTGGAACATTTGTTTTTTTATTTCTCCTGATCCAACTGTATTATAAATGAATACTGTATTATAAATGAGTACGTGGAGTAAGCTCCTTTGATTTCTGAGATATCGTGTTTATAAGCTCTATTCATGATTTTTTTTCTGTATGTATGTTACTTTACTAACTCTTAAACAAATTTACTGAATTTTATGAAACTTGGTAGATAAACATTTAGACGTACAGTACACAGGATAGTCTACTTATTTTTTTTCTCCAGTTATGATGAAATGTGGCCCCATACGTGGTATGTGAACAGAGTCGCAGGCACAGCTAGAATATTATAAAAACTTAAATTTCAGGCATTAATAGATGCACATGACAAAATAGGTGCTATTTGGCTAGAACGAGGGTCGGGTATTGATGAGAAACAAATAGTCAAAGAAGAAAGCAAAGACCTGGCTGAAGGCAGTGAAAAGACTCCTGAGGAGAACGGAGATATGCCTGTGGAGACTGTGAGCGTCAAAGTTGTGGGACTACGGAAAGTGCCAGGACAACCATTAGGATTAACAGTAAGTAGGCCTTTTCTTTGTTTCAAATTGATAATGGCCCGTTATAGATAAATTCACAATGTAGACCTTCTTGAAAAAGATTTGAGATATTTATGCAAACAAAACCACTCATCATTATATAGACTCAAAGTTTTCCATTATGCTAATAAAAATAAGAACAATTCCAGACTTGGGCTGTGGTAAACCATAGTTTTTTGCATATGCAGTGATATACAGACATCAGCGCCTAGTGCTGCTAGTGTATCAATATATAATAATAATATGTGACTTGATACCACTGGAGTTGTTCTCTGTTATTGTTAATTTTGAACACTACCTGTGATGAAGTTTTAGCACGTTGAGCAACCCGGGGCGCAGTCCCCACTGAATGGGTGACACAAAAATACTAGCAAGTGGCATAAAAATAACTTGTGCTCCTCAGTGCTTCGGAAGGCATTAAGCAGTTATTCCCGGCTGTTATGATTGATGGCAATTGTGTCCGATGCCATTGGGCAGCTTGCTTATTTTATAGACATACTTACATGTTTATGTTGAAAAACTGGCCAAGTTCGAGTGGGACTCGCACGAAGAGAAGAGTTCCATACCATTATCTATAAAAATGGCAACAAAATATGTTTCGTGTATAGGAGCCCCCTTGAATATTTATTTTATTCTATTTTTTTTTATTTGTTGTTATAGCAGCAAAGAAATAAATCATCTATGAAAATTTAACTATCATAGTTCATGAGATACAGCCTGTGACAGATGGACAGACAGACGGACAGCAGAGAAATATTAATAGGGTCCCGTTTTGACCCTTTGGGTATGAAACCCTAAAAACGATAGATATTAAGACTAAGGTCATTGACACTGTTAATGAAATTTGTAATTAACATGGAACTAATTAGTTTGTGTCCCAATGCTTGTGAAGAAGTTCTAAATGAAATCAACTATTAAATCTTCAAACTACTGTTGTCAATTGCATAATGTTAAGTTCCCCTGTGCATGTGACTCATTTTCTAATTAATTGCATCAAGTAGATTTATTTTGTCTTGATGATTCATGGAATGCATTACTTTATTGTGTATTGTTTATTATGACATGGCTTTTATGTACCATATACTAATAATTTTAGCAAAGAAAGGAAGTCAAAGCATTCATGGATATATTAATATTAACATGCATTTTTTTATGTGGTAGGCAGAGCCAAAGACCTAGATCCCAAGGCCATGTTTAGCATGTAGTGGTGGGTATGTAAGTGAAAAAGTATTGAAAATAGCACTGGGATGCTAGCTGCATCGCCTATATTTTATTTATATTCTATTATCTATGTCTCTCTATCACCTGTGCATTTTCCCCAAAGGCATCCTCATGTGTCCATGTGATGCTGTGGAGCTAGGACTTCTCCATGTAGGCAGCATGTTACTTAATGCTAAAACTGAATTGACTAAGTTTTTGAAAGCCAACTTACCAATGCCTTGGATAGATAGATATATACATACATAGTATCACCTCTTTTTCCCTAGCGGGGTAGACAGAGCCTTGGTCTATAAGACCTGAAGACCGTTTAGCATGTTGGTGAGCATTAGGTGGAAAACAGAATCAAAATAGTAATGGTTTGCTAGCATAATTCTTCAGATTGTACTTATTCCCTCGAACATCCTGGTACATTCCACGTTTTTTATTTTCTCCCAGACCAGCATGGATAGATATGGATAAGATATATATTAGTTAGCATAAGTAGTATTTTTTTCTATAAGATAGTCTTAGAAAGTTGAGCGGCCGCTGTCGGGCGCGGTCAGTGTCGCTAGATTGCCTATAGAACACGGCGATAGTGGCCGCGCGAAACTTTGTTTTATTTTGCCTCAGATATTGCAGAATGTAAGCGAAATCTTAGTAGATTTCGCTCCGGTCCCGGTCGCAACAACTTTGCCTGTAATTTATTTTATCTCCAAAATGATTTTTTTGCGTTTAGACTTTTATTTACTGAAGCACATGGAGAACCACACCAGTCGCCGGCCGCCATGATAGGTGCCGCTGGCGCCTAGCGCCCGTCGCCTAACGTTTTATTTTTACTAAGTATTGAAGTAGGCGTTTGTCTCCCATCTCACCTGATCGTAAGTGACGATGAATATGAGGATGTTACATGCCTATACAAGAGATACCCATTTAATCTACCCTCTTTTGAATGTCCCGGGACTACTTGTCTGGGAATATAGACGCAGGTAATACTTCAAAGTCATTCCATACAAATCCATAGTAAATACTTTTAAACTTTCGCGCTGCTATATTAACTAAATGCATTAACGTCTGGAGAAAAACGGTATGTTTTAGTAAATCCATAGTAACCAGTAGTATCGCCGGCCGCCATGACAGGTTCCGCGCGACCCTTGCCACTGCCGCCGAACTTCAAAGGTAACCTTAAGTCATCTGGTACCTAAAGTCTATAGAAAGAGATGGAGTCATGGTCATTCTTCTATTTTCTATGTCTTTTCCATAAAGGTGACAACAGATGAGCATGGGCAGCTGATAGTAGCAAGGGTATTAGCCGGCAGCGCCGCCGCCAAACAGGCGTTAGTATCCGTCGGAGATGTGCTGTTGGAAGTGGACGGCGTGCAGATCAACTCGGAGGAGCAGCTCAAGGAAGCAGTGGCTAAGCCTAATGACCGGATGACACTTAAAGTTGGCCCTAACTTAAAGGAGAAGAGCGCACAGCCGACTAATAAACTAAGTGTGAGTTTTTATTTTTATTAAGATATACAAACTCCTTAGTTAGGCTGTTGCAAAACAGCTCCGTGGCGCAGTGGTTAACACGCCAGCCTGCGACACGAGGGCCCCGGGTTCGATCCCCGGTCAAGTCAAAATGGAAAATGATCTTTTTCAGATTGGCCTGGGTCTGGGATGTTTATCTATATATGTATTTTGTAGTATCGTTGAGTTAGTATCCCATAACACAAGTCTCGAACCTATTTTTGGGCTAGCTCAATCTGTGTGATTTGTCCATAGGTATGTATTTATTTTATTTATATTATAGCTGTGAAGTCATATATGTAGGCAAAAAGTATGCCAAAAACAGTCAGTGGTTTTGCCTAAAAAATTTGGAAGTGGGTGGTGCCTTGCGGTGCCGACGCTATTAGAAATAACGGGTTTTCTTAGAACACATAAGTATTTTAACTTAACAACAGGTGAATCTATTATGATAATATTTAATTTTTGGGTTATGTTATCACTCCGAATAGCAGAATAATCCTAACTAATTTAATAAATGCGAAAATAAGTTTGTTTGTGACGCCTTCACGCATCATCATCATCATCAGGTCTTTTTATTCTCCACTGCAGGAGCATGACCCTCTCTGTACTACCGGAGCCATACTTGGCCAGAGCAGACAGGGGATTTGACCTATACTCTCCTCGCTGGCCAGACGGGTTGGAGACGCTTTCACGCGCTATCTACTAAACCGATCGTCATACAATTTTGTATACACGTTGTCTGGGTTACGGAGAAGGACATAGCGTACATTTTATTCTGGGAAAAAGTAGTTTACCGAGAGATCGAAATTGACGCGGACGTAGCCCCGGGTGAAAGTTACCAAGAAATATTTACGGCAAAAAAATAATAGCGAAACTAAGTTCGCCGGGACAGCTTTTTAGGAATCCTTACTAATATTATAAATGCGAAAGTGAGTTTGTTTGTTTGGCTTTCACGCCGTAACTACTGAACCGATCATCATGAAATTTTGCATACAAGTTCTCTGGAGTGCGGAGAAGGACATAGGCTACCTTTTATGCCGGAAAAGTACTATTCCCGAGGGATTGACATTGACGAGGGCGGAGCTGCGGGCGAAAGCTAGTAATATTATAAATGCAAAAGTGAGTTTGTTTGTTACGCTTTCACGCCGTAACTACTGAACCGATCATCGTGAAATTTTGCATACAAGTTCTCTGGAGTACGGAGAAGGACATAAGGTACATTTTATCCTTATTTATTAAGGTAGCCTATAAAGTAGGTATTTATTAAGGTAGCCTATGTCCTTCTCCGCACTCCAGAGAACTTGTATGCAAAATTTCATGATGATCGCTTCAGTAGTTACGGCGTGAAAGCATAACAAACAAACAAACAAATAAACAAACAAACAAACTCACTTTCGCATTTATAATATTAAGTAAGGATAAGGATTTAAGATTGTGATGATTTTTAAATATTTAGGTATCTTTTCAGTGTTATATGAGAGCTCTTTTCGATTACGACCCCAAGGAAGACACCCTTCTGCCCTGCAAGGAAATCGGATTGGAATTCAAAAGAGGAGAGATTCTACAGGTAATATTTTTTATAATTCATACGCTTTTTAAAGAACCACAAGTGGATTATGCATTAAAAGTTCTCAAAAAATAATGAACTAATTTTGATTACTTGTTCTCAATTACTATATAAAAAAGTTTCTATTTACATTTATGTAGCTTTGAAGACGTCTAGATACGAAAATCTCTGAAAGTTCCAATTCCATATTTTCTACATTTTAGGTGTCAGACAGGAAAGACCCCAACTGGTGGCAAGCCAGCCACGTAGAGAACCCTGATGTAGTGGGGCTCATACCCTCGCCTGAACTGGAAGAGAGACGCAAGGCCTACGTGCCACCGGAGGCAGACTTCGTACACAAAATTAGCATATGCGGCGCAAGGGTACGTATTATGAAAATTAAATTCGTGATTAGATATATTTAGAACTACATTTTCTCTCCGTGTCACTAGAAGGCAACTAAGCTTTGAGCACAAAAACAAATAAATTAGTCGGACGCATGAATATGCGCGAACAAGATACTAAACTCCCACCGACATGCTAAACGTTGCTTTAGCCTGGGCTCTGACTACCCCGCAAAAAGAAAAAGACGTGATATGTAACATGCCTCTCCAACCCGTCTGGTCAGCGTGGAGAGTGTAAGCCAAGTCCTCTGACTGCTGTGACCAAGTATGGCTCTAGTAGTACAGAGAGGGTCGTGCTCCTGTAGTGGAGACTAAAAAAGACCTGATGATGATGTAACATGCCATAGAAGCAATCTTCTCATAAATAATTTACAAATATGTTCTGCAATTCGGTAATGTACATAATAACAATTGAATAGTAATGGCGGTTGTACACTACATTACAAGCCTAGCGCGCTGGCCTTGCCTCGTATGTCTCGCTCGCTCTCGGTCCCATGTCGGTTTTTGCGCCCAAGTCAAAGGATCTCGCGAGAAACATAAGCACGGCAGTCTCGGGCCTTCCAGTATCAGTCCCGCCATGTTCGCTTTCAATGCAAAGTGCTCATCCACCATCACAGTTTACGTAATTTTTTGTTTGTACGTAAATTGTATAAATATTTATATATAACTCATGGTACAAGCAACGGCAGCACCTACTGAAAGGTTTGCGTCCATCTCCTCGGAGTTCTCAACTGCGATTGAACTTAGCCAGAGTGTACCATGAGTGTATCAACCATACACTCATGGCACTCGGACAAGAGCCTGTCGCCCGAGACGCTCCCCCAATTGCTCTCGGTTGAGAATGTACAACAGCCATTACAATTTTTGATGAACAAGGAATTTCATTTCCGAAAACTCTTTTTGCTAAATTCAAAAGGAGTATTATTGTAATCGGTTGGAAGCGACATCATGAGTCACGTATTGTTCTAATTAGCCAGCAAAACAATTGTGTAGTATGTCCCGCCATGAGTCACACGATCAGTTAGGGTAATTGTCACGATTTAATGGCAGTATTGCGACACGATGGCTGTTTAAGCAATTTCCCCTTATCATGATATTTGTATTAGTATAAGCACTTTTATTTGTATAAAAAGTATTTCCTATAGTTAGTTATTATCTCGTACAACATTCAAGTTCGTGTTTTATCTATTTAGTTAATTATCTTCATTTCTTATGCGTCAACAGACACATATGAGAAGTTTTATTTTTCATTAAAATGAATAAGTTGTCCTACATTTGGACGACCTCTATGACTCAATGGTACCGCAAGTGCCTTTGAATCGCATGGTCTTGGGTTCGATCCCCAGTCAGTTTATGATGGAAAACGATCTTTTTCATATTAGCATGGATCTTAGATGTTTATCTATATATGTACCTACTAGCTGTTGCCCGCGACTTCGTCCGCGGCAATTTCTGTTATTATGATGAATATTTTTTCCCCGATTTCGAAACATTTTTTATTAATGCTTCGCTCCTATTGGTCGCAGCGTGATGTTTTATAGCCTAAAGCCTTCCTCAATAAATGGACTATCCAACACAAAAAAAAAATTCCAATATGAACCAGTAGTTAATGAGATTAGCGCGTTCAAACAAACAAACAAACTCTTCAGCTTTATAATATTAATATAGATATAGAATACAGTATCGTTGAGTTAGTATTCCATGACACAAGTTCATAAGTTAATGTGGGGCTAAAACAATCCGTGTGATTTATTCCTTCATCACCATAAGGTTTCCACGACCCACTGCTGGGTATAAGCCTCCTTTTGTCCGCACCACTCATCTCTATCCCTAGCCTTTTTTATTTGTTCCTTATATTTATTTAATTACATTTTGTTTCACAGATATCCAAAAAGAAAAAGAAATTCGTATACGAGTCCCGATCGAGCGTGCAGCTGGAAGGCGCCGAGTTAGCGTTGTATGAAGAGGTAGCTCGCACGCCTCCGTTCCTGCGCCGCACGTTGGCTATGGTCGGGACGCGCGGCGTGGGCCGACGCACGCTCAAGAACCGCATGATCCAGGAGCACCCAGACAGATTCGGCGCCGTTGTACCACGTGAGTCTTGTTTTATAAATCGTTTAGTTGGCTCTATGTGCGAAGGTAGGTCATTCATACTCCACCGTTCCCGCGTCAAAAATTGACTATGGTACCTGCAGCATGAGGAGATGCAGGTTCTCACTCAGACAGATTCGGCGCCGTTGTACCACGAGAGTCGCGTTTTATAAACTGACTAGCTTTTGCCCGTGACTTCGTTGCCGTAGAAGTCGTATATTAGACCAAGGAATCGCGTTGTTCCATACAAACTTAGTCCCCCTTTTCATCCCCTTAGGTGCAGAATTTGGAAAAAGCCTTTCTTATCGGATGCCTACCTCATACAAAGAACACTCCCTCCAAGTTTCAAGTCTACGATCAGCGGTTTAGGCTTTGCGTTGATCTGTCTGTCAGTCATTCAGGACAAAGCATTTTAAAAGTATATATTATGGAAGCCACCCCAACATACTGGCCACGTTATTTGTCCAGTTTAGGTCGGTCAAGAGTGCATAGTTACATCTACATTCTTTTTAGGATGTAAATCTGCAAGAAAGTAAGCTAATTTATGAAAAGAAAAATTAGACTTCCCATACAAATTTGACCAGCTGATCGATGAATTTGTATGGCCCAATATTTTTTTACACTTTTAGGGTTCTGTTAGACAGAGTGACAAAACGGAACCCTTATAGGATCACTCGGTTGTCTCTCTGTCCGTCTATCACAGCCAACTACCTTCGAATCTATTGGACCGATTAAGTTAAAATTTTATACACGTATTTTCTTGCAGATCTATATTCTATTAAGGATTCTGATTCCAACATTAAAATATAGCAGTGGTATTCAAAGTCACCTGTATTTTATTCAGACACGTCCCGCCCCCCTCGGCCTATGGAGGAGAACGGGCAGTCGTACTGGTTCGTGTCGCGCGAGGAGATGGAACGCGACGCTCACGCCGGCCGCTTCCTGGAGTATGGCGAGCACAACGGCCACTTGTACGGCACGCATCTCGACTCCATACGAGCTATAATCAAAGAAGGTATGTTGACATTTGTGGGGTCTATGTAACACTGATTTAATTTTCAGAGTCACGCCTTTGAACAGCGCCGTCCAGACGCGCGCGCTTGTAATTACACTAGACAGTAGTCGCTTTTCATAGTTACGCCGTTGAAACGTGCCGCTGGCCAGCGCTGCCAGAAGCGGCGTTAAAAGGATCAATTTGCAATATTTTTCGACGTCGCTGTTGCACTCTTTTCAATCTATACTATAATATTATAAAACTGAAGAGTTTGTTTGTTTGTTTGAAAGCGCTAATCTCTGGAACTACTAGTTTAAATTGGAAAATTATTTTTGTGTTGGATAGTCCATTTATTGAGGAAGGCTTTAGGCTATAAAACATCACGCTACGACTATTAGAAGCGAAGCATCAATAAAAAAAAATTTAAAACGGTGGAAAATTATTCATTTATACGAAGAAAAAACTAATTAATCATAATAACAGAAATTGCCGCTGACGAAGTCGCGGGCAACAGCTAGTCAAAATATATAAGCTCACCTGTTATTATGTTTGTCCTCATGATGACGACTACTGTACATTGCACCGAAACGCGC
This sequence comes from Elegia similella, assembly GCA_947532085.1. Taxonomy (NCBI): domain Eukaryota; kingdom Metazoa; phylum Arthropoda; class Insecta; order Lepidoptera; family Pyralidae; genus Elegia; species Elegia similella. Next base: position 10,325,365 of record OX383928.1, read on the forward strand.
AATACTAAAACTCGTTTCACAGCGGTCCGCCGTTCAAGCGCGCCCTGTTAAACGCGCTGGTCAATGGTGCGTCTCGCCGGCGACTCTAAAATCAACCTAAAGGATGCGTGGTGGTATTACGAGGACTAAATAATGCCAAGAAACACAAGACAATTAATGAACAATTTGTTTAAAAAAACGATGATAATTATTGCTCTACATTTCTTTAGACACATCACGTCCGAATATTAAGAGCTGTTATAAGCTATAACGTTCATACGCTGTTAGTCTGAATGAGATGGAGTTGAAAAGCTCTTGCAGTGTATCATTGCTTTTGTAATGTAGTAGGCAATGTAGGCGATATTGCAATGCGGTGTTTTATCTTTATATGTCAAAAACGATGTTTGCGATCAATGCGCGAATTCAAACCGTGAGAGAGTTGAGCATTTTGGTGGGCATTAGTTGGAAAACGGAATCAAAATAGTGATGGATTGCTAGCCGTATCGCCTACTAACATTGCTACGATTTTCAACCATCGCCCAAAATCCGAACGACGGATCGTTCAGCTTTTACGATCTACGTGAGAAGAGAAACAGCCTAGTCTGTTTTTATATTTGTTTTTCTCTCCTAGACCAGCATGGAAGATTTTTTTTCTAGCTCTTCATGTCCCACTGCTGGGCAAAAGCCTCCCCTCTTTCTTTCCACTTCTCTCGATTTTTGGTAGTATCCACCCAGTTCTTATCAAATACTCTTATTTCATCTGACATGGAAGATTGAATTGAAATAAATTGTTTTATATAAAAGTTGAAAATATGTGTTGACAAAGAACTCGCCACGGGTATTCCGGCGTTCAGTGTTGTGGTGAAGTATCGAAGATTTAAAAAAAAAGAAAAGCTCAAGAAGTAAGAAATCTTTGGTATAAGCTCACATAAAATGTAATTGTTTGCAGGCAAGATGTGCATCCTGGACTGCGCGCCGCAGTCGCTGAAGCTGCTGCACAACAGCAGCGAGTTCCTGCCGTTCGTGGTGATGCTGGCGGCGCCCGGCATCGAGCAGCTGCGGAACCTCACGCACGCCTCCAACCGGAACCTCTCAGTGAGTGCTGCTTGCATTTCTACCACTACTTTCACATTTCTACCGTATACCAGGCCCATTGAATTAGAAAAACTATGGAAGCGTAACTCTCATACAACTAAGGATTCAATATCAGTCCCATTTACGCAAACAAACTTAACTCAAATCACAACGAAAAACTTACGCACTCATAGACGAAGATAGTTTGGGATTGGCCGCGTCAAGGTCACGGGGCGGTAGCAACACATCAAATGAACGCTTTGGTGTCAACGAGGTAGGTAGACACCGCTCGCGACAGCAGCTCGCCTCGGTCGCTATGATAAGTTACTCCAGTGTCACTTTTCCGCCTTTCCTTGTGTTTCCTATACCACTTTGCTATACAAGAAGTAAATTATTTTCTTAATTTGTTAAGATTTCGCCGATGTTCACAAAAAATATGTCGCTAGTTCGCGAAAAGATATACTTTTTAAGCCCCGCCCGCTTTGATCTACTTTGCGTGGTGTCAGTTCTTGAGCTTTGCTGCTTCCATAGTTTTTCTAATTCAATGACCAGGCCTGTATCACTCCCCGTGTCGGTATCGAAAACATAACTACGCGTGGCGACCCCTTCAAAGGGAAAAACCGAACATCCGGTAGGAACGACGCGCGTTTGGTCATATGTGTTCACCGACTTCATCGAATTATAATCATTTGTTCAGAACTATTAGTATAAAATTGGCTTACTGTAGGTATCTAAACTAAAAGGTGCTGCTTCTGACGCGAGCTAAATTACACCGTATCTAACAACATTGAGTTGATATTTCTTTGAATACCTTTGCAGAGTGCCACTTCTTGTGCTAGTACTTATCTGTGCATATACATTTTATTAGCGTATTGCCCTAACAGCTCTTGTTTATTAATCATCATCATCATCGACTTTCCATGACCCACTGCTGGGTGCCTCCTTGTGTCTGCGCCATTCCTCTCTATCTCCAGCCGTCGCAATCCAGTTCTTTCCAGCAATTTGTCTTATCGTTATCCCAGATAGCTATTGGACGTCCAACACTACGTTTCCCAATTCTGGGATACCACTCGGTGACAGCCTTACTCCAACTACCACCATTACTTCTTGCCAAGTGTCCTGCCCAGTTCTTTTTTTAGAGTCGCAACCCTAGAGAGCACGTCGTGAACTTTCGTTTGACGTCGGATATCAGTGTTGCGAACTCTGTCTTGCTCCATGGCTCTCTGCGTAATCGCAATTTTATACATGGTTCCTTTTGTAAAAGTCCATGTCTCAGCATCAGCACCATCCATTGGTTATTGTAGGTAGAACACATTGGTTGAAGAGGCGTGTCTTTAAGCATTGTGGTAATTTCATGTTTTTAAAGACATCTGTTTGTGGATATGCGGAGATAACTCCAAAAAAAAGATTTACGTGTTAGTGATGTTTTACCCCAGTTTTATTTTCCCTGAATAAAAATGAATCGGTTGTGTTTTTGCCCGAGTTTACACTATAACTTTTTAATTAATACAAACCTTTTAAGAGGAGGCTCAGTCCGTTAATAATTAACACCTTTTTGTATGGGTTCAACATTTCTCTGGTATTGTACATAATTGTAAGTACAATACTATTGCCTGAAATAAATGAGTTATTATTATATTATTATTATTATTAACATAAGCCACGTGAAAGTTTACGTGCTCACGCAACTCAAAAAAAAACGTAAATGATAATGACGATTTTTTTTTTGGGTCGCCTGAGTAGTCCTTTAAAGTGTTTGTACTAATTAAAAAGTAAAAGTGTTTACTAGTCCAGGCAAGAAAAAAAAAAACAATCTTGCACATTTTTAATCTGACAAAAATGAATGACACACGATTCACACTCATTTGTGAGTATGTGACTAATCAATTTCATGCCCAATTCATTTACAATCTGTTCTATCAGAGTGGTGAAATTGATTTGTCACTTTATAATATATCACACTACAGTGGCGTTAAAAGGGTTTATATTTTCCACCTATATCCCTGCAGATCCATAAACAATGTGTGTAACCGGACCCATATCATAGACATAGAAAATACATTTACTATCGTCTTTGTATGCATCGTGCAGATACTATTACAATGAATGTAACATTATCTTTATTTTATTTTTCGTAGTTAATTTAGTAAATGTCGTGTATAGTTTTTGGCATATTTTTTTATAGACTTTAGACTATAAAAACGATAGATGTACGTCATAGATTACATTCTGCCGACGCGTGTCGGGGTCAGTTGATTACTGCACGCACCGGCCAGAGGTGAACAAACTCGAATCTTAGCGGGGTTAGTGGATTACCTCTATCACGCGGAAATAAAGGGCAGAAGCCTTTGATTATTCTTTATGTAAACAAAATTACGTTTACGGCCACACAATCCACCTAGATGTCCTCAGTGGGTCACAATTCGCAACACGTGGATAATTGGCAATATAGCTTGATATCGAGTTTGTGATATACAATTAGGGGTAACAATAGTTAAGGGTAGGTCAGTTCATGATATTTAACAACTTTCCCCAGATCAACCAACAAATATGAAAAAAAAAACTTTACATAGAAACTCGATCAGCTGATTGCTCATTTTGTACAAGAGGTCGGATTTATTTTCGTTTTTCGATCTATGTCTGAGGAAAGTTGTTCAATATAATGAGCTGATTATGCCCCTTAAGTATTGTTATTTTTTTAAACGTTGTGATTCCATGTTGAAATCTAAGTTAACCTTGTTTTATGGTTTGGTAATATGCTCCTTGTCCATGCTACGTCTACGAAGGACTAAATCACAAGTGAGGTCGCAACCGTGATCAGAAAATGAAACACGTCCAACCACGCCCAAGCATTGCCTGTGGGTCTTATTGTTTTAGGATGTGACTACCCCTTAAGGGATAAAGACGTGATAATATGTGTGTGGTCAGAGATGGTATAATAAATTAAAATATATAGGACGGCAAACGAGCAAGCGAGTCACCTGATGGTAAGTGATCACCGCTGCCCATGGACAACTGTAACACCGGGGTGTGACAGGAGCATTGCCGGCCTTTCAAGGAGTTGGGGGAGGTGAGGGTTGGAAGGTGGAACCTCCGACTCTCACTCATCGAATCAAGCATAGAAGCGGTAAAGCTTCTACTCAAACGACCATTTCCCGGTGGTACTTCCCCGGACGAGCCGACCCATAGGCCGGTAGCGTGGATCTACCACGACTAAAACTTGCTCATGCTGTAAAATGTTTTCGCAAAGTTTTTATGACCAGCTGCCTGTCTGACGCCGATTCTTCTTGGGTATACACAATATGTTAATGCATTTTTCTTTAGTTGCCTCATAGGAAGAGACCGGAGTAGTGTTATACTAGGAAGGCAATGTTCTACACGAAAAGGTCTCAAAGTACTATAGCCAATAGCATATTGACTAGAGAATATAATTTTTATTAATAATGGGTCTTTACTTATGAAATTAGCGTTCTTTTCAGCTTGCCATTGTGTTCCTAATGACTATGATTTTCAGTTAAACACTTTTATGTTAACATTATGCTTGCATTTATTTTTTTAGTTCTGAATTTAATTATTGAAAAATGCTCATAAAAAGACCTCGTTTCAGAAGTTGTCCGTTCTTATCAAAAATGTCGTAATTTTTCTTATTTTTCGTCAATTTCATAATGCGTAAATCAAGCTTACTGTTGTCTTGTCCGTAAATACGTGCAAAATTTCACATTAGTTAAATATATCAAATCCGAAATTATACTAAAAACGTGACTATGAAAGATATAACTCCAAATTCATAAGTAAAGACCCATTATAAATATTATTTTATTTTAGCCTGTATTAGCTTTAGAATTTTTATTTGCATGTTAAGCATAGTATTCATCTTGTACTGTGTTGTGGCATGTTAGTTCGACCGGCAGAGCTCCATCCGCTACAGCTCGCGGCGCGCGCGCACTCTCGAATCCCTGGCGTCCTTATATGAGGTAAGTTTATATCATGTAACTATAGCATGGATATGTCAATTGTTTGAATTAAATAGTCTACAATCACAGAAATAAATCACGCGCGTTTTCTTAGCAAGACACTCGCGTTGCCGTTCTATCTTGATTTATTTCTGTATCTAGAATTAATGGTCAAATTACAAATCCTTACTAATATTATAAATGTTATAAACGCGAAAGTTTGTGAGTATACAGGGTGAAATTGAATTCATTAGCATACTTTTAATAAATGACTCAGACCACGAATCTGAACAACTTTCATTATGGGACAAACTCCGAAATAGCCCAAAAAAAAATTTGCTGTTACATAGATTTTGGTCTAGTAGATATTCCATATATTTTTCACGATGTCGACATTGGTTCATAATAAAAGTTGTTCAGATCCGTGGTATGAGTCCCTTCTTAAACGCATGCTAATGAATTCAATTTCACCCTGTATATGGATCTTATAAAACTAAGAAATAATGTTTGTTACTCAATTACGCCAAAACGGCTCAAAGTAAATAAAAAAGCTGAACAGATTTGGACGAATTTTTACACATATAGGTTAACTGGATTTACACATACGCTATATTTCATCCATTCACATCATTAAAGTAAGCGGGTCTGCGGGCGACAGCTATCGAAACATGTTTAGACAAATTGTTTCCACTACTGACTGACATAAACTCTCCTTTAAAAACGAGACCACGCTTTTAGGCTTTTAATCCAATACTCTTAGAGCCAGTGTTATCATTTAAAATAACTCATACTTAATATCATGTGATATGTTTTTTCTTAATGTCGTTTTAATATGCATATTTATTTTACTCTGATTAATTCCATTAAGCATAACTTGATTTTTAATAATTCAACTAGCAGTTAAATTAACTTACAAATAGATTTCACTTTTAATACAAATCATTTAAAAACTTCTGGCATGCTTTGGTAATAAGCATCCCAGGAGTTTTAACATGATTTAGTCTTGTTTGTAGCTTATAGTCATAATAATCTTTACGAAACTCACTATATAATCTATAAGCATATTTTACTGAAAACAGGAAAACTGCAGATATATGTGCATTTGTAGTTCTAATTCTTAAAGAGCAAACTAAAAACCGGACCACACTTGGCTGGTTTTTATTAAACACTTGCTTTCCCGGCGAAGTTCGTCTCGCTATTTTTTTGTCGTAAATTCTCTGCTTTTAACCTTACCTGGACTACGACTAACATTTCACCAAACCAAAATCAGCTAAATCGGCCCAGCCGTTCTCGAGTTTTAGCAGACAAACGAACAGCAATTGTTTTATATATTTTTCTTTTAAATCTATGGATTTATATATTTTTTTTTATAAAGACATAGATTTATAATGATATAGCGATTTTAAACCCACTGTACACTGAAGGCTTGTAGTCTGGCGCACACAAAAAATATCATTATAATCTTCTTACCGACTAGGAGGAAGACATGAAACAAACGCTCGAAGACAGCGCCCGCATCCAACGCCAGTACGAGAAGTACATAGACCTGGTGATAACCAACAACAACATGGATACCACGTACTCCAAGATCAAGGACGCGCTGCACTCGCTGTCCACCGACCACCAGTGGGTGCCAGTCAGCTGGATTTACTAGCATGCATTATATTGGAGGTTAGATCAAAGTATTACTTGTAAGAACGAAACAGTCAATGATATTGGACAACTTGGTATGTCCAAGGAACATATAGTTCACATATGAAAGAAATGGCTTTCGATAGATCAAGGTGGTATCAGTCATTTTGGGGAGGAATTTGTTAATTCATTATTCGACTTCAAAAAAAGGAGGTGTTTCTAAATTGCGTTATAGGCTTCATTACTCCGTTATTTATGAACCGATTTAAAAAAGTGTTTTTATTTAAAAGGATATGCATTTAGATTGGTCTCATTTAAATTTCATCAAAATCAGTTCAGTCATTTCTTCGCGGTTCTTTTTTATATGAAAGATTATTTGTACTATATGTTTATAGGGCAAATGTTCAATAGGTACCATGTATACGAACATCTCTCAAGACGCATGGCATTCCATACTGCCTATTGGTCTCCTAGGATATATTTTGTGACACCGTTCTTGAGAAGTTAGTTTCGGTTAATTTTATTCGTCTTTAGATACGACTGTCGACGCTTTCAAAAGTAGTTTTTTGGTTTTGATGTTAAGCTCACTAAATATGTTTATGTACACTTAGATCTATGTAAGCTTGTGGTTTATATTATCATTTTTACTCTTTGAGTATGCAATCATATCTCTAAAGGTATTTGACTGGGTCAGGTACATTGTGCAATTAAATATTTTGTAATAATAAAAGGTTTTGCCATATGTGGATTAAAATTAAATCAACCTCCTGCGCTTATTACGCAACAATGGCAGCCCTCTTAAGTCATAAATAAATTAAGACCCAAATAGTTAGCTCAGTCAGATGATTTAAAGAAGTTTAAATGCAGTTTACTGAGCTAATCATTTATTAATTAATTTTATAACTAATCATTTATTAATTAATTTTACGTTACGTGCCTAAATTATAGTGTGGTTACAACACTAGCCTAATTTAACCCCAAAATATAAATTAAGAAACCGTCTCGGCACGCCGGGCAGGTGTAAAACATCAAACGAGAGCATTGCCATTTGCTGTCACGGCATATGTTACGGTTTAGTAACAATGCGCGCTAGTAGACGTGCTGTAAGAGTTGGTACAGCGTCTGATCAGTGGCGTAGTTAGGCGTGGGCAGAGTGGGCGCTAGCCCACGGCCTCGCACCCAAATGGGCCTCTAGCATAATGTAGGGAGCTTCTTGTGGGAAGCCCACAATTTGCGAAAGGGAGCCACAAGGGTTCGCGAAACGTGTCTTGCCCACGCCCAGCTGAGATCTTGCGCCGCCACTGCATCTGATTAAAGAGCAGATCCGTAGGAATAAGGTTTCTCAGTCTTCCCGCACTGATCTAGGAAGTATATTCGCCGAAAATGTTTTCAAGCTATGCGAATCTTTTTTACTTTTGTAAATAAGGATATTGCATTGTATCACATTTGTGTCTAAAAAAATCACTTTGAAGTTTCGAGAAACTTAGTATAGCTTCGTATAAGTTAAACATATTTAAGCGTTCTAGCTCTTTACTTAAGACTTATTAATTTAGTAACATCACATAATTTACGATTTTGACTAGACTAAATGTTAAACGTATGTTGTACTTAACAACATAGGTTTTACCCGATTAGATGTACTCGATACTGTGCCACGCCTACCATGCCTGGTTAAATATAAAAATAACGCTTTTAATGGTGTAAAATAACGCTTTTAATGGTGTAATTATTCATTAGCCAATATTCTAAATAACATTCAACCAAAACACTGAAAAATTATTGCTTTATTACATCAAGGATGTTATAATAATATTGGATAGCGTTTCAATGTGATTACCGACATTGTAGAGAATTTTGGCCTCGATTGAATCGAATAAACAAATAGGAACGTGCGATATTCTCAGGTATTAAGTATTTAAAACACCCAGCTGTATGCCAGTAATTCCATTGCAAAGTTGTGTTCATTAGCCTTTTAAGTATGTAATACACCGACCGGCGCGCGTCGGAGAACATGTATGAGCCTTCTATTAAGTGAATGACACAGGTGTTATTCACTTAATAGGTCACAATTACAAGAAATTTATGTACCAACATTTGTTAAAGAAATAAACAATTTTTATTTAAAAAAAAAAAATGTATACTGGATGCATTTCATATTGGAATGGCGTGGCGGAGCCGCTGTATGCCGGCAGCCGGCCATTATTATTCGATTGAAATATGGAATTTTAATACTGTATTAGAAATACCAATGTCCTTCGTTGTATGTTGTATAATATCTTTAGCCTATTTCTCGGTATTCCTTTATTGAAAATTTACTGTTACGGTTTAATCTTTTATTTTTGAATGCCACAATGTTTCTACATAAATTTTTCTTTTTTCATTTTAATATAGAGGTAACTAAAAATGTTTTTATTATAATCTAATTTTATTAGACACATGGGACTGCGCGCCGACTCGGTCCGAGCAATGAACTATCCATTAGACACAATTTTATAAAAAGCCAAAAAAAAAAAAGCAGTCAGCCTTCTTTAGCTTTAGATCACATTTGGTTTCAATCATATACTTATTTTTTTCATTAATAACAAGAATACAGAGATAGGCTGAATAAGCTTATATAAAATGATTATTTACTTTGAAAAGGGCTTGTGTGACCGATAAACATTGAAAAAAATTGTGTCTTTGATTGTGGAGTCAGACCTAATAATTTTTCACTTAAAATTCAAAATCCCACCTTTGAAATCCTTAGGATAAGCATTTCTTAATAACAGCAATGTATTCGTACTTTGTAAGCCTTTTTATAAGTATCACATAAGAAAAAAAATGCCTTTAGTCGATTGATATTATATGTAAAAATCACAACAACATAAGATCTCCAATTTTAATTTTGCAATGAATTAGCTAATGAAGTTTTAAGTTAAGGTGTAGTGGTAGTTACCTGTATCACATCTCTCTATTGTTTATAAGTTTACTGAGAATTCTTCAGTATTCATTTTTGTTATTTATAAAAGTATGAAAATCATCACAAAATACATGTTTATCACATTATTAAGAAATGCATTGAGACAGCAAATTGGTGTATTTAGTTATTACATAGGTACAGGGGTCGATGATTATTATTGTATGTAATGTAAATCGCTTTTTTTTCCATACCACTAAGCAAGCAAACAGGCATACGGTCCACCTATGATGCCACTCACACTCGCGCGTTGCCGACACTAAATAAATCTTCACGTCCTTTTCGAAGGACTCCATATCTTTGTAGTCTCTTGGGATAACCAAGCTAGTTGACTAATTTCGGCTTCGTAGTGATTCATCTGTCACTCAGTACATTTGGACGTTTGCTCCATACATACCGCTATTTCCTCTTAGCCATACTAAAGGTATTTGTTATACAAATATCACGTACCATTACACGACGTTTAGCATAGCCGAAACTATCCGATTATCTCCCGTTTGCTCGAGGTGCGTTATTATCGTTGATCCCTATAGTTATTATTTTGTGCAGTATTGTATTGTATTGTCAACGATTCTTGCTTGTAATATTATATTAAGTGACATTGATTGTAAACTTAGCTTGTACTTCTTTAAGAATCTCACATTCCGTCCATTTTATTTTGTTATTTAGCTGTAAATTTTATTGTCAAGAATTATTCAATATACAAGATGTAACATCAATGCTTTATTTTATTTTCGCTTCTCTTTTTTTACAATGTCGCACAAGTATGTGAATAAATTACTTTTATCCCTTGAGTTAGTTTGTACTGATTTCAAATAACAAGAATTATGTGTTTTTCTTACTTAGTTTAATCGGTGATCGGAGTGAGAAGAGTTCATTTACCCAAACTAAAAGAAATCTATACATATAATAAAACAGTAAAAATATTTTGTCTGTAAAATTAAAATTTTTGACTGTAATGGATAGAGGGACACTTAAAAAGAATAATAGAAAGCAAAAAATTTTTTTCGAATTTCTTGTCTGTCTGTCTGTATGTATGATCACGATTATCTCCGAAAATACTGAACCGATTTACTTCAAACTTTCACCAATTGCTTTCTTTTAACTCAGCAAAACATTTAAAGTTTGTGTCATAAAAATCGGTTCATTAAAAAAAAAGTTATCGTCATTTGAATGAACTCAAGGCATGAGTTTGCTTGCAAACATATAGCAAAAATAAAATAAAATAATAGGTGACATAAGAAAATTAAAATCCAAAGTCAATTCATCATCAATAAACGACAGCATTATACCTACCATACTATCCATAGTAATCCATACTAATAAAAAAGGAAAAGCTGACTGACTGACTGACATATCAACGCAGGTCCTAAACTATAAGGGTCAAGAACTTGAAATTTTGCACAGGGGTTCCTTTTATAACGTAGGGGAGCACTAAGAAAGGATTTTTGGAAATTCATCTCCTAAGGGGGTAAAACGGGTTGCAAAGTTAATATAAAACTTTAGCGTTTTTGAAGTTATTCGAATGAAATTCAGCATGAAGGTTCTTTACTGAAAGGTATGAAACACGAGTAAAATATTTTACTCAAAAATCATCCCATAAGGGGGTAAAATAGGGGTGCAAAGTAAGCATGAAACTTTGCAATTTTTGTAATTAGTCTAATGAAATTCAGCATGAAGGTTCTTTACTGAAAGGCATGAAACTAGAGTAAACTATTTTTCTCAAAAATCATCCCTTAAGGGTATAACGGGGATGCAAAGTTAGTATGAAACTTTCCGTTTTTGAAGATATTCAATTGAAATTCAATATTAAGGTGTTTCATTGAAAGTCATGAACTAATGTATTCCGGGTAATTCGACTGTTCTTGAGACATCGACACTTACGCGGGCGGAGCCGCGGGCCAAAGGCAAACCTGACATATATCAACGCACAGCCGAAACTACAGTGCTCAGAAACTTGAAATTTGGCACAGCGATTCTTTTTATAATGTAAATGAGCACTAAGAAAGGATTTTTAGAAAATCAAAGAGGGTGAAGTTTTATGGAATTTTCTCATTTCTGGACGTTCTATATTACAAATAAAAAGATGTATGTAGGTAAAACCGACGAAATTTTCGCCTGAAGGGATAAAATAGGGGAGTAAAGTTAGTTTGGTTTTTTTTTTTCATTTCTAGACTTAGAAGTATGAAAATAAGTATATACGTTCTAGATTACAATTAAAAAAGATCTGTGTAGGTGAAATGTATAAAATTCCCCCCTTAAGGGATAAAGGGGAGGGGGGATTGTATAGAAATTTTCTCATTTCTGGACATAGAAGTATAAAAATAAGTATATATGTTTACATTACAATTAGATCTGTGTAGTTAAAATGGACGAAATTTCCCCTTGAAGGGGTAAAATAGGCGGGGTAAAGGTTGTATGGATTTTTTTATTTACTTAGAAATATGACAATAACAAGTTCTCCATTACAATAAAAAAATATCTGTGTAGGTGAAATAGGCAAAATCCCCTCCTTAAGGGTAAATGTATTAAATTCCCCCTTAAGGGGAAAAAGCAGAGGGGGAGGGGTTTGTATGGAATTCTTATCATTTCTACTGTTCCCAAGGGAACGACATTAACGCGGGCGGAGCCGCGGGCAACAGCTAGTTATAAATAATTAAGGTAGTTATCCAAACACAGAAGTTGCAACATTTCTATGTAAGACCTAAGTACACGATAGGAAGAGTTGGTATTGTTTTAAATTAACTAATTCTTGTCTCCGTTTGAGCGCCGTGGACGGACTGCTTTGAAACGCCAGCGACTTCTTAGTAACTGGCCGAGGCGGCGTAGTATAGTAGGCATGCTTGTCAGTTATTCTTGTGCCGTTCAAAGGGTAAAATCCATGTTCAAAAGTAATTTTTTTATTGATGTTTACCAGAAGTAAATTAAGGAACTTCTCCTTGGTCGTACCAGGAGGCATAACATTTCAAAAAGTACAGATCCAAAAACTTTATTGTAGAACGTATCTGACAAAAACAGACATGTTACGACGTGTTAATGACGCCGCTCTGATGAGGAGGATAGCCATGTTACTAATTATTCTGCCGACTGCCCTTGTGGTGGCGCGCCGAGGTCTTGAATATGTTGGGGTCGACGTGATTCAATCCAACCTCACTGACCACCGCCACGGTGTTGTTTTCGGTGTCCACCTTCTCTAGCAGATGTGGCGCCAGGAGCAGGAATAGTTGCTGAAATAGATTTTTGCTTTCCATTACCCCATTACAAATAGATTAGGTATATATAAAATTAAATGTGTTTTAAACATAATGAGTGAGTTGTCTAAAAATATGGTCAATTTTTTATATTTTTTTGGTATTTTTTTTTTTACCGTTTAAACTATACCCAATCGAAATTATGAAGTCAATAGAATATGAAAACATAGTGTTTTCTTTGATGAAAACTAATTTTTGCGTCACAACCTTGGGTTGGCAGGTATAAAAAGGTAAGTTGACACTAGAATGTGCTTGTGCGCTTATCAATGTTCTTACAACCTTAGGTAGTTAAGTACATAAAGACAATAATAAGTGTTATTGCGATCATTGTGGCCTGCGAAATTAATTATAAAAAAAAAATATTGTATGTACCTATGAATATCCTTCACAGGACTAGGCAACCCACTCGCGATATACGTAGGTATATTTTAACATATTTATTTTGATATAAAACCATTTTCATCTAGTAAACACTTGGATAAAAATGGACCCTTCTTCGTATCCTGTACTAAAAACTTGCAAGACCGAAGACCTTAGCTCAGCAATTTAAATAGATAGATATTACACGGTCGCGTCAACATAGGCTTACAAATTGATTGAATCAAAAATAAAATAAATGGTTATCTCTTGGATAGGCATGTAACATCGTCTTTATCATCACTTACCATCGGGTGAGATGGGAGGCAAATGCCTATACTTCAACATGTAAAAAAACGTCTTCGGAAGTGGGAGGGGTAGACATCGGCTTTGACGCGAACGAGTAGTACCTAAGTATGTACTATATGACATCATATGCTCCCAGAGCATCATTCTAAATCGTGTTACAATGAATAATCTCAACTTGGCCTCTCTTCCATGCGGTAAATGCAGAGGGATTCAACAGATTTGCCGCCCATAGGCAAGTTATTACATTTTTGCTGCCTCCTATCAACCCATTTAACGTGCAACGACGGTTCATTTTGTCTGCCTTAGGCTTTCTATTGCCGCCTTCCATCAACATTTTTGCCTCGACATGCGGCGGCGATGGTGTGCGTTGCATGCCCTTAAGGCACGTCTGTTTGGCTTATAAAGAATAATGTAAGTAAATATAATGATATCCCGTGCAACAAACCTCCGCCCACGGGATAAGCGGCAGATTAGCAAACGCCGCTTGCCAGCCGGGCAGGCCGAGATGCACCAACGCCATTCGGAAGTACATGGTGAAGGAGTCTGACAGCCAGCCCCACGAGCCCTCGCGCGTCACCAGCCACACCGACCATGAGCCACCGGTGTATATCAAGCAGACCTGTGCAGTAGTATAGAATCATCATCATTAGAGCCGCGTAAAACACACTGCTGGACAAGAGCCTCTCCCAAGGATTCGTCGTTCCATGGGAGGCTATTAGCATACTCACCACGCTTGGCAGTCGGGTTGGCGAGCGCAGTTACAATTTCAATAAGGTAGATATTATTTATCAATTGTAGTTAGGTAATTATATATCAGTATGTCAGTCATGCTTTCTTAGCTATTTAGAAAATTAGTGAATGGCTGTATTGGGATGCATTACTACCCTAAACAAAGCGCGGGATCAAAATAAGAGGAGTTTATTTACCAACTTAAAAGAATGATAACTGAGGTAGACATCCAAAAAGAGTTGACGTTCAAAAAGAGATACATGATATCCAAATTTTAATAAAATTTTATTTCATTTGTCTTTATTGAGATAATAGCTGTTTACCGTGACTTCGTCTACGCGGGTTTCGGTTTTATTACAGAGTATATCCGGTAGAGACATCAATAGTTTATTGCCGCGCTCCTCAATAATGACGATTATTTTTAGGCAAATCAAACTGAGTATAGCACTGTGCGTAAACTGCGCCATCCATCATCTCGCTCTTGCTATTAGGTACGATATAGGTAAAATAAAAAGTCGATAAAAAAAACTGTCGCTTGATGCAGCAACAGTAGGAGCTGATACTCTAATAATGGTAACTGACATGATTAATAACTAAGATATCGACCGAAGCTTCGATTTCTGAAATTTCGGCGCCTTCGAATCTTCGGCCTCGCCGAAACTCGTGTTCGGTTGAATGGTTTTCGCGACACGTGCGTCAATAATCGAACCAGTTTAGTGAGTTTTTATTAATGAAAATGTTGACTGTTGATTTTTTCATTCATATATGATGTGCTCTGTATTCACACCATGTGTGAAATGAAATATGGTGGATTACCTACATTATAATATTAGTCACACATTTGATTAAGTTTCGGATTCGGCCGAAACTAAGACCTAAACCGAAGGTTCGGTTCTGCAATGTATAATTTTCGGTGTCTATGAAAACCTTATGTTATAGGGTAGTTATTGAGCAATAAAATATACCTTTCCAATAGTTCTGCAACTGTCCAATTCAAACACTTTACTTTTAGTGTTCAGAACAGGTCGGGGGTCACTGCCCTGTCTGGATATAGAAAAGTCAAGAAGGTCCTTCAACGCCGGCGACAGATATAGTTCGTTCAGTGAGTTGACGTGAATAGATCCCACGGGCAAAATTTCGTCAGCTGTAAATATAATTCAGAAAATCAATTAATATAATTGAGAATTTATCCATAACTGCAGTAGTTTCCGAGATAAATGAGACATAAGCTTAAATCAATCCGCCAATCAATTGAGCAACGAGCCTGACCGTCGTTAAATGCGCAAAATAGAGATAAGCAAAACAGATTCCCTAAATTAACATACATTCCCTTGATCGCGTTTTACAACCAACGCGGAAAGAATGGGTTACACACTATTTTACCCTATCATAATAGAAAATCTACTTTCCTGAATATTTATAATGCCAAGTCAACTGAAATCCATCACTCGATGAATAAAAATTGCGTAGATCATCTGGTAAAATTGCAGAATGTCTTTGTTCCCAGGTAGATATAGCCACGCGGTCGCATGGTGATCTGCGTTCTACGCTGACATTGCATATACGAGGATCGGCCTCTGAAATAGATAACAGATTAAATTCGAGGTATTTGAGTACCTCGAATTTAATCTGTTATCTATTTCAGCAACAGATTAAATTCGAGGTACTCAAAGCACACGGTCGGCCTACCGTACGCAGTAGTTAAAACGTAAGATGAAGACACGAAAGGCAATAGGTTCAATTCTCGGCGCGGCATAAATTTGCAGTTGTCCGCAATTTTTGAAGTGTGCTTAACCCCAACAGGACTGTACCTCGTAGAGTAACATGAGTAGGACGAAACTACCCCAAAGAGGATTGGTTGTTGAAACCTTCGCCAAATCATATTACAACATGAATGCTGTCATTGTAGCAGACCTCGAGTTCTGTCTGACACACCACAGCTGAATATGAGTAAGGAAGCGGGAAAAAAACTTTCGGTACCTAACTTGCAACCAAGATTATTACTTTACTAAGTTTACGCTAAGGTACAGTACAAAGTACAATAGAAATGTCCTATATACACACGGTTCAATGAGGGCTACCTTTTTTTTTTTCCCCACTAGTTGACGCCACTGTTGAGTTAGTTTTGTGAGTAGGTAAGGTTCCGAAAAATCTTATACACGCGTGGAAACAAATTTTACATTTCAATCATATTTGTCTTCACAACCTTATTACCTACTTTAAACAAACTATCTAAAATAGGTAATAAGATCGTGGGTTCGATTCCCACGGGAAGCATATTAGTTTGTTGCTTCCAGTTAGGTTAGGACATTGAACGCTTGAATCACCTGATTGTTTGATAACAAAGATAATTCTGTGCTTCGGAAGGCACGTTAAGCCGTTGGTAAAGGAACCACGTCAGAGGCCGAGAGGCGCGGATTCGCCTCTGACGGAAAATTCACACGCGATATTATTCGTCAAATGGACAGAGATAAAAGTTAAAGAGAAGTTGTAAGGTTTTCTTCATAAGTGTCTCTAATGAATTACAAATTGAATCGTGTGTAGATGTGTAGGTAGGACATAAAGAGTAGGTATGTACACCCCGACCTGACCTTCGCTCCATCTGCTTTTTTGAGAGCTAAATCTGCGCCTGAATGACCTCTATCCTGGCCGAAGCCGATTGATCGAGTTACGCGAAACTTATTAGTAGCATCCCTCTCTTTGGTTAGGGATAAAAATGCTTTGAACAAACGTTTCTATTTTTCTAATAACATTTCACAAACGCATTTATTTTGGTATTTAGTTGGTAGCATTGCAAAACTGACAATATTGACTTTGACGTATTGATTGACTGACATTGACATTCAACTCGTGGTCGATTAAGCGACGACTGAAGATGTAAAAATAAATAACCTCAAACCGCCGATGTTGTGTTGATAAATTTATATTTTTTTAGTATTAAATAATATATATTTATTAAAGTGCATTATAGTAAATATGTCAAGTTCAAATGCCGGAGTTTGTGCCATAAAGAAAGAGTTCATTATCGAAAAACCAGACAAAATAAACCAGATAGATAATGATGAAATTAATCAATCAAAAAGAAAAATAGACGACGGAATAGAACATGAAACTAATGAGGACAATATTAAAAAAATTAAAGCGCAAAACGGTGATGAAAAATGGCCTAAGAATAAGAAAAGAGGGCAAAACAAAGCTAGACCAAAAACTTTTCAGGACAGTAAGGAAAATAAACCATGTCCTAGCATAGTTGACGTGAAATCAAGTGACGAGGCCAAGCCTTGCCAATATAATAACTGTAAGTTCATACACAATCCTCTTGACTACTTAAAGAATAAACCAAAGGATCTTGGAGAACAATGTCACGTATTTAATTTAAGAGGCAGATGTCCCAGGGGGATTGCATGTAGGTTTGGATCTATGCACATCACAGCTGAAGGTTTCAATATAGTTAATGAGGATAGAGCTAAAAATTGGAAGGATGATGTCCATAATACCCTGCAGTCGTCACTTCAAATACCATTACAAAAAAAGAAATATGACTTGACCTTAGCTGAAAAGCTAGTCAAGTTGATGGATGTAAGAAATAAACCAACTCATAAAGAACCAGATGACGTTGCAGAACCCACTGATACTAGTAACAAAGCAGAAGAAAAGGTAGTTAATTCTGGAGCAGTTACAGATGAAGATATAATAAAACTTTTACCAAGAGAGAAGAAAACAATTGACTGGAAAGACAAGTTATATCTTAGCCCGCTTACTACTGTGGGAAACCTTCCTTTTAGAAGAATATGTAAACAGTATGGTGCTGACATCACTTGTGGTGAAATGGCATTGTGTGAGTCACTCCTGAAAGGAGCCAAGCAGGAATGGGCTTTAGTAAAAAGACATGAATCTGAAGATTTATTTGGTGCCCAAATATGTGGCAACAATGTATATACCATTACAAAGGTGGCACAGCTACTGCAAGAGAACACAGAACTTGACTTTATAGATTTAAATCTTGGCTGTCCTATTGACTTAATTTACAAGAAAGGGGGAGGCAGTGGGATGATGCATCGCTTGCCTTCATTACAAGCTTCAGTATTATGTGCTTCCAAGATCCTTAGCATACCATTTACAGTAAAAATGAGGACTGGAGTTTATCAAGACAAAAAAATTGCCCATAATATTATACCTAAAGTAGTTGAGGCTGGAGCATCATTAATAACATTGCACGGCAGATCCAGAGAAGCTAGATATACACGGTCAGCTGATTGGGAATATATTGAAACTTGTGCTAAAGCAGCTGCTCCTTGTCCAGTTTTTGGCAATGGAGATATATTATGTTATGACGACTTTGTACAAAGGAAAGCAATGGCACCAACTGTACAAGGAGTTATGATAGGTCGTGGTGCTCTCATTAAGCCATGGATATTTACAGAAATAAAGGAACAGAAGATATGGGATATAAGCAGTTCAGAGAGATTTGATATTCTCAAAAAATATACTAACTATGGCTTAGAACACTGGGGCTCTGATATGCAAGGAGTGGAGAATACACGTCGTTTTTTGCTTGAATGGTTATCGTTTTTATATCGTTATGTCCCAGTAGGCCTACTGGAGAGACCTCCTCAACGGATTAATGATAGGCCACCACTCTACTTTGGTAGAGATGATTTAGAAACACTTATGGCTTCAGGCAACTGTGCTGACTGGATCAAAATTAGTGAGATGCTGCTGGGCCCTGTACCTGAAGGCTTTATGTTTCTACCTAAACATAAGGCTAATTCTTATTAAGTTTTTTTTTGTTAGACTTACCATTTAATTGTTGTTAATAAACCAAAATATGATATTCGAGTATGTGTTTGTGTTATTCCTCTAAGATATAGTAAAATCACCTGTAGTCTCACACACACAACAAAAGAAACTTGGTTGGTATACTTCTAAATCAGTAATACTAACCCAATAGTTTCGTTACTCCCAAAGTAATGTTCTCATAGAAAGAATCCTCGGACACCAAGTCTACACAAAAACTCATAATATTGAAGTGCTTTTGATACAATAATTTTATTTTCTATATATTACGTGGTGTTTTTAGATTTGCCATGAAAATCAATCACTTTTGTCATGCATGGATATCTATCAAAGCATATTGTTGTCATGGCAACATCACATTCATTAATCATTTTTATCATTACGACAAGCCAAATATTTTACTATCTTTGCCTTTGCGATAAGCAGTCCTACTATTATGAGGTACTAACATACTACGAATATGTAATAAGTCTACTTAGGATGAAATCGCTAGATAAAGATTTTTTTTCAATTCCATGGATTTTACTTTCAGTTCAGATGAAAACTGTGTTATTTTGTATAACTATCTAATATGTGTATGTGAGCAAAATCGTTAAGTTAATTATTAAATCATAACGAGTAATTTTGTTAGGCAGTTATCCACATCTTGAAAATCAAAAAATATACTGTCGTCCGCATAATAATATCAGGATTTCAGGATTGCCAACCGTCACAGAGTCGCGATCAAGTCACAAGAAGTTACCTATAATTTATCTTTATAATCATAGATCCCCTCTGGATCCCCCCTTGATTCTAAGAGGGACACAGCAGAGCAGGATCTAAATCGAATTAAATTTGTAATGGCTGCCGAACATTATTAATGTTAGAAGTACCAACACCTGCACGTAGATAGAATCTGACTTGATTAAATGGGTCTGATTAATCGCAGGATTCGCAGGGTTACATTATCGTCTATTTTTGACTAAGCTGGACCCTTAAATCCACGGGCCTTTCGTTGTAAATATGATGTTGGTACATACTTATAATGTATAAGGAATATTACACAATTATGATAAAATGAAACAAGAAAATGATATCAAAATTTTATTTTAATTCACATACAGAATGAATGAGATTAATGGCTAGTCAGTAAGATTCAGAACATCTAAAGTTACTTTGTAGATAGCAATAAATCAACTTTTTTAAATCACGGCCCGCGACTTAAATGTTATAACAAATCTTCTTTTATAAAACACTCGAACTACTAAGCGCCGATTAACACTCAAGTTACCTTATGTAAATTGCGTACAATTTTTCCGGCTCATTATACAGGGCAACGTACTAGTCAGAGTGAAAAATCGGGACGGCATTACTAAACAATGCACCTGCACATCAGCATACGCGAATTTAAAGATCGATAGATTGTACAAGTTCAATATGAGTGATTGACACGCTAACTGAGGTTATTGCTAATATATTTCTTCAGATTATTGTTAAAACAAAAATTACAAATAAAGTTTGAAGAAATCAATGGAAAAGATACAAAGTTTTGACGATAATATTACAAACATATCATGATATCACTCACTAGAGTCTAAGGCTCAATCCTCACCGAGATGGCAGCGGCCGGCAGCGAAGCAATACAATACATGGTATCGCTCTAGAAACTTGAAAAAGCCGCGCGGCCGCCGCGCCGGCGGCGCAGTGAGACTGCTTGAGCAATCGCGGGCGGCCTCTGGCAGTATCCTGCCACCCCGCCCGCACCCCGAACATACGCCGCGCTTCTACCACGTTGGGCACCGAGCAGTCACGGGCGGCAGCAAGCAGTCGCGGAAGGCATCGTCGGCGCCATCTCGTTGAGGATTGAGCCTAATATTTTGTGAACGTGTTTATGGAAAAACTTACAATATAGGCATATATAAAGTTCATATGAATAATCATATACATCAGTGACGCATAATCGCTTACATTCACGCGATTTTTTTTTCTTATGAATTATAAATCTACCTACAATCAATGATTACATCAAATTATTAACCACTATTTTCTTTCTAGTAATAGAATGTTATGTACAATGCGTTAACACGATGTAATCGCCATTGTAAATCCGTGTTAAAAATGTTTTATGTAACAAGTACAATATTATAATGGAACTTCCAATATTCACAAATTAAAGATGATGCGATGTAAAAAATGAAAACCATACACATATGTAATAACAATAAGTAAATAGCTGAGAAATGTATCAATAATAAGTAATCCGTCATACGTAATGGAATGAATGTTTTGAATAAGATTTCCATTTTAATTGCTAAAATTTTGTTCATTAACCTCAAATTTCACCGATGTTTAACGTCTTCGGCGACGGCGAGAATCTCCATTGCGTCCATTTTCTGCAATCAAATAAAATGGGATCCTTTACATTGTGAATAAGAACTTTGTTCATACAATTTTATGTGAGTTAAGGCCTGAACAAATCGAGAGGCAGACTGTATTGCCATTATACAATCATACGTACCTATATGACACTTAAATCTCACCTACCTATATGACACAAATCAGTCAAGAGAGCTGAATAGGTATAAAGTAACATATGATTTACATCACATTAGTATTTTCGCAGATCATTATCATTTATGGGGCTCACAGAATGGACGTCTCGTTTTGAGGCCAGCCTGAAATAGTTCCGACGTACGATATAATACAGTTCAGCCACCCATTATGTTTGTTCATGTAGCATGTGTTGGTTATATCAATTATGGTTGGCAAAACAAATAGGTACAAGATGTATAGGAGGTGAGTTATCATTGGCTTGAATGTAACAAACCTCTGTTCTATTCACCGCTGGCGATTCCTCTGGCGGTCAGTATTGTACCCCACGGAGCCATCTGCCTGCGCACCATTCATGGCACCCATGTTGACTCCATATGGTCGACCAGGCCCCATGCTCTGGGGGCCATAGTAATCCATCACATTGCCATATCCGCCATCGTTGTAATTTCCGTTAGTTAAAGGCCCACGATCATTATTCCTTTGATTGGTTCTAGGACCATATGAGCCAAAGGCGGTGAAGTTGGCGCCCTGCGGGCCGATGGTATCAACGCTGGTATGCGGCAGGATGCGCGGCGCGACGCTCCCGTGGGGCACGTAGGGACCGCCAGAGGCGAAGCCGAGGCCGGTTGAGCTCAGCCCGCCGCCGCCGAGGCCTGCAGGCGCCTGAGAGCCCAGGCCGCCGCCGCCAGAGCTTTCTGAGACATAGTCGCGCTCGCGGTCACGTCCTCTTCCTCGGCGTCGGCGGTCGCGGCCTCTGGGCCGACTGGAGGCGGAACCACCGGGCGCGGCCTGCTCACCACTGCCGAGCCCGCCGCCAGAGCCCAGTCCGCCTCCGCCAGAACCCAGGCCGCCACCAGAGCCCAGGCCTCCGCCGGAGCCCAGTCCGCCACCGGAGCCCAAGCCGCCGCTAGAGCCAAGTCCACCGCCGCCGGAGCCGCCGGGCGGAGCAAGCCCGGCGCCCGAGCCTAGGCCACCGCCCAGACCGGAGTTGGCACCTCCGAGGCCTCCGTGACGAGGACCTCGCCTTCTGGAATCTGACTCGAGACCGCTCTCTCCCGAGCCGTGATGCCCGTGAGCCGCGCTACCATCGGAAGGAGGAGGGGGCGGGGGAGGAGGTGGTGGCGCCGACCAGCCGCCTGCCGACATCATAGGCGCGGGAGTGAACCCAGGCATCATCATACTGTACTGTTCGGCGGCAGGATAATACTGAGGCATAACAAATCCTTGTCCATTAATGGGGGGCGGGACGCACATATTTATTTGTGGATTGATAGCCATAAGCGGAGGGATTTGATTGGGTGGCGGAATTTGTGGTGGTTGTTGCACATACTCCATTCGATTGTGTTCAGTGTTGCTGTTGTTAGGTTTATTGTTAACAGAATTTTCATTATTGGGTGGCGGGGTGGACGGGCCTCTGCCGTTCGGTTTATCATGCGAGGGAAGTTGAGGACCGATGGGTGTCGGTAGCAACGGCTTCGGGGTGGGCAGTAAGGGTTGATTTGTGGACGCGATGTCCTTAGTTTCCTTCTGGGGGCTGCACTTGCCTGAACGAGACCGGCTTCGCGAGCGGGATCTGGAACGCGAATGGCTCCTAGACGACCTCGAAGATCTGCTGCGTGAAGATCGCGATGAGCTATGCCGGCGGCGACGATCACGCGAGCGTGAGCGAGTGCGGGAGCGGCGACGGCGGCGGTCGCGGTCGCGGTCACGGTCGCGGTCGCGGTCACGGTCGCGGTCGCGGGAGCGAGACCGCGAGCGCGAGCGCCCGCGACCGCCGCGGCGGTAGCGACCGCCACGTCCTCGGTGTCCTGAAATCAAAGCAGTCACTATATCATCTACCAAAAAGCATAATGCAAATGTGCCGGTATTTATTATTTCAGGAATTTTTGTTTGACGTGATGACGTCTTATAAGTCGAACACCACCTGAATGCACGTAAAACGTCACGTTCCAGAGCAACAGCAGCAGCAGTAATAGTAGTAGTCTATCACGCAACTCTCACCGTTATCACGTAATTATTGTCCGCAAACCGACTTTACACACAACCAATTTTTTTTTATTAATATGTTTGCTAGCTGGTTGAGCAACACACATTTTTATACACATCAAAATTAGACCATACAAGTACCAGCACCAGCTTTCTTAGCCCGAACACAGCATGCAAATTTGATTACTGCTGTCATTATAAATTTAAAATGATATAAAATATAACGAAAATACACTTATAAAATTACTTACGTCGGCCACCGCCCCCTCCGCGTTCTGCTAACTCTTGCAATTTAGGATTGACCACTTGCTTGGCTTCTTTAAGAACAGCCACAAGATCTGCCGCTTTAGCTGCATTGGACGGCGTAAAGAATGTGTAGGCGGTTCCAGTTTTATTTGTACGTCCTGTTCTTCCTATGCGATGCACATAATCCTCGGAATTGCTGGGATAGTCAAAGTTGATGACAAACTTCACATCATCAACGTCTGGAATAGATACAGATTGATATATATATGTAGCCGTAATCATTACTATATCAATCAATTTAAGAATTCACAATAAATATACATACCTAAGCCTCTAGCAGCTACATCTGTAGCTACAAGAATTGGAGCCTTGCCACTTCGGAAATCTGCAAGAGAATTATTCAATAAACCACTTTCTTTGACAGAAATGTAACCCACAAATCACCCAACATTAAGAAAAACAAAATGTTTATAACCACTGCGATCGCACATTTGTTTGCGCCACATTTTAGATTTGTGTAATATAATTTTTGCCGCTATTTATCGCGCCACATAATACAAGGCGATTGCTTTGCCGGGAATGTCATTTGTGTAAATGTGGTCGTGATATTATGGCCAACTGACGATTATGCAGCTGATGCCCAGGATCCCTTATGATGGATTATAATATAATTTATATAGTTCCCATAGCACTGCCAAATTCCAACCAAGATATACTCGTACTAATTAGCACCGAAACGAGGAAGGCTTTTCTACATCGGATTGATGACAATCAATGAATACTTTCACTGTAATAAGGGTGCCACTTATAATGGTGGTAAAGCGGTTATGTACAGTCAGATACCGAGATATCTGTCAGACCCTCTACCTATATCTTGAATGAACTAAAAATATTAAAATGAAATATATATTCAGAAAGATTTTACTGAAGACTTTTTAAATATACATTTTCATGTTAATATTATTATTAGTTTAAAACTCAAGATATAGGTAGAGGATCTGGTCAGGTACCTTATCTGACTGTCATATATACCCCTATAGGGTTCAAAATTAGAATGAGATATACTATTAACTCAACCTTCATTATGTAAAAGTTGTAAGTCATATAAATCTGGCATTTGCCTTGATAATACCTGGGCTAATTAGCAACGCTGAATCTGTCAAATTTGCGATCGCCTTAATTAGTAGGTAGTTGATAAAACACACATCTTTGACATACTTTTAATTAGACCGTCGTCCCAACGCGAAATTCTGATGTATAAGATATTGCTTGGGGACTATAACATAAATATCCAATTTCTTACATCTGGTTAGGAAGCGTATAGAAGTTATGGAAGTCCATAACTTCTATATGTGAAAATTTAAAATTGGTAAATAAATTTTTTGGATTTGTGTTTTCTTTATAAGCATGGTCGGCAATGTTATTTTGAGCAGTTCGGATCCATTTCTATGATGGTTTCAGGAAGCACTTGACCACTGGGTCACGGCTGGGTCACAGCTGACTGCCACATACAAAACTTCATATCTTGAGAAAGCTTTTGAGAAATGAGAAAGAAAGGGATTAAACTACTATATGAAAGGAGTCCCAACTCCTTAATATGGTTTCATTACACAACCAAGTACATACATTTTGGACATATGGTAAAATAGTGATATAAAATAGTATAAATTAAAAGGTTTTTTATTACCATCTTGAACTTATTTGCTTGCTGCAATCAAACGTCAACCACGTTTGATTCATCATCATCATCATCATCATCAGGTCCTTTTTAGTCTCCACTACAGGAGATTTGATTGCTGGGTAGAAATCACTCCAGCACAACCAATATCAGAGGGAATAAATTTTAAATGAATGATATAAAACAGTATATAAATTAAAATCTTTTTTCTCCCATTTAAAGTTCTAATAATTTCGACCATGGTCGTGCTAGGAAGTACAACACTCAGAAAATCGCGTTGGGACGACCGTCTAAATAATTTGCTGTAATATGTTAATACAATTTTTCTACACATTTTATGAAAAATTATAATTACCTGCGACGCTGAATTCAATAATTACCGAGGCTGGGTTATAAATAATTAATAACCAAGACTAAAGCTACAGCCTTTGCTACAGCTACCTTTTAAATAAGTTCTGTGTATAGTTGTGTAGTAGCGAACTTATCGCAATTAGTATGGTTTGAGAACTGAGACCCCAGAATGAAACCAAGAAGACGTGATTGAAGAACACATACCAATTTTCTGTTATAATTTATATTTCTAAATAGAATAACTAATTTAGCAGATTCTTACACATGTCCAAAAATAATATAAATTTAATGTACTTTTGCTGTAGAAGTGTTAATTAAGATCTGATATCATTATCAGAGTTGTCGAATATAACGCCTAAACAGGTAATAACAGCACGATCGGTTCTTGTTGCTGTATTAGCCAAATAAATAAGTAAAACCATTATAAATACTGAAAATTGCATCTCTGCTCACTGCATGATCTTGCATTTATGATAACATAACTGATGGATCCGGGAATGGTCTGAGCTTGATGTTATTTAAACGACACCACCCAGTGACATATTAATTATTCAATAGTTCTAATATTATGCTAACGCTATCTGTTTGTAACACCTTTATTTTCTTTATTTTGCTGACATGGATTTTTTGTATACCAATTCCAAATGCGTTTTCCATTGGTACGCAATTGGTACACATTCGATGCTGGATTTTTTATAAGAATGAATATTTCAGTGTTTTACTATGAGCACAGAAGATGACCTACTTTGGGCACGAAGCTTAACAAACATCTACTCTCAATACGCTTCAAAAAGATAAATTTTAATTTATCTGTGGAACAAAGACCATCAGGCTAGACGTGACACAGCACACTGAATCATCAGATAAGTACCACAGTCTCATCTCGCGCTAACTGAGAAAGTCTACGTGACAACGACTATTCCACTAGAAATGACGTCAGTCGAGTTTTATTTACTTTTCTGTGAAAAAGATGGTTCAAGACCATCAAACAATGTACCATTTCGAACCCTATTTACCATAACCTTAAGCAAAGTACATATGCAATTATGCATCCTACATTTATATTCCAGTTTTTAAAAATCATTAACAATATATAAACCTTTTATTATTTTAACACTGGCTGGATATAAAATAATTAACTCCATTTGATGTTCATATGTAATAAGGTATATTCCAATACATGATAGTAGGGCATGGTGGTATCGTCTATGAATATCATAAATAAATATTATAATTTTTAACAATAAAAAGTACTGACTTCTATTTTTTTCTGGGATGACATATAAAAGGTACATTCTGAATTACATTCTGAATTACATTCTGAATTACATTCTGAATGAGAATAAACTGTTAGGTAAGATACCTTGTCTTTTACCGATGTCAATTACTCTTTAATAATCTAATGTTAAGCTTGTGAAATTGTGAACGTTGTTACTTTATCAGCCAATGCATTAGATTACATTTTAACAGAACCTACCATTTGTTTATAATCGCACGCCTTATATTATACAACTGACGGAGATACAATTTTATGGTTACTGACGGCCCTACTGCTAGTTGTCGCGTCGCCCGTGTTCTAGGTACTTGAGCGGAATGAACCACGGCTGCTACTCGTAGTTGGGAACCAACGTGTTAAAAATTGTATAATAAGATTTTTAAACTATAACATCTGCATAACACCAACCAACCTCAAGATCCGTGCCAACTATTTTATTGTGTTCACAGCTATTATGATACATTTCAAATTCATCAATTAAACTGGCGATAATTTATTATAGAAGACAATAATTTTGTGATGATGGATATACACGTGTTCTCGTCCTATTCAAGTATCTCATGTTATACAATGTTGTAAGGATTTTGCATTTCACCCCACATAGAGCTCCAAAAACCAACAATAATCTGGTAAATTCCAAAAACCACATCATATTTTGCAATACACAAACATAATGTTTGAGTGTCTATATTAGGGGTTAAATGCAAATCTATCAGAACTTCAAACCTATACTAATTTATTTTTGAACACAACTTACTAAGAAACGATTCCATCAGAAGAATTGTGTGGGCAAGGCACATAAAACAATAACCGAGAGCCGCGGGCCGCTCGTCATGCGAGAGGCGTAAGCTCGCCCTGGCCCGGCGACGCCGGAAGCAGCGAGGGGGCGAGCCTCGCCGCGCCGACAGAGAAGCGGCTCAGACTGGCCGCGCTGCGCCTGCGGGTCAAGCTTAGGGCTTAGCCCCGCGAGCGCGGCCCGGAGCGGACGCAGCGCCGGCGGGGGCGGTCGCCGGCGGGGACGCGCCGCGCCGGCCGCCGCTGCCAGCCTGCACATGCAGACAGCACTCATTACCAGGCAACGCTACTGGCGACAGCCACGCCCGCATTGCGCGATTCAGTCCGAAACCGCTTCTCGCCATTGCTCCACTTGATAGGCCAAAACTTACATTTGTCATGTAAAATTTAAATTAAAAGATCATAGCTGTAGTATACATATAAATATATAAAAGAAACTAATAGATTTATATTTCAAACAGGAGTATGTACTCACATATTATGCTACGCCATCCACTTACCTTGCAATACCCAGTCACGTTCATTTTGAGATTTATCACCATGAATACATACTGCTGGCCACCTAAACAAATAAAATTATTATTATTTAAAGGGGACAAATAATAATATATATGTTACAGTCAGAACTCATAACCGGTCTAAATCACTTTTGACTGCAAATATCAGGCAAAAGTGTTTTTGACTGCTGCCTTTAATTAAAAACAGCTTTGACTGCATAAATCAGTCTAAAGTAGTTTTGCCTGATTTAAAATTTAGACTACCAGTTAAAGTTCATAAAAAGTTAAGGTGGTTAGTGAATATTACCAGGAAAATAGTCAAAATAGTGTTATAAAACAATGTTAAGTTGTGGCATTGTCATAAAACCAAATTGTAAAAAAAAAAGAATTTTCAATCTTACTCAATTGACCGTTTTGTATGGAGTCGATTTTTTTTAAATTTATACAGGTATGTTCAAGTTAGTTTGAAAAGTCGACTTTTTTTACAATTTCGGTTTTATGACAATGTCATAACATTTGCAACTAACGGCTAGATACACCAAATACCAAACAATCTGTATATTATAATTTCTACCTCCAAATGAAATTTCGAGCTCGTATTTTGCGTGTTTACAATTTACAGGTCTCGTACAATGCCGATTTAATTTTGTATGCACAAAGCATGCGAACATTACAACTTAAAATGGTTTTACAACACTATTTTGATGATTTTCATGGCAACTTTTAATATACTACCTAATCTTTTTATGAATTTTGACTGGTAGTCTAAATTTTAAATCTGGCTAAACCACTTTTGTCTGATTTTCTGCAGATAAAAACGTTTTTGACTATGGATATCGGCCATAACAACTTGACTACAAAAATCAGTCAAAACTGTTTTTAATCTGAAGGCATCGGTCAAAAACACTTTTGCCTGATTTTTACAGTAAAAAGTGATTTTGACCGATTATGAGTTTTGAATGTAACATATACATTTCTTAATTTCAAACCTTTGCAAAAACCTTTTCCAAAGCTTTTTAACAATATGGTTATCCAACACAACACAATCAATAAAATTTGGTAAAGGTGTGCTTTTTACTACAATGCAACTGAAGATTCAATTTGTTTCAAACAAAAAATAGGCAGTTTCGATTTTGATGTTAAATCTGCTGAATCAGCCACATTGAAACGCACTGTGTTTAGGGGAATTGGCGTCGAGACACGCGCGTCGAATTTCACATTTAACGTTTTGTACACCAGTGCTTGTTAACGTTACTTCAACTCTTGACGCCTGGCTAATAGAAATTGTAATAGCTTTAGTTGTCAATGGCATCTCAGTCAAGCGACCATGTTGCATCTAAAGTGGTCAAAGGGGATCAATAGGCTAAATAAGTTTTAGCAGAATATCCTTTTCCTGATTTGATAGCTCTCTACTTTGTACCCCAATCACTCTTACAACTAAGATAGTAGGAAAACAGCTAGCAGTCACAAGCACTGGAATTGACTCTTCCCCAAAATACATTGCAGGTATACGTGCATAAAGAAACATTAAAAGTATAACAGTGTTAATATATGTTAGCACATGCTTGTGACGCTTAACTGTACTTAAACTTACCCATCTCGTTTCATTTTTCTTGTGATGTCATCAACACGCCGTTTAGTTTCTATAAATATTATTGTTTTATTTTCTTTTTCAGCCATAATTTCCTTGAGAAGTGTACTCAGTTTAGTCTCTTTTTCATATTCCATACAAACATCAATTATTTGCAATATATTATGATTAGCGGCCAGTGATAAGGACCCAACATTGATCTGAAGATAATCCTTTAAAAATTCTGATGCAAGGCTCTGTACTTCCTTAGGCCATGTTGCAGACCACATGAGGGTTTGACGGTCTGGTCTGATTTGTTCAATGATTTTCCTGATTTGAGGTTCAAATCCCATGTCCAACATTCTGTCAGCTTCATCCAGTACAAGATAAGTGGTCCTTTTGAGGTTAGTTCTTTCACTTTCCAGAAAATCTAGTAATCGTCCTGGAGTTGCAATAACAATTTCAACTCCAGCATCCAAATCTCGTGCTTGGGGCCCTTTAGGTGCTCCACCAAACAAACATGTATTGTGAATTTTTGAAGTGTTGGCAAATTTATCACAAACTTCCTGAATTTGTTGAGCCAATTCTCTGGTAGGTGCTAACACTAAAGCTATGGGTCCGTCACCTCTACTTGATTTAGGTTGGTGATTTATGTGTACTATAGCAGGTAAAATGTATGACAGTGTTTTACCTGAGCCAGTTGATGCTATTCCAACCATGTCATGACCACTTAAAGCTATAGGCCAACCTTGGGCTTGAATAGGTGTAGGTTTAGAAAAACCCATTTTATCAATTTCATCCATGACATAATCAGGGAATCCAGCCTCGTCAAAGGTCAATGTAGGTTTTGGGATACCACGACCTTTGAGTGTGATTTCATTTTCACTTCTCCATGATTCTACTTCCGAGTCTGGCCTACTCTCGACGTCAGGATGTGGCACGTAAAAGTCTTTCTTGAAAGGTTTAAGTCTGTTTAGATCCCATTTTGGTTTACGTAAACTAGCTCCAGGGTTGCTGCGGCGCCCGCCGCCGCCATAACCGCCACCTCCGCCACCTAATCCATAGCGTGGACTGCGGCTGCGACTTCTACTTCTGCTCCTACTACGACTACGACGCCGGTCGCGACTACGATCCCTATAAACATTTAAACATAACATGATTTACTATTATTTTCATGGAAAACGTTAAACAAATAAAGGGAACAAACAACTTATCGATTTGGTTAGGAAAAAGGCATACACCCTTTTATAGTCTTTTTCATTAATATTATTCAGATACAAAAGCACTGTTAACTAACCGTTTGCTCTACAAATTTCTCAGCATCGAAAGAAGGATAACTCTTTATGTACCTTGCTTGCCTACAAAATGAAGCATTTATCGAAACATTCCCGTGTGCTTACGACGATTCTTCACTAATGTATATACTCCATTATATACTAAAAAGTAATATGAAATACTAAATAGACTTACCTTCCACGACCCATTTCTCCAAATCACTATAATATCTTTAATAAATTGCACAGTTCAATGAAATAAAAATGCCATTCATTCAAAATCAAAATGGCGTCATTACTTCAGCCGAATCCGATGCCTAGCATAGCATAGCAAGGCCGATGCGGTCAGTGTTGCCAGGGCCCTTGAGTAGTAAGTTACGTTTCGTTTCCTGAAATGTTACATTTTTGCAGCAAAAGTTACATTATTGTATTTTTTTTTTAATTTCCATGTTTTTGCGGTCGGAGTATAACCCACCACACAGCGCTATCCTATAAAGTGGTTACATAACGCTTTGAGGCATCTAATCGGTCGAGTATATCGCGCATTACCAGCGGTGACCTTTGTTTATAATAATAGAGATAGAGACCACCTACCCTGTACCAACCTGCCCCGTCCCATTATTATAGTCTGCGTCATATAGTCTGTCTTTACCTAAACACAAAAAAATAATCTAAGATCTAGATCTTCACGATGTCAAATAGACATTGATTATACCTTACTGGGTAATTATTACTATGGCTGGAGTGCCGAAATGACGTATTAACAAGACTATTTAGATGATATGATAATATGGGGCGCTTTCAATTCAGAGCCATCTCTAAGACGCGCCAGTTTTAGGTGCGTTAAAATTAAATGCTTTGAGTTAAATCTCGTTGTTCTCAAAAGTTACGAAAATTGCCTTAAATATAAATATTACTTACATGTTACGCGAGGAGGTCAAAAGTTACGAAAAATGTAAGAAATGTAACCTTCTGGCAACGCTGGATGCGGTAGTAGCGTAGCATAGACCACTAGTCTTGGCTATGGTAAACCGGAAAAGCTGGGGTACTATTATTGAACGTCACAGATTTGAAAAAGTATGTTGAACGTGACTCACGATATGAGTAATTTACCATCGTGCGTGTTGGAGAATCATAGAGAAAGTGACTGCTCAGCCGGCCCATTTGCTAACTCACTGTCCAAGGTTTTGATCACCTCTCCAACCCGTCTGGCCAGCGTGGAGAATGTAGGCCAAGTCCTCTGGCTGCTCTGGCCAATTATGGCCCTAGTAGTAAAGAGAGGGTCGTGCTCCTGTAGTGGAGACTAAAGAGGACCTGATGATGATGATGATGATGATGTCCAAGGTTTTGATATTCACTTCAAAATACATTAAATAAAAATAGTCAATCATTCAAAAGTCGCAATATATTTTGAAGTGACTATAAAAACGTTGTACAGTACACTAAGTTAGCAAATAGGCCGGCAGGAGTTGTATCCCTATATAGCTTGTGGCGAGTGCTGGATCTAAGGTAATATTTTTGAAAATATGACACGCTCTTTTACAAACAGCGAAATTTAAAAAATAAGAATGATCTTTGAAATATTTTCGTTCCGTACAGAAATCGCTCGATCTCAACTTTCAAAATGAGTACCCCATGACGTTCTAGGAAACCATAGAAATAAGTCTTGGTTTCCTCCATAGCGGCGCCGCCTTTTTTGACGCCTTGACTACGTATATAGATCCGTCCTATTCGGACGGACGCAAGTTTAGTGTAGAACGGCACCGATTGAAGAAACCACAAACTACTAAGCGATACTGAAGAAACCAAGCATTATGATGGTGTTTATTTTTATTTTTGATGTTGATAACACTAGTGGAATCCATTTTCTGCGTTGTTGTGACATTTTTGTTTCGCTGTTCTGAAAAGAATTTATGTGAATAATATAATCTTTAGCCTTGAGATTGTAGAATTGAGTGATGACTGAATTTATATTCATTCAATATTAAAAACCTATTTTATATTCGGACCGTGAGGAAATTCACAATGGGTTGAATAAGTGATGGCTATCGGCATACATTCATCAGTTTAGTTTCATGGTTTTCTGTTTTACACATTCTTTATCATAACAATGGAACTGGATGTATCGCCAGCCGCTGACATGGATAATAACATTGATTATTCCGATAATTCATCGGATAGTAAATATATAACTTGTAATAACAACGAACAATCCTACTCTGTCATACGAATACCTGAAGATGAAGGAAAATCTAGCAAGCACTCGAGGAAACAATCGAAGCGACGGAAAAAGAGTTCAAACCACTCTAGACCACTTCCCAGGATAATTGTGAAGCCATTGCCTCCGCCACCGCCTCCGGAGACACGGGAATGGACAGCAGCAATGTCGTGTTCAGAGTCCAGTAGTAGTAGACCTTCGACGATGAGAGAAGTGCTAGCCAGTATACCAGGGTTTTGCATAAAACCTAGAAAAAGAAGTGGTAAAAAATTATCCACTGCAGCACAGCTACAACAAACTAGAGAAGGTTGTATCGATTTAGAAACCCCAGATTCAATTTTAGTTAATACAAATATTAGAGCTTTACTTAATAAACATACATTTTCCCTCCTTCCGCCTTTGTATCAGTACAAACTTGGACAGTTATTACCAAATGTGGATAGATTGAGTCCATCAGGGCGATTAAACTCATCTAGTCTTAACAATGAATTCTTTGCCAGAGCTTGTCTAGAGTGGCAAGACTGCCTCTCAGGAGGAGAGTTCACTCCTGAGAATCAACAGAAAATGAAGTCTGAAGCTGAAAAAGAGAAAAGTAAAATTGACCCATGGAAATTAAAACACTTTGAACCTTTTTGGGGTGAAAAATCTCGAAGAGAGAAGTCTTCGATAAATCTAAACTCAGAAAGGCCATCTTTAAAAACAACTATAAAGTTAAGGCCAACAGCATCCATCACAAGTAGCAGTACGGTTCCAAAAATTAAAAAGAGTAAGTCATCTAGCAATAGCAAAAGAATGAGATCTGTTGGTGCTGTGACAAGATCTTCTGCCAAAGCTGATGAGGGTATGGATGAAGCTATAGCTATTAATAACAAGCCATCGGCCCCCTTGCCAGATTTGCTGCCAATCAAACATGTCAAAAGCCAAGGGTATGTTGATTGTCAAGCAGACTTTAGTTTTTCAGACTCATCATCAGTTCAGAGGATGGATGATTCAGTTTCAACTACACCTGTTGATCCCCTCTTGTTACCTGATGGTGATTCAGACCGCAATGAGGTAAAACAGGAGCTGGATATTAGTGTGGTAACTATTGAGGAATCCAGTGTTTCAAAAGATTGTGAAGAAGATAAAACAGATTCTGACAGCAATTACCCTGAAAGTTCTAAAAGATTGAGTGATGACAATGATGACTATATTGGGTGTGCAAAGAGAATAAGGTATGAAGATGACTATGAACTAGACAATGCAAGATTTGTGCCTCATAATGATATAACAGATACAGGTGGTCCTAGCAGCAATAATTGCTCTGATGCAGAAGTAAATTATGCAAATGAGCAACCACAATCAAATGATGAACTTCATTTATACCCCGGGCAAGACACAGGCGACACTAACAGTGAAGACAGCAAAGCTACGGCATCTATTTATGATTATGATGAACAAAGCGTTTCTTCTATGTCAAGTCTAAAGATTGAAGTTAATGTGAATATAGCTGTTAATGAGTCAATAACAAATTCAGAAACACAGACCTGTGAAAATCCTGTAAAGATGCAAGATAATATTATTAAAAATGACACTAAGAGTTCTCCTGTTCCAGCCAGTCCAAGGGAGTATCCTGAGGAAATCTCAGAAAGGAAATCAACATCAATTGATGATGAAGTTGCTATTCAAATGAAAGAACCAGTAGATAGACAGGTGGCCTGTGAGATTGAAATAATCCAAGAAGAGCCTCAAACCCCACAACATGCAGGTCACCTGGAAGACAAAAATGTATTAAATTCTGAGAAGCCCGAAGAGAACAGGCCAAATGAAAACACTATACAAAATTACTATGATGAGCATTTCAAAGATGCTGAATCTTTTATTTTGGAGACTGGTGGCTTGTCAATCTTGCCTGCACGTAAGTATTGTTGATTTAATTTTGGTTTGTCACAATCACAACAAAATCTCTCAAATTGTATGGTCTTGTTACAGAAGGGGAAGATATTAAATATACACCTCATCCAAATCTAATGGAATTATCATCCTATATGAGCGAAACTAGTGAGTATACATGTATGAACAAAATTATTCTGTAATTTATCAAACTATTGAAATTAAATCACTTAATATTACATTATTGTGTAGCAATCACGAAAACATTATCAAACTATGTCAATCAAATATTTTTTGGTGTCTAAAATTTGTAGGGTAGACCAAATATTTTATTTTTACTCCTGTCATTTATTTCTATTGTTACACTATTGCTAAATATAGTTGTGTTGCTAAATATATTGTTGTGTAAAAAAGGAAATTATATAAAGGGTTCAATTATTACAGATGTAACTGCCGTCGTCACAATGCCTATGACTCAGAACTCTTCAATACCTATGATGGAAGTTACAAACACATCAGTAAGCATGGGTCTTGATAACTTTACTTTAAATCTAATTTCAATTTCATTCTTTCATCAAATAAAGCAAATTCTTTTTATTACAGATAGTTTCATATCCTGACGACCACATGCAAGATCCAGCTAAACCAAAAAACTCTTCAGTGCCATGGAAAAATGATACAGACTGGTCAAATAATGAAAATGTCATGACAATACATACATTTTCTAATGTAAACTCGGACAGTGCTAAGTATGTGAGTGAAGACTCCAAAACTAGTATGGATGATGTTAGTATGAATGATGAAAATTGTATGTACAAGGAAGACAGGGATGCAAACTATAATATGGAATCGTCTAATTCATCAGAAAGTTGTCAGTCCATGAAAGATACTGCAATAAAACTAGAAATTGAGCCAGCGCCAAGTTTAGTGTCTAGCACTACTGTGACCAACCCTCCGGTCAACTCTACTACTATTACTTTAAGTTCAAGACAAACAGGAAAGAAATCGAAGTCAGGAAAGGAGTCAAACAGGTATGTTTATCTTTGAAACAATTATTTAGTTTAATGTTAAAATTACTATTTATTCTAAAACAAGAGATCCGGACCCCTGCGTCACACCTCCTCTTGAATCACTCTATCTATTAATAAAAACTCCATCAAAGTCCATTGCATAGTTTTAAAGATCTAAGCATACATAGGGACAGACAGCGGGAAGCGACTTTGCTTATGTAGTGATAACAAAGTGTAATATAAAACAATATATTTTTTATTTATTATGGTGTAACTTTGTCTTGTTTATAGTCCTATCATTTATTGTTTGTTTGTTTTTCGCATGTGTAAGTGGCCAACACTGGTGTCAAGATTTTTCAAGCTGCCTAAAGGCATCTGACGTAGCTTAACGACTGCCGTCAAAGATGACAGCCGGGGCCAACGTGCCTTCCGAAGCATGGAGGATCTCAAGATATTTTTATGCCATCTTGCGGTCACTCATCACAATAGGGACTGCGCCCAGGGTTGCTTAACATGCGTAAGCGATTTCAATGCTCACGACCACTGGGCTATCGGGCTCTTCATCATTTATTTATTACACAGGAACACCTTTATTTATTACTTTCGTTAAGTAAGCGCCTATTAAACCATGGCGAATCAGTCAGTGACGAAAGGGACACCGCAATACGTTAGACACGAATTGACTTACTATACCTATGTCGCATCCTACTTATGCTTGGTACAATTTTAAAATCCGGCATTGACCAGGGTCACAAACACAGGCAGGTATAGATTTGCAAACACTAAATAAATACTGGCCAAGTATGAGTTATATTTATTTACTATCAAAACCATTTTATTTGTATGGGGACGATGTACATATAAAAAAACCTCTTCCAAGTGGCCTCTCTTATGAGATTAACCCATGGATTAACCAAACTATTGATTTATCTGTCTGTAGTTTGTTTGTTAAAGAGCCAAAGGAGCATGTTTCTTGAATAGGATCCTAGTATAATTATATTATTAAGGTTTTATTATTTACTAGCTTTCGCGCGCGGCTCCGCCCGCGTCAATGT
The DNA here is from genome assembly GCA_947532085.1 of Elegia similella. NCBI lineage: Eukaryota > Metazoa > Arthropoda > Insecta > Lepidoptera > Pyralidae > Elegia > Elegia similella. The sequence continues at coordinate 10,362,762 of OX383928.1, forward strand.
CGATCCCTCGGGAATAGTACTTTTTCCCGGGATAAAAGGTAGCCTATGTCCTTCTCCGTACTCCAGAGAACTTGAATGCAAAACTTCATGATGATCGGTTCAGTAGTTACGGCGTGAAAGTAACAAACAAACAAACTCACTTTTGCAATTGTTTGGGAGAAAAAAAAAGTAGAATCTACCAGCTGGTTCTCTTCCCGTGCAGATTGTAAAAGCCTATTGTGGGAATGGGTGCAAATCTAAGAAATCATGTTAGTTAGGTGGTGTAGATAGCAATCCATCACTATTATGATTCCATTTTTCATAGCCAACGAACACGCTAAACGTGGCCTTTGGGGCCTTAGGCTCTGTCTCTCTGTCTGCTCCGTTAGAAATAAAGACGTGATAATATATATGTATGTTCACCTTAAGATGTTCACAGAAAGTGTATATTTATTGCCGCTATAAAAATTGGCGTGTATTTTTTTTTGTTTTGCGTGTGACTTTGCTTTCTTCTCGATTCTGCTAAGGGCCATATTTATTTAGTTGACAGGGTTAACAGATAATTAGGAACAAGGGTAAGGGAGTTTGGTAAATAATAATGAAAGGTTTTCATGCATACTTTTCAGTGTACCTTTAAAGTTTATTAGGTTTCAAGAAATTTGATTAAAAGCATGTACTCCATGATAATCATTCCATCCTTACTAATATTATAAATGCGAAAGTGAGTTTGTTTGTTTGTAACGCTTTCACGCCGTTATTACTAAACCGATCATCATAAAATTTTGCGTACAAGTTCTCTGGAGTATGGGCAAGAACATAGGCTACCTTTCATCCCGGAAAAACCTGGTTCCGAGGGAACAACGTTGACGCGAGCGAAGCTGCGGGCGAAAGCTAGTTAATGATATTCCTTATGGGGATATTATACCATCCTGATCCGATGAGACGGACGCCGCTATACGTTAGACACGATACGAGATATCTCCAATCGTATCGTATCGCTCATACTAATCGGTCGCGTGGCAGGAGTAAAACCTAGAGGAAAGCCACCAACCCGTTGGACTGATCCACTCCTTAATTCCTTGAAGTGCAACACACAGGCTGCCATTCACTTAGCCCCGAACAGATCAGCCTGGAAACATCTTGTGGCTGGGGCAAATTATGGTGGTCACGACCCTCAGTCATGAGAAAAACGACCAAGAAGAAGAACATCGCACGTATATCGTCAGTGACTGAATTGAGCATAGTTTAATAGGCGCTTTATTGGTTTTAAATGAGTGTGATATAAATTCCAGGAGCAGAAGCTCAAACAAAGTACCACCCGGCGCGGTGAATCTGGAGCGCAGCTATCAGATCTGCCAGGCCGTGATCCAGAACAGCCCCAACCGCGACGCTCTACGCGGCCAGCTGCGGCCGCCGCCCGCGCTTCTGTCGCGCCCCCGCGCCGCGCGCCCGCCGCCAGTGCTCGTGCGACAGCTGCCCGTCGTGCTTCCGCATAGTGAGGTCTGCTCACCTCTTAGATTGGCTTGTCTCTCAATTTTCTACAGGTTGCATTTCAGGGAGTGTTCACAGGAACTCCACGAACTTAACTTATGGGGTGGGCCCTTTGATGTATGTGGTTGATATACCACCAGCTCGCACGAACCGCTTTTCCTCTTCATTAATCTTGCGTACGGAACTTACTAGGGGGTCTCTTTAAGGCTAGAGTGAATAGGTTTTTGGTAAGCCAGCGAGCTCCACCATAGACCACATCTTCACTTAATATCAGGTGAGATAGTGGTCAATCGCTGGATCATCGAGAATAAAATAAAAATATATTAGGACCATATCACATAAATTGAGCTAGCCCCACAGTAAGTTGTGAACTTGTGTCGTAGGATTATAACTCAAAGATACTATATTTTATAATATATACTTATATAGTAGACATCCAAGACCCAGGTCAATCTAAAAAAGATCGTTTTCCATCATGACCTGACCGGGGATCGAAATCGGGCACCTTCGTGTCGCAGGCTGGCGTGTTGACCACTGCGACACAGAGGTAGCCTGATTTCAGAATGTTATTAGGTTAGATCGGTTCCCAGACGAAATTAGTTCGAGTACCGAAGTCTCCAGTTAAATATCTTTCACGTTGTTGCTTCAAAATGCCTTATAAACACAATATTCTGACACTTACTTATGGCAGGTGATACCATGATATTTCAGACTCATAAGTTCATAACAGAGTTTCAATTTTGCACATAATCACTGCACAACATTGCATTTGAGAAAAATATCCAAACATGTTATGCATGTGCACATCGAAGTAGAATCAGTTGGCACATAAAGCGTTCGCACCCGCTACGCCCACAGGCCCACTCAATGCATCTCTGTGGCTCACCTATACTAACACAAGCTCTGTGGCCTAGAGGTCATCATGCCACCGGACATCCCGGGTTCGATCCCCAGTCAGGTCAAAATGGAAAATGATCTTTTTAAGATTGGACTGAGTCATGGATGTTTATATATACAATATGTAAAGAAAACCCTGTCCGATCTTTGTAGTGGTGATTTACTCACATTCACTTAGGAACTGGGACTCAGGAACTGAGAAAAACAATGGACATTTTCAAACAAAAATGTTCGGCCGCCCAGCCATTTTGTATGGGACCGTTAAAAAAAGTTAAGTTCCCAGCTTTGGTCCCATAGGAAAAGTTGTTCATATTAGAGTTTTTTACATATTGTATATGTATTGTTATAAAATATAGTACCAATAGTTAGTATCCCAAAACACAAGTCTCGAGCGTACTTTGGCACTAGCTCTGTGTGATTTGTCCATACATTTATTTAAACCCTTCTCTCTCATATGCATGCTCAGCTGCGATGCTGAATCATCTGCCTTTCTAAGTTGAAGTCTCTCTTAAAAAGATAATTGGCAGTGAAGCCTAAAACCCACAAAATGGTACTATGAATTTATTCACCCTGGGCTGTCATGACTGATGACTGATGGACTAGATACATTTACATTACAGTTTCATGGGTTTGAATTCATTAAGAAAAATCTTAGCACATATGCAAATGAAATGAGTCACGTCAAGTGTATGGCTCAAACACCCTTTAGTGGTTTTAGCATAATGACAAATTTCGTTGGTTTTTTCGCCCAATCTCCAATATTTAGGTTTTCTACTTGACTCCTAAAATGTATATTTTTAAATATCTTTTTCAGATAAATGAAAATAGACCTAACAATGTTGGACAGTACATATTAGTACAACGAACACCCAATGTAGTACCGCGAGCATCAAGTGCGCCTCCTTCCAACCAAAATTCTAATGTTGTAAGTGAAAAACTGTATTCCTCTATGCATATAATACTACGAATAAGTATTACTTATTCGTAAATTGTATATAACATGACATCAGAAAAAAAAGAAAAGAAAAATATTAAATATCATACAAAGCCCTTCAGGCAAGTAGGCGACCAATACTGTTGAAGAGTTTCTTTCGGCGTCTTCTTCTCTGCAGTGGTCGGTCCGAAACGCTCGTAGTTTGTAGCTTTTAAACAATAATTAATAATTTGAATATAATATAATAAGTATTATTTAAAATGTGAATTGACGTGAAAAAGTGCCTGAAAAGGCCTATCTTGAATCTTATTCGTAAATATAATAGTACATTACTGCAGAGGCCGGGAAGTAAAGGATTGCCGGACCAGTAGAGTTTTCAATATTGGCAATAACTACAAGTCCGGCAAGCCGATTCCCGGCGAGGCATGTATTGTGCTTTTCTTAATAAATATGAGGAAATATTGAAAAACGTAATACTGAGAATAAATTAGTATGATATAAAAAACGATAATATTTTAAACGATACTTATTTTACGGCATTTGGCAACTAAATGATGGTGTAATTCATTTCGTTGATCCAACGGACAATTCCCATGAATCCTCTAGTTTGATCATAAACGACGCAGTAAGGCGAGCGACCACCAGCCCGCTTTGGAAATCTCTAAATCTGCACCACAGCCGCACCATTACACTTATTTTAGTTTTTTTTTTTTTGCACACATTGTTCATAAACATAGGCATATATAACACCAAATTATAAAGTCCACTCGAAGAAATCTGCAAAACAAAAATCGTGCAGTCCGCCGGAACTCTAATAGTACATTCCCGTGTTATTATATTTTTAATTTTCAATTGTCAAGTAGTGCTAAAGAAACATAGCCCAGTCATATTTTACGTATCTCAAATTTTGTTAATAATCAAAATGGAAAGCGGTACAAAACGGCAATTACTTGACATTTTTATTTTTTACAACTATTTTTTTTATTAACTGAGTCAGAAAGACCTGGGCTCAGTCTAACGCAGACTTGAGCCGCACGGCACGCGCCGGAATCGCCGCATTATACACCTATATTTATTTTTTATTTATTTATCTTTATACACAATACAGTGTAAAGGCGGACTTAAAGCCAATGGCACCTCCCCGCGCCGCAGGGCGCGTGCGGTGCGGCCAAATCTGCTTTCACCTTTAAGGATAAAGACGGGATTCCAAAGTGACGTTGATTCGGCCTATAAGGCAAAATAAGAGAGTTGCTGCTCTCCAAAGGCTTTTGCCATTGTTTCACAGATTGGCCCTTCAGGCTATGCATGCACGTGTACTATACGCGGCTCATCAGGCAATATGAGAGTTTGCTGTCTCTTCAAGCCTTGCATACACAGGCAACGCCCAAAGCAGAGGGGCCCTTTGGTGATGTTGTCTATAAAGGTTGAGGGCACTCTGCCCTCATCTCAAACGCCTGGTGAAGGAGCGAAAGCTCACTTGGAGCTAGCTACATAGTCATTTCAAAAAACTCCTTCCGTGGTCCAGTGGTTAAGGCGTTTGCTTGTAGACCCGGGGGTCGTGAGTTCGATTCCCGCGGGAGGCATACTTTGTTTAGTTTGGTTAAGACATTGCAGGCTTGAATCACCTGATTGTCTGATAATAAAGATGATTCCGTGCTTCGGAAGTCACGTTAAGACGTTGGACCAACCCGGCTGCCATCTGATAGTCGTTAAAGGATCCACATCGGAGGCCGAGAGGCGGTTCCGAAGAAATCTGAAAGCAGGGTGTGCATGGTCGATAGACCGTGTCGCCTACTCGAAATGATGATGATATAAAAAAAAAATTGACTTTGATACTCGTATTGCAGAGTGTGGCGCGCTGTCGCAGCGTGGGCGCTGACGAGCCGTGTGTGTGCAACCTGCGCGCCATGATCCTGTGCAAGAAGTGCGGCGCCTTCTGCCACGACGACTGCATCGGCTCGGCCGAGCTGTGCCTCACCTGCCTCATACGCTGACACCAACGCTGCCGGCACCCCCCTCTTGCCGACACACACCCCCCCTTCCCGCGAGTAATGATCACGAGCTAGATAGTGATTGGCAAACTTCCTTGCGTCAACTTTAATCGAAGCAGCTGCTTATTTGTTTTCGAGCTGCCATTTATTGCAACAACGTATAGGACTAGTGTATTCTCGACAGTGTTTCATAGTGGCATATAACAATGCTAGTGGATGTGATTTCGATATGGATATAGACTATGGAATGGGTCGTTAGGAATGCTGGTGCTATCTGGATGAATAACTCGGGAAAATAAGCATGTATTTCTTTCTTTATTAAGTATTAGAGATCAGGTAACCGTATGTATATAAATTTTAAGCATTAAATTATGATAATTGAATTGCATTACAAAAGAAACATATATTTATTTTAAATTAGTACTAGCTTTTGCTTGTTGCTTCACTTCTTTGTTTAGAATCGATGCATAAGGAGACAAAAATGTCCTACACAAAAGTACATTCCTTACTAAGCCAATTTAAGTAAAACTGCATCCGATTATCTGATCTTTAGTTATAATCATTTATGGACGATTATTCCTTAAGCGCTCCTGTCAAAGCAATGTCTTTTGGAGTATTTATATTGTAATGTCTAAGTGTAATGTTGTACATATTAGTTAAACCACGTGATGATTTAATTTAATGTTTGTTTTGATTGAAGCTTTTTCTGTTAGCAAAAAGTATTTAAAATGTAAGGGTTTCATGCAACAGTGAGGCACGCAATAATTAATTCAATATTCGTTTTTTTTTTATAATCAATATTGTGGTCTGTATTATTAGTTTTTGACGAATTTAATAACATAAAAATCAAAATATGGCACCTACATTGCCATCCAAGTTTATTTATGCGGCAAAGTAGAATTATAGTTGTCATCTTGAATAGGTAGTTTCTTTAAGATACTGATCAAGATCATTTGAACTGCATGATATAATTTGAAATATTGTTTATGTTAAAGAGTACATAAAAGTAATTTTTAAGTGATTGTAATCAGATTTGCCATTAAAATATGCTCTAAAGTATAACATCACATTAAATTTAATGCTACTGTTATTTTTTATTTTGTAAGTAGTTTTATGCTCTTGAGCATCTAGATATCCTAGTTTGTTAACAATCTTAATAACTGATAATGCGCAAACTTTAATAGTATATAGCAAACAAAATTAAAACAATTGTATGGTTATGTTAGATTACATACTAATAAAGCATGATTTAGTCCATCCCTTATATTATTGCCATAACCAAACCGGGCATTTGGACAGTCTTGTATGCTGGTCGAAATAAAATTGTAACTATCCAGATCTCGTTGTCTTAGTGCGGTAAGAACTGCTGTGATAATATTGTAAGTTTATTTCGACTGGCAGAATTTCAAATCATCAGGAAAAATACTACCGCCGCGTATGGTTATATTTTTGCCGATGATCGAGTTGACAGCGAGCAACTCTGTGCGCGACAGAGTGAAATGTGAAGAGAGAGAGAGAGATTTTATCGCGCACAAAGATGCAGGCCAAGTGAAATTAAATTCAATTGAAATGCTTTTACATAATTGGGGCGACAATGCGCCTTATTTTGTTTCACTCTATTTATGTTCTAAAAGTAAGGGTATGTACAGATATTTATTGACACGAGAAGGCTGAAGGATGTAACATCGGGTGGGACTGTAATTTATTAGTAATTCAAGACACTTGATAGTATTTAGCATAGATTAATCACTTGTTATAACTAAGTTTTCATTATGGCGTGTACACTAATACTACACTAAGTTATGCAATATACATATTTATAGTTGTCTATGATATTTTTGTAAGAACCTTTTACACAATGAGAAATAGCTTTTGCTAATATAAGACACAATTGTAATATTGAAATTCAAAACGATATAATCTCCTTCTGATCTCTCATTTACGTAAATCTGTATTGCATAAGGTCCTCCTAGATATTATACGTAGTGTATGTATGTTACAATAAATTAAAACAAAGATAACTGATTATCAAAAAATATACAATTATACTCAGTTCGCTAAGTTAATGACGCAGCGCTTACATACATCCGCCTGCACTTCAAAAAGATGATGTTTAGAAATATGCCTGCAATAGCCATACTATTAATGATGCATGTCCAATAAAAAAAATATTGGACATGAGTGTGGTGGATGACGTTATCTGAGCGAACAGAGTTAAATTATATTAGAAAAAAGACACGGTACTGGCTATGCCTGTCGCCTAGTTTTTACATAGCAATGCCTTACATGATTATTTACAGAAATTATACAGTCACACATTACTATGTGTAATATAATATAAGATTGATTAAAATAATAAAAGTTGCTCACTCTGTTTGAACGATAAATTATACATCTATAGGTAATAAATAAGTATAATATCACAATTATAAATACTTGTTAAAGAGTATTATAGATACTCGTGGCTGAAATACTAATTTATATAATTTGAGGTGTTAAAGGGTCAGCTTAGACAGAGAGGAGCGCAGCCTAGAGGATTATTATAAGGCACTCGAAAATCAACTTTTAAATTATTGAAATAAAGTGCATACATGCTTGAACCTGATAACAATGCTTGCGCGTCCTCGAAGATACGCGGTAAGCACCGCGCGCATTTTATTGTAATAATTTAAAAATTGAATTTCGAGTGTTTTAATTAAATCGTCTCCGCTGCGCTCCTCCCTGTCTGAACTGACCCTTTACACGAATCAGAACCGTGTAGCTAAACAGAGTATCTATTGCCTATAGAATACTTAGTGTTAGATCTTCTTGTCCTGATACCTACCGATATGCAATAATTATAAAAAGTATATAGGAGTTGGAGTTCAATGTTAACATTGTATAATGGAAAATAATATTGGTATTTGTATTTACCAACGATTTCATAGACTGCTCTTTTTGTTTTTAAATTTATAAACGACGTTATTGCGAAATTAGGTGTCGTACATATGACACAAATTCGCGTAATTGTTATTTATTGGTAATTAGTTATTTTAGGCACCTGAACATTTTTCTCTAATAAAATTATGTTCTTCTATTTTTTTGTTTTGTATTTTATCAAGTCCATTTCCAGTCATTACGAAAATATTCTACTTTTGGAGTTGCATTTGCGAATAAGCATTATGCAACTAAACAACTAAAATCATCAAATAAGCATGAGTCAAAGTCAACTGCTTGGGTGTGCAGAAGCATTGACCACGAAGATTGCTTGATTTTTTGGAAAGTGTACAAATCTGGTGTGGTGGTGAAGACTCTTTGCAGCAAACGAGGCAACATTTTCTTTGAATCGCTAAGTATATATAGGTACAGGAAAATTCCCGGGAAAATACCTAATCGGGTGATTTTCTCAGAACAAGGACAATCTTAATATTCATAGCCACAGAAGTATGCGCCTTTTTTTAAATCTATGTTCTATGCTAAAAAATAATAGGTATTCTCTGACAAGAGGTACCTATTCAGAGAATTTTTCTTTGATATTTACCGAGGTCAGTGGCCTAAACCCTACCCATAGAGATAATATAATCCCTGACTATGACCCTACCTTATTCGTCGTGACGTGACCTACCTAAACCAAAAGATGGCGTTCTCTAGATATGAGAAGTGCAAGGGTACTATAATTGGAAGTGTGACACTCGTCTTCGAGCGATTTTTGTATGGAAAAATCACTCGTTTACGATCGGCATCATTTAATGACGATAAACGAGCGGTTTTCCGTACAAATATCGCTCGAAGTCGAGTGTCACACTTTCAAAAATAGTACCCCAGTCGTCGTGCAGCTAAGAGTAAGGAAGTCGTGCAGTCTATAAATCTGTCTTCTGATAATTTCTTTGGTCTGCTGTCAGATTTTCTGTCATCGAACGACGGTGTTGCCAAATGTATGAGAAATCCTAAGGAACCGCTTACTAAATAGATGGAGAAATCTCGTAACTATACGATATTTGGGGTCTCTGTACGAGAAACGAGAAAAAAAAATTCTCGTGTATTTTTTACGAGATTATGTTCTGAAATTATGAGATATTTGGTAACCCTGGTACGAAGAAAAACATCCGACGTCTGGCAACCCTGTCGAACGAACTGTCAAAAATTTAGTTCCTCTTGTGTCGTTCTGGGGGTTAGTTTGTTTGTTTGTAAATCGCGAATATTATTGCTTCCTCTCGATAAAGGGAGTGATATTTTGTGGCGATTATGTAGATAATTCTTCCCGAACTTAAAGGATCTCCTAATACCTAACTAAGATGTCGACCGTTCTTTTAGCTGTCGTCGCAGTTATACTGTGTATACTTTTCCGAATATTGAATGTGAACAGCCAGGCACAAAAACCAGTGATCTATGGGAGGGATAGAAGTTTTATCGAGAACATACTATTCATTTCACCGTTTCTAAACGAGCCGTAAGTAATATTCTCATTTAACCATTTTATTTCTTGCTATTTTTTGTATGCACGCACTGTTTGTTTGATGATGTCATTATATGCATTATATCAAACGATCTTTAGCGTAATGCTTTCTCGAATACACTCTTAAAATTCTGTCTGTGCGGCTAAGTTTTCATTGCTACTTAGTAGGGATTGCAAAATCTTTGTATGTTATGATCAAAAAAATCGTAGATGATTTTAATCTTAAATCGTCCACTCAGCCTTGTATGAATGTTTACGTTAAGTTCTGATTCCTCATCCTTCCTCCCTGTTTATAGTGTAGTGTAATTATCTGAGTTATCTATTGTATTTTAAAATATCCACTGACCTGGTTGTCACCCACTGGCCAGGTGGTTAGAAGACCTGACTAAGGTTGCAGGGAAACGCAGGTTGCAGTGGACTTCTTGTGGCTGATATGATAATGAACAGTTCATTATGAACTGACTAATATATTAAATATCTTACTAATATCGAATACTCAAAAGCATCTCAACTAAAAACATCCTTAAGTTTGTTCTGTCACTGTCTAGAAAATTACCTAGCAAAATAAAGACAGAACAAGACTCGAGAATGTCATTTAAGATTCTTTAGAGTATATATTACTTTTATTTCACAAGACGACACTAGTATCAACGACCAACTTAACACAGAGGCGTCGGGAATCCCTGGCAATGCGGGGAAGCCCATTCTCCGCGGGCCAGGGCAGCCTCGAAACTAGCAAATCTTAGTACAGCATGTGTAGATTGTGATGTATAATAATATATCACAATCTAGTAGTTAGTATTTCTTATTTCTATGTTAGTAAGTCTGTTAATTATTTAAGTAACTATGCTTCTAGTTCGGATCCCATCAGGGTAAAAGCCTCCTCAAACTCCTTCCAATCCTCTCTGTTTTTCCTTTTTTTTGTCTTTAGAGTATTGGGATGTTAATAAAAAAAAAAGGGATAGCCTTCTTTAATATATGGCTCTAAATAGTAAAAACATTATGCTGTGTAGCAGATAACGAAGCTATTTTCTCTTCTTTAGGTGATGATCAAATTACATGAAAAGTCAAACTATGCCAACTAATTTAATGTCAGAAGTCACTGCAACCAGTTCTCTTCAATTGTGCCGCCTTATTCTTTTTATGAAAATAAAGAATGGGGATAAATATAATGACCACCAAAAAAAATTGTGACCATAGCCTCTACTACCTGAAATATAAATAAATAAATATATATGGACAAATCACACAGATTGAGCTAGACCCAAAGTAAGTTTGCGACTTGTGTTATAGGATACCAACTCAACAATACTATATTTTATAACAAATACATATATAATATAGATAAACATCCAAGACCCAGGCCAATCTGAAAAAGATCATATCCCGGAGCCCTCGGGTCGCAGACTGGCGTGTTAACCACTGCACCACAGAGCTCTCCAAATATACACCAAACAGTAAAAAATTAAACCATGACCAAAAATAAAAAACCTAAAATTACAATTTTTATGCGCAAATATTTGCACTTTTTCTACCCAAAATTTACCATTCCTTTGCCCTAAAATGTTACTCTACTACCAATTATGGTACATGTAGCTTTCATCTAGCAACTGCATTAACATACTTAAATGTTAATTACAAGGGTTCTAATATGTATAAGTTTCTTTCAATTGTAATAAAAGGAATATTTTAATTATATGATTTGTTTTTCTTAAAGTTTTTATCTATATTTTTGGCAATATAAAGTGATTTTTTGTTATTATATTATACTAGATCTAGTGGTTAGTTAAATATAAGCCATTAAGAATAAAGAATTGAATTCAATATCCATTGGTCTTGCATTTTTTGGCTCTTTCTACCTTGAAAGAGATGTGATACTGCATCATTATACACTTAGCCTATCAAAAGATAACAAAAAATAGTTTAGACGAGTTATGATTTGATTAAGCAGTAAGTTATTTTTACATCAATGAATAATGTTAACTGGTTAATTAACTCCATGTCAGCTGTAAAAACCTGTTGTTGAGTCATTCATGCTAATTCAACCTTGACACTGATTCTAATACTTAAATCTGTCTTCAAATATTTTAGTAAGTTATACAATATATTTTTTAAATATCAATGTCTACTATACAACAAGTAAAAGACATAAGTATGCGTAATAAATTGAAGCACAGGCTAGATCGCTTTAGTATAATTAGGTTAAAATAATCGAAAATCAGAAAATATTGGCATTTCCATACAAAAGCATGCAGCCGCCTGGGCATTGTTTTTTAACTTATCTTAATTTTATTTTGAATTTAATGATCTAGTATAGACCATCGTGGCACTATTTATTACACACTAGCTTTGCTCACTTTAATATCGCTCCTTCTGAAGTACTTTTTCTGAGACGAAAATTAGCCTATTACTTATTCTGTGCCTATGTGTCTGTGTGCCTTTTATGTCTTTAACACATTCTATTAAGTAGTACCTAAGTATTAAAAAAAGTGAGATAATAAAGACATTCTGTATATTTAACAATTGTGAAAGGAGAGCCTTTACCTAGTAAACATCATATTGAACTTATCACTTACCTTTTTCACATAGCGAATAAATGTTATAATTTAAGATAAACTAATTTAAATGAATTCGGAACTCCCAAACTAACACTAAATATTACAAAGAAAGTGGTCATAATATTGGAAGCCCCAGATAGAATATATAAGAGCACAGTATAAATATATGTAGATTCTCAAATTTCTTAATTTTTCATGTAGATATGTTCCAACTCGTCTATGGGGCTTCAGTGGCCACGTCCAGACCATTCTGCACAGCCTCATCGGCCGCGTGCGATGCCCGTGGCCCATAGGCGGCCGAATCTCATTGGTGCTGCCTGATAGGTCTACCCTTACCTATGATCTGTATGAACCTGTTGGATCTGAACATGAAGGTATGCTATAACATTACTTACATCTGTTTGCTCATAACAAAGAGTAGGAAAGGATTTAAGATGACTCTGTAGAAGAATTGCCGTGTCAAATTAGCCGTGTGGTATCCGGCAGAGTAGAATACGTGGGGCGCACTATAAGTTTCCGGAATGAATATGAAAAAATACTATTAAAGGTACAAAATTAATTTATTGTTTTTCAAAATAATCTCCCTTGGCGTCTATGCACTTTTTCATTCGATGAAACCAGTTTTGAAAACTTTTGTGCCACTCCTCTGTGGTGACCTCTGAAACGTGTTTTTCATACTCCTCGACAGCCTCTTCTGGTGATGAAAATCGTTGACCGCGTAATTGGTTCTTAATTTTTGGGAACAGAAAAAAGTCACAAGGTGCCAGGTCGGGACTGTATGCAGGATGACTCACGAGTTCTACATTTTTCGCCTTCAAAAAGTCGTTTGTCTGTCTGGCCGTGTGAGAACTAGCATTGTCGTGGTGCAGGATGATACGGCGTTTACGGTTATTTTTACGGAGTTCGTCTATAACTTCCGGCAAACAAATGGTCGTGTACCAGTCACTATTCACTGTACGACGATTCTCTAAAAGCAACAGTAGCCACGTGTCCAGTTTTATTAAAAAAAGAAGCAATCATCCGCTTAGATGCACTTTTCACGCGCGCCACTTTGGTTGGTTTCGGCTCATCTTGAAAGACCCATACGCTCGATTGCTTCTTTGTTTTGGGATCGTAGCAATAAATCCATGTTTCGTCACCTGTTACTATGTCCCACACCAAATTTGACGCACCTTCGTTGAATCTGGTAAGCATGGCACTGCACCAAGTGACGCGGTCCGTTTTTTGAGCCTCGGTCAAGTTGTGTGTAGAGATGGGCAATCCACCCACCCGGGTTTAAACCCAGTTGGGTAAAAACCGGGTGTTTTGGGTTTAAACCCAACAAGCACCCAATTTTTTGGGTTTTTACGATTTTTTACTTTAATTATGCTACTTCTTGACCTGACTAAGCTGGTGCAGCGGACTACAGTACCAACCCTTCATGTCCAATTGGTCAACTTCCCTCCCATATTTACATTTTTGGTTTATGCCCTCATCAAATAATATTTTTTTGCGATAAAGCGAGGCGACATGACCAGAGGATAAAACAAACGGGTATTTTGGACTGTTAGTAGCCCAATAATTTAAATATTGTCGCGAAGCTCCCAGAATGGAATAGTCTAGAACTTATCCGAACACCGTCTGTCGCGCTCATAAATCTTATATCTTGCTCACACATATGTATTCTAGGTTAGCGGGAATACACACTACCGAATATTCTGGCAGTCGGAACCGAAACTATATGGAACTAGAGACAAAACTATTTTGAGGGTACGGAAGGGGCCACCGTCATTCCGTTGACTGCGAGTATTCGAAGCTAACGATTCCAATACGAGCGAGTAATAACAGTGACCGCAAGGCCACGAGAACGCGCGTCGCGCGGCTGCGACAGGCTTCAGAGGCAGGCGCACGCGGCAGAGGCAAGCGCCAGCGCCAAGGTGTTCACGAGAAAGGGCGGCAAGTAAAGTGGACGTATTCAGATCAAAGAATAATACATTAATATTTTGAATAATACAATTACTTATTGTTTTGAGCGTGTTTTGAAGGATTCATTTATGATACATGCCTTTTAAACGACTTCAAAAATGGAAAACGATGTTCGACAGTTTCAATGTTTTTTTACTGACTGCTTGGTAGCTTTTGGGTAAGGAATTTGAAGATCTCGAAAATGACGTCAGTCTTGGAATTCCAGATGGCGGACGCGACTTGTCATAAAAAATCGACATGGGTGTCGTTGTCTAGGTATTTTGAGGTGTAGATCTCGAAAATGACGTCAGTTTTAGAATCCAAGATGGCGGATCCGAATTGTTATAAAAAATCGACATGGGTTTCGTTTTCTAGGTTTTTTGGGTGTAGATCTCAAAAATTATGTCAGTTTAGGAATCCAAGATGGCGTACGTGACTTGTCATAAAAATCGACATGGGTGACGTTTCTTGGGAAGAAGATCTTGAAAATAATGTCAGTTTTGTAATACAAGATGGCAGGGCTTTGCATGGTAATTCATCATGGGTGTTGATCCCTTAGTTTTATGGGGTGTAAATAATGTAATTTTCGAGGAAGAATAGGAAACAACACCCATGATGATTTATCATAAAATGTCGTCATCTTTGATTCCAAAACTGATTTTATAATCTAGATCTACACCACTAAAAACCTAAAAAATTATACGCGTCGATTTTTCATGACAAGCCACGTCTGCCATCTTAGATTCCAAAACTGACATCGACACCGATGTCGATTCTTCATGAAAATATGCCTCCGCACTCTTAGATACCAAAATCGACGTCATTTTCAAGATCTACACCCCAAAAAGCCTTAGAAATAACACCCGTGTAAATTTTTAGTGACAAGTCATGTCCGCCATCTCATCATTTTCGAGATCTACACCCCAAAAAACGTAAAAAAGAAAGACGCATGTCGGTTTTTCATCAAAACTCGCGTCCGCCATCTTGAATTCCAAAACTGACGTCATTTTCGAGATTTTTACCCTAAAAACCTAGGAAACGACACCAGTGTCGATTTTTCATGAGAAGTCGCGTATGCTATCTAAGATTCCAAAATTGACGTCATTTTCAAGATCTACTCCCCAAAAAGCCTTATAAATAACACCCATGTAAATTTTTCATGACAAGTCACGTCCGCCATCTTGGATTCGAAAACTGACATCATTTTCGAGATCTACACCCCAAAAAACGTAAAAAAGAACACGCATGTCGATTTTTCATCAAAAGTCGCGTCCGCCATCTTGAATTCCAAAACTGACGTCATTTTCGAGATTTTCACCCTAAAAACCTAGGAAACGACACCAGTGTCGATTTTTCATGACAAGTCGCGTATGCTATCTAAGATTCCAAAATTGACGTCATTTTCGAGATCTACACCCCGTAAAACCTGGAAAACGACATTCGTGTCGATTTTTTATGACAAGTTTTTTCTGTAACTACCAATGTCGTCGCTCGGGTGGAGCGACAACAAAAGGTATATTTTTTTTAGGTTAAATGGTATAAGAATTATAACGATAGATAATGCCTCAAGATATTCTGAAGTCATTGTGAATTAATCATTACAATTTAATAAAAATATATTTTTCATATATTACTAACGTTTTTGACAAATAAAGTAAACACCCAATTTTTTGGGTGTTTAAGGGTGTTTATTGGGTTTTTACCAAAGCACCGGGTTTACCAAACCCGGTGCTTTGCCTATCTCTAGTTGTGTGGGATCCACCGCGAGCACAGCTTTCTCACACCCAAATGTTTGTGTAGGATTAATTGTATTTGACTCATGCCTATTTCTAAGGATGCGCGAATTTCATGGTAGGTCACATGCCTGTCTGTTTCAATCATACGGCGCACAGCATCGATGTTTTTGTTGGTCACAGCGGTGGACGGCCGACCATCGCGAGATTCGTCACTGAGATTGATACGACCACGCTTGAATTCTGCAAACCAGCTATAAACAGTTGTCTTGCATGGTGCTTCATTGGCAAAAGCTGTTTTAAGCCGAGCGATGCTCTGTTGAGCTGTCAAATTACACTTAAAATCGTAGAAAATCATACTACGAAAATTTTCCCGAGTTAAATCCATGTTGATGCAGACACACATGTTTTTAAATGGCGCCACAAGGTAAAAACAAAAGACAGTCAAATGAAACAAACTGCATTCTACAGCCAAAGAGTTCTATTTTCAAATGTTGCAATAAATTTTTAAATATTGTTTATGTAAGTGGCCAGTTCCGAAAACTTACAGTGCGCCCTATGTCGAAACTATGGGACTAAAAAATCTCTAGTGCCTGCTAGCTCTAAGGTACTTTCCAATTAGCCATAAACCGCACAATCATTGTTTGCATAACTGTCCTATCAACCATAGTAGAGATTTCCCCTGATTGGACTACAAACTCAGGTTGTCCAGTAAAAGCGATGTATCTTATCGTGGTAGGTTCCCGGATAAGTTAGTATTGCCAACTATGACCACGACTCTTTACAATCAAAGTTGTTATCCGATGGCTATTCGTATTTATAATAAATTGCAAGAAGATCTGAAGTCCTTACCGTTACCATTATTTAAAAGCAAAATACGTTCCTTTCTGCTAGAAAAGTGCTTCTACACAGTGGAAGAATATTTGACGTATTGATTATTTTTTTAAACATTATTTTTGACATTATATACCAGTATAAATTGATTTTTGTTAATACCCTATGACCCATGACTTATAATTTGTACCAATGATATGGATTCTTTGTATGTAACTTAGGGTTATTTTCTAGATGAGACTGCATGGTTTACCGAAATATTTGCATGCCTGTATTTGGTTAAGAGTGAGTTGTTCTATGTACCTACCACCTTTTGTACCACTTTTACTGCAAATAAATGAATTGAATTTAATTTAATTTAATTGAATTAGGCCTAAGATCATATTGGCTTCAACGATAAACCTCGATGTACAATACGATTTTCCTTAGTACTTGACTTGAACCCCGGTCTAAACCTAGAACTAACTTTAGTCCTCGCCGATAAAGTTCAGATGCAATGATGCATCAGAAGTTGCGCTTTGGTTGTCCCTTACTTATAGTGAGGGATCAAAACTTTGGAATTAACTAGTGAACCAGAGAACTATTTACTACCTATTCTAATAATTGTTTACTAATCAAGCTCACTGATCCAGACACAAAAAATGGACATAACAATAGAAATTTACGTCTACAGGCGGGAAGTCCCGGAAAGTGTTTTCAATCTGACTTTAAACGATCGTAATAACGTAATAACCCATACCCACATAGATCGATAGTAGCTTATGTGTTCAGCCTTTATTGTCTTTTGAGTACATTGTAATGACAGACAATTCACTTAAAAACACTTACAAGTAAACATTAACATAAAAATATATGTTTCGTCATTCGGAGACGTTGTTCTGAAAAGTAATTATGTTAATTAGAAACTTCTTTGTTTTCTCCGACTGTCCCTAACTGAGACTTTACTTATCTAAGAAACTATATTTAGCAGTGCAGCTCCGCTTCCGAGTTGTCACGTCGATAAACCTTGTATCCTGGAAACTTGATTTGATCTAAGTACATATAATTAACCTACATTCATTTAAGTAGATTTAGCAAAATAAAAATATATACCTACGTAGTCTTTTCTATACGATGCAATTTGCAGTTTGCTTGCAGTTCAATATACAAAACAGAAAGAAAAGTTGCAAGGTCCTTTTGCCATATTCTTATACATCGCTTGCGTTGCGCCCTATTGTTAAATAGCATCGTGAGTTCTGACCTTTTTTAACCGACTTTAAAAAGAGGAGTTTATCAATTCGGTTGTATTTTTAAAAGCTTTTATTCCTGTTAATGTTTGTTACCGCATGACCTCGTGATTTAAGAACCGTTTTCGAAAAATATTTTTTGTTTGTATGTCATTATATTTTCAAAATTATATTTGCAAAATCAGTATCAGTAATCAGTATCAATAGGACAGGGCGACATGGGAACCGCCCATAGTATAATTTTCGCCCAGGATGATTGTTATGCTAACCCCGGCAATGGATTCTTCCATTATTTCTAAACTGATTACTATACTACACTGAATTAATATATATAACTTCCAGGTCAACTAAGAACAACTGCATTTCCGTAGAATAATGAGTGCAGAGATTATCAGAAACACGACTACACATAGCGAACTAAGGTTGTTTCATTAGTAGGTCAAAGTAAATTGCGCAAATGCACATCTTATGGTACGAATCAAGATCAAGAGCGCTCGTTTCTTAAGAATTGTACGGAAAGAAAATCGTTCGTTTCAAACATAAAGAAGCAAAAAATACCACATACAAATGTTCCGTACATTTTAGCAACAAAAAAAAACAAGAACTCTTTCTTGTGTAGGGACGTTTTTACTTGATGTCGGTTTTATTATTTGTTATTATAGAAATCCACATTTTATAAAAATTAAAGTATACACCGTATACGTACGTCATCAAAAGATACAAATAGACAGACAGACGGATAGCGGAGGTTTAGCAATATTGTCCCTTGGGCACACTTTGGTTACAGAACTAAAAAGTACTTTATTTTCCATTTAATGTTAATTTAATAACTGGCTAGAGTCTAGACGTGTTATCATCTCACGAGATAGCGTACAAGGTCAAGCTCAGCATGCTTCGCTAGCCGATTGCTAGTCCGACCGACTGTTACAAAACTTACTCTTGCGAAATTTTACTACTCGAATAACTAGTTTTGTTTACTAGTCAGTCCGCATATATCAATATGCAGGGTTGGAAAAAGTTTTATTTTATACAACAAATTCAAATTGTTTTAAAAAGTGTTTTTTTTTTCTTTTTAGTATAATAATTTCAGTTCAATTAAAATCAATATTACATTTCTAGACTATTTTCAAATTCTGCACACTAAATAATTGTGTTCAAAAATTAATCAATGTATTAACATTTATTTTATGTAGTGTTAAGCTTCAGTATCCTATCTCTAATTAATGCCACAATACTGGCAGACTTTACCGGCAGGAAATTACCAATGAACCATGCATTTGATTCTATAAATACGAATCTTTCTTATATTCAATATTATTATTTCCACTGTGTCCACACACACCAACCATTCCTCATAAAATGTCGTCTCCAGAACCCAAAGCCAAAAGGCATGCAATTTAGGAATAATTCACATCCATTCCTGAGAAAATACCACCCTGATGACTAATAGGGTGCGCTGCATAGTATAGAATCATGGTTTTATGTCAAGCTATTTAGAGTACTAAATATTCATTTGCGTAATGAAAAGTTTTTATATCTTGTTTTTTCCTTAATATTTTATAAATTGTTTAAAACTTGTTTTATTCTGTGGTTTTAATAACATGTATTAAAAACACAGTTTTAATTCAAACTGTTCTAAACACGTATTTCAAATATGCCAACCCTGTCATTAATATGTAGTAAGCTATGAAATAGGGATGGTGTAAAAATCGTAAATTTAATTTTACTACACTTGTGTCATGGTAATGTAATTACTTGTCATTGGTGGTTAATATTTAGGTATACATAATACCAATATGTATACTAGCTGTCGCTCGCGGCTCCGCTCACGTTTATATTAATTATGTTTACATAGTACAGAAAAACAGCACAATTGGGAAGGTTATTTTATTTCATCACTTTATTTTGGTACGAGTATCATTTACTGTTATGTCAATTTATGAAATTTAAATTGTTAACTTTACTTTTTTAGATAATATATGTAATATGCGCGATAAATCGAACTACGAGTATGAAAGATAATAAAATCCACATTCCCATACAAATTGCCCCGGTTGCTATTCTCTTTGTATGAGAATGTCGATTTTTTCCATGGAGTATTTTTTCTTTTTGACTGTTATACTAATTTGATTTTACAATTGTGACTCGTTTTGTTACCATCTGATAAATATATTTATAAAGAGAGGTTGCAATTGTTGCTGGCTCATTATTTACCAAATTCTTTTATTGTATTCAGATGACGTGACCGTCGCGATCTGCCCTGGCATCGGCAACACATCGGAGAGCGTATACATCCGCACTTACGTCCACTATTCTCAATGCCACGGCTACCGCTGCGCCGTCCTCAACCACATCGGCGCTTTGAACAGCGTGCCTGTCACCGGCAACAGAATATTCTCATATGGTGAGTAATCACAAAATATTGTTGTTAGTGAAAATGAGTCATACAATGACGTTATACATTGATGATACTTCCAACCAGCGGCGGCCTCATTCATACATCATTACGAGGCTTCGGGCGGCAGATCTTTGCGAGGCCCCTGTTTAGGACAAGTACCGTTTGCGAGACTCTATTGTTGATAGCTCGTTAGTTCTCAGGCAATGGATAGGGCCAACGCTCTAACCATTGCTGAGCCTCTGCCTCCGCGCTGGCGTATGGAGGAGAGGCACGATTCCTTTCCATTTGCATCCCGCAAATGGAAAGGGATCGTGAGGCCCGGGGCTGTTGCTGCGTGAGTCAGTGGTTCGAAAACATACCACTTATAATCAAACATTCTCAGCTCGATGGCCCAGTTCAGCATTATTAGCGGTTTCGCATATAAATGGGCGTGGTCTCCATGAGATGGGTGACAATAACAACTGTTCTTACTTGAGGCCTATTAATTCCTTTCCAAAAAAGTATATATAAATAGGTTTTGTACCAATTTATTCTCTATTCCCTTTACTTAAAATGTGATGTCATGCTGGGGGGAGGGGTCAGACAAATGTAACCATCTGTGAAACAGGGTGACACAGGCCTCTCCGTCTAGGGAAGGGTCTCAAACTCATAAAATAGGCTAGTTTCCTGGGTCAAAATAATAATATAATGATTGATCCGTCAGGTAGAAAATGAAAAATAATATACACGTATTTTTTCTTTTCTTAATCAAACCAGGTCATGAGTGGGGGCTCGTTACGTCTTACTCCGATAAAAAGTGTAGCGAACTGTGACGTCACACGGAATTTTAATGGGCTGTATCAATTTGGGGTTAAATAACAAAAGAAAAAATACGTGTCCAATATTTTTTCATATCTAACTGATGGCCTAATTATATTTTTTTAGGAAAACAAGCCTATAGGTGTGACGTTGTTTATGGATGTTTGGAAAAAAATTACACTACCATCCATAATATTTTAGAGGCGTGTTTTTTCCGGAGAAATTCACAAATTGATACAAAAAATAAGACTTGCCGCGACGCCATCATACAAGGAAGAATATTAAATAAATTACTTATGCTAATGTCAAGATTATAAACTGTTAGCTGTAGCCCATCAGCAATGATAACAAAAAAAATACTATAATAGGAAAGAACTCAATTTTTATTAAAAATAATGCAAAAAAAAATCTTAATTGAAGAGTTTTGAAACGATAGCGAATCAAAGTTTTTACTTATTCAACATTAAATCACCCATTAGAAAGCTGAAGAGTTTGTTTGTTTGTTTGAACGCGCTAATACAAAGGGCGCACTGTAAGTTTCCGGAACTGGCCACTTACATAAACAATATTTAAAAATTTATTGCAACATTTGAAAATAGAACTCTTTGGCTGTAGAATGCAGTTTGTTTCATTTCACTGTCTTTTGTTTTTACCTTGTGGCGCCATTTAAAAAATTGTGTGTCTGCATCAACATGGATTTAACTCGGGAAAATTTTCGTAGTATGATTTTCTACGATTTTAAGTGTAATTTGACAGCTCAACAGAGCATCGCTCGGCTTGAAACAGCTTTTGGCAATGAAGCACCATGCAAGACAACTGTTTATAGCTGGTTTGCAGAATTCAAGCGTGGTCGTATCAATCTCAGTGACGAATCTCGCGATGGTCGGCCGTCCACCGCTGTGACCAACAAAAACATCGATGCTGTGCGCCATATGATTGAAACAGACAGGCATGTGACCTACCATGAAATTCGCGCATCCTTAGAAATAGGCATGAGTCAAATACAATTAATCCTACACAAACATTTGGGTGTGAGAAAGCTGTGCTCGCGGTGGATCCCACACAACTTGACCGAGGCTCAAAAAACGGACCGCGTCACTTGGTGCAGTGCCATGCTTACCAGATTCAACGAAGGTGCGTCAAATTTGGTGTGGGACATAGTAACAGGTGACGAAACATGGATTTATTGCTACGATCCCAAAACAAAGCAGCAATCGAGCGTATGGGTCTTTCAAGATGTGCCGAACCAACCAAAGTGGCGCGCGTGAAAAGTGCATCTAAGCGGATGATTGCTTCTTTTTTTAATAAAACTGGACACGTGGCTACTGTTGCTTTAGAGAATCGTCGTACAGTGAATAGTGACTGGTACACGACCATTTGTTTGCCGGAAGTTATAGACGAACTCCGTAAAAATAACCGTAAACGCCGTATCATCCTGCACCACGACAATGCTAGTTCTCACACGGCCAGACAGACAAACGACTTTTTGAAGGCGAAAAATGTAGAACTCATGAGTCATCCTGCATACAGTCCCGACCGGCACCTTGTGACTTTTTTCTGTTCGCAAAAACTAAGAACCAATTACGCGGTCAACGATTTTCATCACCAGAAGAGGCTGTCGAGGAGTATGAAAAACACGTTTCAGAGGTCACCACAGAGGAGTGGCACAAAAGTTTTCAAAACTGGTTTCATCGAATGAAAAAGTGCATAGACGCCAAGGGAGATTATTTTGAAAAACAGTAAATTAATTTTGTACCTTTAATAGTATTTTTTCATATTCATTCCGGAAACTTATAGTGCGCCCCACGTATTAGCAACTACTGGTTCAAATTGGAAAATTCTTTTTGTGTTCGATAGTAAGGCAAGGCTATAAAACATCAGGCTGCGACCAATAGGAGCGAAGCATCCATAAAAAATGTTTTGAAATCGGGGGAAAATTATTCATAGTTGAGGACATCCGACGTGTGCGATGCGTAAACGGTTCAAGTTACCCAAAAAATGTTTATTAAAGAATTATTCCTCTTTGAACGAACTAAAAAAATGTCCGCGACAGTACCTATATGTGTTTACTTTGACTCTAAATTGGATTTTAGACATCATTTTGATCACATATCGCAACGTGGTTATCAGTTGGTTGGATTTATAACGCGGGTTATCAAGGAATTCAGAAGATCCTCTACTTTTGTCTACCTTTTTAATGCTTTGATTCGACCTATTCTTGAATATGCATCCGTAGTGTGGTCACCATACTATAGTGTACATTCGGAAAAAATTTAACGTGTCCAAAAATGTTTTTTGCGAATTCTATGTCGCAAATGTGGACTTATCCGTCAGCTGCCGTCTTATGACGAGAGGTTACTTGTTTGCAGGCAAACTCATGCCGAGTTTGCCTGCAAACATATAGCAAAAAAACAAAAAAAGGGACAAGAAAATTAAAATCCAAAGTCAATTCATCATCATTATACGACAGCATTATACCTATCCATACTATCCATAGTAATCCATACTAATAAAAAAGGAGAAGTTGACTGACTGACTGACATATCAACGCAGGGCCTAAACTATAAGGGTTAGAAACTTGAAATTTTGCACAGGGATTCCTTTTATAACGTAGGGGAGCAATAAAAAAGGATTTTTGGAAATTCATCTCCTAAGGGGGTAAAACGGGTTGCAAAGTTAGTATGAAACTTTGTCGTTTTTGAAGTTATTCGAATGAAATTCAGCATGAAGGTTCTTTACTGAAAGGTATGAAACTTGAGTAAAATGTTATACTCAAAAATCATCCCTTAAGGGGGTAAAATAGGGGTGCAAAGTAAGCATGAAACTTTGCCATTTTTGAAGTTAGTCGAATGAAATTCAGCATGAAGGTTCTATAATGAAAGGCATGAAACATGAGAAAAATATTTTTCTCAAAAATCATCCCTTAGGGGGGTATAACGGGGATGCAAAGTTAGTAACTTTCCGTTTTTAAAGTTATTCAATTGAAATTCAATATTGTTTCATTGAAAGTCATGAACTAATGTATTCCGGGTAATTCTACTGTTCCTGAGAAATCGACACTTACGCGGGCGGAGACGCGGGCCAAAAGCAAACCTGACATATATAACGCACAGCCAAAACTACTGTGCCCAGAAACTTGAAATTTAGCACAGGTTTTTTTAATGATGTAAATGAGCACTAAGAAAGGATTTTTAGAAAATCAAAGGGGCTAAAGTTTGTATGGAATTTTTCCATTTCTAGACTTAGAATATAAAAATAGGTATGTAAGTTCTCGATTACAATTAAAAAGATCTGTGTAGGTGAAATGTATAAAATCCCCTCCTTAATGTGTGTGTATTGGGGGGGGCAACATGGGGAGGGGTGGTTAAGTTTGTATGGACATTTTCTCATTTCTGGACGTTCTGGATTACAATTAAAAAGATGTAGGTACGAAATTTTCGCTTGAAGGGATAAAATAGGGGAGTAAAGTTAGTATGGTTTTTTTTTTCATTTCTAGACTTAGAAGTATGAAAATAAGTATATACGTTCTAGATTACAATTAAAAAAGATCTGTGTAGGTGAAATGTACAAAATTCCCCCCTTAAGGGATAAAGGGGGAAGGATTGTATGGAATTTTTCTCATTTCTGGACATAGAAGTATAAAAATAAGTATAAATGTTTATATTACAATTAATATTATCAGACAATCAGGTGATCATTTTCCATCTTGACCTGGCCGGGGATCGAACCCGGGCACTCTCGTGTCGTAGGCTGGCGTGTTGACCGCTGCGCCACGGAGCTGTCAAAATACTAATAAATCAGACTGGTAGTGAATCCACACCTCATAAATATCAGTCGATCACACATGGATGGTGACGTCAGATTACACACGTGATGAACTGTGCGGACTGCATCATCTGCAGTGACTTGTCATAGGTACAAGCGATTGATCTGTGTGGTTCGGCACTGATAAATCGACAGACATTAACTGCCTCCGTGGTCCAGTGGTTAAGGCGCTTGTCTGTAGACCCGGGGGTGGTGGGTTTGATTCCCACGGGAAGCATACTTTGTTTAGTTGTTTCCAGTTTGGTAAGGACATTGCAGGCTTGAATCACCTGATTGTCTGATAATAAAGATGATTCAGTGCTTTGGAAGGCACGTTAAGCCGTTGGCCCGGGCTGCCATCTGGTAGTCTTTAAAGGAACCACGTCAGAGGCTGAGAGGCGGTTCCGAATAACTCGAAAGCGCACTATAGGGTTCCGTAATATCCTTACTAATCGTTTGTTTGTTTGTTACACTTTCACGCCGTAACTACTGAACCGATCATCATGAAATTTTGCATACAAGTTCTCTGGAGTACAGAGAAGGACATAGGCTACCTTTTATCCCGGGAAAAGTACTATTCCCGAGGGATCGACATTGACGCGGGCGGAGCCGCGGGCGAAAGCTAGTCCTAACTAATATTATAAATGCGAAAGTGAGTTTGTTTGTTTGTTACGCTTTCACGCCGTGACTACTAAACCGATCATCATGAAATTTTGCATACAAGTTCTTTGAAGTACGGAGAAGGACATAGGCTACCTTTTATCCCGGGAAAATTAATATTAAATAAATGTAAATAAAATTTTACCTACTGTAATAATTACATTGCCGTAACAATATTAAAAGAGCTGAGGTTATGAGCAATATACAATGCAATAAACAATTGAAATACCTACCTAATATAATACTTGCTGGTGAACCGTGCCCAATCTCATCTATGAATCATCTGTGCGTGTTGGTAATTGACAATCACACCCATATGATTAGTCATAAGAAAACTCTACTTTGACAGTAGATCATCGCACAATATCTAAAGGTATCCACTTAAGGAAGATGCGTTTACCGTTGTTGCACCACACCATCCCATGGGGCTGGCTTATTTATAATTATTTACTACTCTCATCGTTATCTGTATAATTTTCTTACATTGCCCACTCCTTTGCCTGTGTGAATGACTTTTTGAAGATCTTCCCATATCACAACAATTTATCCGTTTTGTATGTCTTTTGTGAAATTGAGTCTGTACTTCCCGAGATATAACACTATATCCTTATACTTCTTCCTTCTAATCCTTCTTATATTATAAACGCGAATGTTTGTGAGTATTTTATGTACCTAAGGATGTTTAGATGTATGGATGTTTGTTAGTCCTTCACGCCAAAACGTCTGAATGAATTTTGACGAAATTTTGCACACAGATGTGCTACCTTTCATCTGGAAAAGAGGTCGGTTCCCGCGGGATCGACATTACCATTAGTGGAGCCGCGGGCGACAGCTAGTGTATACAGCGTGATTATGTACCTATGAACTATATTAAAATCTAGGAATTAGAATCCTTAGTTGAATGCAGAATTGAAGGACAAAAGGTAAGAAACAAAAAATAAAATTGGATCTCCCATACCAAATTGCCGATCAGCTGGGTGAATTTCTATGAGTAGTCAAATAGATTTTTTCATTTACTACCTTTTTTTCTTACGGAAATGTAAGAAAAAATGGTAGTAAATGAAAAAATCTATTATTAAAAATCTAATTCAATTAGGGATTCTAATTCTAAGATTTTAATATAGTTCATAGGTACAAACTCACGCGGTAAATATTTATTGATTAATTTTATATTTCAAAATGATAAACAATGAATAATCTCAAGTAGCGCTCTTATCCAATTCACCTAGTCTGGAAAATTCCTCGGAGTCACAACGGAGTGATACAAATCTCTTGATTCGTTTTTATTGTCGCATCTTGTTTACATAATACCATTTTACTATTTGAGCAGTAAACGCAAAGTGAGTCAGTTGTGAGGCTAGCACTGATATGCGAATTATGACGCATTCCTTGATTCAATATTATGTATTCCACAAACGTTACCAATCGATCTATTCATAAATTCTTAACCATGAGACCATCAATTTAAACAAAATGTAAATCTCCTACCAATTTGGAATGCTACTGAAGCGCTGCGCTGACTTGATTGCATCACTCTCTCACGCAACCCTTGTACTGAGTACTGACTGACATAATGTTAGGTACTTACCTCATTAACCTTTCTTTGATGCTCCAGCGAAAGAGAACAGAGAAGATACATATTATACACTCTTACTACGTCTTTGTCCCCTAACAGGAGGGTCTTGTGGCCATAAGACCTAAAGGCCAAATTTAGCGTGTTGGCGGGCTTGTTGTTGGCAAACGGAATCATAAATAGTGTTGGGTTGCTAGCCGAGTCCTCTATTATTTATTTGTTAGTTACTATTAAGGTTAATACATGCTTCGGAAAACACTTCATACGCTTTTGGTTCTGAACTCTGTTGCTATTGCTACTCGTAAATGGATTGTAATTTTAAAGCTAACGGTAGATTTTATTAAATTTGGTGTCACTCAGAATATGAATTTGGCGTTTTATTTGTAAAAATATGTGATTCCTATTCTTACAGAATTCCTTGATTAGTACCAAGCTCGTAATCCTGAATACATTTATTATTATTAACGAATGGTTATTAAATATCGATGCAGATGGACACGTTTTTATTTTACCGTAGTCGATAAGAAAATGCAAAGAACTAGCTGTCACGTTAATGTCAATCTCACGGGATCAGTACCTTTTTCCGGGATGATAGGGATACAAAGGTATGTGTTAATCCGATAACCTGTCTGTGTGCAATATTTAGTTAAAATCTGTTTTTTATATGAAATGGGTTTACTCTTGACCATAATCTAGGCCAAAGCCAAAGATATGGTCTAAGATCGAGCGAACTCACCCAGAAGAAGCGTAGCCTAGCGTTTAGCCGTTTTCCATACATACTCACAAACATTCCGTTTATAATATTAGTTAGGATATGTACTTGTTTTCAAAACCGTTCCAATTGAGATCGCGAGCTGGGAAAATAATAAA
Source organism: Elegia similella (assembly GCA_947532085.1). NCBI lineage: Eukaryota > Metazoa > Arthropoda > Insecta > Lepidoptera > Pyralidae > Elegia > Elegia similella. The sequence goes on from OX383928.1 coordinate 10,390,887, forward strand.
AGACAACACATGTACATACCGTTTAAATATCATTAATTACTGTATCGAAAGTAAAAATTATAATTAAGGCGCTCGTGAGATCCTAGCATATGTTGAGTCGATCCTTCTCGTCGACTTACCCTACTGCAATGACCACACTAATCGATATTTCCCCATGCAGCTCGTTGCAATGAAATTCCAGCTTGCTTTGGCAATTTATGTATGCATGAAACACATCGATGATCGATAGACTTTCATGTATGGTCAAGCGTAATTTTTACCATTCGGTTTTATGTGAATTCCTAGGCCGGCTTTAATGTCTTTTGTCATCATAAACATTTTTTTGTTGTTTTAAAGTACTGTACATATTCATATTTTCTTTTGGCGAATGAATGTAGCGTCTAAGTGTCGATTTTCCTTAGAATGCGGAAAATTGGGCTACGTTTTAAACAAATAGAATTAAGTAATGTGTTCTCATAGACCGGCTCTGCTACTGGTCATGCAGATTTCTTCTAAAGATAAGTACATTTCTACTTCCTCTTGTAATCAAGTCGGATATTGCTATTTTCATATATATTTTGACCAATATTTGGCCACGCTGATTTTAAATTTCTACTTGAACATGATGTTAAAATTCTTCAGTTTATTCATAAATTTATGAAACTTGTATCTTGTGAACCTGTCGGTGATCAGCAAGACGAGGATGCATTACACAATATGAAAATTGATCATTTGAGACATCGTGTGTAACTGGTTAAACATACAAGCGTATAAGTAAAAGAAATAATAAAAAAAACTGAGATGTAGTAGGCCATTAATCTTTAGGAACATGTGTTATCATATACTATTAACCGTGTTATTCGTTTGTCATTAAAGATTATTGAATGCAATTAAATCTTAATTAAATATGATCTAATTTCTAGAGCACCAGTTAATTAAATAATTGGTTAATTAATGTCAGTTTGCTTTTAATATACACTCTGTTGTCGGTTTTGTAGATTGTGTAATGTGGAATTCATGTGTAATTTTATTTATATTACTTTAACGATTATATTGAAGTAAATTTATGCTGACTGCATATATGATAACTGTGTTCGTTACGGCTTGTAAAATAAAGTGAAAAGGTATATTACCAAGAACAATACGTAAGAAGTGGACAGAGAGAGAACTACAGCTTATATTTAATTAGATTAAAAAAAATGTGGCAAGTATGTGGCCGATATTGATATGTATACACATCGGTTATTAAGTCAACGTGATAAGGTCTAAAATGGAAGATTCTTTACTTATTAAATTTGCTTTTTTTCCGCTTGCCATTTTGGTTCTAATTACTACAATGATTTTTAGGTAAACACATTTTTTTATTTATACTTGAAACTGGACTATGTTTCTATCATTCTAAATGCATATATTTTTTGTTTTTCTGAAATTAAGTATAGACAAATGCTCATGAAAATATCTCGTTTCTGATGTTGTCCGTTTTTAACAAAAACTTCGTCATTTTTCTATTCTTTTTCTAACTTCTTGTAAATTTTATGATGCGTAAAACAAGCTTAGGTACTATTGTTCGTAAATGCATGCAAAATTTCACTTTAGTTTAATTGATCAAACACGAAATAATACTAAAAACGTTAGTATGAAAATTCAATTTACTCGGAAACGTCAATTTCATAGGTCCCAATATATCAATGCTCGCGGCTGTACCTCATGCCTCATAGTATGAGCTGATAGGCTAGTTTCCTAAAAAAATTTAAATCGTCCGTCAGTTAGATATTCAAAAAATATTGGACACGTATTTTTTCTTTTGTCGATTAAACAAAAAATTATAAAGATTGAGCCCTTTGAAGTTCCGTGTGACGTCATAGTTTGCTACAATTTTTAGCAAACTTTGACGTCACGAGCCCCCACTCCTGAACTTTGACGCGCTTTATCTTTATTATTTATTGTTTATTTGACAAAAGAAAAAATACGTGTCCAATATTTTTTGATTATCTAACTGACGGACTAACTATTATGTTATTATTACGACCCAGGAAACTAGCCTATTCTGGTCTATTACTGACGTTATGAGAGTTCATTAGTCATCTCGATACCATCAGTGACTTCGTTGTATACCGATGCCTAGAATTATAAAGATACATAACAACAAAACTATGAATATTTTCCAACCGAATGTTGTTGTTTTAGGCCACACAGATGACTACAACTACATGATCGAGAATCTACTGGAGCGATATCCTAACACTAAGATAATTCTAGTCGGCTTTAGCCTAGGTGGCAATCTGGTGACGAAATACCTGGGTGAGGATCGGAAGAGGCCTTCGAACATAATCGGAGGCGTTTCCATATGCCAGGGGTACAACGCGATTGAGTAAGTATCATAGTTAATTACGTTCACTGCTCGTTTAATTAAATTCTTTGTATATTTTTACATAATCAAGTTTATTAGATGTAGTTTTCGTAATCACGTTGAGACTGACTGGAGTGTTTTAAAAGTTTAATGTTACATTAACTTTTTTTCTCTAAATTAGTTTTTACCATTTTTTATAATATCACAGAACAAGTGATTCCATTAATATTTTGCGAATAATTCGTGACGTTTACATAAAAGTCAAATATATACACCGTGTAAACTTACCACCGATATTATCGAAGGGTCAAAAAAAAATTGGATTTTCATACTAATTTCTGGACCGGACGAACTCTTTTGTATGAAATTGCCTATTCTTCGAGTTGTTCTTTTTGAAGGTATTCAAAGGAATATTACTCCAGTCATTTTATACATTTAGAAATGCAAACGAACCGAGAAAGCTCATCATCGCCTGCAGGTGATACGGTCATTCGACCATGCACAACCTGGTGTCAGAGTTCTTCGGAACCGCCTCTCGGCCTCTGACGTGGTTCCTTTAACGACTACCCCATGGCAGCCGAGACCAACGCCATAACGCGCCTTCCGAAGAATGAAATCATCTTTATTATCAAACAACCAGGTGATTCAAGCCTGTCTGTCAATGTCCTAACCAAACTGGAAACAACTAAACAAAGTATGCTTCCCGTGGGAATCGAACCCACGACCGGGTCAACAGGCAAACGACTTAACCACTCAACCACGGAGGCATGATGATGACCGAGAAAGCTAAATTTTGGATATTACGTAGGAGGGGTCTAAAGATGGTGGTTAATTAAAACGGTGTTTAAAGCTGCATAAACAGGTGACAGGCTACACTATTTCTGATGCCGAGTTAGTTTTGGATCTTTAAATCCATTATCTTCCTTACTTGGCTTTTGATGTTGCGATTTGGCCATGTCTACTCCGAAAGACATAAATCATAAGTCACAAGTCCGCTCTTGGCTGGTTGGTAGCAAGTTTATGAATAGACAGATGATGTAATGATGAGGATGCATGTGGTGTAATAAAATTTCTCGCTTTACTAACACCTGAACCTGAGGGCGAGGCCAGTGCTCTTGGTCTTGCTATACATACTTACATACTTGACAATATCTAAGTAGTCCTTACCTAATATTATAAATGCGAAAGTGAGTTAGTTTGTTTGTTACGCTTTCACGCCGTAACTACTGAATGAAATTTTGCATACAAGTTCTCTGGAGTACGGAGAAGGACATAGGCTATTTTTTATCCCGGGAAAAAGGGAGGGATACTATTCACGAGGGATCAAGATTAACGCGGGCGAAAGCTAGTAACAGATAAAGATATGATATCGTACTACTAATGGCTACGTGCAACTTTATGCACGTAGCACTACTAATCGCTTAATTTGTGTTAACCTTTAAATTAACCTCAACATTGTAATAATCTACCTACATCAAGGGCATTATGGTATTCATGTTGACCAGCGACCATGGTAGAATGTCATGTGCAACAAATAATGTCTAGCAATCGTAAATCGATATTTTTATTATTCAAGGACTAATATTTTTTTACTGTTATTATCATACACTATGTAATCATTTTCCACATTAACTTCTAGAACATTAAATTATATTATGACGCAGCCCTCTGCCGATACTCTTATCGATTTTATGTTTGTGTTTTATTTCCCAGAGTTCATTTTATGCATATTATGTTCATACATGTTGTTCTGTGTAAAAGTCCATATCCATTATCAAGACGAGAGTATTTTTAATCACGCACTGTTTGTGTATAAAGTATTGCGCATTTCTCGGTCATCTGTGACCAAAGAAGTAGGTATGTAGAGCCTTGATGGCATGATACATTATTTTTCAAGATATGCATTGTTGCGCTTATTTTCTGCAGCATGTGTCGATAGCTCTGAAAAAATATTTTGTCTTAGTGTGTGTTACGACTGTAACATTACTTTCTTATGTGTTTATTGAAAAGTTCATGTCACTAGGCGGAAAATACTATCTAGGTTATTTAATGTGACCCTTATTTCTTTCTAACAAAGCTTAAAATAGTATGCAACAGCACAACTTTCTGCTGACAAAATGTCTATTCGGTTTTTATGGACCATTGATCATAGTCGCATTTGAAGCTACTATGGGACCTGACTTATACCAGGCAGTCAGACCCACAAAGATTTTTTCACTTTACATAAACATAAACTATAAAAATTCTTCCATGCTGGACTAGGAGAAAAGAAAAAACATAGAATGTACCAGCTGCTTCTCTTTCCGCGCAGATCGTAAAAGCCGGCCAAGGGAATGGGCGAAATCTAAGGAATCATGTTTATGGGCATGGGGATGCGGCTAGCAACCCATTACTATTTTGATTCTTTTCCATCTATATGCCCATCAACACGATAAACGCGGTCTTTGGTTCTTATGGCCTTAGGCTCTGTCTACCCCGAAAGGAATAAAGACGTGGTAATATGTATGATAATATAAGTATGTATAAAAATTGCAGCACCATGGTGTACCTCCTCCAATGGCAGAACTTCCGCCGCGTGTACCTCTACATCATGACAGACAACTACCGGAACATTATAACGCGACACAAAAGGATGTTGCTCAGCCCAGAAATGAAGAGCCGGTACGACCTGGATGAGAAGACTATCGTGTCCGCGGGTACTCTGCCTGATCTGGACGATGCCTATTCGAGGTTAGTATGCCGTGTACGGTTACCATATAGGAATTTGAAAAATTCTGGCGAAAAGCCGGACATTTCGATACAAGTCCGGACTTTTTTAGAAAATTAACCACTCAGTTTAGTGCTTATAAGCATTGTAGGCAGGCAGACGCTCACATTGCGAGGGGGTAGGATGCGAGATGCGGGCGGGGATTGTTCGCCTTGTTTTGCCTGGCGGCCTTTATTACTCATATTCCATAAATCCGGACAAATTAAAGGACCGGATAAATTCCGGACAAGAGTGGAGTCTGAAAGTCTGAAAGTCCTAATCCGGACGGATGGTAACCCTACGGGTGATGAAGTTACCTGGTAGTGGTAAAGCTGGCTCGACCTGGATGAGAGGACTATCGAGTCCGCGGTACTCTACCTGACCTGGACGATGCCTATTCGAGGTTAGTATGCCGTCTGATTGTGACGTTAAGGCGTTGTGACCTTATCAAGGTTAGTTTGCAGCTTGCTTGCCACGCTCTAGTCTTGTCATATTAAGTACGGACAAAAGTGGTGTCACAAACGCCGTTCGTTTTAATGTACGTTGCGGCATTTTTAAAGACAAAAATGTACAATCAATCAAAAAAATAAGTTTTTGACTGGTTGTACATTTTTGTCTTATAATCTGTTCCCACGCGAAAATTTTGTTCATTTAAGGTGACAGATAACCTCGGTGTCATCATCATCGACAGCCTTCTATATCCCACTGCTGTATATAGGCCTCTCTCAGAACATGCCATCTATCTCGGATTTGTGTCGTAGTCGATTTGAATAAAATATTGATCTTATAATCTCCATAATTCATATGTTTATAATCCGACTAGCCACGTCACTGATAAATTTAATGTTTGCGATTTTTTTTAAATTTTCCTATTGTACGGACTACGTTTATCATTTGTATATAAGGGGCGTACATAATTGACGTGAGGTGTTTCGGGGAAGGGGGTCGAGCCGAATCGCACCCGATCTCGTGCCTGGGTCTCGGCTACTATTAGGTATTTTTTCTTTTCCCTTTTCTACCTAAACGTCCAAGCTTCGTGTTTACGTCGATTTCAATAGCTACACATGAGGCTTTGTAGTCTTTTATCTGAATTTATTAATAAATATTTTGAAATCTACCTAATAATCCTTACTAATATTATAAATGCGAAAGTGAGTTTGTTTGTTACGCTTTCACGCCGTAACTACTGAACCGATCATCATGAAATTTTGCATACAAGTTCTCTGGAGTACAGAGAAGGACATAGGCTACCTTTTATCCCGGGAAAAAGTACTATTCCCGAGGGATCGACATAAACGCGGGCGGAGTCGCGGGCGAAAGCCAGTTAATAAATATTTTAAAATCTACCTATTAATAAGTACATAAAAATGTAAATCTTTCCAACAAAATTGATTACAGAAAAATCTCGCGTGAGATTTAAGGGAAGGAAGGTGGGGGAGGGAGGGTCGAAAAATTGCCAAAATTGCCGCACATCAATTATTTTCTCATGTGGTGTCGTATCTTCGTGTTAAATAGCAGAAACTTTCATATTTGCAGGAAAGTGCACGGATTCGATTCTGTAGCTGAGCTGTACAGGTGGAGTTCGTCGTACTTCTACTTAGAGAACATAAAGACCCCAATGATATTTATAAATGCCCGCGACGACCCCATAGTACCTGAACCTATGCTGCCAATTATTAGAGAGTTTGTCAGTAAGTATATCTTTAAATCAGAGTGAATGAATGAATTAATTGTTGAACCACAAAAACATGACAATTACGAGAACAGTTCAGGACTGTGAGCTTATCGCTCGTCGATAGAGGAAAGTAAGAACTGACTCGATGACTAAGATTTCTTTTAGTCAATCATGGATGAAAAAAATAGTAGCACAAAAAATGTAACTTAGCCAAGGGATTATTTTCAGAAATTTAATTAATAAAAGCAATTTGGAGGTAAATATTTACAGCTGCGAGTGGGACTATCCAATGGCAAAGACAATATAATAGGCTAGTTTCCTAAAAAAATATAATTAGTCCGTCAGTTAGATATTCAAAAAATATTGGACACGTATTTTTTCTTTTGTCGAAAAAACAAAAAATGATAAAGATATAGCCCTTTGAAGTTCCGTGTGACGTCATAGTTTGCTACAATTTTTAGCAAACTTTGACGTCACGAGCCCCCACTCCTGAACTTTGACGCGCTTTATCTTTATTATTTATTGTTTATTTGACAAAAGAAAAAATACGTGTCCAATATTTTTTGATTATCTAACTGACGGACTAATTGTTATGTTATTATTACGACCCAGGAAACTAGCCTATACTAACCAATGTTGGTCTGGTGGGGTATTTACAATTTATTTTTATAGAATTTCCTCTATATGTCTATTTAAAATGTATCCAATGTTCAATCGATGTTCTTTTTAGGGTTCCGTACCTCAAAATGAAAAAACCGGAACCCTTATAGGATCACTTGGTTGTCCGTCTGTCTATCTGTCTGTCAAGACCATTTTCTCGGGAACGCGTAGAGTGGAGCTGTGAAAAAATCAAACTTCTAAGCCAACGCAATCAAAAGATACAGTTGGTTATGCCGCAAATTTTTTCGACACTCGCAAGGGAATCAAAACCTACAGGGTACTTCCCGTGAACTCAGAATTTTGAAATTTGGTACGATACGGAGCAACGTTAAAATAAATAAATATATACGGACAAATCACACAGATTGAGCTAGCCCCAAAGTAAGTTCGAGACTTGTGTTATGGGATACTAACTCAACGATACTATATTTTATAACAAATACATATATAGATACACATCCAAGACCCAGGCCAATCTAAAAAAGGTCATTTTCCATCTTGACCTGGCCGGGGATCGAACCCGGTCACTCCGTGTCGCAGGCTGGCGTGTTGACCGCTGCGCCACGGAGCTAGTCAAAACGTTATAGCACAGATAAAGAAAAAATCAGAAAAGCATTACATCATATAATAAAAATATTTTAGATAATTTCAAACTTATTATATATTTTGTACGGAACCCTTCGTGCGTATAATAAAAATATTTTTGATAATTTCAAACTTATTATATATATTGTACGGAACTCTTCGTGCGCGAGTCCGATTAGCACTACTATCGTAATTATATGTTTAATTTTTTATTGAATAAAGCCCAGTTATATCTCTGTAGGTAATGTTTTTATCGAGACGTGGGCTAGGTTAAAAGTTATAATAACATCTACGTGATAGTAGGTTTTATCGTTAAATGTTGTAAACTATATTAGTGGCTGTCGTCGACCTCTATATAAAACAGAATCGCAGTCAACAATAATGCAAACTTAAAAAAACACCTACATAGTTTCTGTTATTTTGACCTAAATTAATCCTAATTAGCATTCAATGGTAGATTAGGTATGATGCTATCTCTTCATCCTACTAATTTTTTGTTAGTCATGCAAAAATTATTGAATGGATTTGAATGAAATCAAACACAAGTAAGGGTGAACCCTGGGTAAACCAGCCGGCATATTTGCTAACTTAGTGTACAACGTTTTAATACACGGCATATCATAAGCTTTTCGAATTTATACGCACGCAATAATTTCTTTTGCCCGCGAGTACATCACACGGGGGCGAAGCGAAGGAAGTCATTCGTTGAACTCAAACTCATGGGACACGGGCACCCCAGATGGTATAGTTACGCCACTGAGCCGAATGGACAATTTTTATGGAAATTTCAACTATCCCAGCAACTGGCAACTGACACATGAATAGTTGTTGCTATGCTGTCTAGCGCACATTTACACACTGCATTTATTTATGTGATAATCAATAGAGATTATATTCCTATTAAAATAGATATACCGCTTGTTTATTACGAGTGTGGCCCTGAAAATATCAAATACAAAAGGCAATAAAACAAAAGTATTAGTTTTCTCTGATAAAGTATTTATTACTGTGAACTAGAACTATTATGTATGAGAGTAGAATAATCTGTACAAAGGTGTGTGATAAGCGTAGCCGATTGCATGTTATCGGGGTGCCGGCAACGCTGTAATGCGGCGGATTACACCAAACACAATCTTGTATCGTCCCAGATGCCGATGAAATTGAATATTATGATAACGGTGCTTCCGTATAAATGAGTCATTGCTATCTAACACGTAATTCAAGTAAAATTTCTATCTGCAAAGGTAGATTACCAAAGGTAGTGCCATTGGTTTGAAAATTATTCATAACAGACATTTTTCTGGGGCTTTTTCCGCGTTATATATGTGTATAGTTTATGTTACTCATTGACAATGTATTTTCTATTTTCTGTAAATGAAAGATTAAAAATACGGTAGTCGGTTCTGAGTTTCCCCTTATAAACACACAAGCAATGAAATCGTTCTTCTTTATAATAGATTTGGCGAGCTCCGTGGCGCAGTGGTTAACACGCCAGCCTGCGACACGAGAGTGCCCGGGGTCGATCCCCGGTCAAGTTAAGATGGAAAATGATCTTTTTCAGATTGTCCTGGGTCTTGGACGTTTATCTATTATTTTTTATAAAATATAGTATCGCTGAGTTAGTAGCTGAATCTGTGTGATTTGTCCGTATATATACATATTTATTTATTTATTTAATATTTAAAAAAAGTATATATTAAATTTGAAATTATTAAAAATATTTTTATTATATGATGTAACTCAAAGTTAATGCTTTTCGCAATTTTTCCTTTATTTGTGCTATAAGACATTGCTTCGTACCAAATTTCACGATTCTGAATTCAAGGGAAGTACCCTGTAGATTTTGATTCCCTTGCGAGAGTCGAAAAATTATTAAAAATATTTTTATTATATTAAGTAACTAAAAATTTATACTTTCAGTAATTTTTCCTATATCTGTGCTATAAGTCGTTGCTTCGTACCAAATTTCAAGATTCTGAGTTCATGGGAAGTACCCTGTAGGTTTTGATTCCCTTGCAAATGTCATGAAAATTTGCGGACAATAGAGCTGAGTATTTGTTATGAATTTCAGCTTAATACCTCTACGCGTTCCTGAGAAAAAGGTTATTGACAGACAGACGGACAACCGAGTGATCCTATAAGGGTTCCGTTTTTTCTTTTAGAGGTACGAAACCCTAAAAATGGCGTTCTTTATCATTGTTAATCTAGAATTCTAGACAAATCGTTTAACATGTAAATAGATCCACTAATACTGGTGTTATGGAGGCACCAAATCATCTGGAAGGATAAATCAATATTTTTATTCGAAATCAATGTGTACTTTTCTGAAAGTATTTATGACTGAGATGGGCAATTTTTATAATTTAGGTTTATGACTAGAAATATGATTCACCAAGAATCGGATCATACATATTTAATAATATCGCGCCGATTACAGTTCCTACCTTCTAATTTGAAATCGATTGCCAAATCTAAACCCAATAAAGGTTTAGAATTTTTAACACTTTTTAATTGAACACTTAGATAATATTTGTCATGTTTGATTTTCAACTGATAATTTTTGACGTCAGTAATTCACTATGGCTAAGTTTAGTGCCGCTTCCAAAGCGGACTGCAGAAGAAACGGCAACAAACTGCACAGCGCATTTTCTCCAATGACGTCAACTCACAGTATTAGTTTATCTTAAAAACTAGGTATGACAGACAGATATTAAAAGCCTAATATTGTGTACAGGTTCACACGACAAAGTGATGTACCTAGAGCTGGCCCACGGCGGGCACCTGGGCTTCTACGAGGGGGGGCTGCTGTACGCCAACCCCGTGACGTGGCTGGACCGCGCGCTCGTGGGGCTGGCGGGCGGCCTGCGGATGGCGCACGACAAGTGCGCGCCCAAGGCCGCCGACTGCGTGTATGACGACGAGCCCGACCTCATCAAGTCCTCCACCATCGTGTACAGGGACCCGCTCGAAAAGGCCTACTAAATCTTAAGTACCGTCTTTAATGCATTCGACGCTCTGGGTACTTTGAGGCCCCTCTGAATACAGTTAGGGCACCAGTCAGGTGCAAATTGTAAGTCACTTTCGCAAAGTATCGTTGCGAAACAAAAAAAAGTCACTGAATGTCGCTTTCTATGAGTGTTATTCATATTATCTTCATCCGAGCGTTTTTCCCAGTTGCCTCGCTAGCTGTGACAAAAATATAAATAGAAAAGAGACATAACTTAAGCAAGTGTGCACGTAAAATAGCTTGCGGCTATGTGTGGGTGTCTGGATGTGCGCGGGGGCATCGAGAGGCGCGCGAGGCGTGAAACGGGCCCGTCGCCGACAGCCTTGGTCGAGAGGGCTAAACGCCCGTTGAAGTAGCAAAAGTTCACTTGGAGCTAGCTACATAGCCCTTCCAAAAAAAAAAGGTCGAGGGCTGTGTGTGTGTGATGTCTTTGCGTCTCTCGCACGGTGCGCACCGCAACGCACGAAGTGAGTAGTGACCTAGCGCTTACACGCCCCGGCTCACTACTGTGGCAGTGACGCGTCGGAGCCAGGATCCGCATTAGCGGATCCTGAGTGCCATTATTACACCTCGGAAGCTGACATATTAATGTCAGCTTCCGAGGTGTAATAATGGCACTCATAATATACATTTTTGAAAATGGCGGATTTTAAACAAACAAGGTCTCCTGTCGAATTGGTATGAATGACACTCTACGAAAGTGACTTGTTACAAAAAGGACATTCTGTAAAAACATGCACATGTTTTTCGCAGGGACATTTTGTGAAAGTGCACTTCAGCGTCGCAACCCTTAAGTGCCCATTGCGTCTAATGGATGGAATGGCGCTGACTTTGTGCTTATTTGATGTTAACTAATAAGAATTTGGTACGATACGCCTGGTTTGTACGATAAAGCGACTCTGTGAGAGATTGATGAATATCTGTTTAAATTATACACCATAACGGTACTTACCAAAGCCTAACCGTTCGAATGTTTTATATAATTTTAATAATTTAACATTATAAGTCACGTAATGCCTAAAAATGTTAAATACCTATAAATATTAACATATTTTTAGACATTGCATGTAGTTGAATGTAACAAAGGCCTTTAGTGTCTTTGTTGTTCAGTTGTATCACGATATGATAGATATTTTCAAAGAATGTGATATTAATTGAAATATTTTATTTGTACTTACCATAGGCATTTTATTTATTTGACATTATTTATTTTCACTTTCATGATAATAAATAACTGCAGTAATAAAAGGTACAATGATTTATTAATGTATTTGATGTTACAAATAGTTTTAAATATGGTTGAAATCTAAAATGAGTTAATTCTTACACATTCGAAAGCATAATATGCTGAAACAAAGTATTTATGATTGATATTATACATTAACTTTAGTGTTTGTAAATTTGTAGGATTTTTATATACTTAACATCTAATATATGTTTTTTTTTATAATTGCTGTAGGTATACAAAGTGCATTTATATGTCAACGTCGCGTTACACACATTTCGGGGCTTTGAATAAAAATCAAGTATGCAGTTCGATGTGTGTTAGTGTGATTGCACCAACTGCAGAAAAATCTCACAAGGTTCATCATTCTGACGCAGAAGTCACTAGAAGCATCAATCGATAACTTTCATAGTCTTTAATTGGTTCTTATTTTCACAAAGTAATCTATTTTTCTCAAAAATCTCACGAATTTTGTATTTCGATGGGAATGTTCGTAAGAATATTCGCTGCTTAAGTATCTTCATATCTATTATAGAACTTGATGACCCAGTGCGTATTGTTAGCGCTTAAACATGTTAAGCCGCCCCGGGTGTGGTGCCTACTGGGATGGAAGACCACCAGTGACATGAAAATTATCGAGTTCCTTCGTGCTTCGGAAGGCACGTAGCCGTTACATGGCAGTCAAAGCTATGTCAGATGCCTTTAGGCAGCTTCAAAGATCTGACACCAGAGTTGGCCACTTACGCATATTAGCATAAAGTGGGTTCTAAATAAAATCATGGCCTTAAAAGAGAATATATTTTTGCAGTTAGTGTTTCTTGGATGTTTGGATGTAGCGATGTAATGTAGCTAATGTTCGCTTAGCATGAGCTTGTTCGTATATATTGTGAAGGATGTAAACAAGTACAGAAGGCCCACTGCATAAATGAGACCGCAATAATCAGTGTCGCATTGCTCAAATAGAATCCAATAAAATCATAGCCGCGCAACTTATGATATGATACAGGGCATGATGCAACTTGGGGATATGCTTTTACATACGTTATATTTCATTTCGTCGCAACATTTACGCAAACACGGCAAAAAAATTGATAAACTAAAAGCCACTTTATGTTTCAATAGCGTCTATCATTATTTGTCGATCGACGCAAGCATTTAGCATACGTTAATATGACCGGGGTTATAAAAAAAATGTAATAATGTTAATTTGGCGTAGACACATATGAAACTAGGCCTCCAAGTTCCAAGTGAACACAAAATTAAAAGTAATCATAGAGTCTGAGAAAATTTGTTATATAATGTTGGATGTGATGTATATATAAGACTGGCTTTCCATGAATTGTGCTAGGAAGGAGTTTGATGTAGTAAGTCTACCTAAGTTTACCTATCTTATTACATATAACAGAAAAAAGATAAATATTCGAATAGGAAACAAAAATCTGCTGAAAGCTATTTGTACCTCACTGTAAAGTGTTCAGAGCAGTACTTAAACTCTCTATATGAATGTTTATACTTCGGCCGTTATAGTTACGGTATAGGCAAAATAGTTATTTTGCCTAGATAGTCGTAACTATAACGGCTATTTTATTGGTATTTCGTAGCCTATCATTGGTAGTTCTTAATAACTTTTTACATCTATTTGTTAACTTCGAGAAACAAAGTACACTTTTTGTGTTCAAAGTTTACCTTTACATTTGAACCTAGATGAACAAAGTATAAATAGGTTAGAACAGCCACTCTCAAAGTGTGCTCCGTAGAGCCCAGAGCCGAAATGATTCACAAAGCCTCTATGAGGACTCCGCCAAGATACCTTTTTGGTGAGTAAGGTATGTTGGCGTTAATTTGCGACTAGCTCCGTGGCGCAGCGGTCAACACGCCAGCCTGCGACACGGAGTGACCGGGTTCGATCCCCGGCCAGGTCAAGATGGAAAATGATCTTTTTCAGATTGGCCTGGGTCTTGGATGTGTATCTATATATGTATCTGTTATAAAATATAGTATCGTTGAGTTAGTATCCCATAGCACAAGTCTCGAACTTACTTTGGGGCTAGCTCAATCTGTGTGAATTATCCGTACATATTTATTATATTGTACGTACCTACAATCTGCAATGATTGCCGGGTATGTTAGGGCTCTCTTTAATCTTTTGGATTACCTAGGGGATACGCCGCAAAAAAAAAAAAAATTGGGAACCGCTAGGTTAGACGTTTAGCTGGCCCCCGGCACTCTTCAGTCACCATCACGCTCGGATGAAAGAGAGAAGGAACAAAAGGAATAGACTGACTTTTTCCTTGCACAACGGAAAACCAGCATCTACTCTCCTCTTGATAGAGCTTGGCTCTTTGCACTGGAATGGTATATGACTGACGTTTTTGTATGGTTAGAGTTTAGCTAGCGCGTTGATGCCGTATTTGTATGAACTATTTATATTTGGACAGAACTAGTTTAGCACTCGTGAAATAAAATGATACTAAAGATATGACAGCATAATGTTCATAATATATTAAAATGTAAGATAGCTTCCTGATAATCTTGGTTCGGGTATAGATTTTTATGATGACTATCGTGTTTTATGCTGCACAATTTATTTATTAGTGATTTATTAAAATGCAGTTCTACAAAATATAAGACAAAACAAATTAAGCAACTTCGTACACGAAAATTATTTTATCTTGTAGACGGCTGGACTGATTTTGATAAAACATATTAAGAACCATCGCTAGAAAACAGCTATGTAATAAAAAAAACGCATCCAAATGGGTTTACCCGTTTAAGAGATCCGGTGCCAGCCACACTTCGGTCGAACTTATAACACCCCTCTTTTTGCGTCGGGGCTTAAAAATAGGCACAATACTAAGAATTTATGTTCTCTGACGACACGGTGTAAATTGTTAATTATTAAAGATAAAATAAATCACTTTACCTACTTATCATTTCCTATTAAATAAGTACCTATATACACTGATGCTTTTATTTATGTCATGCATAATGACAATGGCTATGATAGTATTACTTACATAAATAAAACCTAGCAATGAGGTTTTTTCCTCGAATTAAAAACCAAATTTATATACTTTCCATCATCATTGCATAGTGAGTAAATCAAAGATAAATAAATATGTTTTACTGATGTTAAGCCATGTCAGATGCCTTTAAGCGGCTTGAAAAATCTGACACTAACATTGCTATTGACACTTGATTGACACACACAAAAACAAAACAATACCGATAGTTTTTTTTTATGCTAGGCTTTTAACTCAGTTTGTTCATTCTATGACAATTGGCATGGCTAGCCCGTGCGTGATGCTGTTTTGAATATGCTACCTATATTTTAACAAGCATCTTCCGCGGTATGCATTTATGAACGAAAAAAATCCTTGTGGTTAGAAAATTTAATGTATTTTCTTTTTAATGTACTGAACCATGCATTTCTTTATCTGTACTGTATGTATTTTATTTGATATTTTGTAAATGACGTGTGTATTGAAATACCAAGTTGCCTGAATTGGCCATATAATACTAGATGTCGACACTTATCTGTCTTTCCCTGAAGATACAAGTAATATGTAATTTTGGCCAGAACACAAAACTAGCACTTATGTTATCAAAGTTAATACTGCACCATTAATGTAATTTTATAAGTAGTAAAAAATTTTCAATATTCTGTAATAGTATATACTTTCCATCAGCATCAGAGCGAGTAACTCAAACAAATGTTTGTTCTACAATTACTAGCATGGCTGGCCCAAGATGCTGTTATGAATATGTTACCTATATTCCTAAGTACCTCGCTGCACATTATACGCATTTATTGACGAGTAACGTCCATATGGATGGGAAATATAATGTGATTTATTTTTAATATACTAAACTATGCTTTATTTATCTATACTGTACTTTACCTTATAGATGACGAGTGTATAGAAATGAAGGCTATGTAGCAATCGGTCGGCTATATCAGATGCATTTGGATCTCGAAAATCTGACGCCAATGTTGGCTACTAAGCAAAACAATGATCAATGAAGAAGTTAAGTATGGCCAAGAAAGTTTTAGATTTTGCAGTAGTTCTAATTCCTTTCATAAAATACATCCTGCATCTGTTGGAATGGCCCTAAATTGTTAAAGTATATCTTGTTGTCGATTTACCTTATAACTCAATATGGTTGAAAAGCTTGTTTGAATGCTTATTTATTTGATTTGTTAATTTACATCTTTGTATTAATTACTTCATTATTTAAATCTTTAAAAAAATGTGGTACATTGTTGTTAGTGATGTGCTCATGAATTCCTCCTCACGGAAATTTGCGGGAAATTTCCACTAATTCTCGAGTTCTCAATAATTCCCACACTTCAGAAAAAGAAGAAATTCTCGTGAAAAATTTCCAGCCCATGCTCACCGTTCTCGAAAATATCGAGCACGACACAACACTAATTGTTGTAATTAACCGAAAATAAAGAAAGGTTTATAGGCATGTTTATACCTAACTTAACATAAGGCTCTATATGCGATCCACATGTATTTCGCGAGTTTTAGAAACTTGTGGGCAGAGTTTAATCCTAATGTCACAGTCATTCTCATAATCAAACAAATTAAAAAAAATAGTTTGTGTATCAAGTTATTGTCGGTCATCTTTTATGATATTGCACTTACATTCCTTTTTTTTTTATAAGGAACGTTACGCAAACTTATATACATCTGATATTCCAGTGAATATTGTTGTGATATTGCTATAAATTTTATTCCTTTCTGGTATGTATATGTTTGTGTATTTTTATTGAATTAGCCTAATTAGTTCATTTTGTGAACTAGTTAATTACCTATATGGTTTTACAAGCTGATTGATGTTATCATACGAATGATAGATATCACAAAAATAATCTTATGATAATTTTACGGCATATGTGTGAAATAGTATTTCAGGACCCCTAGTGTGATTATTATGGATGCAGATGCAATCCATTAGTATTTAAGTTATTTGATGTGTTCTGTGAGCGATGCAGTAGGTTGTTATATGGTAGAAGTACAGCTTTGACGGTATCGTCAAATCCCATACTTATACTAATGGAATGCATCGTGAATTTGTTATGTAATTTATAAAGTACAAGTCAATAAAAATAATAGCACAATATTTATTTACGAATAATGCATTTCTCAAGAGGCTTCTTGGAAATTTGTGTTGTGTGCAATTGTCCTGCCATTTAGAGTCAAGTTAAATTGCTTGTGATGATAATGTTAGAAATGTATATTTAATAAATACTATAACAAATGAAACACATTGTTTTTCAATTATCCCATTCATGTTGAAATTATTCATTACAAAAAGATCGATAAATAAGTATAATCTAAGTCAATAATATAAAATTTTAAGAGACGGGTGAATTTACGCTGCTTATATTCTAACAAGTTACATCTAAAGCTATCTTAAAATATTTTGTAAATGGAATATTAAAATTATTACTTTTGCGCGAGTTGCTGTAAAAAAATATTGAGCAAACAATACTAAATTCGATAAATGGCATATAAATAATAAAAGCGAATAAATAAAAATATTGAAGTTCATTTTCTCTGATAAGTATTACCAATTTGCCCAAATTTGCCTGTTTCTAAAATAAATTCACTGGTCATTTAAATACATTGCTAACTATTGAAAGACAAAACAATATTATCTACGTCTATTCAACTGTCCTTGTGTAGATTCGGCATTCCTCAATGTCGCCTGGAACATAAGACTGGGTTTTATAGCCCAGGCAACTGAATAAAATTATGTAAAGAACAAATCATTTAAGAAGTTGAGCAATTATTTATAATATAATATAGCATATTATTTATACGAGATCATATATTTTAAAGTTTAAAATTAAGAAATATTAATGCAAATTAAGAACGTTAGAAAGAAAAGACTATTAATTAAAAAATCTGAATGTAGCAAAAGGATTGTAATGATTAGATTAGCAGTGAGAGTACAGGCCAAAAATAAGAAAAAATATTTTTATCAATATTCCAAATACAAATATCACATTTCCTTATTCATATGACTTACATATCTTTACACATTAATATCTTAGAGCACTTTCACACTGATGTTTGTACAATGTAAGTTTTTGGTTAAGTATGCGTCACATGATGGCCTACGCTGGACAAACGCCAGTGAGGAGGTACTCTTAGCTTAACACATCGATAGTTAAAGAATCTTCGATACATACAATAAAAATGTACAAATAGATATAAATGGACTCAGATCATTAATTTCTTCAAATAAAGAGAGCAAAAAATTCAAATTGTAACTTAAATCATAGCATGGACACTAATATATGGCCACTGGGAGAATAAATGCATACAAATTGTGATTCACAAAGTACACTTCGTCAATCCCAAATTTAGACTTACGAAAAATAATTGAGTATTTTAAAAAACGTAGTAGGTTGTATCTTAACATCATTAAGTATTCTTTATATTTATTGAAAAAAATATTTTTAAACCTAACTATATTTATGGAAATGATATTTTACAGTCTTTATAATATACATCGGTTTTAAATCTGAGTATTTCAGAATAAATTAAAGCTTTTTTTTTACAAAATAGGTATTGTATAAATAAATTACGTAAATGCAATTAAATCGTAACTCACAGTATCATATAGTCAGCACATAGATGTAGGGTCGCCTTCCATAGTGCACGCTATATTATCTAATTTATGAGCTAAGTGCATTTTGTTCTCTAGTCCTAATATAATTTGTTCTCTATATTTACTAACATAGATATACAACTCTTTTAAGGCAGATAGAGTGTCAAACTCGTTCAACTGCTCCACCGAGAGTTGTTGCATAGACGTACTTAGCTCTTGGTCTGTAACTTGAGGTAATTGAGATACTGACTGATAAAACTGTATAACCATATCTCTATATGTAGGCAGATCTTTAGCGAATAGTAACTTGTTGGATGGCGAATCTTTACATAGTCGGTGTTCTGTTAGAGAACACGCATCCATGAATGTTTGGGCAATGACTGACAGCGATGAGTCCACTGTAGCCGTTTTGTTAATATCAAATATAAAATCAGGATTCTTTATGAGATTCACCCAAAACCTTAATGGTAAACTATTGGACTTCCACGCGTGGACCACTTCTGGATTTAATATGCCGTGCGATCTCGCAGCATCATCAAAGAGATCAAATAACCATTTGACTGCCGGTGGCAATACTTCATTGACAGTAAGTATGGTGCTGAAGAAATCATCTACGAATTTGTGGACCGTACCTTTCGTTGATAACAGTCTCGTGAGGAATATTTCGGGAATAGCTTTATGGCTATGTTCTGACGACTTATTGACAATATGTTGATACTCAATAGGCTTAACCAAATGATAGTAATGGACATTTTGGTCAGTTATATCACTGTTGTATACTCGTATGTGGGAATTTGTACAATAAATTCCTGTGCAATTCTTACAGGGTATTTTATATGGCGTATTGAAGCTATCATTCTGGCGAGATATTAAGGACATTACGGCAGACTCTTTGACGCCATAATGAGCTAGTGTATTTAATTTTCGCCAACCGTTGACAGTCTTTGTTGTGAGGTCCTCATCTTGCAGAGTTACGTGGCCACCTCTGCCGTGTCGCCATTCAAGATCAACTTCATGGACGGACGGTCTCAAGGAGAATGGGGTATTTTTAAACAAGGCATCTAATATTTTTGACTTTACTTGTGATATACTATCGCAATCTAACACTTTACATTGGACTTTATCATCAAAATCATCTTGTATTATATGCAGAGTTATAGTTTGATGATCAATTTGTTCCTTCAATAGCTTTTCTTCTGATAGAGAATACCGAGCTTCATGTGTTATAGCATCAACAACTCCTTTCTCAATTTGGTGCTTGATAGCTTTGAAAAGCAGAAACAATGAGGAGCCTGCATAATCTTTGAGATAGTAATACATGCACAAAGCCATCCAGTTAGTTAACATTTTTTCAACTACACTCTCAGTCCTCCTCAACATCAGCTGGGGATGTTTATTGCAAACAGATTTCTCAATTAGGCGCAGAAGTAGAGACTTTAATATATCCGTCGCGTATTCCATTTTGCCCATGAGTATAATCATCAACAGGGATGCAACATTTACTTTGTCTCTAATGTTAAACGACTTCTGTGACTCCAATGTGTCTATAAATGACAGAAGGAAACATTTATTATTTAGGAGCTGTTCAAATTGAATCATAGCTGCGTCGTAATTGGTTCTAGGCGCATTGATAAACTGTCGCTGGACATTCAATATTGGATGATCCGAGACTCCTGGGAAGAATACTTTCATAACATAGTTCACATGATCTAATGTTGGAATGCCAGAATGTTCCAGATCTGCTGCCAAATCAGACATATCGGTTTGAAGTTCTGCAAATGCAAGCTTACATTCAAGTCTTACATTGCTTTCCAGAGTGTCCATTTGTATTTGAATTCTTTTATATTCCCTTTCAGCTTTTGTACTCCTGCGCCGATACATAACTAGAACTATCATAAATATGAGAACCAAGAAGAAAGTACCAGCAGCAATCCCAGCTATTGCTTCCGGTGGAAAATTGTAGTTTCTCAGTAATTCATAATGCAGGTATCCAATCGGAAAGCGTAAGTTCTTTCCAACTTTTACCACCACTAGAGGCAGATTGATATCAGTTATTTGTACACCATTTTCATCTGTATTAGCAGGCTGGATTTCAGGTGGCGTGCACAGGAGCTGCTGCATGGTAAGACTAGTGACATTGCAAGGTTGGACACCAATGGTAACAATTACATCAGATTCGTCACTAGCTCTTATTAAATTATCGCCTTCTATAACTAATGGATCACCTTTGTACAATTTTATTCTGTTTGGGAATTGATAGACTTGAGGATCTTCAACAAACACCATATGTGTACGAGGTGGATTGAAATATTTTTCCAAATCATGCATGGTCTCAACATTATCCATAACAAAACCGACTTTCATGGCTATTTGTGGTGTACTTGTTTGAGATTTGGTTGCTTGAATAATTTCTTCATATTTGTCATTTATTGCTGGACTAGGACATTCCATTTGGTTTAGGTTGAGAACAGTACATGCTGTATAATTTACAGGTACTAACTCATTGTTGTAATATAGTTTCATCAACGGCTTTTGTATGGTATGTAAATTAGTGCCATGAACTGTTATCATTCTTCCACCAGACACAAAGCTCTTAAGGGGTTTTATTTCCATTATTGTTGGATCTGCTGTATAGTTAAACAAATCACCATACAAAGTGCGATTGGCATTATCAATTACTACTGTCAGTGTGTGGATGACTCGAGGAGCATTGGCCTTCGGAGTAATGCAAATCAATCTGTTATTGGATGTTTGTGTCTTATTCACAGCACAAGGTAGCTCATCTAAATAGGCTGATACGGCAGATCCAATATTCAAGTGTTGTCCACCAATAGCCAATTGAGTTCCACCAGACATTGGTCCCAGAGCAGGATATATACCTTGAAGCTTAATATCCTTGTAGCTAAATAACACAGATGATTCTGTATATCCCGCATCATTCTCTACAATAACTGGAGCAACAGCTGATCCATTTGAAGGCCCTGTTCGACATGTGATACTGACAGAAACTTCAAAATCTACAATAATACATAATACATCGCCAATACGAACTTTTCCAGTAACCTCCTCTACACGTAGACCAAGGTTACTCCCTTCTATTGTGACTATTGTTCCACCTTCTATAGGACCACTCAATGGTTTTATCATATCTATTCTGGGTTTTGGACATTCAGTCACTGGGTTTTCCAGACATGATTCACTGTAGGAGCATGAGTTACCACACCAGGTACATTGATAGATAGAATTACGAGTTATGCAAAGAGAACAGTCTGCATGCTCCCGGTGAGAACCAAGTATTTCACATTTGTATAGGGTTATTGTGATTGTGTCAATATAGTGCTTGTGGTTCCAAACAACTTTAACACTGACATTATATTCTCCCACATCTTCTTCATAGGAGTATGTTGTTTTATCACATACAATATAATGATTAGATTCAACTCTAGCCGGCAATATCATATTAGCAAGTTCAATACTCACAATGCACTGGAATCCAGTATGTCCGGGCTGCAGATGAGGCAAGTTTTCGACCTCAAGCTCCAACTCCTTAGGAACATTATTTGGAAGTAAGATTGGTTTTTTATATTGCCTTATTCGAGGACAATGTCCAATGCCATGATTGAGTAACTTGGTTGGGTTGTTCTCTCCACTAATAATGGTCCTTTGACAAGCTGAGGTTTCATGTGTACACTTATTGTCATAAATACACCAATTGCAAGCCCACTCACTCATTATGCATGAATGACAAGTTGTATGCTTTGAACAATCATAGAAAGCAAAGTTCCTAGAAACAAAATCTTTATTGGTTTCTGATGAGTGAACTGAAAGAGGTACATACACATGGTCTTGGTTTGCTGGAATTTTCGGCCTGTGTTTGATTTCAGGGGTAGGACAGGCAAGCCCGCTGGATGTAACTGCAGCGTCTATTGGAGGGGTATTTCCAAAAACACATTTATATTTTGCACCAAATGGTAGTTCTGGGAGTGTTCTGATAATAAGTTGGACTGTTGTAAACTCATTCATGGATATTCTATCAGGCAATATTTGTTCAAAGTCAATGCATTGCTGTCCCGTGTACTGAGAGAGCCACCTAGGAGCACTTTGTGTGCCTTTTTGACACATGCTTTGGACAGTGCAGCGTTTTTCAAGAGAACACCAGCCACAGTGAGGATCATTGAACTCTAAACAGGAAGAACAGTTGCCATGCTCAGCACACCTCTCAGTAGGTATCTGGATGATGGAATTCCTAGCTAAAACATAGAGAGTCTTGCGATATGGTGACAAAGTAGTATCAGGCAATATCCTTTGTCCTGGCAGCAGTTCCTCACTGGAATACTCCAATGCTTCCTCAGCATCAATCAGTACTTTCTTTAATGTGCCATCATTGGTACCAAGGAAGGCAACTGTGTGGAGGCCAGTCACAGACATAGTTACAGAAGTTACATGGGTATCATTCCAATGTATAACAGACATAGTTTTTATAGGATATAAACCACTTATTTTAAGACCTACCTCACAAAAATTAAGTATATTACCAGTAGAGCCAACACTGGGACATTTACCATCAGATATCATCCCTGATATGTAGCCCATGTTCCGGGCTTTAGTGCTACCATTGAAACACATATGAACATTTTCATTAAACTTAATTTCTATCTCCTGTAAAGAAAACACACATATAGCTGATTTAGCCATAGGTTCATTGGTGATACCTTTAGAGGGGCTAAAAGCTGCCACCAGTATTGAGTCCCCTGTCTTGATTCCCAGCTGCGAGGCCAAGTTAGCTCCAGCCTTGGCAATTTTAGCATCCTGAACAAGGTTGTAATTGACAAGTTCACTCTTACCATTTACAGTCTCTTCACGAACATTACATTCTAGTGTAACTTCCGTGTAACTGTTGTAGTTGTCATCATTTACACAGGTGCGAGCCAGACGAGACACATATCCGAGCTCTTCATTGCCAGCCAAATGGGAATGTTTTTGAATTATTAAAAAATATGCATAATCACTAGCATTAAATCCATATACATATTGCACTAAAAAGTTATCTCTGTACTTAACATCTATCTGGATTAAACTCTGTTTGGAGAATGTGAACTGAGCTAACTCCAATGTCATAAGATCCCGGCTGGAAATAGCAGGAACGTCATGCCTGTATTCTCCAATGTTTGTGAATGTTGTGCCTACATAGAGCACATTGGAGCGATCCCAAGAGTTGTATCTCTCTGGACCGATGAAGGCATACGTCGAGGCATCAGCGTCGTTGGCCGCCACACTGACAGCGACGAACTCCGGCTCCGCAGACAGGTCGCCCAGCTTGTATTTCGTGCAGGAGCCCTGGGCGACTGATCCACATGCTATCACTATTCTGGACTCTTGATCTATCACTAGTATCTTATTTACATTGTCGATCGGTGTTGTTGTTATGTCTGGAGAAGTACAGCCGCTGGCATGACACATAGGATTATCGAGCTTCGGCCCCGTGCTTATTACATGAATAGGTTTCAAGTCGGGGCTTAGTTGATGGAGCCAATTCAAGGAGCCAGCGTAAACTTGCCCGCTAGCTCTGTCGACGGCCAGATGATAAAAATAGTATGATCCATTCTGTTGATTACTGGGATATTGTGATATAAACTCGTATCCGTATACTATTGTACATCGAAGCCACAATGTTATGACTAATAAAGTCGTTAAACCAGCCATGATCACATCTTAAGTAGTCTGCAAATAAATATTTTCACTTTCTCACAACCACTGTACTGTTTTTATCTCAGTTTCAACCCATTTTTGGCTTACAAAAATAAATGTAAATTGTAAAAGCATCCATCGATGCCGACGATATGACATGCTAAGCATAGACAATAATGTTGCCATTAGTTAGATTATATTTAATTATAATTTACACCATCCTTCTTTATAATCTTAGCATTTCTGATAGAGTTTCAAAGCATAGATGAATATTATATATTTTCAAAGGGTTTTGATCCTATTTCTTTGATGGTTAATTATTTAAATAGTTTAATTTGTAATTTTCAATTCAAATTTATTTTAGCTTTGCCCTTTGCCTTGGTTTTTAAGGAACCGCTTACTAAATAGATGGGCAGGAGGACAGACCCACAGATTTGAAAGAGTATAACCCTCAGAACAACAAACTTATGATAGTTGTTCTGAGGTATAATAGAACCTAAAGGCAACAGACATTGTTCTGAGCAGCAGATCGATAAATGACGTTTAGGTCTGTCCGTGCTATTTTTGAACTGATGCCGATGGTAAACGAGCGACTTTTCCATACAAATATCGCTAGAAGACGAGTGTCACACTTTCAAAAATAGTTGCCATGAGGTGTTACCTAAAATACTAAAATGTGTACCTACCTAGTCGAGAAATAATAATTGAGCCAATCAAAATACCGACTGAGATCTTGTGGTGGTGGTAATCTTAATTTTCATTGGTCTTACCTAAAATATTAGTCGAGGAATAATAATTAAGCCAATCAAAATATAGACTAAGATCTTGTGGTGGTGGTAATCCTAATTTTCATTGGCCAAATCATTGAAAACTTATTCTTCCTTCATGTTTCTCTCTCATTTCTGTTTTTGGTGATATTGGTTTGTGGTTGTGGTGTGATTTGTTGTGGTTTTGAAAAGAGATTATTAAAACTAACGATATATTTTGTGCCAAAACGATCACATTTTTAATGTGATAATTGAATCCATTTTATGTTTAAACTCTTTAGTTTGTAAGGCAAAGAGCATCGGCAAGGCGTCTGCGAATAAGCAGAATCAACATGCCGATGCGAACTTTTATGTTGAAATAACTGCATCTTCCGCCAATTTTGAGTGTTCCACCTTCACAAAATGATGGCTTCTATGTCGACCGGCGGTCCTGGGGACCCACATACCCAGATGAACACATATCGCAGCTATGTCACCATGCTTGCAGACCCTGGTGCTAAGGATGAGATCAAGTTGAAAGCAGCACAGGAACTTAGTGAAAATTTTGAAGTATGTACTTATTTATTTTCATTTCAGCTGTAATCTTGTTGTATATAAAATATTGGTATGATGATAGTGGTGATGACGAATTTACCTAAATGGTATTTTGTATTGTATTGTGGAACTACTCTCGGTATGCACATGCTGTTTATAATACCACAGAAGCCAAGTTACTTCAAAAGCTTAATTTTATGCTATTATTATTTGCTTTAATTTAGTTATTTACATGTCTGCAAATCAAATTTACATTAGACATGATTTGCATTAATAAAAAAATTGGTTCATGTGTAAAATTGTTTATTTTTTTAGGTAATATTAAGTTCACCACAATACCCTCAGTTCCTTGATCACTCTTTAAAAATATTCCTCAAAATATTACAAGAGGGAGAGCCACATTTTATAGCTGAGTACAACATACAGCAAGTGCGAAAGCTGATTCTGGAGATGATCCACCGGTTGCCAATCAATGACACATTGAAGCCGTTTGTCAAGAACATTCTAATCCTAATGCTGAAGCTGATGGAGATAGAAAATGAGGAGAATGTACTTGTGTGCCTGAAGATCTTCATGGAACTGCATAAACAGAATAGGCCGGTTTATAACACGGAAGTTGATGTAAGACATTGATTTATAGTTTTAAAGTAACATTTAATTTGCATCTATAACCACTCACTAGCAGTTAAATGTGCTTTGTTAAAATGATCATGAATTGAGTGTCATTGTATAGTGATGTATCTATTGAAATTATTTTAGACATATTATATAGATATATCTAAATAATTTCAATAGATACATCACATAAATTACTGAATAGGCTAGTTTCCTGGGTCGTAATAATAACATAACAATTAGTCCATCTGTTAGATAATTAAAAAATATTGGACACGTATTTTTTCTTTTGTCAAATAAACAATAAATAATTAAGATAAAGCGCGTCAAAGTTCAGGAGTGGGGGCTCGTGACGTCAAAGTTTGCTAAAAATTGTAGCAAACTATGACGTCACACGGAACTTCAAAGGGCTATATCTTTATCATTTTTTGTTTAATCGACAAAAGAAAAAATACGTGTCCAATATTTTTTGAATATCTAACTGACGGACTAATTATATTTTTTTAGGAAACTAGCCTATTATGTTATTATTTTTTGTAAAATTCTTTTTTTAGATCCACAAATTCTTGCACTGGGTCAAAGGTATTTACTCAGATTTGCCAAATCACCTACCCAAGATATTTGAGCCGAAGCCTACAATCAGAGTGAAGGACTTGTCAGAGGTGAACATAGAACAACTACTGCAGGAGACATACACTACTACTCCCATTCATACTGAAAAGAAGCTACTGGATGGTAGTGTAGTTACTGTAAGTATTAGCCATATAGTATGTGATCTGTGGTTTTAAAAACCAAAAATAGTGATTTTGCAAACACTTTTACCTGTGAAAGAACTCCTCCATTCCAATAACACAAATAGATTAGGATAAAAATATAGCCACCTAACTTTATTCACATACCTATACAAACATGTTCTATAAAAATTAAAACTTTTTTTCTACAACAATAAGTTCACATTTCAATAAATAAATAAAAAAAAATGATATTTATTCAGATAACTTTGATCCATTTTGTTAGTAACAATTTAAATACGTTAGTAGGTAATATTCAATAAATAACCGAGTATTGTTTATTTACAAACTCAATTTTGACCACTTGAACAAAAGTCGTTATGGCAAGCAATCGCTTATAAATGTGATAGGACTTGACATTTTATATTTTTTTGACTTAATGACTGCAGTTTTTCATTTCTGTCTGACAAGGGGTTAGTTCTGATTGGTTTATAGTAATTTTTTTGCTGCACCAGTTTTATTTAATGATGTCATAAAAAATACCAAACAGGAGCGAACTGTCCTGTCGACGACAGGATGGTTCGCTCTATTTGCGTGCTGGGCTAAAAGGTTACCCTGTATTTATTATTTATTCCCCAAAAAAAGTGATATCCCTGGTACCCAAACAAGACATAAACAAATTACAAGTTCCCATGCAAAAGCTCTGCTTATTTCAAAATAACGCTTATTTAATGGCTATCCATGGCTATCCATATATATAATAATTTACCATAGATATCATACATATAATTTGCGTAAATTAAAAAACGATTTATTTGATATTTTATCAGACAAAGGCTTTTCAGTAAATGTGTTCCTACAAGATAAATTGACATAATAATTATGATGTTACAATTTTTGTTTAATAATTATATTTTTTACTATTTTATAAGTTTATTGGTGTATAGTGTAATATAAATCAGCTTTTAAAATGTAATTAATTAACTTCAATGACCATAACCCTAACATTTACAGGCTGTCTTAATTGCGGTAGAATAATTGTGACAACTATTTAAATATAGTATTTAAGACCTTTTGTAATAACCATATTTGTAAATAAAGCTATTCTATTCCATATTTATCTAAATTGATTCAGTGGTTAGCCTTAAGAGAAAATAGAGTTAATTTCACAGACAGTATAGTGCCTCTGTACATACAGTTACAGTTGTATGGATATGGATGTCTATTGCTGAGGCCAAATGCTAAAGCATCTTTATAATTTTTCTCTGTCGATGAGGCCAATTTCTGTAGCAGGGATATCTCGACAAGAAATTAATCTAATGACAATGTTTCAGATACTAGTGGGACAAAT
Source organism: Elegia similella (assembly GCA_947532085.1). Taxonomy (NCBI): domain Eukaryota; kingdom Metazoa; phylum Arthropoda; class Insecta; order Lepidoptera; family Pyralidae; genus Elegia; species Elegia similella. The sequence continues at coordinate 10,419,427 of OX383928.1, forward strand.
GGGTCACTTGATGTAATCTATTTTTTTTTTTTGTTTCAGTATAATCTCATCCCTAGATCTGTATTATCATTGAAAGTGATACAGGAACTGCCAATCATTGTGGTATTCATGTATCAGTTGTACAAACAGAATGTCCACCAGGAGGTCAGCAATTTTATCCCTCTGATCATGGAGACTATCACATTGCAGCCAGCTGCTAACCACAGGTATCTATAAAGGCACAGTTAACTGATTTGTGTGATATGGTTGTTTAAATTAAAAGTAAAGAGAGAAAGCTGTTTTTAAACAAAGCTCATAAACATCAATGAGACCCCTCCAACCCGTCTGGCCAGCGAGGAGAGTGTAGGCCAAATCCTCTATCTGCTCTGCCCAAGTATGGCTCTGGTAGTACAGAGAGGGTCATGCTCCTTCAGTGGAGACTAAAAAGACCTGATGATGATGATCCAAAGGGTAAAAACGAGACTCGCAGTCCATCACAGGGCTGTATGTATTGAACCATAAAGGGAGATACAACAAAATGGCTCTACCCAAGGTGTGTGGGTACCAGATATGGGCAAAATTTAATTACGATGTAACCGATTATTAATGTGATCACAAAGTAATTAGATAAAAATGTAATTTAATTTCTTAGTAATTAAATACATTGTAATCAAAATTACTTCAAACATATAATGTATTTAGTTACAAAGTATCAGATTATCGAGTAATCTAATTACAATTTAATTCTGTTATTGTTTAATGTAATTACTTAAATTATAGAATTACTCAAGTTAAATCCATAAAGCCATTTCGGCTACAGAACGTACGAAAGAAATATACATATACTAAAAATTATAACCAAGGAGTGAAGCAGTCGTGTAAAAATAATATAAAAAAGATTTTTTTGCGAAAATGGAATCCATGACGACGAAACAGAAAGATTACATGGTTCACTAGGCCAAATAATCTTTTTATCAGGGACATAATTATATAGGTAAATCTCGATTACTAAATTATTATCAATACATCAATACAGATAAATTAAAGTGTCTTGTTTGTAATATCAAAATAACGTATTGTAAAATAAAAAAAAGTATTGGATGAATCTATACCCTCATTCATAAGCGACCAGATTAATATATTTCAGTCATCATTAGAGCGTCTATGCGAAATAAACGCGCACATGGCTCTTTCTATTATTCGTTCCTGTCTTTTTGTCCCAAAATTCACTTATGTATCACGTTGTGCGCAATTTTGGAAATATTTTAATCTTCTCCACGGCTTGGATACTATTATTAAAGACGCACTGGTAATGATACTGAACTGCCAACTAGATGATAGATCATGGGTACAGGCATCACTACCCATAAGTTTCGGCGGTTTAGGAGTCAGGAAAGTGTCGGATGTGGCTTTGCCAGCTTTTTTGTCTTCAGTTCATGCTGCAGGTCCTTTATGCGGTAACATTCTTGGCCCTTCATTGGGTTCCGTGGGGATCTGTGGGATGGCGGGGGATTTGGAAGTCTGGCTGAATGACTGTCCTGACATGTCATTACCAGGTAATGCGCACCACCAGAGGGGGTGGGATGAGCCTGTGTGCAGAAGAAAATTGCAAAGCTTGCTCTGCGACGCTACTGGTGGTAAAGCGGTGAGTGAGTTGGGCCATCACGGGTTGGCTTGCCAAAAGAGTGCTGGTCGCTTATCCCGACACGGTACCATCAAAGACATCATCCGAAGAGCTTTATCCTCTGTTGCTGTTCCAGCCGTCCTAGAACCGAGCGGGTTGTTGAGGTCGGACGGTAGGAGGCCGGACGGGATGTCTTTGATACCGTTGAAGCTGGGGAAATGTTTGGTATGGGACGCCACTTGTGTGGATACCCTCGCTCCCACCCACGTGTTATCTACTTCGGTGCGTGTAGGGTCGGCTGCAATTGCTGCTGAAACAGCTAAGCGCAGGATATATGAACACCTCAAGGCGAATTATATTTTTGTGCCCTTCGCGTTTGAGACAATGGGTCCGTGGGGCCCAGAAGCAAAAAACCTGGTGACTGAGATTTCAGCGCGCCTCCGTGAGGTTACGGGTGATCCAAGAGCTGGCAGTTACTTCGCCCAAAGAATTTCCATTGCAGTGCAGAGAGGCAATGCTGCCAGCTTACTGGGCACCCTGCCTCGTGGCGACGCGTTGGAATCTATATTTTATTTGTAATTTTTATTTTATTTTTTTAATTAAGGATTAATTGTATGTTTTATTGATTGAAATAAATAACAATAATACAAAAATACAAGTTACAAAATGTTTGTGCATCTGTCTGTTTGTTCCTGGTCATCTCCGAAATCGCTGGACCGACTTTAGTGGGACTTTTAAATATCATAATAAATGTAACTATTCGGCGGTAATAAGTAATATTTTTATCATTGCTGTCAGAGGCACACCGTACATTGCGCGCTACCAAGAACAGCACATTGGATGATACTGTTCTAACAAAAGTAATTTTTAATGTGATTACATTCTTAATTAATTGATGAGTAATTAAATTAACCCTTAATTAAATTACATTGTAACTAGTTACTGTAGGTACTTGAAGTAATCGATTACTGATAATAATATGTTTAAAGTAATCTAATTAACAATTACACAAAAGTAATTGTAATTCTTAATTATTATTCTAAATACTTTTTGTCCATCTCTGGTGGGTACAAACCAAAAATTAGAGTTATGAGCACATTGAGACAAATAATATCATGACATTGTCAGCTTGGAGTGACTCACATAAGTACAGTGGTTATCCTACCAAATTCAAATGACTCCAAAATATAATGGTTTCATCCATATCACGCCGCATGCCGCATTAATTATATGTTCGACTCGTATTACATATGCTTAGGAGTCACTTTCTTGATAGGGTAACATAAACCCTTTGAGTGAGTGTGAGACCTACACGCACTTAGCCGGTTTTTATTTTTAAACTACTTTTTATTGTTAAAGTTCAAACTAACTGCTTGTTGAGTTGATTGCCTTGTCAACTTTGTCAGATTATTCAATCATCATCATCATCAGGTCCTTTTTAGTCTCCACTATTGGAGCACGATCCTCTCTGGACTACCAGAGCCATACTTGGCCAGAGCAGCCAGAGGACTTGGCCTACACTCTCCACGCTGGCCAGACGGGTGGGAGAGGTCTCTCAGATGTTTACGAGTATAAGCTTTGTTTAGCTTGTATTTCCTAAGTCGCCTTCTACGACATCCACGGAAAGACTTGGAGTGGTCCTATTCTACTCTGACGGAAACCACACGGGTGTTCAATGAACAATAGCTTTGCATTTGAACTTATTTTTCCTATTTTTGTAGACAGTCAGCATCTTTCAATAAGGAAGTGTTTGTGGATTTCATGGGTGCCCAAATCAAGACATTAGCCTTCCTGGCATACATAATAAGAATTTACCAAGAGACCATTGCGAATCATGCCAATTTGATGGTAAAAGGAATTATTGGATTGTTGACCCTGTGCCCTCCAGAGGTAGCGCATCTTAGAAAAGAGCTGATCATTGCCACGCGCCATATCTTAGCTACTGATTTAAGAATAAGTAAGTTTCATTTTTTTTTCATACCTATTTTCTCTCAGAAAATCTACTGAAAATATTCATGTTTTACAAATAACTTTGGCTTAAGCCAATAGTCTTAGTTGCATGTATCTAAACAATGCAATTTTATTAGCATTTTAATGAAATAATTAAAATTTATATAAAGCTGAACTTGTTGACAGAATTTGTCCCATATATGGAGCGTTTATTTGACGAGGATGTGTTACTTGGTGGAGGCTGGACTGTCCACGAGAACTTCCGTCCTTTAGCATACTCCACACTGGCAGACTTAGTGCACCATGTACGACAACACTTGCCACTCTCAGACCTCGCCATTGCAGCACATCTGTTCTCTAAGAATGTGCATGATGAATCACTGCCAACAAGGTAAAATATCATGAATCTATAGCCTATACGTTTTTGAAAATAATTTAAAGGTCTTTTAAGTGTGTGATATCTACTACCAAATGTAAAGTAATAACAGAAGCAAAACTACAGATGACACTCTCACAATCTAGCATGTTTTCCCCTGAGGTAATTAATTATGTCCTTCATTATTGAATCTTTCACGATGGTTGTTCAAAGATTATTTCTTCTATTTTTAGAAGATGGCGCCATTCCATCACATCTTAACAAAGTCTTAATGAAACTTTTTCTTTGTCAGCATCCAAACGATGTCCTGCAAGCTGTTGCTTAACCTGGTAGACTGCATCCGCCAACGCTCTGAGAGCGAAGGCGCGGCGAGTACGTCCTCGGCCGCGCAGCCGCAGGGGCGTCAGCTGCTCATGCGCATCCTTGAAGTGTTTGTACTCAAGTTCAAGACCATATCCAAATTGCAGTTGCCAGCGCTAATGGCGAAATGGTAAGCAATGACGCCAAAACGTTTTAAGTCCCCTACATATGCTTTAGTTGTGTATATATTTTAGTAGCGGTAGCGTGGCTACAGGCGAAATTCATTTTTGGTAGTACTATGAAATGAATAGGGTGGCTTGTTTTGTCGGGGAAGTACCACACTCTAAAAAAAATCGACGTTCGAGTAGAAGCTTTACCGCTTCTATGCTTCGATCGGTGAGTGAGCCGGAGGCCCATCCTCCCCTCCCATTACCTCCTCCCCATATCCTTCCCCCAACTCCTTAAAAGGCCGGCAAAGCTCCTGTCACACCCTGGTGTTGCAGATGCGATCTAACCATCAGATAAATTGCTTGCTCGTTTGCCGTCGTATGTCATAAAAAAAAGTCGCTTGTTTAGATTAAGCCAGTATTCTATTCGCCAATGCTTGGAGAGCAAAGGTGCAGCGAGTAAGTTGTTGGCTACGCAGATGCAGGGCCGGCAACTGCCATGCGCATCCTTTGAAGTGTTTGTGCTCAAGTTCAAGTCCATATCTAAGCTGTAGCTGCCGGCGCTCATGGCTAAATGATAACAAAGAATAAACTGGTAATCTTATTCAGAACCTAATAGTTGGCTGTCACTTATGGTCTGGGCTGTCATAAGGCTTCGAAAGTTTTAAATGCAATTACTTAGAAGAAAGTCTCCTTTGAAAAGCTGGATAATAGTTGATGGTTCCGATTGACATAAGAGTAAATCCCAACTAATAGGTATTATAAATGCGAGAGTGAGTTTGTTTGTTACGCTTTCTCGTCGTTACTACTGAACTGATCATCATGAAATTTTGCATACGTTTTCTGTAGTAAGGATATAGGCTACCTTTCATCCCGGAAAAAATTACTATTCCCGAGGGAACGACGTTGCCGCGAGCGAAGCTGCGGTCGAAATAGTAAAAATATATAAATTCTTCAGCCCAATAAGGCTCTAAAAAAATTAAGACAGACTCTCGCGTCGCTTGCTCATTTATCTTGAGGTTATTGAGCTGTGTGGTGCACAGAAATTTGTATATACATATAATATAATAATATTCTATATATTATTGCAGCAAACCGACAACTGCCCCAGCAATAGGTACCAACGGAACAACTCCGAGCACACCCACCACACCTGCCCCCAGTACCTCAACTGCAGAGGTCAAAGTGGAAGAAGAGAAGTTTACCCCAGACTTCCTGGACAGCGCCTCCAAAGCTGAGGAGAAATCCAAGATAGGCTTCCCGGCCTCGCAGATGAGCAACCTGAATGTGGGGGATTACAGGACACTTGTCAAGACTTTGGTGTGCGGCGTGAAGACTATCACTTGGGGATGTGCTTCATGTAAAGTGAGTACTATGGACTGGACATACTACACTTCTTGTGTTAGTTCTTTTTGAATTTCCACATTTTGGTTTCCTATTTGGTCTTTTGTTAAGTAAACGCTTGTTTCGTAATTAAAAATATTTTACACTCACTTTCATAACAAAGAGGTCATACATACTTACACTACCTATGTTGCTTTTAAACACACCTTATTTTTTGTGTTGGGATCTTTGGGAAGAAAGATTCGTGATTGATGTTTGTTTTCTTTATAGTACTATGTTTGGTTACTAGTGCAAGTTAGTGGTGGTTTTGTTCTTCAAAAAGGGTGATAATACTCTACTGAAGAACTATAGACCTATCACACTCCTGAGCCACGTCTATAAGCTGTTTTCGAGGGTGATCACGAATCGTCTCACGAACAGGCTCGATGCTTTCCAGCCTCCCGAACAAGCCGGTTTCCGAAAAGGCTACAGTACCATAGACCACATCCATACGCTGCGGCAGGTTATACAGAAGACCAGAGAGTATAACCGGCCATTATGCTTAGCGTTTGTGGACTATGAGAAAGCCTTTGATTCGGTCGAAACATGGGCCGTGCTTCAGTCCCTCCAGCGATGCCGCATCGACCATCGGTATATCGAAGTGTTGAAGTGCTTATACAGCAACGCCACCATGTCAGTTCGAGTACAGGAGCAGAGCACGAAGGCTATACCATTGCAGCGTGGTGTGAGACAGGGAGACGTCATATCTCCGAAACTGTTCACCGCTGCTCTGGAGGATGCTTTCAAGCTCCTGGAATGGGAAGGACTTGGCATCAACATCAATGGCGAGTATATCACTCACCTTCGATTTGCCGATGACATCGTTGTTATGGCGGAGACGCTGGAGGACTTAAGTACCATGCTCAATGACCTCAATGGAGTTTCCCAACAGGTGGGCCTTACAATGAACATGGACAAGACGAAAATAATGTCGAATGTCCATGTTGTGCCTTCACCGGTATTTGTTGGGAACTCCGTCCTTGAAGCTGTGGACCAATATGTCTACTTGGGTCAATTGATCCAGGTTGGCAGTTCCAGCTTCGAGGACGAGGTGTTTCGACGAATCCGACTCGGCTGGGCAGCGTTCGGGAAGCTCCGCCATGTCTTCTCGTCCAAAATACCTCAGTGCCTGAAGACGAAAGTCTATAATCAATGTGTGTTACCAGTGATGACTTACGGGTCCGAAACGTGGTCCCTTACTATGGGCCTCATAAGAAAGCTCAAGGTCGCTCAAAGAGCTATGGAGAGGGCTATGCTCGGTGTTTCTCTGCGAGATCGAATCAGAAATGAGGAGATCCGTAGAAGAACAAAGGTCACCGACATAGCTCAGCGGATTAGCTCTTTGAAGTGGCAGTGGGCGGGGCACATAGCGCGCAGAACCGATGGCCGATGGGGCAGAAAGGTTCTCGAATGGCGACCACGTACCGGCAAGCGCAGCGTCGGACACCCACCGACCAGATGGTCGGACGACCTGACTAAGGTCGCAGGAAGACGCTGGATGCAGGCCGCTTCCAACCGGTCGTATTGGAAATCCTTGGGGGAGGCCTATGTCCAGCAGTGGACTTCTTGCGGCTGATATGATGATGATGACATGATTAACCTACTCAAATTATCTAGATTTGTTTAGTTTGTTAATCAATAGTGTGGTAAGGCTTTCTGCATTACATATTAATCAACATACTTCGTTTTGCGCATTCTATTTTCACGTTGGTATTTATATCAGAAACATTAAAGAAACTAACCACATTGGAATTCACACTGTGTAGACCACAAACGCGGAAGGCGCGACGACGACCACTCAGAAGCAGTTCAGTGCTCGCGAGACACTCGTGTTCATCCGGCTAGTGCGGTGGGGGCTGCAATCGCTGGACATCTATACACTGGCCGCCCCCCGTGCGCCCGCCATGCCCCCCGCGCAGCCCCACGTCCGCTCCAAGGAGGAGAAAGAGGTGCTGGAACACTTCAGCGGCGTGGTGAGTATTAAATTTGTATAAATATGGTATACACTATCCAGTTATTTCTTTATTAAAGTGTACATCTACATTACATTTCCTTGATGTATTCTGGAAATTACATTGATAAAATTTAATTTTATATATAGGTACACTATATTAGCTACATCAATCACCAAATCAATTTTGAGTAACTCTGTGTGGTGACGCCATTTGCTTAGTAAATCATCATTTCATTCATGAGAAGCCCACTGCTGGAGAAAGGCCTCTCCAAATTATTCTTCTTTACATGGGAGGATATTGCCATACGTGTTTTATGCGTACTTAAACACGAGTCCCCATACAAAACACATGGTTTATGTATTTAATATTGTATGGTGATCTATCAGTCAGTGCCACCAATATCCCTTGTGTTTTGGAGCCTCCCGGATTGAGTCGCACTGATGGCAAAAGACCTGATGGCTTGACATTGATACCTTGGTCGAATGGATTACTTGAAAAAAAACCATTTGACGAGATGACCATTTTTAGAGACTTGACGAATTGACAAAAAACTTAAGCTTGATCAATGGACATATGAACGGCTTGACGAATTAACCATTTTGCACCGCTTGACGAATAAACCATTTTAGGAGCGGTTAAAAAATGCTTGACCAGTTGACAAAACTTTCTCGCTTGACCAATTATCCCCTACATCCTACGGAACACTTTATGCGGGAGTTCGACTAGCACTTGGCCGATTATTATAATTTCCCTATACTACTTACAGTGATATATAATTTATTACTGTCACTACGGGATAATAATAGTATACTATAATATTGGGTTTACGCTTTACCTATGAAATCGTCGGTTTTCTATCGAGAATTTCGAGTAAATTGACTCATACTCACGTTTTTAGTATCTTTTCGGGTTTTTTTACTTTGAATGTGAAGTGCCTTTAGTTGAATTTATCAACTCAACTAAATTATTTACCGACAACATTAAGCTTGATTTACGCATTATAAAATTTACAAAAAGATAGAAACATAATAGAGAAATGACGTCATTTTATATCAAAACGGACAACTTTCTGAGAAGAGTTTAATTTAATTATTGAAAAATGCTCATGAAAAGATCATGAGCATTTTTCAATAATTAAATTCAGAAAAACAAAAAAATAATGTTAGTAATATACCAAGTTCACATTTAAGTTTAAGTAAAAATAAAATCTGTTTAACTGAAAATCATAGTTATTAGGAACACGAAGACAAGCGGAAAAAAACGGCAATTTCATAGGTAAAGACTCAGGAGGTATTATATACGGAATAGCCTGTGTTGATTTATTACGCAAATGTCTCCACCTTGTACATATTGCAACTACAATAAAAATGGATAGTAGGTAATAATTTTTATTTTTTGCAGTTTTCCATGATGAATTCTCAAACGTTCCAAGAAATTTTCACTGCGACGATTTCCCACATGGTGGAAAGAATCAACAAAAATATGACGCTTCAAATAATAGCCAATACGTTTTTATCTAACCCAGCAACTTCACCAATATTTGCCACAGTTCTCGTCGAGTATCTCCTCAAAAGAATGGAGGAAATGGGAACCAATGTGGAGCGGTCTAATTTATACCTCAGACTGTTCAAGTTAGTGTTTGGTTCGGTGAGCTTGTTCCCGACCGAAAACGAACAGATGCTGCGCCCACACCTACACAGCATCGTTAACAAAGCAATGGACTACGCCATGACGGCCAAGGAACCTTACAACTATTTTCTTCTTCTTCGCGCCCTATTCCGTTCCATAGGCGGCGGCAGCCACGATTTACTCTACCAGGAGTTCTTACCGTTACTACCCAACTTACTAGAGGGATTGAACCGTCTTCAGAGCGGCCTCCACAAACAGCACATGAAAGACCTGTTCGTCGAACTGTGTTTGACCGTCCCCGTAAGACTGAGCAGTTTATTGCCTTATTTACCCATGTTAATGGACCCCTTGGTCTCCGCATTAAACGGTTCTCACACCTTGATCTCGCAAGGCTTGCGCACGCTCGAACTCTGTGTGGATAACTTGCAACCCGATTTTCTTTACGAACATATTCAACCCGTAAGGGCGGACCTGATGCAGGCGCTTTGGAGGACCCTTCACAATAACGAGGTCGCAAGGATAGCATTCAGAGTTCTAGGCAAGTTCGGCGGCGGCAACCGGAAGATGATGATCGAGCCACAGCGCCTCGAATACCGTGAGACCGATGCACCGCCGCCAGCCGTGCAGGCCTACTTCCAGGACCAACCCAAACCCATTGACTTCGAAGTAGATAAAGTCATAGACACCGCTTTCTCTGCATTAAAGTCGAGCACCACCGACCCCTTCTACCGCCGTCAATGCTGGGAAGTGTTGCGCTGCTATTTGGCAGCGTCGTTGAACCTGGACGACGACAAGCAAACGCTACAGAAGCTTTTCAATCACCCGAGTTTCCTCGAAGGGAAAATACAGACACAAAACGGACCTTACTACAAATGCTCCAATACTATCGTGAGGAACACGCAACGTACCGCTTTGACGGGAATGTTCGTCGCTGCCGCTATCAAGGATCTACGTAACGACGTCCTTCATACCATGGTTACACTAGTGCGGCATTACACAATGGTAGCGATAGCACAAGAAGCCGGGCCATTCGCTGGCACTGGCGGACCTAAAGAGGGTCTCGATGCTTTAGTTCTAGTCGACGCAATAGCCGTCGTGATGGGACATGAGGAGAAGGAACTATCTAAGCCCGGTCACCTGGCGTTAGTATTGATGATCGAGACCGCAACAACCGTGCTCGGCAGCAAGGAGCGTGCTTGCCGTTTGCCTCTAATGGAGTACTTAGCGGAGCGCATGTCAGCTCTATGCTACGAGCGAGCGTGGTATGCCAAGCTCGGAGGCTGCATGAGCGTCAAGTTCATGTTCGAGAAGATGACGCCGGAATGGGTGTACAAGCACGTGTTCACATTTTTGAAAGCACTGTTGTTCGTAATGATGGATTTAACTGGGGAGGTGTCGTCGGGGGCTATCGACATGGCGATCGTGAACCTGGAGCGTCTGGTGCGCGTGTGCGTGTCGGGGCCGGGCGGGCAGGCGGCGGAGGCGGAGGGCGAGGTGGCGGCGGCCAAGGCGCGCGCGCTCACCGACGTGCTGCAGGAACTCGTGCTGCAAGTCACCAGCCCGCATCTACTGGTGCGACAACAGGTATGCATTTTAACCTATTGTATTTTCTTTTTAGCGAGCTCCGTGGCGCAGTGGTTAACACGCCAGCTTGCGACACGAGGGCTCCCGCGATTTTTCAGACTGATTCAGATTCAGTTTTTTATTGCAAGTCACAAGTAATTACATAAAGATGTTACATAATAGTTTTAGGATACAAGTGACGCCCTGCAAGGGCACTGCAAACAGTAAAACACATAGTCGCACCATTTTGCTTAAATATTAAAAACAATGGTGTAGCCGAACATTATTAAAATTGGAAATTAAGAAATTATTAATAAATAAATAAATTCAAATTTTGACCTGGGTCTTGGGTGTTTATCTATATAAGTATCTATTATAAAATATAGTATTGTTGACTTGACCTAAGTTCAGAACTTACTGTGGGGTTAGCTTAGTTTGTGTGATATATCCCTATATATTAATCAATTTATTTGTTCTTTTTTGACATGATAACGTCTTATAAATCGATGAACGCCGCTTGCCCGCACGTAAAAGTGTCACGTTCCGCATGCAAGCGAGAACGCGGAACAAGCGAAAGAGAGGCACGACCTGCATAATCGTGCGGCTTGTGATGCATCTGTCTCTTTTTTTATATTTAAAAGGTTGTCGGTTATTGCCTGGAAAGAAACACAGTGATTACTTTTGGCAGAAAATAATGGAGTACTATGCCGTTGTCTTCTCCATCTCTTACATTAGCACAAAGTCCACTAGTGCAGGTTGGCTAACGATGTTTTCCTTCACCAGAAGCAGATAGTAGTCGATGATAACGACTGTATTGGAGTCAGATTAGACTATAAACTCCTTGCTAAGTGCAATATTTAATTGGTATCATTTTCAGGCAATGAAATCTTTGGAGTTGATAGCAGAGTTACAGAACAAAACAGTGACAGATGTGATGGATCCCCACAGAGAAGTGTTGGCCGATATCATCCCACCGAAGAAACATTTATTACGCCATCAACCCGCCAATGCACAAATGGGACTTATGGATGGGACTACATTCTGTACCACGTTGAAACCAAGGCTATTCACCATAGGTAAATACTAATTCCAGTAGAGAAGGCAGGAAATATACATCTGGATTTTCTGAACTGATTAATCTATTTTTTTCCAGATCTAAGTATAACTGAGCACAAAATATTCTTCCGTGAATTATTATCCTTATGCGAGGCTGAAGACGCCATGTTAGGAAAGTTCCCATGTTACAAAGGCGTCAATTTAGTGCCTCTCCGTGCGTCCGCCTTGAAAGCCTTAGCGGCCTGCCACTACATACAGGATAAGCATTGCAGGGAGAAGATATTCCAAGTGCTATACAAATCGCTCGAGAAAAATGATCAGGAATTGCAACAGGTATGGTTTATTTAGAGTAAAGGTTTTCGAGAAAGTTTTTAAATTACATCAATCAAATGATGAACAAACATGATTGGGTGGATTTTGACAGCTTCTGTTAAAAATACCTCTCTCACAGTGCTGCCACCTGGGTATAAAATCGATTACGAAAACTTGAATCGTTGTTTTTCCAAATGTCATGGTAAGAATGAAATTATAGTAATAATAATATGGAAACAATATCCATCCACTCGATCTATACTTATGTGAATGAAAAAAAACTTGGAACAATAGTGTTATTACTAATGATATATTTCCAGAGTTATCATAAAGTACAAATACTTATGTGATTTTTTTACGTTTTAGGCTGGTTTTGAATGCATGCAAAAATTTCTGTCTGGGTTTCAAATTGACATGGAGATGGTCCATCCAGTGATGAGGCCATTGCTATTGACTCTCGGTGACCATCGCAACCTTAGCGTGAACGGCGCCAAACGACTTTCGTACTTAACGCAGCTGTTCCCGTCCACCTTCAGTGAAAAGTTGTGTGAACAGTTGCTGCAGCTTTTGAAGAAACTATTGGACTATTCAATCCAGACTGACAGAGGTAGGTTCTTGTTTGTATTTAAGAGTTCTATTTTGTTTCCACTCCTACATATATAGATTGAAGTTCAGTATTCATCACCATTTCAGCTATAAAAAGTCCACTGCTGGACAAAAGCCTCTCCCAAGGATCCTTTGTTTCATGGGAGCATACTCACCAGTGTATGCTCCCGTGAAACAAACTGTGCTCGCTTGGCGAGCACAGTTTCTTTGACTTCAATTGAAGTTAACTGAATGGATATGTGCGATAATATAACAAAGCAGCGTGAGACTTTTATGTAAATTAACTGTAGTAAGACTGGTTGCATAAGGAAAGTGACTGCTTTATAACCATTGAATTAGAAAAAGATATGTAATACGCTTCCATATTTTTTTCTAATTCAATGTTAACTCACTTCTCAACGAAAAACTTACGCACTCATAGACTAAGCTAGTTTGCGATTGGCCGCGTCAAGGTGACGGGGCGGTGTCAACATATCTAATGAACGCTTTGGCGTCAACATATCTAATGAACGCTTTGGTGTCAACATAGCGGAGGTAGGTAGGCTAGTAGCTCGCCGCAAGCTGGCCTACCTACAGTCGAATGTGATGATAAGTTACTCCAGTGTCCCTTTTCAGTTTTTCCTTGCGTTTCCTGCACCACGTTACTAAACAAGAAACATTTTTTTTTTTAATTTTAATATTTGCCAATTTTCACAAAAAATATGTCGTTAAATGCTTTTAACGACGCGTCCTTCCGTCACGGAGCGCGCGGCAGGCGACTTCCCAGCTTTGATCCCATATTGGACAGGGTTTTCTTTACATTTTTTTGTATTTCTTTGTATTTTCCTGCAGTTTTATTTACAAAAATATATATGATATACCTACATATTCCACATCTTGTTTGTAGGCGGAAACTTCCTGCAAAGTGTCTCCAAGAACATGGAGAACGAGCAAAAGATCATCATCCTCATCGGCATCTACCACCAAATCCCGGCCGCGTCGCCGCGGTTCATCGACGTGCTGTGTCGACTTATATTCCACACTGAGAAGTCGCTCATGATCGAAGCCGGCTCACCGTTCAGGGAACCGCTTGTCAAGTTCTTATTGAGGTAAGCATTTTTTTAGGATATGACCATAGTAATTTCTAACTTGTTACGTACGCCTAAATAAAACTACAGTTAGACTGTAATTCATACACTATCACTGTCTGTAGTCACTTATTCGTATACATAAAGAGCACCTTGCTCAAAAATGTTGGTAATTTCAGAAAACATATAATAGAAAGTATTTTATAACTTAAATCATGAATTTTTAATGCAAATTAAAAAAAAAAAGAGGCCTGTCTATTCCGCAATATCCGTAAGCACTGTTTATAGGCGACTTCCGTGGTGCAGTGATTAACACGTCAGCCTGCGACACGAGGGTGCCCAGGTTCATCCCCGGTCAGGTCTAGATGGAAAATTATCTTTTTCAGATTGGCCTGGGTCTTGGATGTTTATCTATATATGTATTTGTTATTAAATATAGTATCGTTGAGTTGTATTCCATAACACAAGTCTCGAACTTACTTTGGGGCTAGCTCAATCTGTGTGATTTGTCCGTATATATTATTTATATATTTATTTATAGCTTGCGCAGTTTGCGGCATGGATGAAATGTTCAAATAACTTAATGGATTTTGTCAAAGATCATTGTGATACTTTAAAACGTTAGCCAAGCATTTTGCGAGTATTGGCTAAAACTTGCGTGTTAATAGGTTATAAATACACAGTGTTATCTATCGACAGGCATCCAAAAGAAACTTTAGACTTGATATTAAGCGACAACAACATCAAGGACCAACAATGGAGCCGATTCCTCGTGTTCCTAATCAAACACCCAGACGCCGGCACCGCCTACCGAGAGGCGTTACAAACGTCTAAAAAGCCGCGTCTCATGCAGCTCTTAGCGGCCAATTCTAACACTGCTGTAGCAGCTTTGCCGGCGGCCGACAAGGCGGAGATGCAGTTCCAGGCCATTAGAGTGATCTCATTGCTGATAAAGTACGACGACCAGTGGCTGTCCACGCAACACGACTTGATTGAACTGCTCAAGCGGATTTGGTGCAGTGATCAGTATCATGTGAGTATACTCACACTACCTACCTCTTGTATTTTATGCTATGTTTTCCATTCAAAAGGTACATGTCAAACACAAAATAAACTTAAATTACCATTCTCTTGCAGGAGATACACAAGAAGGTTGAGAATGTGGACTGCACCCACTGGAAGGAACCTAAGCTGATCGTGAAGTTTCTGCTGCACTACTTCTGCCACCACCCGTCCAACATCGATCTCTTATTCCAACTGCTGCGAGCATTGTGCGACCGGTTCATACCGGACTTCCAGGTACTTGTTTCCTTAACGTGGTTGTTCCCTAAAAGCTTCCAACTACAAGCCTTCGTTGCCTTTTGCAACAAAACAGAGATAGTTGAGGTTATATTTTACTCTTAAGGCAGATGTTAAGCTATCTCAGATAGTTTGAATCTGATACTAGTGTTCACTTACATTCTCTAGTGTTGTACTCACACTGATACTAGTGTTCACTTACATTCTCTAGTGTTGTACTCACACTTAGAGAAAGTGTCTTCCTTCTTAACGATATATTGTACGATCAAACGTTTTTATATTTGTTTTAGTTCCTTCGTGACTTCCTCGAGCACACCGTGGCCCAGAACTACACAGTAGAGTGGAAACGCTCGGCGTTTTTCCGCTTCGTGGACCATTTCTCCAGCGACGCCATGTCGCAAGATCTCAAGGCTAAAGTTCTACAGATGATACTCATCCCGTGCTTCGCGGCCAGCTTTGAGAAAGGCCAGAAGATAGTGGGCGGACCACCCGCGCCGTATCAGGACAACCCTGAGAATGTCGTCTCTGTGTTCATCAATAATGTAAGTTCTTGCGACCAAATGTGACCAACAGCTAGAGTTTTTGAAAATTAAGGTCGGCTACTCTGGTTGCCTACTTTCAATTTTAACCTGTTCATCAGAGTTTTTATTTGATTGACTAGAAGCAATGTACATATTCACGACCTGGTCCTTAGTACCTTAAACAATAAAAAGCAAACAATTTGCCAATTCCTTATTATTTTATAATTACATTTTATTCGTCGTTTATAACTATTTTTCAATATAGCTTAAGCTGAGACTGCAAGGGCTTAGCATCAACTGTATACACGAGAATTATAATGTGTTCAGGTTGTTAACATTATCACCTTCTTGGCAGTATGGGAAACGATTAATTGATGTAATTGTCAGGTGATCGACCCAGAGAACCCGTTCGCGTGTTCCGACGCGGTCCGTATCTCGCTGCTCCAGTTTGCGTGCCTGCTGCTTGAACAGGCATCGGCTCACATCCACGACGCCAACAACAAGAAGCAGGGAAACAAACTAAGGAGGCTCATGACCTTTGCTTGGCCGTGCCTGCTCGGGAAGAATTATGTGGATCCTGCGACAAGGTCATTTCTATAACATTATATGTGTGCTTATAAAAACTTTAGACTTTCGTCGCTCTGTTCGTGATTCCGTTTGCTTCTTAACAATGTGAAACCCTGCCGCTGTGTCTGTGTGTCTCAATAGTCTTGATATCTTAGAAAATTTTCTGTATTCATAGTAAATCAACTGTTAACCTGTTAGAATTTTGTTGGCAAATCTATTTCTTTTTTCAGGTATCATGGACACCTTTTATTGAGTCATATCATAGCGAAATTCGCTATCCACAAGCGGATTGTTCTCCAAGGTAAATTGTATGACAACTTATCAATATATATACATCAATGTTGTAGGTTTTTACTACGCAATTTAGCTATGGATAAATATGAAACCTAAAACAAACACACGTTTCTGCAGTGTTCCACAGCCTACTAAAGGCTCACGCAGTAGAAGCTCGACAAGTTGTGCGGCAAGCGTTGGAGATCCTGACTCCCGCTATGCCGCAGCGCATGGAGGATGGCAACACCATGCTCACGCATTGGACCAAGAAGATCATCGTAGAGGATGGCCACTCAGTGCAGCAACTCTTCCATATACTGCAGCTCGTTGTCAGACATTACAAGGTATGCTCTTCCCAAGCTCATCCGATCCTTTGGAAGTTCTTCGAGTCGAGCGAGATACGTTGGAGATCCTAACTCGTGGTAGTGCTATACTTATTTTTTAATCTTTGCCTCACTCGCCCGAAACTATGTTTTCAAGCGAAATTGAAAAAAAAAAAAAATTATGTATCTATGGGACGCCTTAGGGGGTCTATCGGTAAATGGCGTCTGAGGAAGTCCAAGTACTGTCTAAGTGTGGGCCGACGACTTGTTTCCTTACATTAATATGGTTACTATAGTATACATATATTTTCAGTTGTACTAACTAAACCATCTTTCAGGTTTACTACCCCGTTCGCCACGCCCTCGTGGGCCACATGGTGGCGGCCATGCACCGCCTCGGATTCTCGGTGACCGCTTCGCTGGAGCACCGCCGCTTGGCCGTGGACCTGGCTGAGGTCGCACTCAAGTGGGAGCTGCAGAGAATACGCGACCACTCGCACCAGGACACAGTGGTCAGTGAAATTAACACATGATTTTATCTCTGTCACTTCTTTCACTCTATCTTTGCCTATAGTTGGGAAGCTCAAGATGGGCCTTTGGGATTTACTCTGATGAGGGATACCTTGGACACAGTTATAAGTATCTCCACCACATTTGAGACTTTTAATAGGGGGTTTTTGTTGTTGTTGTTTTTCATGTGTGTGACCAACTGTTTTTTTTACTACATATGGACATCAGTCTAAAGGGATCGTCTCTTTATTATTCAACTAGCGGTCCGCCCCGGCTTCGCACAGTTAGATATAGGTATTTTGATTTCTTATTGGTATTTATTCACACCTTGGGTTACATACGTTATCGAATTTTTATATGTATCCCTAACTTTTTGAAAATGTTTAATTGTCTATGTTCATCAGGGATAATGTAGGAAGGATGCTAATGTTGAAGGATTTTTTTCAAATGCAAACAAACAATCAAATCTTTCTTCTATTAGTAGGGGAGCCCATGATGCTAAATGTGGATTTACTCGAGCGTCGTGGGGACCCATTATACTCGAGCGCGTCTAATTAATACAAGCTGGCTTTATCAAATGCCAAAAACTGTGTATAAGCAATAATCTGATGATTTGGTCATGTCATCAGTGGGAGGGTAACAAAAGTGCAGTCAAAAAATGTCCAAATATATCACAAATGTATCCGCGAGCGTGGTCGGCTGTTTTTTATTAGGAACGAAATTATTCAAGAATAACTAGGAACATATAATCTGACAATATGCATATGTAGAAGCAAAAAAAAAAAATAACACCCCATTGTTTAAGTCGGATATGTGGCGGAGGTAGTTACACGGTATGGTGTCCGAGGTATCCTTCATATCTTAATCTGACGCGCTCGAGTAAATCCCAAAATCCCCTCTTGGGCTCCCCTACTATATATAATGTTAGTGTAGAATAATGTAGATAATTTCCTTCCGAGTAAAAAAGAAACGACCGCGACCGAATCCCTGGTGATTTGTTTCGACTTTTCTTTTTCTCTTCACTCCCTGAAGTCAATGTGTTCCCGTACAGGTAGCGACGTCACCAAGCGGTGCCACGAAACGCATATCAGAAGACAGCGCAAGCAGCACGGGCGGCGAGCGCAAGGCACTGAACACGGGCTGGGCCAGCCCGCAGGCGGCGGCGGGCGCGCGCCTCGAGCCCGACGCCGCCAAGCCGCTCGACCGCCAGCACGTGGACGTCGTCGTCAACCTGCTGCTCAGGCTCGCCTGCCAGGTACAGGTACTCCTCTCACTGGTTTTGTTTTATTTCTTTTTTTTTTCGAACGAATGTTTATATATGAAACTTGCATGCCAGCAACGATAATATAACCTCACAAATATTTGTTGTTAATTCGGTTGTATATATATTTTTTTATGTTTGTTACCTTATATATGAAGTGATTTGAAAAAATCTTTTTTTATTTGAAAAGGTGTGTCTTCTAATTAGTCCATTTAAATTTCATCAAAATCGGTTAGGTAGTTCCATTGAATTCGGTTTTTTATATGAAATATTAAAATATTAGCCTTACTTACCAATTATAAATCAACAGATGAAACAAACATTTGAATTTCTGTGTAAATATTCATGCTCTTTTAGAAGTAGAACATGAACCATTTTATCAAAATTAATTAATTTTTTTTATCCGACTAAGTATTATATTAGAGTACACTTCGTTTTGAAGCCCTTGAAAACGCATTAACTTGTCGTAGGTGAATGAAGGCAGTGTATCGGGCGGCGGCGGGTCGCCGGGCGAGCAGCTTTCCAAACGCTGCGTGTTACTGCTCCGCGCCGCGCTTAAGCCGGACGTGTGGCCACATCTTTGCGAGCCCAAGTTGGCTTGGCTAGATAAGGTAAGTTGTCGTATAGATTTTGGCAAAATCCTGCCCATAACCTCTATGGATTTTATATTTCAGCACATTTGCTCGTCGTTCTTATTATAGTTAATGTTTTCATTTAGTTGTGGCAGAGCCACGTTACCAGCAAAATTTATTTTTGCTAGTAGCATGAATGGGCTGACTCCTCCGGGGAAGTACCACTCTCTCAGAAAAAATCGAAGTTTGAGTAGAAGCTTTACTGCTTCTATGCTTCGTTCAGTGAGTGAGAGAACCGGAGGCTCATCCTTCCCCCGTTTCCTCTCCCCATGTCCTTTTCCAAATTCCTTGAAAGGTAACTACTTATAAATATAGCTACTAATTCTTGTACGCAGGTTTTTTCATCAGCGGACTCAAATGCAGCGGCGTGCGCAAACGCCTGCACGGCGCTAGAACTACTATTCTTCCTACTAGGAGTACTGAGACGAGAACAAATACTCGCGGCACTGAAGCCTCTACAAAGAGGTCTCGCTGCCTGCGTGTCATCCACCAATCCGAAGATAGTGCGACTGACGCACAACTTACTAGCGAAATTGACAGCGCTGTTTCCTACTGAACCTTCGGGAGCGGCGCAGAGTTCAAAAGTAAGTTCTTTGAAACTTATTGTAATAATTGGGTTAAAAGCTACGAATTAAATAAAACTGGCAATAACAAATGCGAGGGTTTCGTACCACCGTACAATAATTAACTACACCAACCACGTATTTTTATTATTTATCATTACCCTTTCACCGCGAACATGGGATTAATCCGACAAACATTTTCGTGCCCATTTCGCGAGCGTCGTATATTTCCCACCGGACCTTTTATCTCACTATGGGGTATTCGGACAAAAATATGTTCATATTTGATAAATATGTAGTCTAGTAAACATTTACAATGTCATACACGATTTAAGTACAACACTTTAAGTGTTGCACATACATATTTGTTGTAGGTATTTATTTTCGATTGACTATGCTTCGCGCTGGGACCACGACTACTGATTTAAAGTCTCGCAGTGAAAGGGTTAAAGAGTAACAGATATACACATTCTGTGAAAATTGCAATTGTCTGCAACCTATTCCGGTTCAATAGATACAGCCTTGTCACCGTAGCTTGTCACAGACGGACAGAATAGGTTGGCAACTTTTGGGTACTGAACCGTAAAAAATGAAGTATTGCCGCTACTCCAGTATACTCGAGACGATTTAAAAAAAAAACACTTCAAAGTGGCGCTTTCTGTTAAGGACCATAGTATTCAGTTTTACTCTTTTTGTTGCAGTACGAGGAGCTAGAGACCCTATACGCTTGCGTAAGCAAATACGCGTTTGAAGGCCTCGCTAACTACGAGAAGTCAGCCGCTGGCGGGGGAGGAGCGTCGGCTTTGTTAGGACCTCTGATGATGCTCAAGGCGTGCTGTGCTTCCAACCCCTCGTATATTGATCGCTTACTGCAACCACTGATGAGAGTGCTGCAGCGAATGGCGCGGGATCATGTCGCGCCTAACCCTGATGCTGCTTTATCTGAGCTTCTGGTGAGTAAGAATATACTAAAAAACTGCATTTTCCGCTAGAAGCGGTAGCGTAGCGCGAAGTATCCAAAATTATATTAAATATGACTTATAGCTGGGAAATGCTGGGAGATTTAGACGGAAAAACGTGTTTCCCCGGATGTGAGAACCGATTACCGTTATGTCGATTTAGCGCCCTTAAAACCAGTATACTAAATATTATCGATATTGTTATAACCATTTCTTAGATTATTTAAATATTTACAAGAATCAATTCTTACACAAGAATCAATTCAAAGTTCTGTTATACAGATTATGTAGACGAAGGCATTAAATGTGATTGAAATGTAAAGTTGGTTTCCACCGTGTAATTAGAAGTTTTGGAAGTTTTGGAACATTACTCGATAGTGGCGCCAACTAGTGAGCAAAAAAACGAAAGCTCTCATTGGCGCCCACATTCCGCAGTTTGCGGTGTTTCACTTACCGTCATGTGCTTTAATATCTTCGCGGGATATCAATAGTTATTCACTAATGTTTGTATATGTCTTCGTGATTGTTACACATTTAAATTAAATCACTCAATACGGTATTGTAGCGTTTCATCATCATCATCAGGTCCTTTTTAGTCTCCACTACAGGAGCACGACCCTCTCTGTACTACTAGGGCCATATTTGGCCAGAGCAGCCTGAGGACTTGGCCTACACTCTCCACGCTGGCCAGACGGGTTGGAGAGGTGTCTTAGATGTTTATAAGCTTTGTTTAGCTTGTATTTCCTAAGTCGCCTTCTATGACATCCACGGGAAGACTTGGAGTGGTCCTATTCTACTCTACCGGATACCACACGGCTTTGTAGCGTTTATTACGAAACTTTTAATGTTTTCATGCTTGCAGGTAGACTTGACATTTGTCTATTGTGATATAAGAACTAGTTCTTATAAAGTTAAACACAATGAAATAAATGCCATACAACACTATTAAGTGATTAAATTAAAGTAGTTATTCACTGTTTGCCTTATCTGGGATACAAGAGGTAAACCAGGACACTGAATTTATATTTAATTTATTACT
Source organism: Elegia similella (assembly GCA_947532085.1). NCBI lineage: Eukaryota > Metazoa > Arthropoda > Insecta > Lepidoptera > Pyralidae > Elegia > Elegia similella. Next base: position 10,441,341 of record OX383928.1, read on the forward strand.
TTACAGATCTTAGCACTGGACTTGCTAAAAGCGCGCGTATCGGTCATGCCAGTAGAGACACGGAAGACTTTTATTGGAAATATTTTGGTTGGGCTCATTGAAAAGACATCCGACGCAAAGGTACTAAATTTTTGCGCGCCTATAATAAAGTTAGCTTAATGTCAGATAATCACACAGAATTTTGGCTATCAATTTTGTTTGATTATATTTTTTTTACACAATCTTGTACAGGTGATGAAAGAGATTATCCGAATGATAGAAGGTTGGGTAAAGGCCCGCGGGGCAGCGGGTGCTGCGCCCTCGCTGCGGGAGAAATCTATCCTGCTGGCCAAACTCATGCACTTCGTTGAGAAACGATTCCCTGACGACTTGGATTTGAACGCGCAGTTTCTGGACATCATCAACTACGTATATAGGTTAGTAAAACAAATACTGGTTACACGAAGATGTGACTACGGTGTTGCTTATAAACTAATTTACCCTGCGCGGGGGGGTCAGACCGAACACTGTTTCCCCGGCAATGGGACAAACAAACATACATACAAACAAATTACGCTCTGCTACCAGAGAATGCTGATTAAACTATGTTACCCTGCGGGGGGGTCAGCCCGACAGAGGTTACCCCGTCCATGGGGACAAACAAACTTACATACAAACAAACTACGCAGCTCTGCTACCACCCTAGTTAAGGCATAGGGACCTATTAACTTACTAACAACTTAACCTAAAATATATTTAACTAAGGACTTACTGTTACTATCTTCTTCGAACGCCCTCGTTCGGCAGGATCCAGAAGCTTCCTTCGAGGTGGGTGAGGCCTTGGACCTTTTCCACGGTCTCAAGGTAGGAGCGAAACAAATTGGTTCCCTATTCACCCCTCCCTGAGCTCATATATATATGTCGCCCCAAACTAATGACGATGCTTATCACTCCATCAACACTACGTGGTTTAAGAGTCAAATTTATGGGTCCCGACACAACCCCAACGCCGCGTCCATGCGGTTGTCAACCAATTGACAATTACACTGATTTTACACATATATATCGTACTTAGTCTATGGCACACTGCCTCACAAACAATAGGTCAACTCAAACAAATGGTTGATAATTCTCCTTTTCATGAAAAAGCCGAATAACTGACAAGGACACAAAAAAGGTTGATAAACCTCTTCCCTTTTTTTTAATTCGGTTAATAAGCAATCTCAACGGCATTCCAATGTCAGAGATATTTCTTTATGTTAATTAATTATTTTTTTGCGAACCGCGAAAGAATGGAATTCCCTTCCCGCGTCGCTGTTTCTCGACTCGTACAACTTAGGGATTTTCAAGGCAAGAGTGAATAGGCATTATTTGAGTTTGCCTGTACCACCCTAGACCTCATCGTTGTTTCCCATTAGGCAAGATGGAGGTCAAACGCACTAAAATTTACGATATAAAAACATTTAATTCTTATACATATATGAAAATTAAATTTCCATAGTAGGCTATCACTATCGTTTATGGTATTTTATTATCCTTTATTACTACTTATTAATATTACTTTCTACCTCAGGGATGACCAGCTAAAAATGACCGAGTTATCAATGAAGCTTGAGCCTGCCTTCTTAGCCGGGCTACGCTGCCCGCAGCCTAGCATTCGTGCCAAATTCTTCGAAGTGTACGACCAAAGCGTGCGTCGTAGGATATTCGACCGTCTCCTCTACATCATCTGCTCTCAGAACTGGGACCACATTGGACAGCACTTCTGGATCAAACAGTGTCTCGAACTGTTGCTTGTCACTTGTGTATCGAGTGAGTATTTTAAGGGCCTAATAATATGAAAGCTAGAACATACATACATATATAGAATCACGTCTTTTTCCCTTGCGGGGTAGACAGAGCCTAGGTCTTCAAGACTTAAAAACCACGTCACGTCTATTGCTCATGTTGGTGAGCGTTAGTTGGAAAATGGAATCAAAATAGTGATGGGTTGCTAGCCGCATCGCCTACTATTATTATCCATCAGATTTACCCATTCACTCGATCGGCTTTTACGTTCTGCACGAGAAGAGAAGCAGCTGGTACATTCTACGTTTTTTCTTCTCTCCCAGACCAGCATGGAAGCTAGAAAGCATTGATAATAATTTGTTTTCTTATATTTGTGGGATATCTTGTAACAAATTAATTAAATGTCATTTTCAGGCACCCAAATCCGTCTGTCTAACACCAAATACCTGTTGCCTAACATTGGAGCTGTGATAAATTGGGCTGACAGCGAAGAGCGCAAGTCTTTCGCGATTTACAGCTCCGTGAAGGAAGAGTCATCGGATGGATTCAATTACTCGATTGATTCAGAGAAGGAGGATGTGCTAGACATGGACCTAGATTCTAACTCCAATCAGAAGGAGGATCTTACTAAGACTGTAAAGAATAGGTAAGAGCTGTTGCTATCTGCAATAACACGTGAAAATTAAGCAGTGGACAGAACAAAGATATTTACCTTAACATGAAGTGGATAATAACGCAGATAATACCTACACCACTCTGCTCAGCAGTGGTTGTTCTAAAATTTTTGTAGTTTATTGATCTTGCAAATTTAAAGAAAAATATATGACGTTCAAAAAGAGATACATGATATCCAAATTTAATTTCGTGCGTGTACGATTGCTTTTTGGCTGTGGTGTTCATTATTGTTATTTTCCACTAGAAAGTTTAGGTAAATAAGGTTACTTGTAAAACACCTCGCATAACCTCGCTGAACTAGGTAGCTAATTTCATAAACAACAACGTTTGTTCTACGAGTACTGATATAACTTAAATAAATACGATTATTCAAGATTTTAATGTCCAGTCATGACATTTGTAACTAACTCTATACATTCATAAACGAAAGGGCGACGCAACGCGCGCGCGCGTTATCTTTCTTTGCGATGCGTGTAAAGTGGTTAACATTCAACCAGAAATTAATTCAACATTTATTTTTGTATGAAAATAAAATATAACAAATTATTAAGTCATACAACTAACGTTGTTGTTTATGATGTTAGCAATCTAGTCCTACGCGAGGTTATTAGCGGTTTTCAAGTAATCCTGTATAATTTATTTGTTCTGATCAATGCAAATAAGATGATGAGGTGATTTTTTTGTACCACAGACAAAGCCTTCTGAACCAAATGGTGATGAAGCATTGGGAGTTCCTGGAGCAAGCTCGTCGCGTTCGCACCGAGCAACTAGTAGTAGCTGCCGCTCAACTCTGTCACATGGACGACACGCTCGCGCACCACACGTGGCTGCGGCTGTTCCCCAAGCTGTGGAGCACGATGGATGACCGGCAATTAGGGGTAAGTGGGGGGAATCCGATGCCTGCACAGACACATGGTGCACATTGACGTAGTCGGCGTCGGTAGTGACTCGAGTCTACCAACTAGCGTTTTTTTTTTTAAATCTTTTTTGTGTTGATAATTGTACTGCGAAATCTTCTGAGCCAACTACGTGGGCAATTTTCCACACCGTGTTTGGGCTCATTGTGTGAGCAGATAACTGTCTTTCTATCTAGGATGTTTTTTGCTTTGGAGAGCATCCAGTGACTATAAGCGAGCTCATGGTCACTGGATGGGAAGATGTTATGCTTGGGCATTCCAGTTGGAGATGCTTCGCAGTTGGCAGAGCCGACTACCTACCAGCATTGTCAACAATTTAGAACACCAGCTGGGGAACTAATAAGAATGTTGAATTGTTATTTTGTATTAAAAGGAAATCCTTCCACAGACGGTGATGAACGAGATGGTGCCGTTCATAATCTCGGGCGTGCACGTGAACCAGCGCGACCAGCCGCTGAGCGCGCTGCACACCTTCATAGAGGCGCTCGCGCGCTGCAGCCCGCCCATCACCATCAAACCGTGAGTTACGTCTATCCATTCATTATTTAACTTTTATGTGGTTACTACTTTACACTTCACTCGCTTTATTTTTTCAGAATATAACCTTATATCCTTTTGTTGTAATTCTGACGTGTATGCGAAATTTCATAGTGATCGATAAAGTTTAGCTGGATGTACAAAAACTACACCTAGATCAAACTAACAGCCGCAGGCTGGTCTCGATTCTAGCTAGTTGAACGTTAATGTAGTCACATTTCGCCTATTAGAGTAACACGTATAATGCGAGTCTACTTGTACACTATAATTTTTATTTTAAGTAATTATTTATTTATACTATTTATCTTTTTTGTGATACTTATACTACCTAAATACTGTAAATGGAAGTTTATACCGTGGTATTTAGTTATAAAATATCAATATCAAAATTGATTTTTAAGAGCATTTAACTTTTCCAGCCCCATGATGAAGTACTTGGGCAAGACGCACAACCTATGGCACCGCATGACCCTGAACCTGGAACAGATGGCCATCGAGCAAGCTAGCGGCCGCGCTCCCAGGGAACCCCTGGAGATATACGACTACGACATGGAAACTACTACTCCTACGGTAAGAACTTAAACTTTCAGAATGGACTCAATTTACGTGAATTGACGAGGTTGGAAATATTGTTAAAGTATTCAGTCACTGGGTGATCCAGTGACTGAATACTTCAAGGTTTTAGCTCATTTCCTGGATTGGCTTTTACAAAGCTCACAGTTTCAGCTGTGATATTATTATTTATAAACTGTTATTTTAGCCACATAAAGCCTGCCTTAGTGTGGCCCAAGGCTTAAAAATGTATCTAAATTACTTAGTATCCTCTTTTGCAGTTTTCTTTAGCACTGTGTTGAAATACAGAATCAAACCAAACTAATAAATATAAAGGGACATACCACACAAATTGACTTAGCCCCACAGTAAGTTGTGAACTTGTGTCGTAGGATACTAACTCATCGATTACTATATTTTATAAACATCCAAGTCCTAGGTCAATCTGAAAAGGATCGTTTTGCATCTTGACCTGGCTTGGGGATCGAACCCGGGAACTCTCGTGCCGCAGGCTGGCGTGTTAACCACTGCGCCTCAGAAATTAAATTCTTATATACAATGAATGAGCATGTTTTTTTTGCAAATGGCACATAAAAGTCTGGTTTCCACAGGAGATACTCGACTCATTGAGTGATATGTATGAACTGTTGCAAGAAGAAGACATGTGGTCTGGACTCTGGCAGAAACATGCGCGATATCGCGAGACCAACGTCGCGATCGCTTACGAACAACAAGGCTTCTTCGAGCAGGCGCAGGTACGTACCAAACTCGCTCTTATTTCTATTCTTCTTTCCGTGCCAATGGCTAAATGAATAGATTAAATGTGGTGTGCCCAGTAGGTGGCCACATCGATAGCTTTCTGGTTAGTCCCCAAAAGATCGTCCTTAGAGCAGGATGCTGTAGACATGGGACACGTGAGCAGGTGTTCCATAGCCTGGACACGGCTCTTTCTTGGAATAGCCCCACTATTTCGCAGCTCCTGGCACCTCCCACCAACTCCCACTGTAAGACGGTTTAGGGATCTCAAACATTTATTGGTAATGTTTATGTCAGCTTGTCGTAGGTCCTAAAAGGCATATAGGAAAATAGCCTCGAATTTGATGAGCTTATCAATTTTGTTGTATCATGACCTTGGACGAATAAACCACTGGACGCGAAATTATGACATTTGACTCCTTACCCCTCTAGCTGGGTACCATGAAATAGTTCTTTGTTAAACAACACGCTACGTCAGTGTGAGTTCAGAGACTCAAGGCAAAACATCGCGTAAAAAAGGGTGAAGTGTGCGGTATTGCTGTGTAAAAATTACAGTAATCGCACGAACAACATTTATTTTCACCAGTAAGCACATTTTGTCCAATATTTCTTAGTATTTTCTTGTAAATTTAATTAAATGCGTAATCATCAGACCGAATAATAGGTCCATTTAAAAAATCCTTGGTTCAAACTGCAAGTCAACCAGAATGTTGTCATACTCTAACGAGTCGGGTTAATTCTGTCATTGTTACATTCGTTCACTAATTCTTCAGTTCATTCCTTTCATTTAGAGCTTGCATATATCGATGAACGTGTCGATGAATGATATCGATAGGAATGACAAACGTATTAATGGCGGCGGATAAATAGCCATTTTTAATAAATACTCAAAATGTATAAATATCCGTAAATAACCAGTTCCTATTAAAATTTATCACAAACCAGTGTTGAAAACTTTTATAATACAATTAGTATCTATTTCCCTTTTCTCGTAATTTGTAATTGTATTTGTTGGTTGTTAGTTTCAGTAAGCAAAGTGACAGAATTACTTATTTATTATTTACGGAGTAGACAAGACCTAGCTTCACGATATTAAAAAGTGGCTTTTGTATGTTTTTCTCATAAACTAAGTCATCATCATCATTTCAAGTAGGTGTCACGGTCAATCGACCATGCACACCCTGGTGTCAGAGTTCTTCGGAACCGCCTCTCGGCCTCTGACGTGGTTCCTTTAACGACTACCAGATGGCAGCCGGGACCACCGGCTTAACGTGCCTTCCGAAGCACGGAATCATCTTTATTATCAGACAATCAGGTGATTCAAGCCTGCAATGTCCTAACCAGACTGGAAACAACTAAACATAGTATGCTTCCGGTGGGAATCGAACCCACGACCGCCGGGTCAACAGGCAAACGCCTTAACCACTGGACCACGGAGGCTGTACTAAGTAATTTACCTCTACGGCTTTACTGTTTGGAAATAAATATAAATAAATATATATATTTATTTATATTTATTTCCACGGACAAATCACACAGATTGAGCTAGCCCCAAAGTAAGTTCGAGACTCGTATGATGGGATACTAACTCAACGATACTATATTTTATAACAAATACATATAGATACAGATTCAAGACCCAGGCCAATCTAAAAAAGATCATATTCCATCTTGACCTGGCCGGGAATCGAACCCGGTCACTCCGTGTCGCAGACAGGCGTGTTGACCGCTGCGCCACGGAGCTAGTCTCCGTGTGCTAAAATGCCTTTATATCTTATACCTTTTAATGAGCAATTCTTATATATTTATTTATATAAATTTATTTCTAAAATCTCGGAAACAAGAAACGAGTTACGGGTTCGAATCCCGCGTTTGACTTACTTTTTTTATATATTATTTATAATTTTTTAATTTTATTGTTAATGTTTGAGGTGAAAATATATATTAATCATAAATATAGATTGACCTAAACACCACCATATTACAACAAAAAGTAATAACCGAACGAAGCACGGTCGCCCAGGTACTAGTTCTCTAAGGGCAAATAAATACACATGAAGGTTCACGTATTTATCCATAACAGTGGAGATAGAGCCTGCAAATTCATATCTGATCAAAAGGCTCCATTTATTAACTTTCCATGTTCAAATACACTTAATCACCATCCGATTGTTTTTCCTATAGTCCGGGGTCAGCTAATATGTAAGATACATAGTTAGGGACGTCGATCACACGAATCTCGAGAAAGTAATCGAGAAACACCCAAAACGTTAATATCCATTCGTTTTATTATAGGTTCTGTTCACATAATACTATTTGCACAAAGAGTTTTTTCTACCATAGTTTATAATAAATATTGTGCTCTGTAACTTAATTTTTAGTTTTTAACTCCGTGGAAAACCTACTTCTTATTCGAGTTACATAATAAAACTCGTAAATTTCAGATTTCCTACTAATCCATCAAGAAAAAGGAAGTGGGTTGCAGCTGTCCAAAGAGATAAAACATGGATACCTACTAAACACGATCAAATTTGTAGCGTAAATAAACAAACCTGAAATAAACAAATATATTCTGAAAAACAGTTTAACCCTTTAATGAACGAATTTTTGTTTTCCAAATAAAGCTTTTATGTACACATTCTCTCTAATATTTAAGAGCCAGGCCCTTGACGGTGTCATTGTATGTAAAGAATTTGACACAGTGACTATTTTGACCAGAAAATAATTGAATGGTTTGCCTTCTCCATTTCACATGGGTACTACCAAAAAATCTACTTGTGTTCACGATGTTTTCCTTCATCAGAAGCAGGTATCGGTCGATGAAAATGGTACTTGACTCAGATTTTATTACAAACTCAGAGATACAGTTCAGGCCGGGCGCGGTTTGGACCCGGGACCGTTCGGTTGAATTCGTTATGGTTCGAATTCTAAGACACCTGAACCACTAGCGCTTTTACTAGTCCTAAATATGTAATATTATTTTCAACTTGAAACCTAGTGTTCTGTAGATAGTGTGTGTGATTCAAAAGGAGATACATTTTGAAGGCCGGAATCCTAAAAAGAGTAGGTGGTTGAAATACGAAAATGACAGTGACTATTATCATTAAATGTGTCCTTGCCAAATTCGTTTTATTTTTCAAATTAAATTTTGATTTAGATTTGAAACAAGCGTCGTGTTACGTAAAATGCCCGCTGTAGGGCAAGATACCTTAAAAATCATAATAGTTGTATTGTGTACCTAAAAAAAATTAATTTCTTTCAATAAACAGCATAGGTAACTGAGCTGAGCATATTTATAAAAAATTGAGCATAGCCCGTTACATATTTTTGCGATGCTTTAAACCAATCATTCATTCAATTTGTCGACTGTCGACTTTGTAACAACACTGTCTATGACATCTGACATAACAAGAATAAATTAAAAATTTTAGATATAGACGCATGTCGCAAGAGGTAAATATGTTTCATATTTGTTCGGTTCTATGCTGTCATTACCTCCCGTCCCCCCAGTATCGGTTGAACAAGTTTTCATACATTTTTCTTTGATTTCGCGTCCAGTGGTTTATTCGTCCAAGATCATGACAGATAAAGACATACATTTATTTGCAAAAACATGTGATATTTATTACCCGTGAATATTACAATATTATTTTAACAGCATGCATATGTAAGAAATTCACAAACTTGAGTCCTATATAACATGTTTGCCATTGTTGGTGTGCAAATATGAATGTAAAAGTATTCAGATATGGTATGAACTTTCAATGTGAGTGTTCGTTCAATAATGCTGTTTGACTGGAGGCCCTTGAACAAATTCTGGGTTGCCGTCAGGAGGTACTTTAAAAACCGAGGTAATTTAGGGCGGATTTCTCAAACCCTAATGTGTAGTGCAATCCAACCAAAGACTCTTCAAGTGTTCCCTTATTGTATACTCGATGATGATAATGAAGCCACCGACAAAGAGGTTGCCAACGACAAAAGCCGCTTAGCGCACCAATAAATAATTTGAATGTAAAGTTTAATGATGTTATATGTTTCCTTATTAGGCTGCGTACGACGTCGCTATGGCTAAACTCAAACAGGATTACGCCGCCAATCCAACGTACAACATGCACAAGGAGTGCACTCTATGGACTCAGCACTGGCTCAAGTGCGCTAAAGAGCTGAATCAATGGGATTCACTCTTAGAACTTGGCCTTAACAGGAGTGCGAGGGATCCATTCCTCATATTGGAAAGCTCGTGGCGGAATCCTAATTGGCCGACTATGAAGGAGGCGCTGGCTGAAGTGGAGTACAATTGTCCCAAAGAGCTGGGTGAGTTATTTTAACGAAAGAAGGAAAAATGTTTTATTTGGTACATAACAATACAATTTACACGTAGGATGTGATAAAGTGACGAACCAAAATGGTCTTATTTCAGATGTTTTACATTATTGATAGTCCTGTTCAATAAGTGTGTGTAGGATATATATTAATAGCTTAAATTAATCATTTAAAGCGCCGCTTGTGTTCGGCTCAAGTATCCGATACGAGAGATAAATAGTGAGCGCTTTTTCATTCTTGTATGTTCATTCCTAAAAGGTGGTACAGAAGGTTTTTGTACAACCTTGTTTGAGAAGTTCCCTGCGTGGAATACGGTTTGCCATACGTGGCATATATTAATGAGGGTTTTCAGAAATGATTACCACTTGATGGCAGCACTGCGTCGTAGAGTGCGATAAGCAGTAAGCTGCTAGCATTGGATAATATTTGATAAGTAGTGAGAAACGACACATTATTACAGTAGTACCACCTCCGTGACTACCACATTGTTTGCTTGGCATTGTTCGATGGCGCAGAATAGCGCAACCTAATACAGATTCAAAAATACTGCATTTGGAATTTTAAAACAAGAGGACATGCTATCTCGTTCATAATAGTCGTACGGCGGCGCGGAGCTACAGCCAACTCCATTCATTGCATCGTCAGATATTTTCGCGTCATGATTTCTGCGTAGGTGTATTCGTTTTTAAACTTATGACTTATGCCTCAGAGCTGCCGCTGCTAATTTCAGAAAAACCTAATTTACAAGATATACGGGGAACATAAGGCCGCGTGCACACGTATGCAATTTCTACGCGCGCGACACAGTTAGAAACATTGGAATTAGATGCTTATCTTTTGTAAAATAAAGTACAAAATATTTCGACATAAGATGCGTGCGCGATGAGCTTCGAACTTTATTCGAAGGCGGCATAACACTGCAAACTCAACATTCCAATGCCTACCGCATTGGAATGTTGAGTTAGCAGTGTTGTAACGGATATATTGGTCGTCAGCGTGGTTGGTGAACCTATACCGCGGCTACCTGTGCATCTGCGCGGGCGTGGAGCAGCAGCTGAACGGCGTGGAGCGGCACGCGGAGGCGGCGGCGGCGCAGTGTCTGCGCGAGTGGCGCCGCCTGCCGCGGCTGGTGTCGCACGCGCACCTGCCGCTGTTGCGCGCCGCGCAGCAGCTCATGGAGCTCAGCGAGGCCGCGCAGATACACACCGTGAGTGTACTGCTTTGCAGGGACAGACGGACAGGCAGACGGACAAAAATATTTTTTGCTATGAATGGGCCGGCTCGTCCGGGGAAGTACCAGTCTCACAGAAAATCGACGTTTGAGTAGCTTTACCGCTTTTATGCTTCGTTTGGTGAGTGAGAGCCGGAGGCCCGCCCTTCCCCCATGTACTTCCCCCAACTCCTTCAAAGGCCGGTAACGCTCCTGTTACCTTGGTGTTGCTGTTGTCCATGGGCAGCGCTAATCGCTTGCCATCAGGTGACTTGCTTGCTTGTTTGCTGTCCTTTATTTAAAAAAGAAGATGGACAGCAGAGCCATATTAATAGGGTCCTGTTTTTACCCTTTGGGTACGGAACCCTTATAATAGGCTAGCTTCCTAAAAAAATGTAATAATAATTTATATTTTGTTACCATTCTATTTTTATTAGTTTATTGAGCAGGTATTAAGTATATCAATGTTTCGCAGGGCCTCCTCCATAGCCGACCGACATCACTGCACGACATGAAGGCCATAGTGAAGACGTGGCGCAACCGCCTGCCCGTAGTGGCCGACCCGCTGTCGCACTGGGGGGCCATCTTCACGTGGCGCCAGCACCACTACCAGTTCATCGCCTCGCACTACGACTCGCAGAGCGAGCACGCCTCGCACCCTAGCATGCTCGGCGTGCACGCCAGCGCCCAGGTATGACTCTATTGTGATTGTGTGTAGAAGTAGTGACTACACACAATCACTTTTATAGTAAACTGGCTATTGCCCGCAGCTCCGCCTGAGTATTAACCGGGAAATTTTACTGTTCCCGAGGGATGAATTTCCCGGAATGAAAAGTACCCTATGACCTTCCCCAGGCCTCAAACTAACAAATTTCATCCAAATTGGTTCAGTGACAGCCATGACGTCTTTAACTTTGGTAATGATGTACGGTCACCTGCAAAAGTCCATACATAGCCTTAAGGTGAAAATCGATTGCACTGATTAGAGCGGCATATATATTAAACAATATCATGAACCTTATGCCACACCTATAAGGTTGAAATTGCTGTTATTTTTAAATAGTATCCGTAGCTACCACGACTTTTTACGCAACTTCTATATGGACTTTTGCAGGTGACCGTACGTAATACACATAAAATTGATCTTCACCAAAGGTTTTCAACTGCCCGATTTGTTGACCAGTTAGTGCATGACACAAAAGTGCTACGAAGCAGTCCTATGACTGTCACCTGTCACTCCGAAATATATGTTACTTAACCAAATCTATTTTTAGGCGATAATCCACTTTGCGAAGATTGCAAGAAAGCATAACCTATCGGGTGTATGCCTCGACTCTCTGCACCGCATATACACGATACCGAGCGTCCCCATCGTGGATTGCTTCCAGAAGATCAGACAACAGGTCAAGTGCCACATCCAGATGTCCTGGACGGAAGGGAAAGATGAACTGCAAGAAGGCTTGGACATGATTGAGTCTACAAACTTCAAGTACTTCACAAAGGAGATGACGGCTGAATTCTACGCGTTCAAAGGTATGCTTGAAATATTAAAGTTCAATTCTTCAGGCAATCAGATAAAGTAAAGACCAATTATGAACTGAGATTCTTTGCATATTTTATATTTTAAATCCTTTCTCTGTCCATAACGATACACAATAGTAAAACAGTTGAAATGTTCACATATGATTCATGGGTCAGGGAACCTGTTCAAAAAGCTTTTATTTAATTCATCCTGGTGTCCGTCAGTAGCTTTGACCATTATTTGATTGAGACGAAATCTTGAATAAATTATTTTTATTTTCAAAAAAATGACGTTATGGCACTGATTTTATCTCGAATGAAATAAAAACGTATACCTTTTTTTCTATAAAGGGTTGCTCCTAGCGCAACTGGGACGTTCAGAAGATGCCAATAAGGCGTTCGCGGCAGCTGTTCAGTTGCACGACACACTAGTAAAAGCCTGGGCCCTTTGGGGAGACTACTTGGAGCAGATATTCATCAGGGATCCGCGACAGATCAGCGTGGGAGTGTCGGCTATGACGTGCTTCTTGCACGCGTGCCGGCATCAGAATGAATCCAAGTCGCGCAAGTATTGTGCTAAGGTAAGTGTTGAACAATTAAATGTAATTACTCTTAGTCGATCACTCTTGACATAGTAGTTGGGATCGCGCAAATGGCCCAGTGTGGGATCTTGTTACTGCTTGCGACTTGCGATGACTTTCCACCTCTGCCTATGGAAAGTATTGAGGGCATATTGTACTACGGAAGGAAAGCTTTGGATTTTGATAGCCGTAGCAACGCCGCGCCGTTTACATTATAAAAAAAAATGTTTATTTCTTTAACAAATGTTGGTACATAATTTCTTGTAATTGTGACCTTCTATTAAGTGAATAACACCTGTATCAGAAGGCCACACTCTTCCATAAACATCAAAATGAAGTACCTATTATTTATATAAAAGACAATTCGAGAAAAAATTATACTATAGGGAGTGAGTGTAAGTGTGTGTGTGATTGTGTTGAGTTTGAGTATGGCTGTACTGTTTGTTTGTGTGTGTGTGTGCACATTGCACAGTCCAACTGCTCTTTTGCCTTTTACCCCTTCCTTGGATCACAAGCCCGTGTGAAGATGTGTGTATATGGCTAAACTACAACATGTTGCAGGTCCTATGGATGTTGAGCTTCGACGACGAGAAGAGTAGCTTAGCCGAAGCTCTAGACAAGTACTCCGTGGGCGTGCCGCCGGTGCAATGGCTGCCGTGGATCCCGCAGCTGCTGTCCTGCCTCGTTCAGTACGAAGGCAATGTCATACTCAATCTATTGAGCCATGTGAGTGCCATTATGTTATAGAAAATATACGTATACCTCGTTACAGTCTGTTCTCGACATTTTGGAAGTGTAAGTAAAAACGTTTCCAATATGACCAAGAATCATAGTGCTAAACATTAATTTTGGTAATCGATGTTTTATGCTTTTATTTTTCGTATTTGTTAGTGGTAAACGCAGCTGCTTCAAATTGATTTAGTGCCATCTATTAATAGCAGCCGTAGCCGAATGGCTTAAGCTGAAGTTTAAGGAATATATATTTTACTGGCAACCCCAATGGACCCACCATAACATATTTTCTGTTTTTGTTCTAGGTGGGGAGATTATTCCCACAGGCTGTATATTTCCCTATCCGCACGTTGTATTTGACTCTGAAGATCGAACAACGCGAGAGACACAAGACCGCAGAAAACATAGCGCAACATCTACCACATCAACCAACTACATCCACTGTAAGTTTTGTTTCATTTTGAGTGCCCATCGTAATGTTATTTTTATTTTTCTAACGCAGGTGTAAAAGTTATCAGTGCTTTTTTGAAACGGTATTTCACCTAAATGCAATATGTATGTATACGTTTCCAATTCACAAACGGGTTCCAAGTCACGAAATATCTATTTTCGAAACTGTTACTCGAGCTTTTCAGAGAAAAATATCTAGGTATCTCATCGTTTCACACAGTTAATGTTTATGAAGTGTAGCGTCAAACAGAACCTGAAGTCGTGACGAGTGACCTTCAGACTGCAGACAGTAACTTTGATGTAAAGGCATTCTTCGCCCGTGGAAACGACCAATGTAAACCGCTCGTTCTCATCATTCGTCAAAGAACGATTCAAAATTGGGCGTTTCTATCACGCTTGCGAAAAGTAATTGTTTGGTGAGTCGCGGTCAAGAATTGTACTCATTTACTCTCCCGAAAATTAAGTGATTGTGAGTCACGCGTTCAAGAAAAAAAAATTAAGTGATTGTAAACTTTAACCCGAATATATGTTATCTTAGATTGCCTTTTTGGCCTTCGGCTACGTACTGAGTTTAAAAAGTATGTAATTTACCTGACTTATGGAAAGAAGTTGAATTACCACTTTGGTTTTGATAATTTTTTCGCCTAGACTAATTTAGTGTCGTCTGTGTAATAGTCTACTAAAATATCCTTTATCCCTGCAGGCCGGGGCCAAGGTGCCGGAGAGCGCATCTTCTTCCAGCAGTGTACCCACGGGCAGTGAGGCCGGCCCCATCAAGGCCACGCTGCCCATGTGTCGTTGCTCGAAGATAATGCAGCTGCAACGTGAGATTCACCCTACAGTGCTCTCGTCGCTCGAGGGCATAGTGGATCAGGTTAGTGGTTATTTCAGCCCCCGTAGCATGGCGCCCGCGTATATATCGCGCGATAAAATATTCACATCTCGTTCTTCTATATAACGGAAAACAAGACTGCGATAGTGGATAAACGTTGTCGTGCGTGCCATGCTGCAGGGGCAGGAATTACGGGTATTCTCCTCTTTTGTGCCGCGTGATTTACATACTTTTAGAGATTTTTAGGGCATTTTCACTTACATATTACCAAAAACAGCTCGGTTTAGATGGTGTCGTAAAACTATGCAGCAGTTTGGCCAAGGACGGCCAAACACGTTGAATATAATATTAGTGGTGATGAATCTTGGATCTATGCTTATGATCCAGATTCCAAGCAGCAGTCGACAGTCTGGGTCTTCTACGATGAGCCGAAACCGACTAAACTCTCAATGGAAATGGTCGCTTTGGTTTTCGCAAAGACTGGTCACGTTGCCACTATTGCTAGACGATCGTAAGACAGTTAATCAGCATTGACAGGTATACCACAATTTTCATGACACAAGTTATTGTTGAGTTCCGGAAAATCAGGCTGATTGTCACGCATTTGATCAGCGCCAGCCACGCGCGCGCGTGAAATTACACTAGATAGTAGTTGCGTTTCATAGTCATGCAGTACTAAGGCGCCGTTCGTGAGACGCGCGCCGTCGGCCAGCGCTGTAATAATCAGTTTGCGATGTTGCACTCTTTTCCATAGAAAATAAACAGCACATCCTGAAATTATACTCGTCCTAATGATGACGACTATACATAACTACATTGCAACGAAATGCGCGATATTAAAACTCGCTTCACAGTGTACGCCGGTAAAGTGCGAGTTGTTGAAACGCCCTAGTCAATGGCGCGTCTCACCGGCGTAACTCTTAATTTTAGTCTTAACTCATAACGCCATATGGTACTACTCTTTTTACTTACCTTGTAAACTACCTCCGTGGTCCAGTAGTTAAGGCGTTTGTCGTGGGTTCGATTCCCACGGGAAGCATACTTTATTTTAGTAGTTTCCAGTTTGGTTAGGACATTGCAGGCTTGAATCACCTGATTGTCTGATAATAAAGATGATTCCGTGCTTCGGAAGGCACGTTAAGCCGGTGGTCCCAGCTGCCATCTGATAGTCGTTAAAAGAACCACGACAGACACCAGGGTGTGCATGGTCGATTGACCGTGTCACCTACATGAAATGAATTAATGAACTTGCCTAGTACTAGAGACACATGAGACTAAACAGTAGGTATTTGCAGATGGTTTGGTTCCGTGAGAACTGGTACGAGGAGGTGCTGCGGCAGTTGCGCGCGGGGCTGGCCAAGTGCCACGTGGTGGCGTTCCACCACCACGCCGCCGTGGCCGACGCGACCGTTACGCCGCACACGCTCAACTTCATCAAGAAGGTCGTGTCTACGTTCGGCATCGGGATTGGTATAAGTGAGTGTTAGTCCGCTTTTCTGATTTTATTCTATTCGCAGGAGTACGGACATTTTTGTAGCTGGCCTGTCTTACTAATTGGATAAGCAGCGGAGACTCAGCAAGGGAACTATTATCAGTCACGTATGTTGTAATGGCACCAATTCTGTTATTTCAATATTCTAGCAAAAAATAAGTTAATCTGGGAGTACGGGGACATCGATCGCGACATCGAAGATCTAACATAACGGCAGCGTGGGCGAAGCGGCGCAAGGTTAGTACTTAGTAGTAACATTTGTGACCCAAACAAATCTCACTTGACTCAAGAGACGCGTCTATAAATCCATCATTAGACCTCTCCTTACATCGGAAGTTAAGTGTGGCCTGTGATTTAGCGGCACAATAGGGGGAAAAATCTCGTTTTCGCAGCAGCTGCCATATCTGTGATACAGTATACAAACTGCAAGAGGACCGCCTTTGTTGATTATGTTACGTGCGACGGAAACTGGCAGATTACATAGGGAACAAATGTCTGGCTATACCGCTTGCGTCAGGCCCCGGCAGAAGGGAATCCCCAAGAAAATGCTAATTTGATGTTGTCAGGATGACATGGGTGTGCGAGAAGAAAAAGCCCGAAGGCTGACCTCTGGTTCCGAAGCATCTTGCTAAGAATGCTACTGAGAACACGCTCAGATGCATCAGGCAAGTAGGCGACCAATACTGTTAAAAAGAGTTTCTTTCGGCGTCTTCTTCTCTGCAGTGGTCGGTTCCGAGACGCTTTTGAACAATAATTAATAATTTTAATATAATTTAATAAATATTATTTACATGTGAATTGACGTGAATAAGTGCCTGAAGAGGCCTATTTTCTGAATAAATCTTTGAGATGAGACAAAGAGGGGGAGACTAACGGCCATACTACATACAGAAAGCGCATGGTCATCGCGAAAACAAATGAATATCCTAGATTCAAATGAATATCGCGAAAACAAACTAACATCGCGAAAACAAATGAACATCCTAGATTCAAATGAATATTGCGAAAACAAATTAACATCGCAAAAACATATGAACTTTCTAGATTGAAATGAATATTGCGAAAATATACTAACACCGCGAAAACAAATGAACATTGTAGATTCAAATGAATATTGCGAAAACTAACTAACATCCTAGATTCAAATGAATATTGCGAAAATGAACTAACACCGCCAAAACAAATAAACATTCTAGATTCAAAAGAATATTGCGAAATTAACTAACATCCTTGAATCAAATAAATATCGCGAAAACAAACTAACAGACAAAGAAGCATCCCGGAAATAAGTAATTGAGGAAAATAAGTCGGCAATACACTGGATCTCCATCGCTATTCATTTGCTTTGCAAATGATTAAATAAGATAACACTAGTTCGTGTTGGTTAGTATTTTATTTACGAACTATAGATGTCGTTGTTTTGTATTGTATAAGTTAGGGGGCGTAATTCTCCGTCCCCCCATGGTGAGATTTCAGTAAGATTTTACTCGACCTCCCTCCCTAAATTTCACGTGAGAATTTTCAGTGCTTTATTTCGTTGAAAACTACTAATAAGTTGAAAATTACTTATTCGTAGTTTGATAAGCAATAATGGATTCCAACATAATTTTTAATAAATTCAGATGAAAGTAGACTGCAACGACATATGTGGATACTAGAATTAACGTGACCACGAAGAATGGACTTTTAGGTAGAAAACGAGAAAAGAAAAAGGAATTATGTGATATTTGTCGAGACGTGTTGATGAGTCTCCTCTACCCAACATGAGATCGGTTGAGCTTCGGCTCGAATCCTCTCCCCCCCTAAACATCATTATTTTATGGACGCCCCCTAAATAGCCACGAAAATTTGTAAAAAATGTATTTAGGCAAGTGATTTTAAAATCCCTGTGACTATATTTTAATGACGAAATCATAATCCCTTATAACCCCGGCAAGAAAAAATTGATAATTTATGAAAAATGTAATTCCCTTAGAAATTCCAGGAGATCGGTGAATTTGTATGGGGGCATTTTTATTGAATTTATTACCTTTTTTTCTTGTGGGACTATATTCTAGGATTCTGATTACGTTGACGTTAAATTATAGTAATTGGCTACATTTTCGTCACTGCTGACTCATTGCTATGCGATCATACTCATCAATTCATTTTCAGGTACATATCATCATAATATCATTTCACATCTCACTCACTGTGCCATCTGCCATTGCGAAAGTTACCTCACAGAAACACTCCATTTTGTATGTCGACAGAAAGTGTTTCAAGTAGTGTAAGTGGTGCATTCTCTTCAGCTGCCTCGGAGAGTCTGGCGCGCCGCGCGCAGGCTACGGTGCAGGACCCGGTTTTCCAGAAGATGAAGACGCAGTTCATCGCTGACTTCGACTTCAAGCAACCCAATGCCATGAAACTACAGAACCTCATACAGAAACTACGCAAGTGGGTGAAGATTCTCGAGGCCAAAACAAAGGTTCTGCCAAAGTAAGTAATTCTTCAGCGATGGGGTAACTGATCCTCAGGTAACTGCTTGATTTTTATTACAGTGCCGTCCATTTTGTATTTAGTTCTATCTAACACATACTGCCTTACTATAAAACAAGGGCTAACTTTGGTACCTGGTTTAAATAATTATCCGACCAAAGTCAACACTTTGAAGTTTATTCAGCAGTAATTATCTATTTGTTTCGGGCGGATAATGTTTAAAACATGGTTATCAAATTACTCCTCGTTTTATAATAAGACAGATCATTTCTAACGTAAACCTTTATGCTTTATTCACCTTCTAACTTGCACATTATAAAACTAACCCTTTCTTTTTTGCAGTCGAATGAAACTTCTACTTGATTACTTGACTTCTTATATTTGTTATTCTGATTTTCTAGATCATTCCTGATCGAGGAGAAATGCAGATTCCTATCAAACTTCAGTCTCAAGACAGCTGAAGTTGAACTGCCTGGAGAGTTTCTACTACCGAAGCACACGCACTACCACGTTAGGATCGCGCGTTTCATGCCGCGAGTTGAGATTGTGCAGAAACATAACACATCTGCGCGCAGGCTGTACATACGGGGGCACAACGGGAAGATCTACCCGTACCTAGTGGTAAACGATTCGGGGCTCGGCGACGCGAGGCGGGAGGAGCGCGTTCTGCAGCTGCTGAGGATGTTGAACCACTACTTAGGCAAGCAGAAGGAAACTTCTAGAAGATTCCTTCACTTCACCGTGCCCCGTGTGGTGTCAGTCTCCCCGCAGATGCGCCTTGTTGAAGACAATCCAAGTTCTATATCGCTGCTCGATATCTACCGTACTGAGTGTGCTAACAGGTAATTTTTATTTACTTACCCATTTCATAAAAATTAATAAATGCTTATTAAACCTATTTTAGTTAGAATATGTTTTGTCTCGTTCTTTTCGGAGCAAGGTATATGGAAAAAACATATTTTAACTAAAATAGGTTTAAAATGCTTTTGTAATTTTTTTTTAATACTTAATAAGGGGTAGGTATATTCTTAATCTTTTCTAGTATTGCATGGATCTGTATCAGTGATGTAGGTTAAGTAGTAGTACCAGGAATGAATATAACTACTAATATACAGAACGAAAACTCGCAGCATCCCCCGCACCTCTTCCTTGTTCTCGGGTAGTTTTGTTTGCTTTGAAAAACAGGGTTAGCTGCTTTTGCTGCTAGTCGAACGTATCGCGACGTCTCTTATACGTATGTACAGTCACGAGCATTGATATATTTTCAATTTTATTCCATTTTAGATCTTATAACATTGACTTAAGAACCGATGTGAATACAACATGTCAATGTTCGTGACTGTACTTGTATTCATTATGTGGTGGCGACTCTGATTCACACATACATACACATTCACGCAGGCACGGATCTAAAATTTCGTTTGTAGTGTATTATCGTGTATTGGGCGTAAATATTACTCCGCTTGTATGAAGCGCCATATCAGGCCTGTCTCACTCCTCCCCGTGTTGGTGTCGAAAACATACCTACGCGCGGCGACCACTTCGAAGCGGTAAAACATAGCAAATCTGGTAAGAACGACGCGCGTTTGGTCACATGTGTTCACCGACTTAACGAATTATGAATAGTTTTTTCACATCTATAGGCACAAAATTGTCTTGCAATGGATTCTGTAGGTATGTAAACGAAAAGGTGCTGCGTTCTGACGCAAGCTAAATTACACCGTATCCTTAACTACATTGAGTTGATATTTCTTTGAATACCTTGGCAGCATGTGACTTCTTTACGTAAGTACTAGTACTTATTCTGTGGCCATACCTTTAGTATTAGTGCGTTTCGGTAGCGTAGTAAGAGGGATGTTTCGGCAGGGGCGTGGAGTACGACGCGCCGCTGGCGCGCTACTACGAGCGGCTGGCGGCCGTGCAGGCCCGCGGCACGCAGGCCTCGCACCAGGTGCTACGCGACATTCTCAGAGAGGTATGCAATGCAATCAATTTTATTCCATTTGACCGCAAACGTCGGATAAATCAGATATACATTTTCTATGAAAATTTTTGCCGGATTTATCCGACGTTCGCGGTCAAAGGGTTAATTGTTTTGTTTGTTTATTTATTATAATATATATTTATTATGCTATTATTTATTTATTATTACACACAAGTGTATACGGACAAATCACACAGATTGAGCTAGCCCCAAAGTAAGTTCGAGACTTGTGTTATGGGATACTAGCTTAAGGATACTATATTTTATAACAAATACATAATATAGATAAACATCCAACACCCAGGCCAATCTGAAAATGATTATTTTTCATCTTGACCTGATCGGGGTCGAACCCGGGCACCCTCGCGTCGCAGGCTAGCGTGTTAACCACTGCGCCACGGAGCTCGCCTAAAAGTGACCAAACACTGGTGTCAGATTTTTCAAGTTGCCTAAGGGCATCTGACATAGCTTAACGACTGCTATCAATGATGACAACCGGGACCAACGGCATGACAACAACAACAAAGCATAACGTGCCTTCCAAAGCACAGAAGAGCTCGAGATATTTTTATGCCGTAAGCGCTAATAATGCACGCAACACAACCACTGGACCATCGGGCTCCTTTATTAAATTAAAGTTCTTAGGGAGGTAACCAAACCTGAAATTCGTGTAATCAAATGGTCTACGAGTTCAAAACAATTATTTATGTATCTCAGAAAATAAACACTTAGAACTACCATTTGTCTCGCAAAGATGAGATATGGCGAGTATCTTAGTGCGGTAGCAAGAAAAATAACACTGGCAGATCACTTGAAATTATAATTTCTCCACAGGTACAAGCCACAATGGTGCCAAAGGGCATGGTCCGCGAATGGGCAGCAGCCACTTTCGCAGCGCCCACCGACTACTGGACCTTCCGAAAGATGCTTACCCTCCAACTGTCCCTGGCCAGCTTCGCGGAGTACGTCCTACACTTGACAAGACTAAACCCCGACATGATGTATGTCCATCAAGATTCTGGCCTCCTCAACGTGTCCTACTTTAAGTTCGACGTTGACGACACCACAGGTGCGGCTGACTTTGTTCGCGGAATGTTTTCGCCTTTATAGCTTTTGATTAACACGCTTGGCTTGCTTTTTATAATGGGTTGTGTTTTTCAGCTTGTTATCCTCGATGTGAGTAACCTTTTGTTATTGTTTTGCTATTGTTTTTTTTTTTAGTTATTTCGTAACATTGTGTGGATTTTTTACTAATACATCTAGAACAGACGAGACAGGAGTTTTGGTATTCGATTGATGACATCATCCTTATCCTTACAAAATGCGAGTTTGTTTTTTTTTTTTTTTTTTTTATGTATATCCGACGGCAAACGAGCAGACAAGCCACCTGATGGAAAGTGGTCACCGTCGCCCATGGACATCTGCAACACCAGAGGAGCTGCAGCTGTTTATTCGTTTGTTACGCTTTCACGCCGTAACTACTTAACCGATCATCCTGAAATTTTGCATACAAGTTCTCTGGAGTAGGAAAATAGTACTGTTCCCGAGGGAACGACGTGGACGCGAGCGAAGTTGCGGGCGTAAGCTAGTTTGTTTTTATATTATTAACCGCAGAATACGCCACGTGTTTTTGTATTACGTTTTGCCATACTCTAATTTCTATTCTATGGACATTACTTACCACTAGATTTCCACGTGACCTTTCCTCGTGCGTCCCTCGGAAGGTTCGAGACATTTTTCTGTCATTTAATCAATCATCATGAAAAATTATTGCTATAGATTTTCATTAAATATTTTGACTAGTTGACTGTTTAAAAATATTGAATCTATTACATAATTTAACTTTATTTGCACGAGTGTAGCATAAATGAAGCATAAATGGCGCAGCATAAATGAATCTGAACGAAAAGAATACCTAATTTGCTTTCTTGTCTGTGAAATCTCTGAACATGAGTTTGACGCGTCATTTTCACAATGTATGTTTGGTGCAGGTGAGCTGGACGGCAACCGGCCCGTGCCGTTCCGACTGACGCCGAACATCTCTGAGTTGCTGACCAACATCGGCATCACCGGCCCGCTCACCGCCTCCGCCATCGCTGTGGCCCGGTGCCTGGTCACACCCAATTTCAAGGTGACAATATTACTTCACCGCAAATAAAATCTTTATTGCTTGTCTATTATTTGTAATTGCGCTTCTAAGAAAGACGTTATAATAAATGCGATATAGCTATTAATAGAAAACTCGCGTTTGGCATTTGCAATAATGCGAGTTAATAAAAGGGCGCACATAGATGTGACCCTTTTATTGGATTCTTATTTCTTATAACATGTTTCAAAATGCCTAATTGACGTACACACCGTCAAAATATAAAGTCAACACTTATATAATTTTTTTTTTTATTATAGTAGCAGTAGCGTAAACTGTAAATATCTATCTTAAAATCATTATCATGGTGACCCCTTTTATCATCGAAATCATTTTTCCATCTGCATAGCTCTTCTACGTTATCAATTTTAAATGTAAAAAAAATAATTGTTATAAGATCATTACAAACCCTTAGTGAATCGCTTAGTGCCATCATCATTACATTTCATTATGTAATTTGAATTTATCATAATCATCTTTCATCAGCATAGCTATCTGGTCTATGATTAACGAGATCACAATTTGAACACGGTTGCTTGATTATTGATCTCAAAATGAGAAAACAGAGCAGAACGAGATGCTTAGTGCCTTTTCATTATCATCATTCCACCTTTTCATTGAAAGTTATCGTGATAGTATGTATATTAGTAGTTCAGCAAAACCTAAGGTGCCTAGTAATTTTCGACACGCGTTGTATTGTAACTCATCATCATCATCAAGTCACAACAATGAAAACAAATCACTAATAATCTCATCCATTACAGATCCAATCTATATTGCGCACCATTCTTCGCGACGAAATGGTCACTGGCTACAGAAAGCGTTTAGAAGATAAATCGGGCATGCCGACTGCCGGAACTTCTTCAGAAACCAAGCCAATGGAGATCGACAACGAGACCGTGGTTAATATGGTCAACAAGGCAGTCACTGTGATCATGAACCGGCTGAACTCCTTGGCGTTATTCGATGGCCCCGAGAGCAAGGTGGCGACCTTAGTCACAGCAGCCAACAATCATGATAATCTCTGCCGCATGGACCCTGCTTGGCACCCGTGGCTGTAAAGGAAGAGTTTTTGGATATATACTATACAGTCATCTCAGATTTTTGATTAGATTACTGATTAATGAAGATATTGCTACTATCCATTTATTTGTTGATACCAACATGACACATGACATAAATTCAAGGACTTGCTCGTAGATCAGATATCAACATGCCTCATACGAAGTAAAGTTAAGAGAAAATATGTCTTCATTTATAAAAATGATTTTAGCAGAGACAATGATTTAAAAGGAAAAGCTGCCTTTTGTTTGAAGTTATTCAATATCGAAGAGCCACTACCACCGATGATCGCACGTAAGGCCAACCAGCTCGTTTAAAAACCTGGAAGGAAAGCGCCACTATACATTTTGTAGTACTACGCGATGAAAATCTATCGTTAAGTCAGTATCCATATTTTACTTCAATATGGCAAGGTTATTAAAAAATCTGGTTGGCATTTATAGAACACGAGACATGGCTGTTGAAAATAAATAAAAAAATATAAAAATCCATCGAAAGTACAAAATGCAGAGTTAACATTGGCTTACAATCATCAGATAAAAAATTGTGAGTCATCAACTGACTGCTCCAAAAGAAAATATTATTTCATGCGTTTGTTGCCAATTGAACGAGATAATAATATTGCAGTTTTGTTGACCTTGAAAACGTGAAAAAAAGAGCAAACATTATCATAAAATAATAAAGATACATTATTTGCGTGTCACTATCACAATAACCAGCATAAAGGTCAATGCAATACGTTGCAGCTTTGTCTAATGAATGAGGCATTGTTATATTACACTTCATCTCATGGATGGTGTCATAGTGTCATAGGCTTGTACTTTACAACCAGAGACGGCGATTATTTTTATGTCTAACTATAAAACTTCAATCAAGCCAGCCAGGGTTTTACTATTCTTTGTGTTAGCATAAGCTTAGATATTTCTGGTTGACAAATTGAATACGGTCTGTACAGGAGTTTTTTGAACCTGATGTTCAAAGATTGTGTACCTTTGTGTATTAATTAGATTAAGTATTAGTTCATAAGCATATGAACAACGGCTGAGTGAACGATGTTACAAACAGGTGCGGAATTGTGATCTCTTGTATCGACTTTTGGAGAGTAAAGTAAAATATACTAAGTACATATGAGCAATTTTGTTTTATTTAACGAGCGCATTAGCACATAATAGAGTAATGGTAGTGCATTTGGAATGAATTGCCGATTGCATGTGCATGAGTGACAGCGGGGTACCTGCATAGGTGAAAGTACCGGGACGGCATCAAGTGCGGCTAACAAGCGAACCCCCTTCCCCTCCCTGCCCCGCCACCCCGCGCCCGCAATCTCACTCGATCGCTAGATAGTAAAACTGATTTCATCACGCTAACAATGGGAAAGAAAGTGCAATAATTGTTGTAGGGATAGTCAGGAACTGTTTGCGTATTCAGCGGAGCAACAATGCGGGATCGATGTGATAATGCCATGGTTTCATTCACCAGCATCATCACTATTGTATATTTTGTTATTAATAAATAAACTGGCGCATTATGCTACTCGTTTTGTTGTACAGTACGTAGGAGTGATTTGTGTTCGTTGTATATATTGTCAGGAGCGCGGTTATTGGTGTAAATTTTACAACATTGTTTTATATTATTTATGCCAGTAAATAATATATTATTTATGTCAGTGAACCACGTCAGAGGCCGAGTGGCGGTTCCGAAGAACTTTGACCGTGCGTGGCACCTAATCAAAATGGTGATGATTTATGTCAGTACTTATTTAAAATTTCGATGATCGATTATAGATATTTCATTTCTTTAGCATTTTTCTAGTAAGTGGTAAGTTTCTGTTCATCTTTTCTGTCAGTAAAAGGAAAATCCCCAATATTTGAATACTTATTTTTATTTGGTATCACAAAACTATTTCTCTATCGGAATCTGCTAATCCTATGCAAGTAATGCTGACGATGTCGAGCTCTACTTCTATTTTTTAGCATATTAGCATATTTTAGAGCAGTTACAGAAACTACTGTTATCTCGTTCATCTTTTCAGTTAGGAAGTGGAAAACCCCCAACATTTTAATGCCTATTTTTGTTTGGTTATCTATCACAAAACGATATCTCTCGGATTCGGCTATTCCTTGCCAGTAATGGTGGTGATGTCGAGCTTAACTTCTAATTGTTATTCATTTTGTGTGTGTGTGTTGTGTACCTAATTTTTATGTTCTGAAAAATATGTTAATTGTAAGTTGATTCTTTTTTTACCAATTCTTAAATCTTCATATAATTTGCTATGAACTCATGTTGTTATTAACTATCTTCGAAGCTGTGAAGATGTAGCGCTCCACATTAAATAATAGCCGGGTCGATATGAGTCTGATGGAACCAGACGTCTGAAAGACGCTACGGAGCCAGCTGTCTAGTTGTCACGTTGTAATTCGTGCGGCGGGCGGCGGGCGTCGCGTTGCTAGGTGGCGGTGCCGGGCGCCGGGCGCCGGGTGTCGGGCGTCGGGCGGCGGGCGGCCGGCGGCGAGCGGCGACGTGGCCGCGCGCCCGCGCCCCGCCGCCGCCCCAACTCTCCAGTCCGCTCCGCGGCGTCGAGTGATGCGCCGGTGTGTCGCGTGTCCCCTCACTCCACCGTTTAGTGTCCGACCTCTGTAACCGACCGTTTATGACATTCGACAACCCCGCCCTGTGCATTTTTCAGAGTTGCATTTCGATCAGTGCGAGGAGTGCGTCGGCCGCGGGCGATCTGCGGCGGTATCGGTGGCTCCCCCCGCGTTTATTTATGTTGTCGTTTTGGTGTGGTGAATATTTGTGTTGTACGGACGATAACCGTATTATCTGTGCGATCGAGTCGAGTGGATATTTTTAAAGATCGACAACTTTTTCGCAAAGGTAAGTGAAATTTTCGTTACGGCGAATGCTGCTTTCAAAGGGATGCTCCTCAGTCCGCCTTGACGTGGCGGCCGTCTCGTCTATATGCTCGGGAATGTCGAGAGCTGTGTGCATAGCGATCGCTCGCAAATAATTTGATTTGTCAATCTATACTTGTCTTACCTCACCCACGTAAGCATCGCTGAGCTGCGAAAATCTGCTGTATAAACGGTTACTTTCCTAAACTGTTTTCTCAATATGACGTCATCTATATTATTGTTTATTAGTATTATAAATAACCATCCGTCCAAGAGGTAGATAGCTGTAACTGGTTGAATTACGGACCTGATGAGAATCTTATTAGATTTGGTCCTATCCCACTGTACCATATGGTAGACGGAAGCGAGTGGATAAGAAAACATAGAGGAGAGCGGGCGTCGGCGCGGGGTGGTGCGCGGCCGGTCGACCGACCGCATTCCATATGGAATGCCGGATTATACGCAATGTCAGTGTGACTCCGGGCACCGTGCCTCTGCTGCACTGACCAATGCACATTTGCAACACTTCGATGTGCGTCGTTGTTTGAAGATGTTTATCCCTTTTTGTTAATTCTTGCGTCGACGGACATGACGGCGCAAGTCTGGAGCCTTTACACCCACACTGGTATATTTAGTAGTCATCAATTAGTCGATAAAGGTTCTATTAAACTGTCATATACCAACGAGTATATTTTATGCCGGACAATTCTCCGGCATAAAAGATACTGATGAGATAATTGTGTCATTATGTGGAATGCATACGTTTTTGTTTTCTCTTCATTCAGCGGACTAAAGAAGTCCAGGAATTAGTTTCATGTGAAAGCAGTTATTTGGTAGAAAGTCGTAGAAAAAGTTAAGGGAGTTGGAGCAAATACCTGAACCTATTAACTATCTATAGGTATCTCATAATCAGCCGAAATTGTAGGGTAATAAATTTACAGCGCGTAGGCGCATTATGTGACGTAGGGCTTTTCGGTATGGATTTTTAGGACTTCGTACCACCAGAAAGAACCCTTATGGAATCACTCTGTTTTGTGTCTGTCTGTCAAGATCATTTTTCTTACGAACGCGTAGACGTATAAAAATTAAATTAATATCACATATAGAATATACAGCCTCCAGAAGATGTGTTTAAATCAAACTTCTAGGTTAATGGAATCATAAGATATAGCCCATATACTATATACGGATACTTGCTGTAGACCTAGAATCATGAAATTTGGCATGAACTAATCTTTTAGCAGGAATAAAGGAAAAAAACGAAAGCGTAAATTTGTAGTGGTATTAATAAATCTCCCCCAGTGCGCGAGTCTTAACTAACATAAAACCGGTTTCTTTTTCTCCTAAAATAAAATAAATAAAGAAAACACGAATTGCTCTTTAAATACTTAAGTACGAGATTTCCACAAATATTATTCTTTATTTGTCAATATACCCTGCTACGAATGAATACGCAGATTAGTTAAACAATTTATACATGTTACATATACCTTCTAGAAAATGAAAGATGTGTGGATTAAAAATGCATGACAACCATTTTTCATCTTGATCATCCGGACCATTGTTTGTCTTTTACCGCGCTTCTTTCCATAAAATCCCATAGCTACAGGTGGTTCTGGATAAATGATCCACGATGGATAACATTAGTTGCCTTCACATTGCACTTTACAGTGAAGAATGCGTGAAAAATTAATAATGATGAATACTTGTTTGTTAATCCCACGGGAACAGTACTTTTCTGCCAGAAAGTACCTATTTATCAGTACCCTGCCTTCTGAGAACCCATGACGATGATGTGAATAACAATTTACCTACATCATGATCGGGTTAGAGGTGAATGCGTGAAAGCATAACAAATAAACAAACTTAATTTTGCTTTGCATATAAGAATTTATTACTTGAAGAAATTGTTACTAGTAAAGTGCTTAAAAATTTACCACGTAGTAGGTTCTACGAATAAAATGGAATATTCAATATAAGTATTCCTCTCTACCTCTTAAACTTATAATACCTATCCGATTGCTGCAATAATATATAAAAAAATAACTACGGGATGTTTATGCTTCTTGCGATAGCTAAACTAAAAATGGTTTGTAAGGCCTAACCCAAAAAAGCATTAGAAATCGATCATACGTTTTGATTCAATAGTACGTTTGTAAGTTCGTATGGAATGCTTATTCTTATTCAACTTATTTAGATGAGATAGCTATTTTCTTATAGGCTAGTATTGCCCTGGGGCCACCTAACTCGCAGCACTACGTCAATCTTTAATGCACAATAACTTTCAAAAGCCTGGCTTTATAATGGCATTCCGATTACTTACTTTAAATTTGGGACTGCGTAAAATGTATAGTGAACTAGTAGTCGATTTCGGCGTTTATGTACACAAGCTAGTAAGTGGTAGTTATCTTGTGACATTACGCATGATCTCGTATAATGAGCTCGATAGTGCGTGCCATATATTTCGAAACGCGTCCGTCGCCGCTTCCGCCGGGTGACCCACAATTTACAACAAACTTTAGGTGTATCACAAAGTAACCACGTTTATCTCATTAGGAAAATAAACCGACACTTTCTACACGGATTGTCATCTTTGTGACTTGACTAACACGTCAAAAACGTGTTTAGATTTATCTCCCAACGCATATAGTTAGTTAGTACTTACTTAAATCTATTTTGATCAATGCAGTTACTGAACAGTAGGTCAGTACTTTGTTTGTCATTGTTCTGTTGGTCGGTTCGTTGATAGAAGGTAAAAGGTAAAAATGAATAAAGTGATTTGTAACATCTCCTCATCCTAGAGTATACCTAGTTACATCCTACGCTATGGTACTTCGGTCCCCAGGTCCGCTATTACGACAGTGATTTGTAACAACTAAAGTAATCAAATTATCACGCAGTGTCCGGGTCCGGGTCAAATTTACACAATCTTGCCGACCTTTAATCTCGTTTCAGATAGCTAAAACACGTTCCTTTGTGTCAATTCTAAGAACATGGATAGATATGGCTCTATCTCACTGTTTGTTTTATTTACACCTATCGTATCATTTTTATGGTCCATCTCAAAAACCTAATGTTCACAGCGCAAGCTGCTAACATATATTATTAAATTAAAATTAGTTTCATAGTAAATATCTAAATCTTTAAAATTAAACCGCGCTCTAAAATCTTACTCTACTGCGAACTTGCGAACTTTGAAATCTTCTACTTTCTATCATGCCTTTTTAAGAGATTCATGCATACAGCAAGCATCGAAGATAATGATAATTTATTCAAATATAATAATGTACATATGATTTTAAAAAATAAACATGTCCTTAAATCTATTTTGCTTATAGTTAACTAGCTGTTGCCCGCGGCTCCGCCCGCATTAGTGTCGATCCCTCGGGAACAGTAGAATTTCCTGGAATCAAACATACCCTATGTCCTTCTCCGGGCCTCAAACTACCTCCATACCTAATTTTATCCAAATCAGTTCAATGGTCGAAGCGTAAAAAGACGACAGACAGAGTTACTTTCGCATTTATAATATTAGCATTAGTATGGAAGTATGGATATTATTTATACTTCTAAGTCCAGAAATGAGTAAATTTCTATAAAAACTTTACTCTCCCATTTTACCCCTTTAGGGATGAATTTTGTCTATTTCACCAACATATATCTTTTATAATTATAATTAAGAACTTACATACCTATTTATTTTCATACATCATAGTTCAGAAATGAGAAAATTTCCAATTTCCATACAAATTTGCATTTGGGATTAATTTTTTGAGTTCCCAGCATTGGTACCATAGGAAAAATTGTTTATATCAACGGGTTGAATCATCCCTTTAAGGTTCCAGAACAATCAAAATTTCACTGTGTATATTTGCAGGCAAACTCATGCCTTGAGTTCATTCAAATGACGATAACTTTTTTGTTAATGAACCGTTTTTGATGAAACAATCTTTAAATGTTTTGCAGAGTTAAAACAAAGCAATTGGTGTTTGAAGTAAATCGGTTTAGTATTTTAGGAGATAATCGTGATCATACATACAGACAGTCAGAAAGACAAAAAATTCGAAAAAATTTTTTTTGCTTTCTATTATGATTTTTAAGTGTCCCTCTATCCATTTCAGTAAAAAATTCTAAATGTACAGACAAAATATTTTTACTGTTTTATTATATGTATAGATAAGGATGTGAAATTAATATGCCAGTAATTGACAATATAAACCTACGAATAAGTTATTCGTAGATATAAACCAAAATAAAAGGAAAATTTATTTAAGAAGATGAATTTTAAGAAGAAATTTGCAATGTAAAGAAAACAACAGAGCGACATATCTAAACAAAGCAATCAACTTCTAGCTTGAAGAAAATAATGATAAATTAGAACACCCTTTAACCTGTTGTATGTGGCAATACTAGACACAATAATTAAACAATGCACTTTAACGCAGATCTGCGCTCCCGCATACGAGCGATTAATACATATTTTAGCCAGATTCCAATAATTGAGATATGGCATTATTAGAAGTTGGCTCGATTCAAAAAGATAGAGGCAAGGACAAGCTTTTACATGCCAGAGCTGGCCTGATAAAACTTACATCATTTAAAAATATTTTAAACCATCTCCACAATATAAGTACCTATCTATATCCATAATCTACAATAAAATGTAATGAAAATAATGTAATCATCCCAGAGTTTTCAGAGTTACCGATTTATACACATTGTCTTTCTTACAAAGTTGATAATGTTGTATGCGTGAATATGTATTTAGGTACATAATTCAAATTTAATGAAGTTGACTGCGCCGGCCGTTAGGTACCGACGCTTTTCGTTTGAGTGTCCAAGGCTCCATGAGGCGCAAATCGGCACAATGAATACTCATTCCAAATTGGATCATATTCAATTACTACAAAGTAAATCGGTCAGGATGTCAGCTCCACGACTTCACATGCAAGATGCACGTCATATTGGCCTAAGTACAAGGGATACGTGGATTCTTACACGTACTCCGTTGTAAATTTTTGCGTCGTTACTTTGAGATGAAACCAATCATGGTTTCTGGAAAAGTTAAATAAATTTAGGAAGGAAGATGTTTGGTTTGGTGAAAATAATTATTATTAATGCGTGTTATTCTATTCATCAGTATTTGTAAGAGTTCACACTTAAAGGTCTTGCGTGCATTGTCTAAGGAGTTTTGTATTTTCTGATTATTCTACTGTCTGATATTAAATGGACATTGTTCCATATTCTTCACGAAATCTTACACTATATCGCTAATGCTGTTTTAGCTGGCACGCAAGAATAATATTTTCTTCAATTTAGTCTACGTTCTGATATTCTTGTAGTTATATATTGCAACACTTGTAAAATGAATGGAGAGATGCTCAGCTGCTCAAGTGATGAAATCTTAAGAGAGATAATCGCATTCCGCGGTAGCTTCCCCTCTCTTCGGTGCAATATATTGCGTGCCGACTTCGTGCATGTATCTAACAAGTGGGTTGCATTAAATGTTGTTGGATCTTCTTAACTACATGTATCGTTCATGTTGGTGGTCAATCATATTTCCTTTTCTTTCATGTACCTATCTATATATCGCCTATCTTTTGAAGCCAATGCACAAAGCCGTTGGTTTATTCTTTAAAGATATTAAGGATAATAGATGGTTACGTACGTGTGGCTCAGTTCAGCGATGGCAGGCGAGGCCCTGATAGGTGATGTGTAGGAGCATAGCGGGTAACGGTTCTGTCGTGTTTGCAGAGGCACGGGTGCGAGCCCGTGTGTGCGTTCGCGCCACTCACCCAAACACACAGACGCAGAGCGTTCACGTCGTAGCGCGGCCGTTGAACCGAATACTCGAGGAATTTCTCCAACGCTGCCACTACGTTTGCAGACGAAGAAGAAAATAAATACAGGTGGAGTGAGACGTTCTAGTTAATCTGATATCTCTGCTTATCGGTGGATTTTGGGTTAGTTTAGTGTGCGAGACACAAATTAATAATTGCGCTTAGTAAGTGAACGTTTGAAGTGTCCGCGAGACCGATTTGTCGTAGACACGTGTGCGAGCGATCTCGCAATCGCCGGCATACCGGGCCAGGGCGCGGTCTGCCAATGGTTCTCAAATCGCTAATAAATTTAATTTGACATAGTTGTATCATACATAGTTAATGAGTTCAATTTTACAATACATACCTACTTTAGCAAACAAGTTATAGCGGGCCAATCACAGCAGGATTGCATATAAAAAAATCGTCGAAAATGAAACGAATAAGCGGAAAAGGAATCGTCTGCACTGTGTGTGAGACAATGGAGTGCCAATTAGTCAAGCACCGAACCGACGTATGAAGTAAATCGTGCTGCATACTTGTTACCCGCATTGTATTTTTTGCCTTGCTTTATGTTTCAATCCACCGCTACGATGTAATTTTCTAATTGTCTGCTGACAATAGTAGGTAGCTGCTATCTTTCTGTATTTGAATCTTATTAAAGATTCACAAATAAAATGTATATTAGAACACCGAATACACAAAGGGAAGTATTGCGTCTTAACTAAAAGAGTATAAAACTATGTAGTAGCAGGCACTTTGTCATCATTATCGATCGATTCATAGCTTATGTTAATGTATCGGATAATGTCTCTGCTCGCGTAACAGAACTACTATGTCTTCGTATCTTTATGATCTCCAACATGCAACATGTGCGAGATATCTGCTATGGGGGCGTCCATTAATCGCGTCATATTGTATAGGGGGGGGAGGGGGTCAACAAAAAATCACTAATGGTCACCACAGGGGGGTAGGGGGGTATGGACACGTATCACGTGTAATTTTTTTGTTCCTCCGTGCTATACTGTATTATAGTCAATAAAATAAAAATATTAGTTCGCTATTATTTTTTAAATCTCTGTACTTCTGCTCCAAAAAAAAATTGCAAAATCACTGTCAAATGAGTTTTTTACCCTTCACGTGTACGTAAGTGTAAGTTTATGTGTTAGAAATATGTTCTTTAGTTAGCGAAAAAAATACACGTCATATTGGACGGGGGAGGTGGGGTTCTTAAAAATATCAACAAAATCAACAATATAGCTAAAACAAGCCAAAAACGTATGACGCGATTAATGAACGCCCCTTATTAAGTATGGATATTAAAATCCATATGTAGTCATTCAAAAACATTCTATTCTAGTAGCCAACTTAAAGAATAAACTATGATAAGTTGTTTAACTTATGTTGTATCCTCTATCTATTTCTGCAATAAATATTAAATAATGTCGTTAAACGCGCATAGCAGATTTCTTATGTAAGTTTTGCATAATGCTGTCACAGCGAATTCTTAATTGCCACTCGAGAATCTAGTACTTTTGCATCATTGCTTCGTTGGTAACTTACTAATAAAAGATTGCATCACCTAGCGTTCACTTTAAGAGTTTCGACACTATGCATGAGTTGCACGTTGCACAAACATCCGGCTCGAAAGACCAACCAAGCTATTAGATGACAATCAATTTTGATTTTCGATAGTATGCTCATTTAGCCTACACGTGGAGCCTACATATCAGCCACTCAGCGCAATTTCCAGTAAACACCATGCGCCTACTTTCCGCTGCCAAGAATATTAAAAACCTGTTTCAGTGGATTGGTAAGGGAAACAAAATTAATCACACATTCCATAAAACGCCTCGGTGTGCGTAAGTGAAGTGCTAGTGATTCTACCTCCTGGCATTACATACTCGCAGGATGTTTTATTGCAATACTTACTTTGAGCGACTGTTACTCAGCTCAGTGAAGCATGTTTAACTCTTGCTTCAACCACGAGCATCACTTTTGTGAGGAGTTGATTGATAGAAGTGAAAGCATTCTGACTGGCATTCGAGTTTGTAAGCACTTATCTCATGCAATATCTGTTATTAACTTAAAATATTTAAGGTACGCTTGGTTTAACTGGACTGCACTGGATGCAATTAAATAATGATACTCGCGCGTTTTGTGCAAGTTCTGGATAAAAATAGTGTAAAATCTAGGATAAGACAAGACCTTTGGTAGCCGGTTGGAGCGGTGGTGGTGTGGTGTGGCGCGGGCGAGTGAACGCGGCGACCTTGGGCCCGTGGCGGCCCGCGGACGTTCGTTGAACGTGCCGCACTCCCCGCACGCCTCACCTCGCTGCCACCACGATACAACTCGTTTGCGACCCGATTATTCGAAAATTAAATTTAGATTTAATAGAAAACCTTGTAAAAATTGGTAGAGCTGTTACGCCTACTCGTAAAAATGATTCACCGCGGCGGGTGACGGGCTTTTACGACTGGAAGTAACTACTAGCCTAGTCAGACCACATATCCGTTTGAGTACAATGCGTTAATTTCACTCGTCATAATTTTATTACTGAGAGTATGAGGTTAAGTTTACGTTATCTGGTACAAACTGCGGTCAGACGTGTAAGCCATACACTGTGGTCAAATTATTTATTAAATTAATCTTTGATTAACTTATTATTTGCTTACCTATCGTATTGCATGGATGTATTGCATAAAGGAATTGAATATCAAATCTCAATCCTACAATCATGCGCATCTTTGACTAGCTCCGTGGCGCAGCGGTCAACACGCCAGCCTGCGACACGGAGTGACCGGGTTCGATCCCCGGCCAGGCCAAGATGGAAAATGATCTTTTTCAGATTGGCCTGGGTCTTGGATGTGTATCTATATATGTATTTGTTATAAAATATAGTATCGTTGAGTTAGTATCCCATAACACAAGTCTCGAACTTACTTTGGGGCTAGCTCAATCTGTGTGATTTGTCCGTATATATATATATATATATGTCCGTATATATATATATATATATATATATATATATATATATATCTCTTTGAATTTATGGTAACAAGCTTTAGCTTTAGAATAAAATCGAAGAACAGGTAAAATGTATCAACATGGGCAAAGCGAATAAATGTGTTGGTTTTATCGAGATTGTGTAAACAATATAAACTAAAATACATAGATTTCCTTTGTTAAACCGATTCATTTTAACTGATAGAAACATAGTTGATTAAAACAGGAAACCACTATGACCATTTTATATTGTTCTTTAAAATATCAATTTTCTAACGGTAGCAAAACCTGTCAGATAAGTATATAGGTATAGCATAACCGAAGACATTTTACTACAAATTTATACATAAAAATACAAAATCATTTTTCCCGACCTAATATTTAAGAGTCACCCATCGCACACTGCAGACTTTCTATCGGCTGTTAAAAAGTCTGCAGTGTGGGGGGCTCTAAATATTATAATATTGATCGAAGTCATGAAAAAAAAGGAAGGCCGAGGAGGGATTTCATAGACAAAGTAAAAGAGAAGGCCTCAGAACAAGGACATTCTGAGGAGAAGGCCAAAGTCGTGTTAGAGAAGTTAAGGAGATAGCGGATGATCGAGACAGATGGAAAATACTCCACCGACAAGAACATAGTTCTCAAAATATTGATGAAATATTAAAACATATGTGAGATAAATTATATATAGAATCACGGTTTTACTTACTCGCCCCGATGATGGTCTTTAGGCTAGTTTCCTGGGTCGTAATAATAACATAACAATTACTCCGTCAGTTAGATAATCCAAAAATATTGGACACGTTTTTTTTCTTTTGTCAAATAAACAATAAATAATAAAGATAAAGCGCGTCAAAGTTCAGGAGTGGGGGCTCGTGCTAAAAAATTTAGCAAACTATGACGTCACACGGAACTTCAAAGGGCTATATCTTTTTCATTTTTTGTTTTATCGACAGAAGAAAAAATACGTGTCCAATATTTTTTGAATATCTAACTGACGGACTAATTATATTTTTTTAGGAAACTAGCCTAAAACCGTGTATTTTGTAAAACTTGACGATGTCTTAAAATCTAGACTATCTCAATGCCTGAAGACCAAGGTATACAACCAATATGTCTTGCACATACTCACGGTGCAGAGACATGGACGCTCACAAAACAGGTCATGCACATGATTAAAGTAGCATAAAGGGCTATGGAGCGCACTGCGAGCGTTGTAGAAAGTCGCCGTAGAATGAAGGTTGAAGACGTAGGTAGGCGAATCACACCTTTGAAATGGGAATCGGCGGGACATTTGGCCAGAAGAAAGGACAGTCGTTGAATCAAACAAAACAGTGACGATGTGGTGGCCGAGAGCGGTGGCAGAGAAGGCCAGTCGGTATACCGGTCAGCCCGCTGGTGGGCTAATCGGGACTGAAAAATATGATGAAAACCGTGATTCTTGTATTTGCATGATTTGTTTCTTGAGCCGTTGGTGCAACAAATTGTCGGCATCGGCAAGCAATGGAAAATGGCCCTGCTGTTATCAGTCCTCGTATGTTTCTTATAGAAGTTTACGCCACAAATGATGTGTTACTTATAAATAAATAAATATATACGGACCAATCACACAGATTGAGCTAGCCCCAAAGTAAGTTCGAGACTTGTGTTATGGGATACTAACTCAACGATACTTTATTTTATAACAAATACATATATAGATACACATCCAAGACCCAGGCTAATCTGAAAAAGATCATTTTCCATCTTGACCTGTCCGGGGATCGAACCCGGGCACTATCGTGTCGCAAGCTGGTGTGTTTACTGCTGCGCCTACATACATATACTGCTACCTACATATTCCAAATCTATAGTATATAGGTACTATTCGTAGCTTATAGCACATAGTAGATCTCTCTATGTATATCTTAAGGAGGCTATAGCTGCAACTTCTTCTTCAATTTCCAAATTGTTGCCATTATTATTGAAACTTATTTCTATATTTAATCTATCTATATTGTTTAGGTTTATATTTAAAGATGATTAAAATACCCATATACCATTTTGTCTTTTTAGTAAGGTATGGTAAGTTTATTTTATATATTTGTAATTACCTACCTAGTTTATTTTTTTATTGTATTTATATTTTATTATATTTTTGTCTTCTTTAGTATTCGAGATATCATAATAATTACTATTGAAAAAAATCCTAATCGTTTACTATACTAAGCCTAATAACTTCAAATAAATGATGTAATTTTTACATCAATAATACAGTCATAAAGACTTTATATCTAGCAATCTAGATGCTTACAAAACGTTTAGCGATTAGGTGGTATTGGTCACAGTAAGAAGATTGCGGAAACTCCATTTAATTGTACAGCAAGACTAAGCTCTTTATACATTTACTCATAAAGGTGACCTTTTTGTCCACGTGTATTTCTCCCATGTTTCACGCGAAGTCGTTAACCATAGCAAATCAGATAGATAGGCGCCGAGGCGGGCAGCACTGCCGCCGGTATCTCTACATGGCATAATGACGTCACTTTTAAAACAAAGTATTTAAAATTTCCGTTTACGTATTGTGGTCGCAAACAGACCATAAAAACATGTCCAAAATGGCATGGCATTTAATTTGGCTGCAGTATTTTCGCAATATTTAGAAGGCATGTTGGCGGCGCGTGGGGCCCCGCGGGCGGCGCCGGAGACTGCGAGCGTTGACCGCAGCCCGCACTATCCAGAAGAGATGGTGCACCCTGATAGCTACTAATATTGTTTAGGCGAGAACTTGGAACCAACATTGGAATGTTCACAGTGAACAGAAAATCCTGCAATTCTAATCCTAGCCGTACTAAACATAAACCTTATCTTTTGTCCGGTCGGAGAGTCGACGAGAGGCTCGTAGGCAACAAAGAAATGAATAAGATTTGTTTAGTATTCCACTCAGGTAAAGAAACGCTGTGAGTGAGTACACGCACATCGCCAACATTTATTACGTCTTCATCAACTATTTATTATCACCTCATCTTCATCAATTTATTATCGTCTCATTCTCGAGGCTTCCTCGCGCAGAAATGTGCACGTATTCGTGCATGCAAACAGGATGTCTGAGGATTTTCCTCGTTGCGAGTCGTGTGACGGCTCGGCTGCAAACACGTTCGCGGGGTTCACGGGTGCATTATTAACATCGAGTCAGCGAAACGCATGTCGATTGTTAATGATGTTGCGCTTCTCGTTATTAATATTGTGATGAATTTCTCCGTAAGCAGCGTAAACAACTTTTTTTATTTCGTTTTTCGAGATCGTTACACCGATTGATATATGACAGAATATATTACACCCTAGAGATACTTATTGAGTTGTATTTTATTTCCTTACATCCTTACATCCTACTACTATTCTATCAGGTTCCCGGGTATCGACGTGGATGGAGTAGTTGGCAATTGTTAGTGCGTTGAAAAATATTGCTTTTTGATTTACCATGATCAGTGAGGTTAATTTAGAAGCTGATACATAGTATACAGATGTACATGCTTTCCTCCCTTATATAACCCACTAAGTTGGATGAACCACTATCTTCTCTTTTTAGCATTTTCAAAATTAAATGACGAACTATTTCCACAATCAATAAGTCAAACTAAGTACTTCTATACGTTAGAGTAGAAATCTGAGGATTCGTGACTTTACCGAGACTTTCGCATAGATACTCAATCAGTTAAGACCTTGCATTTCGTTTCAAGACATGTTTTCTGTGGGAATCTGCGAGTACGTCAGCTTCTAAGCTCACTTTAATGTTCTCACCAACTGCCAGATTATTGTAATCAAAAACAGTGCATAATGTTTAGACACGTGAGTTATATCACTCAGTTCTCTGACTTTAACGTAATGTATGAGATAAGTTATTCTATTCCTATTATGTTGTGTGTGTCATATTTCCTAGAATAAGATTTAATAAGATTAATAACTGGAAAATCTGAGAATCATAAGAAGATATTATAAGTATTAGTTTTTGTGATGCTTCATAGCATTCATAGCGCAAGCCCGGCCATCTAAATAAATATTGTACACCTACTGTAATATACAAAATAACTTGAAATCTTAGAGCAACTTGAAATTTATGTAAATGTGTGAGCATCTATTTATTTACTGAATCGAGATTTGACATTTATTTTACTTTCCTAAAAACAGGGTCAGAACTCATGTAACAAGTCATGTACTTACCTACTTAAAGATGATAATTACTCCACATGTGTATATAATATAGGTACTTGCATAGGTAATAGGTATAAGGGCAAAAGGCAAAAGATCGACAAGTTATAAATAATATCGATTTGTCTATGTATTTTTATGAATTAGGTGTATTTGTAAAAATGCATAGGTACCTATGTATTTATGTAAAAACTTGAGTGAACTTTTCCTCAGAATACTTGAGGCGGTAACAGGCTAGTTTTTAAAATCGTACCAAGAAATTTCTATTGGCCGCTTTTAAGAGAAAAAAAAAGTCGCATAGCTCATTGACAAAACTTATTGTAAAATTGACGACATTCTTTTTTAAATCCATGCCCTTTTTTTAAATTGAGTATGTAGCTAATTAGTTCCAAGTTAACCCTCTATCTGCTGACTTATATATAATATTCTGTGAAAATACCACCAACAAATGGTTTGGTTGGTATTGCACAGAGTTTTCAATGAAAACTATGTTTTCTAGCGTTTAGTTAATTTTTTTATTTAGCTTGTAGTTACTTTTTTATTTCCAATCTTTAAAAATAATTATCAACTGACAATAATGTGAGTTGATGAAGTGTTTTTTCAGAACAACCGAGTGGTTAACACCAGGAAAAAAATATTTTTTTAAAGCAAGGCCAACGTTCTTACAGTGTATGTTTGTAATCTCGGTGACCTCTTCCAATGATTTTCAGCGTAAAGGCTGAGTTTAATAGCCTGGGCTCTTATCGGTTTTCTTGAACCCGCTCTTGCGAACGATTCACATAACGCAACTCACGAGGTCGTCAGTAACTTAACTACATACGTTTTATTGTTATCCCGTAATATCCCATTCATGAGAAGACCTATATTTTTTTTGTAACGGTTCGTACTTCATTGGACTTCCGTTTAGACTTTTCAAAAATGTTACGACAATCTTAATTATATAGATATTGATAAACAGTTGACAAAGTTTCTGTCGCGCTATGCGACAAGAGGCAACCTGCTCATACTCATTAGGTATTATTAATTTTTAGCTTTCGCCTGCGGCTCTGCTTGCGTTAATGTTCCTCGGCAACAAACTTTTCCGAGATAAAAGTTACCCTATAGGACCTTCTCCGTACCCTAGACAACATGTAACTTTGCAAAATTCTATGCTGTTTGGTTACTGAAGTTATGCCGTGAAAGCGTAAAAAAACAAACAAACGCTCTTTGTTTGTTTAATATTAGTAGTAGGATATAAAGCAAGATAGGTAGACCATACTGCTAGATACATTTTGTTGGCGGT
This sequence comes from Elegia similella, assembly GCA_947532085.1. Taxonomy (NCBI): domain Eukaryota; kingdom Metazoa; phylum Arthropoda; class Insecta; order Lepidoptera; family Pyralidae; genus Elegia; species Elegia similella. The sequence goes on from OX383928.1 coordinate 10,482,545, forward strand.
GCTGTCGTTGTGATAATTCATGCCTATAGGATAGTAATGTAGTATTCTGCACTCTACTTCGAAAGAGAAACACCAATAAACCCAGTATTCATTTTGCAGTTTGGGATTTGAGGAAGGCAAACCGTTTTATTATATCTAAGCGTTATTTAAGTGAAGTTGTAAAAAACAAAAGAACGCACCTTTGCATTTTTAATATTAGTTAGGTTGGATATAAAGCAAGGTAGGTAAACCATACTTTTAAGTATATTACATCACGACTCTTTAGAAAATGAGTTTCGCTTCAGGATGCCATCGGTTCGTCGCGCCAGTAGCTGAACCTTGCTATCGGACACGATAAGCCAACATTGCCGTGACAGACGTCTTTATCGCAGCTCAAGAACGTGGATCGTCGCCTGTGAGACTAGCGAAATAGATACGTTTGTATAGATATTCTTTTGCGTCAATAAAGTCGATAGAGATAAAATATTCCAAATAGACAGACTTTTTCAAAATAAACATATTGGGGAAAAAATACAATTTCGAAACAAAAACTTTTCACATATAAGCATTTAGACGAAATGCCTATGAATTCGTGACATCTCAAGCAGGCTTTTTGTACGGATAGCGTGAGAACTCACTTTTAAATTTTAGGCATAGTACTTAATGACTTCATATCTAATGAACCAAACGTGGCTTTGAGGTCTTAAAGACCTGGGCTCTGTGTACCCGCTAGGGAAATATAAACTATATATGTATCTATTCATTATAAAAATTGCTGTAAGATTAATGGCACATTTGTATTTTAAGATTTTCATACTTTTAAAAATGATCTCGCCCGCTCAACTCAACTTTACAGGAACATTGATGTAACTTAACGAATCAATATAAAGGTAAAAGTGCTCATAAAATGTTTCTTAGATGATATCAGTAACATTAAAAAAATGTTTTGTATTCTCTCAGTCAAATACCATAAAATTAATATACTACGCGGCTATCTTAAGAGCCAACGCCAAGTATCTGGATTGGTTACCTAATGTATTTGTGGCTTGATTTAATCGTATAAATTGCATAAATAACTATCAGCTACCTATAAATTATTCATTTCGTCTGCGTCATAACGTTGTATTTTAGTGATATGACGTAATGAATATCAAACGGAGGCTACCTCGTGATAAACGTGAGATGTAACAAGTGGTGCATCGCGGATGCGACGGGGGGCGATCGATAAGGGCGCGGGGCGGGCGCCCACGTCAGCTGGGCCCGCCGCCCCCCGCCCCGCCCGGACAGCGCCGACATCCTAGCCGCCTAGATCAGGGAACGGAGTATTTTATGCCCCTTTGACTGATATCCGATACAACAGGAAAATTTACGTCGCAAGAAGCGTTTCAACTAAACATAGTTCGAAACGATTATCACTTTGTTGTCCGTCTGTCTGTCTGTCAAGACCCTTTTTCTCAGGACCGCGTGGAGGTATCAATCTGAAATTCATATCAAATACACAGGTCTACTGTCCATTGGAGCTAAGAAAAAATCATACTTCTAAGCCAACGTAACCAAAAGATACAGCCGTTTATGCCGCAAATTCTAGACATTCGCAAGAGAATCAAAACCTACAGGGTACTTCCCGTGAACTCAGATTCTTGAATGTTGGTACGAAGCAATGTCTTAACTGTTAGTTACATCATATAATAAAAATATTCTTAATAATTTTTAACTTATTATTATAATTATGTTAACTTATTATGACAATGGTACGTAACCCTTCGTGTGCGAGTCCGACTCGTACTTGGCGGGTTCATTCATTTATTAAAGTGTGCACAATATGAAAATCGTCCTACTAACACGCCCACGCCATATCAAAAATAGCACACGGGGATATTCATTTTCTCGAACGTGGCTTTTTTTATCTTAACGAGAAAAACGCCGCTGCTACAACAATAAATAAGGAAAGTGCACGGAAAGTGTAAATACCATAGATTTAAAAAAATGGCGTCTCTCTGAAAAATGTTACATTTTGCTATTTTAGTATGGGAACCTCTCCAAGAAGAATTACTAAAGAATTATTCTGAGGGGAACCTAGTGTGTTATTAGCGGGGGTGTGAGACAGAGGACGGGAGACGTGGTTTCAGGGGTGCTATTTGTAAACGGGCGATTCGACAAAGACGTATAAGTTTCCATATAAGAATCTATGATTTAGTAAAATCGGCGGTTTGAAAATAGCACACCTGACTTTTGACGCCGCTGTGAGATGTATCAATTCGGCGTGATATCGAAAATTATACTTCAAAACTTTTTGCTACAAATTAACTTCATTATAAAATATGGTTAAGGTAACTAAAATAAATTTTTAACGTACCTATATAAAGTAATAAAACTGGCCAAGTACGAGTAGCACACATTTCAAGTTACCAATGTTAGTGTGTGTGTATATTTGCCTAGCGGCCCTTCCCGACTTTGCACGGGTAGATATAAGTAGGTATTTATCTATATGTTCATTAGAAATAACGTAGAATTATATTGTTGAAATATACAAACAAACAAAAAGTGTAAACTACAATACCACGCTTTTAGTATGAATACCACATGAAACCACTTCTATACGATTGTGAGGTGCAAACTCTTTCTTCAATTAATTGGTACTTTGCAGAATCGAAAAATAACACAATAAAAAAACATGTTTCTTGTATGGGAGAGGGGTAGTTACAGTATTTTTAAGATAATCGCATCAAATTTTTTTTCTTTATGTTTGAACCCAACGGAAATTCTTATAAATTTTTCAGGCTTTTGAAGGTCCATATCTCTTTAAATAATACAATTATGAAAAAAAAAAATACTTAAACATAGGGACATGCATATATATTAGATTTTTTTTTTGGTAAAAAAATATTTAGTCTACTGATACTATTCGGCGAGGAATCAGGGACTACGCTTGTATGGAAGTACGGTGCGGCGCTCCTATTTTCTCTTAATGATAAAGATAAAGCGCGTTTTAATAGCTCATGAGTGGGGGCTTGGGACGTCATAGTTCTGTAAAATGTAGCGAATTGTGACATCACACGGAATTTTAACGGGCTGTATCTTTATCATTTCTTTTTAATTGAAAAAAATATTTACGTATCCAATATTTTTTCATTATCTAACTAACGGACTAATTAACACTAAAAAGTGTATTTATTTAGCAGGTGATATGCCCTGGGCAACTAACTCTGTAAACTAATTATTAATTCACTAAACCGGGGTGAACCAAGTGGAATAAACCAGTAAAATACGACCGAGACCGTTCGGGTTTGGACTGACAGAGACAGAGTGGGGAAAGCCGCATGATACGAGTGATTTCTATTCGGTTTACAGTCAATGACATAATTTGCGTGATTACCTGTGTATTCCGTTTTTCATTGATTATTAACATCATTATCGAGTAGGTATACATTGCTTTTTTGGTATTAAGTAGTGGAATAGTTTCAGATGTTGATGTTATTATTTTTAGAATCTGCTGATAATCATCAAGCTGAAACACGGTTATGTACTTAGTTGTAGTGCTAAAGTAACAACTAAACAAACAACCTTAGAAAAATATTGTGTTATAAGTGGCAGTAAATATTTCGCTCCTCCGTCCGAAAAGTACGTTATAAGCTGTTGGTCGCTACTTGTAGGTAGAGTCATCATTAGAGGCAGTCGTTAAGAGCCCGCCATATGCCAGGCGGCGTGGCGATACAAACGCGGATGGTCTAAACGCGTTGGCTACTTTAGATATTTTCGTTTTTTAGAATTATTCAAGGGTTATTCGAAAAAGAAAAACATATGATGGCTGCCTTATCTGTAATGCAATAATAATCAAAAGTTTCAAGGTAAATTTTAATGTATTTGGTGAATAATGCTATATACCGAGTAAATTAGACGTGATTTGGAGGCAACTTTGCAATTTTTTTCTATCGAGAAAATTTAACGCAATCGTGTTTTTGAGTCATATAGTTACCAGAGTTAGTCCTGAACTTTGTTGCATTTTTATTTCAACTTGAGTATTTAATTATTATTGATATAACAGCCAATCATGCAAAGCAGTGTGAGGTAGTACGGGCCCTTAAGTTATAAGCTATATATTATATATATATATGTTACGGTAAATTTGATTAATCGAAAATTATTAATAATTTTATAACATTATTAATAATAACCTCGTGTTTTGGTAAATGTGAATAAAAAACTGAAATTAATTACTTTTGGTAGTTATTATTAATAATTCACTACACACATTGGTAAAAGTTATAAAAAGCCCAAAGTTATTAGTCCAGCAGGTATTTATTTAGAATATGATATGACGACGATACTACTTATTCGTAAGATATGACACATATAACAGTGGTTGTCTCAGATCACACAAACAAGGGTAGGTAGGTACTTGTTCTAAAGAAACTGACAACAATAATCACCTCTTAATCTGTACTCTTAATTAGTTAAAAGAGTGAGAGAACAGCCTCTCGGCAGCGAAAGGGACTCGCTATTGCTGCCCTATCTCGAGCTACTGGAACAGAGTCCACGTTGGCTCGAGACTTGCTCGTGTCAATGTAAAATAACTTTAGTTTTTAATATTTTTATTTGGCTCACTTTACTAACCCTAGTTTATAAGCTTATTTTTGGTACTAACCTATGTTATAGAAATTTATTTCTAAAATAAAACGTTATTAGTATTATTATTTGTATCTCCTTTGGTTTCACGGGTGTTACCGGTCAAGGTAAGGACCGGTCCTTTAGAGGCTTGCGTGGAGATATATATCCAACATGTAGAGGCCCTTTGGAGAAGTTGATGTAAAGTTGGTCTCCAGCCAGAACTTGTTTCTGGAAATACCAATGTATGATAAGTCCTTGAACAGGTCTAGGCTGGAGCAGAAACTATTGCATTATGAAAGACAAATTTATGAGATTGAAATGTGGCTGGACTTGTGCTAGGTTATTGCCAAGGATCGGACACCTGCTATTAATATAAAATGGCAAAATTATAGACTCGTCATCACCATCAAGAAGGCCTCTTGTGATCAAAGTAGTAAAAAGGCCTCGAGATTACAACCATAGGAACAGGCATGAAAATATGTAAGTGTCTATTTTAGGGTGGAGATCTTGAAAATGATGTAATTTTTGAAATCCAAGATGGCGGACGCGACTTTTCATGAAAAACCTGCAAAGGGGTCGTTTTTTGGGTTTTTATCTTAGTTATGTAATCCAAGATGGCGGGCGCGACTTTTCATGGTAAACCAACATGAGTGTCGTTTCTAGGTTCTTGGGGTTTAGAGGCGCATATCTCGAAAATGACGTCAGTTATATAATCTAAGATGTCGGACGTGACTTTTCATTATATATCGACGTGAGTGTCAATTTCTAGGTTTTTTTCGGTGTAGTTTTGGAAAATTACATCAGTTTTAGTATCTAAGAAGGCAAATCTTCGAAAATCGCCAGTGTACATTTATTTTTATCGGTAGTTATTACATTTATCGGTACTAAGGTTACATTATTAATAATCACCGACAAATGTGATTAATTTCTCACTTTTACCTGTACTTTCGGTAATTATTAATAATGATAGACAATTATTAATAATTTTTAATTAATCACTCTAACCGTAACATATATATATATATAATAGATATAAAGAATATAATATATAGAATATAGAAGATCTGTTGACCACTTCCACACATAACACACTTACTTTAGATTAAATATGATTTAGAGTTGATTTCTTAACTTAATACTCAATATAGTTATGCACGTAATAAAAGAATTTTCTTTCCCATTGAACACTTTTTATTGTTTCATTCTTATCAGCTTGCGTCAATTAAATTCTCAGAATGTGTTATTTACAATACAATATGATAACTGTTGTTTTTTTCTTATAGATATTAATTTTATCTTTATAAACATATATTAGGTTTCCCAACTGTCAAGTGATTCATATCGTAATTGGGGAATTTGACATGATCTGTTGATAAATGATGTTGCTGTCAGTCAAGCAATCGTTATCATATCACGTTCGTGTTGTGTCTATCAACAAAAACACCCAAAGAATATTTTTTTTCTGATTGATAGATATTTTATATCTCAAAAATGAGTTCATATTGTCTAATACTGATGCCCATTTCATTTTGGTAAATAGTGAAAAAATCATTTTACGAAGACATACGTCACGAATCGAAACTTGTCGATAATTCTGCAAAATAAACTACAATAAAACTGTGATTCTATAACATTCCCGAATATTCAGATAGGTATGACTATTAACTTTATCTAACCACCAACTAAACTCAACAAGTATAATCAAATTGTGTCCAATCCAAATAGGCTGGCTTTCGCAAAAGTCTCTGGTATACCAAACAACCTCCACACATCCACGTACCGTGTCGTGTGCCATGCCAGCTCACCGTCAAATTAAAAATACCGAAGTGACTCACATATTGTTTTTAACTCGCAGGTACGTATGCAGATGAACGGGCGCACCGGGAGCCTCCTCGCTGCATGGTAATGTAGATGTAGTAGGTCCGATTCAAATGTCTCGGCTGTTTTAAAAAACTTTGCATTGTTCGCGGCGGGCGCATCATGCTCCGCTCATGTTTTCCTCGCAATGACACAAACAACGGACATCACGGCCGCCTGCATGTGATCGTCTGTACTCGCTTCTTGTATGTTATCCAGCATACAAGGAGCGAGAAAACAATAGGCAGCATAGGTGAATGCCTACTGCTTTGACTGCCCTAAAAAGCAGAGTTATGTTTTCAGAGTTCATGTAAGTATAACACACTTTAAATTACTGAACGAACATATTTAGATTGTGGATGTGTAAGATATTGTGAGATTCTTGCCTACTATCCCGAGAGACTATAATAACAAAAAACTATTTAGACTATAGGTAGCAATATTATTTTAATGGTAAAGATTTTATGTTAAGTATTATACTGCAGACATTAATTGAAAATGTCATTATTTCGGTCATTAATTTGCTAAATAAATAGCAGAAATATTTCATTACATGACAAGGTATTAAATAAATATCTTGTAATAACTTTAACCTATTTTTATCACGGATGTAATATTATTTCTCCTTAAATTAGTTCAATTGAAGAAAGGAAAGCAAATGCTTCGTAGCACCGCTACGAGATTTCTACGCGGGCGTAGCGAGGCAACGTAGAGGTCTTTTGCATGGCGAAAATAAATTTCTATACTACTGTCTTTTTCCAAAGTAAGATGCTAAATGAGAAACATGCGATATATGTATATTAATATCATTATTAATTTAATTACATAATTTCTCATATACATGAGTAATTTCCTTATAAACGATATACATTATAAATAAATAATTCTATAAATAAAAAACTTCATCCAGTGCGCCGCGTCAAGGCAACGTACCCAAAATACTGGCTGTATTTTCTCGCTGTATTGCAAGGCTGATCTGCTAAACAAACTAACTGCCAGCTCTTGGGTCTCCTGTTGCCTCGAAAAGGCGCGCTGTGATATCCGTTAAAGTTTGTTTGGCTTCAGGGTTCATCTTTTCTAATGCAAATACATATGTAGGTATGTACCTACATATGTATTTGCAAAGATAAAAATATTTTTTTTTAATTTGTAATAGCTTGAAGTAAGTGTCTAGAATGTAGGTATACATACTTTTTACTTATTTAAATAGCCAGCACGATAACGAAGTTATTATCACACATTAGTATGAATCACTACACCATTCTTTGTTGCAAGCTGCTATACCATATACGATAATAAGTACGTTCCAATCACTATCGTATTTATTTGAACATAATGTGACAATAAACTTTTATCAGTCTTGTTATTGCCTGCATATACAAAGTAACAATCATTAATGACACAACTTTTTAGATTTTTATTTATCTTAAGTATGTTTATTTATGCTGTCATAACAAAATCCACATAAAGATTAAAAAAGAATAACAAGTACAGATAAAGATAGACCAGTACCACAGAATAAGTATGTACTACTTACGTACAGAAGCGGCAATCTGCAAAGGTATTAAAAGAAATATCAACTCATTGTAGTTAGCGATACGGTGTGATTTAGCTCCCATTAAAACGCAGCACCTTTTTGTTTAGATATCTACAGAATTCATTGCAAGCCAATTTTATTTTAAAAGCTCTGAACAAAGCGCGTCGTACCTACCGGATTTGCCTGGTTTTACCGCTTCGAAGTGGTCGCCGCGCGAAGGTATGTTTTTGACACCGACACAATTGACTATTTAGCTTACTCCAAGTGAGCTTTCGCTACTTCACCGGGAGTTTGAAGCGAGGGCAGAATGCCCTCATAGCATGGCGTCCGCTACGCCGTTTATATGGCGCGATAAGCTATTCACATCTCGCTCTTTGATATTATGGAAAACAAGATGGCGGTAGTCGATAAACGTTTTCACGCGTGCCATGCTATCATTATGTAATAAATAACATAAACAGTTGCGAAATCACACACGTACATATTAATTTAATAAGATAATGATAAACAATAACTAAATTTTTCTTTTTAGTTGTAAAATCTTAGCCCTCATATGTCTCCCGCATAACATCTCAGGGAGAGGGGGTGCCTGAAAATCAGCGCTACCTAAGACGCCTGTGTCTGGCAGCACAAGCTGAGGCATTCCTTTGCCAACATTAAATTAGGTACTTAGGCTGTTAAATATGTTTATAAGCAATTTTATAAATTGTAAATGATATGTACCTGGCATGTGTATGGCAATAAATGGCTTATTATTATTATTATCTCTTTATTTAATTGATTTCTTAGATTTAGGTTTTTACAATATTTATATAAAAGTAAAATATAAAAATAAATTACAAAACATAAAAATATTATTATTATTATTTACTACTGAAACTAAAAACGATAAAGCTTTTTATCCCTTTTTATAGGCCCCAACAATTTTATATGCATAAATATTCGTCCTTTAAATTACATTAGAATAATATAAAATCTTTTCATCCTTAAATTTATCTTTACTATGTATATTATAAGTGCGAAAGTGAGTTTGTTTGATTATTAGTAGTTTGTTACGCTTTCACGCCATAACTACAGAACTGATCATCATGAAATTTTGCATATAAGTTCTCTGGAGTACCGAGAAGGGCAAGGGCTACCTTTCATCCCGGAAAAACTACTGTTCCCGACGGAACGACGTTGACGCGAGCGAACCTGCGGGCGAAAGCTAGTACGTTTATAAAGGCTCTAAAACAATTGTAGGTATTGCATATAAAACTAGATTATACGAGACAGTAATAAATAAACTATGTTGTTGCTTTAAACAGATATCCAATTTGTAAACAAGCGGTTTACAAATTGGATATCTGTAATTTATGCCTTCTGCGTAAGAGATTCGGAAATATCAGATGTTGAAAATTATTTAATTACTAGTAACATCATATCATATCGATGCAACATACTCGTAAATGAACTTAAAATGTCGCGGTGGTGGAAGTTATTAAATAAATATATGTAAATAAGTTATATTAAGTGTACACTTGCTATCTCAATTGGCTACCTGGCGTACATTTAAGGCGCCAGTCTGTTCTATCAAAAAGTCATTAAAAAGTTCTAAAAGGTCACTAGAAGCGCAAGTATTCTTTGCTCAAAACCAGTTAAATGTTTGCTCTTGTTGCATATTTTTCTACTCTGGTAAGCCAAGGCGCTTTGCGAATCTGTCTGAAACACATCCAGCATTTTTTACTTCATAAAAGAGTAACTAACCTCTGGTGCGACAGAGAGGCAATAGCACCCGCTTTTCACACAAGAGGAAAAGAAAAAAAACACGAATATTAGATACTAGTAGTGTTTATATTTAGTGTGTATATTTATGTATATCATACTCGTATTAGTGTCATGAGCCGTTATATTTAATCATTTACATACAGGTATTATAATTATACGAAAGATTATTGAAGCAATGCTTTAAGATGTAACATTGTTGTTACATCTTAAAGCATGTAACAACAATGTTGTTACATGCAACATTGTTGTTACATGTTGCATGTAACAACATGCAACATGGTACTGTCGTGTAATACAAACATTTTATGAGTAAACTAGCTTTCGCCTGCGGCTCCGCCCGCGTCAATATCGATCCCTCGGGAACAGTACTTTTTCCCGGGATAAAATGTACCCTATGTCCTTCTCCATACCCCAGATAACGTGTATGCAAAATCGCTTGAGGATCGGTTCAGTAGTTAAGGCGTGAAAGCGTAACAAACAAACAAACAAACTCACTTTCGCATTTATAATATTAGTTAGGATTAGGATTGCGTAAAATTGATTATTTTACGCAATTGACTTACCATTTATTATGCTTTTATTTAGTTTCACTTGTTCATAGATTATGATATCAACAAGGTAATCTGAGATGAAAACAACCTCAACGTTAAAAAACTTCAGTTACCAAATTTTGCAGTAGTTACCAATCGGGTTATTAGTTGTCAACAAAAGATTGTCGCTAATACGAAACTTTTGATTAATCTTAACCAAATGCAGCATGTAGCTCTTTTTGAAGTCATATTAAGTAATATTTGCAAAATAGACAAACGTATAGCGTTTCGGGACAACCACTGCTGAGATTGTTTATGCCAAGTACAGTCAGAGAAGACAGAAAGATACCTGATCTCTGTCCCTGACTTTACTTATTTAGGTGATTTTGAATCGAAGTTGACTTAATTTGCCGTACTTCAGCCATAAGTTTTCAATAATACTTGCACAGTATTTTTTCTTCCGTGATTTCTGTCCCTCAAGTATGTTTATATTTACTTTAAAATGTCTATTGATTACTGAATGATTTTTTATCTCGTTTTTTAACTGAATGTCACTTGAGTTTTTTAAAACAATTGAATGCAAAATAACGATGAACAGCAACATAGTTTCCACGATACGCAAATACGAACAAAGATGCATGCATCAGCGCCGTGTCTTACTAGTCAGTTCTCCGAAAGGATCGATATGATTCTCTTCACAGCCGCGTGTTTATTCGTTCTATAATCGTAAATGAGTATATTCTTACTTTATTTATCTCGTGTTAGTATTTCTTATTAGTTACATATTATTAGGTATTACTATTAGGATTTTATATATAGCCTGGCTTGTTATTCATAAAATTACTACCATTACTCAATAACTAAATACCTACAGTATGGCCATACACTAGTAGGTATTTCTGATCATATTTGTCTTTAAATTGGCTCGACATGAGTCCATTCCGAATCGGCTTGTTCTTATTTAAAACTGAAAAAAAAAGGTTGTCTGTAAAGTCGGTTTACGAACGATAATATTATGTGATAACGGTGGAGGAGAGATAGATGCATTACAAGCTGAACGCTTAGGACGATCTTGCCTCTCTATCGCTTTGCCGCGCTCTCGCTTGCACACGGAACGTGACACTTTTTCGTCCGTGCAGCCGGCATTTATCGATTTATAAATCGTTATGACGTCAAAAAAATATGACAAACGTATCTTAGAGTACTAAAATTTATTAAACAGATAGTCTAATGACTAAGTATTATGATGACCTATTTGTTAGAGCACAGAATGAGGCAACGTGATTGCGGTGCCAGCAAGATGCTGCAGACGTCTCGTGTGACTGTCAAAATACGAGCTGCGCTGATGAGTGTAACAGCTGAGTATCAGCTGGCGACCTCGCTCCGCCGGCCGCGACTGAGTTCATCGCTTAAACTATCCGTTCACAGTGCCCTATTCAAACCACAAGCGTCCACGACGGGCCTGCGTATGCCAATTGAACGCCCCGCCGTTGGCGATGGTTTCATAGAATGTGACACACACAATACTAATTACTCAAATCCCTTAGATGCATGCGTTAGTTTCTCAACAAGCAATACCAACATTTTTTTCAAATTTATTTTAAAATTCCATTATAATTATTCATAAGCCACATATCAATCATCCCAGAAATGTTACGAGAAAATTATAATTCCTCTCATATATTTAGCTAATCCCACCAACAGTGCCCAGATATTACGACATAATAGCACGCATGTGAATATAAATGCGTTGGATTGGAAATAGACAACTGAGAGCGGAGCATGCGAAAACCGAGTAATTAAAAGGTTGACAACGAAGGCCGCCAGATCCGCGTTGTGTCGCAACTCGCAACGCGGCAGCGCGCTGCGGCGGGCGGCGCAGGCGCAGGCCGGGCCGCTCACCTCGCCGTCTGCGGGTCACGCGCACCTTCGATTCCTTTCTAAAGTGCTTTCTATATCTTACATTTGAGCATCTTTTGCTTTACCTCCGAGGCTCGTTTCACCTTCACGCTTTTCCGCCATTCTCATGTCGCGGAGAGTTTATCGAATTTCAATGCAAAATTGCCTTAGGATTCTCCTATGCGGATGCGTTCCCTCTCTCTAGTCCGTTCGGTCCAGTTATCTAGCGCTGTGTGTGCGCTGCGCATGCATTCTACATCTGCATTCCGATAGAGGCGCGTCATCCTCGATTGTGCTTCGATTCGTTAGGTATTTAGGACTCGAGTTATTATGCCGAACCTCTTTGTTCTTTGCATTGGATTACAACATAGATCGTAATCGCAGCCTGTAAATATAATTGTATTCCCTCAGTTATAAATCATTAGCGATAGAAACTATTATTTAGAAGAAATCGAAAGTGACGAGTGTTGCACAACGCCATTGTCTTTTTACCATCCGATTCGAACATGAGTTAGTCCAGTCGAGACATCCAATTTATTCGCCGTTCTCGCACTGCGCCGCTTCCCTTCGGACGCTCAGCCGATCAGTCAACACTTTAATTAGAGTAGATAGCAATATAAATTGTATGGCACGTCGTCGGCAGTTAGAAAGTGCGCGTGATGTAACAATGCAGCCGCAGCCGCTTCGGATCGAGACTGATCTGTCACTACTATTACCTCTCTCTAGCTCCATTCCAAAACATCTCACTTCGTTCACCTCTAGCATTTGTTTACTCTTAACTCCTATTTAGGTATTAACTGTATTGACAAGATTAACTTGTTGCAATTTTGCAATTACCTACCGTCTGGAGTAATCAGGATATTTTGTTTCCTCATTTCAAATCGCAAATACCAATGTCCGTGACTTTTAATCTTTTATGTCTCGGTAGGCAATTATGCGATTTATTGAAACTAATATTAACAACAAGGACATAATGTAGTCGGTGGTCGGGTCGATTAGATCGTCTTCATGCCTGCAAAGTCGATTGAGGCGCTCGTGATTGTTTGATTTGTCCAAGGCACTGAGGCGAGCGATTGTTCAGAATGAAGGGCGGGTCGTACAAGTACAACAGTCGGCGTTGTCTCGACCCACTGATCCATGGGTAAACGGTGTTTGGCGCTTCCGGGTTCAAGCCATAGTAATAGCGGCACGCGACTGGCGACAGGTGACACCCACATGCATACGTCGCGGCGACGATGGGCTCCTCATGCTAATAACTCCTGCGAGCGATTGATTCATCGCAATGGAATGCTGCGACACTCCACTTGGAGATATCGCCATTAATATGGCAGATATGTGCCTATTAGATAGGAATCTCTTAAGGCGGTATGCTGCTGCTCTTGGAAAACTACACGTGTAATTTTTCGCGTTTCTCTTTTTATGCAATTATACAATTTGTATGTATATATAAAACATGTCTTTAAGTTGTTTAATATTTAATTATTAAATAGCACTCGTTATTAAAGAGTGCTAAGTCATTAACTGAATATGGCACACAGAGCCCACTCTGCGCAACTCTGTTCGTCAGATACAAATTTACGTTATTTATATTTATTGACCGAGCGAGCGAAGCGAGCGAAGCGTCTCAGTTTCCACTGGCCCAAAATTCTTTTGTCCGTCTGTCTGTCTGTCTGTCTGTCTGTCTGTTCTCGCCTACAGGTCGCATTTCTCAACCGATTCTCATGAAATTTTGTGAGCAGGTTCGGTAATTATATAGAATTTTTTTGTCGTAAAATATTTTCGAAATTTTAAAAAATGACGGATATATGGGGTTCCGAAACTTAAAAAAACTCATAGCACAGCTATTTGGAAAAAAAATCAAAAATGTCATTAGACTTTTTTGTTATTCTCATTAAGACGCAACTTTTTTGTCTGAACAACTTTTTTATACGATAAACTTGAATGTGTTTATAGTCGGCAATTTGCCCAAAAGTTGTCTGAAATCGTTTTTCTGTATATTTATGAAAGAAGTTGAAGTACGTGAAGTGGGAGAGGGAGTGAAATTGAACAACTTTCCCTAAGGAACAAAAATCTAAATACGAAAAATATTTTTTGGCTTAAAGCATGATACAGCGTATTACTTTTATAATTGAAAACACTGAATAAACTTAGAATCCTGAAATAAAAATTAAAAATAAATAAAAAAGATTTACATGCTATCCTGTGACTTGAACCCTTATAGATGCCGTCCACTTCTTAACGTAAAGTTCGCATGTTTATCTGACATAATGGTTGAAAATTAGCGTCCTATTAAAATTTTTACCAATTGGTCACATAACAACTATTAAACCGGGTACTTAAACTTTGCCTCCCATTCTCCCATGCCCAGTTCGCTATTCCGATATTTCCGATCTTGAAGAGGATCACTCCAACTTAGTTCATGTGTACAAAAGCATACTAAACATGGTGCTCAAGGGCCGTGTTTCCATACAAGAGTAGTCCCCTGATTCCGCACCGGATAGTTCCAATAGAGTAATGATTTTTTACTAATAAAATCCGTATGTTAAATTTTTTTCATAATTGAATTATTTAAAGAGATATGAACCTTCAAAAACATGAAAAACATCAAGAAAACAAATTTGAGCAATTATATAAGAAAAAGAAACGCAGAAACACAGCCATAGCTTATTTTAAATTTTTAATGTAAAAAGAAATTAAATCGGTTAAGTTTTGGAAAAGAAATCAGAGGACTACGAAGCGTTAATTTTGTGTACTTTTATAGGTATTTTCCGGCCGAGCTGCAGTTATCTCTATCGCACTCTGCGGGGTTTGTTTGGGCACGGCGTGACAGCAATAGTTATTATAAATATCTATTTTTCAATTCTCTCGAGCTTAGTGTTTCCTCTTAAAAAAAGGGTCGGGTCTTCTGGTAAGGGAATGTAGGTTTAAATTTCCTTTTCCTCTGGTACCTAATTAAGAGCAGCAGGGATTGGGAAATAGTAACTGAAGGAAATCATCCTTTAGTCAATTAGCATATCAGTAACAGATATATTACTGAAGGGCAAATGTGGATGTTGATTGTAAGGGCTCGCGAGGTCTACTGTTCTTGCAGAACCACTAGTCTAGTACTAGAAGCTATAAGAAATAATATTCAGTAATAGCAACTATGAGTAGCTGGGTTTCTGCATTTAGGAAGGATCTGCTTACTTGAACACACACCGCCTAGTTCTTATTATTACTTTCTAACCCAGGCCTTCTCGAATCTGACAAACTAGTAGCCGGACCACGTGCCTGCATCTGTATGTATAAGCATTAACTCGGCACAGTTTAGCGATTCTTGTAAATTGATTTGACCAGTTACGTCATTATTCTCTTTGATGAGTAGTAGAAATTATATTTTAAAACGCTTAATAAAACTTTATGTCCTGGATAGATCCAGATTAATTTTTAAACCATATGTTCATCATCATCATCAGGTCCTTTTTAGTCTCCACTACAGGAGCACGACCCTCCAAACCATATGTTACCGTTCATAAATTGTCTACGTCTTACATTAATGCAAATCAAACCTCGCTAATAGATGCAATTACCTATCTACGTGGTAGTACCTACATAACGTGTTGCGCAATGAACTCGCTGTGGAACGTATTATAGAAATAGGTGCAACGTAATCTGTAGGTGTAGTCAGCAATAGTAAAAATACCAAATAAGTATGTTCATACGCAGAACAAAAATGTGGGTCAAAACATCGACGATTTTACTATTTTTCATGGAAACAACGCGTTATGCAATCAGGAGACGGGCAGCTTATCTCTATAGATAAATGTCGCCTGAGCCCCGCGTGTCGAGTGTGGCCATAGTGTTTATTTTTATCCTTTTTTATACACCTACAACAGTAACATTCGTGAATATGAATAGACGTGCATGGTGCGCTGCGGGATACTAAAATTTCAACATAGCTGAACAAATGATAATGTCAAGGTATCAAAATGTACAGAGAACGTGAGCAGTGGGGCAGTGCGTGACGCTTAAGTGCGATGGTATCCCAAGATAACGCGACCAATATTCAGTAAAATTGTATAAACGAAAGGTAGTTATCATCAGGCAATCGATTAGCGTACTGTACTGTAATGCAGAACAATGAGGGAGTTTCACACATTATGCCAGGCGACCCAGCGATGGTGCGATCGCGCAATGTCGGCAGCAGCTAACAACGTTGACACTACAAAATAATTGGTCCACGTTACAAAACTCTATGTCCCTAGCTCGTAAATACAATTCACGACGACATGAATTCACGTTACGCGCACTCGTTTACACTATCTACACTACGACTAACTATTGAATTTCGCTAAATTGTAGTCAAGTTACCCTTTTTTAGCCTTAGTCATGGTAAATGAAGAAAGTTTACTGTTCTCGTTAACTACATACCAATTAGAAATGTATAATCGGTGATATCAGTGACTCTTTCGGCAAACTTACAAGTAAATCGGGCTACCTAAATCCAAACAGTTTCTTCCTAAACTGCAGTAACTAATTAATTGTTTTTTAAACGCCTTAAATCAAAGTGGACAAGCACTCCTGCGAGCCGATGGCAACTGGTTTATTGACATTACGTCTGGTTATATGCGAGCCTGAATGAATCTTAATTCTTGTCGATTTAGCTCAACCATCTTAATATGTGTTTACGACCCGTGTAAAGAACGCTTGACAATGCAAATTAATATTAAACATTTTGTGTATTTGTCTTTACGTTACATTTTTATGAGTCTGTGGATTTCATATGTTTTTCGCTTTCCGCTCGCTGAAGGTCTTAGTGGTGACATCATGATCTTTGACCGGATGAATAAAACAGAAGGTTCGTTGGATATCTGCTTTGTGTGAAATTCAAATGAGCTTCGACTACAGCGCGGCATGCATTATCTGCGGCCGCTACCGCGTTGTTAGCCACTCGAGGGACTTCATCATATTTTTCATGGCATGTCTGAGGTTCATTGATTGATGTAAGTAACGAGCGTGCAGTTGGATTGCTGGTTTATTGACGACGCGGACGCACGTCAGCTCTATTACAGTACAGGAAAAGAGCTAGAGCGTGTCGAAGTCGAAGGTCATTGCCGTCGGGCACCGGCCACGCCAGTCTCTCCCGAGCCTGCGGGCAGTGGTTCGACCCCCCATGATCCATGGTGTTAGTCATAATTATCTCTCTGATTACTACAGCGTTGCCCACTTGGACGGAAAGGCACTAAATTGATACAGTAAAACACGAGCTATGTAGCCTGTATACGCCAGATATATGTAATAGATGTAGTAAAGTTTACTAAATACTTGCTACATTAGAAGTAAAAGCTTCAACCAGATGTAGTTCAGTTCATTGAAGGGACATCAATGGTAGAGCGAGTAATTTGGTCCTGTGCCAAGCAGCCATTATTAACCGAAATTGTATTTTTACTCAAATATCTCCACTAAACAGCCTTGATTTTAACTGTCAAAACAAACTACAGACCAGACAGAAAACAATTCATTATTTATGTTGTAAAAAGTAAAACGTAATGAATGAACCGTCACAATGCAGCCATACTGTACCACCATACAATACAATAGCAAAACAGCATAGAATTGTAACAAGCTGCATTGTTCCACGGAGTTGTCTGAGAGTTGCGTGGAAGACTTCGGCGCAGCGGCAGCAGTGCATCGGGCGCGGGGCGGGGTGCGGCGCGCGGGCGGCGCGGTGTGATCCGCGGTTAACTTTCGCGTGGGAGCCGCACCTGCGCTTCGCTTCATCTTTATTTAGCCGGCGACGGCGACGGCGCAACTACAATTACGATAAATTAACATCTTCATGTGTTTTTGCTTATTGCGTATTCCCTGCGCTGTCATTTCTCCTATGATACGAAGAAACTGATCATATGCGTTGCGTGCACTGAACCATATTGAAAACTCATTCCATAGATTACGACAGATTGACAGTTAACGTCTTACGAAAATTCTTTTTGTTGTTAATGCGTTTGATTTGAAATATCACTTAGTGCATACATTTGATATCTATTGGGTTATCCATCTTCTAATCTCATCGATTTATAATCTTTTTAGCTTATTTTGGTCGAATATACAGTTTTCTAATAATAAACAGAATCACGCGGTAAGAGCATTCAATACAAATATTTACCATCTACGTCACCTTGATAAAGTGGCATCTCTATCGAGATGTGATGGAACAATGGACGACGGGTCCCAAAAGTCGCAACCGCAGTTTATTAGCTCCAGCTGCGCAGACGCTGCTGGCTGCTGTCTCCAGCCCGATCACAGCGCGCGCGCTGCCAAGTTACTTCCAGTTAGAGAGTGCCGGTTGCTGAAGAAATAGAGATAAACAAGTATAATTAAATAAGGCATGTGGCGTCGACAAATTATTCTAATTTTCGGATTAACAAATAAAGGCGATAGTAGAAATATCAGGTTGGCTACATCGAAGGATAATTCGAATGGCAAGTAAAAGCTTAATGAATAATGATAGTTTTAAGCTTTGTTTTAATTTAAACAATGCCAGTTTAAAGCGCACACTGTGTTTTTGTTTTGGTAACTGAATTTATTGTTATGTGAACACTTGACGGCGGATAAAAAGAAGAAAAAGGGTATTCTATAACGAGACGCATTTTTTTTTTGTATTTCATACAATAAGGTTGATTAATATAAAGTTAACTGAGATGAGTAAATATGTGGTTTATTCGTCCAAGGTAAATATGAACAAGGTCATAAAAACATACATTGTCCGAGTCCGTATGGAGCATAAGCAACAATGACATGCAAAAAAAGACATTGTTTGTCTATAGTACGAAAAATAAAGTCACCATTGTAAGAAAAACAGAAGTATCTAAAGAAATAAAATTTCTTTACTTTTATTTTTCTTACAATAAAATTAATAATCAAAAGGAACTTGTTCTTTTGGCGCTTTTTCTCTACTTTATTAGGTATGCACTACCACAGGTAATTAAAAACTATAAACACTTATATTAAAAATAAATAATTAAATAAAATTTATATTAAAGGGTTGCTACCATACAACAGACATGATTTTTTGCCGTTTTTATAGATATACGTCGAGTTGAACTGCACCTAAATAAAACACATGACATTCCATCCTCGCAAAGACAATGGGATGGGCCGCTTTGCAAAATTGCTCAAGATAATTTACTTGAGACGTCTGGCAATTCTGTAGAGCGTGCCCGCCTTTTGGCTGTGGCGGAGTGGGAGTCCGGGCTTTGGTTGCAGGCCCTACCGTCAGCCAACCTAGGCACACTGCTACACAATGACGCTTTCCGTCTGGCAACAGCACTACGACTAGGCGCCACGTGTATAGTCCCTCACCGTTGTCCTTGTGGGGATACCATCGATAGCTTTGGTCACCACGGCTTATCTTGCATTAGGAGTGCCGGCCGTTTGGGGCGACATGCCGCCCTAAACAATATTATCCACCGCTCTCTTGCAACCATTAATATACCGGCGAGATTAGAACCCACTGGTCCGTGATGATGGCAAGAGACCGGATGGAATGACTCTGGTGCCTTGGCGATTGGGGCGGCCTTTGGTATGGGATGCTACATGCGTTGATACCCTAGCGCCGTCTCATCTTCAGGTCACCAAGTCAAAGGCCGGTACAGCAGCAGCCACAGCGGAAAACCTCAAAAGGCGCTAGTATGTAGGTATCGGAGACAGCTACATATTTGAGCCTTTTGGGGCAGAAACAATGGGTCCGTGGGGTCCATCAGCCCATCGTCTCTTTAACTTTCTGTCAAAGAGACTGATCGAGGTATCCCGCGACCAAAAGGCTGGCAATTACCTGGCTCAAAGGATAAGCATTGCCATCCAACGTGGCAATGCTGCCAGCCTTTTGGGCACGTTGCCGCAGAATGACGGTTTGCAGGGACTGTATAATTTGTAAATAATTATATTTTTTAAGTAGTTTTAATTATTATTAGTTAATTAGTATTATTTTATTAACACATGATAAAATGAACTGCACATAAATATCGAAATGCACCTAATAAAGCACGCGCGTGTCAGATGATGTACTTGACTTCTGGTTATCAAAACGCTCTTCGTTCTTGGAAATACTCAGACTTTAAAAACAAATAACAGGAAAATTGTCCGTTACTCGTATGCTTTTTTTCATACTTTATGCTAATCATATTTGAGAATCGCCGCTTGTATTTTTCTATTACAAGGGTTCTGAATGTTCATTTGTACCGCCGTACCGCGTATGTACTTTAAAAGTAGACTTATAATTTCTCATATTAATTGTATGACAAATTATGACTCTACTTTGAAGCCCGACTGTGCAGAAGGCTGCAGAGAAATCTGACCCCTTCTTAGGAGTGACACTTTACTGAGAAGAGTTAGGTTTCTCTGCAGCCGTCTGTACATGCTCCTGCACGCAGACCTCATGGATAGTTTTCTGCCACCTACGCCAGCTCTCAATGGCCTGCTTGCAACTATTCCATATGAACCCCGCCTTCATTCACAACAGTCGCGTGAATGAGCCTTGTTAAGGGATTCTAATTGACTGGCACCGTCACAATGAGCTGGACACGCGAACTACGACGTACTATTGTTATCGTGAACCAAATGTGGGTAGTATCATATAATAGGATCATACTCGGCAAACATAGGTAACACTGAATTAAGGACATGTTGTGGAATTTGCGTGTAAAATTATGGTAAACATGAACCTTAGACGTTATTATATTCATTTGTATCAAATATTTAGCTCGTCTGTGAGTACTAAAGCTCATCAGTCATTAGGTCATCAGTATCACAGATAAAATTGGTACTTAGAGTTTTCATTTGAACAATAAGTAAGGACTAAGTATACAAACAGTTTTTATTTGAGTATTACATGTTTATGTGCTTTGAACTTTTGAATCTGCATATTGTAGAGTAGGATTAAAATAAAACTAACAATCCTTATCCTTACTTCCTTACTTCCTTATCCTTATTAATATTATAAATGCAAAAGTGAGTTTGTTTGTTTGTTACGCTTTCACGCCGTAACTACTGAACCTTTATGATTATCATGAAATTTTGCATACAAGTTCTCTGGAGTACGGAAAAGGACATAGGCTACCTTTTATCCCGGGAAAAAGTACTATTCCCGAGGGATCGACATTGATGCGGGCGGAGCCGCGGGCGAAAACTAGTATACTATATTCCTGACACATGTTTGACTTTGTGGACCTCCAATTAGCTCAACCACTAGCCATATTCTTTTGGAACTTAGTTAAGTACTGCTTTTGTAAAAATGTAATTTGAAATGACGCAGTTGCCCAACTAAATCATACTGGATGGCGTTATTCTCCGATGTTGGTACATAAATGTGCGACTGTTGGAAACATTGTCTACTATTCGACGACCTCGACTAATACTCGTGGTACACTGCCACCACAGACGGATATCCGCCAAATCGCGCCTCACGCCAAATTACATTTTTTATAACACAACCACAAGTAACATAATCCACATCATAGATGAATATTATATATACTGAGAATCCACATGGACATGTACATTTTCGACTATAATAGCACCTAGAATGGCTTATAGCACTTAGCGTTACTAATTCTGCACTTTGATTGTATGATAGACGTACGTAAGCACTTTCGCTGTGTTGAATTTGGAATGCAGCAGAAAATTCTAGAAGCCTGGTATTTTCTATGCAGGAAGGATGATTTGTCTCCTGTTTATTTATATAACCAGAATAGTACTCCACAACGTGCCATAAGGAGATCGATATCTCTAGAGCTGCCCTAGGGCAGCTGCCGATATCAGTAGGTGGTTGTTCGGGCGTCTAGACAAATGACTTTGCAGACAGATTTGAAGGTTCGAAGAAGGCCTTTCATTGTTAGCAATATTGCTTGCTACAAACGGGCTGTTTGTTTACTAAGTTGCATTAAAAAGTATACAAAATATATATATACGAAGAATTAACAAAATATTAACACAATGCATTCTCGCCTGTAAATCTGTAGTGAGTGTCATATACAAACCTAGGTTTTTTTTTTAAATAAAATTAAAATAATTTTTATGATGAATTTATGCTGAAGAGCTGGCGAAAAATCCGAGAACGTTTTTCAGGAATTGTAAAAAGTTGTGTCGAGATGTTCACAAAAAATTGCCTACATACCTAAGTAAATATTTAAAGTAGGTATATATAGATATATTTATTTCAAAAATTGTTATAACAAGTAGCTAAATACTATGGATAGTAAAACATAAACTAAATATAAAAACGTATTATTAAATAAAACCAAGCAAACTAATTACAAAAATTTAAACAAAATTGGGGACTCCGGCACTGTCCCGAGGATGCTGGCAGCATTTCCTCGCTGAATCGCAACTTTAATGCGCTGAGCGAGGAAACTGCTAGCTTTTCGTTATCTCGTCTTTTCAATCGAATATTCAAAGTATATTACATACATACATACATGCGTTTGAAAAATTATTACCCTCCGGCAGTCGAGTAAAAATATAGACATACAAACATTACATACATACAGCTTGAATACAGAAAGAGCCATTTCAAGTCAAGTTGGAAAGTATTATGTGATTTTATGAATTTTATGCCCTTATGCAGTGGATATAAGGTATAATTCATATTGTTCTTTAGGATGGCCTGGCACGTAGAAATAACGAATTGATCTGGCTTTTTGGGATTTTTCTTAAGTAGTACTTATATTTGTCGCGGAAATCTCAAATTGCCATAAAATAATTTTTCTAATCCAAAAATTACCCCTATAAAAATTATGCTTACATTTAAGGGTTAGGCCCTTACTTTTTAGCCAGATATAGATTTCAATTGTAACATCTAAGTGTCCATCAAGTATAACTGCACAAATTATCACGTTGCCTGAAGAATCTTCTCAGCTTTTTCCCGAGCTCTCGGACTGTCCTCCGATGTGCAATGTTTGTCATTGACGATATCAACTAGGATATCATCCAAGTATACAAAGTCCTACATTAGAAAATTGCGCTGTTAGATTGCGAGTACCTACAATAGGAAGGCCGAGGTGGGAGCTGGGGTGGGCGTAGGAGGCGCTATCGGGCTGTTGAGCGGAAGAGCGGCGTATCCTGCGAGATAAGCACAGCCTCATCTGCGCGACTCAATCATGTGGCGCGGCGCTGATTGTTTTTGCGTGAAGGCAATGCGTGTATTCGCGCCTCGTTTCGCTTCGACGCAGATGGCACTCTCCAGTTTAATTAATGTTTTTGTTGGCACAGGATTAGAACATTTTCTAGGTTTGTTTTGGTTATGTCTTACATTTTGGGGTTTTATATCATTGAATTTCATTGAAAAATCCGTGTAGCCAGTGTGTAGCGTTGGAAAAAACTGAGTAGGGGGAAAGCATTAAAAAATATTTCAGCCTTCGTCCTTGTCATCCCTAAGGTCCATGAATGTGTCCAGTTCATCTAAATGAAGCCTGAGATCTTTTTAATTATTAGGTACTAGCTTTCGCCCGCAGCTCCGCCCGCGTCAATGTCGATCCCTCGGGAATAGTATACTTTTTCCCGGGATAGAAGGTAGCCTATGTCCTTCACCGTACTCCAGAGAACTTGTGTGCAAAATTTCATGATAAACGGTTCGGTAGCTACGGCGTGAAAGCGTAACAAACAAACAAATAAACTCACTTTCGCATATATAATATTAGTTAGGATTAGGTTTAGGATAAAACTATACCCACCCACTTAAGAAGAAGTCCTATTTTATTTACTTATGTGTGTGTTGAGACTTCCTGAAGTTTCCGCTTTCGTTATAGGTATTCTAGGTAATACATTTTTCATAGAATACGTTGCGAAAAATACACAACTTACAGACAGTATAGTCATGTTTTCTAGCAACTATCGCATCACTTCCTCTGGGTGGAATAAAGATAAAAGATAGTTAATAAGGTATTAGTATTATGTAGGAACATCCGTTGCTGCTATTAAAGTCCAGTGTTACACAACTTTTGTCTACTACTATTCACTCCGACCAAATTGATAACATTTTTAGGTTTGTTCGTTTCATACTTATCGTTGGGGCATCGAGATTTATTACGATTCACTTGTTAATTAATTAATCTAAAATCAAAAGTCTTAGATTCTTTAAATATTAACACTAAAACTTACTTGGATGTGGATGAGTAAACTTTTGCTGTACTTACGTCTTTCTTTTCTCTTTAAAAGTCATCATTATTCTTTAAAATACGAGTTATTTCAGATATAAATTATAATAGCAATATTTTTCGAGCAAGAACGTGGAGTCCAATGCTAATGACATTTTTTTCACATAGCTGGTTTGTGATTGCGTGCGCGCATACCGCGCATTGTAAATAATGTATGCGGCATACATAGTTCGTGCTCCATTTACGTTATCACGCTGTACATGAAATTATTCTCGTTATTTACGGCTTACAGATTACCAATAGATACTGGTATGTTACTCCCTAATGTAGAAAACAAGAAATGTACTTCGTGCTGGGAAATCCATTATGTTTTAATTCATATGTGTCGTCTATCCCCACGCTAAATCTTGTTAGTGCCAGATTCAGATTATAAAGTACAATTTCATGAATAAATAAAATACCTACATTTTTAGTTTCATTGCAACACATATCCTGTGTAGTTTCGCAATTCATCGGATGCCTAATCAACAATCTTCCATTCATTAAAACAATAATAATAATAATCTGAAACGGCAGTTAGGTTTGAACATTTTACTTATCTAACTCTATTCCAAATGTTCCAAATGTCAATACATGTGCAACCGATAAGCATCATACGCATACGGGTTTTGTAAATTTAATGAAGCTAACAAAATCGAAACGTTACGGGTTAAAATACTTTTAGAAAATGTCAGTGATGGTAGGCATAATTCAGCAGACGAGCCCAGCCCTCCGGCGACGCGACATATTTGAGCGCATCCCATACAAGGCAGCGGTACAGTACAGCGACGAATATTCATTACTTTTGTATTGGCAGTCAATTAAATCATGATTTGCAAACGACCGTTACGAGTGACAGTAATGTATGGCATGGGATACAGAATGCGTGCTCCATTGATATTCAGTTCAGCTGCGGATGGCGGCGCGGCTGGCTCACGGCATGCCTCTTTTCTGCCTCACGAACTATTCGGAGGTCGACGTACGACCTCTCTGCGATAGTCTCTATTCTAACAACCAAACAACGCCTGATAAAGTTTATCCCGAATATTGACATTATTGTAGTTATCTTACGCGGCGTATCTCGGCTAAGCAAAAGCCAGTGACCGCTGGATGTGATTGACAGACATTAACTCATGGACGTGGCGCTTCGCAAATATTTTTTGTTGTAGGTACTGTTGTTATTCTTCATTTGCTGAGTGGTTTTTTACACAATGATTTTATGAGTCTTTACCTGTTGTATCAACGAACTCTACAATACTTCACTGTGAAAGTGGGTTGCTTAATTTTAAAAATACTGGATAGAACGATTTTTTTTTTTTTTATCTATGCTGGATAGCGTAGGTTTGCATTCCAAAATTTGATGTGAATTTTGATATCAGCATGCTTTTCAGTAGACAAATTGTATAAGTATATTATTTTTAAATGAAAACTTTAAATTAAATAAAAAAAAAATAAACTAATGAGCATTCTCCTGACATATAGGCAATCACTAGTTCAGGGAACTTATCTTGTACTGAATTTTGTAATTTCACGGTTGTCAATAAAGCTTTTATTTATATTTTTTAACTTAACAAAAGTCGTCAATGTGAAATTTTATATCTCTCCGCATTTCAAAAACTTTTCAATTTTAAACTTGTTCCAGTGTTCATCTTGGAAGTTCGATTTGGCTGGCTTCCCGTCGTTTTGGAATCTGTTAGTTGAAAGCACATTTCAACTAATGTAACTAAAAAGTGCATTAACACGTACAATGTAATTAAATGAAATCCACTGATTTGATCTAATGGTGGAAAACTCTTTTACCCATCCCATTGAATAAAAAGTTGGATAAGAGTGTCGTGTATGGCCCTACGCACATGCTCGTGA
The DNA here is from genome assembly GCA_947532085.1 of Elegia similella. Lineage (NCBI taxonomy): Eukaryota > Metazoa > Arthropoda > Insecta > Lepidoptera > Pyralidae > Elegia > Elegia similella. The sequence continues at coordinate 10,508,755 of OX383928.1, forward strand.
AAGATTATGTAAAAAAAGGAGTCTTTACGTAACCGCAGAAAACTTAACTTTATCGCAGCGAGCCTACGCATATCGTCAAAGCTATGACGTTATTCGGTATAGCCGCAGAAAATAAAACGTGATTTTCTCCGGTCTCAAATTTTGCGAGTTGCGATTTACCTATAATTGAAATAAAATTCAAAACAGTTAAATTCTTAATAAAACCATCTGTATGATAGCAGATATTAGGGGATTCTTGGGTTTTAATAAATTTTATTAAAGAAGGTAAATAAACTTGTAGGTACGCAATAAAAGTGTATAAGCAAAAGTTCCTTTAACTAGATAAAGTGTTTAGGTAGGCCATTAAAGTATAATCTAGTGTAGATGTAGCCTGATATGGACATAGAAATTGCTTGTATTTTTATAATACTAATCCTATCGTCCAAAAAATAAGATAAAGTTGTATAAAGTTTGTATATTTGGTTATTTGTAACTCCACGGAAAAAAGGCTGCACTGATTTGCTTTTTATTAGCTTTACCTGTTGTATGTTTGGTTGATTGTTACTTTTGTTTGTAACCGACTTCTTTCAACTCGATTTTGACCCGCCTTAAACGGTCAGATTTAATTAAAATATCGTAGACTTATCAAGAAATGATGACAATACAATAATTTGATAAGACCGTTTTTTTTTACTATGTACATATATTATTCTGAACCAGATGATTTTATTGGCAACTTCGTTAGAAACGAGTTTTTGTTCAAAACTGCTAATTATCACAGCGTTACTTATCAATGTATTTTAGTTATAACAAATCCAGTTAGTAGAATAATAATTTGGTTTCCGTAATTACACCAACGAGATATGAAGTAGGTATTAATATTTATTTAATAAAAGTGTACCGCTCAACAAACGTTAATATTTTTGTTCAAAGAATTATTTTTAGCTCAAAGAAATTCCACTTTTTATTAGCAGTAGTAGAATGGTTTTTACTAGCAGCAGTAGAATGGTAATGAAATGTGCGATTTTTTTTATCTGCCTATTTGAGGCTGTTCACCCGAAAGTAGATGGAACGTGTGTGATAATTACTTCTTCAATATGTGAAGTTCTGTGGCTGGAGATTTACCCCGTTTTATGTTATTTTTCTTCCTTTTCAATATTTTTAGTTACGATAATGTAATCTTCAAATTCATATCTATATAACCTTTCATTAAGTGATTTGATTATAGAGAGTGCTTCGAACTTCTTCTTCCTCGCCTCATCCCACTTTATGTAGGGTCGGGACAGCATGTAAATCTTAAAACTTTCCATGCTGTAAGAGCAGCTGTAGGCTTATTTTTAAGACTGTCCGCCTGCCTAACGTTTACCTTCCTTGTAGATGTTGCTTTTGCGATATTATGACCGGCCGCTGCACGACGCCAACCCTCCTTGGGGATGCTTTCGTTGCACGGGCTGTAGGTTCTATTTTCTGTTCTGCATTCATTAGTCCAAGACAAGGATAAATCGTCCACTTAAACTATGTACACTTGAAAATAGGCATCAAACCATAAACGGGATAAGTTTATCAATCGCTAGTCGCACATCGTTTTACATAAAAATAGGTTGCAATGTGTGCGTCGTGCTTTATTTTCCATCCACATTGAACTAGAGACGGTCCATTGGCGCCGGGATGGGTAAATCCAGGGCATCGCTAGTATTTGGCCGCGGTCCAGGAATAAGCAGTCACGGTTCAAGTGTACGCTGTATTGTATCATTTGTACCCTCTATAAACTACTACATTTGTTGGCGCCGTAGTAGCAGTGGTAATTCTGTTGCTTGTTTATGATTATTGCCTAGGCGTTCTGGCTGGTCAACGTTTTTTATGCGGTTACAGACTTCTAATGCCATTTTTCAGGAAGATTAGCAATCGGAAAAGCGAGGTATTAGGCAAAACTGTGAACGTGTAGTGTTGGCATTCTTGTTAAGAATTTAATTACATTAATTGATTTTTTCATTGGGTCCGGATGACCTATTTTGTTATACTAAATTGAGAATGAGATAAAAAGAATTACTTAGATACAGCAAACTTTTAGTAAATAAGAATTATTATTCGTAGAGTTAGTTGTTGCTGTCTTTGTTTGACACATTCCTAGAGCACCTATGTGTGTTTCAATTTATTAAACAGTTACTTATATTTTAGTACATACTTTCTTTAATTTAATAGGCACATTTATACCGAGCAATGTAATGCTATGTAAAAACAATTAAGTAAAAGATTTTTCAATTTAGTCAACTTTCTATTCATCGGATATGAATGAAGTCGAATACCACACTACTGAATAGAGAATTTGAAGAAATACGCAAGATTGGAATGCGTATACCTTACGGGGTAATATGTGATGTGAAGAGAGAATTATATGCGGTGATTTGAAGTCACGACACGATGGTGTAGTTGGTAGCACACTTAGGGTGTAAACCTAAAGGCCGTGATTCAAATCCTACCTGTGGCCGAGTTCTTTTTCATCACATATTTTCAAATTTAATTATTAGTATACCGAGCATTGTAAGGTCTACATATATAAAAACAATTTAATTAAGTAGGTACATGTGAAGTTTGATTAAAGAGACCTTATGAGAGCAAAATTATTTTCATCCTTTGTTTCCCAACTCATAAACATGTTCTGATTAATGTTACCCTAAAATAAGTACGCCCACTCCAATACACGGGTTGGTTTACCGGTTTCATAGTGTAATCCCCGGAGGCGTTTCAGTTTCTTGTTACTATCCCTGATCTCATGCCACACATGAATTAAAACTGGTTTTTAGTCTTAGTTTGTAATGACTTTGACTGACTATTTCACCTATAGAAAGCAATATCAGCGAATAACAAGGGCAATTTACGACCGATGAAGTCCCGAGAAAATGCTAGTGATATAATCAAAATATGTACAAACTTTTTATAAATAAAATCACAACAATAACGAATTATACTTTTTTTAACGAATTACATTAACTTGTCCACGAAAAGAATATACGCGGCTGTTATTAACAATAACAAATGGCATGAACATTTAATTACCTTTTTCATAAAGTACCTAAATATCCGAGTTCACAAATTATTGCTTTTATATAATAAAATGTGAAATAGCTTATAACGTGTCAGTGCGTGGGCGCCGCCTTCGTTATCGTGGGCGGGCGCGGGTGCCGATCTGGAGCCGCCGCCCGTGCCGCCCGCCCAAGTTTTCAATGAAGTGAAGTTTCCGACTTTCAAGCGTTTGCGAGATTTATGTATGCTCAATTTCCATTAGTCAAGATTTACTGATGGATTATGTACTTGGTTCAAATATCAAATACCTGTGTACCTTATTTTCTCTCGACTATGTCGTCTCGTTAAAGTCTTCTTCTAGCTATTCCTATTTAGGTACAACATGTATGTTTTTATCTGTTGTGTAGTTAGGGCGAGTAGGCGTAACAAACAAATAAACTGACTTAATTTTCCTAATTATTATAAACTAAATATATACGGACAAATCACACAGATTTAGCTAGCCCCAAAGTAAGTTAGAGACTTGTGTTATGGGATACTAACTCAACGATACTATATTTTATAACAAATACATATATTGATAAACATACAAGACCCTGGCAATCCATTTGCAAAAGATCATTTTCTATCTTGACCTGACTGGGGATCGAGCGGGCCTCGTGTCGCAGGCTGGCGTGTTAACCACTGCGTCACGGAGCTCGCCCAATTAAATTACAACTAATCTGTTTAGGCATTTAAATAAAAGCTCACTCGAAGCTTAATAGTCAATTCGAATAAAATAAAATTGGTTGCCTGTAAAGTTGGTTTACGGACGATAATTTTATGTGATAACGGCGGAAGTGATAGATAGATGCGTTATAAGCCGAAAGCTTAGTGTGCCACTCTATCGCTTATTCCGCGCTCTCGCTTGCACACGGAACGTGATACCTTTTTGTGCATGTAGCCGGCGTTAATCGATGTATAAGACGTTATCAGGTCAAAAACTTGTGTCATACGTACTTGAACTAAGAAAACAAAACACTCCTTATTGTTTATATAGTCGTCAGTGTTCGTTTACATTGCAATATATTTATTGATAAAGAAAAAAAAACATACACATTAATACATTATGAGTACATGACATATGATAGGTAGGTATTATGTATAAAAATATCACCCACTTGTTATTTCGTCGGAATTGCTGACCAAAGTTTCAGACTCCTCTGGAGCCTATTTTCAAGGCGAGTGCGAGACGCCAGTAGCTCGGCGTATGGTCATAAAAAATAATCAGTAGGTAATAAAAATAGCACTTGGTTTTCCCCCATTCATCCAAATGAGTAGTATCCCAATACCTTAATTCCCTTCTTCTCTTCGATCTTCTCTCTTTCTCTCTTCTCGACTTCGAACAACCAACTGTTAATCGAAGTTCATTCCCTTCCCAGATCCATTTGGAAGCAAGTAGCCTAAAAAAAAATCTCTTCCCAACCCGCTTGCGCCTGACTAGCGTGGTGAGTATGGCAATATCCTTCCTTGGAACAAAAGATACTTGGGGAAGGCCTTTGTCCAGCAGATCTGAATCTTGAATGTTAGTAGACTGAAATGATGATCATCATCATCATTTGACGTGTAGGTGACACGATCAATCGAACATGCACACCCTTGTGTGTGCATGTTCGATTGATCGTGATTCCTTTAACGACTACCAGATGGCAGCCGGGACGTAGGCTAACGTGCTTTCCGAAGCATGGAATAAAAAATATGATTGATGAATGAAAAATTGCTAGCCAAAAAAATTAAATTAAAAATATCTATATTTAGGAACATTGATAACATAATAAATAATAGGTAACGTTGGAAACGATGATACCTGCAAAATTGCAATATCTTCTTTTATAAAAATATGCGTGTGAAATCATAGGCATTACTTTGCAAGAGCACTCACTCGTGACTTGAAATTACTTTGTTGGTGAAGTCTATAATTTAACAAATACGATAGATATAATTTTGTAACAAGTTACCATACAAAGAAACGGTCTTGTTGAGTGTGACGGTGATATACGATGTCATCATTTCACCGTTCTTGCCGGATGCCCAGGCAGACCACCACGCCAACTCAGAACTTGAAAAGAAATTTATAATGCCTAATTAATTCCACGTGCAATTAATAAATCGCATGTTGTATAAAAGAAACACTATTAGGTATCTACTTTTCTGAAAATGTTGTGGTTACATACATCCCGAACTACAGTATTTTTATTATATTTATCTAGCAGATCCACTATCTGCTAGATAAATAACAACTTTAATGAAATCGAAAATACACATACCTACAAACAAAATATTAAAAGACAAAACAATTACGGGCACAGAGATAGGTTATTGCCTGGATTAACACATAGGCTAAGTACCGCGGCTGAGTACCGCGGGATCAGTGGATACTTTTTTCATCCCGAAAAAAAAGTACTGTACTGTGCGTATGCACATAAACTCTCTACTCTAAAACGTGATCACGCACGCTATAGAGAAATATAATCAGTTTTACTTAAAGCGTTCGCACCCGCCACGCCCGCAGGACCACTCTATATATCTCTGAGGCAGGTACCTTCTTCTACCTCCGTGATCATTGAAATGAAAACAATTTTAATGCACAAGGCCAAACACAGCTTGGACCACAGCCTGTTCATAGTCATAAAATCAACCTGTTTATGAACACGTACTATATGACGAGAACTAAAAGCTTAGGAAGGTTCTACTTTCGCTAATCTAACAGCAAGTATGCTTTACTAAGAATGTCGTATAAAATAAACAAGGCTAGACTTGTGCTCGTGTGCAAAACAAACAATTCTTCGAAACTACTGTTCTCTGTATTGCCTGTGGTCAACGACACTCCATCATGAGACAAGAAATGTAGCCATCTACCCGAGTTTTTACTGTTCGATTTGCGAACAGTATCTAAAAACTTAATAATAACAAAATCGTTGCTTAAGACTAATCTATCTGGATGATTTTATGATTTTGTAGCACTAACTAACTATTAAAAGTTCCATTTACTTCTTAAACAGCACATTTTACAAATATTAATCTGTTATATAAAAACCTACTTCAATCAAACTACTGAACCGATTCTGATGGAATCTAAATAGGACCGACCTTAAAAGGTTTTCTAATCGGTTCATATATGACGGAGTTCTGAGATAACAAACATAAAAAAACAACATACACACTTTTTTTGTTTGTAGTTGAAGTCGGTTAAAAATAATATTCATCGTGTCGTGTAATGGCATGGCATGGCATCTTATGGCTTGCATCAACATCCAAGTGCCCTCAATTGAAACACGAAGAGAACAATGATAGCGCCGACTGTTAGCCCAGTAACAACATGATGCCGACAGTAGACGATCATCTCAAGGGGTTCCGTGGTAGCCGCCGTTATCGATATAAGTAATACGCGAGTTCCCGCTACCGACTCATTAGCTATGATAATGAATTCGCAGAACTCGCCCGAGACGATCGCCTTTTCCTTTTACACATCTTGATATTTGGGATTCCCGACAAGCGGATCATCGCAAACAAAATTTATAAATAACCTTAGGGAACGTTTCGGAATTCAATTGTTTAGGTTTTATTATAACGTTCTAGGTTCAACGTAGGTATAATATTATAATATTTTATCGACCATCATGTATTTCGCAATGGTTTTATTCCCAGAACAGTAGTTATAAGCTACGAGTAACTATATTGTCAATATTATTCAAGTTAAATTAACTCTGTTGAACGATTACTGTCACGGGGTGTATGACTTACATACAATAATAAATCATCATTTTGAACGTCAGGTACTCATTATTTTTTTATGGAACAATGCTTTCTGAAATAAAGCAATTATTATTATTATTAAATGCGTATTTAAAAAACCAAAACAAAGTGTGTAAAAAAAGGAGAGATCGGGTATGGAGTCCTACAAGGGAACATACTGGGCCAGGCATCTTACCTAAAAAGGGTATTTATAGCTTGAGGTAATTATAAGGGTGTTTTATTCTATTCTAAAGTCGAAATCCACTGGTTGGCTTATAAAAAAATATGTTTGGTTAATGTATATACATATCTTCGGCAAAGCTGGTTTTTATCGCATAATTGTTGGATCGATGGCGGACGTGAGTGCACGTGCGTCAGCAGCCAGATTATGTTTCGTTTCAATTGCCAATCGCCGATAGGAAAATAATAAAAAACAAGTATTCGTTAAATTGACTATGACCTACGTGAAATCAATAGAACGGACGCGTTTAGTCTTTGTGTTGCTGACGTCAAAACACGCGTCGTGCCATTGCGGAGACCCTAATGGAATTCTTATGGCTCCTTTAAAAATAAGAGGAAGCCCTCCCGCGCCCCTGCGTCTCGACGTTTCGTCATCAGCACCCACGCGAAATTGTACCCGAAACGTGATTCAAACTTAAGATTTGTTGGTGGTACCTTACCTACTTTAGGTACCTACTAAGTTTTATTTGGATTTCAAGTTTGGGTAACACGTTTCGCAATTTACATATTAGCACTAATAAACAAGATCACCATAATTCAGTGACTCGGGTCAGGATACATTTTTGCATTTGTGTCATGTTCTTTAGGATACCTAAATTGAACTTGCTCAGATAAGCAGCTTGTAAACAAATACATGTAGGTACTAATTCTTCTTAATATAATTGAACTATTTTTTTGAAGTTCCATTGAAGGGGGCGACAAGGGGGCTGACTACTTATTTTCTCAATGAATTAGTATAGCTATTCAGAGAGGAAACGCAGCCAGCGTTCTTGGCACCATGCCGCACGGTCATAATCTTTTAGATTAGGTTTTATTTTGGGTTTAGTTTGTAGTAAATCGTAATTGTATTTATTTCTTTTTTCTTATAAATGCATGGCACAGTATAAAAAGAAAAGAATTAAGATTAATAACATTGGGCATATTGATTGTACGAGTACATTGTACGTCAGGTCGGGGGCAGATAAATGTGTCCCCCTACTACTTATTTAAAATCTGTTGTTAGGGGAGTCAGTTTCAACACCGTGGTTTCAACTCCTCCTCGGTCCAGTGGTTAAGGCGTTTGCCTGTAGAACCCGGGGGTAGCGGGTTCGATTTCCACGGGAAGCATACTTTGTTTAGTAATAAACTTGATTGTCTGGTAATAAAGATGATTCCGTGCTTTGGAAGGCGCGTTAAGCCGTTGCTCTCGGCTGCCATCTGGTAGCCGTTAAAGGAACCACGTCAGAGGCCGAGAGGCGGTTCCGAAGAACTGACACTAGGGTGGGCATGGTCGATCGACCGTGTCACCTACACGAAATGATGATGAGAGGAGTCAGTTTTATCTGGCCCTGACTGTACATAGAGTACAGTATCAATGCTTATAATTTTAAGATCCTGCCGCCCAAGCCAGCAAAGATGGCCATGACTCTGTCCGCCTGCTGGCCCTATTTACATAAGAACACGAGTAAAGTCCTTTAAGATCGAACACCGCGCTACCTCCACGATTATCCAATTTAACTCGATCGAGAGCAATGAATGATTGTCTTGTTCTTGTGAGCGGCTACATACGTCGAATGATTGTATTGTGCTGCTAGTATATTCTAGCACATTCTTATAAAATATGTCTTTAAATGACAGATGACTATTTTTTTACCCCCGAGATGAAAAGAGAGGTGCTATAAGTTTCATTGTTATGTGTGTGTATCTATCTGTCTGTTTATGTACTTATCTGCTGTGGCACCGTACCGCATAAACTGGGGAACTGTTTCTTATTTTATGATTGTTAAAGTCTTATGATATTATATGTGTTATCAAAATCGGTCCAGTCGTTTACAATATTGAGGGAGTTTCGTTATGGGGGTAGCATGTATTATTTTATTAATTTATTAATGTATTATTTTATTAATCTTCTTTATGAGTAGACAAATTTGTAGTGGTACCTACAGTAAGTGCAAATCATGCTTATGTCAATTACAATAAATACTTATGAACTAAATATATATTTACATTGATAAAAAATAAAAATAAAATACCATTCTTACTTTCTTTTGGTTATTACTGAACTTGTTAGTCAGTGAGAAGAAAGAACTTAGGTATAATAATCATTTATTATTCAGTGCTGCCACTATCATTAAAAAGAAAAAATATTGTCTATTAAAAATTTCACAAACTCAAACAATAGGTACTTTACTTTCGTGTAAGTAAATAAACATATTTTCCCTTGAATACCAAATCAACCAACATCCTCTTTGTCTGAAAATGGATGTGTCCACGATGTGTCATATGGATGGAGCAGTGACAAAACAAACAGCGTATGAACCTACCTACCATGCATGTATGAAAGGTCTCGTTTTGTCATTGACTCACGATAACACACAGTTACTCATAAGTATTTTAATTACCTACTCATTTTATTCATAATTAACAAGAGTGCAATGGTTTAAATATGAGTTTCATTGACGTTTGTTTGTCTAGTACTAATTAAATAATACGCTTTTTGCTTCGACACGTGAGTATGCAAATTTCATATCAATCGTTTAGTTTCAGTATTTTCCAAGGTAAGCTTATATTATATAGTCATCACTACGTACGTAGTATAAAATAAAGTCCCTTCCCGCTATCTGTCTATCCCTAATATAGGGATTGGGGATAGACATGCTTCTTAGATCTTTAAAACTATGCAATGGATTTTCATGGAATTTTTTTAATAGATAAAGTGATTCAAGAGAAAGCTTTATATGTATAATTAAGCTACTAATACTATTTTGCTAGTACTTACATAAATAGTACCTAAGCCAGTCTGTAAACTTCCTTATATTTAGAGTCATTCAGACTAGCTCCGTGGCGCAGCGGTCAACACGCCAGCACACGGAGTGACCGGGTTCGATCCCCGGCCAGGTCTAGATGCAAAATGATCTTTTTCAGATTGGCCTGGGTCTTGGATGTGTATCTATATATGTATTTGTTATAAAGTATAGTATCGTTGAGTTAGTATCCCATAACACAAGTCTCGAACTTGCTTTGGGGCTAGCTCAATCTGTGTGATTTGTCCTATTATTATTATTCAAGGAAAATACTATAGGTACCTAAACCTACTGAAATGATACCGTCAATATTAAATAATTAATAACCACTGCTGTATGTATGAGTTTATTATATGATTATTAAATAAATAAATCATGCAATAAATTTATTTAATTGTTTTTATATCTCTAGTCGCATTAACCGACGTGTTGTCCTCATAGCTAGGATTTATTTAAATACCTATATATAACTAGTCATGACAACAGATATCCGTTTTCTAGTTTTGTTAGTGAGTAGGTACCCAACTTCCTCGAATGTTCACAAAATCTAGCAAAATTCTTAAAAATATTTCCCAGGTAATCATACCTAAATAGTAGCAATATACCCCTCTGAGATAACCCTTTATTATTACAACATGACACAATGACAAACTATACGTTAGTTTTAATAAAAAAATCTTTCTTTTTTTGATTAAACTTTTTTTTCATATCATATCATTTTTTTTTTAAATTTAATAGTTCGCAGAAGTAGATATTGCTATCGATAACCTAATATTAGTAAAATAACCTATTTGTATAGTTAAGGTAAATGAGAGAACATACAAACGCATAATTAGGTAGGTATTTATAGTTTGTATGATATTGTAACAGCTATTTTCTTAGTACCTAAGCATAAGATATAGTCGGTATTCCCCATAAACAATAGCATGATAGCGGATGTGGCCGATTATACTTAATAAACAGGGGTACATTTGCGTCTTATCATTTGTTTTGTAACGATATGGCCAGCTGTTCTTGTGTACAATCAACAACAGAAGAGAGCGATCAAAGTAAAATTGAAATTCTGAATGATGAAAACTTGCACCTTTTATTGAGCATCCTAACCAATAAATGAAAGTCTAAAAATCGTTAGATACCAACTTAAATCAAAGTTGGTGGAATGCTGGTTTAAAAGTATGCAATGTGTAGGTAGGTAACGGTAATTTGGCAAACATATTGCCAAAAATGCCATGGACACTCACTCAAGGCATTTTACAGCCAATATTAAAGGAATTTTTTAAAATACCTTCGCAGTCGAGAACTTTCTTGTCGATGATTTTTAAATTTCTAGAAAATTACTGTAGTATTTTTATAACTTTTATCGTCGACTGTATGGCCGTTGCAGAGATAGGTGTTAACGCTTCCGTTTTGTCTGACTCATTACGTGATATGATAAATCTAAGTTTAATTATAAGCAGTACGCGAGGTTGTAAAATGATGTTTTGTAAACATTCACTTCAGCGCGTATTTTCTGTGTAATCAGATAATTTACAAACACACGTGAAATTTCATTGACTTCTTTGGAGCTGTAAGTCGCAAATAGGTGGAAATTCGTATGTTTGCCATATGTGAATGATTGACACAGCTGTATTTCTCAACTCGGTTTAGTGTAATATACCTGAATGTATATTATTTAACAATAGTACAATCACCTCTAGAGAAGACACGTTAGAATCGTTAATTTTTTTCGTAAACTGGCCACTGAAGAAATACTTAAAACCGTTCACTAACCTCTTAACTTGAGACAGCCATGTAAATGTATCTACTTAGTTGTTTAGCGGTAGAAATAGCCAAGAATGATATAGGATATCGTAGCATACGAGTTTCGTTTAGATTCCCCTCCCTCTGATGAAAATTATCTACTCTGCTGCGATGGGATCTCTACTGATTTTTTGTACGGTTACACGTTCAAGGGTTGCACATCAATCGGTATCGTATCGAAACATCGCATCCGTGCGAGCGCATCGTGACCGCGTTTGCGTTGTGAATAAATAGGCTCCGCTCCGTCACGGAGTCACGGCGCCACATGAGCAGAGACTCAAAAACACTATTATAAAGGATACACATTCATATGGGTTTAGGCACATATTAAATCTGTTACCTACATAAATTATTCATGTGACACTTATTTGGGTGTTTGTAACCTGTTTTGCTCTTAACATTTATAAAAATGTGACAGATATAATGTTTCTGTAACCAACCTGTCAGAAAACTGTATTTACATTTTTTTTTACTTAGGTTTTTCTATGTACGTGTTTACAGAGTTCGTATCCATAAAGGCAGTTTTCCGGCAAGTGTGCGTGAACTGTCTCATACTTATGCCAATGTAAACCTTATTGGATGTATAACAGTTATTAACACTTATAAACCCGTCTTTCTGAAAACAGATTGAAAGAGTTACAGTTTGTTAGGACTCTATTCGGATACCGGTAAAGTCCCTGCTTGTGAGTACGTAGCAGCTTCGCAAACTGTCACACTGCAGCTGCTTTATAGCTTTTAGCTATTAGTAACAAAATAATGATGCAAATAATGTACCGAAAGCTTTAAAATAATAAGGTACGAGGTAACAGTCATCACACCACTCTGCGAATCAATCAAGATAATTGATCAGACTAAAATAAAATAGCGGGCGACGCTCGGGCGAACGTTGCGAAAACCATTGATGTCTCTATAATCTAGGCGTGTCACAGCTTTACCTGAGCTGCTTCGGAACTCGGAAGCCGATGGTCGGCCCGGGGGCCCGGAAGTGCAATAAAACCGAAATCCACGCGGACGAAGTCGCGGGACATTGCTCGTGTATATTATTTTCAGTTTGCCGTAGTTAAAAATGCCACCCAAGCTCACGGGCTTCCTTTGCAAGTCTGCAGTTTCGCAACGACAGTAAATTATACGTAGGCAGCCACATAGTTTCGCATTTTAAGGCAAGGCTTTGATGCTCAGACGGGCTCGGCGTTAATTAACCGGCGAACACTGAAGAGTTTTCGGTAAAAGGGCTTAAAATAAACTTTGCTGTACATAACTTACACATTTCAGAACCATGTTGGTTGAGTTTCATTGACTGAATAGGCAGGACTCTGGTGACTTGTGTTACAGGTTTTTCACGAAACCTAATTCCGGGCACCAGTCCTTCACAAAGATAGGTTTTATAGGGAACTTTTTGAAGCAATATCTTTTAATGTCAACATTCTGAATTTGCAAACATGTTCACTGTAAATACCTTTGTGAAGAAAAATAAAGCTGCTCTGGCCAAGTTTGGCTCTAATAGAGAGGGTTGTGCTCCTGTAGTGGAGACTGATGATGATGATGATGTTATTTATATATCACTTATCCCTTATATCACTTTGTTGTCCGTCTCAAGACCCATTTTTCAGGAAGGCGTAGAGGTTCAAGCTGCAAGTCCCTTAGGAAAGAACAGTGAAAAAATCTAACTTCTAAGCCAACGCAATCAAGAATTAAGAAATTGGTAAAAGTATAAATGTTTAGCTACATCATATAATTAAAATAGTTGTAATAATTTAAAATAAATTAAAAATGTTTTAAAATATAAAAAAAAATTAACTTATAGTACGGAACCCTGCGTGCGGGAGTCCGACTCCCACTTAGTCGGTTTTTTTTTCCATTATAGCTACATATCTCTCGAGAACTTAAAATACCTATTAACAGAAAAAAAGAGGGAATTACTACCTAAGTTGTTTGGGGTTTTTAGTTACATGGAGATAAATATGAGCACAAGGAAAATCGTTTGCTTCTAAATCACAGATAGACGCTTCAATTCTGTTTATTTGTTCGGATATGAATGGGTTTTTTGACTGGGCAAACAGCCTTGTAGGCAGATAATAAAAATTGCTGCGGAGTTTCTCATATTTCTTATCATCTGCAACCGTGTGCATATCACGCTGTTCAGTATCAGTATTTATACCGAGTGGGGAATCCCAGTCGGTGGGCAATTCGAGTGTGGCTTGCATTGCACGAAATATCTAATTTCGCTTTCCGTGAACTAAGACGGTAACCGAATATGCATTGCTGTTGCTGAATAGCCGTCGGTCGAAGGCGTCGGTGTCGATTTTGTTGTTGCGTGAATAATTGAAAATTACCTGCCGATAACTGTAATTAAAGGCTAACAATTCAATAGTCATTAAACAAAATTCGAGAGCCTGTGTCAGCGGGTTTATGCATAATGGAATGTTGAGGATAAAATGTGATCATAATATAGGTAATTTTAAAAATGTATAGTAATCAGATCCCGACAAAAAAAAAGTTATTTTGTAAACATTTTAACTAATTTCGAGCAAGTATTTAAAGCTTAGAACAATTTAGATTGAATTGTTTAAAAAAATCCCTGCATTAAAATCGGTTCAGCACGGCGCAGCAGACAAAAAATCAAACAGACACGTTAAACTTATAATAACACCCCTTTTTTACGTCGAAGATTAAAAAGAGAAAACATTGCTCAAGTTATTTTCTCGATGTAGCAGCATTATGTATATATATGTATTGCAACAGACGTGCAATATATACTTAATTCTAATACATAGGTACATGTAGTAGTAGTAGAAGTAAGTAGTACATAGGTACATGACTTTATTCAATTCACCTAGTTTCTCAACCATGGTACTTTGTATTCTATATTTGACATTCATTGACGTCATTGCCGATGCAAATTGACGAGCTTTAGGCAAATGTTTATTTTTGGCTACCGACAGTAGATTTTATTTTATATCACGCATAGTTACTGCCTTGTTTATTTTTCTCACGTGATCCCTGATATTTCTATTACGTCAAAGTATTTAAACTGTATGCGTCAAATTAAAATCAAGCATTCTAAATATTTGTCAGCTTTACAAAATTAAAAAACCGGCCAAGTGGCGAGTCGGACTCTCGCACGAAGGGTTCCGTACCGTTATATATAAAAACGGTAAAAAAATCATATCTGTTGTATGGGATAGTTTTATTTTCATTTATTTATTTATCTTTAAAGTAAATATATAACTAAATATTCTGTGCATATTTCAAGCGTCTATTAATTAGTATAGATGAATAATTTTTCCCCGTTTTCAAAACATTTTTTATTGATGCTTCGCTCCTATTGGTCGCAGCGTGATGTTTTATAGCCTAAAGCCTTCCTCAATAAATGGACTATCCAACACAAAAAGAATTTTCCAATTTGAACCAGTAGTTTCTGAGATTAGCGCGTTCAAACAAACAAAAAAACTCTTCAGCTTTATAATATTATTAGTATAGATATATCTGTGTTTAAAGTATGCATATAGTAAGATAGTGTGTGAAACAATGCGGTAGCATTGGTTTTTTTTATTACGTGCTCGATATTTCTATAATGTCAATATATTTTATCTGTACCTATGCGTTAAATCACTTACAATCATCCCTCTGTCTTGTCTGTCCCTATGTATGCTTAGATCTTTAAAACTACGCAACGGATTTTGATGTGGTTTTTTTAACCCTTTGACCGCGAACATTATCATTTTATTAAAACATTTTCACAGAAAATGTATGTCGGATTTATCTGACGTTCGCGGTCAAAAGGTTAATAGATAAAGTGATTCAAGAGAAAGGTTTATATGTATAATTTATCGCATCAGTGCGAAGCCGGGGCGCGTCGCCGGTTCTAAATATTCATCAGTTGCTTACGACTCATTTGTTTGTTGCAGGCTTAATCGCAGCGGCGTAGCGCAGCGCATGCGGCGCGGCATGCGTGCGATGCGCTGCTAGAGCCGCGATGGTCGGCGTGGGCGTGGCGGAGGGCGGCCAGGGCAGCGGCGGCCCGGCCGACGGCTACTACGGCGAGTACTACCCGCCGGAGCCCTACTACGTGCCGCAGGAGATGTGTCCGCATCCCCAGCAGCACCCTCAACATCCGCACATGTGTACTGTGCACGCCGAATACGGTAATTAGAGAAACTTTATAACTCTGACTAGCTGTCATCCGCGTGAACTGTGCTTTTTCCGGGATGAAAGGTAGCTTTCGTTGGGGAGCTCTGTGGCGCAGTGGTTATCACGCTAGCCTGCGACACAAGGGATCCCGAGTTCGAACCCGGCCAGGTCATGATGGAAAACGATCTTATTCAGATTGATCTGTGTCTTGGATGTTTATCTATTTAAGTATCTATTATAAAATGCAGTATCGTTGAGTTTGTATCCTACGACACAAGTTTAGAACTTACTGTGGGGCTAGCTCAATTTGTGTGATATGTCCCTATTTATTTGTTTAAGTGTAGGTAATCTATCTGTGTGCAAAATTTCGTCAAAATCCGTTCACCCGTTTTTGTGTGAAAGAGTAACAAACATCCATACTCACAAACTTACGCGTTTAATAATTTTAGTTACGAAAGGTATATAACACTGTTGGTACTCATGAGGGCCTCTGGCGCAGTGGTTACCCCGCTAGCCTGCTACACGAGAGGCGCCGGTTCAGACTCCCAGCGCAGGCAAATACAACATAATTTTAACAGGTATTTGTCTGGAGCTACCCAAGGAAGGCTGGCGTCATTCAATCATATAACAGAATGATTGTCATAATAACGGTCCCCGGGCTCCGTCGTCCGTTGATGGTGCAAGGGCCGCAGAGTGCTACACGGGCAGCGGCCCCACTGACAGAGCCGTGTGGTTACAAGATTAGGTCGTGGTGTACAAAAATCTTGAGAGATTGCGTTATGTAGGTACATAACGCAGTCTCTCAAGATCAATCTCCTAATCTACACATTCGTTTTCGATCTCTCAAAATCTACACATCATGCAGGTGCATGATGTGTAGATTTTGAAAAATATATTTGTTAGTTTCCATTCTATTTTAGAAGTATGAATAAATTGATGAAGAATCTTATCTTATTTCATAAACATCCAAAACCCAGGTCAGTCTGAAAAAAGATAATTTTCCAACTTGACCTGCCGAGGGATCGGACTCGAGATCTCCGGCTGCTAAAAAATTTACGTTCGCTATCCAACTTAGAAGTTTCATCGTTGCTTTTTTACCCTTAAACTTATATCATTCAGCCGTCAGAAGTTTTTACTACTGGACAAAGGCCTCTCCCAAGGATTTTTGGTTCCATGGGAGGATTTGCCATATTCACCACGCTTGGCAGGCGGGTTGGCGAGCATAGTTTCTTTGGCTTCTTGCTTCCGTCGCTGCTGCCCGGAAGCATTTATAAGCTGGGGAAGGATAGGAACTTGTTGGACTTGGGATGGGCACTTTCTCGGAGGCTAGGGGAATTTAAATATATAAATATATTTGTAGACATATTCGTTGAAAACCACAGAATAAGTACTAGAAAACCTCGGTCAACACTAACGTCATCATATTGTGGTAATATCGGATTCTAAAAATATAGGGCTTACGTGGAAAGCGTTAGTCATGTATTCTTTGTACGTATAGTGATTTATATTTTTATTAGCCGAGTAGGGTCAAAGAACAAGTATACCTATTTAAATATAAGCTTTTGCGAGCTTTTTTACTTTAACATTAATGAAAAGGAAAAAATATTTTTATTAAGGAAATTATGAGTCTATAGATAGAAGTCAGTTTAATTAGCACTCTTTTATATTAAAAATTTATTAAAGAGGGTGACGATGAATACCTACTATTTATTCATCGTTACCCTCGTCATTAGATTTCTATTATACCTATAAGGGATCCCGAATTATTAATGGAACGTAACAAGCAAGAAATGCAAAATACTTATACCGCCAGGATTTATAAATCTAAGCGTTATTGAGCAAATTAAGATTTTACTGAAACAGAATAAAATGGTAATGCGCATGACTTCGATTAATATTTATAAAATAAATATACCTAGATAGTCATAATTTTAATGTTCACAACTACCTACTTTGTTTAATGGGCTATAATATGAATATTAAAGACAACCTTATTCTGGAAAACTTATAATTGTTATCATTATTGTGGTAATAATTTAGTTTAAAATGCCAGACATAGCTAAATCATTAGTTATTTTCAAACATTTGTAACTTTTATCACTGCAGTTAGCAAAGGACACTATACCATATTTTTGTGCCAGTTATGGTTAAGTTTTAACTAATAAAGAAACCGTTATATTTTTCTGTTAGTAAGAGTACCTAGCACCATTATTATATACGTTACAAAATTAGTGATATGTAGCATTTTTGGATTTTTGCTGTTTTGTGCATGAATAAGGATGTTATGTGCATACAAATAATAATTATCCTTAAAAAAAGAGATTATTTGAGGCTATTTAAAGGTTTCTAATTCAAAAAAATATCCATTTGAATGAATTTGATATGTGAACTAATTTTGACATCAATGAGTAGGTGAAAATGTTACCTAACGATCCAAAATTTGCCAATAAATATTAGAAGTCCAAAATACCTCAGTTCCTAAAGACGAAAGTCAAGACGAAAGTCATCAATGTGTGTTACCAGTGATGACTTACGGGTCCGAAACGTGGTCTCTTACTATGGGCCTCATAAGAAAGCTCAAGGTCGCTCAAAGAGCTATGGAGAGGGCTATGCTCGGTGTTTCTCTGCAAGATCGAATCAGAAACGAGGAGATTCGTAAAATAACTAAGGTAACCGACATAGCTCAGCGGATTAGCTTTTTGAAGTGGCAGTGGGCGGGGCACATAGCGCGCAGAACCGATGGCCGATAGGGCAGAAAGGTTCTCGACTGGCGACCACGTACCAGCAAGCGCAACGTCGCACACCCACCGATCAGATGGTCGGATGAGCTGACTAAGGTCGCAGGAAGATGAAGGCTGGATGCAGGTCGCTTCCAACCGGTCGCATTGGAAATCCTTGGGAGAGGCCTATGTCCAGCAGTGGACTTCTTGCGGCTGCTATGAAGATTAGAAGCTAACTTTCTACCGTGGAAGAAGGAGTCATATGTGTACATAGCTCCTTCTTCCTCATCACACTGTTTAATAAAAAAACTAATTATCATGTGCTGCTATATACTGAAGAATTTGCCTGTGTATCAGATTGTGACGGTCTGGTACTTACCAAGAATACATATAGTTTACAATTTCCTCTCATAGTACACGCGTATTTTGATCGAGAAAAGTTATAAAATAGCGTTGGTTCTGTGTTCAGACCAATTTTAAAAGAATTTTCTCATATAACATAATCATAACAATTTAGAGTAACCCAAGAAACAACAAAAAAGGAGATCAACAAACCGCATTCATTAACAATCGTGTCAGAGGTAACGAAATGCTCGAGAAAACCCTTTTACTTGAGTGGAAACAAAGAACTCAAGGCCTCGTGGGATTCCGAGTGGTTGCTCAAGACTCTGCGGTTAGAGCCGAAGCTGGGCTAAGAAAACGAACAGACGCCGCGCACCAATGTGCAAATGCAAACTACAAGCACGCTATATATTTTAAGATTTTTCACCTTTATAATCGCGTAACTATATTAAGGCCTTGCTTGAGAAATTTAAAATGTCCTCGGAAAAACTAACAACTTATTTTAGTCAAGTAAAAACGTCTAAGTGGGATTCGATTGTTTAAAAATCTGTAAACGGCTTTTGCTGAAATTCACATCGAATAAAAAATAAAAATTGTCTAGGCTAAAGTAGAAGAGAATAAAAATAAAGCACTGATCTTATAAATGACGATACTTCATTGTTAACTTTGATTTGAGGAATTCCAGCTGCAATAATACTGATGAGAAAATGCGTAGAATATGTTGAGGCAAAACATAGCAACATATACTATAATTGCACTCTTCCTTTAATGCAAAAATTATATACTACCTAATTATATAAATATTTATATATATTACTTCCAAATATCACCAAATACCAACTAATTTCCATTTTTGGCATAGTTCCTCTCCATTTTAGGACTGCACTCCGTCTTTCCTTTGTGATTAATTTGTGGCGGACCTCTTAAATATTCCGGCTATTTCCGCCGTCCCCAGCACACTGGATGATCCACAAAGACGATTTCTACGAATGCACAAAACACGTTCATTCATAACCGCAGGGTTACGGGCCGGAACCGGCGGGCGGTGTCAAAATAAAGCAAAAGCCAGCGGGCCGTGACGCGCCGCCGCCGTGACAAGGCCGCAATCATCTCCAGGGCAAACCATGCATGCTGTGGACGCTGTGGTATTTGACGATGATGTATGTTGGGTGTATTGACATTATTTAGGGGAGGATTAAAGCGGGTAATCAAGTGGGCAGAGTTATTAAGAGAGGATTATTGCGATTATTCAACTTATTTTGAAGCGAAAACTTTCCTAGGCGCGTTGGGCATTTTTTGAGAGGGGAAAAAACCATTGTACCTACTCGCAACACTGTTACCATTACCGTAATCGACACCTCTGTACATAAATAACCGAATGTTCAAGTTTTCAGTCTTTATGGTGAAAGACAGTGGCACTTCCGGAGTGCTATTGTTTTTTTAGTTATAGGACACTTAAAGTTCTTGAATTTTTATGCAATCCTCCCTGTCATCACTGTCCTGACTCCTGACGGGACGGGAGAAGTTTAGGGTACTAAAGCTGTTTCATCATCCTTATCCTTACTAATATTATAAATGTGAAAGTGAGTTTGTTTATTTGTTTGTTTGTTTGTTACGCTTTCACGCCGTAACTACTGAACCGATCATCATGAAATTTTGCATACAAGTTCTCTGGAGTGCGGAGAAGGACATAGGCTACTATTCTCGAGGGATCGACATTGACGCGGGCGGAGCCGCGGGCGACAGCTAGTTCAAGCATAAATCAAGAACTGTCATAGGTACAAACCGGGCGTAATAAGAAACGGCGACGAAGATGAAATATCAGTGCTAACGAGTGGGATGAGTCGTAGTATACTTTACCGATTTGAAGGAGGGTAGTAAATTAATTATATCAATCGTTAGGAACCAAGTAGGCCAACTTACCGGTTTATCTACAGAACCCAGTAACAACACAAACAACTATTATCTTGCTGATAAGATAACTGATGTAAACAATTATTATAACATACTCAATCTTTATCGTACACATACCTTCTCGAAGTTACACAATCAAAAGTAAAAACAAGATTAGTACGATAGCATTTGATGACTAAGTATGCACTCAAACAAGTATGCAAAATTAATGCAAAATCGGTTGAGGATTGAGGATAATTATTTGGCAAGATTTGGCCGTAACCAGCAAAAAACAAAAACAAACGAGTAAAAAGCTTTTAGGTATAAAGACGCACCAGTAAGTAACTATGTAGGTAATAAGTATTCGTTATAAAAAGAAATCGCAAAGGAAACTCCTGGTGAAAAGACTCCATTTTTTATGTATGTACCTCATAACTCTATCTTAAAGTTATGAAACGATTTGAGAAACTATTTTCCTATTTAATTTCATCAAAATCGATTCAATAGTTTGGTTAAAGTCAATTTTTTATCTGAATGATTATTAATTATTCTCAAACAAGGAACAGTACCTACCTACTCTTTTAGGGATGAAAGTTTTGTCCTCCGTATTCCAGCATCGTGTACCAATTTATCTGAGCAATTTATGACTTTTTTTATTTTTTATTTTGGCACAAAACAGTCATTATAAAAACAAAATCACACAGATATATTTACTTATGTAGTAGACAAGACAGTGCCGAAACGATGTTAGATATAAGTATATAAGATTGCTTATGTTGACAAGCCTGATTTTAGGAAACCATAGAAATACAAATAAAATTAAAATTAAACGATGTGCTCACAGTGTTGAAGTTAAAAGATTAAGCTTTGACAGTAATCCATATAACAATAATTAAAAATTTGAATATAATATTAGTATTATTTAAAATGTGAATTGACGTGAAAAAGTGCCTGAAAAGGCCTATTTTCTGAATAAATCTTTGAATCATCATTTGATAAAATACAATAAAACAAGTTTTTAATTTTGTGTAATAAACAGTTTTGTAAAGAGTTTGTTTTTTGTAGCCGGCAAATATGTCAATATAAAAAGAAAAATTTCATGATTTCAGTTCATTTGTATTACTTAGTTCGAGGTTCAAATAATCAGTCTTTTTTCTGTCAAATGTTTTATTTTTATATTTTATGGATGGTCACCCCCTAAAAACGGTGTAATCACGCCTGTGAAGGTTGCGGTCTACACGTAGATAATTAGTTTGTAACCGTTACAGGTGGCATGCCTGTGGTGACAATGCCGCAGCTAATGCCGCAGGTGATGGACTATCTCGTGGCGCCGCACCCCCACCCTCATCACCCACCCCACCACCAGCCACCGCACCACCAGCCGCCCCCGCATCATCAAGCGCCGCACCCTTATGTAAGTATTTCACACCAGGTTAAGTATTTATGGCTCAATGACCTGCCCATTGTATTTGATTGATACTCTAGATGGTAAGTGTCTTTACCAGCCAAAAGGTCCAAAAGATAGTGGCCGTCTAGTGGCCACCGTAGACAGTGGTGTAAGCTACGCCACGGCCTTTCTCCTAAGGCTCTAATATGTCGTCGAACGGCCGAGAGGTGGTACAGGGTGTGCGATGTGCGGGCGCAGTGATACTAGGGGGCGCTGCTGTGCTGACCCTCTATAAGCTGCTTTGACCTCTCAATCACCAAGCGGTCCAATGAGGACGCATAACAATAGAAAATTTATAGTGTCTGCGTTTCTCGCGCTTGAAGGGTAAAACGTAATATGTACGTGAACTTCTTCAAGATGAATTGTGATGGACTCAAGAAGGGTAGGAGACAGTGACGTTTGCCGCCTCCCATCAACCCCATCAGCCGTATAAATAAATAAATATATACGGACAAATATATTTAAAATTAATTCTATCCTGCGGGTGATGGTAGAAACCAAGGAATAAGCCTGCTGATAAATCCACTACTGACGGGTGAGGTACCTACTATGAAGAGAAAAGAAAAATTCTGTAGTATAGAATAAATAATACGTCTTATTTCGTTTTATTTAACTGATCACTTTAGTCGGAAATCATTGATTAAGTTTTCAGTGTTACTAAATATTACGGAAGTTGTCGAGTACTGGTATAAAACACAGATCAGTATAACATATATATTCTTTGTACGGAAAAAATCGATTGGGGTACCGAATTAAAAGAGCAACCTCTGTAAAGATTCCAGTATAACCTTTTCATACGTTATTCTATGATGGTGTTGTGAGGAGATATCACTTTCAACCCTGACTAAAAAAATGTGGTATGTAAATACATATGTATGCGTATTTTGTGCGGTGTGGATTCGTCCTTCAACTAATTCGGCTAAATTATTTTAATCAACTTGTAAATCTCCCGGGTCCTGAACTCGATAAAAAAGGAGGAAGGGACAACAGAAAAAAACTATTGTCGTTGATTTGACCCTCAGAAGAATAATATACATAGAAGCCGCATAAAAATAGAAACTGAAAACAGATAGTTGACACGGTATTTTTCTTATGAGCTTTCGCTTATGACAGAATGAGACAAAAACTTCAGTCAGTTTCTATTATTTTCATGGTTGTCCCGACTTGAAATGTCAATGGACTCCATTGGACTCCAATTAAATCCGACTAAATTCAAAATAACTTATTACAGTTCAACGTCAGTAATATTAGCATCTTGCCGATTTGATCGGGTTATATATCGACAAAAACATTGCGGCGGAATTGTGATGTCTGCAAATTAAATATAGGATTGTGCTAAAATTCTCACGGATAAAAGTATTAACCGATGTTGGGTTGGTGCGTTATCAAATGACCATTATACTAAACAATGTCTTGTGCAATGGAGCGATGTAAATCCCATTCAGGACGAACAGAAATAAATTCTGTAAAACATAATTTTCTTCGGTAAGTTTTTCAGTTAAAAGTGCATAATTAAAACCCAAAATACCTCAAAATACAACAATAATATTGTCAATTATATAACGTATTGTATAAATGACAACTTTTATAGGTATTTTGCTTAAAATTATCGTTTTTTCCTTATTTCAAATTAGGTTAGTTTTTTTTGCTAGTGATGTGGTAAAATCACGTATCTACGAGTATATCGATATTTTTTATGACGGTCTTGCTATCAGGGATATTTTTGTTAGTGTTGAGCCATGCAATAGTAATGTAACAAATTGAACCATCATGGTAATTAAACAACCAGCAAAGTGTGAGTCGGACTCGCGCACGAAGGGTTCCGTACCATCCTTACATATAATATTATAAATGTGAAAGTGAGTTTGTTTGTTACGCTTCCACGCCGTAACTTCTGAACCGATCATCATGAAATTTTGCATCATCATCATCACCATTGCACGATCTCTGGAGTACGGAAAAGAACATAGACATAAATTACATCTCAGAATAAGGTACTGTTATCGGGGATAGACATTAACGCGAGCGGAGCCGTGGGCGTAAGCTATAAAAACGCCCGAAATTTTTGTTTGTAATATTTCAACTGTCTCACTATCACGGTTCATGAGATACAGCCTGGTGACAGACAGATGGATATTGGAGTCATATTAGTAGGGTCCTGTTTTTATCCTTTGGGTACGGAACCCTAAAAAGAATCGATTTTTACTAATATAAAGAAAATTATTGTTGAAATTTTATTGCAGCTCCCTGAAGTAAAAGGAAATTAAAAAGGTGTGGATTCGAGGAACTTTCAAGCGACATATTGGACATAAAATGTCATACATACTCGAATTTGGTCAAAATATTTTACTGCCGTGCCGATACATTAATTTCGAATATAAAATTAAATGGAAGCGATTGAAACACGATGCTTTACCTACATTTATATTTGCCTAATTATAAATCAATGGTAATAAGAAAGTTTACGGAAACGGTTTTATTATTTATATTTAAAATTATGAAAAACATATTTTATTTTGGACAGTAATGAAAGTGGGTAAAGTAATCTCTTGTTTTTCTTCACCTCTTGTTTTTCTATTACCAACACTGTGAATTTTTCACAAATAACACACTGGCAATTTTTTACCCTAGTGTAAAAGTTTTATAAATAAAAAATATCACTTCGAATTATGTGTTTCTCTTTACCTACCTGATTATTTTTCCTTTACTGACTGTTCCTCAAAGCTAGCTGGGAAAAGCTTTAGATGGTTTTGGAATATGCTGAATGGCCCATTGATCAAGTGAAAAATATATCTGACCTTATATTACCTTTTGATACATGAGCGCCCATTGCAATTTAGTCTATTGTGATTCCTAAGAAGGTGGTATCATTTACAAAGTCTAGTATTTTACCTTCAACTAGTATGTCAACGTTGGACTGCCTCACATTGGGGACTGTAAATCGAATGCATTGGGTTTTTTGCGCATTCATAGGTAATAGCTAAGGTAGGTAAGTAGGCTCTGTTTGAATTTCGAAATAATCGAAAATATGATTGACATCATATTAGGTATTCTGCCGTTCGACCAATACTGGGTAAGGCCTAATGACCAGCAGTAGACAGTAGACGCGCGGTGGGTAATGTATGGATTTTTTTTTTTACCTATTTATCAGATAAAGCCAAGCGGCGCCATGCGATTAGGAGTTATTTAGGTGTATCTTGACGTAACTTTTAAAGTAAAAGCCTCTTTAGCGGCTTTGTGCACTTTTTGGGATGGGTAAAACAGAAAACTCGCGTCAGGACACGTGAATTGATCGAAAATTCGTAAGAAGGACACGGACCTGAGTATGCCGCAAAGGCGAGTTTTCACTTCTGCCGGCACTCCTGGAGTGCAACTAGTTGTTTTTTTTATGAATCGTACTCATGACTTTCTTAGGACGAAACATTTACTCGATAAATATATTTCATCGATATAGTACAACCCTGATCGCATCAGTACTCCAGGACAACCTGCACATTTACGCAAATGGCATTGTATATGCATCTCTTTCTGATGCTTTAACAATGCCATAAGTAAAAACAGTGTAGAATATTGTATTTTGTTGTTATTTTAACACGGTTTCTATGCTTTAGTTATTGTTCTGAGATTTGACCTGAGGATTTGACAGATTCACTGACAGCTTGTTTCTGTCTCCCATAGAGTAGTATAATATATGGGGACTGTCTCCTCTTCTTTCTCAGCTGTTAGGCAGCAAACAAACTGCTCGCTTGGATATTATTTTTGAAAAGCGTCCCTCCGTATTTTGTAGTTTTATTACATAAAAAGTGTTTACTAAAAAGTGAGAGAAGAAAATTTTATTAATAGAGTGTAAATCTTAGCAAATTCGTTGTACGTTTGTGTAAGAATTAGATTGATTTAAAAATTACAACTTTGTTTATCTTTGCATAGAACATTATTTTTGGCAGTGCAGTGAAATTGTTTGAAACATATAATACTCTGGTATTTACGTTAACGAAGTAACAAATAATTAATGTTTATATTTCTTATGAATATTGTACACCAATGCTTACAACTCGTATGCAATGATTTGCTTCGTATGGCAACGAAACAAGCACCTTCTGTTCAAACATTATCCGTTCGAGGTATTATCGTTTCGCGTGAAATTAAATAAACTATTCACTTTTGAATTCGCACACGAGTAAAGGAATTAACCGACTGTTTTAAGTATACACTGTAGTTGAAATACTACTGCTTTATCCAGCGATAATCTTTTCGTGGTGACGTTATACAGTGCGATTGTGGCCGCGTGTGTTATCAACGCAGAGTTGGCGGAACGTGGCAGTGACGTCCGCACGACGCAGCTTGTAGTTTTAAAATAATTGTAAAAAAATGGGGGACCCCAGTCCCTCTGGCCCTGAGGGTGACATTCCAAAAGCAAAGACAACAAAGGTCAGTACATATTATAATTTTTTATTTACCTGAATCATCAAAAATACAATCTAATCATTGATATTGTGCACTTCAAGTCAACAGTGTAATCTGTCCCAAAATATCAATATTGTGTAAATGTGAAGATTTACAAAACATTTTATAATATACTTCGTGTTGGTGTTGTTATTTTATTTTTGTAGATCATATGTTTCATTTACTTACCTTATTTACTTTTCTTACCTGAGTTTGCAAAAAAAAAATACTATTAAGTTTCTTTTACAACATGTTGAAACTTTATACTAGGGTTGCATTGATACGCCTTTTCGCCGATATGATACCGATACTCTTATAAAAATATTAGCGATACCGATACGTTACTAGTGAATTCAAACATGAAGATAAAATAAATAAATCACCAGTCGGATTATTTTTTATTAATATGAGAGTACTTACATAGGCCAATATTTTAAATTTTAATAATTCAAATTAACATTATTAAGACTTTTATTTAAAAAACAAAGTAATCTTAAGTTTTGCTTAGAAAGACGATTTCGCAAGTCTGTTTGAATAAGACCTGCGCTGGAAAATAGTCTCTCAGATGACATAGAACTCATATGGAAACTAAAGTACTTCTGCGCAATTTTTTCAAGTTTGGGTATAAGACGTTATTGCGCCAGAAAACGAATGGGTCTGCATCTCTCGATATATTGGGAGACTTCAGGTATCTCTCAACTTCTTCTTTGAGAGAATTACAGCACAAAGCAGACAGGGGCTCATATTCCTCCGATTCTTTAATAATATCTTCACAAACACTCCAAAGCCCGCCACTCGTAGGCATCTCAGAACTTACAGTTGCAGTACTAGGTGTAGATGTGACTGTGTATGTTTCAGAATGTAGTCAGTTATAACAAAATAGACGAGACAACACGCCCACGCTCGTTTACACTACATTAAAAAAAATACAAAGTATCATTGAATTGGCCATAAAAAATCGTCGATACCAATATATCCGCTAACCCGAAGTATCGCCGATATATCGGTATCCGATGCATCGCTACTTTATACTTAAAGAAGGGTGAGCATATGTTGAAGTTTATTAACATTTTGTATTAACATAATAATATAGTAAATTTTCTATTTACAACATGATCTTGTTTACCTCTTGAAGAAATTGAGGTTCAAGACTGGCACAGGTATGGCGCTACATACAAGTGGAGCAATATTTATGCCTAATATTTCTACAAAAGCAACTTTACATCCGTGCTCACATCTATGTGTGAGTTAAGAATCAGCGTCGCCAATGCAGTAGTATATAGCGGAACGTGTGATTAGTAGCAGTAGCAGCTTACCCTGTTTTTTGAAGCTGCTGGTGTGAAAAAGTTGTTGACATCATTGTCAAAATCTGTGATGGTAGCTTGACTTCATTGTGGGAATATTCGTATGAACTTCTGCTGAAATTCTACTAAAGTTCTTAACATTATTTCTTACCTTGAACAACACTTGCTCATTTAGGCAAATAAAAAAAAAATGTGCGCCATGCCAGTATCTAGGTACAGATACTGGCATGGCGCACATTTTTTTTTTACTTAGATCATTGTGGAAGGCAATAGGTATAAACTGGAGATTCATTGGACAACCAGCTTGTAACCTGCCTATATTTTTTTAATGGTGGGTTGACTGTCATGTGTTATCTTCAATTTTTTTCTTATTCTTATTCTTTTAATGGTGGGTTGACTGTCTTGTGATATTTGCTATGTTTTATACTATAGATATTATTATCTTTTATTTCCAGGGTCCAACAAATGGTGCAGGGGGTCCACAACATTTCTACAGCGCAGGGTACCCACCTCACTACCACCATGTGCCTCAACACCACATGCAACACTCCCCACCTCCCGCAGTGTACCAGAAAGATGAGCGGACACAGCAGAGGTACACCAAACTTAAGCAGAAGTTGGACCGGAAGCAAGCCAATAGGAATAATGGGATAGGTAAGTTTATTTATGACATGAATTCAATATTTCATGAACCAATAGTCACAGAATTTGTATTCACCTTTTTAGGGTCAGGTAAAAATTATTTATTAATTTGGAAAACATTTTTTATTAGTACAAAACATGAAAAATCTAACAATTTGCTAAGAACCGCCTTTATGTTCCCACGGCCGATTTTTTTAAAAATTCCTATACTTTATTAACTCGCTGCGTAACAGCGTGCCGATTCTTTGAAGCTGCCGGTAGCGCCTTTGACGGGCGCCGACACTTCGTTTGTCGGCTGCTGGCGTCGCCTTGTCAAAGCCCGCAAACCATTTGGATGGACAGACCATAGATACTGAACAAGGTAGCTTTTATCCAGATAAAAGTACAGGTCCAGAGGGATCGACATAAATAAGACCAATATACGGACAAATCACACAGATTGAGCTAGCCCCAAAGTAAGTTCGAGACTTGTGTTATGGAATACTAACTCAACGATACTATATTTTATAACAAATACATATATAGATAAACATCCAAGACCCAGGCCAATCTGAAAAAGATCATTTTCCATCTTGACCTGGCCGGGGATCGAACCCGGTCACTCCGTGTCGCAGGCAGGCGTGTTGACCGCTGCGCCACGGAGCTAGTCAGAGAGCTAGTAGCAATGACGCAAGTGATAGCTTGTCTTTATGCCTTATTCATTCTAAGAACAGTAATGTTAAATTACTTATATGGACTATAGTGTTAATACTAAGACTTTATATACTATTGTGGAAATAATAGGTATGTGACACTAAATAATACTATATTCTCTTTTAATTTTGCATAATATCAAATAGTTTGATATAATTTTACATTATTAATAAGGTCCTGAAACTGTGCTTTTTAGGATGAAACTGAATACTCTGTATTCAGTTTTGATGGAATTAATGCTTCTATGCCATAAAATTATTTGGATGTTTTTTATTAATAATGGAAAACCTATATTGGGACTGTTCACACAGACTGAGCTAGCAAAACTAAGTTGTGTTGGGGTACTAACTCAGCAACACTATATTTTAAAAGAGTATTAATATCCACGACCCATGTCAATCTGAAAAATATCTTTTTCCACCTTGACTTCATAGGGTGTTGAAACCGGGGCCATGTGTTTCAAATGGCACTTGTGGTCACTGAGCCACAAAGGTCTTCAAATGTATCAGAAAGTTACAATTAATTTCAATTTACAACATGAACTTATTATTCAAAAACAGAATGTGCCAGCTGCTTCTCACAAAAAGATATTATTATTCTCTTCCCACGCACCCCCTCGTCTTCATCGTCACCTATCATCAGATGAGATGGGAGACAAATGCTTACTTCAATAAGTAGTAAAAAAAAAATATCCGCATTTCCCACAGAAGTGAACTCCGGCGCTAGCACGCCCTCGCTGTCACCGCGCAAGGAGATGAACGGGCGAGGCGGCGGCAGCGGCGGCGCGTCCTCGGGCGCCTGGTCCGAGGGCGAGGGCTCCTCGGCCGGCGCCTCGGTGCAGGGCGATGACGAGAACGACATGCAGGCCATACTCGACCTGCTCTCTGCTACGAGAACGCCGCAGGTACAAAAACGCTGGTTTAAACATTGGCCTTCAAGGCCGTCAAAGTTGTTGGCGTGAAGGTACAAAGATTCGGTTTGAAATTCAATACTCGACAAATATTTTACATTTATATGTTTCTAACAATAAGTTTAGAAAAAGGCATTACATTTATATCTTTATCTATACTTCTATGCTAATATTATAAAGAGGAAAGATTTGATTGTTTGGTCGTTTGTTTGCATCGAATAGGCTCTGAAACTACTGGTCCCATTTGCAAAATTCTTTCTCCATTAGAATCCTACATTATCACTGATGAACATAGGCTATTTAAATACCCTTATCTTCCCGTGCGAAGCCGGGGCGGGCCGCTAGTCAAACATAAATAAAAAGTGTATAAACATGGTTACCTATACTAAATGCTGCAACTTATATTTTTTTAGGTGAGCGACATAACTCCTACCAGTGCACTAGTTCAATGGAATTCGCCGCATCCCGAAGGTGTTACGCTGCCCAATTTGGAATTAACGTATGATCTGTTGCTTGGCGATCGAGACGTCAAGCGGTACAAGGCCATCTACAGCGGACCATCTTTGTCCTGTCGGTGAGTTGTGCAAACAAATTTAAAAACAGATGTTCGATTGTGTTTGCTATCCGTAAACGAGACAATATAAAATGAAATGTTATTTGCAGAGTGCGAGACCTGCGGCCGGGTTGCGAGTACTCGGTGTGCCTGCAGATCCGCGCCGGCTCGCTGACCGGCGCGGCCAGCGAGGCCGCCACGTTCCGCGCGCCCGCCGCGCCCCCCGACCGCATGGCGCCCCTGCGCGTCACGCAGCGCAGCCGCGCCTCGCTGCAGCTGCGCTGGAACGCCGCCAACGACAACGGCGCGCGCGTGCAGCACTACCAGCTCGAGATGGACGCCGGCGACGGCTTCCAAGAGCTCTGCAAGCCCCGAACCAAGCAGCATACCGCCAACAATCTGCGCCCGCAGACAAAATACCGCTTCCGCATCGCCGCCGTCAACGAGTGCGGTCGCGGTGAGTGGAGCGAGGAGACCGTCGAGTGGACGGCGGGCTCGCCTCCCCCCGCACCCCCCGCCCCCACGCTCCGTTCCGCCTCGCCCACCGCGCTGGCGCTCGCCTGGGAGCGCCGCGCCGACGAGGAGTTCGTGCTGCAGATGGACGACGCGGCGCGCGGCCACGGCTTCTTGCCCGTGTACTCGGGGCCCGAGCGCGGCTACGTGTGCACTGGCCTGCGCCGCGCTACCGAGTACCGCTTCCGCCTGCGCTGCGAGACCACCGACGGCCAGGGCCCGTGGTCGCCGGAGGTCGCGTACCGCACGTTGCCCGAGCGGCCGGGCGCGCCGGGCCGACCCGCGCCGCGCGGCAAGATCCACTCGCGGGCCTTCCGCCTGCGCTGGGACCCGCCCACCGAAGACGGCGGCGCCGCCGTCGCCTCCTACACGCTCGAAATCGACGGCGGCGAGGGCTACCGGCCCGCCTACCAGGGACCCGAGCGCGAGGCGCACTGCGAGCGCCTGCAACCTGGAACGCCGTATCGCGCTCGCGTGCGGTGCGCTAACGACGCAGGCGATAGCGACTGGTCTCCCGCCGAGACGGTCACTACCGAGGCGGCAGTACCCGGAGCCTGCCCGGCGCCCGAGCACGCCGCGCCGCCGCGTTCTACCCTGGCGTCGCTGCGCTGGCGCGCGCCGGAGTGCACGGGCGGCGCGCCGCTCACCGAGTACCGCGTGGAGCTGGGCGAGGCGGCGGGCGAGGCGCGCGTGGCGCACGCCGCTGCCGCGCCCGAGTGCGTGCTGCGAGACCTGGCGCCCGGCCGCCGCTACCTCGCCACGGTCACGGCCTGCAACCGCGTGGGCGCCGGCCCGCCCTCCCCGGCGCTGGAGTTCTGCACGGCGCCCGCGCCGCCCGACGCCCCGCCCGCGCCCACCGCCACCGTGGAGACTCCTCGCTCGGCGCGCCTCGAGTGGAGCACGCCTTCCGATAACGGCGCGCCGATAGTCGACTTCCGCCTGGAGATGAGCGTCTCAAACGTCGACGATGCCTTCGCCGAAGTGTACCGCGGGGCTGGCACCGCGTGCGTTGTCACCAAGCTGATCCCGTTCTCCCCATATTTTTTCCGAGTGTGCGCTACGAACTCCGCCGGGCGGGGTGCGTGGTCGTGCGTGCGCGACTTGTTCACCCCGCGCGCCCCGCCCGGCGCGCCCACCGGCCTGCGCCACGAGGCGACCGCCGACAGCCTGCGTCTGTACTGGCGGACGCCCGCCGACCACGGCGCCGAGATCCTGAGGTACCGCGTGGAGGTGGAGGACGCGGTGTTCGACACGGACGGGCCGACGTGCGAGCGGCTGGTGGAGCGGCTGCAGCCCGACACGGTGTACCGCGTGCGCGTGGCGGCGCTTAGCGAGCTGGGCGCGGGCGAGTGGTCGGAGGAGGCGCGCGCCGCCACGCGGCCGCCGCCGCCCCCGCCGCCCGCGCTGCGTCTGGCGCAGGCCGCGCACAACTACCTGAAGCTGGAGTGGGCCGGCGCGCCCGAGGGCACGCAGTACTGCGTGGAGATGCGCGGGCCCGACGGCCGCGAGTTCCGCCACGTGTACCGCGGCTCGGCGCGCTCCTGCAAGGTGAAGAAGCTGCGCGAGGCCACGGCCTACACGTTCCGGATACAGGCCAGCGACGAGCGCGGCGGCCGCGGCGCCTGGTCGCCGCCCGTCACGCTCAGCACGCCGCCCGCCCCGCCGCCCGCCCCGCGCCCGCCCGCGCTCCAGCCTGCTGCGCGCGCCGCTCTCGTCGCGTGGGACGCAATCGAAGACGCAGAGTACGTACTGCAGTGCGCGCGCGCCAAGGATAGCATCTTCAAACAGGTAAGGATTTATCTATTAATCGTTACCTATATTACTTTACTAGCAGTAGTATTCATCATGCATCTATCTCTCTCTCATCATTATCACGTAAAATTATCATTCATAAACCGACTTTACAGATAACCAATGTTATTATAATCAGATACATACATACATTTTATCACGCCTGTTTCCCATGGGGGTAGGCAGAGACTAGTCTCTGCCTACCCCCATGGGCTTCCACTTGCTACGATCTTTACTAACCTCTCTCGCTTCATCTACATCCATTACTCTCTTCATGTATGCTCGTCGGTTTCGGGTACTCCTGACTTGCCCTTTGGCAAGAACGTCCGTAATCTGGTCACGGTATGTGCGTCGAGGCCGGCTCTGACCACCACATAAAACTTCTTCCTCACATCCTTTCGACTCGGATAATCAGATGTCCATTATTTAGTGAGGCCTCTTCACATTGTATGTTGTGTGGCAGGTGTACGCGGGCAGCGAGAACCAGTTCCAGCTGGAGGAGCTGGAGGCGGGCGGCGAGTACCTGGTGCGCGTGATGGCGGTGCGCGGCGGGCTGGGCAGCGCGTGGTCGGGGGCGGCGCGGCTGACGGTGCCGGCCGCGGCCGCCGCCCCCGCGCGCCCGCGCCGCCCCCGCGCCGCTGTCGCTGCTCGCGCTCTCACCCCCCGCCAGGTCCAAATTCAAAACATTTAATACTAGCTTTTGCCCGCGGCTTCGCTCGCGTTAAGAAGTTTCATATAAACTTTCATCCCTTATTTTATCCCCTTGGGGGTAGAATCGATCAACATCCTTTTTTACCTGCATGCCAAATTTCAGCCCGATCCGTCCAGTGGTTTGGGCTGTGCGTTGATAGATCACTATGTCAATCAGTCACCTTTGAGTTATATATATTCAGATAAGTCTTTTATACAACTCTCTATTTGGTCTAAAGGTTTGACTGGGAGAGAATACCCTGTGGCAATTAGTCCGCCTTTTGTAGTTAGTTTTATAACTGTGCAATAAAGTTTAAATAAATAAATAAATGTAATTGTCATTGAAGGTGGCGCTGCTGATGGCGGGCGGCTTCCTCCTGGTGGCCGTGGTGGTGGCGGTGCTGGTGCAGCGGCTGGTGGAGCCGCGGCCGTGACGCGCGCTCATGGCGGCGCGGCCGCGAGCCCTGGCTCTGCTGTAGCTCGCCCCGCCGCCGGCCCCGCGCCGTGACGTCACGCGCCGCCGTGAGCGACCGCGCTAGTGAAGGCTCCCGTGTCGACAGTGCCCGCGTTCCAGTGTTCACGTTCGTCGTCGTAGGTTCGCAATTCGAAGCTATGGCGACCGAGTGCCGCAGAAATGTTAATTATTTATACCTATGTACATATTATGTAGATATCATATCGACGAGCGTGGATGTGATGTATGTTCAGTGGCACGAAATATTATTTTGTGTAACTTTTTGATACATTAGTAGTAATATAAATAAAGATGATGCTCATGTAACGTGTCGTTACGGCCGAGTATGTCGCGAAATTTATTTTTGTCATAGCTAGGTTACTGTCACGGGTGGTTTGCGCCTCGCGGCCTAGCGCACTTTTCATATTCAGTGTTGGTGTTTCGAATACTACTGTGAATATTGTATACAGGCTCGACACACGAGAGACATGAACTGCGTGTGTGGAGCTGCTACTATTTTATTAAATGTATGTTTGGTGGGAGCTTTTCTTCTGTCTGTATGTTATTACTTGTAAACTTTCACAAATCTTCATAATCTAGTCTCTCTGCAACTTGTTATTTCATTTGCTTTTCCGAAGCGACGGGAATAATTTTATTTATTATATATCAAATTGTAATGTTTTTTAAATAGTGATATAAAGTGTACTTCCAATATTTTAATAGTATACTTGACTCTTGTAAGTTTTCCATACATAAGATATTTTTTTATAAAATCAAACAGTCTGTTGCATGTTTTTTATCAGATTTAAGTATAAGAAATTAGTAAACAAGGTGCTCTATTATTAAAATTCTGTTAGAGGGACATGGCCCCTCGCTCTGCAACGAGTTTCCAGTGTGCGTGCTGTGATCACTTCCTTATGCGAATGAGACTGATTTTACAAGTAACTGCTTTGTTTATAGAAATGTTTCAAAATGCTTTCGTAACACTTTTTGACACTAGCTGTATTCTGTGCTGTCCATGTCGACTATGCCGGTGGCATTCTACATTTGGCCTACATGTGTCGTTGTACCAGTCAGTGTACCAGCACTGACTGGTACAGAAGTGAACTAAAATCAGAACTAAAGGATTGAAGACAAGTATATGTATTCGATCCCTTTATCATGTTATAAATTCTACAAGTATTACCCTTACAACGACACTCCGCTACTAGCGAGCAGTAGTCGCGTGCACAGCACAGACCGCTCCGGCGGCCGCCACATAAAATCCGATTTTATATACTCCAAATGCTTATTAAATAATATTGATGTAACTTACATATTATATTGTCGATTTGTTTTTATTCATAGTAAATGACCTTTTATGGATGACATAATATAATGAATAGATTAATTGTTTATAAATTGTAGAGATTACGAATTATTGAGATTGTTACCACCCGGCGTAAAACACGGAATTGTCAATGAAGTAAACTAAAGAAGACTGTCCGCTGAGTGACACTTCGACAAAAAAAAGATATAGCTATTAATCCCATATTGGTGTTTGTTACTTTAACATTATTAGAAAATTGTTAACTGATTTCCATATACATATAAATATTATTCTAAATGAATTTCGTTTTAGATAAGCAAAGTATCTTTATTAATTATATGTTTTATTGAAAGTTAGTAGTAATTGTCATGCCGATGTATGAGATTTCCATTTAACATTGATGTTTTAGTATCATGGTATCTTATTACTCACTAGTTAATGTGGTCCGAGAGTTTCGTGCAAATGTATCATGAATAACGTAATTACATTGAGTATTATCATTGTCGCGTAGGCCTCTGCATCCCATGAGTATATTCGATCCGTTGCTAGTTTAAGCGTGTCGGTGTCTTATTTATATTGTAAACGAGATAACCGCGAATCGCCAATAGTTATATATTAAAAATATTTCGTAAATATGTAATATTTACTTCTGTGATCAGCTTATTCTTTTCTTTCTATATCTTTATTATTGTTATCGGAGACATTCCTATGGTACTTGTTACTTTGATTTGAAGAAACTCGTTTCGTGTTGTTGTATCTGCGTTAAACAAACTCACTTCGTGCCTGATTCCGCAAGGCGACTCGAAGTAGTAAGCACAGCTTACTGTCTTATATAGTAATATATTATTTTTCGAAATTTCATAATAATAATGTGCAATTAACAATTTATTTATTTTTATGGCTTAATATAGTATTTATTTTAGAAGTGTAACGAATCTTATAACGCAACAATGAAGGAATGATGTTCCTATGGTTTTAGGCTGATTTCAAAGTGACGCCGGCGAGACGCGCCGCTGACCAGCACGTTTCAGCACACGCTTGACCGGCGTACACCGTGAAACGAGTTTGGGTATCGCGCATTTCGTTACAATGTACAGCTGTGTATAAAAGTCGTCATATTGAGCCAAATATAATAACAAGATTAGATGATTATTTCCTATGGAAAAAAGTGCAACAGCAATGACGTAAATCATTGCAAATCGATTATTAAGCTGTCCGTCGGCGCGCGTCTCACGAACGGCGCGTTTGAACTGCGTGACTCTGATATCAGCCTTACACGTTTACACTGGTTGCTGCCGAATTGTGTACCGCAGTCAAGCATTCCAACTTATTCCACTTGTAAATAGGCCTAACGAATTTTACGACTATGAATGTACATCTTGCTTTAATTGAAAATGTAAATAAATCTGATGTTGAAGAGCTTCGTGTAAGAGGCATGTTTAGGTACTAAACATGTATGACAATGGAAAATATACTATACTGTGTTGAGACTAAACATTTTAAATTAATGAGATATATGATTAACGGGGATAACATCTCATATTGTATTTGTGTTTGAATAAGTAACGTATAACGAAATGTATATGTTTATAATATAATATTTGATGATGTTATGTATACAATTTATTAAATATGAATATATCAATAAAACTATATTTTGTGTACGATGAATGTTTAATTTTCATTTTTCAACCATAACAAAATCACTTCCATTTTCTACATTTCTTATGAATATGATACACTTAACATTAATATTAAACAATTATTTTATCAAAATATTTAAAAAAGTAAATTAGCTACATAAGCACACTTTGGTCATTAGAAGACTAGAAAAGGTTTGTACTATAAGTATTTGACTAGAGCTAGAGATCACTCAATACCTGGGTCCTAACAGTTAAGTCAATGGGAACAGTTGGCACGATTTGACGTTTTCGCTGTAGACGTCTGTGAAGTTGGTGAGGTATGCGTCCTCGCCGGTCGTGATCTGGTCGATGCAGCCTTG
Organism: Elegia similella; assembly: GCA_947532085.1. Lineage (NCBI taxonomy): Eukaryota > Metazoa > Arthropoda > Insecta > Lepidoptera > Pyralidae > Elegia > Elegia similella. Next base: position 10,546,192 of record OX383928.1, read on the forward strand.
GAAATTGTGAGGGAATAGCGTTCTGGCTACTGCGCTTACATGTTCTGTCACACCACCTAAAATAAAATGTAAATTTAAACCCAAGTACGAATCTATTATTTATAATATTTAATCGGGAAGCATTTCAAGACAAAGTGTCGCGTTGTGCGGTGCGTGCAGCGTTTTTCGTTTACAGAAAGACGTCCACATCGGCGCAACACGCATTAACAATCGTTGCTTTGCACGCGGCGTCGCACGCTCAATATCAAACATATGAAGCTCCAATTTTTGTTTACGGAGACGCGACGTGTGTTTTAAGCCGCAGAGAGCGCGTCTAATTCCGCTCATATAATACGCAGCGTAAAGAAAAAGCACTTCTATCGTAATTCATTCATTCATAAAGTCGATTTTATTTTGATCAAGTTAATTTGATTTAATATGTGGGTAGTTGAGCCCAGTGCTACGAGGACGTATTTACGAATTGCTGAGAGTAATAAATAAATATTAAATAATTACGGAGCGAAACCTGATATGTCGGAGACAAAGTGCAGCGGCTGCGATGCCGTAATCTACGAAATTCAATTTATGGAGTGCTCTAAGGAGAAATGCAAAAAGTTGTACCACTTGAAGTGTTTGGCGATGACACCGCAGGCCTCTCAAGAGTTATCTCAGGAGTACAAGGAGCAGTGGAATTGCCCGGAGTGTGTGTGCTCTAATCCGAAGTGTGGAAATACCGATACTCCAGTTCGCGGGATTGTGATGAACAAGACTTTTACGCCCAGCAGTTACATTAATACCGAGCGCGGGAATCGATTACGCTGAGATACGTCTTTGCTGGACAATGACAGTAGGGTATTGGACGAAGTGCGAGAGTTACGATCAGCAATGGAATGCCGCTTAGATAAACAATTAAGAGTGTATGATCAATTGTTAAATAAGTATTGTAATGCGGAGACGGAATTGCAAGAACTACGCAAAGAGATGTCGGTGGTGTGTAAAAAAGTTGACAGAATTATAGTGCTGGAAGAGGAGATTACAGGAATAAAGCAGAGAAACGAATACCTCGAGAAGTGCCTAAAAGACAAGAACCTTAATGGTAATAAATCGGATCACACTCCACCTCCTGCTGCAAACAAGGTACAGTTATCATTCGCTAAAACTGTGTCACAAAATCAAACAAGGGTAGCTGCATCTACTAGCCCGGGTGTGGCCACAAAACAGATGGTAGTACCAGCAGAGAAGCCAATCACTAAAGTGGCCAAAATCACAACAACTTTGCCCCCTCTTAATATTACTACTGCATCGGAAGAAGGAAAAGTAGACAATGAAAGTGGATGGACAGAGGTGAAGAAGAAGAAAAGTAGATATCCTGGCAAAGAAGTGCAACGGGGAGGAAGTACTAGTGCAGTGGATAATATACAAGGCACGGAACGTAAAAAATATTTACATGTATGGCGGCTCAAAAAAGAAACGGAAATAGAAGCTTTAGAGAAGCATGTAAAAAACATCTGTGGGGCGACAATTTCGTGTAAAATTGAAAAAATTAAACATAAAACAGAACGAGATTATGCGTCTTTCATCATTGGGGTGCCCGAGACCAACTATGAGAAATTGAGCCAGGCGGAGGTATGGCCAGTAAATGTTGAATTCTGTGAGTGGGTGTGGTTTCGAAAACAACACCAAAAATCATAACAACGGACACACTACTCATAAAAAGGTTGGCAGACAGATATATATGGTTTATCAAAATGTGAGAGGACTCCGAACAAAATTAAAGCAATTCTACAGCAGTGTGGCATCGTCAAATGCTGATCTGTTCGCAATCACGGAAACAGGCTGTAATAATTCAATTAAGGACTCTGAGATAATTCCACCAGGATATAACATATTACGGTGCGATCGTACGGACGGCCGTAAACAGGGCGGCGCGTTTCTCGTGGCCGCGCAACGATTCGAGCTGCAACAAGTACATATCCCCGGCGCCGTAAACATCGACGACCGCACGTTCGAGTTAGTTTGTGCGAAAGTATACCTACGCGATAGATATTTATTTATGTGTTGTGTTGTTTACATCCCGCCGCATGGCATAGAAAGCGAATATTTGATATTATTTAGAATATTGGAACAAATAAGTGTTAAATATGGTAAATTTATAGTATTGGGAGATTTTAATCTGTATTCTTGTTCTGATAGCATACGATATTACTACGAGTGTTTCTTGACCTATTGTGGGTTCACACAGAGTAACAACATAGCTAATTGTAATAACCGTAAATTGGATTTGGTGTTAAGTTCATTGGATGAATGTGTATGTGTGAGTGCCGCGACCGAGTCGATGGTGTTGACAGTGGATGCTCAGCACCCGCCTTTGGAGATATCTGTGTCCTGGACCAGTACGTGGTGGCCTAAGCAAGTAAGTACCAAGGAAAAAGATGTTATTAATCAATGGAATTTTAATAAAGCAGATTATTTATCATTATATACTTTGATAGCAGAAATAGACTGGGCTCCCATCTACATTAGTCAGAATGTAAATGAATGCGTTAGTTTTTTTTACAATCATTTGTATAAAGTTGTGAACAAATGTGTCCCAAAGAAAAAACCAAGCGGGCATAGCTCTAAATACAATTACCCAGAATGGTATACTGGGGAAATCATTAATGAAATCAAACTTAAGGCAGTCTTGCATAAACAGTACAAGACCAGCAAATCAGAACGCGATTATGAGGCCTTTTCTTTGAGTAGGGCAAAGGTTAAGCGTATGATCATACTCGCAGAAAAACAATACCAGGAGCGGGTCCAGGATCATTTATCGGAGGATCCAAAAGCTTTCTGGAACTATATTAAGTCAAAAAGGGGTAATGGACACTGACTACTAGTAGGGGAACAAAGTGCTAAAGAGTTTGCGGAATATTTTCATTCGGTCTATAGCTCGGATAGGGCTGCACTCAAAGTGCCGGCTGTAAGCGAGACTGGGCGTGCAAATCCATCAGCGCGAGTACATTTAGACAAGTTACAGTTGGATGAGGTGCTGCGAGCGCTCACCAGACTCAAGCCAAAACGTTCGGCCGGACCCGATGGCATACCTACCTTTGTATATAGGGACTGTAGAATGGTACTAGCTGAGCCCCTTCTGCACATGTACAACCTGAGTTTAAAGTCAGCAGTTTTTCCTGAAGTATGGAAAACATCTCGGGTAGTACCGGTACCCAAAGGTGGTAAGAAGCAGGTTGTGGAGGAGTTTCGTCCGGTAGCAGTCTTGTCGACTCCAGCAAAAGTTTTTGAATCGGCAATACAACAAAGTTTGTTTAGTCAGATACAGTGTCAATTGTCAGATGCTCAGCACGGATTCCGGCCTGGACGGAGCACCACAAGCAACCTGCTCAACTACATGAAGGAACTGGTACCGATAGTAGACAGTGGAGGACAAGTAGACTCAGCCTACTTCGACTATCGAAGAGCATTCGATGTGGTCGATAATGACATCTTGCTGGGGAAGTTAGCTGCCGTGGGTTGCACTCCTCACTTGCTTAGCTTCTTTGGGGACTACATGAGAGATAGGCAACAATATGTGGACTATGCTGGTCACCGCTCTGAGCCATATTTCGTCTATTCTGGGGTAAGTCAGGGGAGCAATTTAGGTCCCCTTGAGTTCTTAGTAATGATCAATGACCTAGTTGATGTGGTGGTAGATGCATCATGTTTGCTATTTGCGGATGATTTGAAACTGTTTCTGCCAATCAGAACAACCTCAGACTGCAAGCGCTTGCAAGATGATATTAACAGAGTGGTAGAATGGAGCAACAGAAATAAACTGGATTTCAATGTCTCGAAATGTCAGTCAATTTCATTTACAAAAGGGCATAACCCGATTCAGTACACCTATAAGATCGGTGATATATCATTAGGAAGGGTGACAAAAGTGAAGGACTTGGGAGTTCACATAACATCACAGCTGGGGTTCCAGGAGCACATACTATCTATTTGCAAAATAGCGTATAGAAATCTGGGTTTTATCCTACGCAGGGTGACGGGCTTCTCAAATATGCATGTAATTAAAACACTTTATAATGCTTTAGTTAGGAGTCACTTAGAATGCAATGCACAGGTTTGGAATCCGCATGAGATTAAATACAGCCTTATGCTGGAAAAGATACAGAACAAGTTTGTGAGGTATTTATATTGGAGACAAAACGGAGTGTACCCTTTTTATCCCCTTATGTACCCCACTTTGTTCGTGTTGGGTATGGTGGGATATTATGAGCTACGGGTAAGAAGGGAGCTTAGTATGGTGTCTTATATTTTTAAGTTGATTCGTGGTATAATCAATAATATAGAAATGCTAAAAATAGTTGAAATTTATGTTCCGAATGGATACGTGGAGCGCCGGAGGCAGCCATGCCTTTTAGTGGTACCTCACGGGCGGACCAACTTGATGAACAAGTCTCCGTTGGCACGCGCAATACACATTCTGAATTTGATTGCGGACAAAATAGACATATTTCAGTGTACTCTGTGTGAATTCACAAAGGTTGCAATTTACGTAATAAGTTATGGTAAATAATTGATTATTAATTGCTTTTCTATTGTATTGGGGAATATACCTGTAAAAATAGAATAAGTTAATTGAAATAAATAAATAAATAAATAAATAAAAATAAATATCATTTGTCATTTGTGACAATGTTCGTGTCAATGGGGAAAGAGGGGTCAAGAGTCGACCCCTCTTCCTCCATTTTACTGCGATCCAACGTGCATTGCCGTGTCCAACGCCGCGTTGCCCGCAGTGTGTGTCACATAACTAAACAGTGTGTGACTCATTACCAAATCGCAAGAAAACACCCCTACGTAAACGGCTTATACTTCGCCCTATGTTTGAGATTTTGACAGCATGCGTCGCAAGAGGTGCCGCCTCTCCGTAAACGAGGCCTAAGAGTTGTCACTTGGAAACTACTATGCATATCAGTGGTAATAGCTTACCTATATACATGTCGATATCGTCGTAGTCCGCCTCGCCTAACCCTGGCTCCTCCACGTACACCAAGATCCCGTCCACCACAATAGTGAAGTTGGCTTGCGACAGACGGCACACTACTGTGTGCCACTCGCCGTCCGCCAGAAACCCCGCGTGTGGCACTGGCCGGGAGGTAGGAGGGGGCGCGGACAGCAGCTCGCGGGTGGAATTCCGCAGGAAGGACCACGCCAGCTTCAGGTAGCCGTTCTCAAGACCGATGCCGAAGAAGTCAGTGTCCTGAAGAAATGTGAAATTTCTAGCGATTAATTGATCCTTATTCTTAGATCTTGAAAGTATGACCACTCCTTCGAGACATTTTTGTATGGAAAAATCACTCGTTTATTATGAACGACAAAAATTAAAAAAATGGCACTCCTAGTCAAAAATTGATCCACTTTGAAATCTATATTTTTTATCGAAAAACTTTCTTCAACGATTTTCAATTATGTTAGAAGTTGTAGGAAACCCTCACCATAGTAAGCCAGAATAAGAGAGCGTTGGTATGCGCTGTGGTGAAATTAAGAGCCATGTATCCCACGCGAGGTTGTTGTGTAGTTGAGATTCTTTGTTCCGCAGCATGTTGCAGAGTAGTGGCCAGCCGACTTGGTGATAGTAGGGCATCACCGTTGAATTGCGGGATCGTTATGTTAATTCCTGTTAAAGGGTATTTTAAATGGGGTTTAGGGTAGCCATCACTAAGGACTCAAGACATCGCTAAGGACCCGAGACAATATTCTGGACAAACCGATTCTTTATTAATAGGTAACATATTTAACACCTTAGGTAAATAGTCACTTAATTATGAAACGGCGCGGTAAACTAGGGACGTATTGATGTGATAAATGAACAATACAAATATGGATGATTAAAGAACCTTTGTATTTCCTTAGTCATGTCCGATTAGGGCTGCTACAAGCGTAAATGCTTACACGCCGATCGAAAAGAAACTCACTGTTTTCGCAGTAAGGCCCATCGTAGCCCGCGGAGCACACGCAGCGTCCTTTCCTGCAGACGCCGGCGGGCACGGCACATCGCCTGGAGGGGCAGGCGGCCTGTCTCCGGCAGCGCCCCCCGGCGCCGGGCGCGGCGGAGCCGTGAGCGGCGCAGGCGCAGCGTGCTCGGCCGTCCTGCACGTTGCAGGCGCCGCCTCCGCAGGTCTCTGCGCCACACGCTGTGCCGTCACAATCCTCCAGGTTTGCACCTTCTGGAACAGAAATGATGCCGTTTTTAGTTACGATAATCACTACATAGTATAAAACAAAGTTGATTCTTCTGTCTGCCCCTCCTTCTCTGCCCCTCTTTATCCAACCATGATTAAGGATTATATTGCATAATAAATTATACCTAATTGATAATATTTGTGCGTTACTTAAATTAAATTTATAAAATTACAAAGAAATGTCAAAATTTATGTAAATAATGATTTGCCTAAACCAAGTTCGAAATTTCAACAAATTTATTTTACAGCAATTCTTACCTACCTATAATTACAATAAAAATGTGTAATAAGTTGCTGAGCTCAAATAAAGTATTTATCAAAATATTATTCTAAGAATTATTTTACTGAACAAAAACATTTCTAAACCAGCCATTTATTTTTAGATAATTTTGTTTTGAAATATAATATAAATAATTTATTGACAAAAATAAATTATTAACATAATAGCTTGTAACGTTGCAGCATGCCACCTGCATGCTGCATCTCATCCAACCTCATTTCTCTCATCCTGTCCATTTTTCATTACTTATTTTAATTCAAATATCATTTTTAATTCAAATTTCATTCCATTCTATTCCATTTTTAGATTACTTTCTCTCTCTCTCATCACTCATTCTTCAGTCTGCTACCACCTTTCAATCTGTTAACATCTTTCAGTCTGCTAACATCTTTGAGTCTTCTACCATATCTTGGAGCTTAAGTCTCTGTTATTAATTTATTCGAAGTTGTAAAGCAAATATTATAATAAAGTTATTAGCTGTGTTCTGTGTGTTCGTCTTGTGCTCTCCCTTCCTATTTATGTGAGAACTCGGCTAGAGTGTCGGGACGGTCGAGCCTTCACATTGGCCCCCCCGGTATTGTAACGTTGCAGCATGCCACCTGCATGCTGCATCTCATCCAACCTCATTTCTCTCATCCTGTCCATTTTTCATTCCTTATTTTAATTAAAATATCATTTTTAATTCAAATTTCATTCCATTCTATTCTATTTTTAGATTACTTTCTCTCTCTCTCATCACTCATTCTTCAGTCTGCTACCACCTTTCAATCTGTTAACATCTTTCAGTCTACTAACATCTTTGAGTCTTCTACCATATCTTGGAGCATAAGTCTCTGTTGTAATTTATCGAAGTTGTAAAGCAAATATTATAATAAAGTTATTAGCTGTGTTCGTCTTGTGCTCTCCCTTCCTATTTATGTGAGAACTCGGCTAAAGCGTCGGGACGGTCGAGCCTTCACAAGCTTCTAGGATACTTACACTTAATTTGCACGCTAATATTGGCTAAACGTATGAGACTCATATAAATACCATCTTCTTGTTAAACTATTATATCCCAAATTATTTTCATTATTATCAAGAAAGTATTCTTGATTAATGATTAGGTATAAAACGACTAAATGATTTGTAATCAATAAGATAGCCATAGGATTAGGAATACTTTTAAAATTAAATTAATTCTCTGGAGATCAGTGTACCTTGAATATTATGAGGTTCTAGAGTCAACAGCACATTATTGACGTGGAAGTTCCTGATGCAACCAGCGAAAGACTCGGCGGGGCCAGACATCGCATCAAACGGCAAAGTTGATAAGTCTCTTGCTCCTCCTATCATAAACAAAAATAAATGAATAATACAATTGTAGATACTAATTTAACAGAGTTGCTTATTTTCAGGTTGAATATAAACTGCCTAAAGGCATCCGAGGTTTGACCACGCGGTATCTCAAATGGCAGACCTAAGGTCGCAGGATCGAACCCCGGCGCGTGGATATTTTTCACCATATTTTATGCATTAACACATTATATCATAAGCAATAAACAGTTATTAAAATACTAGTTGTGACCGCGGCTCCGTCCGCGTTTGTCGTTGTCGATCCCTCGAAAACAGTAGAATTTCCCGGAATGAAAGGGCCCTTCCCCGGGCCTCAAACTACCTCCGTACCAAATTCCATCCAAATTGGTTCAACGGTTGAAGCGTGAAAAGAAGAAAGAGTTACTTTCGCATTTATAATATTAGTATGGATAATAACCTAGCAGTATGGTAGCATTGCTGGCGGTATGGGGGTAGGCGTGCGCGAGCATAGCCTCGGTGCTGATGGCACCGTCCACGTACACGTACAGCCGGCTGCCGTAGCGACCCGCCTTCACACTGTGCCACTGAGACATCGACAGCACCACGCCGCTGCGGACCAGTGACGTCAGGCCGGACAAACGATCTGAAAAATATGGATTTGGAATATACCTACAATAAGAATCGGAAATAGAATTAACATGAAAAGTGGTTTCGGCCACTAAGAATTTCGAAATTGACCTAACTTTCGTGATTTACACTCCAAGTAAATCTAGAAAAATGCGTCGTAAATTGTCATGAAACGTGGCGTATATTTTGTGAAATTTAAAACACAGACCGGACTTCTTAAAACTTATCTACTCCCAGTCTATAGGACTAGCTCGGTTGTTAGACGTGAAAAGGTGGCGAAATTATCTTTTACTTTACCAGCGCGCACACACATATACATGCATGTGTAGGTACGATCTAAAAACACACGGACCACAAGCCCACAAATGTCTAATCCGATCCGATATTGAAAATGGTGGCGAAATTATGCCTTACTTTGCCAATCACACACGATGTACGTTGTGATGTGACACTACGGCAATGCACTCATGGTTATTGGTTACTTCTTTTACTGTCACCTAGCATTAGAACTTTGTTCTAAAAACCTACTACTGCTTCTCTTCCCGCGCAGATCGTAAAACCCGTAAAGGGAATGGCCAAAATCTAATCATTTCATTCTTGATTTCATTTCCTATCGCTATTTTATTTCCGGTTTCCACTTTCAACCACATTAGCGTATGCGAAATAAAATTTGGCCTTTGAATCGTATGGCCTCGGTTCCGGCTACCTCGGTAGAAATATAGATATGATGACTATGTAACCGAAATAGCCTCACCCGTCCACCTGTACTCCAGAACACCTCCTTGCAGCGACAGTGCTGTATGAAAATGGGGGGTTTGGGCGAATGCAATCAGTCCTCGTTCCTTCCGCGGCTTGACCTCTGCTTCTAAAGCCAAGCTCACGCTGGCTATGGGTCGAGCATGGAGCTGCGCGTACGACCGGGTGCCAGTGAACAGTACGTCCGTCGGGATGAGATCTGTAATAAAGAGCAAAGTTGTTTTTTTAAATAAAGATATTAAAAAGTAACACGCGAGCACCTTCGTATATTTGGTAAATAATAGAGCAGTGTTTATCAATCTGTGGGTCGCGACCCCAAGGAGAATTTTCGCGATTCTCCTAGGGGTCGCGACGTTATTCGGGGGGGTCGACAGCAAAAAGAATAAATACAAATTAAAACACAATTTGGCCTCCAAATCAAAGTCGTGGGGACCTTAAGATCCCAACTTACCTCGTACTCACTTTCAAACCTGTCGCGGTTTTTTACAGAGTCTAGCCCTTAACAATGAAGAAACAATACCAAAAATAGACAAAAATCATGAACGTAGGTAGTCTTTTATTTATTTCTTGTCTTCTAAATCTCCTAGAAGCATCAGAGTAGTTGTGTAAGGGGTGGCATTCTATATCTTCTTGGGTATACCTTGGGCGTACCTACTTAAGAGCCACTATCGCTTTCCAGTCTCTGTATTCTGTACCTAGAAAAACCTACGAATGCTATCACTTTTACTGAGGCTATCGAAATCGAAAACGAATTTTTTCAGTACCTTGATCACAGTTCTTCCCTGTTTTCCCGTATGGACAGTCACACTGCGGTTCCGGGTCGGTGGTGAGCACGCAGCGCCCGCGACACAGTGAAGAACCTCCGCAGGCGCTATGTCGCGACGCACAGGTGGCTCCGAACCAACCTTCGTTGCAGATGCAGCTGAGAGAAACATACTTGTTAGGACCATTGACATTTTTTTCTTGACATGACTTTACTGAAAGATTTTTTTTGGTTGTGATGAGATGACATTAAAAATGTGTTACATTTCTGTGTAAAACAATCTTCAAACGCGTTTAATTACTAAGACTTTTTCTAAGATCTTAGAATTTGATAGCTTCTATTTTCCTTCTTCTTATACGAGCGTATTCCCAGGTTACGTGCCTTGGCTGGGGTGCTTTGAAGCCCGAGGTAACATGTTAAGGTAACATTTTTTTCTGGCAATGTTGTATTTTTTTCATGTTGTATTTTTTCTGGCAAGGCGAGTTGGCGACTGCCAAGGGGGTAGGTGTCAAGCAACAAGATTAATTGGCGCATATTTTAAATAATCTGCTTGACGCCAACCCTTTTTGGGTATGATTATGCACGCCATGGTGCGTATGTCTTACTAAATCTTAAAAACCAAATTAAAACATTTTGTATAGGGAATCAACACAAGACCAAGTAGGTATATAATTTTGTTAAAACGATTGATTATAATTAAAATATGACAAGTCAGCCCCTCTTCGATTGCTGCGCCAGTAAGGGTCCTTAATTGCTTCTGTATAATTGTAAAAAGACCTATATATGTACATTAAGGATGCAAATAAAGTATTGAATTATTGAAGTCTTTTAGAAGCCATGTTCATACACAAAAAGAGATAGACTTGGTTTATTTCTAGGCAGGGCACCAGTTTTTTTTAATGATATAGAACGGCAAACTAGCAAGCGAGTCACTTGCGATCAGCGATCAGCGCTGCCCATGGACAACTGCAATACCAGGGTGTAACAGGAGGATAGCCGGCCTTTCAAGGAGATGGGAGGGAGGAAATAGGAAATGGAAGGGTTGGAACGATGGGCCTCCGGCTTATTTACTCACCGAACGAAGCATAGACGCGGTAACGCATTCAAACATCGATTTTCTGTGAGAGTGTGGTATTTCCCCGGATAAGCTGAGCCATTCATTCTAGTAGCAATTTTTTATTTTTTTTATTTTGAATACTCTAGGTTAGTCTAAGGTCAAGAGTAATCTTGACCTTAGACTAACCCAGACGGTAAAGACAAGATCTACGATGGAGCGAGCTTGCCTAGAAGATGCCTTTTCACTCTAGTTTTAAAGGCTGTCGGGTTATATTTTGCCGGTAGCGTGTCTCTACCACTCCGATACGGCCAGACTTAGTTGAGTATTTAGGTACATGTACCCGTAAGTAGCAGGAGAATGTATGCACACTCCTTGCGGCGCATTGCAGGCCTTGGCAGTGCACTGCGTGACGCCGCACTGGCCCGCGCCGCGCGCCGCCGCGGGTCGCGCCGTCACCGCGCCGCCCACGTCCCACACGCAGCCCTGCCAGCCCGCGTGCAGGGGCAGGTCGTGAGGCAGCTCTGAGAAGCCGGCCGATGGGTGACCTCCTACAATAATTGAGTTGATAAATCTAATCCTTACTAGGTAATATTATAAATGCGAAAGTGAGTAAGTTTGTTTGTTACGCTTTCACGCCGTAACTACTGAACCGATCATGAAATTTTGCATATAAGTTCTCTGGAGTATGGAGAAGGACATAGGCTACCTTTTATCCTAGGAGTACTATTCCCGAGGGATCGACATTGGGGGAGCCGCGGGCGAAAGCTAGTTAGTCCATAAATCGCGCCTGTATTCAGGGGAGAATTGGTGTTTTCAATGTTTGCCTACCGTTAAGCGGGTGCCGCGCGAACGATAAACGTCGCTACTGCGCAAGCCATTAGGCTGCGCAGAAACATTAGGCGATTAGGAAAAAAAAAGATTAAGTCTTAATATTTTCATATTTATATTTTTATAAAAAAAAGTAAGAAAGGGGCCACCTCTGAGATGTAAATATAAATATTGTCATGTGAGAATTATTGCATTAGACGTAAAAATTACAAAGTTTTCGAAGAAAAATGTGTTTAGATATCTTAACATACATATATAATTTTTAAATTTCATATGTATCTGTTTCTAATTCCAACAAGGGGGCGATGTTGTTCAAGGATCGCTCTAAATTATATAAATACTTTTGATGTATTTAATTAACTCAGTGCTTATTACTATTGACAGCTCCGTGGCGCAGTGGTTAACACGCCAGCCTGCAACACGGAGTGCCCGGGTTCGATCCCCGGCCAGGTCAAGATGGAAAATGATCTTTTTCAGATTGGCCTGAGTCTTGGATGAGTATCTATATATGTATTTGTTATAAAATATAGTATCGTTGAGTCAGTATCCCATAACACAAGTCTCGAACTTACCTTGGGGCTAGCTCAATCTGTGTGATTTGTCCGTATATATTTATTTATTTATATTTATTTGAAAACACGTAAATTTTTACCATTTCGTGCAGTACCGTCTTAAGTAAATCCAAGTGGGTAGTGGTAGGTAAGTTTGTCTAGATTAATCATCATCATCATTACAGCCACAAATAGTTCACTGTTGTACATGGGCCACTTCCAAGGATTATTCGTTCCATAGGAGGATATTACCATAGTCACCATGCCTGGCAGGCTGGTTGGCGAGCGCAGTTTTTTTGGCTTCTTGTGTTTCCAATGCTGCTGCCCATCGCAAGCATTTTGAAGCTGGGGAGGGATAGGAATTTGTTGGATTTGGAAAGGGAATAAAAGGTTGGATACTAAGCCGATCGGAAGAATGGGAGGCCGGGCGCGCGTACCCGATGCCGTACCTGCAGCCCCCGGACGGAGATGTCAATCCAGGTTAAAGAGTAGTGGAATTTCTAGGTCGTGGGCCAATGGTCAATGATGTTCAAGGGTTGAGGGCAGTGGTGTATCGTTCGGTATTCACTTTTTGCCCACAATTTTTTTTTCTGAAATTCCCATGATTTTCTGGGACAGATAATGCTCATTGCATTAAGTCCGCCAATTGTAACAAGTGAACTTTGGATCAATAAAGTTTATTAAATAAATAAATAGCAGAAGTGTATCCAGGTTAGGTAGGGGTTAATGGTCAACCCAGATTTTAAGAGCGTAGTGGCGTAGCGTGTCTAGGTCGAGTGCACATGGTGAATCATTTAGGTTCGGGGAAGGAAAAGTAGCGAACGTATGATCTCACCAATATGAGATGTAGGGCAGTACATTCATCTTGCAGAGGTGTGCCGGAGCGTTGCTGGACACATTGTACCGGCCGTCCACGCCAGCCACGTTACCGTTTGACTTTCTCGACGAGCATTAATTTACACACCCAACAAAAGTAGCTGTGACATGGTCTATGATCTCACCAATATAGACATAAGGCAGTAGAGTCATCTTAGCTTGGTGCGCGGGAGCGTTGCCGGATACGTTGTACCGGCCGTCCACGCTGAAGCCGGCTGATCGACCGCGCCTCCACACGCGTACGGTGTGGCCACCACGACGAGCGCTCAGAGCTCGGGATGTAAACACTCGACGAGGACCTGAAAAAACTATTTTGAATTAGATTCGACTAAGTATTTTCCTTTAATCTTTATCTTCTTCTTCCTACCTCCTTATCTTCATTATTGCTCTAAAATGATGAGGGGTTTTAAGCATTCAAGATGCTACTCTCCCCTTCATCTATGAATATATTTTCACCATATCTTATTTCTTTATTTAATAGGAATCATTGTTCTTGTCGTGGAATTAAGCTACAAAGGAAAAAATCTGATCGTAGTTGGTGAGCTTACAGCTACGAACATACAGTTTTTTTTAATAAGCCATATAAAAAAGCTCTTATTGATTGAACAATCATTACACTCACCGCAGTCTATATTTTTAATAAGCATAATGTAACCTTAAACAAAGGTTATTGCCAAATATTGATAGTATGGTTTACGAAATCTAGTAAAATTAACTACTCGTTGCATATCAATCGTCTCGAAGCAAAGGCGAAGGTCGTGCCAGTCGGAGATCTTAGCGAGTAGGTGACCTACGAACCCATCTCTGAATGAAACGACATTAACTACTACCCATAATGCCTTTCACGAAGCTTTGACCTTCGTTCAGATGCTAACTGCTTGAGTTATGTCATCCTGTGTGGCCCACGAAAACCAGTAATGCGTTCGGCTGCATATCATTCGTCTGAAAGTGCAGTCGACAGATCGAACCTTAACGAAGATCAAAGCAAGATGTTGACTGCGTGAGTCATGCATGAAGGCCTGCCAGTCTCACAAAGGCCAGTAGTGAAACCTGCTCAAAATCAACTGTCTGGAAACGCAAGTAGAAGTCAAACCGATCTTAGTTAAGCGCCATAGAAAAAGTGGTTAGATGAGGTACTTATCCACCTCAAAAGGACCAGCGTCCCTCACCACTACCCATGTTCCACAAGTAGTCATATTATGACTTTAAACAAAAGTTATCGCCAAATGCTGACTGCGCGAGTTGTGGTGGCCTGCCTGACCCGCGAAGGTCAGTTGTGTAATCTGCTCCATACCTATCCGTTGTCTGAAAGCTTAGGCGGAAATCAAACTGATCGGAACTTAGATTCATAGAGCAAAGGAGTAGATGAGTTACCAAATCATCTCTAAAAGAGAAACGGTTCCACTCGCCTTATCCAAAGTATGGAAACCTAATGGAAACAGAGGCGCCAGTCGAACCAATAGTAGTTAAATGCATGTTAGTTAGCCACTCACCACTGACCACATTTCAAGTCACAAGGTTTACGGCAGACGCTGACAACCTACATACGTGAATCGTGGCGACTTGCTAGACCATGAAGGTGCGAAGGTGGAGATCGAACCGGTGGGATTTGAACACCACATACATAAGTGGGTAGACGAGGCATACATCCACTTTTAAAAGAAACAGCACCACTCACCGCTTCCCATGTTCCACGTCAGCATAATGTAGCCCTTAACAAACGTCAACGCCAAATGCTGGCTCCTCGAGTCGTGGCGGCCTGCTTGACCCACGAAAGCCAATAACGCAATTTGCTCCATATCCGTCGTCTGGAAGCGCAGGCGGAGATCGAACCGGTCGGAGTTAAGGGCCATTGGTGATAGCGGGTAGATGAGGTACGACGAAATGCCCGTGCTGATCGGGGCCAGCGATGGACGTGTTATTTCCACATCTGAAACAAATTATACAGATGCAGCGTTACGTCTTTACCCATTCATAAATAAATATATGACTTATTTATTAAATATGACATATCACACAAATTGAGCTAGCCCCACAGTAACTTGTGAAATTGTGTCATATGATACTAACGCTGTTTTTTCTCGTACAATAAAGATATTACAAACGAACAAACTCAACGATACTATATTTTATAATAGAAACTTATATAGATAAACATCAAAGACCAAGGTCAATCTTAAAAATATAGTTTTCGTCCATCATGAGTCAGGTTATGATGGAAAAGGATCTTTGGAAATCGAACCTGGGTACCCACTGCGGCACGGAGCGAATAACGAAGTAGAGTGCCAAATGCAATAAGACTAAGGAACAGAGAACGTTATTTACGTAGCATAATGCAGATTTACAGAAGGAAAAGAGAATTATAAGGTGTGACATGCTTTATAATTGGCTTTTCCAATGTTTGCAGGAGGAAAACAAAAACGAGTCTTTGTTTTATTGAACGACCGGCAACACTCTTGCACCTACACCCCAGTGTCGTTATCCATGGGCAGCGGTGATCACTTACCATCAGGTAACCCGCTTGCTCGTTTCCCGTCAAATATCATAAAGAAAAGGCAAGCAAATGCATTATTCAAGCTTTTTCTCAAGACATGCATATATTAATTTCCTCGTCACTTTTTTTGCATTCACAATGCTATTTTTGATATACTGTTTATTAATTAAGGTCGAGCTAATAGACCTAAGGTCGCTGGTTCAAGCCCCGCCCGCATGAAATATTTTTACCATATTTTTATTTCTCGTCACTCTTTAATCAAGAAGAAGGTGAGGTTCTCACTGTATTCGCAAAAGATGCCGTGCTTGCCGTAGGGACAGAGGCAGAGGAAGCCACTGCCGGGATGCCGCACGCAGCTGCCGCCGGACTGGCACGGGTTGTTTTCACACACGGAGTTGGAGCACTGTGGCCCGGTCCAGCTGCAAGTTTAAATACTTCTTACAATTTACCAGACATAATATAATTAGTTTTCCATGTGTACATCATCATCATAATCAACAAGAGCAAAAATAAATAGAGAAAAACAATATCAGCCCGAATCCTTTAAACTAAAGGATTCCCATAGTCAAGGACAGGGATACCTGACCAGCCGGCCTTTTGCGAACTCAGAGTATAACGTTTTGATAGTCATTTCAAAGTACATTACGTTTTATATATCTTTAATATAAAAGTCAATCATAGGAAACCCGCAATGTATTTTGAAGTGATTATCAAAACGTTGGTCATTGAGTTAGCAAATAGACCGGCGGCAGGCCCTCTAACTATGTATATCTTGAATTATTTTTAAACTATAAATAATATAAAAATGTAATAATTAAAAACATGAAAATGTATATATAGCAAGATTTTAAAGAAGTAAAGAAAGAACATTATTATTTATAGTTTAAGAGAAAATTCAAGATATAGGTAGACGCCTGGTTAGGTATCTCTGTCCCTGACTGTACATTACTAATTAATTAATTGTTTTTAGTATAAGCTGTTATAGCGGCAATAGAAATATATTAATCTGTGAAAATTTCATTTGTCTTTCTATCACGGCTCATGAGATTCAGTCTGGACACTGGAGTCTTAGTAATAGGGTTCCGATTTTACTCTTTGGGTACGGAACCGTAAAGAGAGAACCTCTTACCCGTTGCTGCAGGAGCAAGTGAATCCGTCGTCCGAGTCGTTACAAGCTCCGCCGTTGAGGCACGGCGCGGACAAGCATGCCAGGGACGAGCACTCGCTCACTTCACCAGCCTCCAGCGCATCTCCGAAAACCTCTCGCTTTTCTCCATTCACCTAGATGTTATTAAAACACCAATAAGTTGTATATTGGTGCAAAAAAAGTACAATGAATAATTGCAATATTCACAAAAAAAATTGCCCTTTGGATGCTCCAAAAAGCAAAAACAACGTAAAACATTTTAAATGACTTTCAGCTAATTGGTCAGTTTGTATTGAAGATGCATTTTTTTCGTATATCGCTTTGTGTTCCACAGGGGAAGTTATTCAGTGTCATCAAATACTTATTTTTATCCATTTTAAAAGAGGAAGCGCGGGGTGGTTATATGGGTGTTATAAAGTGATATAGCGACGTACGTAACCTGACGGGGCGGCACTGACTTCAAATACTTAGGTCAGTAAAATCAAGTAAGTTAAATTTATTTTTGTTTGTTGTTGGTCTTGATATCAACAGAACGCGTTGAAGTTTTTTTTTATTCAAAAGACATCAACGCGTATTTTAAAAATCCAATAATTCATTAAAATAAGAGTACGTACTATGAGATCCTTGATGCATCCAATAAAAGGTTTGTTCTCTGTATCTTTAACCTCAGGCGAGTTACCCAAGTAGAGAGTGGTGTTATGGTCTAGGTTCGTGATGTTAGCCACTTGTCCACCACTCATGGCCACCGTGTCATTCAAGCGAAGAGTGGCGTTGCAGTGCTGCTCTTTTAAGTACAAATCTAATCTAGAAATAAAAAAAAGAATGTATGTATGTAATAATAAGTAAAATAATACGACGGTGGCCTTTTATCCCACCATCAAAAAAGGTTTGTAAAGATCGTAGCAAGTGGAGGTCCCTGGTCTCTGCCTACCCCCATGGGAAACAGGCGTGATAGTATGTATGTATGTATCAAAAAAGAGGCTATAATTTTCATGTGTCCGTCTGTGAGTGAAGGCACATATGGGGAGTCAACTAAAATTCTTTTTTCTTAATTCGAAGGAATGTCGACTAGGTTCTCATTCTAGGAAATTGGATTACTTGAAAAAGCCAGGGCCGGAGACACAGAACATCGGGTTGATAGTGGGTGAAATATTTGTTACCTTTTTAAACACGTTTTTGCCCTATCTTATAAAAAAAATGTTGTCATATAAGTCCGCTGTATATGTATATGACAAATGATTTACCTGGTTTCTATTTTCATTGGATATCCTTTGTTGACGAAAGTCTTCAGTTCACTCAAGAGCATGGTTTGGTAGCCGCATGAAAACTTGAACTTCAATAACCCAGACACCATACACAGCTGCATGTACACTCCATTGGCTATGTCCACTTGCATCATTTGGCCGTCCGTTATTAGAGTTTTGGCGTTGAACTCTATGTTTATTGACGTACTGTTGCGCAATTTATGAGTTATATAAGAGTTTCCGCCAAATGCAGCTGATGTTATTGTTATTTTGTCTTCGCAAAATCTTCCTGCGTAGTTGAAATTACAGTGGCACTGCAAAAAATAGGTTTTTGATAAATTTGGTACATTATTTCAAAGAATGCTAGGAGTCAAGACCTTTATTTTGAAATATATTAGTACGAGGAAGATTCCAGTTTCGAATCGATTCTATTTGTATCTACCAATTCCGGGAGAAATTAACGTTGATAAAAATTCACGATTACAGCAAGATCTTTTTCATCATCATTTTTCATATTGTTCTTGAAATAGTCATCAAAAAAAGATAAGAAGAAACCTCATTATCATCGTTACAGCCTCAAGACGCACTGCTGAAGGCACGGAGCAGATACAGAGGCTGAAGGCCTCCCCTAAGGATTTTTAACATTAGGAGGATTTGCCATACTCACCACGCTTGGCAGATGGGTTGGTGAGAGCAATTTGTTTAGATCAAAACCGCTTTTTAAGCGTAGAAAGCTAATGGGCTGGGGGGACGGGATAAAGGTATTTAGGACGTTACTTGTACAGATTGATTCAGGATTAGTAAGAAGCAGCTCGGGAAGCCGGGCGCGTGTACCCCAAGTCATACCCGCAAACATCCACCACCCGCCATATAGGCAGTTGATGATAATGTCCGTACTTGACCATAACTAAACAAACACACAGTTATCTACTATTCAGTAAAAGAGGTTGATGCCAGTTGCTAATAAACCTGGATACTACTTTTAAAAAGTTATTTGTTCTTCTAAATTATTATAGTAATAACTAGCTGTTGCCCGCGGCTCCGCCCGCGTTAGTGTCGATCCCTCGGGAACAATTAATCCCTCGGGAAGTAGAATTTCCCGGAATCAAACATACCCTATGTCCTTCCTCGGGCCTCACACCTCCATACCAAATTTCATCCAAATCAGTTCAATGGTTGAAGCGTAAAAAAACGACAGACAGAGTTACTTTTGCATTTATAATATTAGTATTAGTATGGAAGTATGGATATTATTTATACTTCTAAGTCCAGAAATGAGAAAATTTCCATAAAACCTTTACCCTCCTATTTTACCCCTTTAGGGGTGAATTTTGTCCAGTTCACCCACATATATCTTTTTTAATTGTAATCGAGAACATACCTTTTAATCTTCCAATTATTCTAAAATATTCAAAAAAGTGTGTGCCTGCGCAAAGTCTATATATTTATGTAAAAAAATTGCCAGCTCCGGGGACAAAATAAAAACGACTTGGAACATTATTAATCAGGAAACGGGAAAAACTAAAAAACGCAATAATGAGTCATTAAAATTACAAGTCAAAGATCAGAAGTTTGAGACAAATACTGAAGTTGCTCAATGTTTTGAAGATTTCTTTTCTGATATTCCTGTTAAAACAACTGCCTCGCTTCAGTCATCATCTCAAAGATCTGAAAAAATATTACGTGATCATGTACCAGAGTGTAACAATACTTTAATTTTTGAAAATGTGACTCCCCAAACAATTATCGACACTTTTAATGAATTAAACGTTAAAAAAACCGGGGATCTATGGGATATTTCTGTTTCCTTAATAAAAAATATTATAGACGATATAGCTCCAAATCTAGCGTTAATATTTAATGAATGTGTAGATACCGGAACATTTCCCGATCTGATGAAATGTAGTAAGATTATACCTCTGCATAAGGCGGGAAGTAAAGACGATCCTAATAATTATCGCCCAATTTCAATCCTACCAGTATTAAGTAAAATTTTTGAAAAGTTAATATTCAAACAGTTACTTTCTTTCTTTAATAAAAATAAACTTCTCCATAGTGAACAATATGGTTTCACTAAAGGTCGTTCCACCACAGATGCAGGAGTTGCTTTGCTCACGCATATCCTAGAGGCATGGGAAAAGTCGCAAAATGCAATAGGAGTTTTTTGTGATCTTACTAAAGCATTCGACTGTGTAGACCATGAAACGCTATTAAATAAATTAAGTTATTATGGGGTGAAAAATGAATCTTTGAGGCTAATTAAATCATACTTGGTAAATAGAATACAAAAAGTTAGTTTTAATGGAGTTAAATCAAGTGGGATGTCTGTCAAAATGGGAGTTCCTCAGGGATCTATCTTGGGGCCCTTATTATTTCTCATTTATATTAATGATTTGCCATTCTACGCCTGTGCCTGTAAAGCTGTGTTATTTGCTGATGACACATCACTTGTTTTTCAAGTTGATAGACAGAAGACAAATTTTGACGATGTAAATGACACTCTCGCTCAGGTATTAGATTGGTTTACAGCTAATAATCTCCTGCTAAATGCTAAAAAAACTAAATGTGTCAAATTTTGTACCCCTAATGTTAGGCATGTGCCCACAAAAATAGTTGTTAATGATGAAGAGGTAGAATTTGTTGACTCGACAAAATTTCTAGGAATAACTCTCGACTCAAAGTTACAATGGGGTCCACATATTACAGCTCTTGCTGGTAGACTAAGCTCCGCGGCATACGCCGTTTGGCGAATAAGACAACTGACAGATGTCGAAACAGCACGTCTTGTTTACTTTAGCTATTTCCATAGTATAATGTCTTACGGGATATTGCTTTGGGGAAATGGTGCAAACGTCAACAGCATTTTCGTTCTGCAAAAGCGTGCTATTCGATCAATTTATAAACTAGGGGCTAGGGATTCTCTTCGAGAGTTATTTAAGGAAACTGGAATTTTAACGGTTGCGTCACAATACATTCTTGCTAATATACTGCACGTACATCAAAATATTCACAAATATGTTAAGAATTGTCATGTTCATACATACAATACTAGAAACAAAAATAAACTAGTTAATGAAGCTTTTAGACTACAGAAAACTATGAATACATTCTTAGGGCTTTTGTATTCATTTGTATAATAAAATTCCTGACAATATTACAGCTTTGCCATTTCCGAAGTTTAAAGACGTTACAAAAAATATATTATTGAAAAGAGCTTATTATGGCATTAATGATTTTTTCGTTGATAAGAATGCTTGGAGTCGAGACCTCGAGTGATATGCAGGACTTCTCTAAACGCTTTTATTTTAATTTTACTTATAATTGTTTTCTTTTTTTTGTTGCTGCTATTTTATTTTGTATAATTGTCTAAAATAAACTCTCAATTGTAAAACATGTATATGTTTGCGGTCAACGAGTGTCGACAATTAGTTTTCGAGTTTTGTGCTTGAGATCGAGTAAGTCATGCTCACTAAAATGTTCAAACTGGTGGCGGCGTTGTGTGTCGGGTCGTCGAGTTCCCTCTAATATGGTTGAGCTCAGCGATGGCTGATCCATGCGTCAACTCGTGAACGGGTGCTGCCAGGGGGGACAGGTCTGCTCGGCCTCTTTGACACTTTTATCATATCTGTTGTTTATCATATCTGTTGTTGTTGCACGCTCGATCGCTAACATAACGTGTTCCACAAAAATATGTTAATTAAAATTGTATATAACATGACATCAAAAAAAAAGAAAAGAAAAATATTAAATATCATACAAAGCCCTTCAGGCAAGTAGGCGACCAATACTGTTGAAGAGTTTCTTTCGGCGTCTTCTTCTCTGCAGTGGTCGGTTCCGAAACGCTAGTAGTTTGTAGCTTTTAAACAAGAATTAATAATTTGAATATAATATAATAAGTATTATTTAATTTTAAAGGTGAATTGACGTGAAAAAGTGCCTGAAAAGGCCTATTTTCTGAATAAATCTTTGAATCTTTGAACCTATTTATTTTCATACTTCATAGTCCAGAAATGAGAAAATTTCCAATTTCCAAACAAACTTTACCCCCCTTCTGGGGGATTTTTTTCCAGTTGACCTACACAGATCTTTTTCAATTGTAATCGTGAATTTATTTACCTATTTTCATACTTCTAAGTCTAGAAATAAGTAAATTCCTATACAATCTTTACCCCGCTATTTTACCCCTTCAGGAGAAAATATCGTCCATTTTACCTATATTTTTAATAGTAACCTAGAACTTATATACTTAAATTCATACGTCTACGTCCAGAAATGAGAAAATTTCGATACAAAGTTTATACCACCCACCTACCCCCATTTTACCCCTCAAGGGGGGAATTTTGCAAATTTCATCTACCCACACACATCTTTTTTAATTTTAATCGAGAACTTATATACCTACTTTCATACTTCTAAGTCCAAAAATGAGAAAATTCTATATAAATTTTACCCCTTTAGAAGTAAAATTTCTTAAAAATCCTTTCTTAGCGCTCACTCACATCGTTAAAAGAACCCCTGTACCAAATTTCAAGTTTCTAGGCGCAGCAGTTTCGGTTGGTTTGCATTTTGCCCGCGGCTACGACACCGCCGTTAGTGTCCATCCCTCAGGCACAGTTTGGACCCTTAAAGGGGTGACTCAGATCATCAATATGAACAACTTTTTCTATGGGAACAAGGCTGGGAACTCAAAAAAAATTCGTCATTTCCATAAAAAAGAGTCCCGCCGCCCGGACAGTTTGTATGGGAATGTCGAATTTTTTTTTGAGTTCCCAGCATTTTTCCCGTAGGAAAAGTTGTTCATTTTGATTCAAATTCAAATTCAAATTCAAAACGTTTATTCAATATAGGTTTCTTTGAACACTTATTAATTGTCATATTTCACTTCTCAACAATTGTTGAAGTCAAAAATTTACTTATGGCTAAGTTTAATGCCGCTTCCAAAGCGGAGTGCAGAAGAAGCGGCAACAAACTGCACAGCGCATTTTCTCCAAAGACGACAACTCACAATTTTTGAAAACCTTAGAAATTAGGTATGTGGACTAAGTAGGTATACATTGGTTTATTTAAATGTCATTTTCGAATTGAATTTAAAAAATAATGTCATATTATTGAAATTAATAACACCGAAATAAAAAAAAAATGTCAAATTAAGTATACACTAAAATTAAAATAAAAAAAGTCATCTTTAAAAATATCACGTACAGAATGTACCACACATTATAGTCATATAAATACAGAATTATTAGGCGTCCGCGCCAAGCTCAAGCCAAACATTCTTATCATTAATAAAATCTTCGGTCCTATAATATGCCTTTTTACAAAGTAATTGTTTTACATAACTTTTGAATATTCTATCAGGCATATCAAGGACCGATTTTGGCAATTTATTGTAGTAGCGTATACAGTTTCCCATGAACGACTCGCTAACTCTGCTTAGCCGATATCGCGGAAGAAATAATTTATGATTGTTACGCAAGGGTCTATTTATTAAATCACTAACTTTTTTGAACGACAAAATATTTTTCCTTGCATACATTATATTCTCGAATATATACTGTGAAGCTACAGTTAAGATATTAATTTCTTTAAACAACTGTCTGAGTGAGTCCCTCGCGCCCAGGCCGTAGATGGCACGAATTGCTCTTTTTTGTAGAATAAAGATAATCTGGATGTCGGCTGCATCGCCCCACAGAAGTAATCCGTACGACATTAAACAATGAAAATAACTAAAGTATACAAGCCTAGCAGTGGACTCATCTGTCAGTTGTCTAATCCTTCTAACAGCGTATGCTGCGGAACTAAGCCTATTAGAAAGTTTAGAAATATGGGCGCCCCATTGTAGTTTTGAGTCGATTGTGATCCCTAGGAAAGTAGTATCATTGACGAAACCTAGTTTTTGACCATCTATTAAAATGTCAACATCGGTCTGCCTCACGTTCGGGAGAGTAAATTTAACGCATTGGGTCTTTTGGGCATTTAGCAATAGGTTGTTGGCTGAAAACCAGTTTGAAATTTTTGCTAATATGCTATTTACCGCGGTAACGTCATCACTTTGACGGTCCATCTTGAATATGAGAGACGTGTCATCGGCAAACAGCACTTTGCCCGCTTCATTTTCAACCATATAGGGCAGGTCATTGACGTACGCTAGAAAAAGAAACGGGCCTAAGATTGAGCCTTGAGGCACGCCAATTTTTGAATTAGTACCATTTGATTTGACACCGTTAATATCTACTGTCTGAAGCCTATTTGTCAAGTACGATTCTATTAATTCTAATGACTTATTTTCAAACCCGTATTGTCGGAGTTTGAGCAAAAGTGTTTGATGATCAACGCAATCAAATGCTTTAGAGAGATCACAAAACACTCCAATGGCATCCTGTGAATCCTCCCAAGCGTTGTAAATATGAGTAATCAGAGCTACTCCCGCATCGGTGGTCGATTTTCCACCAGTAAAGCCAAATTGTTGGTTATGGAAAAGGTTGTTAGTCTTAAAATGGAATTGCATCTGGTTCAGCATTATCTTTTCAAACACCTTGCTCAAAACCGGTAAGATAGAAATAATTACCAGGGTCTGATTTTTCTCCTTTTTTAAATAGTGGTATTAACTTACTACACTTCATTAAATTAAGAAATATGCCTTCATCAATGCATTCATTAAATATATAAGCTAAATCAGCAGCAATAATATTTATAATGTGACTCACTACACTAACAGATATACCCCAGTGGTCCTCCGATTTTTTAAAGTTTAGCTGTTTAAATGTATCAATAATGTCACTATGGTTAATATGATTATATTTAAATTTAGAATTACAAGGAGGAATATTATTTTTTTGTAAGTCCTCGGCACGATTTAAACTAGAGTTAATGTTTGACGTTAGAACTAAAGGAATGTTTGTAAAAAAATCCTCAAATGTATTTACGATTTCTTCAGTTGTGGTATAAGTTTTGTCTCCGCATTTAATTTGAGTAATGTTGTGTCTAGGTTTAATTTTACCGGTTTCTTTGTTTATGACATTCCAAGTTTCCTTAATTTTGTTTGGTGCGTCATTTATTTTTCTATTAATGTGATTGGCTTTAGCTTGTTTACAAACTCTCTTAAATATTTTAGAATAATTTCGAACATACTCAATAAAATGTATGTCAAAATTATACTGCTTCTGGGCATACAGATCAAATAACTTTTTTCTACTTTTATAGATGCCAGTGGTAGCCCATTCACTAAAAGTTAATTTATTACCAACCTTTACTTGTTTTTGTTTTAATGATTTAGCATATTCAGTAGAGACTGCATTGAAAAATCTGTCATAGTGGTCACTCGGGTTATTTCCTGAATACACAACTGAACATAGTTTGTTTTCAATATTACTTTTGAGTTTACTTATATTTTTAGAAGTAATAGGCCTGCACATCATTTTTCCCTTATTTAATGGTATTTCTATTTTTTTAACAAAAGATGTAAATTGGCCTGTGTGATCTGAAGGCAATTTGTTAATAATAGCTTGATTTAAGTACCCATTTTCACAAAAAGAATTATCTAAGCAAGTTGCAGATGAGGCAGTGATCCGAGTTGGTTCACAAAATACATTAATTAAGTTGTAACTTTTATATAAGTTTAAGAATTGAGTACTTTTTGGAGACTGTTTTAATATGTCTATAT
Source organism: Elegia similella (assembly GCA_947532085.1). Classification (NCBI taxonomy): domain Eukaryota; kingdom Metazoa; phylum Arthropoda; class Insecta; order Lepidoptera; family Pyralidae; genus Elegia; species Elegia similella. The sequence goes on from OX383928.1 coordinate 10,571,983, forward strand.
TGAAGTCACCGCATACAATTAAACTTTTCTTACTAACTGATGCAATTTTTAGAACTTGATCCATTACTTTGACAAAACATTTAAAATCACTTTTGGGTGGACTGTATACGCAGATAACAATATGATCCTCTAGCTCGGCACAGGCCACCTCAGCACACCGCTCAACAGAAAGTCTGACAATATCTTTCCGTTCTTTACAGCAGAGACCATTTTTTGTAAAAATCAGTGTACCACCTCTTTCAGCAGACTTTCTGTTAACGCAGCTCACAATATCATAGCTGAGTGAGCATGATGGTCTGAGTCACCCCTTTAAGGGTCCAAAACGATAAAAAATTCACCGTGTATATTTGCAGGCAAACTAATACTTTGAGTTTATTCAAACGATGATAACTTTTTTTTTTTTTAATAAACCGATTTTGATGAAACAAACTTTAGATGTTTTGCTGAGTTAAAACAAAGCAATTGGTGAAAGTTTGAAGTAAATCGGTTCAGTATTTTCGGAGATAATCGTGATCATACATACAGACAGACAGACAGACAAAAAATTCGAAAAAAATTTATTGCTTTCTATTATTCTTTTTAAGTGTCCCTCTATCCATTTCAGTCAAAAATTCGAAATGTACAGACAAAATATTTTTACTGTTTTATTATATGTATATATAGATTAAACTCACTCGAACGCCATGAGGTGTGTTGATGCAATTTCCATGATTGTTACAAATTGAATCTGTACACTCATATTGCTGAGTAGTGTACAAAGATGTTGTCTCAAAACCAGTTGTCGACTCCAGAGCTTCAGTTGTCGTCTGGACTGTTGGGAATGGATGCTCTGTCACAGACTGTTCCGTCGGCGTATCAGTGAACATCTTTTCTGTAGTTATGTCTCCTTTAGGCGTCGAAGTTATCTCTGCCGTTGTTTCAATTGTTGTCGTTTCAGTTGTTACAACTGCTTCAGTTGTTGAAGACGATGTTGTAACTTCAAGAACTTCTTTTGTGGTTCCTGTTGTTATTGTTGAATCTAAAGACAATGTAGTTATTTCAGATGATGACGTCTCAGTGTCACTTGGGGGTAAACTTGTAGTAGAAATTGTAGTCTCACAATTAACTGTACATTCTCTTGTTACATCAGTTCTAGAATCTTCTGCGTCTATAGTAATTGCTGTCTGTACTTCAGAAGTTTCTGTCACTGATTTTAATGTAGTATCCGTTTTTGGCGTAATATCAATTATGACTACTGCTGTTGTTTCAGTTGTTTCATTGACATCGGGTTCTTTTGTAGTAATGCTTTCTTTTGTTGTAAGCTCTGTAGTCCATTCTGTGGTAGGTACTATTTCTGTTGTCATAATTGAGGTAACTGAGGTTGTTAATTCTAGTTCTTCAGTAGTAAATGTATTTCTAGTAATCGTATCGTTAACTAATGAGGTAGAGGCGGTGATTCTCTCAGTAGAGCTCATTACTTCTTGTATAGAAGATAAGGATACCGTAGACTCGGTTGAGCTAGCGATTGTTGTAGGACTGACGTATTCGCAGTCATAGCTCCCGTCTTCTAGGATCAGGCATTCGCATAGGGATCCTGTGAGCATTGGAGGACAAGAGCATGTGAAGTTGTCTACTCCATCAATGCAGGTGCCTCCATTCATACATCTGAAATATAAGCCATATTAAAAACATACGTTAAGTGTCTTGATTACAGTTACTAATTCGTAAATGTCGGCTAATTGAAAAAATAGGAGATGATTGTACCAACTGGAACCAACATATCCTTAGAAAAAAATTACTACGTCTGTCAATATTATTTCATGTAATAAATTTTGTGTAATAAAGGTTTACTTAAAAATTTAAGCTTGTTTCGGAGCAAACAAAAATGGATTTTAAAATTCGATCAAGGTGATGCCTAATCATTAGCGACTGTTTTATGTTATCCATAATATATACAAAGTTTAACAAAATGGGGGGAACAATACTCACATAATAGGATATTGAACAACGTTCCCCAGGGGACCAACCATACGAATAATAAACTTTCTTTCCGTAAAAAGTAGATCAGCTGATTGCTAATTAATATTGCAAACAGTTTCGCATTTCGATGCCGCCGGGGAAAGTTTTTTATCTTCATGAGCTTATTCTGCCTCTAACCCTTAATGGGGGCAACATAATGGGGGTAATATAATATGACCCCCATTTTGTTGCACGTTGTATAGGTTCGCCATGACCATCTGCGACTACGTTTAATTCGTATAATTTCTGTCACCACTGAAGTGTCCTGGCAGGATGTGGCCCGCAAGTCTCGTTGGCGATTTTGACGAGTACCACACTCAACGACCTGCATCTCTGTCTGCTTGACAACAAACTCGTGATATACCTAACAAGCTTTGTGCGTGAACATGTAATTATGCACTTGATACAATGTCTATAAGAAAAGAAACACTGTACCGTGGTCCAAGCAGACATTCATCATACTGCAGCTCGCAGCGCTCGCCGTGGTAGTCGGGCACACAGTAACAGACCCGCACGCCTTCTTCCACCACACACAGCGCATTGTTACTGCAGGAGTTCTCGTCGCAAAACTCAATTTGTACTTCGCAACTCTTGCCCGTGAACCCTGAAATCATGTTTAAAATATTATTTTAATCAGGTTTTTTGATACCGCTGTTAAATTTTCTTTAGCATGGTCTATAAACAGTGCTGGATTTGGTTTAAAGTAAATTAAGTTACTACTAACGGCATTACTTAGTAGACAAGTAAGTGCTTAAGTCACTGACATCGCTAATTCCGGCACTGACTATAATGTTTAGCGGGGAAACTATGTCATTGGATTTCAGTTCCCAATGAATCCCTTAATATATGTTAATAATTAATTAATAATAATTAAAATTTATTTTTATTTCATTTCATTTATTTATTTCTAAACAACACAAAATTGTGTTGAAAATATCATAAAAAAATATCATACATTTATACTAATAACCTAATAACATTAATTAATTTTTGAAACAATAACAGTCGGAATGTCATAAACTTAAGAATAATTGTGTATGTCATATAATTTCTGGTAACACATAAGCTATTATTATCGCTCCTCACGTCTAAGAAATTCATGTACGGAGTAGTAACACTTTTCCACAAGATACTGTTTTAATCTGTTATTGAATTGCCTGGTATACAATAACATTTTTAATTCGGGCGGCAGCTTATTAAAAAATACCAGAGCTTGATTTTGGTACTACTTTAGAAGCGAAATCCTTCCTTCTTATGTTTTCCCTTACTAGTCGCTGTTCCTGTGTCTCAAATTCATGGACATGTTTAGCGAAGTAACATAATAACACCAAAATATATAGGCTTGGCACTGTTAAATACCCAAATTTATGAATTAAATTAATTAAGTATATAAAAATTATTAAGTCGTGTCGTACAGAGAAGTCAAGGAGCTAATGGGGGATAGGGAAAGTTCGAAAATACTCCACTGACGAGAACATAGTTCTCAAAGTAATGATGAGTGATGGTATATAATAATTGCGAATAAGTTTGAAGAAAGATCTCAAACATGTAAGAAGATGAATTTTACGACAGTTTTAAATGTCCCCGAAAGTTTTATTTAATACTAGCAGTGCCCGCGACTCCGTTCGCGTATATTAATAATTAATTATGTTATGCTTGTATGGGGGCCCCGTCTTATCTTATCTAGAGAAAAAAATTAAGTAGCCTATCTTGGGCCCTGTTCGTCTAAATGATTATTTACCAAGTTTCAAAAAATTCGGTAAATTTGTTTATGGAGAAACATATATACATACATACACACAGAAAGAAATTCTAAAAATTGACAATTTAGTTTCAGTATCATACAAAGAGCGTACTTATAAACACGATATCTCTAGATTTATTATTAGTATGATGATGATATAAATCTATGTGAACAGGTCCCTGAAATGGCTTATTTTTTGAATAAATCTTTGAAACAGAGCAATTAACCCTAAAACAGTTGAGGCCAAAACGTATTGTGCACGGGGAAATTAAAATCCCACCCTGTTAAATTATTTGTTCTTCTGTAATGTTAATCAACGAACATAAACCCACTACCTACTTACCGAAGGAACAAGCGCACATGTAGTCCGCGTGGATGTCAATACAGATACCTCCATTCTGACATGGATTAGATTGGCACTCGTCTATTTGATCTTCACAATACCGTCCAGCCCAACCTGAAAAGAAAGCCGTAATAGATATTTGTTGTATCCTCTGTCTGCTCTGGCCAAGTATAGCTCCGGTAGTACAGAGAGGGCCATGCGCCTGCAGTGAACACTAAAAAGACCTGATGATGTTGATGATGATAATGATGACATATTTTTGCAATTGCAACTATAATGGAACAATATACCTGCTTCTTCTTCTTCTTATCGTGTCGGTGGACTTAATTTATGTCAAATTTTATTGGCCCAGTATTGGGCCACTCCTATACCTCTCTTGGAGGCGGAATACAAATCCTCCAACGTACAGGTGGTTGGGCAGCTAGGACATGTCAAAAGATGCGCCATAGTCTGAGGAGAGAAGCCACTTGCACTGGTTCTGCGAACTGTCCACTATTCCCCACCTGGACAGATTGTCTTTACAGCGACCTACTTGGGTTCGCAGTCTATTTAGCGATTTCCAAGTAGACCACGGCAAATCATGACCAGGGGGTAATTCTTCGCATGGTGGTAAAAAATTAGGCACATTGTGACTTCCCTTCCACAACTTCAATCTTTCTTCTTTAATGCTACCCTCTAAAGGTGATGTACTTTTTAAAAAACTATGCCGGCTTTTAAGTCTATAGGTCGCTGGTATGTAGTTATATAGTGTGTGTCGAGAATCCCGCTCCTGTCTTTTACGCTCAGCGGCACATGTTGCCTCCCTGCGGGCGCTAGGTGGAGCTATACCAACAAGAGGATATAGCATATTTACCGGAGTTGGTTTCAGACACCCGGTTACTATCCGGCATGTTTCATTCAGTGCTACATCCACTTGCTGGGCGTGGCAGGATCTACTCCATACTGGGCACGCGTATTCACCCGCCGAGAAGCAAAGGGCTAAGCTGGTAGTTCGCAGTACATCAGGCGCTGCACCCCATTTTGAGGTGGTAAGACGTCGAAGCAGGTTATTTCTCATACACACCTTTTGCCTGGTGTTGTGGCAGTGCTGTTTAAAGGTCAACGTCCGGTTCAGGGTTACGCCTAAGTATTTTGGGTGGTCATTGTGGGTGACGAGAACACCTCCCCACTGAATATTAAGGGTACGGGTTGAGGAGTGATTACGAAGATGGAATACACATGATTCTGTTTTAGATGGATTTGGCCTTAAACAGTTTTCTCTATAATAGTGTTCCATGTTTATAAGTGCTGAAGACAAATTTGTCTCAAATTCCTCAAAAGTCTTGGTCTGTGTTGCCAATGCCAAGTGATCAGCATAAAGGAAACTGCGTGTATTCTGGGAAATGGGCTGGTCATTAGTGTAAATGTTGAACAACATCGGAGCCAGCACACTTCCCTGAGGAAGACCGTTTTTTTTTAGTCTCCATCTACTTTGGTCTCCTAGCAGGTGGACTTTGAATCTACGGCTATGCAGGAGTTCACTGAGAACTTTTACAAATTGTGTATCACCAGTCATGGCACGGAACCTTAGAAGTCTCCTTATGTTTACAGTGTCGTATGCCGCTGAAAGATCGACGAAGACTACTCCAGTCACCAGTCCTTTCTCAAAACCATCCTCAATAAACTGAGTAAGATCCTGCTGACATGGATAGTCAAAAGGTTGAAGATTCGTCTTCTCTATACTCCTAGCACATACTCCTAGCATAGCCGAGAATTTTTATTTGGCTGTGTAACTCCAAAACCATTTTGTTGTAAGATATAACATTTTAAATATTTACACACATAAACACCGAATTCACGCACGAAACAGTGTCACATTCCGTGTGCAAGCGAGAGCGTGGAACAAGCATTAAAGAGGTACGATCGACCTAAACGTTCGGCTTCTGACGCCTCTATCTGTCTTCCACCGTTATCACCTGAAATTATCTTCTGTAAACCGACTTTTTAAGGATATATCTTTATGTAAATTTTAAAATAGAAAAACACCTACTTAAATTTCAAGGTATGATATTTATAAAAAATAAGACATCAACGAGCCTATCCGAATTGACATCATGTTCAGAAAATACAGAATTTAACTTTAAGACTCAAACATTGATAAACGGAATCACTGTCTTTAAATAAAACATATATATGTTTAACATATATACGACCATCAAAATTTTTAATGAACCTCTTTCTACCTGGAAAATCCAAGGAAATAATAAGAGGGCTCGTACCTGGTAGGCACTCGCAATAAAACTTGAAGCCTGGTCCTTCGATGCACTTGGCGCCATTGTAGCAGCGCACCTCTTCGGTTGTATTGCAGACTGCGACATCCACCTCGCAGTGCTCCCCCGAGAACCCGGGGATACACGAGCACACGTACCCGTTGGTCATGTCGATGCACGTGCCGTTGTTCAGGCACGGGTTCGACTCGCATTCGTTGTAGTTTGTCTCGCAGTTATCACCTAATCACAGGTAGCTTATTATTTTACTCATAGATCAATGACGTCATGAATTACAGTATTGACTTTTTGCAACCTTTTATTTAACTTGCAATGTGATGTAACTTTGTTTGTTTTGGTGGAATCTTGCAACTCAATTTTGAGGCAGATATCTTCCACCGATTGAGCTGATATTTTATTTGCTTTTTATTTTCATTTATCTAGTTTGGATGACAGTGTATGGATATCTGTGTTACGTCATTGTAAATCCAACATGGCGGAACACCCAAGACGGCGGACTAGGTATTTTTGATGCATTCTAACCTGATTGCAACGTATGGATATAAAATTAAAGGGCTCGCTGAAAATAACGCAAAACATAAAATTATGTATATAAAAGCTTGTTTTTTAAAAGATATTTACTTTTAATTTTTGACACCAGATGGACAACTACAATTTTTAACGTATAGCTTATTATAATAACATTTACCTATTACTAGTTATTTAGTCATCTCTTCTTAATAATAAATACGAATTAAACGATACTATATTTTAATAGATACCTATATAGATAAACATCTAAGACCTAGGCCTATCTGGAAAAAATCGTTCTCCATCATGACCTGGCCGGGGATCGAACCCTCATCATCCCTTTGGTCATCCCCTTGCGGTCGTCCCGCATCCGATCCTGTTCCGGTTGCTTCCCTGCTGAATGCATAGATAAATTAAATATATAAATATGACTAGCTCCGTGCGCAGCGGTCAACACGCCTGCCTGCGACACGGAGTGACCGGGTTCGATCCCCGGCCAGGTCAAGATGGAAAATGATCTTTTTCAGATTGGCCTGGGTCTTGGATGTTTATCTATATATGTATTTGTTATAAAATATAGTATCGTTGAGTTAGTATCCCATAACACAAGTCTTGAACTTACTTCTCAATCTGTGTGATTTGTCCGTATATATTTATATTTATTTATATAGCTCTTCCATGCTGGTCTGGAAGAAAAGAAAAAACGTAGAATGTACCAGCTGCTTTTCTTTCCGCGCAGATCGTATAAGCCGAACGAGGTAACGGGCAAAATTCCGAGGGATCATGTTATTAGGCGATGCGGCTAGCAAACCATCACTATTTAGATTCCGTTTTCCACCTAATGCCCAACAACATGCTAAACGTGGCCTTCGCGTCTTATAAACCTAGAATCTGTCTACCCCGCAAGGGAAAAAGACGTGATATGTATATAGGGAATAGGAACATATCACACAAATTGACATAGCCCCACACAGTACATAAGTTGAGAACTTGTGTCGTAGGATACTAACTCAACGAGGCTTCAGTTTATAATAGACAAGAAATTATGTACAAACATTTGTTAAAGAAATAAACAATTTTAATTTTAATTTAAACAATTTTAATTTTAAAAGAAATTTAATTTTAATTTAATTTTGCCCGCGGCTCCGCCCGCGTTAATGTCGATCCCTCGGGAATAGTACTTTTTCCCGGGATAAAAGGTGGCCTATGTCCTTCTCCGTACTCCAAAGAACTTGTATGCAAAATTTCATGAAGATCGGTTCAGTAGTTACGGCGTGAAAGCGTAACAAACAAACAAACAAACAAACTCACTTTCGCATTTATAATATTAGTAAGGATAAGGATAAGGATATTTATATATAAACATATAAACATAGATAAACATCTAAGACCCAGTTCAATCTGAAAAAGTTGCTTTTTCCATCATGGCCTGACCAGGGATAGAACTCGGGGACAACCCTCGTGTCGCAGGCTGGCGTGTTAACCACTGCGCCACAGAATTCGATACATATAATATACATACATACGGATATATACGTGTTTTCACTTCTTAAGATGAGGGCGAGTCACTTAGTTTTTCCTAAAAACACATATTTTCTTACTTACCTATAAATCCTTCGAGGCAGGAGCAGTTGTATGAAGCTATACCATCAATGCAGCTGCCTCCGTTCTGGCAGGGGGAAGACCAACATTCATCCCAGTTGGTCTGACATTGAACCCCCGTGTAACCGTCCACACAGTAACACGAGTAGGTGCTAAAATTATGTATCTATTAAAATAATTATTTAAAACCTATACACAGATGCATTGGACGAATTTCATAGTGTTTAAGTTATTTTAGGTTTTTTAAATATAGATATATTTTACTAGCTTTCACCTGCGGCTCCGCCCGCGTCAATGTCGATCCCTCGGGAATAGTACTTTACCCGGGATAAAAGGTAGCTTGTGTCCTTCTCCGTACTCCAGAGAACTTGTATGCAAAATTTCATGATAATCGGTTCAGTAGTTACGGCGTGAAAGCGTAACAAACAAATAAACAAACAAACTCACTTTCGCATTTATAATATTAGTAAGGATAAGGATACCTTTAATATTGTACCTAATTATTTTACATAAAAATAATGAAACTATAAAAATAACCTACACACTCTTTTTTTTACTTTGGAAAAATGCTCTGAGAGAGTGACTATATCTCTCATCTGAGAATTTGCCTTGTTATATCCAGTTCAGGTACATATTAGTATATGTACCCGCTTCGTATTCCGGCGTTGTTCCTTTTAGTATTATTAGACGACTGTCCAAGATGTTTTTATTTCGGAGTTCAAATATTATGTTTTATTATAGATGTTTATTCTTTTTTGTTAATATCATATAATTTTTATTCAGCTTAAAATAAAAACAATATTAAAGGTATAACAAAACTAAGGTACACATAAATAAATAAATATAAGTATATACGGACAAATCACACAGATTGAGAAGTAAGTTCAAGACTTGTGTTATGGGATACTAACTCAACGATACTATATTTTATAACAAATATATATATAGATACACATCCAAGACCCAGGCCAATCTGAAAAATATTATTTTCCATCTTGACTGGCCGGGGATCGAACCCGGTCACTCCGTGTCGCAGGCTGGCGTGTTGACCGCTGCGCCACGGAGCTTGTCTCTAGACACAATATGCAGAAAAAAAAAACCTAAATTTATGCATGCAACTCGTCTAACGCATCTGACCGAGGCATTCCTAAGTTACTAGATATAGTGGGCTCTTCGAATTAAATTATAATCGATGTTAAAAGAGGAGCAAATACTTACCTGTTAATATCATCGAGGCATATGCCGTGCAGACAAGGGTTGCTGAGGCAAGAAACGCCGCCGTAGACAACCCGCGCCGCGACGAGCACCCACCACGTGACCCGGAGTGCCGCGCCACTATGCTTCAGTAACATGGTGCCTGGTGACTGGTGTCACGTTGTTAAGTGTCTATGACATTGTGAAATACCTAAAAATAGATAGGGTAAATCTAGTGGTGGTAGCAGAGCACTGGTCGAAACTTATTTAATTATTATGTAAATTTCGCCATTTTACGAATTAATGGAAGAAGTGCTAGCTATAATAGAAAGGTTTAAATATTAATTTCATGTAAATCTGTGTGCATAGGCTTATTCTGAAAAAAGATCGAACCCATTTTACTAACAAATAAAGGTGTTTTTAAAGGAAGATTTAATCGTGCAGTTAAAAACTTGAGTAAGAATGTAGGAAAAATTAAGTGCGTAAGCATAAATTGGAATCAAGCACTTAAACAAAAACTTAAATCACACAGATTGAGCTAGCCCCATTAAGTAAGTTGTGAAATTGTGTCGTGCGTGGGATACTAATTCAACGATACTATATTTTATAATATATACATATAGGTATTGATAACAATCAAAGACTGGGTCTTTGATTGTTATATATACCAATCTGAAAAATATCGTTTTCCATTTTTCCGGGGATCAAACCCGGGGCCCTACGATCCAAACGCACTTGCTCGAGGTTCGTTGAAAGTACTTACGCTAAAAATCAGGATCAAACAAATCCAATTCAATTAACTCCTAAGATAGTAAATACTAATATCAGTTTGTAACACAGTTAGATTAAAAGTAGGTCTCGTGGCTGAGGTGTGGTTGGAGGCGCCTCGCCATGGCAACCGGTAAACACACAACGTTGGCCAGGACCTTTCGGCGTTAAATTATTGACAAAATTCCAGCACTGGCTCACACAATCAACTAAGTGCTGACAGCAGGTCACGAACACTATAAAAAGATAAAACATGCACCTAATCGTCTTATATACTAGGAACAAGAGGTTGGCACATGCATGCAAATTTTTTGCTCACATATACGCTTGTATCTAACGGATCTGGAATTGTGACTCGGGCCGAGAAATTATTTTTTCATTTATTTATCCTGTAGGCGCCTGAATTTTTTCAGTTCTTAATTTTCATATTTAATAAGATTAAATAATATTTATTCATTAAAGTTCCGAAGTAATGAAGAATAAAAAATAAAAATTAAGAACTGAAAAAATTAATTCGCCTGCAGGAATCTAAATCAAAAAGTTTATTCAGAAAATAGGCCTTTGCAGGCACTTTTTCACGTCAAATCACATTTTAAAGGATCTAATTTAGTCATATTTATATTATTACTTAATGTGCAAAAGCTTACAGACTACTAGCGTTTCGGAACCGACCACTGCAGAGAAGAAACGCCAAAAGAAACTCTTTTCAACAGTATTGGTCGCCTACTCGCCTGAAGGGCTTTTTTATTTTATCATCTATCTTTATCATTTATCATCTAATTTCTTCATTTATCATTTTTTTTCCATTTTATGATTACAATTTTTATTATATAGGTACATTATTATTTTTTAGTCATATTATGTTTGCGATCGAGTGTGCAATGATAATATTTTACATTATACACAGTAGTCTCAAAGAGGCCGAGCAGACCTGTCCCCCCTAGCAGCACCCGTTCACGAGTTGACGCATGGATCAGCCATCGAGGATAAATCCGCGGTCTAAAAATTTTTATACAAAATAGAAACCAATCTATTTTTTGGAGGAGGAGAATTTTCACAAAAATTGGTTGTTTGTAAAGTCGGTTTTACGGACGATAATTTTACGTGATATAACGGTGAGAGATAGATAGATACTGAGGAGAGATAGAGAGATAGACTACTACAACTGCTGCTGCGTTCCGGAACGTGACTTTTCGTGCGTATACCGACTGCACGCACGAAAAGTCACGTTCCGGAGCAGCATCAGCAGAACAGGAGCAGTAGTAGTAGCAGTAGCGGTTCATCGATTTATAAGTTGGTATCACGACAAAAATATCTGCATGCCATTCCGTCGAATGAAATCTCAATCATAATTTTCATACGAAAAAGTTTTACCCAAAAAAGCACTTGTTGACTAGACTATTTAGCAGCCTCTCAAAAACAGGTAATTTTACATGAGTGAAATAAAAATCAATCTTTAATTGTATAAATATTTATTTATTGTTTAGTGTTAAAAACATACTCAAATAGGATTCTTATGGATCTATTTAGAAGCCTTGAGTTCCATCAAAGTCATAAACTCTAAGGGACTCTACTTTTAAATAAAAGTCCTTTTGACTTCTTTTTGAAGTTACGTTGCTGAGCTTGGCAGTAGCATAACTAGGATGGGTGCCACCCTTTTTACTATAACTTCATGGGTGTCACCCGGGGCAGTCGTCATGGTCATGGAGTCACCGCAGAGACGAGACAGTGTATATGGACCAAGGGCGCGCGGCGCGGGGCGTTCGCTATGGTACGTACGGACGGACAGCCCCCGCCGCCCCTCCCTCTAATACTGGGTGGCGCAAAAGTAAAGACCCTATTTGGTTCAGCTATAACATTTTTTCTAAATTAGAAAACTAGATTTAGGTTTTTTTAAATGTATATTTGTGCCATTAAATTTCGTACCATTAGGATTTAAAGATGATGTCTTTTAAATGGTGACCTCCAGAGTTGATACACATTTGAGCCCTATTTATGACATTTTGCATAACTTGCCGTAACACTTCCTGCGATATGTTCGTTATTTCTTGACGAATGTTTTCTTTTAGAGCTGCGAGAGTCTGTGGCTTGTTCACATACACCCGAGATTTCAAAAAACCCCAAAGAAAGAAGTCTGGACTGGTCAGATCGGGTGATCTTGCAGGCCAAGGCAAATCGCCAAAACGAGAGATAACTCGGCCTGGAAAAGCGTCCCTCACTAAGTCCATAGTGTCGCGCGCTGTGTGTGCCGTAGCGCCGTCTTGTTTATTTTCAGTGTATTTTACATTTGTTCACTACACAATTTTCAAAAACAGAATGACAGAAAATGTCATATAAAAAAAATAAAAGTATTTTCTTTAGTGCCAGTACTTTTGCGCCACCCAGTACTTATTGCTATTCCTGATAGTGTATAAAGTTATCATAAGTTATGATTGTGTATTATTTATATGATTGTGGACATTATAATCAATTCAGGATTATTGACTGAGCGAGCGCTAAGCGTCTCTATTCTTTTGTATATGGTCTGATTTGGGCACAGATTGAGAGAGAATATGTCCGACCTTGGTCTGATTGTCTGTTCTTGAAAGTAACATAGATTATATTGTATCAAAATGGCATAGTACTTGTTATAATACTTGAATTAAGTAGAAAGCTATTAGTTCTGTGAGCTGTAGACCACTCTTGAGGTCTACAGCTCACAGAACGACTAGCTAGTTTTCTACATAATTGTAACTGATGTTAAATTTTTTAAATGAACCGCCTAAAATTAATAATCATATGTTCCAAATATCAACCAATCAAAAATAATCTTTAAATTGATCTCAACCAATGAAATAAAATCATCTGTTCGCAGCGACCAATGGTAACAAACCTGTAATATACGTTCGAAACTTGTCTAACTCACTTTTAATACAGACTCATATTAGGTTTTATAATTATTACAATTTACACAATACTTCATATTTCCGTAAATTGAGAAACCAATAAAGTATACTTTTCATCTCAATATTTCACATTTTTTTTCTTTCGCCTTCGTATAATAACGAAAAATATAAATAAATGTTAAACGTCAAAAAATATGAATGGTACAATATTCAGAACGTTGCTTCGAAAATGAAAGGCAGACAATTTTCACCTCCCTTGAAATCGTTGACTCAAGAGTTTCTAATATGCTTTAGTTTCTTTAGTTAATTCACATCTATTATTTGTCCTACACGTACTCTGGAAACTTGCGGTCGTTTTAAAATCGTTTTTTTGGTAGTTTTCATTAAAATTAATGTTATATTAAGCCATGTATTAAGCTTGTGAAAATGGATCCTGGTATCCTTTGTTTCCACCATTGCGAGCACAAAGTATTTTGTACTATAATTCCCGAAGAATGTCCAGTGTGTCATCAGAAATTAGACAGATACGACTATAATCTACTGCCGTTTAGGTATTTGATGATTTTATTAATAGGTCGCGTGTCTAACGTAATTTTTAGACGTTGTTGCTAAGCGCCTCATTATTTTGTTTCAGGGTGCCCTATCCTTTTGTAAAAGCCTCTCAGCATCCTCGAGCTATTGTTATGAAACCTACTCATGGAGATTTCCTCAAGTAAGAGTACAATAATTATTAAAGTACCTAATAAATAATTATAAATTCCTATTGGAATATTGTAACTTGCTTTCTAGATTTAACATTTAAATTGTAGATTGTATGGAAATTTGATTCGATATCTAGCTTTCCTAATTTCTAAAATGTTTCTTGCTTCATTGAATCAGCTCTGTCATGTTTTGTTACAAATATGAAAGACAAAATAACAAGAAGGGGAGTTGAAAATGAATCATTTTATTACAGTGACTATTACAATTCCAAGGATCTGCATATAGGCGTGACCAACTCTCTGGGATGCGTGGTGGAATTCAGTGAAGAAGGTATTAGGGGCGTGGACACCAACACAAAGAAGTGGAGTTGCCGAGATACCTCTGCTGAGTGGGACCAATGTCTGCTGTTAGAGCAGTTTGATGAACTCTGGAATGAGATTTGGGATAGTGTTCTCCTAAAAGTAAGTAAATATATATTAATGCTTTATTACTTAACTAGCACTCTCTTCTTATATAAGTATAACACTCGTAATATATTAGTATAAATTATTATTTATTATATTTACTTCTTATAATTCAGGAATAGCATTCACAGCTTGTGAAATTTTAAATGGGGCAGGTAATTAATTGCACTTTACATTAGGAATAATGTGACAAATTTTACATTGTATGTATTTCGTCATTCTATTGTTTGTTTAGTCTATTGGTTTGTAAAATACTCATATATATATTAGACAATCAAGACATTCAGAATTGAGTACATATAAATTATCAGATCTATTTTATCTATTCTAGGTCAGCCTAAGTCCCTTGTGGGAGGCAGAAAGGTACAATGAAGAAAGACACAATTGTTTCACCTTCGTACTGGCCTTCCTCCGAGCTCTAGACTGCGGGGAACTCTCTGAGAAAGCCCAGGACCCGAAGCTTTTCTGTAAACAGTATGTGGTTCCAAGAACTTCTGCTGCAGGGAAGTACATCTCTCTTTATCGACAACTCAAGAGGCAAAGCTTCTTTATACAGAACCAATGATAGCCTATCGAACACTTCAGTCTATGTATTTGTTTATTACATATTCAGTATTAACTGTGATGTATTTTAGATGTAAGATTCTTAAATTCAAATGCATTTAATTTAGACCAATGATATTTGTTTAAACATTAAATGCTTTTTAGATAGTGCTATAGGTTGAATTTTTAAGTATTTATTGCTATTTTGAAATGGTGCATTTTGTCAATTGTACAATGTATGTATGTCATATATTTGTACAAGATAGTGTTAAACTGAAAGTATGTTTAAGCTACTTGGAATTCCTCAACTATGTCAAGATCTGACCTATCAAACAAGTTTGTCTTGTAGTGTAACTTACAAAATAATATAGATATTACAGGGTTGATTTTGTTGGTCGGGGAAAGACCAAAGATTGTGATAATTTCTTAAATATTATTTTGAAAAATTTGTTCTTCAGTTCTGTTACTTTTATTTAATATTAATTAGTTAGAATAAATTGTATCTTGCCATTTCTGACACTGTGTTTTTGTCAAATAGTCCAGGCCTTTAAATAGTTGATAAGTAGACTTTAACATGCAAATACTGTGTGACCAAATACTTTAGTAAAGGTAATGTGATACCCTGAAGGAATTGATGATATCAGCAATTCTTCACTGACACACAAAGCATCTGGAATTTGCAGTACAGCACATAAACTTCCATGTTTTTATTTAAGTAGGATAAATGTATTAATGAAATCACACTATATTTACGAGTATCAATAGATAAGGGTATAAGGTATAACATATCTCGTCAAGCATGGTTGTAGTTCATTCTTCACATAAATAACCGAATTCACTTTATACTATATATACAGGAATTGTAGTGTTGTCAATTAATGTTTTTTTAAACATATACAACATAAATTAATTTCATTGTACCTTATTTTCACTCTTTATAAATAGATTTATATCATTACACTTTTACCCCATATATCTCAGCAGAAGTTAAGAAAGTATTTTTCCATGAAGCGACATATATTCGCACCTCACTCAGTTTGAGTTAAAAGTTTAAAATCTTTCTCATTCTTGTAAATTAATATTGTCGGTCTCGTATCCGTTTGTCAGTTCATTGAATTAACAGCCGACGAAATATGTCGATAGTAGGGATATCATGACAAAAGACTTGGACAAATTACAGTGATTCATTTGGTAGTTTTCGAAATTGAGGCTCATTTCTCACTTACGTCTGACGAACGGAAATGTGTCACGTTTGGTTTGTTTACGCTGCAAGTTCTTGGAATATTGCATTGTCATTGACAGGTGATATGATAAACAAATATTTCGTTGCTAACGCAGTGATTTTTTTCATTGTATACTCAAACTTAATATGTCCGATTCCTTAGGCAGCTTGAAAGATCTGACACTAGCATTAGAAGCTCCATAGATATCAGAATATTATTAAGTTAGATCGGTTTCCGGCCGAAATTAGTTCGAGTACCGATGTCTCAAGTTGAATATCTTTCATGTTTTTGCTCCAAAATGTCTTATCCTAAACACAATATTATTACAGTTATTAAAATTTATGGTAAGTGATGCCATGATGTTTAAAACTCATAACGGAGATTCAATTTTGCACATAATCGCTGCACAACATGGCACTTAACAAAAATATCCAAACGTGTTACGCGTATGCGCATAACCTCCCTACTCTAAAACGCGGTCACGTTTTAGAGAAATATAATCAGTTTGAACTTATAGCGTTCGCCGCAGCCACGCCCGCAGGCCCACTCTATACATCTCTGTGGTTAGCACATACCATTGAATTAGAAAAACTTTTCTACTAAAATTTTTTCTACCCGCCTGGAGATACACAATGTATAAACAAGGGCCTCGCATAGATCTGCCGCTGTAAATTGTCACGTATAAGGTCACCAGTTCACCACTGTATAAAAACGGGCAAGGGACGCAGGAGTCAAGACTAACGGCCGTGTTTTTAGGTTCGCTTTGAGGCTCCTATAGCTTATTATACGTATATAGCAATACGCTTTTTTTATGTTAGATTTTGTAGTAGAAGTGATAAAAAAACCCCAGTTTATTATGAACTACGTGCTCAAAATGTAAACGGATGTTTGAAAATTAGAAATCGATCTGATTCTAGCTATTTTTAAGATGCACATTTTCTTTTTTATATTTCAATATGACAACGAAGCTGATTTTACAGATTGATAGTTGTGAATATCTTTGCATATCTGGAATCACAACTGCTTCACCACATAACTTACTTTTTGTAGATGGTATAAATGCGTCTGTATATGTATCTTCTAGGTATGTATAAATCTGTCTTAAAAGAATGGCTTTCTCACGCACACTGAAGATTGATGGTAGGCGCCGGCGAAAGTTTTACCGATGATAATTTGTAGTGAACTATGAACGTCACAGACTGAAATCGAGCAAGGTTCGGCGGAAGTGAATTATTGAAACTCAACATTGGTGTCATGTTTATTTACTAGAATTTTAGGTATTGTTTGGAATGTTAACATTGGTGTGATCGTTATTTACTCTTATTTTAAGTACTGTTTATACCTAATATATCTAAGAGTATTTATATTACCACCACCTGTACCTAATATAGTAATATGATACTTGTGACCGTCGCTCTTTTTTACCTATTACACTCCTTTTTTGTGCACTTGAGCAAATATAGTAATTAATTTGTAGGACTGTCTGAGAAAGCCTCTCTTTCTCTCCCATCGTGAGTGTCCATTTTAAACTACTTAGTAGTCAAACAGGCACACGGTCTCCGGTTGGAAGGGGGTTACCGTAGCTTTTGGACGCCTGCAACATCAGGGGCGCCAATCCCAACCCTGAAGAAATGTTTTACGCCTTTTTTGACGAACCCCACATTGTAGCCTCTCGGGTCAACCATGGCAGGAACTTCGTTCCACAACTTAAGCATACTTGGAAGGAAGTTCCTCTCAACGTACGTAACCAACCATTCCGACGTACGCAACCATTCGGATCTATTGGCACGCATATCATCCTTAACAACATCAAGCCAGCAATTTTTCTCCTTCTGCCGGGGCCCGATGAAGGCGGCATAGCCAAATATTTGTTCCCTATGTAATTTGCCAGTTTCCGCAAGACGTGTCCATACCTTTTATTGGGTTCCTTTGGAGTTTGGCTGTTATAGCCCGGCCATGGAGGATTTTCTAATGCGATCTTTTCGCGAAACTCTGCTCATCCAGCGCTGAGAACTGGTGTAATGATGGATTTATAGACCTATCCCTTCAACCTAACCGGCATATTGGGTTACAAATGACACCAGTCACCTCACATCACTTAGGCCACGTTGCCTTCATGCGGGCTTTGATATTAAAGATCCTTTCGGCTGACGACATACGTAAAATACCAACTCCCAAATGCTTGGTGGTCTGAGAAAGCCATACAAGTAGAATCCACTTTGTGTATTTAGGTCTAGGACATACTGCTAAATGGACTCGTTCCTATCCTGTCTATGTACTAAGACTTGAAATTTTGTAACCAAATCTCGAAGACAAATTTCTAGGTGCTACGTCTTGAATAAAACAATTGTTAAAATTACGAATTTCTTTTATTGTAAAAACCATATCACTTTTTTTAATTTATTATGAAAATTAAATTCAACAATACTGCATGATATTGCGATTGAAATACCATCTTTATTAAAAATTGTTTAAAGAAGTAGGCTACACATGTGTGCCTGCCTGAGAGCTTTCAAGGTCTAAAAACTAGCAACGAAATAATACATATTTGGAATTCTTGTATTTAGGATTTTTTAAAGATATTATAAGCTAATTATATCTAGTGATATGTTTTAGACCACCTGGACAGGGGCGGATTCAACTCCTACCCAGAATACGGCACCGTTGACGGCGATGGTGGCTCTGAAAAGAAAAATGGGAATTATAAATATTATCATATCATCATATCAGCCGCAAGAAGTCCTCTGCTGGACATAGACCTCCCCCAAGGATTTCCAGTTCGATCGATAACGGCCTGCATCCAGGATCTTCCTGCGACCTTAGTCAGGTCATCCGACCATCTGGTCAGGTCATCCGACCATCTGGTGAGGTCATCCGACCATCTGGTCTGTGGGTGTCCGACGCTGCGCTTGCTGGTACGTGGTCGCCATTCGAGAACCCTTCTGTCCCATCGGCCATCGGTTCTGCGCGCTATGTGCCCCGCCCACTGCCACTTCAAAGAGCTAATCCGATGAGCTATGTCGGTGACCTTTGTTCTTCTACGAATCTCCTCTTTCTGATTCGATCTCGCAGAAAAACACCGAGCATAGCCCTCTCCATAGCTCTTTGAGCGACCTTGAGATTTCTTATGAGGCCCATAGTGAGGGATCATGTTTCGGACCCGTAAGTCATCACTGGTAACACAATTTGATTATAGACTTTCGTCTATAGGCACTGAGGTGTTTTGGACGAGAAGACTTGGCGGAGCTCCCCGAACGCTGCCCAGCCGAGTCGGGTTCGTCAAAGGCCTCTTCCTTAAAGCTGGAAAATCCAACCTGGATCAATTGACCCAAGTAGACATCATATTATACATATCGTAAAAAGTAATTTCGAGTCATGCTGTAACGGATTTTTCTGTAAACGGTTTTGGTTGTCAAGTCTGGTTGAATTTTAATATCTCTGTTTGCTTTTTGTGTAAGTTGCCAACACTGGTGTCAGATTTTCAAGCTGCCCAAAGGCATCTGCTTGTCGACTGTCATTGATGATGGCAGACAGGGCAAACAAAAGGCTTGACTTGCCTTCAAATGCACGGAGGAGCTCAAAATATTTAATTGACACTTGAGGTCACCCATCCCCGTGGGGACCGCGCCCTAGGTTGCTTACTTGCGTTATTAATATTCATATTAATACTTACGCCCACTGGGCCATCTAATAATCTATGATTTGTACTCCTCTAAATATCTATAAATTATAATGTCTACGAAACCAATAATTGCAAAGAGTTATGATAATATAAGGAGTGCGTTACCCCAGCCGACTAAGTGCTCCTTTTAAGAATTGATAAATGCAAATAATTAGATCATTACTTCGTGTAAATGTCCCCGAAAGTAAATAATTTGACACCCCGCCGTTTCAGAGATAATGAGGAAAATAAAATTCGGCTGGCGTAACGTTACCCCAGCCGACTTTTTTTGATGCCG
Source organism: Elegia similella (assembly GCA_947532085.1). Classification (NCBI taxonomy): domain Eukaryota; kingdom Metazoa; phylum Arthropoda; class Insecta; order Lepidoptera; family Pyralidae; genus Elegia; species Elegia similella. The sequence continues at coordinate 10,592,185 of OX383928.1, forward strand.
TCGGTTTATCTGGATAAAAAGTATACACAAAGATAGATTGAATTTGCCCTCAAATGTCCCCGATAAAATTAAATTTGACACCTTTATGGATTTCGAGTTATTTCATTTTCTGCTGCGGTAACGTTTGGCCAATCTCTGTATCTCTGAAACCGTAAGACGCAGAATCATGATTTTTTTTATACGTATAGAACGGAATTTGTCACCATTTGACACCTAGTTATCTTAAATATTAATAATATGGTTTGCGAGTAATAAATATTATTCTGAAAACCATATTTTCGGTTCTAGTTATTAAACGAGGGAACCCTGAAAATTCAAACTAGTCCTAATAGATGCCTCTTATAGAGACATACAAAACATCAAAACTTTCATCAGCCTAATCCAAAGCATTGGCAAGTTATAATGATATTACTGGTTCCAGAAAGCCAGATTCTGGGCTCTCGATTTTAACGAGGAAAATAATACTTTCCTTTTACCTGGCTGATTCCATATTTAAACAATAATTAGACACTTTATCGAAAAACATACATACCAATTTTTAGCTTGATATACTTTCGTATATAAGAAATAATAATTAAAAACTAAACCTAGATTTTTTTCCGCTTACCCGATCAAGTTCTGATGTGCATCTGAAAGCGGCTGCGGCATACTACTAGATATACTTCCATAATCGACGGCATTGTATTCTAAAATGGATGGTACAGGTGAGTGGAAATTTTTTTAATAAAAAAATATATGCCTTATTTAATGGAATTACTTATTTCCTCCATACTTATACTTTATAATGTATTGATTTCTAACGGGATTGACCAAGTATATTATTGCAAGACCAAAGGCAGCTATAGGTAATATTGGAAATACGAGTATGTAATACTTGCTTTGTTAGATAGAATTAGAAAAAAATACAACTGCACTTGCTCGGAACTGCAATTTCATTGGCTAATGTGCGCGAGCGGGACAGCGCAGCGATAGTCCCTAGTTTTGCTCGCGCATAATAACAAATCCTAACTAATACTATAAATGCGAAAGTGAGTTTGTTTGTTTGTTACGCTTTCACGCCGTAACTACTGAACCGATCATCATGAAATTTTGCATACAAGTTCTCTGGAGTGCGGAGAAGGACATAGGCTACCTTTTATCCCGGGAAAAAGTACTATTCCCGAGGGATCGACATTGACGCGGGCGGAGCCGCGGGCAAAAGCTAGTATATATTTTTTTTTTATTTTCAAAGAAGGGCACAAAAAAGTATTGATACTCTGTCCTGTGGTACCGACTACTTTTGATTTCGAAAATATCTTTGTAAGATGTCCCCTACATCTTCGCATAAAGCAATGCAGAATAAAACAAGCAGTACATAATATAGAAAGAGAAATACGGACTTCTTGTTCATTTGTTTAGCTAATAACGACGCGTTTTCCTAGTTGATGGATACACATTTTACTCCCAATTTGTAAAACTGACACTTTCTACGCGAGAGCAGCAAAAATAAATAACACTCAAGATTTTTTATTTATCTCTTGATAGTCTTACCTTATAAAATATAACCTTGCTTGCGTTTTTGATTACCAACTACGGTGACAGTTGGATTGAACTATTATGCAGACGGCAGACCTCTATTTAAGAGGTCTGCCTTAAAATCATTCAAACAAAAAATAAATAAAATGATATTTTATTTACATTATTAGTATGTAGACATTGCCATTTAAGTAATAGTTTTGCTGAAAGAGAAAATCTGTAAGTCACCCTAAGGTTTCATTCATCATCATCATCATCATTTTGAATAGGTGTCACGGTCAATCGACCATGCACACCCTGGTGTCAGAGTTCTTCGGAACCGCCTCTCGGCCTCTGACGTGGTTGCTCTAACAACTACCAGATGGCAGCCGGGACCACCGGCTTAACGTGCCTTCCGAAGCACGGAATCATCTTTATTATCGGACAATCAGGTGATTCACGTCTGCAATGTCCTACCAAACTGGAAACAACTAAACAAAGTATGCTTCCGGTGGAAATCGAACCCACGACCCCCGGGTCAACAGGCAAACGCCTTAGCCACTGGACCACGGAGGCTGTTTCTGCTGTTGACCCTAAGGTTTAATTTATTAAATACGAGTCTTTATAATATTAAAATTAATCCTAACAATTTTTCTACTTGAATATACCCAACCACTTATTATTATTGTGCAGATTTTAGAAGGTATACGTTATGTATCGTACGGCCGCTTTTAGATGCACATTCGAACTTGGTCGGGTAATCGGGAAAAATTATCTAGGTTTAGTTTTTATTTATTATTTCTTATATACGATAGAATATCAAGCTGAAAATTTGTATGTATATTTTTGGTTAAAGTGTCTAATTATTCTTTAAATATGGAATCAGCCAGGTAAAAGGAAAGTATTATTTTCCTCGTTTAAATCGAGAGCCCAGAATCTGGCTTTCTGGAACCAGTAATATCATTATAACTTGCCAATGCTATGGATTAGGCTGATGAAAGTTTTGATGTTTTGTATGTCTCTATAAGAGGCATCTATTAGGACTAGTTTGAATTTTCAGGGTTCCCTCGTTTAATAACTAGAACCGAAAATATGGTTTTAAGAATAATATTTATTACTCGCAAACCATATTATTAATATTTAAGATAACTAGGTGTCAAATGGTGACAAATTCCGTTCTATACGTATAAAAAAATCATGATTCTGCGTCTTACGGTTTCAGAGATACAGAGATTGGCCAAACGTTACCGCAGCAGAAAATGAAATAACTCGAAATCCATAAAGGTGTCAAATTTAATTTTATCGGGGACATTTGAGGGCAAATTCAATCTATCTTTGTGTATACTTTTTATCCAGATAAACCGACGGAATCAAAAAAAGTCGGCTGGGGTAACGTTACGCCAGCCGAATTTTATTTTCCTCATTATCTCTGAAACGGCGGGGTGTCAAATTATTTACTTTCGGGGACATTTACACGAAGTAATGATCTAATTATTTGCATTTATCAATTCATAAAAGGAGCACTTAGTCGGCTGGGGTAACGCACTCTAATATAAGGACGAAAAGCCCTTGGTTTACTTAATTTAAGGTACTTGATACAAATAAGGCCTACCTAATTTCAAACACTCGTATCTTAATAAATATTTAAAAGAAGGCAAAAATGAAAGCCAGGATATTATTAGTTGGTTTTTATAAGTTAAGTAACGTAATTTTGAAAACATATTTTTTATTCGAAAGGTAATACTGAAACCTTAGCCTTGGGCCTTTTTAAAACAAAGTGATTTGACAAAGCCATATACAGACATACAAAGATATTCGATCTGTAAATAATAAACATAATAAAGTAAAAAATCAACAGATTTACATTGAGACTTAATTAAGTTAAATTTACAAATAAGGCCTTTTATAAAACCTGGCCTTATTTAGTACATCATCCTTACTATTATTATAAATGCAAAAGTGAGCTTGTTTGTTTTTTTGTTACGATTTCACGCCGTAACTACTGAACCGATCATCATTAAATTTTATGTCCTTTTCCGTACTCCAGAGAACTTGTATTCTCTGGAGTACGGAAAAGGACATAGGCTACCTTTTAATCCGGGAAAATTGTACTATTCCCGAGAGGGATCGACACTGACGCGGGCGGAGCCGCGGGCGAAAAGTAGTACTTTATAAATTATTAATTCTATATTTAATTCGCAAATTAAAAAGCGAACAATCAGATTCATAGTTACCTTAATATTGTGCTATATAATGATCCATTAATGATTGTTTGAAATAAAATTTCAAAATTATTTTTTGAAATTTTATTTCGAAATATAAGTTGTTAGTAATTACGACAAATTAATAACGCGCTATAGAAACGACCATCTTTGACCATCGTTACAAACAACCGGCCGTCACCGTTGCTGTGAACGCAAGCGGGCCGCTCGCACACTGTTTGCCGATCCGTGGAGTTGTTGTCTAATGCATGTGTGAAGTATTTTTGATATAAATATATTTTAATGTACTTTTCGGCCTCTATGGCCTTAATTGAGCATATGCCTTATTTGTATCAAGTACCTTACCATGTTATATAATCCTATTGCACCCGTACTCCGCTGCAACATGGACAGTTTACGAGGACTTAGCCAGTCAAGCATTTGTCCGACTGTGCCTGTGTGATCTCTATGCGATCGAACAAAATACGTAACATGTTGCTCTATCCTTCATCATCATTATCTGAGCGTTTTACCAGTTACATCTCCACCAGTTTTACTATTCTAAATCATTATTTTTCGGGCGAATCATGTTTGTGTTGACCAGAACTCCACTGTTACAGCGTTATCAGTGGCGTTGTAAAGGCACGGACAGCGGGATGAGAGACGCTGTGGGATATCTCTCTTTCCTGATGTTAAGACAGGCTTTAGATACTTTGCCTGACACTAGGGAAACTTTTTGCAGCAGTGCCGGTTCTTCGATCTTTAAGGAATAAGTATGTGATAGTGGAAAGGGTGTCGTCGGTTATTTTCTTGTAAAATTTCCTTCACCATATCATTCGTTGGTAGTTAAGCTATACATAAGTATAAGTTTCTTTTGTCAGTATGAGAAATCTGACATCAGTGCTTACCACTACTAACACGAAAAAGAAAAGACAAGAAAAACAACTACACTGACTTACAACAAAGCCACGCCAGTAACTTCAAAAGAGATTTCAATATTTGGAACCCTGTCATTCCAGATTCCAGAAAATAAAACCAAGAAATTTAGGTTAGTCGGATGCAGACTAACCTTCTGAATAAACACAGACCCATCCCGGATTGTCCAGTCTTACCTACTTAGGTCCAAAGTTGCAGTGTGGTTAAGACCAATTTTTTTATTTTAAATTTTAGAAAAATTTTTCTTCTATTGCCTGTCTACACGGAGAGTATGTGGTAGTTACTAAAAAGTGATCTGCTATTATTCAATTCTTACTTGAATTTGATCTCTCCCTTGAGGTCCGCGGAGGCCTTCCATTTGTATGTGACGGAATTCTGGTCCTGGTTCTCTTCATGCCTTTTGTGAGTAATAGCATTCTGAAATTAACAAAATATTTCTTTAAATGGGCCTCTTATTTAAAACACAAAATACTTGGTCTAAATTCGGATGAATATATTTATGGACAAATCACACAGGTTAAGCTAGCCTTAAGGTAAGTTCTCGACCTTAACACAAGTCTCGACTTGTGTTATGGGATACTAACTTAATGATACTATATTTTATAACAAATACATATATACATAAACATCCAAGACAGTGGCCAATCCGAAAATGGTAATTTTCCATCTTGACCTGACCGGGGATCGAACCCGGGAACTCCGATGTGGCAGCCTGGCATGAGTGGCATGATACATAGTTATTTCCTTTATGTGCATGATCTAAGGCCTGCAGCAGGTAAGTGAATCATACAAAAAATTCCGATCCATGTAAATCTGGGACAAATACAGTAAACTAGCATTAATTTGACCACAGTTAGTAATTTATGGAACCTCGCTGCATTGTAATTTCAAGATAGTTCAACAGCCTATCACTAGTCACAGGTCAGGGACTTAGGGACGGCGACTCGTGCGCATGCAGTTATTATCTAGCAAAAAGCGGACGCCACACTGAATATTTTTTGGATAGCTTATGCACGAGAACCTTCGTAATTCGCCGATTGAGATATGAAGATGAGATGCAAATTATATATACAAAGTTTGTCGCTATGCGACCTTCGCCAGACCTCAGCAGGAGGGGAAAGAATGTTTCTAATGTTGTTAAGGATGATCGATATGAGTGAAAATGGTCTCACAACCATGGGTTGCCGAAGATCATGAGAGTGGAGAAGAAAAAGTCGGAAAGCAGTCCTTAGCATTTCGGCTGAGGATGAAACCAGTAACACGCTCAGACAGAAAAGAGAGAGAGCTTTCAAGAACTGGTATCATGCTATCATCAAGGTTTTATGGTATATTGTAGGTATGTATTACCACTAGCTGTCGCTCGCGGCTTCGCTCACGTAAATGTTGATACTGCGGGAACAGTACTTTTTCCGGATAAGGTAGCATATGTGTTAATCCAGGTAATAACATATCTGTGGCTAGCTCCGTAGCGTAGCGGTCAACACGCCAGCCTGCGACACGAGAGTGCCCGGGTTCGATCCCCGGCCAAGTCAAGATGGAAAATGATCTTTTTCAGATTGGCCTGGGTCTTGGATGTATATCTATATATGTATATGTTATAAAATATAGTATCGTTGAGTTAGTATCCCATGACACAAGTCTCGAACTTACTTTGGGGCTAGCTCAATCTGTGATTTGTCCGTATATATTTATGTGTGAAAAATTTCGTCAAAATTCGTTCAGCCGTTGTGGCGTGATTAGCAAACATCCATTCATACCACAAATTTTCACGTTTATAATTTTATCATAAGGATCAATTTCACTGTTTCGTTGCTATAGGCTGCAGTATAACAACAAAACAGTAACATTGATTATTTTTAACCGACTTAAAAAAAGGAGGTTATCAAATTGGTTGCATGTTTGTTTTCTTTTTTTATGTTTGATATTTTGATGAGTTGTTATGCCATTTATGAACCGACTAGCTTTCGCCCGCGGTTCCGCCCGCGTCAATGTCGGTCCCTCGGGAATAGTACTTTTTCCCAGGATAAAAGGTAGCCAAGTTCGTTTTCGTTTTAGTGGGATTTATAAGGAAAACGAATTTTTAAAATCTTCGAATTTTTCATCATATATTTCAGTCCTCATTTATATTTCATAAAAATCGGTTCAGTAGTTTGAAGTCGGTTCTTTCATATGAAAGATTATTGAAGGAAAGTTTAAGTTCAAGTAGTTATCTAGAAACTTATCGTTTGCTTATAGGCCTGTGTGGAGAAGCCCTATGTGGTTCATGTCTCGTTTGCTCGTTTACGAAACGTAATAAGATGCAATAATCTGGCTAGGAGATTTTGCCACGACCGCGAGTGTGGAGTTCGCGTTATGTATGATATTAGGATATTATTGCTTGACAAGGACGGAATTTCGATGGATAATACTTTAATGTACATAGATGACAATGGTCTTTCAATGTTTCGGCACCTTTGAAATGGGTGAACGTAGGTAAGTGAAGGGATTTGTTTGTCCTCGGTTACAAATAACCTATGTCACTGCTAGCAGTTATAGAGAAAAACATTAGCAAAAAATAATACTGTCTGCTAGACTGAGAGAGTAGGTACCCACCTACTTGTAGTATAAAAAAACAGACTGGTCCATTGAGCGGAAAAGAACCTAATAGCTAAAGTCCGGATCGCGCGCTTAATAAATCATTGTTTTTTTTATAACGGAAAATGTTTCAGTTAAATTAAAATAATATCTAGTAATGAAGAATAAGCGCTGGTTCTCCATACATTTCTGATTATAATTCAATTCATTAGCAAACGTTTAAGGAGTGTCTTAGACCACGAATCTAAACAACAATGTATGAAAGAGCAGATAATTTTTTTCATTATGTCTAAGTTGGTCCCATAATTAAAGTTGTTCAGATTCGTGGTCTGAGTCACTTCTTAAACGTTTGCTAATGAATTCAATTTCACCTGTATAATCCTATTTTAAATTCCTTGCATAAAACCCTCCAAATATTTTATCTTTTGCTGCATTTCTACATAAAACCATTCGCAAATAATAAATTAAATCAATTTCCAAGTGTGTTCAACACTGTGTGAGATTTGATGTGATCTTTTACAGTAGCTTCTGACAGCGTGAGAACTGAGAATAAGATTTCTAATTATTCTGAATTATCTCAATAACGCATGTGGTATATTTGTCTTGAGTTAAATTTTTATCATAAAAATATATTTTTTTAATATTGACCTATTTTTTTTAATTCGAGTCTCTGTGGCGACATATTGGTCAAAAACTGTAAAAGAAAAAGGTTAAAAAACCGAAAAGAAGAAGAAGTATAATTTGAGTGGGTTTGAACTTTATGTTGCTTGATGGGAAGCAACGATGTGGTCTAGAATGATATACGTAAGCTGAAATAATGCCAATTCATTCTTGCTTGGAGAATCCTTAAACTGAACGAGTCGGGAAACAGCGACGCGGGGAGGGAATTCTATCCTTTTGCGGTTCGCATAATGAAGAAGAATCTAGAGGAACAATGAGCAGGAATATCGACCACATACGGATGAAATCCCTGCCCACGCCGCCCGCCCGTGTCGTTTGAAGATGGAATTAGCGTATTCTTGTAAAGTTCTATTTTATGAAGATGATATTTTGAAAACATATAAGACTTTACAATTATGCTTAGTATTATGAAGGGACCGGCTGGTATTCGTGCTATCTATATCCAACGAATTTGTAATAACTCATATCTTTATTTGCTGTCTGCAGTAAATTATAAAATTATTATATTCCTATTTCTGGTATAAAATGATCTTGAAATAAGTTAGAAATGGTAAAGGCCACCGTTGTCAGATCAAATGTAACCTCTTAGATATCTGTTGCAAAATGAGATACTAATTAAATAAAATTGAATTTTGAATAGATTTTGGATACCCTTGATTCTCGAAATCGGATTTCAAGAAAATTCATAGGACCTAGGTCAAGTTTCGAAACAGCATTATTAATGGTACAGATGCATAATTAAAGATATTATAATAAGATTAATAACTGCATCGTTAACTCTTGGCTGACAATATTTTGGCCGTAGCAGACTATTAATCATTGCTGTTTCTATTGGAGGCGACCTTTTGCACCACACAACAAATGTAGCCTTGATGATGCAACCTCAGCTCACTGAATTTATTTAGTATCATCTGTTACTAATACCTAATTCAATGAATTATATTATGTAGCATTACAATGCTCGGTTTAATATTAAAATCAAAAATATGATATATATGTATATATATATATATATAATAAAATAAAAATGTATCACATATTTTCGATTTTAATAGCTAACCGAGCATGCTTCGAATACGTCTACCTCTAATATGTGATGAACAAATTCAAAGACAGCTTAGTGATCGAGAGCATCGACGGGCTAGATGTTGAAGGTTTGTAGGTTAAAATCCTACCTGTGGCAAAATTAGTTCATCACATATTTTCGATTTTAACAACGAATTATTTATTTAGTTTATTTCATTAGTTCTTCGTTAAGAAGTGTTTATTAGTACATCGATGTTTAATTTTTATTTGAGCGTAATGCTGCGGAGCCCGGAGTCCGCTACTGTGACAGCAACCTTGTTTTAATATGATTTGGCATAGGTTTTACGGCCGGCCGCCTGCCTGATGCCAACTCTTCCTTGATAGCCAACAATAGTGGAGTTTATTTTTGTAGTTGTTTCTTTTTCATATGTGCAAGTGGCCAACACTGGTGCTAGATTGCTCTAGCTGCCCAAAGGCATCTGACATAGCTAAACGACTGCCATCAATGATGACAGCCGGGACCTGGCCGGGAATGGCTTAACGTGCCTTCCGAAGCACGGGCGAGCTCGAGATATTTTTGTGCCACTTGCGGTCACTCATCACAGTGGGGACTACACCCAGGGTTGCTTAACATGCGTAAGCCCTTTTAATACTTTTATGTTGTACTAGCTGCTGCCCGCGGCTCCGCCCGCGTAAGTGTCGGTCCCTCGTCCTGGTATCCTATGTCCTTCCCAAATATCATTCAAATTGGTTCAATGGTTGAAGCGTGAAAAAAAGACAGACAGTTACTTTATAATATTATTTAACCCCCCACTACTCTGGGATGACATCATGTCGACATTACATAAATTTTAGTTAACGTATAACTTCAAAAATGGCAAAGTTTCATACAAACTTTGCGTCCCCGTTTAACTCCCTTAGGGATGAATTTTGAAAAAATATTTAATCATGTTTCATGCCTTTCAATTAAAGAACTTCATGTTGAATTTCATTCGAATAACTTCAAAAACGGCAAAGTTACGTTATAAAAGGAACCCCTGTGCAAAATTTTAAGTTTCTAACCCTTATAGTTTAGGCCCTTCGTTGATCAGTCAGTCAGTCAGCTGCTTCTTTTATATATGTATTTCAGTGACACTAAGTCGACATACATAATGGACTTTGATGTATGTACATACAAAGAAACCTGTCCGTTTTTCACATTTACCGACCACCAACACGCTAAACGTGGCCTTTATGACATATGGCCTTAGGTCCTGTCTGCCCCGTAAGAGATAAAGACGTGATAACATGTATTATATTTTTATTTCTTTATCTACTCATAATATATCATGAATGGCCAAAGCATGCGACAAATGACTATGTTTCACATCATATAACTACATGCAATATGCATTTTAATCAAATGTACTTATTCGTTAATGAATTTACTGATTAAACGTATTGTTGGTATTTTGAGTATTGCATTTTTAATAGGTAACGATAATATTTTTTGCACCTACTACCTATATACACACAATCACTTCTTTACCCCTTACGGGGTAGATAGCCTCAGGTTGTAATACCCAAAAGCTACTTTAGCATGCTGGTGGTCGTATAGATTGAAAACGGAATCTAAATAGTGATGGGTTGCTAGCAGCATCGCCTATTGACATGATTTCTTAGCTTTTCTCCTTGTTTGTATGTTTCTCGTGTGTATAGTGGCCAACACTGGTGTCAAATTTTACAAGTTGCCTAAAGGCATCTGACGTAGGTTGCCTGCCATCAATGACGATAGTCGGGACCAAAGGATTAACGTGCCTTTCGTAGCATGGAGGAGCTCGAGATATTTTTATGCCACTTGCATGGTTTGGTCACCCATCCCAGTGGGGACCGCGCCCGGGTTGCTTAGCGTATGTAAGCGCTAATAACGCTCAGACCCACCGGACCATCGGGTTCCTTAATTCAGATTTTCTTCTGTTCGCAGGCTGGTATATTCTATGTTTTTTTTATTTTCTCTCAGATCAGAGTAGGTACACCAAAATTACTTTGTAATTTAGGATACGGCTGGGATTTTTTTTATTATTTCACGTTTAAAGCTTTTTTTTTTTAAATAAAAGACATTTATTTCCGTAATCTTGGTTACAATATGATGCTAGGACGAGCTTTGATAATTATAAAGGTAGTTTATTTTGCTAACGTAAACGACTTAATACGACTATGTACGTACAAAAAAGAAGTCATTGTGTGCACAACAAATGTGACTGAAGGTCTTTTTAGCTAAATTGTCTATTTTCCCGTTGCCTTGGTTTTGGTTGGTTATTATAACTATTTTACGACAAGGAAGTGTCGAGGGTTATGAGGAAGCTTTTTTTGACATTGCCTTCAAGTGCATAAGATCATTATTTTACGTAGTTACCTACATGGACTGACTACAGGGACAGGTCTGCTCGGCCTAATGTTTATAATGTGTATTATCATTGCACACAAAAATAATCATGTATATTATAAAAATTGTAATCCATACTAGAAATGAAAAAAAAGAATAGAAAAATAGTCATAAAATTTAAAAGCCCTTCAGGCGAGTATGCGGCAGTACTGTTGAAAAGACTTTCTTATGGCGTTTCTTCTCGGCAGTGGTCATTTCCGAAACGCTAGTAGTCTGTAGCTTTTACTCATCAACTACCGAACGCCCCATCGGCAAATGTAACAATAGATAATCAATTGTGTCTGCGTTTCTCGCGATTGATGAGTTAATTAATAATAAAAATATTACTAAATTAGATCCATTAAAATGTGGTTTGGCGTGAAAAAGCCTGTAAAGGCCTGTTTTCTGAATAAACGTTTGATTTGATTTAAACATCTATCATACTGGGTGTGTAAATTAACCCTTCATGTTCCTTTTAAGCAGCGACTTATTTCGTCATCAGAGGAGCCCGATAGTCCAGGGGCTGTAAGCATTATAAACGCTTACGTATGGGAAGCAACCCCGGGCGCGGTCCCTAATGGGATGAGTAAGTGTAAGTGGCATAAAACTATCTTGAGCTCCTTTGTGCTTCGGAAGGCACGTTAAGTATAAGCAATAGTCCCGGCAGTCATATTTGATGGTAAGCCGTCGTTAAGCTATGTCAGATGACTTTACACGGGTACATATTAAAATCCCATAAAACTTAACACCTTTATTTAAAATGTATGAGCCCAAAATACCCGAATTCTTAATACCGTATATTTAAAATACCAAGTATTTAAAAAATTAAATACTTAAATTACCTTATTGTTGAATAGCTCAAGCTCAAAACATCTGTTGGCCACTGTGTTGGCCACGGTGTTGGCCACATATACACACGAAAAACAAACAAACAAAATTCGTCATTATGAACATTTTATCAACAAAACTGCACGACCGGCTATTTCGAGAACAAATTTACACCGTATAATCTTAAAATATTACCCATCCGTCCTAATTTAAAACGTAGAGTAACTGCTTAATACTCTCACTTTCAACACTTATCATTTTGGCGTGTTCAAAGCATTATTCTAGCTATAATTCTTAATTTATTAAATAGACAGCCAATGCTTGAAACCAAGTACTAACTTTAGTCCCCTTTTTGTAAAAAGACTGTATAGCCTGGACAGTAAGTATAAGATTTATTAAAACCAATACTCTAGTACGGCTTATCTCCTATATAAATGTACTTTATCCTTACTAATACTAATATATATACTTAATATTATAAATGCGAAAGTGAGTTTGTTTGTTTGTATGTTTGTTACGCTTTCACGCCGTAACTACTGAACCAATCATCATGAAATTTTGCATACAAGTTCTCTGGAGTGCGGAGAAGGACATAGGCTACCTTTTATCCCGGGAAAAAGTACTATTCCCGAGGGATCGACATTGACGCGGGCGGAGCCGCGGGCGAAAGCTAGTATATAAATAATTTTGTAGGTATGGCTTACCTACAAAATAAGTACACAAAATATAAAGAAAGTTGGTCATATTAAAAAGACACGAATTAACTTTGTAAACAAAAGTGACGCGTTGAAGTCTTTTGAACTACGATCCTAAAATTAAAATGCGGTAAATGTAAGGAAGTAAATGGCTTCTTTTTATGTTATTATTATATTAATTTTATTCTTTTTTAAATGAATAAAAGTTTAACATTAAAAAAATATTTTATTTCCTATACATCTCTAATAACATTTGTTTCACACCGTAAACTTTCACACTTATATTAGCGTTATACGATACAGGCAAACCAAACTTGTATGTATGTAGTGCTATCTAGGATGTCATCAATTTTATCATAGTGCATCGACTTCAATAATAAGATAATTCACGTATGTAATAGTTTTTTGATAGTACACGCGTTAGTCTTGAAAGTATGGTAACGAATATGGTTTTATCAGTTTCCTTTCTTGGGTACCGTACCAAGCCGAACCATTATCACAACAATTTGAACAGCTATAGATGTAATCCGTGTGCCGTGTGGATTCCAGTCTTGAATATGACCACTATGGGAAGAGACAGCTACGAGGCGACTAAATAATCGTGTCAGCCGTAAGAAGTCCACTGCTGGACAACGACTTTTCCCAAGATACTCACCACGCTTAGGAGGTACCGAGCGCAATTTCTTTGGCTCCTTGCGTTTCTGACGTTGCTGCCCATTGGAAGCTTTTTCAAGTTGGGGAAAGTTAGGAATTTGTTGGATCTGGGATGGAAATAAAGATATTGGGATACTTCTTCTTCTTCTTTTCGAGTCGTAATGTTTTTTTAACTACAACAATTTTGCCCAGTACGTGGCCACGGCCACGGCCTTGTCATTTGCCTCCTCTAGATCCTTTTGTGTGCAGTGAATGGGGCATTTAGGGCACGTCAAAAGGTGGCTCATTGACTGAACATCGCCGCAATCGCTTGTGCTATTGCCGGAAAAACCCCATCTAACCCGGTTTTCTCGGCAATTCCCTACACCGGCCCGGAGGCGGTTCAACGTTCTACAAAAAATTGGGATACTAATCACTAGGATGAATGAAAGAAAAAAAGTAGCAGTTTTGGAGGCCGGGCGCGCTTATTCGATACCATACCTGCAACCACCAGCTAAGCAGTAGAGGATGATACTCCTAGCCTACCTAAGGGCCCGTACTACCTCACACTGCTTTGCATGATTGACTGTTATATCAATAATAATTAAATACTTAAGTTGAAATAAAAATGCAGCAAAGTTCAGGACTAACTCTGGTAACTATATGACTCAAAAACACAATTGCGTTAAATTTTCTCGATAGAAAAAAATTGCAAAGTTGCCTCCAAATCACGTCTAATTAACTCGGTATATAGCATTATTCACCAAATACATTAAAATTAACCTTAAAACTTTTGATTATAATTGCATTACAGATAAGGCAGCCATCATATGTTTTTCTTTTTCGAATAACCCTTGAATATTCCTAAAAAACGAAAATATCCAAAGTAGCCAACGCGTTTAGACCATCCGCGTTTGTACCGCCACGCCGCCTGGCATATGGCGGGCTCTTAAGGGTGATGATACTCATGTAAACTATTACGCTGGAGGGTTGACGTCGGGCTGAAGCTCAGCAATAACATCGTTTTCGATTCGCAATTTATAGGATACTAGTTTTCGCCCGTGGTTCCGCTCGCATTGATGTCAATCCCTCGCAAATTGTCCTTTTTCGGAATAAAAAGTAGTCTATATCCTTCTCAGTATCCCAGATCCTGATCCCAAAATAGAATGGTGATCGGTCCAGTAGTTACAACGTGAAAGCGTGACAAACAAACTCACTTTCTCATTTGTAATACTAACGTACGATTAGGATTAGAGAATCTGCTACCTCTAATATCATCTTACTATTTGGTAAGTAGGAGTCCAGTACCGCGATGGCCAGTATGCGAAATAACACATGGTCACCATTCAAGTTTTATAACATATTCATCATCATCAGCTATAGCCAGCATCCATCATCAGAGCGTACCCCCTTGGCTTATTCATCAGTTATAATAAATGAGATAATGAGAGACGAGAAAAATACACTTACGTTTGGAGTTCCACAGTTGAGGAGCTGAGCGAAGGAGTCGTCAGAGTCGATCGTGAAGCCACCGACGATGTTGTCTCCTTGTCGCGCCTGCAGCAGCAGACCACGGATCTTGTCTGATGGCGATTTGCCTGCGATCGTCACCTCCAATGAGGAGCCGGCTTTCACTGACTAAAAGAGAAAATAATTTATGTATTACCCATAAAAGGCCCATAAAAGAAGGGTAATTTTGTCTGTTAGTTTCTATATATCACCATAACTTTGAAATACCTGAATATATTTGGATGTACAGGTGGGGTCTCGATAAAATCTTTATATGATTCCATGACACTAAGATGCAAAGGCATTTACGGTACCACTGAGTCGTCAATTAAGAAATTACCACGCAGAATAAGTGATCTTAATAAAAACCGGCCAAGTGCGAGCCGGACTGACGCACAATTCCGTACCTCTATCTATAAAAACGGCAAAAAAATCATGTCTGTTATGGGAGCCCCCCTTTAATATTAATTTCATTCGCATTTGGTTTATTATTTTAAAAGTGAATATATAACTAAATATTCTGTGAATATTTCAAGCGGCTACCTGTTGCCGTTATCAATATCGAGCAAAACAAGCAAAAATATCACGTTTGTTGTATGGGAGCCCCTTAAATATTTATTTTATTCTATTTTTTGTATTTGTTGTTATAACGGCAACAGAAATACATCATCTGTGAAAATTTCAACCAGCGAAGTGATATTAATAGGGTCCCGTTTTTACCCTTTGGATACGGAACCCTAAAAATATTTGTTTAACCACAAAAGCTTGACTAAAATGAAATCCACCCAGTGTAAGTGCTTATTTTTACTATGTTACCTGGTGTTGTTTTAGCACATATTTATATTTAATATTTGTTTTAACCGACTTCAAAAAAAGGAGGAGGTTATCAATTCAGTTGTGTTTCTTTTTTTAATGTCTGTTACCTCAGAACTCCGTCATTAATAAACCGATTTAAAAAATTCTGGTTTTGTTTGATAGCTATGCTTTTAAGTTGGTTCCATTTAAATTTGATCACAATCGGTTCAGTATAATTGAAGTCGGTTTTTTTATATAAAAAATTGTAATGTATGCTTTATGAGGAAAACAGAGTCAAAGGCTTTAAGATCAAAGGCCACATTTAGGTTAATTTGTGCTATAGATTCAGTGCCGGATTAAGCCATGTTGGTGCCCGAAGCACTTTAAGCTTGGGGCCCCATCGGCGGGAGTTTAAATATTTTTTATGCTATTTATCTTGCCCACTAGATGCTATTGCAAGTGTCCCTAAAGCAAATTAAGGAAGTACTTAGGGCACCCCCAAGCAGTTCCTTAATCTGCTTTAGTATCCCCTAAAGCAAAATAAGGAACTGCCCTGTTAGTTTCAATAAATGATTTATCTATCTATCTTTTAGAATGAAAATGAGAATCGCATACAGTACCAGCTGCTCTACGAGTATGCCTGTTTATAGAAATGTCCAAGTTTACACCCTACCATTGATCGAATTCTACAATCTGCGCTAGGAGAGAGGTAAAAAGCTAGATTCTATGTTATTTTATTTGTTCCCAGGCCAGCGTATAGCAGGGGTAATGTATATTTATTTATTTAACACTTTATTGCACACATAAAAAACATTAATAAAAACAATAGGCATAAAAAGATATCAGTACAAAAAGCGGCCTTATCGCAATAGCAATATTTTCCAGGGAACCTTACGGTAGTTGAAAAAAAGACATCAACAAACAGGCAAGGTGCAAAGATGTGGAGGAGCAAATTTAGGAAAAACAGAAATATATAAATAAAATATATACATAAATACATACACACGTATTACTGTACACGAAATGTTCGAGATCGACACCTGAACATTATATGAAAGGAAAAAATTACAAAGAAGGGAAATGTGATTTTACTTGGGATTTAAAGCTGGCTAGCGTTTGAGCGCGCCGGATAGATAGTGGTAGTGTGTTCCAAAGCTCAACAGCGTTGACAGTAAACGACTCATATTATTTTAGGTAAATCAAGGAGAGAATACCTGAGTGCTAGTAGTAATAGTATAGGGCGCTGGTCTGGTCTGTGCTGGCACCGGGTGCTTCGGTGTCATGTCCCTGCAGGTGCTACTGGGCGCTCCGGTGGAATAGGCGTCGGCGGCGGCAACCAACGCAAGGGCTACGGCGACGTATGTGCACCACATATTGAAGCTGAAAGGTGGACTATACATAGAACTTTTTGTATACACGAGCTTTGTGGCCTAGTGGTCATAAAGCCAGGCTGCCACACCGGAGTGCCCGGGTTCGATCACCGGTCAGGTCAAGATGGAAAATATTTTTTTCAGATTGGCCTGGATCTTGGATGTTTACCCATATACCTGTATTTGTTATAAAATAGAGTATCGTTGAGTTAATGATAACTCTCAAAGTTTGAGAGTTATCGTTAACTCAACGATACTTTGGGGCTAGCTTAATCAGTGTAATTTGTTCATTTTGTTTCAAGCAATGCAGCATCATGGCTGTATCCGGGAATAATTCTAATATAATTCCCACTGTTGCCAGTTGCGACTACTTGACCCACCGTAAGCTTTACCGTCCTAGTTTCAAAATACGGCATTGGAAACTTGCAGATTAAGATACTAAGCATAATGTAAAAGGCCAAATGTTACCTTGGTTATCTTTTAAAATGTACAAGTAGCTGACAACGCCACTGATACTCATCTGGTTAACAAATAAAATGCGACTTTAAAGAAGGAAAAAAGATAAAGCGTATTATAGTTAGTTGGAAATACCCCTATAGAGACAAATTAGCTTGTCGTAAGCTATTGTTTATTGTTCTGAACAGGAACGAAATGACCTTCCGTGCCGCTTAGGAACGATAGATAGGATTACGTTTTAAATCATAACAACAACACAGTTCAATACCCTTAACTATAAGCTTTAGACAATTTCATGTCATACAGCCTTAAGATAAAGTTTAAATTTTGGTTAGGTTATACCGTGAAAGTACCCTAACTTGTGTCAATCCCCAGACTCGAAATTAAAAGGGGGTCATGGTCTTTTTGTTCTTCAAATCCCAAGTCAACTTCTTGCAAAGATACTCGTCGCGAAGACAGGTTTGCTGCATGTGATATGGCGCAACACACCGATCGACAAACACTTTCGTTTACATATTGCACAAATAAATAAAACAAACAGAAAATATTAACTAAACTAAATTTTTGACGAATTTATTCTCTGCATTTAAGTAATGAGTTTATATTGCTGATTGATGTCTGTGTCACTAAAAATTAACGGAATTATTCTATTTATATGTAATAAGTTTATAATTTAAAAGCTAAATAGGTAAATTACGCAGAAATGTGCCTATCTAGGTACTATAATATAAGAAACAACATGATTACAGTAATCTAATAAGCGTAGACTGACCTACTACCTAAGTACATGAGTTAAGGCTTATACGGAAAGATTAATGCAAGGAAAACAAGAAAAACAATGATTGATTTGGCTTGGTGCTGAAATTATTGCAGTCTGAATAAGAAAAATATAATTAACACATAAACTTTAAGGGGCTACTCCAATAAATTATTATGATTAATTGTGTTACATAGTAAATAATCGTGTAAAAATTTTATAGTACCTATATGCTTTAAATAAAATAAACTTGTTATGAATATAGTTTTTGAGTACGTAAATAATGTTATTGTACTTATATCAAGTTATTATTACGCTCTAGTAATGAGGTAAATATCTTTAATGTCAATACACAGAAAATTAAAATGTCTAAACTGTCTTTTAATTTAAAATGTCTAAACTAATGCTACAATATTAAAATTACTGTTTATTAATGGCTTTGCAAGCCATTAATAAACAGTAATTTTGTTTAAAGCCAATAAAATATCGTAAGTATTAAATAATTAGTTCAGCTTTGCATCCTATAGATACGTATTTTTCTCGATTTATTTTATAATAAATTCTTTATTTACCTTGATACTTTGTAGTTTACGAGTGAGTGACGAACGTGGTCGTTTCCAGCGGACTAATGCGCGAGTGTGTCCGACTGCAAGTTATATACAATACTAGCTTATACAATGACGTTTCTTAATCTGGGCTCAGTGAGTTTGTGCTGGGATCCGTACATTATACTATCCAATGTCGATCAAAAGAAGAATCTAACACTTTTTTTTTCTGAATCTAACATTTTTTTACTTCCATGAATAAGTGTTTGAAGTGCATAAAGTTTTTAAAGTAAGAAAGAAAAGGATTACTTTACTTTTTAAAAGAGTTTGTCTTTGCTCTGCGTTTGTGTGCTTTGATCTAACTAATTCAAGTTGAAAAATTAACACAACTGCTTAGCATCTTTACAAGTATCACAGAGGAAAAATTAACTTCGTACCTACTTTTACTTATTTTCTACAACTTTCTGCACATCGATGTTTTAATTTTTAGACCGAAAAGTTTAATATCTTCAATGAATTATACCAATAATCTAAATTGGAATTCGTTTAGAAAGAGATTAGGTGTGGCGTTAATGGGAAAAACATAATTCAATGACTTGATATCCGATTCGGAAGTTTGTCCGATTATTGTTTCATAACGAACTTCTTGTGGTGTCGTGTTCATATTTTTTTAAGGAAATCGTGGCGAAAAGGATACCCTCATGCCGCTTTACAAGCGAAACAGTGCACCCCAAATCCTATGGTACTCTTTATTGCACAGATTATGAAATTTTCTAAATACAATAGCGCTCTCTTGACGCAGTCGTCGTTTCATACTTTTTCACACTGCAACTTGTAGTTGCAGAGAAATGCAAAATATTCAACCCTGATTTCTAGTTATTCATAAATTAGGTATCTACATAAGTAACTAGGTATATCTAATCATATTATAAATGCGAAAGTAACTCTGTCTGTAACCACTTCACGCTTTAACTATCACTTTAACTATACTTACTAATTTCGATGCAATTTGTTATGGAGCTAATTTGGGGCCTTTCATCCCGGAATAATCTATTATTTCAACTTATGCTTATTAATTATTGATTGAAAAAGAAGCTACATCCCATAATCCCAGGTGCTATTATAATAGCCTTCCTATGGAAAACGTATATGATTTTTCTGTGGAAATATATATAATAGCTTATCTAGTAAATTATGTTCAACAATAGTAACTACTCCTGAATCAGGAGAGGTGCCTGCTGGTCTAGTGGTCGTAAGCATTAAAAGCATTGGGTGATTGGTGACCGTAAGTGGCATAAAATATCTGGAGCCCATCCGCGCGTCCGAGGGCACGTTAAGCCGTTGGTCTGGTCGGTTGTCATCATTGATGGCAATCGTTAAGCTATGTATGCCATTAGGCAGCTTGAAAAATCTGACATCAATATTGGCCACTTAACTAACGAAACAACAGCAACTCCTGAATCTCTTGATTGGTAAAAAGTTTAAATGCTGAGAGACGATAACCTCATGGGCTGATCGTATCCTTAAGAGATCAGCCTGTTATTTAGGGTTCCGTACCCAATGGGTAAAAACGGGACCCTATTAATATCGCTCCGCTGTCCGTCTGTCACCAGGCTGTATCTCATGACAGTTGAAATTTCCACAGATGATGTATTTCTGTTGCCACTATAACAACATACATTCATAGTATCACGTCTTTTTCCCTTGAAAGACCTTATGACCACATTTAGCATGTTGGGGGGCGTGTAGATAGAAAACGGAATTAAAATAGTGATGGGTTGCTAGCCGCATCGCCTATTGACATAATTCCGCAGATTGTGGCCCAATCCCTCGATCGGCTTTTACGATCTGCGCGAGAAGAGAAGCAGCTGGCACATTCTACGTTTTTTCTTTTCTCCCAGACCAGCTTGGAAGACTATAACAACAAATACTAAAAAATAGAATAAAAAAAAAATTTAAGGGTCTTCCATACAATAAATCTGATTTTTGCTTGTTTTTGCTCGACATTGAATACGGCAACAGGTAGACACTTGAAATATTCACAGAATATTTACTTATACATTTACTTTAAAAATAAATAAATAAAATTAATATTAAAGGGGGGCTCCCATACAAAAGACTTGATTTTTTGCCGTTTTTATAGATAACGGTACGGAACCCTTCTAGCGCGAGTCCGACTCGCACCTGGTCGGTTTTTACATACAAATTACACAAGTCTGATTTTTCTTCTTCTTCCTTTCTGTTTTCATCATGACATGACAGATGATCGTGCCCATTAAAATTTTCCGTCGCTATGAGGACATACCTAGGCGATTGACAAGCGTGTACAATGTACATTTGTAGCTTAGTACCTATCTAATACAAAAACAATCGCTGCTAAAATAACATAGGATTAAAAGTATGCAAAATTGTAGATGTAAATTACGAATCGTAAGTGAATAGTTATTAAATACTGAGTGTTTAATTTTATTGTGTCGCTGTAATGTTATAATACTTATTAACTGCTGGTTAGCTCTTATTATTATACGAGTATAGTGTTATATATGTCGTAGTCGTAGGCCGATCGTTTAATTGGGTCCTATCGCAATAAGCCTGGCCAGATCGATATATGCCGCCATATTTTGTATTGCTTAATTATTTCATGATATGCCCAATGCAAACTTGGGCAGATCCACTAGCGGTCTATTTGTCGATTTTTGCATTCAGTTACTTGACGCCGTATCGAAGTATGGGCGTATCGGGATATGCCTGGCTGGGCGCATCGTGATTTAGTTCCACTTTCCGACTCTCTGGCGCTGTTGCACTTTGTCATTTCATGTGGCAGTCAGCTGTTTACATGCAGAAAAATACGGCGATTCAGGAAACTGTAAATATTGGTAATAAATGTGATAAGAGTGAGTTGGTGGACGAAAAAGGTTGATCACCCTACAGAATCGATTTGGACGAGTATGGACAAATCGTCAAACGTTATGCTTTGAACGATATGGCGGTAATTAGGTAGCCCAATCAAAATATGGCGGCACCATCTATATAGTTTTTTCCTTGGCGGCACATATCGATTTGGCCAGGCTGATCGCGATCGGCCCAATTAAACGATCGGGCTACGACATATACAATGTTGTCTCTTTCCCTTTGAGAGTGGATAAGTTATAGTTTAATAACTTTTTTTGTGAAAATAAATTTTAGCCGTTTACAAGCTAAACAATATTTTATTTTATTGTAGCTCTTCCTATGTTCTTAAATGACTCTTAGTAGGTACCTACTTATATTTTAATGCCTTATTAAATGCGTTGCTTTGCTTACGTGTGTGTAAGTGATCAACTTAGTGTCAGATAGGCAGCTAACCTAGCTCAACGACTGCTATCTAATGATGACAGCCGGGATCCGAAGCACGGGGAAGCTCGAGAATTTTTTGTGCCACTTATGGCCACCCATCGAAGTGGGTACAACGCCTGGGGTTGCTTTACATTCGTAATCGATAATAATGCGCACGCCAGCTGGGCTATTGAGCTCCATAATCGCTTATGAATATATTTTTCTTGTTTTTACCATTATTTCGTTTTAACCTACCTAAACCTACCTATTCGTGTAACAACAGTAAGATAGACCTGTGTGGAACTGAATGACTAGATGTTGACACATCTTCAGTGACTGTATTGTGATTATTCCCTATTATTCTTTGTATTCTCAAGTGCACTAATAGATGAACAACCTTCAAAGGGTTTTCCACTTCTTTGTATTATTAAGGAAAATAGT
Source organism: Elegia similella (assembly GCA_947532085.1). Lineage (NCBI taxonomy): Eukaryota > Metazoa > Arthropoda > Insecta > Lepidoptera > Pyralidae > Elegia > Elegia similella. The sequence continues at coordinate 10,614,845 of OX383928.1, forward strand.
CTCGGTATAACAATTAGGTACTATCCCGATTTCATCATGCATAATAAACGATTGATGTACCTACGAGCGTGATCAATGCGGGTTCGGAGGTTAGATGTAGTTGTATATACCTAAGTAAATACCAATCTCTATACTCTTGCTAAACAGCTAGGTGTGATGGGTTCGTAAAACGAGTGCACAAAAAAAATACTAAACGGGTAGCAGAGCAGTGGCAGTCTCCGTGGTCCAGTGGTTAAACACTAGGTACTCTGTTGAACAAGAGACTCTTGTCAAGTCCCGCCCGCAAAAAAATTTTTCGCTATATTTTATTTCATAAGAGTATATCAAAATAGCATTGTGAATGCAAAATAAAACACTTATAAAAATATTTCATGGCTTCCTAAGTACATATAAGTTGATTTTCAAATAAATTGTGAAATTGAGTTGAATCAAATACCTCACTTATAAAAGTCGGGAAGTTGTGTAGGTGACGTAAGCCTTAAGGCGAGGCCTCAAATGTTTGGTACCTTCGCTCGGCAAAGGACTGATCAAGTGCGCGCAAGGGATAACGCTTGGCGGTTTAGCCCGTGAATGATGAGATAGGAGATAGTCTCAAGTCGCTCAAGGAAAAAAACGTAAGCGCCAAATTCGTTATTTCTATTTTATATAAAATCAGACCGGTTAATTGTATTTTCATATTTACATTTTGATGAATTACTAATAACCTATCTTTTAGTCTAAAAATCATTATTTCATTCGTCGCATTTGAGCTACAATAACAAAAACTCTGCGAACGAAGACCATTTTTCAAAAAATATTTCTATCGAGAAAATTTTATCAAAACGTGTTTTCATCTTCAATTTTTGGAGATGAAATAGTCAAAAATCATATTACTTAGATTTGAAACTCCTAATTTAAGTATTTTGCGAGATAAATAAGGTTCAGAACGACCTTATTTACAGTGGTATCACCTTAATAGATACGTATAAGGGGAAATGGGATATGGTGGAGAATTTCGGCGCCGAGATTGAATTGTGCGGTAGCTCAGATGGCAGAGTATAGGTAGGTCGTACATAGGTCGCCGGTTCAAGTGCCGCCAGCATGAAATTTTTTCACCACATTTTATTCCTTAATTAGAATTAAGAAAAGAGACTCTTGGTTAAATCTCTAGAGCGAGTTAGGTAATTTTCGTACTTCGATTTCACAGATATTTTTATCCGGTTCTTGAGGGACCCAAGGAGCGCTAGTTTCTGGGCAGCCAGTCGGCCGTAAAAACTTTGTCAAATCTTGTCTACACCATAGATCACCCATCCCAATAGGGATCGCGTCTGGGTTGCTTAACATGCGTAAGCGCTTATTATGCTCACGTGTACTAGGCCATTGGGCTCCTCATGCTAATGTTATAATATAAGGAAAACAGTTATTTTTAATAAAAAAAATCTAATAGATACTTACGTGCTTTTTATCTAATGTAAACTTTATATAAAAAACCGGCCAAGTGTGAGTCGGACTCGCGCACGAAGGGTTTCGTACCGTTATCTATAAAGACGGCAAAAAACCGGCCAAGTGCGAGTCGGACTCGCGCACGAAGGGTTCGTACCGTTATCTATAAAGACGACAAAAAACCGACAAGTGCGAGTCGGACTCGCGCACGAAGGGTTCGTGCCGTTATCTATAAAGACGGCAAAAAACCGGTCAAGTGCGAGTCGGACTCGCGCACGAAGGGTTCGTACCGTTATCTATAAAGACGGCAAAAAACCGGCCAAGTGCGAGTCAGACTCGCGCACGAAGGGTTCGTACCGTTATCTATAAAGACGGCAAAAAACCGGCCAATTGCGAGTCGGACTCGCGCACGAAGGGTTCGTACCGTTATCTATAAAGACGGCAAAAAATCGACCAAGTGCGAGTCGGACTCGCGCACGAAGGGTTCGTACCGTTATCTATAAAGAGGGTAAAAAATCATGTCTGTTGTGAAAATATAATTAAAAATTCTGTGAATATTTCAAGCGTCTACCTGTCTACCAATATCGAGCAAAACCAAGCAAAAATAAGGGAGCCCCTTAAATATTTATTTAATTCTATTTTTTAGTATTTGTTGGTATAGTGGCAACAGAAATTCATCATCTGTGAAAATTTCAACTGCCCAACTATCACGGTTCATGAGATACGGCCTGGTGACAGACGGACAGTGGAGCGATATTAATAGGGTCCCGTGTTTACCCTTTGGGTACGGAATCCTAAAAATATTAAAACTTAACATAAGCTAGAACAGCCCGATGGCATGAGCAAAATAAACGCTTACGCATGTTAAGCAACCCAGGCGCCATCCCCACTGGGATAGGTGATCGCAAGTGGCAAAAGATATCTCTAGCTCCTCCGTGTTTTGGACGGCATATGGCTGTTATCATTAATGGCAGTCGTCAAACTATGTCAGCCTTTGGGCGCCCCAGAAAAATCTGACACGAGTGTTGGCCACAACACACATGAAAAACAAATAAAGCATGCTGTCATAATAGCAAACATCGGACACCACTCCCATGGCCTGAGTTCTAACGTTTTTTTCGTTCGAAAATTTTGATTTTCAAACAAAAAAGATAGGCATCCCGGTCAATTTGTATGGGAACGTCAAAAAAATTTTGATTTTCAATCTTGATCCCATAGGAAAAGTTGTTCATATCGACAGGCTGAATCAGCCCTTCTGATATATGTTGTGGTATTATCTAAAAATAATGTTAATAATACTTAATTTGATATCGATTTTTTAACTCTTATGCTGAGTTATAAGACATTTTTGTTCCGAAATGTAATTTTTTCCACAAATGTGTTTATTTATGTGTGTTTAAAAAATAAAAAAGGACAAAAATGTATTAAATATAGGTACTTAACCATTAAATGTCTTTGATTACAAATATATACTGAGGTATTCACATATCTTTGTGATCAAAAACATTTTAATAATAAAACTATGATATAGGTATTATATAAAAAATATGAATTGGACTTTTCTATAGGACAACGTCCGTAGAAAAGGTTTTTATTGACTTAGATATTATATACATATTTGTTTTATTTTATCTCGTTAGCGAGAGTAATTTGAAAAATAGCTCAGGCTGGTCTGGGAGAAAAGAAAAAATCGTAGAATGAACCAGCTGCTTCTCTTCCCGCGCAGATCGTAAAAGTCGATCGAGGAAAAGGGCGAAAATCTGAGGAATCATGTTAGAAGGCATTCTAGCAACCCATCACTATTTTGATTTCGTTGTCCACCTTATGCCTCGTCTTTTACCCCGCAAGGGTAAAAGACGTGATACTATATAGGTATGTATGTATACCCATCACTCGATCTGAATAATTTTCTAATAATCGTGCACATCGTTTAGATAGATATAGGTAGGTACCTTTAATACCTATATTATTTAGAACGCAATAAAGTTGAGGAAAGAGTTGAAGGATTATGATAAAGTTGATCGTAATGTCAATAAGGTCAGTGAGAGCAGGGGGAAACAGGGAATCCCTATTTATGAAATATCACAGTAAAATGCGTATTTTCGCACACGTGTGCCCGCCACTGTTGTTGTGTATGTTGTTGGTTTGATAAAGTATACCTATATTAACGTCTTCTGAGGTTTTTGGTCCTGCAAATACTGTGCCCGTCTTCCACTTGGTACTCTGGGAATGGGACAAGTGTGTCGGCGTAAGTAGCTTAACACAGCAAGATCACCGCCATCTCCACGGCACCAGAGATATTTAGTCTCTTACCATAATTCCGAGTCAAGGCGTTTGGTTCTTAAAAGGCAGGAAGTGGATCCTGGCAAAAGTATAAATAGAATCCTAGTAGGGCGCCATGCCCTCGTATTATAATGTCCATCTCTCTCTCTCGGTCCTTATGCATACCTTGAGCTGCTGAGCTCAAACTCTCATGGGCCCCATGTTATGACTTTGGCATGGGCCACAGACAGTATAGTTACGCCAATGTGGCTTTCATGTTTCAACCTCATCCGTACCCTCAGTGCGGATCGGGAGGACACTGTGCGAATCATATTCGTCTAGAGGAAGACCTTCGGATGACATCGAAACATGTCCACTAGTAGCGGACTACGTCCGTGAATAAGTTACCCATTGTTTTTACATCGTTTATATCGGTCCGGTCGACACTGTTACTCAAGAGAAAGACCAGTTAGGTACTATGGTAGACTCCAGAAATTTATATCGTTTCTGAGGTAGACTCTGTGCAGAAAGAGAATAGGCGTCGTGTGTGGCATAAAAGGATGCCTACTAACAATATAATTATTACAGAACTACCCAGTTCGGATCGTGCTTAAATACCTATTATTTAATGTTGAATATCTTGAAATGTGTTGTTTTCTTGTGTTTTTTGTTCAAAATCATGTCGTGTCGTAAACTGTATATGCAGTTCTAGTCTAGAGAAACAGAAGCGCCCCCAAATTTTATGTATCTGCACTTTCTAAATATAGTCCTCAGAAGAATAATATACATAGAAGCCGCATAAAAATAGAAACTGAAAACAGATAGTTGACACTGTATTTTTCTTATGAGCTTTCGCTTATGACAGAATGAGACAAAAACTTCAGTCAGTTTCTATTATTTTCATGGTTGTCCCGACTTGAAATGTCAATGGACTCCATTGGACTCCAATTAAATCCGACTAAATTCAAAATAACTTATTACAGTTCAACGTCTGTAATATTAGCATCTTGCCGATTTGATCGGGTTATATATCGACAAAAACATTGCGGCGGAATTGTGATGTCTGCAAATTAAATATAGGATTGTGCTAAAATTCTCACGGAAAAAAGTATTAACCGGTGTTGGGTTGGTGCGTTATCAAATGACCATTATACTAAAAAATGTCTTGTGCAATGGAGCGATGTAAATCCCATTCAGGACGAACAGAAATAAATTCTGTAAAACATAATTTTCTTCGGTAAGTTTTTCAGTTAAAAGTGCATAATTAAAACCCAAAATACCTCAAAATACAACAATAATATTGTCAATTATATAATGTATTGTATAAATGACAACTTTTATAGGTATTTTGCTTAAAATTATCGTTTTTTCCTTATTTCAAATTAGGTTAGTTTTTTTTGCTAGTGATGTGGTAAAATCACGTATCTACGAGTATATCGATATTTTTTATGACGGTCTTGCTATCAGGGATATTTTTGAAGGGTTCCGTACCATCCTTACATATAATATTATAAATGTGAAAGTGAGTTTGTTTGTTACGCTTCCACGCCGTAACTTCTGAACCGATCATCATGAAATTTTGCATCATCATCATCACCATTGCACGATCTCTGGAGTACGGAAAAGAACATAGACATAAATTACATCTCAGAATAAGGTACTGTTATCGGGGATAGACATTAACGCGAGCGGAGCCGTGGGCGTAAGCTATAAAAACGCCCGAAATTTTTGTTTGTAATATTTCAACTGTCTCACTATCACGGTTCATGAGATACAGCCTGGTGACAGACAGATGGATATCGGAGTCATATTAGTAGGGTCCTGTTTTTATCCTTTGGGTACGGAACCCTAAAAAGAATCGATTTTTACTAATATGAAGAAAATTATTGTTGAAATTTTATTGCAGCTCCCTGAAGTAAAAGGATAAAAAGGTGTGGATCCGAGGAACTTTCAAGCGACATATTGGACATAAAATGTCATACATACTCGAATTTGTTCAAAATATTTTACTGCCGTGCCGATACATTAATTTCGAATATAAAATTAAATGGAAGCGATTGAAACACGATGCTTTACCTACATTTATATTTGCCGAATTATAAATCAATGGTAATAAGAAAGTTTACGGAAACGGTTTTATTATTTATATTTAAAATTATGAAAAACATTTTATTTTGGACAGTAATGAAAGTGGGTAAAGTAATCTCTTGTTTTTCTTCACCTCTTGTTTTTCTATTACCAACACTGTGAATTTTTCACAAATAACACACTGGCACTTTTTTACCCTAGTGTAAAAGTTTTATAAAATAAAAAATATCACTTCGAATTATGTGTTTCTCTTTACCTACCTGATTATGTTTCCTTTACTGACTGTTCCTCAAAGCTAGCTGGGAAAAGCTTTAGATGGTTTTGGAATATGCTGAATGGCCCATTGATCAAGTGAAAAATATATCTGACCTTATATTACCTTTTGATACATGAGCGCCCCATTGCAATTTAGAGTCTATTGTGATTCCTAAGAAGGTGGTATCATTTACAAAGTCTATTTTACCTTCAACTAGTATGTCAACGTTGGACTGCCTCACATTGGGGACTGTAAATCGAATGCATTGGGTTTTTTGCGCATTCATAGGTAAGGTAGGTAAGTAGGCACTGTTTGAATTTCGAAATAATCGAAAATATGATTGACATCATATTAGGTATTCTGCCGTTCGACCAATACTGGGTAAGGCCTAATGACCAGCAGTAGACAGTAGACGCGCGGTGGGTAAAGTATGGTTTTTTTTTTTTACCTATTTATCAGATGAAGCCAAGCGGCGCCATGCGATTAGGAGTTATTTAGGTGTATCTTGACGTTACTTTTAAAGTAAAAGCCTCTTTAGCGGCTTTGTGCACTTTTTGGGATGGGTAAAATAGAAAACTCGCGTCAGGACACGTGAATTGATCGAAAATTCGTAAGAAGGACACGGACCTGAGTATGCCGCAAAGGCGAGTTTTCACTTCTGCCGGCACTCCAGGAGTGCAACTAGTTGTTTTTTTTTATGAATCGTACTCATTTAACGAATCGATACAATCAGAGTAGAGTACATTTATGACTTTCTTAGGACGAAACATTTAGTCGATAAATATATTTCATCGATATAGTACAACCCTGATCACATCAGTACCCCAGGACAACCTGCACATTTACGCAAATGGCATTGTATATGCATCTCTTTCTGATGCTTTAACAATGCCATAAGTAAAAACAGTGTAGAATATTGTATTTTGTTGTTATTTTAACACGGTTTCTATGCTTTAGTTATTGTTCTGAGATATAGTCTAACAACTAGCGCCACCTGTGAAAGCCATTATGAAACTCAACGAAGCAAGTAAAATGAATATTATTTCATATTCCTCTCATGAACATAAATCTGTATTCAGTGCGCCCATCGCTTATCGTTCCATAACTTACAATTTTAAAATAAAAGAACCAAGAACAAAAATTAAATTATAAAACTACCGTAGACAAAGAAGAACTTGTTATTATTTATCTGTGGGCAGAGAAGTGACATTTACTAGCATTTCTTGTCTATGATTCAGTGATATTTTCGGTGTGGTGGTCGATTTATCAATTTTCACAATATTTGTAGGTGAATATAGGCGGGAAGCCGTAATAATCGGTAAAAAGCTACAAAAATGAGTGTAGAAGAGGATGTTATGAAAATACAAAAGAAATTAACTAAGATGACTTCGGATGACGGCACGGTACGTCTGAAATAAAGATGATGAAAATCGCATGAAGACATCTTCCGCCAAGCATTTATCAGTAGCACGAGATTCTATTTTATTTCATCTTAGTTCTATATTCACAGTCCATTGTATAATTCTGCAAATGACGACGCTTTTAATGCTCCTGATAACATTGTTATCTACCTATTGTATTCCTATGGCAACAGGTTTGCTTTTAATTTATATTGAAGCAAACAATCTCTAGCATTTGTTATTATTTACATGTAGTAATTTATGATTTTACATATTTTCAGGGCCAGGAAGAAGCGTTGGAGCTCCTCAAGGCTCTGCAGACTATGGCCATTAACTTGGATGTTTTGACGAAAACGAGAATAGGAATGACAGTAAATGCGCTTCGCAAATCCAGTAAGGATGAAGAGGTGATATCCTTGTGCAAAACTCTGATCAAGAACTGGAAAAAGTTTTTGTCTACTCCCAGTACACCCTCTAAGGACAATGGAAGCTCATCCAAGTCCAAAAAAGATGGCAAGGACAAAGAGAAGAAGGATGATAAGGAAAAGGATAAAAAGCTTCCAGCTTCATTCCCACCTCAGTCGAATACCACTGATGCTATCCGCATCAAGTGCCGGGAACTTCTCACTCAGGCACTCAAGGTTGATGGAGAAACCCCTAATGCCTGCGCCTCACCAGAAGAGCTTGCTGAAGAGCTTGAAGAATGTATCTATGCTGAATTTAAAAATACTGATATGAGATATAAGAACAGAGTACGCTCCCGGGTTGCAAATTTAAAGGATCCGAAAAACCCTACCTTGCGTACAAACTTCTTGAATGGAGTGGTCTCAGCCTCACGACTTGCTAAAATGACTCCAGAAGAAATGGCCAGTGATGAAATGAAGAAACTGAGGGAGAAGTTTATCAAAGAGGCCATTGATGATGCTCAGCTGGCTACAGTACAGGGTACAAAGACCGAGATGCTCAAATGTGGTAAATGTAAAAAGAAGAACTGCACATACAACCAGCTGCAGACCAGAAGTTCTGATGAACCAATGACCACATTTGTTCTCTGCAATGAGTGTGGCAACCGCTGGAAGTTCTGCTAAGACTGCTTTTCATATGTCTAGATAATAGTGTCTCTGTTATAGTATGATACATATTTGTATCAAGTATAATTTATACTACCATTTCTCTATGAATTATATTTTGTTTTTGCTATTTTTAACTGCATTGACCTTTCTACTATCACTAAGGATTGAATCATGTTGAGTAGATAAGGTGACTTAGTTTAACAAAATAAATTATTTGCTTTAAGTGAAATTCAAAAGTTTTATTTTGTATTGGCCTTTCTAGCTTATAAGGCTCTGTTTGCATTTAAGTAGTGGTATAATGAAATGTGTAGTGGCAATTTTACTCATTTATGTAAATGTGTCTTAATTAAGAAAATAAACTGAAATGACTCTGGTGTGGGTTGTTTGTATTAAAACAAGTTAAATTATTTTTTATAATTTATATTTTACATCTTCAGCAACAATCAGGAATGTGTCCTTAGGACTTTTAAAACAATGTAGAGGCCTGCCTACATTAACAGCCATATTATCTGTAACCAAATTTGTAACTACAATGATAAGAAATTGTAATTATGCTAAAAAATCTAAAATCTAGGATATTAAAAATAATATTTACAAAGCATATTAAATTATGATTATGAATCATAAAAAAACCTAATAACCAATGTTTCAAGAATAAATGAAAGTAGCAAGCTTCTGAATTATGATGTAGGTTGTTCAAATATGTCTTATTAATAAAATAATAAAAAGATTAAAACAGGGCTATTTTAATGAGACTGTAATACGAGAAGACTACATGCATTGATTATATTGGTAACACGTATCTTTTAATTTTCATATAAAGTTGGATAACCATAACAAAACATCGCACCAACAATTGTGCTCTAATCCCTATTTTTTTTATATAATAATTTTGACTAGGTATTTAAATATCTAATTACTTTGTATGAGTTTTATTTTAACAGAGCTAGTAATCTATCGAATCATAACTGTTTTTATAGCTTTTTATAAAATTATACATTAAATATTGCTTATTCTCCAAAAAATATGAGAAGGCCTTTTTATGTGTCTAATAAGCAATACAGGACTTTTTTTCAAAGTGCTATTATCTGTCATACACAAAAATGTATAGTATGTCTTTACGAAAACATATTCTACTACTATTTTGTACATTTTTTAATATCATGTCCAATGTTTAATGTAGTTACAATTTAAAATATGACACCCAAAATGTCCTGGACTGTTACAATCTAGTATGGCAAGCTACACTTTGGTGAATCAACATTGCAGAGTTTTTGGCTTAAATATAACACAAATACATATTGTCATATCTATGATTAATATTTCCAATCATTATGTTCCTACTAAGAAGTAGCATAATCAATAATACACTTAAATATAGAGTATATAGGTTTACTCCACCATAAGTTCTCCAGTTTTTATTTTCACGTACATTTTATCTTCGTTACACGTGTATTTCTTGTTTCGTATATCTAACTTGAGATCTGTAGACAGGTTTTCATCGTCTATTTGAGTTATAGTAAAACTCACATCTTTGTTGGCAACAAAACATTCCGCAGTAAGCGTTTTCTGATAGCTGAAATGAGTTTTAAGATGTTCTCGAAGGAAATGGGATTGAAAGACTACTAAGTCGCAGTAAGAGCATTTGTGAGTGCCAGCATTGAGCACGTCCGTGTCGTCGTGTCTTCGGTAATGGTTCGTCAGGGCGTCCTGCCGTTGGTTCGTGTACGGGCATAAAAGGCACATGTGCAATTTTCGATTTGAAGGCGACGTCGTTTCATTCGCGTTTGGATCCTTTCCAGCGCTATTTATAGAACGCCTTCTTTGAAGCAGGCGAAGAGTTTGTTGATCGCTTATCGAAAATTGTTGGAAGTCGCTCTTGGCTGTAGCGCGCGGCATTGTTTTAATTGCTAGCTTTATGTTATCCCCGCTATCGTCTTGTTTAGTTTCTTGGATCTCCGTTTCTGTCAAACCATTGTTGCCTTTTTTCCTCTCAGCTTGAGCCTCGTCGTTCATTTGATGTTTTCTCATGTGCTGGACGTAATTTGCGTAATACTTTACGGAGTAGTCACATAATTCGCATTTGTATCTCTGTTTAGATCCGTGTAATGATAAGTGTATCTTATATTGTTCTCTTTTTTCAAACGCCGAAGGACACTTGTGGCACTTGTAACGTTTTTCTTTCTGCCTTCCATTCTTTAAGTAAGTGGGATATATAAATTCAGGATTGCCGTGCATCAGATAGCCAAATTGTGGATCAGCTTGTAGAACCGGCGGGAAGTGGTCATTAGGCTTTACAAGTTTATCCTTGTCGGTCAAAACTCGCTTTTGAGCTTCAGTCTTTCTTTGGAATAAATCCGTTCCTGACAGCGGTATATTTTTGTAATCCATATCATCACCGGAGTCGTAGTCGCCAGGCTGTTTATGTTCATTTTCATGTAGTAATTCGTGTTTAGCTAAGTTTCCTATATTCTTAACAGCGTAACTACATTTTTTGCACTTGTGTTCGCCATCGCTCCCATGCAGGCCTAGGTGGTAGCTGAGAGCTGAGCTTTTGAAGAATTTTGCTGGACATTCTTTGCAAAGGTACTGTTTTGGTGCATGTTTGTTGTCACCCGACCTCCTAAAAGTAGACTCATCATAGGTTTTGTTCGATACAATCCAAGTAATTTCAGAAGTAGCTGGGCAATGGACGAGCTCCAGCCGAGGTTGAGTATGAGCCGGATTCGTGTTGTGTATAAACTTTAACATTTTTGTTTTTGTATGATACTCGTCCGTATGAACAATCGCATGAGCTTCCAACTCTTCTTGTTCAGATACTGAAAATTCACAACTTTTACATTTATTAGAAAAGTTTTCTTTATGGCCTGTGTCGTGAGCTGCCAAATCTTCTTCTGTGTAGAACCTTGATGGACATTTTTGGCAGAAGTATAAGATTTTTATTTCCTTGTTCTCAGGTGCTAATATTTCTTCTTTATGCGTCTCTTCCGAAGTACTGGATTTTTCAGCTTCGATTACTTTACGCAATTTAGCAATTTGTTCCTCATCAGGGACTTCAGGTTCCACAGGGCAATATATTCGACCGTAGATTTCGCCATGGGTTTTGGAATGTTCGGCTAGTCTCCCTGCGTTGTCACAAGTGAATTTACATTCCCAGCACTTGTATACAGTTGTGTCGCTATTTTCTATGCAGTGAATCTTTTCATGATTTGGTATTTTGCACTTCTGCGAGTTTACGTAAGAACAAAATCGACACTTGTACATTTTGTGGAATTCATTTTTGGCCGATACCCAGACATATGGGATTTCCTCTAGCACTGGCAAATCTTCTAACTTTTCCGTTTTGTTAGGATCAGAGACCATCGCTTCTAATTCTGCTTCGGATTCAGATTTCTTCGTAATAATTCCGTGCACCCGCAAATGCTGATTTAGTAAATGCCTTTTAGAAACACTGTAATTGCATTCCGGGCATTTGTACTCTCGAGTTTCATTAGGAGCACGATGAAATTGTTCATGATACATATACTGTGATTTACTGTTTGTTTCATAGGGGCATTCTGTGCATTTGTGTCGTTTAGTGGATACTCCGGCCGGTGTGTTGGCGGACCCCGACGGGCCCGGTACGATGATGGCGTCTGGTAATGGCGATCTGCTGCCCATAGCTTTTGCGATATATTCTTCTGGCTCTGTTATTCCATGCAGCAATAGATGTTGGACTAATTCTTGTTCGTCTTTGACGAAGAAGGGGCAGAAGTAGCATTTGAATATAGAGTCTGGGGAAGGCTGATGTTGCTGTAGATGCATCATGAGTATTTTTTTCTCGGTTGATTTGAACGGGCATTTGGTGCATGTATCACCAGTAACTTCATTCGAAGAAGATGTTTCTGGTTTTGGTTTAATAGTAGTTATGACCTTAATGATGCCATCGTGCTTCAATCGGCAATGTCTCTGAAATGTGCAAAATGTACAGATTAGATATTGGAAAGATTATTAGGTAAAAGATCATTTTAAAACAAAAAGTTTCCACATATTGGCAAATAATCGCAAATTTCGTTGTACCTGGATAACATGTTTCCAGTTAGACAATTGATTACAGTGGCCGCAGCGGTAGGCCAAGTCCGCTGGGTCTGGAAGATTTTCTAGTTTCTTGTTAGGGTTACTGCCCGAGCCACTCTCTGCCTTTGCGTGCTCCCGAACATGTTCCAACAATGCTTCTTTAGATGGGTCCCTGAAACACAAAATTAGTGCATATTAGATATTAGTCACAAGGGTAGATTTTTTCGAAATTACTTTTTCTTTCTTTAGTTGAAATTGACATCTTATAATGGAAACTTACTTGTAATTGCATTTTTTACATTTCCACAACGTTTTCTTAGGTTTCCTGGCGTCAATGAGTCTTCCGTCTAGTAAGTCATATTTTTGTTCGAAATGTTGAGTCTGTAAGTTCAATGGCTGCATTTCATACGAGCTGTTCATGTCATTAATATCATGAAGAGAGTCATGAACTTCAAGCGATGGATCAGCAGAAGCATTTTGATCGACATAGTGAAATTCATTTTCACCATATTCATTTAACACGGGCATTGCGAGAAACCTACTATATTTTGTATAGTTTCTCCTCCCAGTTTCATCGGTCATTAAAACTTTGGCTTCATTATGTTCTGGATCCCTAGCAGACTTTAGTTTGATATGTTTGGTGATGTCCCACCGCCAATTCGACTTGTATTTGCAGAGTGAACATTCAAATGGTTTCTTATTTAAGTGGCCTACAATATGAACATGGAATCTGGATGCTGTGGAAGCCCAGAAAGGACAGTGTGGGCATTTGAATACTCTTTTTCCCACAGCCTGGCTCGGTGACAGGTTCATGCTCTCGTTGTCATCTACGATCTCACTTTCGAATGATTTATGCAGAACTGGAAGGGTTGAATCGTCATTGATGTTAATACCAAGTGGGGTTTCAAAATTATTTGCGTTAATGTTATTCCAAACGAAAACGACATTCTCCATGGGATGTGGTCCTGCGTCTCGATCTTTGTTTGAAGACGAAGCTTCGTTGCTATCGTGATTTTTAATTTCTAATGGCTGATCACCCCGCTTTTCGTTCTTCCTACATGTCTGCATATGGATATACAGGTCTGCACTCGATTTGCATCTGTGTCGACAATGTTGGCATCGTGTTGAACTTAAATTTGGTAACAAGGTATTTTTGGCGGAATTATTGAACTGTGCAGTGCAATTTTTTTCATGAACCGAATGTTCCGAGAGACATTTACTTACAAAACCACAATTTTTACAATTAAGTGAGCCTTCATCTCCAGTCTCTGTAAGTATTCGTTCTTTTAGTCTATCAAAGAACGATTCATTCTTTTTGCGTGCTACAGTTTCCTTTGTAGACGTATTAGATACCGGTGTTACAGTGATGTCTGCTGGTAAGGCATCGAGTTTACTGTTGGAGTTCGAGTCGGTCGACTCGTTGGATGGGTTTTCTTTGAATTTCTTTGACGGCGGTTCTCCGGTTGATTTGGCCTGGTTGGGAGTGGACGCATTTAGCGGTATGAGCTGCGGTATCGGCCTGGGTATCTTTCTACTTTGTTTTTGACTCTTGGCGTCGTCCGTTGAAGCATTGGGCGAATGTTGCGCACTTTGTGTCAACTGCGAGTCGTCCTTCTTGGCAGCTACCTCGGAAGTCAGCGCATCGTTAGAGTCGCTGTTACTTATCGTATCCCTCTCTATGTACTGCAAACCCATCATGTCCTGAAATTCAAAACAATTATACTCATTAACATTTCCATATATATTAATATTAGTGATGCTGGTCTGGGAGAGAAGAAAATACCTAGATTGTACCAGCTGTTTTTCTTACCGCACAGACCGTAGAAGCCGGTCTAAGGAGTATGGGCGAAAAAGTAAATAATCATGTCAATAGACGATGCGGCTAGCAACCCACTATTTTGATCCGTTTTCCACATTCACGCCTAACAAGACGCTAAATGTAGCCTTCGGATCTTGTAGCTCTGTCTACCAAGTACGGGATAATGACGTGATAATATATGTACTTATGTATGTAATATTAGTGAAATAAACACGCATAATTGTAGACTAATTAATGCTATTTTTAACAGACTTCAAAAAAGGAGGTTATCAATTAGGTTTTATGCTTTTTTTTAATGTTTGTTACCTCTGCTTCGTATCTTCGTAATTTATGAACTAATTTGAAAAAATATTTCAGGAAATCAGTACTAGTTTGATTCAAATCCGTGTTTTTATAATATGAAAGATTATATTAAATATTAAAATAAATAAATATATGTATACGGACAAATTACACAGATTGAGCTAGCCCCAAAGTAAGTTCGAGACTTGTGTTATGGGATACTAATTCAACAATATTTTATTTAATCATCATCATTTCGAGTAGGTGTCACGGTCAATCGACCATGCACACCCTGGTGTCAGAGTTCTTCTTTTTCTTTTTATTTAATAACATATACATATATAGATAAACATCCAAGACCCAGGCCAATACTTTAAGATAGAGAAAAAGATCATTTTCCATCTTGACCTGACCGGGTATCGAACCCGGGCACCCTCGTGTAGCAGGCTGGCATGTTAACCACTGCGCCACGTAGCTCGCCATATTATGAATATAACATGTATATACGATAGTATTTTATAATTTTAGTTCATGATTAGCAGTTACTTTTAACGGCTGTAAGGTTACTGTTATTTCTAAATCCAATACTTATTATATTAGATCAATCGTAACATATTTCCTTCTATGACAAATGCGAAAATGAGTTTGTACATTTGTTACGCCTTCGCGTAATGATCATCATGAAATTTGGCATACACATTATTAGATGTAGTGACAAGGTCATGGTTCCGTCCGTTTCCGACAGCTAGTCAATTAATACGTAGAATAAATTGAAGTTATCTGTCTGTCCAAGATGCGCTATAGGCCCGTCTTGGACAGACAGAAACTAATAGGCCGATTTTGATTGTGGAGCATTTATCCGGGAAGGTTTATTAAAACCTCAGTAGTAGGTATAATATATGTTCGGACGCAGCCCTGCTGCTAGTAGGTACATAGTATAAATTGAAGTCGTTTGTTTGTAATTTGTTTGTTTGTAATTTCTTTATTGTACAAAAACCTTAACACTAAATAAAACGTCGTTAGTCTGTTTAGAGGCTTAAAACGTTTAGGGTGATTTTGATGGGGTTTTCACTGACGTGTAGAGCATTTTTACGGAAAGCTTTATATGTATAGAGGGCTGCTAGTATAGAAATAAACCATGTTCAAACAAGTTAATCATTACATCATGCATGTAACTATGCGCTCACTGTGAAAAACAAATGATCATCTCAAACGATCTTTAGGGCAAACTATAAGTGAGACCTACGTTTAATGTAGGTAAGTATAATTAGGTAGGTACCTATTTGTTTTAGAGAAAAGCGCCCACTCGGTAATGTGGCTGCCATCTTGTAGCAATCTTAGTAAGTTATACACTAAGCAGGTCTTTGAAATAAATAAATTTTAGATATTTTCGGCTGGAGTTTCCAGTAACGACATTTGTTGCGTTTAGCGCTACAACACTTTTCTCTTCCCTTGAGATTAGCCTAGTAGATTTTGCGTCATGTTCAAACTAAGAAAAAAAACGAGAATGTACCAGCTGCTTCTTTTGCCGCGCATATCGTTAAAGCCGATCGAGGGAATGGGTAAAATCTGAGGAACCATGTTAATAGGCGATGCAACTTGCAACCCATCACTATTTTGATTCCGTTTTCCACTAACATGCTAAACGTGGCCTTCAGGTCGACCTGGGCTCTGTCTACCCCGCAAGGGAAGAGGACGTGATACTATGTATGTATTTGTAAGCATAGTAATACGTGGACGATCTCGAGAATTTTATTGTCAGCATATTTCGTTGTAGACTGTACGGTCCCGAAAAGCCGGCGAGGTTTACTCAATGCGCAGTCGCCCGCTTTTCGGAGTATGGCCATTAAAAACACGGAAACGGACTACACACAAAATACCTACATTTTACTTTTCAATACGTCGATTAAAATATTAAAAAATAAAAGTCACGAAATAAGAGACGCTTCCTGTCACAATTATCCCAACAACTTTACATAAAATAAATACTTACTACAATGTGCAGAAACATAATATAGGTACCTACTTAAACTTAAAATATCTCAATAGGATTATTTGTAGGTACAAATTATCCTATTGATTATTGTGTTAAAAGTATTTAGAGAATTTCATTTGTAGGTATTTCACTGGCCTTATGAAAGTTGGTTAGTTAATTGTGTGTATTCATTCACAGGAAGCCCAAGAAAGACATGCACGTTCTAGTATGCAGGCATGATGCAAGAGGGCGAGAGGGGCCGAGTGCAATCGCACAAGGCGCGCCGCGCCGCTGGTAGCTCATGATAACAGCGACAGCAGCGTGACGTCATCGAGAGCCGACGCCGGGCGCGGGACGCGGCCCCTCTGACACGCCATGCCCCACCGCCTAAGGACTCACCGAATGCGAGGAACGCGAGTCGCCGCTCCCTTCGTCCTCCTTGGGGACGACTGAAGCCGGCGCGCTGACTAACACGTCGCTTGCACCCACACGGTTGCGGCCGCGCCTCCCCACCGACTGGTCCATCGGCCGGCTGTGGTGATTCATTTCATGCGCCGTCAGACTTTGCTTTATGTCCGCCGTGAAGTTGCACATGCAGCAGTTGAAGCTGCCGGTGCCGCCGTGGTTCTTCATGTGTCGGTCCAAATTCCATTTGTATGGTGTCCGAAATTCACAAATGCTACATTTGATTCTAGGAATCGAATGGTATTTAACGTGTTTCGTGAATCTCGCTTTTATATGCGTCACGTAGTTGCATTTATCACAGTTAAAGTAATCTCCCTTGTTCTTTGATGCTACATCAGTTGTTCTGCCAACGTCCACCTCAACATCAGCAGACCGGTACATGGCTTCGACTTGGCCATCTTCTGCGTCCATTTCCTCATCGCACTCCTCAACTTCTTCTAAGAGATCTTCCATTCGCTCTTGGCGTTCTGCGTTGTTAGGCATTGATGGGGGCAACACGGCAGGTTCAGGTTCTAACTTGATTACTGAATTTCGGCTGTCATGTACCATTTTCAAATGTCTCAAAAGTTTTTGGTGATGCCGGGATGCGTAAACACAATGTGGGCAAACGTATATTTTAAATCTTTCGAAATGAACTTCACGTACGTGTAAAAGATATACGCGGGGGTTTTGCGTATAAAACTTGCACTTCGCGCAGTTGTAGTTCCGCCTTATTTTGCACTGCGGTAGGTCGGGTTCTTCTGCAGCGTCGGAGGAGGCCTCCGAAGAGGCGTCGCCATACAAGCGACCTTCGAAGGGACGACCGATACACGCGACCTCGCCGACTTGTGCGCTCGGCTGCGAGGACATCTGCTGGAGCATACTCCGCTGCAACAAAACAATGTTCGTTGTCGGTTAAAGTTTCCGGGAGGGCGCGCGGCGAGGGGTACTCGTACGTTCGCACGGATGACGCGCGCTCGACGACACGTGTGCGGAGCGCGAGAACGTCGCCGGCTGAATGAGACGAGTGGCGAGCGAGGCAGCCGCCAAGCGAGGCAGGCAGGCAAGCGCCGGTGGCGGCTGGCGGTCGCCGGAGGGCGTGGGTGCGGGCGCGGGACGGGCGGAGGGCCCTACTGATGCCTTCAATGTTTTTCATCCTCCTCGGCGGCGGAGCCGAGGACCAACTTGTACAAGCACACAGATAGGCCCTTAGAATCTTACATTCAATAGAAGTATGGAACAGTTAGTTTCCCGCCCAATTTTCTAATTCTAAGATAACTTAATGCCAATTTATTATTGTTATTCAAAGGGCAATAGTGAGGCTTTTGTGGCAGGTGCTAATCTAACTCATGTCTATTAATTTCATTGCATTGACCAAACAACAAGCTGACCGTTTTGACTTGTTTTTGACCGACCGCAGTATGCAAATGTTAACGTGTATTTGTGATGAGATGAAGCATCTTAAAAGTTCATAAATTTGTGAATATCGATAACAGTTCCCAATGCGGTCATACCACCTTCCCCCTGCCTACTAGTGCGGTCAGATTATACTCATTGTGAACTTTTATTTTACATAAGACGTTGATGTCTCTTGAGAATACAATTAGATCTTTTTACCGCAGACATCGGACAGAAGCGGACCTAAACATAACTTTATTGAAACGATTAAGAAAACTATCTTAGTATTTGTAGCAACTGCATAGCGCCAAACCAAACTAGGCTTAAACTTTTAAGCTTAAAATTTGATGAATAGAATGAGATATTCAGCTGACGGAGCAAATACTTTTACACATTTAAATATGTTTTTCACAATCTGTGTGATTCGCCTGATCTCCGCCGCGCGTGACAAGAGGACGCGCAAAGGATAAGCGTCGCTATCCAGTGTGGGAATGCATCCAGCATTCGTGCCAACATGTCACATGAACAAGAATTTTTAGATTTATAAGTTTGGTTTATTTTAGTATGTAATTTTATGGTAGGTAAGCTTATTTGTTTTATTGTAGTTCTTAATTTTTGTATCATAATATACTACCATTCTTATTTGCTTGTTCTGATTTTCCTTCTCCATAAAAAAATATGCCTGATATACATTACGTCATATAATACTCTTAGCTCTTGAAGTTTTCTTTGGTAACTGGCCAGAGGAACCGTATAAGAAATGATTCCCCCTTTAAGGCCACGCAAATTTACGAAATAATGTTTGTATTCACAATTCATTATTTTTAAATCCCTTGGGAATAAAAACTTATTTTAGACAGTTTTCGGGCACCCGTCCTTTGCTTTTTGAATAGATGTTATGAAAAGCTTTAGCGCTAAAAATCCGTAGGCTATAATACTCGTATAAACCATCCTTCATGTCAAATGTTATTCTTACAACCAAAACGAAACAGTTAAATGAAGGCAAACGAATTCGAACTTTTAAAATTACAGTGTTTTTGAGTATACCTACTAAGCTAGTATACTTAGCTATTTTCAAGGGTTTTTTACCCGTTATTCAACTTTCTAGTATTATTAAAATTAATATATGTGAAGATGTTGTCAGGTATATTGTTATACCTTCAGGCAAAAGACAAGTGGAAAATTTGTTTATTTATTTGTTTGTTACGGTTTCACGTCAGAACCAATAATCAGGAAATTCTGCGTACTAGTAGGCAAGTGAAGTCGCGGGGAAAAGCTAGAAGCAATATATTAGAGACGTGTTACACTAGGCGTGAAGCCTGCAAGGTATGCTCCGGTGGCTTGACTCGCCCTTACGATCCGGCCCTTATCGATCAGCATCCCAGGCTTTGATAAAATTGCTCCATTTTGGACTGCCTTCGAGGAATGACGCATCTTAGCGCAAAGTAAAACCCAAGAATTTGCTACTACCACAAATAGATACGTACTTATTAACATATATTTAAGCTGAAGCGAGGTTCAGGCTGAAATATAGTAATGGTCGGTGGTATGTTGTATATCTATACTTCTATACTAATATTATAAAGCTGAAGAGTTTGTTTGTTTGAACGCGCTAATCTCAGGAACTACTGGTTCAAATTGGAAAATTCTTTTTGTGTTGGATAGTTCATTTATTGAGAAAGGGTTTAGCCTATATAAACAATAGGAGCGAAGCATCAATAAAAAATGTTTTGAAAACGGGGAAAAAATATTCATCTTTACTAGATAATCATAATAACAGAATTTGCCGCGGACAAAGTCGCGGGCAACAGCTAGTATACTTATACAAGTGGAAAGAGTTATCATCAAAGTGACCCCTCAGGTTTTAGCGCCATCGCAGATCTGTAAAGCCCATTCCATTTATCAGCTTTATTTCCATTGCGGCCATTTATTTTTCTTACAGATCAGCGTGATCTAATTGAATTCCTTAGATATCATTGAGGGAGACAGATTATTTCACTTAAGTATTGTTAAGTGGACAATTATGGTGACACTGTTAGGTTAGAGAGGCATGTGCTTATCTGCATATCATATCCGCGACACATGTATCTAGTTCAATGACATGGCGTTATATCAAAAAAGAAACGATGATTATCTTTCAAATCTCAAATGTTCTCTTATTACGAAAAGGTGTGTTCAGTGTTTACGTAAGTATGAGAGTAGGTATTTTTATTCCACCATAACTTATAAATGTGTTAGTGGGTCCAAGCTGCCTAAAGACATACATAGCTTGACGAGCCATCAATGATGACAGCCGGGACCCACGGCTTAACGTGCCTCATCAGATTTGAATGTTTAATGTCGTTTACAACGAGGGATGTACACATTTATAAGTTATGGTGGAATAAAAATACCTACCGGAGAGAATATAAATGGTTTACTTAGTTGGCACTTTGGACTACTTGGGTTCCCACCCAATTAGTCCAAAGTGCCATTGCTAGTTCTGTTGCAATAATACTGTTTTCGCACTACACTTGCAATCCCCTGGAAGATGGAAGCAAATACTTCATCAGCCTAATTGTACCCATCTAACCTGGTGGTTAGCTGGTTCATAGAAAACTTAAGTAGTGATTGAAATCGTTCTCCATATTTTGTGTTAGTATGTTACTTATGTGTTAATAAATATTTAATCTAACTGACATAATCGCAGCGGGACGCTTATTATTAAAAGCTTTTTCTTATTGTTTTTTTTTATAATTAAAATAATTATTTACAAATCAATATTTTGTGATTTATTTTTTTAAAGCTTGTGTTGCTGTCTGTACTAAATATATTCAAAAAATATAATAATACGTCCATCAGGTGGGCCGTATGCCAGTTTGCCCACTAAGTGGTACAAAAAAAGTAGATTTTCATCCCAATGGACGAAAAATTAATAGGACGAAACGCTCAGCTACTCACATTAACTTAATTGGTCATGCACCATGATAGGTAGGTACGTTGAAGTCCATTTTACAACAAGTGCTATTGATGTGCAACCCACCGACCTATCCTTCAGTAAAGTTACAAGCTGACTTTTAACAAGCTCACTAAGACTTAGTCAACATTAACTAGAGTCTAAAAATAGTTTAGTACATAATTATTGTTGTTTTGCATCAAGCTTAGAATTCTTTCTGGACTGAGCGTATCTACATTGATCTCCTGGGTCCGATGGTCCGAAGTCCGTTTTAAAAGTTCGGGGTGTGTTAGTTCATACTATACATGCTGGTTTTAATTTCTGATTCCAATGAATTTGGCAACAGTATTACGGGCGGCTGCCTGCTTTACTTTCCTTGGGTATGCTTTTGTTTCTGTAACATCCATAAACAATGTCTTATTGTTGTCCGGAAAAACGGCACCTTTTACACAAAGCTATGGTTGATATGTAGTCTAGTATTTCACGGTATATCGTTTATAGTAATAGTCTGTTTTAGCACTCGATGTAAAGCTTGCGTATACATCTGCTCACACTTAATCGCAAAAATATTGCTTTGGTTCGTAGGAAAGTAGCATTTTCCTTGTGAATGATGCAATCGTCTATTCAACTTATACTCGCAAAATGAAAGGCCAATTTGGTATATGGAGGGATTGACCTGAATGTGGCCTAGAGCTGCCAGCAACCTCCCACCCGCTGAGAAATGTGACCTCCCGGTTGCCCACTACCACAGAAATACATATAAGCCTCGCTGTCCGATCAAAAAAATATGAATAGTTAATGATATTCCCTTTTTTACATAGAGACAAATCACACAAATTGAGTTAGCCCCAAAGTTAGTTAGGTTAGGATACTTACTTAAAAAAAATACTGTATTGTACCTAATTATAATTTAGATTATACACACACCCCCAGCCCAAATCAATCTGAAAAATATCATTTTCTATCTCAAGATACACCGGAGCTAGAACCTGGGACCTGCGATTCAAAGGCACAAGCGGTACCACTAAGCCACAGTAACCACCAAACATCTAAGACACACTGAGACATTGAGCTCCTCACTGACACACTATTGCAAAATTTAAGAGGTACAGAAGAATACATAAAATGACTTCTCAGACAACTTACGTTCCAAACAAAGCCCCGGTCTGCACGTCAATTAAGGATTTCTTATTTCACTTATTTTAATGTAAATTACGAACGTCAATTCAGCATCTTCGTCACAAAAGACAGAAAAAACAGAAATTAATTAGTATTGTTTAAATTGTGACATTATTATTAACATGTATTATGTAACAAATTCTTTCTACAAACAATACCTCTACAATTTTTATTCTCTTGTGTACAATATTCATTGTTAGAATACATTCTTGTATTTTATGCGATGCCCTTCATATCACCAAAGAGTAAAAACACCAAGTTCGAGATTTATCTATCTAATAATTCTAATAGGACGCGGAGTTGGCCGAAGGACTAATGGACGAGTTAAAATTCTTTACTAATGTAGAGTCCTGTTGCGGTCGCTTTTATTTTGGAGTTTCTTCGCGTCGTAGGCACCTATGAAGGTTCTATCAGATGTAATTGTACCTATGTGAATGTAGTTATTAGTCATTTATGTCTAAGGATAGATATTTTTGGCAATCACACTCTTATTTCACTGAAATCGAGTTCCTATTTTTCCGTATTTGTTTTATGAAGCTGATACCTAACAAAAAGCGAAGTCTGCAAATTTATTGTTTTGCTATATGTAAGATATAATTTTTCGACAAAAAAGTCACATAAACTTCACGTATTATGGACATCTCATACTCGATATGTATTTTATGCTGACAATCAAGAGCGGTTCAAATATAATCTCCGTTTGTCTTAAAAACAGAGCTACGGTTAGAGATGCTACGATTTCTTTTAGCACTTGATACTAAGTGTAGATCTTTTGCTGATAACTATTGATTTTGGAATCTGGCAGCTACCTGAAGATTGCTTAGCGTAATGTAATCATTTGAGAGAAAGCTCTCTGTCTCTCTCAAAAAGTATCATTATGAAAAACGTAAAGATGGTAAATCCTAAAAGATGCACATGTGCCATTGCACCATGTTTGATCATAGCGATTTGTGGACGGGTGACCGGCATCGTGCTCACAGGTGCGGATAACATTTGGCCACTGAGCGAATATGAGCAGCGAAGCACTCGAGTGGAGGCAGCTGCCGGACGTGTCCTGATGGGACCGGAGGGCGCGGGGCGCGGGGCGGGCAGCCGGCTCGTCGACGCAGACAACTCGACAGGGCCGAGGCAGGAAACGGCCGGAGAAGGCATCCCAGCCCGAGCACAATGGAGGCGGCGCGCCGCAGGGGGAGCCATCGCAATCGATATGGCGTCGCTAAGGTCCGTTGGCCGCTGCGAGCGGTTTGGAGCGCTGCAGAGGCGGATGCCTCTCGTCCCGCGCGCACCGCAACCCCCGCTAGCCTACCACACCTGCTGTGTATTTATAGCACGGCACAGCCGGCGCAACCCGGGGATGCAGGGATGTCGACTTACCACGGCTGTCGACATATACCTACACATACATGCGTTAGCTGGCGACGCCACCGCGCGCATCATGCTTTGCCTCTTATTTGTCGCAATGGACATAAAAATAGCACGTACGCATCAAGTAGCGCTGATGTTTCGCTGCATGCCATTTGCGGCAACATGAATGCTGGCAGGCCGCGATCCTGCATTGCATCGCATTCACAAACACGCGGACCTATTTGCATCTCACAGCAGATGGCGCGACATTGTTCGACCTGTGATTGAGTTATTCAAAAGAAATATGCAAATCAACTGACAGTTGCCTTCACAACATGCATATAGTCATAGTAAGCAACAGTGGTAAAACGAGATCGTTAAAAATAATTAAATACTATACTAGTTCGCCATAGAGTGACAAAATAACTTTTATTTATTAAAACTTTAAACATGAACCTCTAATTAGATGCTGGTCGGTAGTTGGTAGAGCCGAAATATTACTTAAGGTTTTTTGGGCCTGGGCCCTTTCGTTCAAACCGTAGCAATATGAACTGATGATAACTTATGCAATTGTAACAATGGAACGTTAAAATTGTTGCACCTATCAGCTGACCGGCAGTTAATGCAAGAAAATGCAATAAACATTCAACGACTCTGGACCATTGACGTGTTTGAGATTTTCGGACGAATTTGAGCTCTATCTCTCAAATCTTAAGGGTCAATTAGTTTAGCATGTCGACACATTTAAATGTTCACACACGAAATATATGTAACACCATGTTCCTTTCACTCTCCGTTTCAAGTTCGATTCCCGAGAGCCGCCGTGCATCGGCTCGTTTGTTCTAATGGAGTACTTTTGCTTTCAAATTGACACTCGAATATTGTCTATTATTCTACGCTACTGCTATCGCCTTCAACGAAATCGCAATGTAGAGCTTACTCCCATGATAATCTGGACGAAAATAGAAAACTATGTACCAGCTGTTACTCTTCCCGCGTAAATCGTAAAAGCTGGTCGAGGGACTGTGCGAAAATGTGAGAAATCATTTCAATAGGCGATGGAGCTAGCAGCCTTTTACTACTTTCATTCCGTTTTCCACTCACGCCAATAAATAAATTCATGCGGTATTTTATTTAGTCCTTATAGTCCTAGGCTTTATCTATCCTTTTATTTATTCAATGTAGAGCAAGGGTAGATCATTGAGTAAGTGTTTGTCATAAACAGTATATGAAGCAGTAAAAGTATGCAAGAAAGGTCTCCATGAGTGACGTAGGATAATGTTAACTTGATCGACCTTACCACAACACATAAGGACTGACAAACGTTTGGACTGGATCAAAAGGTTATCAATATACCTAACATAATCATTGTTCCATGGCCCAGTGGGCGTAACAATTATTAGCACGCATGTTAAACATCACCGGGAGCAGCCCCAATTAGGATGGGTGACCGACCGCAAGTGACATAATATTATCTCGGGCTCGAGCTGTGCTTCGGAAGGCACGTTATTCCAGGGAAATGGAAGTGTAGTGCGAAAACAGTATCATTGCAACAGAACTAGCGATGTCTCAAGTGTTCAAAGTGCCAACTAAGTAAGCCATTTAAATTTTCTCCGGTATGTACAGACGTAAACATCTAAATCTGATAAGGCACGTTAAGCCGTTGGTCTCGGCTGTCATCATCGACGGCGGTCGTTAAGATATGTCACGATACCTTTAGCCAGCTTGAATACTCTGACACCAATGCTTGCCACTTACACACACCAAAAGCAAGCAACATGATCATAAGTCATTCGCCTCGGCGAAATTTTATTGCGAAACCTCTGCTTTTTGGTTGTCACTCTCTGGGTCAAACAATAAAAAAATTAAAACTAACGACTGAAGGCTTCTCGAAATCATAAAATACTTAGCTGGAAAAATCTCTACAATCGTTAAAATTTCTTTAAAATCAAGACAAATGGGACTAAACAATATTAAAATGGATATAAAACTACGCTTTATCCATTAAATTGTCCATTAATATATAATTTGTGCGCCTGTTAGCATTATTATAATATACAGAAGTTAGGTATATGGGGTGTAGTAAGATTTTTCATCTTAATTTTTACTTTGAAAGAAGACGCGTCACATACGCTGATCAGCTTGTTGCACTATTAATTAATGAATCGTTTGAATTGGTACGTTGACCCCTCCACCAGGTGTATTGTATTCCATTGTCGTAGCTCTCGGCGACGCGTCACAAACATGGCACAACAAAAATAAATCATTCGGAAAAAATATTGCCGGAGCGCTGTACGTACTGACGTCTTTAACAGATCTACTCGAGAAACTTGCATAGGAAAAGGAGCAATGTAGTCAGAGGTACGCGATATATTATTGGTTCAATGATACAAACACTTAATCATATTGTTTTGCAGTTAAACTGAAACATTAGCGTGGTAATTTTAATCGTGGCTGGGGTTGTTATTGACTCTACATTTCCATTTCGTTCAGCCTCATTAGTGGTAACTAATGACCTTATACATACATTGCTCTTGTGATCTTGTGCCTTGAGTTTCTGGTGTTTGAAAGCCTTTTGAACAGGCTACTAGTAAACTTATCTATCTACCTCTGGTAACTAATCGATCAGTGATCACATAAACGTATGTATAACTAAATTTTGCCGGCAGCTTTCTCGAGTCGTCGCAGGATGAAAGGTAGCCTATGTCCTTTTCTGTACTCCAGAAAACTTGTAAACAAAATTTCATGATGCTTGGTTTAGTAGTTACGGAGTGAAAGCGTCCCAAACAAACAAACTCACTTTCGCATTTTTAATATTAGTAAGATCATAAGGAGATAAGCAGCTAAAATAAGAATTTCGTAAATATATAATGTATATAAATCGGGAAAAAGACTGAAGAGATAATTTATCTCACACGAAATAAATTCCTAATGCCGGAAAATGTACTTCCGCTTAGAGGAAAGCTAGAGTTTATAGAATAAGATAGCCTGGTCGGTCATTCAGAGACGAAGAACATCAATACGAGCAACATTTCCTACAAGAGCAAGGCTGAACTGAAAAAAAAATCGGTACCGCCTGGAAAATTTGTATGGGAATGTAGAAATTTTTTTGTAAGAGCTGATAATGAGCTGAAACGGGAATGGAATCTAAGGGAATTACGAGGGTCAAGTTAGACGCTGTATACTTATAAGCAGATGTTTATATTCCACACCCGTGCTTTATTTTGCTTTTGTCTTAAATTTCCTTGCGGAATTTAAATTATAAGTAATTTGTTGTAATAGTTATATATAGAGGTATCTCATATAGTCGTTTGCTCCATACACATAAGTTATTTTGTCATTCGTTGTGTTGTTGTAGGAGTGGAATGGAGGATTGAGTCGGCGGCGCAGGCATTCCAAGCGTGACTAACCACAGTCGCAATAAGGTGCTTTGGTGAAGCGTTCACCTCGCCGCGGCCTCCACTATCTGACCACTTCTTGCATCGAAACCAGTTCTGCTCCTAACTAGCACGAAAGAATGCAACTGACGCAGCGACACCCGCGAATACTAAAAACGGAACAATCGCAACTCTACCACCAAGCCGGTAGGTCACAACGGGTGCCAACATATTGTAATCAATTGTCTATCAACATATTTTCATCGCACATAATATCTATTGTTGTATGAAGTTTGATAAGAATGCGTGCCTTATGTTACCTTCAATAAAGAGCACACGATAGCGCATTGTCGATGTTCGAGTCAGCATTATTTACGGGCCAAGCTGCAGTGACGCCGCGGCATCGGCGACACAAAGCAATCGCGTGGAAAAAGATCCGCCGGCTCTTACGTTAGCGCATTGCTGCAGCACTGCCACGGATTTTGCGACGCAAATAATTTGCGCGCCAATTGACCTTTCGTCGGACGCCGGCCGTCGTTGACGACGGTGGCGGCGGGCGCGGCTTCCAACCAACATGCGCTATATATAGATACGCGACAACACGCCACACTTCAAGCGAGCACCCGCCGCCGTGCGCCAGGGGCCGACCGACTACGTAGGCAGTTTTCCTTTATCACCCACCCGACAGCCTCTAGCCTGGATTTTACGGAAGCTTCGCTACAGCCGCCACGGTCGTAGGCGACGGGATGTCGACCCACACCTCCCTCCCGAGATCGATACAGATGGTCGCCGCAAGAACTCCCTAGTGTGGAGATGTATAAGCCGTAGCTGTATACAGGGCGTTCTCGGCCGAGTAGGCGAGTATCTCGTTAGTCCCGTTTCGTTGAACTTTATTTCATCATGATGTTGATAGCGCGTGAAAGATTACTGGTAGATGAGTCAAACCATCAAAGCACTATACCAAA
This sequence comes from Elegia similella, assembly GCA_947532085.1. Taxonomy (NCBI): domain Eukaryota; kingdom Metazoa; phylum Arthropoda; class Insecta; order Lepidoptera; family Pyralidae; genus Elegia; species Elegia similella. Next base: position 10,643,120 of record OX383928.1, read on the forward strand.
TGCGCTCATAATAGGGTGGATAAGATGGCCATTTCTAAACAAGTCTATCTTTGTTTACTCGTTAGCATGATGAGTGTTAACGAGTGCGGCTGTCACCGGTCTGACTGGTAATTAACATGGCCCTGCAGATGTTTGTCGGCATTCAGTGCGCTCACGGCGCGGCTGCACAATGAAGGGAGTGCAACCGTCGACAGCCATCGTAGCAACAATGTTCTTAAATGGAATTCGTACCGAGTGGCGGGTGGCGTGCGCTGTGCTCGTTTAAAGATGGCTGCGATAAGGCGCAGTGACGCTCCTCGGGCGCGGGCGTCGTGCCGGCGGCGCGGCTGTGTGCGTGGCGTGCCGGTGTGCTGACGCCGTCCCTGGCGATGTCCGACCCCCCCGCGCCCCTCGGCACGTTCCGCAACATGTGCGGCCCCGGCCGCGGCCTGCCTGCCATCCAACACTCGGTCGCAACTCTCGTGTCATCCTCCCGCACCGAGGCTCGCTGATAAACGCGTTATCAGACCACCAGATAGCAGAGGTGCTGCTTGCTCGTTAGGTGTCATGGACGCATTGCTCTCGTTGGCCGCGCCGATCGCCTCGTGTACGAACACAAACCTGCTGACTTGTTAGTATTAGATACCTTACCTACTTTACTGATTTACTCGTTGTGAGTCAACACCTATTCCAATGGTAAACAACCGTCATAATACCGTTCTGCGCACTGCTCTGTTATTGAAAATGGTAACAAGCATATTTTTAACACACATGACCAAGTGATGGTGCTTGCAAACAAGTTTAGCATTGATTGCAACATTTTAGTTGAATGTCTCTAACATACTTCGTAGAAGGCTTCCTCGTTACTTGAGTCAGGATTTAACACTTCTACATACTAACATACTATTGTATCCAATAAAGGTATTATTCTGAAATCATCCGTTTCAGTCGATCGAAACGAATACTTCACTATTGTTATGATAAACGCGACAGAAAGGGGATGATGACGATGAGTTTTATTTTAAATACCTATATACGGACAAATCACACAGATTGAGCTAGCCCAAAAAAGGAAGAGTATTATGACGCTACGTAATCGATCAATCAATAACCGAAAACACCAACCTAGAGTAAAAGATCTGGATACTTCTTCATAACTACTTCATCCGCGTAATGTAGGTATTATGTTATATTCTGATGTGTGAGCCATAACACTCAGCCATAACATTTTAAAGTTTCATCAAATCCATCCAGTAGTTTTGCATCAAAGAGTAACAAATATCTTCATATCACGTTATTTAATAAGATGAATCTTCTAAGGTGCCATGGTAATAGTAAGGGTTGTTTGGTTAAAGGTCGTCTATTTGTATAGCCAGATACATCAAGCGCAATATTTTCAGGTCCTGAAAAATATTTCGTACCAACTCAGCCCGATAGCAAACTATCAATGCAGGATATCTATAAAAAAAAGAACGAAGATAGCATTTTACCTACAATTAATATGTAACCGAATCCTATCCTAACTTCCTAACTAATATTATAAATGCGAAAGTGAGTTTGTTTGTTTGTTACGCTTTCAACCGATCATCATGAAATTTTGCATACAAGTTCTCTGGAGTACCGAGAAGGACATAGGCTACTTTTTATCCCGAGAAAAAGTACTATGCCCGAGGGATCGACATTGATGCGGGCGGAGCCGCGGGTGAAACTATATCTTTGAACATCTTAGAAACTATATTGCCTACCAAATTAGTCGCAAAATTAATTAAACTACTACATAGTCAAACAATTATTTTTGTATTTTTTATCACAACATCCCATACTATAAATGCACAGTAGCTCAGACTGTGTGTCTGTCTTAACGCTTCAACGACTGAATCGATTTAGATGAAATTTGGTATGTAGATAGTTTGAGGCCCTTCTAAGAAAGAACCTTTCATCCGGAAAAAGGTCCCCAAGGGATCCACATTCTCGCAAGTGGAACCACAAGCAAAATCATGTATGTTATAATTTTTAAAAATTCAGTCTTTGTGACAAAAATTTCTAATTTATTTTTTCGTTAGCAAACGAACTATATATAGTTTTACCTCTAAACTGAAATACATGTAAGTCATATATTTCATACAGTGCATCAAGCAAGGCAAAATGTAAAGGAAAACTATTTTACAAGCTTTTATTAATTAGTTTGTGTGGGTGTTCTGAGTCCTGACGTTCGATAGAGCTGAAATATTAATATAAACTTTCAGTACACATGTTAATAAGATGACAATACAATAGGTATAATGGAGTAGGTAATAGAGTTGATCTGATAATGGAATAAGAAGGTGGCGGAGATAAAGTCATCGTGTTCGAGCTTTTTTACCCAACTACGGCGAAGCCAAAAAGAGGATTCTGGCTGCTATGTTTGCTTGTTCTCTGCTTTCTCATAAACTACCTACTGTAACCGGATATATGACACATCGTTAGATGCGTATTGAACGTCAGTTGGTTAAAGGTACCTACCTATAACCAACTGACGAATAACTACCTAGACTACCTAAGCGACGTCACAGTAAATTAAAAATTGCGCCATCTAGAGTACAAAAATTCGCGAATGTAAATAAAATCTTTTTTTAAATGTGTTGTGTTTGGTATCAAATGAAATGTGTTTGGTATTAAATGAAAGGTATTTTAATTCCCCTGTGAAAATTCAAAATATACCTGGAAATCTTGTAGTCGGGTTTCAGTTATATAACTTGATCTTTTATCTTTACAGTCAGAATAAATAATTACCACCTTTTTTCAACATCTCATTTCTCTTGTGAAACTAGTCATATGCAATAAATTCATAAACATATTATGATAAGAAAGTTCCGATCGCGGTGGACTTTTTTAACATTTACAATAATTCACAATTCTTTGCTGTTGCAATTTATTCATATTGCAACAGTGAAAAAGATTGAAACATATATACTATCACGTCTTTTTCCCTTGCGGGGTAGACAGAACCTAGGTCTGTATGACTTGACAGCATCGTGTTGTGTTACCATGTTGGTGAAGTAAGAAAGTTAACATTTATGATCTTGGAAATGTTTACTTTAATCTACTTGTAAGTACCTGTTAAAACTAAATATCTAAAACAAAGTTAACCAAATCAGTTGAATACAATACGGCCTAGCATTATATTTTCTATGTTAGTTTAGTTTTAGTACTGTTGTGATAGGTGACACCTACCAAAACCCCCCTTTTTAACACTTTGATTGTAAAGGAACACGCAACATACATATAAGTATGTATATCTATTACTAGAACAACCACACATCATTGCCGTAATGTTGTTACTGCGAATCATGTACTCACCTACATTTACGCGTGGTGTAGGGAGTAGAAACCCAGGAAAGCGGCCGCAACGTGTCGCAAGAAGCCGTTGAAGTAACATAAGCGCAGCAAATTATCAGGGTCGACCGACGCCGCCGCCGGCTGCACGACCCTGCCTACGCGTCTACCTACTTATTGTACCTACAGCTACACTAGCCGCTCGGGTAAACAACAGTGCGAGGGCACACCAGCGGAAAAATACCAGCGCAGCCGCGCCAAAGGACGCCAACCACGACGAACAATGCGCTGCAACAACAATGACAATATAAACTCGATTGCTTCCCAGAAACTGTTTTGGGACCGCCGAAGAACATTTTCAAGTAACAAATGCCTGTCTGTATGAAATAGGTTGGCTGGCAATGAAACCAAACGTTGGATGTATCGCGTTAGATTGCAGCCTATCAAGTATGTATAGCATTGTGGTGAGCAGCGAGTCACTTTGTTATCGCGTGAAGGCGACGGCGACGGTGGTCCGCCATATTGGAGCGTCTGCTTGGAAACAAGTTTCGTTGTATGCGCAAGCGCAGGCAGCCGGCCGCCAGCTGCTCTCGTGTCAGGTGGGGCCTGGCCTCGCGCGATCCACATAAGAACTACTCGTACCTACCTCGTACTCGCATCTACTCGGGTTGCAGTGTGCAGTGATCACACGGCGACCACTAATTAAGGTGTGCAAGTCTGTAAAGCGGAGTCAATTAGGCAGTGGCACGATTGTTAACGATGGCGGCAGACTATCCCGCATTAGAGTCACGAAACCTATTTAGAACAATTTATTAACATTCTTTGCCGATGCTATCTTTATATTCTAATTTCGTAATTTGTCAACATGCGCAGATCAAGTGCACGTGTTGAATATTTCTAGCTAACTAAGGGATAAATTCGAGTCAATTAACAAACTGGCAAAACAATAGAATGGTCGATTGCGATTAGGTCATAAATTAGGTGGTGTGGTCGGCGCCTGAGCAGACCAGTGAGGTCATTGCAAAGCGAGTGCGACGGCCGTCCGCCGCACCCGCCGTGCCGCCGAGGCGACAACACATGGATATGGATTCAGCGCAGAGCGAGCACGCATACATTACGTGCCGCCTACAAGCAGCACGCCGCTGCCTATCTGCACACAGATTATTACGTGTGTAGTATGTTCGATATAGCACTGGCACTGGCAGCGCGCCGCTCTTCATTGTTGGCTGGATGCGATGGCTGGCGCAAACACGAACGACCTCTTTTAGTTTCAGTGACATCGCGGACACGACTCTCCAGGGGGAACATGCATTGAAGATGAAAGTATCCTGCCTCTACATGAGTTTATATTTAGCAGTGCAATGAACACTGAAATATCGACTCCATCATTTTTAGTTTCAACGCATTGTGCTAAAACCTTTTTATACTTATACCTAGGTATCTTTTCCCGAGAGAGATTTTTTGAGTATTTGCCGAAGCCAAGCATGAAGGAGGTCGATTATTCACGAACGCCATACAATCTATGCTTACGTATTCGACAGCCAGCCTCAGGCTACATGGTTGAACAGAATCTCCAATGCAAGGCTACTGCTGATAACGTTATCTCGGTAGAGTGAAGACTGTGGTAACAAAACAGGGTCTTGTATGTGTCGTCGAGATGGGATCGGAGAGCTTTTTGTTTCGGAAACTGTAATATAATTGTAATAGCTTTTATAAACAAGTAACGGAGGTACTTACGCAAGTCTTTTTATAATTCCTACATATCTCAACTAAGTACAAATATTACATACCCGACAAATTTGTAAAAATTTGTATTTTGAGTTCGACATAAATGTTTTCCAGCGACACTCTTAATGTTACTCTTGTATTTACAAGTCTAAGTAAATATATTTTTATATTTTGTCTGTGTCTTGGGTTATTCACGCATACACTATTCGAAATATATTTTGCTACAAACATTAAACATTCGTATGAATCAGACAGGATCCTCGCGAAAAAAGTTGCAGGCGACAGCTAGTATATCTTGAAAACAATATCGACAACGGTATGTGGCCTAAACAGCGTCGCGGAGATGCAACGACGCGACGCACGTTAATCTTACGTGGGCAGATTTTCTCTTCGTCCAATACTCCCCAGTATTTATAGCTTATACTCATGGAAGAAAGATAGAGTACGTACGAGCCTGAGTGGACTGTGGCATGACGACACACCGATATATTTACGTAATGGCCACGCAATTGCCGCGAGCTGCCGGGACGACGGAGGCTCTTTGCTGTTAGCCTTGTACGCCACATTATATCACTTTCAATTACACCGTTTCGTCTAAATCGTGCAGTTTGCTCATCGTCACGCGGCAGTCGTAAATTACTTCTAAAGGGCGGGTCTACTACTACGTCTTACCGAAACAAAAAGCCTTCGATGGTTATGAGCGGTCGGTGGTGATCTTTTTGCTGCACACTAGTAACTTGTGTTCGGATCGTGCATAGAAACATATAATAATTCGGATAAAAGGGCCATCTTGAAATCATGATAAATAAAAAAGTTCTCACATATCGTGAGCAAAAAGTATACGCAAGGACCCTTATAGTAAGTATACCCAAGGACTAGCTCCGTGGCGCAGAGGTCAACACGCCTGCCTGCGACACGGAGTGACCGGGTTCGATGCCCGGCCAGGTCAAGATGGAAAATGATCTTTTTCAGATTGGCCTGGGTCTTGGATGTGTATCTATATATGTATTTGTTATAAAAATATAGTATCGTTGAGTTAGTATCCCATAACACAAGTCTCGAACTTACTTTGGGGCTAGCTCAATCTGTGTGATTTGTCCGTATATATTTATTATTTATTATTATAGTATGTAAGTGACAGGCGGGCTGAGCTGGCTGCGAAAGCTTTGAAGGACGAAAACTGACACGGGGTCCTAAAACAGCCCTTGGTCACATAAATATTAAGGAACAAGCTCATATCGAGTATCGATTAAAACATAAGTACTTTTAATAACATCAACTACTTATGTTATTGCTATCTCATCCAACTTTAGTAAAATACCTTTATACTACCTTTAAATTAGTTTGATAAAAAAAAATCTTTTCCGTGTTTCATTATATACATATAAGAACTGTAATTCAATATAGAGTAAGTTAAAATATCTTTAGAAACATGAAGGAGAAAGGCTTCATACGTACTTATTTCCAGTGTATTCAGCAGAGTATGTCGACGGGAGAGCGAAGGGACCGCGCCGGCAACTTCCTGTTATACTATCTAATGCTACGGCGGTGAACGCCATGGTAACTATAAGAAATGCCACGCAGCCACCCCCTGCAGCCGGCGGGGCGCGGGGGCGGAGAGGCGGTCGCCCTATCTCCTCTCTTGCAGGCTCTGACCTCTCTCTACCATTTCTAACACATAGTAGCTAAGGATATTCCCTTTTGTGATTTTACTTTTACTCGTATGGGATTTAGTTTAGTCTTAGAAAAAGCTTTCAAAACCTATGTCCAAAGCATATGTAAATTATGCTATGCTACAATAAGAAATTGATAATAAGTGAATAACTGAATTGAAAATACAGTTAGGTACTGTATAGAAGGTCCATTTAAATGAAGCGCAAATATTTTATAGGCTAGCATCCATAGGTCAAAGAAAAGCAGTTTTTGTTTTAACTCTTTCATACAATTTTTTTAATGACAATCGATAAATCAACTTTATTAACTGTCGGAGTCTGTGACTTAGTATCTATGTTAGGCAACAGTAAAAAGTTGTTCACCAAGACATTGTTCAGGTCAAGATATCTCGAAAACCAGCGATTGTCGATTTTTTTGATTTGCTTTCTTAAACATTTTTATAAGTAGCTTATGGGTGCAAGCCCTTAAAATATTTGCACTTAATTTAAATAGACCTTATATAAATACACGAAGTGCGAGTACCTTTGTAACCATTTCACGGTAATGTAATAAGTTTCTCAATCTCAAGTAAATATACTTCTAAGACAACGGCACACGTAAGAAAACAATCGTAATGTAACGATTTTCTGAATCAGCAAGACACCAGCCAGCTTCTGTTGGAAATAAAACAAACATACTGCACTTCGATGCTAGTGCAAAACAAAATTAGTTTAAGGCAATGAGTTTAATTAACCACTAACGGTATATAAGTTGTAATCTTTCGTGTCATGGTTAAGTTACTCGTAGTTCTAGATACTTATATAAGTACATCAGAATATATATGGCAGTGATCCATCATATACATATCTAAGCTAGCTATATGCAATAAAATACGCAATATAGGTCGAGGGCAAAGCTTTTCAAAATGTACAGTAAATGGTAGTAGAAAAGTCTTGAAAAAAATATTTACTATTCTAAACTATTACAATGGGACTTCGAATACGGAATTTCGAACTTTGAAAGTTATATCAGCCATATTGTTGAAGCTATATGTGTCAAATAGACTGTCATTTATTTATTCACATTCTGTTTTGCCCTAAGATTTTACCAAATCACCATGGACAGATATAGCGTTCAACAACATTTGCAAATTAAATCAAAACGCGCGCTTCGCCCATTTTACGGTTGCCATAATCGTCCTACCGCGAGATATCTATAAAGGTCGATGACTACCAACTTCTGTTGGCCTGAATTGGATGATGTGGACACCAAAGACATGTGTTTTCAATAGACGGCGCTACGTGCCACACAGCTCATGCCACATTGGACAATATGCACAAGTGATTTGAGGGCACTTGAAGGCATGGTCATTTCACGTGGAGGTGATATGAACTGGCCACCGAGAGCATGTGATATGACTCCGTTAAACTTTTTCTTGTTGGGTTATCTTAAGTCGCAGTGGCAGGTCTTTGTGAATAAGCCACAAAGCCCTCATAGCCATTGGTCCAATTCAGCTTGAATTATACGCCCGTCAAGGGAAATTGGACTTTTTGGATGCGCGCCACTAAAAGACACGCTGGAAATTTGAACGATGTTAATATTCCATAGATAATCAAAATAAACAACGTGATTTGAAAGATTGAGACAAATATATTGAGACAATAGTATCGTAAATCTATAACGAAAAGCAAACCTAAAAGTAAAAACAAACATCTTAAAGATAAAAAAATTCTCGCAATTCACTGCCCTGCGGAAGTGTGCCCAAAAGGCTGGCAGCATTGCTATTGCTACGTTGTATGGCAGTGCTTATTCTTTGTGCAAAGAAATTGCCAGCCCTTTGGTCTTTGTACACCTCTACCAGTCTTTTTCTTACAATAATAATAATAGATAATGGCATCGACATGCCTTTAAAACAAATAAAAATATGAATGATATGTTACTCATGCTTTAATTTAAAGATAGGAAGAGCTCAACGAAAGACTCTGTATGTACTTATCACGGCAACAGGAAGACAACGGTTGGCGTCACACACAGCTTTATAAGCGTCTGCAAGTGTACATGGTTGAGAAAAAGAGGAAAAGCAGCGACCAGCTGCGCCGCAGCTGCTGCGAGCGAGGTGGCTAGCAATCTCGTATGGATTATCCAGCCGCACGTATTACAGGTATGAATTAAAAATGTGATCATATGAAACAACCTGTATGTTACGTATTAGTTTATTTAAAAAAAGTAAACAGAAAGAAAGAAAGAAAAAACTCTTTATTGCACCATTATCATAAGAGAAAAAAAAACAAACTCTTAAAGACTAAAAAAAAAACAGCCAAGTAAATTTTAAAAAAATAGATAAATACACAAAAATTGAGCTAGCCATCACCGTAAATTATGAACTTGTGCCGAAGAACATTAATTCAACGATACTTTATTTTACAATGAATCTTCGATAAACATTTAAGTCATAGGACTACCTCAAAAAGATCGTTTTCGATTTTGAACTGGCCCATCGAACCCGGGAACCTGCGATTCAAAAGCACTTGCGTACCGCACTGACCCTTTAAGGTCGTCAACTAGGGTGAGCTTTACAAAGCTTAGCAAGGATTTGTAATGTTTGATAATGGATCTAATAAAGTCGATTTGCTCTTTTTTACAATACGATTTAAAAAGCGCGGAGCCCTTCTTAATTACAAGCTTTTATTTAATTTGCAATTTATCTATGTTTGTTCAGGTCAAATCTTGCAAACTCTATTTTGTAGCAGATATCTTCAACCGATTGAGCTGAAATTTTGTATACTCGTTTAGTTTGGATGACAATGCATGGTAAGTTGTGCAACGTCATTTTAAATCCAACACAGCAGATAACCCAAGATCGCGGAATAGCTATTTTTGTTGCACTTCGACAAATGGATATTAAATTCTTTAATTTTGCTTGCTGAAAGTAACTCAAAAGTTAAATGATGTACATAAAAGCTTATTTTTAAAAAGTTTTCTACATTTAATTTATTTATATTTAGGTACAAAATAGGACTATAATAGCATTATAAGTTGTGGAAGGAAACCTAATGAACCTACGCTACCCTCTGTTAAAAGTAACTTTTTATAGAAAATAAAAAAGTAATGTTGACTCGCCAAAGTATGAAACTTTCCGCGCTCATGAAATGGTGTCGTAATAATATAATGAAGAGGAACGTGAGTTCTATCGATTCCAAAACCTACACAGAATATCTAAAATCGTACAAAGCTCCTGTGAAGCCCATATTTGCGTCATAGTTCACGGGTGGGTACCCGTGAACTATGACGCAAATATTATAAAATTGTCTTCAGTTGCACCCCATAATTTAATCATAAACTTATGTTTTCTCTGTTTTCTTGTTATCTGTATCTATAAGTTAAAACCTATATACCTAATGTATTATTAGGGTTCCGGACCTCAAAAGGAAAAAAACGTAAGCTTTTATTCTAATTTGTGAAGTAGGACCCTATAAATCTTTCTTCAGTTACCACCGTCTTATGTGAGCTGTTTATGCAATACTAGCGAATCTTCAATAATGTCGGCTAGTTTATTTAAAAAATAATAGATGGTAAAAAATAGGCGCTGGAAATTGTTATTATAAAGCTTTTTCTTAAAAAAATAGATATAAAGGTTCTTAGAAAGATTATTTTCTCACAATTTTAGTACTCTATCAATTTTGGTAAAAAATAAGTACTAACATCACTTTTTTTTTAATTACCATGATCGATTCCTTGTTCCTTGGTCGGGTATGGCAGTTTTTGTAAATCTATATATGCAGTTTTTAGGGTTCCGTACCCAAAGGGAAAAAACGGGACCCTATTAATTTCGCTCCGCTGTCCGTTAGACTGACTGACAGTCTGTCTTTCTGTCCGTCTTTCACCAGGCTGTTTCTCATGAACCGTGATAGTTAGACAGTTAAAATTTTCACAGATGATGTATTTCTGTTGCCCCTATAACAACAAATTCTAAAAAATAGAATAAAATAAATATTTAAGGGGGCTCCCATACAACAAACATGATGTTTTTTGCTTGTTTTTGCTCGATATTGATAACGGCAACAGCTAGACGCTTGAAATATTCATAGAATATTTAGTTATATATTCACTTTAAAAATAAATAATAAAAGAAAAATAAAATTAATATTAAAGGGGGGCTCCCATACAAGACATGATTTTTTTGCCGTCTTTATAGATAACGGTACGGAACCCTTCGTGCGCGAGTCTGACTTGCAATTGGCCGGTTTTTTTCTCTAAAAACGGTTTCAATGGCTCCTTTGACGATTTTTCTCTTTTTCCTATAGATTAAAACTTACCCCATCTCCATGAGACAACCTGTATAGTTAAACATGACATGAAATTATACGCGTCTGAGGTATTTTCTTTACTTGTCTTAAATACAACTAAGAAAATGATGAAGATTATAGAGCAACACCGTTTTGCGAGCGGCACGCCAACATTTTTAAATGTGAAAAATAATTTCGAGGAATTGGCGGAACATGAAAACGCGACATGCGACTGCCATTTTCCCACAATTTGTACATACATAAGTTGAAGTAACATTATATTTTTATTATAGCATTTAAAGAAATCTTCTAATGCGATGGGCTTTCACACAGTGTAGATGTTTGTAAAAAACGAATATCGAAAAATATATATTTGTACAGGGTGCGAAAGTGCGGTTTCCGGGTGCCAGGGGTCAACCCGGGGAACCGAAACCTACGCAGACGAAGTCGCGAAATAATTTATAAAGATGTTAGTTTTGCGTTTTCAGGTGTATCTGCATGAATTTACAGACCATTAATGTTTGGGTTGGGATGTTTCGTTGAACGTCCGGAACAGTAATGGGCATTTTTAGATTGTTTGCCCGGATTGAAAAATATTTGGCTGTGCTACGACGTAGCACGCTCGTAGCTACGCGGAAGTAGGAGCTACGAATGACAAATTTAAGTTAGAGAAATTGAAAACTAAGTTGTTCTAATGTCCGATATTAATATGGATAATGCAATAGTGGAATTAGGGCAAAGTATTAATAGTCTGAGGGCGATCACCGTAAAGAGAAACGTGTATGATATTTGGCAAGTTCTTTTCATGTTTGCAATTTATAAGAAATCATTACATCTAAGTAATGACCCTAACAAAAATATAATGATATTTCATATAGAAAAATCGACTTCAATCAAACTACTGAACCGATTGCGATGAAATTTAAATGCGACCAACTTAAAAACATACCCTTTCAAACAAAAACAGAATTTTATAACAAGGTATGTGATGTTAATTAGAGGTATGGAGTCCAATCCTTGGCCGTGTGGTATCCGGTAGAGAAGAATAGGACCACTCCAAGTCGCCTTCTACGACATCCACAGGAAGCTGTGGATGTCGTAGAAGGCGACTTAGGAAATACAAGCTAAACAGAGCTTATAAACATCAATGAGACCTCTCCAACCCGTCTTGTCAGCGAGGAGAGTGTAGGCCAATTCCTCTGGCTGCTCTGGCCAAGTATGGCTCTAGAAGTACAGAGAGGGTCGTGCTCCTGTAGTGGAGACTAAAATTACCTGATGATGATGATAATGAGTCCAATCCTTCAGACTTTCACTTCGACAAATACTACCTATATTTTAACGAAAATAAGTAACTTTAAATTAGTTAGTTTTCGAGGTATGTCAAAATCGTAACATCATTCGCACTATGCAAGAAATAGAATCAACATCCCACTTTGACAGCAATCAACTGATGACATTAATGACGTCTTGTTGCCAATTAGTTCCAATAGATTTCCGCAATATGGCGAAGATTTTTTATACATTTGGTTGGTCTTTACTTTAGTCCTTGTTCTGGGGTCTCGCTCTCTCATACTCGCGTAATAAAATAAGTTAAAAGTAAAAAACTTTTTAAACGCAAGCTTTTATGTTTCAAGTTATTTTCAGCGAGCACTTTAATTTGATATCCATATAGTTGAAGCATCAAAATTAGCTATTCCGCCATGTTCGACGTCATACAACTTTAAATACATTGTCATCCAAACTAAACGAATACACAATTTTTCAACTCAATCGGTGGAAGATATCTGCTACAAAATTGAGTTGCAAGATTTGACCCGAATAAACATAGTTACGTACATATGTACATTGGAAGTTAAATAAAATCTTGTAAAAAATATCTTCTTCGTTGGTTAGTGACCGAACTCCGCGATTCTGAGATAAGAGCGTTACCACTGCGCTGCGCCATACCATATAGTAACCGCCAAACCCGCGTAACTCGGTGTAACCGTCTTTCTTGCTCCCCAGGGACACTTGTATGTGTAGTTGTGTACGCATATCGTAGGGTTGGACTTCATTGTTAGTTAGATCAACAATAGCTAAAGACTCGTCACCTGTCAAGGCAGTGCTAGGAAAAAAGTTGATTGTTAGGTGAAGGCGGTAAAGGCGAAGACAGCCACGACATTTGAAAGAATACGTAATAACAAGAATACGCTTGTTTCCTAAAAAAATACTATTTAAAATAATTAGCCCGTCTTATAGATTATCGAAAAATATTAGATACGTATTTTTTTCTTTTTTCAATTAAACAAAAGATGATAAAGATACATAGATTTAAAAAAAATTGCGTCATACTTCTATCTATACTAATATTATAAAGCTGAAGAGTTTGTTTGTTTGTTTGTTTGAACGCGCTAATCTCAGGAACTACTGGTTCAAATTGGAAAATTCTTTTTGTGTTGAATAGTCCATTTATCGAGGAAGGCTTTAGGCTATAAAACATCACGCTGCGACCAATAGGAGCGAAGCATCATAAAAAATGTTTTGAAAACGGGGAAAAATTATTCGTCTATACTAATTTATCATAATAACAGAAATTGCCGCGGACGAAGTCGCGGGCAACAGCTAGTGTAAAGATAAAACGCATCAAAGTTAAGGAGTGGGGGCTCATGACGCAACAGGCCGGTAAAAAGTGTACTGAACAGTGACGTCACGTGGAAATTTAACGAGCTATAACTTTGTCAATTTTTGTTTGATTAAAAAAAGAAAAAATACGTGTCTAATATTTTTCGAAAATCTATAAGACGGTCTCATTATTTTAAATGGTATTTTTTTAGAAACAAGCCTATTAAATATTTACAATATCGAGCATAAATATACATATATATTTTACAATAAAATATTTTTTGATATTTTAAAAGATGAATTATCACGAAAATCTGGATCAGCAGGCCTACTCACGGACTTTTGACAACATAACGTTAACATACATACACATACATAGTTTCACGTCTTTTTCCCTTGCGGGGTAGACAGATCCTAGGTCTATAAGACTCGAAGGCCACGTTTAGCATGTTGGTGGGCATTAGGTGGCAAACGGAATCAAAATAGTGATGGGTTGTTCGCCGCATCGCCTATTAACATGACTCCTTGGAATCTTGCCCTTTCCCTCAATCGGATTTACGATGTACGCGGGAAGAGATACATTTACGTACTGGTACATTTTAAGTTTTTTCTTTTCTCCCCGACCTGCATGGAAGAAGTATAGCGTTTAAATCAAAAATTTGTGATAAAAACATTTCGCCACAGGTAGGATTTGTCCTACAACCTTCGACATCTGGCCCGACCGACGCTCTCGCTACTGAGATACCGTAGCCTCAAGTCACCGCGACGAATTTGTTCATCACACGCATTCGAAGCATGCGTAATCTTCATTACTAACCACTATTTAGAAGTGGTGGTATCCTACTTAATTCATGTTAGATGAATTGAAAGTTGATTAAAGTGGAGAAAGTTTTATCAATTATTTATATTAAATAGCATTACAATGCTGGGTTAAATATTTTCAACACATATTTTCGATTTTAATATTAAACCGAGCATTGTAATGCTATATAATCTAACTAGCTGTTACCCGCGGCTCCGCCCGCGTTAATGTCGATCTCTCGGGAACAGTAAAATTTCCCGGAATGAAAGATAACCTACGTCCTTCCCCGAGCCTCAAATTACCTCCATACCAAATTTTCATCCAAATCGCTTCAACCATTGAAGGAGTGAAAAGACGAAAGATACATAGATATAAACCTTTTTTCATACTTCCATTCAGACTTTACCCCCCTATTTCACCCCCAAGGGGTTGAATTTCTAAAAATCCTTTCTTGATGCTCATTTACATCATAAAAAGAATGTACTAAATTTAAATCTCGGCACAGTAGTTTCGGCGGTGCGTTTGATATATAAGTCAGGTTTACCGTCTGCCCGCGTCTCCACCCGCGTTGGGGACAGTAGAATTCCCAGAATGAAAAGTCTATGTCCTTCCCCGGGCATCAAAGTTCCTCGATACCAAATTTCATCAAAATTGGTTTAATGGTTGAAGCGCGAAAAGAAGACAGAGTTACTTTCGCATTTATAATATTAGTATATGGATATCTTATGTATATCGTTTTATAACATCATAATACATTGCGGCTTTCGTATGATTTACTATTTTTATTAAACATACACCCTATAAACCGTTGTTGTTAAAAGTTAGTGAGTTGTTCGAAAACCAAACAGGCAGTAGCGTCATACATAGACCAACTTGAAATAAGGCTATAACTGACTCTCCAGAGATCCAGGGCAGTGGCCTAGTTTGGGTGCGACTCGAAGTGCGAAGCCCGTTGACTTTCAAATTTAAGTTAATAGCGAAATTAAAGCAGTAACATGTCGTTCATAAGCATACCCAAGTAGGATGGCGTCATGCCGGCGGTCTGCCGTAAAACTTTAAGAAAAAAATTGACAGCATGAATAAAAGTTTAAGTTAACTTTCTGTTAACCTCGGGATCAACATAAACACCAGAGATGAACACTCTCGAATGACAGAGTAAGGTTAGGCTACTGTTACTGTGCTTCTGTTTTATTATCAGAACTAGCTTTCGCCCTTTCCCTCGGGAATAGTAGTTTTTCCCGGGATAAAAGGTAGCCTATGTCCTTCTCTGTACTCCAGGGAACTTGTATGCAAAGTTTCATGATGATCGGTTTAGTAGTTACGGCGTGAAAGCGTAACAAACAAACAAACTCACTTTCGCATTTATAATATTATTAGTAAGGATAAGGATGCCAAGCCGAATATAGGTATTGACCTCTATTCGAGATGCTTTGGATCGATATGTCTTTTGGCAGCGTCAACCAATGCGGACCTAACTTATCTAGTCCCTAAAAGTATGCGAAAACAGTAGAGATTAAGTACCTATACGTTAGTTATTGGTGAGGGCAACATTTTGAATCGGAGCGGATAGCGAGGGAATCTAAAGTAGAGTCCTGTTTGAAGCGAGGGAATCGCTATGAGAAAAACAATATGTGTGTTTTCATTCCCACAGGACTAAAATAAAGTTTGAATTGAGAATTAATAAACTTTTTAGTCCCTCGGGAATAAAGACGTATTTTAGATAGGCCTGTATATGCGTTAGTTAGTACCACGCTTTGGTTTTTGAATAGGTGAGATGAAAACAATTAAATGATGACTATTGAAAGTGTGACGTGTGCGAGTATGTTTCATTTCTATACTTATATATCTAATAAAATGTTGCAAGATCAAAATTAGTCACGGTTAGCAAAAAGTTGGGCATATTAACGGTAAATAATTATAGAAATCAAAAGAGGTATAACAGATTAATGTGTCTACTTGAAGAAAGGTAATAGACATTCTACCTCTATCTAAAGTGGAATAACAGCTCTCCAAGTGTGAGTTGCATTAACACATCCATCAAGGGGTTCTTACCGTTACCGCCGTATAATATTTAACTACAAAATGACAAAATCCATGTTTCTTGTCGGGCAACTCTATTGTATAAGTACACTTAGAACTCTTTTAAGTGGCCTCTTTTAGGAGAATAGCCACTCTTTTGAGCACGGACACTAATGTTCCTTATCTGTGGTTTGAAATCTCAATAATAAAAGTTTGCAAAATCAAGGAAAAAGCCAAAACCACGTTTTTTATGTGGTACATACCCTTTAAATTTTAAATTGTTTTTTATTGTTGTTTCAAAAAAAAATAAGTTTTTATCTATTATTATTGTACAATAGATACATCCCTGTGACAGGCGGACATCGGAGGCTTTGGTACCCAAAGGGTACCCTTTGGGAGTACGGAACCCTAAATACTACAAAACATGTTATTTTTTTATAAATCCATGCAATCCACATCTGAATCTTAGATGTGGATTGCATGGATAAATATTGTGAATGTGGCAACCCTGGCATTACTGCAATGTCTGCAATACATTTACAACAATATAATTACTTATTAGCTTATTACGGTCGTCTGTAGTAACCGTTTTCGGCCTCTTGTCTGTTCCTCACATAGTATAATTGTTTTATTTTTTTCTTTCATATGAGTCATCATCATTTCGAGTAGGACGTTTTGAAATGGTCAATCGACCATGCACGCCCTGGTGTCAGAGTTCCTCAGAATCGCCACTCGGCCTCTAACGTGGTTCCTCTAACGACTAGCTAAACTAGATGCCAGCCGGGACCAGTGGCTTAACGTGCCTTCCGAAGCACGGAATCAACTTTATTATCCGACAATCAAGTGATTCAAGCCTGCAATGTCCTAACCAAACTGGAAACAGCTAAACAAAGTATGCTTCCCATTGGAATCGAACCCACGACCCCCGGGTCTACAGGCAGACGCCTTAACCACTGGGCCACGGAGGCAGTTTCATGTGAGTAAGTAGCCAAAACTGGTGCCAGATTTTTCAAGCAGCCTAAAGGCTTGACATAGCTTCACGGCTGTTATCAAATGATGATAGCTGAGCCCAGCTTAACGTGCCTTTCAAATCATGGAGGAGCTCAAGAAACTTTTATGCTATTTATGGTCATCCATTCCAGTGGGGACCATGGCCAGGGTTGCTTAACGTGCGTAAACGCAACAAAATCTTAAATTTATTTGAATAATAAAAGCTTGAGCTTTCGAAATGACTATAAATCATTGCTACGACATCGCTACGAGTCTGCTACGAAATATCAAATACTTTCTAATGAAAGAAGACCAAGTGGCACAAATATCTTATACCTTTAAACGAGCAATTCTTGTATATTTATATATAAATTTATTTCTATGATCTCGGAAACGGCTCTAACGATTTCGCTGAAATTTGGAATAGGGGGGTTTTCGGGGGTTAACAATCGATCTAGATTATGTTTAGGAAAACGCATGTTTTTGAGTTTTCATGCGTTTTTCTTTTCACGCAGAATATGGTCGCTAATTTCGTCCTGCTGGCCACTGTCTGTCTGGTTCAGCGGGTTAAGACGCGGACGGCAAGTGTTACGGGTTCGAATCCTGCTAGGTGACTTACTTTTTTTTTACATGTTCTAGTTTACATATTTTTTTAAAATTTTATTGTTTTTAGGCGAGTTTAAAAAACGTAGTTAATGTTTGAGAAAACAATTTATATTTCTCATAAATATAGATTATCACCTAAACACCACCATATTACAATAAATAGTAATAACCGAGCGAAGCTCGGTCGCCCAGGTACCGCTTTACTTAAAGTGAGTTCATGTTTGTTCCGTTGGAGTCGAAACGTCGGGTCCAAGGAGTTCTAGCACTAAAAAGTCTTTAAGCGGCTAGCTCCCAGGTCTGTTGACGTCGCTGGTAAAGAAGGCTTGCTTATTCCTTGTGCAGGGAATTGCAATTGCTGTTCAGCTGGGGAAGTTTTTAGCACTATGCCATGCGGGCAACACCTTAGTGTAGAGCTTTAGTTTTTGTTTAGTTTATTTATTATTATTAAGATTTTTTTTTGACGTGATAACGTGTTATAAATCGATGAACACCGGCTGAATGTGTCAAGTTCCGGGTGCAAGCGAGAGCGCTGAAGATGCGATAGTGCGGCACGATCGGACTAAGCGTTCGGGCTGTGATGCCTCTATCTCTCTTCCACTGTTATCCGTAAACGGACTTTTAGGGATAACCAATTTGTTTTGTATAGCTATTAATATAATTTCGTTTTCTTTTCATTTTAGATACTGACTTTAATTTTGATAGAGTCACGTCTAGCAGTCACATGTAACCCACGTAGCAGATCCCCGCAACAAAACGGAAGACAAATAAAACTTTCAGAAAAGTTTCTTTTTCGGGAAGTTCCCGAAAACTTTACTTCCTGTAAGTTTCGCAGAACGAACAAAATTTTGTGGCGGCTGATTATTGAACTGATTGTGTCAGAATTACGCGAATGTATTATGTATTTTATTTGATGTATATGGTGTGTTTGTGAAGAAAGGTGAAAAATGTTATAGTGCAAGAGCTAACTGTTGATTATGCATAACAATGGGAGTTGGAGTAAAAATGCTTTAAAATGATTCACCGCCTGTAATCAAGGCTTAACCATTTTGTCAATCGACATGTGTGTTACTCCTTAAGATGACGTGGTTTCCTCTTCATATCTCTGTCCCTCCCTCAGCTAAACGCTTTGCATCATAAGATGTCGTGTTTGGGAGTTAGGTGCTATTAAAATGCATTAAGTATATGTAGTTCATGCTGTTAAAATATCTTGGCAAAGTTTTTACAGTCGGCTACCTTACAGCAGCTCTCCTTCGGTATGCAATTAGAGTAGATAATTCTTTTGTACTGTCTACGTGGTCCAGTGGTTAAGGCGTTTGCCTGTTGACCCGGGGGTCGTGGGTCCGATTCCCACGAGAAGCACACTTTCTTAAGTTGTTTCCAGTTTGGTTAGGACACTGCATGCTTGAATCACCTGATTGTCTGATAATAAAGATGATTCCGTGCTTCGGAAGGCACGTTAAGCCGTTGGTCCCGGCTGCCATCTGGTAATCGTTAAAGGAACCACGTCAGAGGCCGAGAGGCGCTTCCGAAGGACTCTGACACCAGGTTGTGCATGATCTATTGACCGTGACACCAACTCGAAATGATGATGATTCGAAATGTTGATTTTGTAAGAGATAAATCACCTCGTAAATCGTCCTTAGTAAGAGGCGGGATAGTCATTTTAGGTGGAAATTAAATATAAGTTCACAGGTATGTCTAAGTTGTCTTTCACTCGCTTCAAAGTACTCCTTCTTCAGTTCAGACATTTTCAGAAACTTAACACTGGTTAAACGAAAACCATTCACCATTTCAAATACTCAAATTGGGCTTAGTAAAAGATATTTAATAATATAATTAAATAGATAAATAGGTATGTGGATAACGTAATAGAGGCTTGTTTAAGCCATCAGCAGCGCTTGATACGCCTCTGACTGCCTGACATGAAACCGTACGAGATGCACTAATTAGGTTCTTGAACCCGCTTTCCTAACTTTTTGCGCCGCAGATCGTGTAGGGCGCCCCCCCGCCAATAGATGAACAACTAAACTTTAGTCTACTATTTTGTAGAAAAATATAACTCTAGGTATAAAACTTTTGTTTGATATTGATAGTTGAAGTATTTATTGCAATATATAGTATTACAATACTTATTTATTTTTTATGACAAAAATCAAAAATCGCCCATATTTGATCGTTGGTAGCAATTATTAACAATTTCTATCTAATTCTGAACAATATCCGTGCAATGAACTAATAAAATTTAGGGTAAAATATTGTCAAAACAATATACTTCCTTGATTTCTGTGACCTGTAAAAAATCTTTGTTTTTAACATGTCAATTATTATTTTTTTGAATTACGATATTAAAATATATTTTTATAGTAATCATTATCATTTCAGCCGCAAGAAGTTCAACGCTGGATATAGCCCCAATTCCCTCATTCGTCTTCACGTTTTGCGCGAGAAGAGAGGCAGCTGGTACATTTTATTTTCTCCCAGACTAGCATGGAAGAGAATAAAAATAAAACGCGTCAAAGTACTTGAGTGGGAGTAGTTGAGGGATGACGTTAAATTTTTCTTCTAAGTGAAGCACACTACTTCGCCACACGGTATTTTAACGGGCTTTATCTGTATTTTTTGTTTCATTGACAAAAAAAAAAGAAACGTATCATATATATTTTGAGTAACTTACTATGAACACTAGTAGTAGTAGGATTTTGGCCGCTTTGTGTTTATGTATATATGTTCGCTTGGTCACTCGTATCTCCATAACTAACCGACGTAACTTGACATACAAGTACGATACATCGTTACATTTGTCTTTACCATACAGTGGTTATAGGCTATTTAAGTCAAACAGCTACTCAAACCTAATTCAAATGCTGCCCTCTAGAATACAAAAAATCTCAAACATAAAAAAAAATTATATTGTGTTTGGTATCAAATGTTTTTAAGTAGATTACAAAAATATACTTAAATATTTGCCCAAAAATATTAGTAGTAGGGTTTTAGTTTTTAAATTTTATCTCATAGGGCCTGTTCCAGATAAAATTATATTGCAAAGCTTTATCTTTAAAAATCTACCTATGCCATCAGCAAATAAAGAACCGGTAAACTGAAATGTTTTTGCCTGGTCTTACAAAGCAGTAATTACCGCCATGAAGGTCTGAGCTAAGACTGTAATTTGCTTTTTCGACGGTCCCTGTGTAAAAGCAGCAGATTTAGCAAATCCCGGTTGGAAGTCCCGGGTCGACCACTCCTGCGGGGTGCGCCGCCAACGCCACCCCTCACCCCTCACCCACCTCCCGACTTTCACTCTTGTGCGTCGGGGATCTCAACCCTGCTGTAGTACGAAACACTGTTAACGCCATTGCCATTTGAGCAGTTCCCATCCTATTGCCATTGGATTTACGGGCGAAAATGGCACGAATCCCAAATGGTATGAGGCAGGGAACATTTTTAGCGATGCGTCTAGGGCGTAATAAGCGTCGAGCCATCGGCACGGAAAATTAGGGCGTGTTACCACAGGCGAAAGGCGAGGTTTGCGTGCGGGCGAAACTAACACGCACAGAGTTGCCGCCGAAGACACCACCGGTCGAGTGTCGGGTCCCTCGTCACCGAGCAACCCAAGCACACTCCGCGGATATTTCATGTTGCCGGTTGCGACCCTAATATTGAAGAATTCAAGCACCTTCCGTCCGTAATGGCTGCGCTAACATTGTCGTTGTTTGGATGTTACGCTCACGTCACGCGCTGTAGCAAGCAACAGCAAATATTCGGCACTTAGCGAGTGCGTGATGACGCGTATTGCGACGCCCGATTCCGAACTAGTTCAAAGAAGTCTGTTGATAGTTTGATACCATTTGATACCCAGCAGCCGCAGCGGTGGCGATTTTCAATTCGTGACGTATCGGTGAATCTAGTTCGTTTGCTTGCTGCTTGATCAATTTGATAATATAAAACACACATCTGTTGACCAAATAAAAGCTTTGTATCAAATCATCACGGATGGTCACGTTTTCTCCTATCGGAGAATGTCTTTGTGTTGTGAAATGCGTGATTTTGGTTCTAGGTAGGTATATCATTTCCGAGCGGAGGTTACGAGTAGGTAGGTAGATATATTTTCAAGCGACGTGTCAGTGGATTGCTGAAGATGTCTTTGTTTATATTGCATGCAAAAAACGAGAACTTTTTACCTAAATAAATGATCTAAGTGGATATCGGACTACTAGTAGGTACCTAAATACCTTGGTAACTTTTGACCGTAGTGTACACCTAGATACCTACTAGCTAGCTATAGACAAAAAATCTTATATTTCTTGCATTAGGTAAGTAGGTATTTTTTATAATAGGTAAACCTAAGTGGCTGCTAAGGATATTAGAAAAGTTTATCATACATCAAAAAACTTTGTTTACAAACATTCTTCTTAGAATAATGCAATCCTAACCTAACCTGTAAGTCAATGAGATAAAGCAATTTTGAATGAGGAAAACCTACGCTAGCGCCACTTTAACGGTTCCCAACCCTATTGAAGGCGAATATAGGAAGAGAACTATCTACGTATTTACAAACATGTGCGAAGTTGTTGTGGTGAATAACGTTTAGCGACTGTTGTGATATCAGTTTAATCGCTAGTCGGTATCATATAAGTACATCTACACGTATGTATGTGCAGCTAATAAGAGCGACGCAAGAGCAGGGCAAAGACAGCAGAGCCCGAGGTCGGTCGCGCCCGCGTCGCCGGCACCGTCACCCGCCGATGCTCCGACCGTACGGCCCACATAATAAGGCTCACATCGCCGCACGCGCTGGCTGACCTCACCGCAACGCCGGCAAATAATAAATATGTAACACTGATAAAACCGCAGAAGCGATGACCGGCTAGTATTTAGGGATACTCGCTTGCCAAATAAGACAGATAACGTGCCTACCGGCCGGCAGAGTCAGCGAAGACGGCGGAAGCACCGTCGGCGACCGGCAGGGGGCTGGGAAGTCCTTGCGGTCAAAGAGGCGCGGGAAGGTAGTCACGAGTGTACATACCTGTTAGCGGCGTAGGTGCTGCGAGTCGCGGCTCGAACAACTCGTGTCGGTGGCGCGCGGCTGACTGGCGGGCAGCAGCGGAGCGAGCGTCGCCGCGGCAGCAGTACCGCCCGCGCCCCCCGCCGCCTGCATTCCGTGCGTGCGCCCGCCGCCGCCGTCGGGAGCGCCGCCGTTCGCCGCTTCCATCAGCCTCGCCTGACGCCTCCCCATATCTCGCACGCACACCGCTCGCTTGTCACCTCTGTTTGACCCTCATGGCCGCCTACCCGTGGTGACCTCGCTCCGTTGCTCCGACCCATCCCATCTACTCTTAATAACAAACAGTTAAAAGGTCATCATCAACAATCGCATAACATCTCTTGGATATAGATAAGCGCGATAGTTGGTTGATTGCTAGTGGTAGGTAAGGTATGTGGCAATCCTATAAAAAGGGAGTGGTATGAAGGGTGTGTCTCTTAAGCGTGGTCTGTTCATAGTTGCAACTCAGAGCCCGGGGTCCGCTTTCCCGCTTATACCTATAGTTACACATATTGCCCAGTATACATTTATTACATAGACTTAGCTTGTTTGTTTGTAGGAACTTACTAATGAGCAAAATTAGGACTCTGTAGAAAAAAATGGTACAACTAAGACTGCGCTCATACACATTGTAATCATGAGTCACACAACAGCCACACACAAGCTTAAAGAGTATTTAACACAATCTATAAATAAAAGCAGTATATACTACAACCAAGACATTCTGCGGATATGTAAACAAGTGCATAACTAGCTTTCGCCCGCGGCACCGCTCGTGTTACGTCACTCCCTCAGGAACCGTACTTTTTCCGGGATAAAAGGTAGCCTACGTCTTTCTCCGAACCTCATCCAACACATATGCACATTTTCACGATGATATAGTTAAAGCGTGAAAGCGTAACAAACGAACTCATTTTCTTATTTATACCTATATAATAAAAAATTTAGGTTACATAACTTCGTAGGTTACATTACATTATATCTTACTAATATTAATTTATCTTTATTAGTAATTTAGAATAAAATTATCGTAATATATTAATTGATAATTTTGCTGATCTGGGAGTGTACCAGCTGCTCCTTATCCCGCACACATATCGTAAGCCAGTCGAGGGAAGTGGTGAAAATCGGGAGAATCGATGACAGTGAGCGATGCGACTAGAAACCTTTGATTATTATGATTTCATTTTTCACCTGCACGTCTTTCATTCCACTATCACCCAAAATTTGGGTCTTAAAGCCCTTGAATCTGTTTACCCCTTAAAGGATAAAGACTCTAAGTATAAGTAAGGTAACCGAACACCACTACATAGATCTTCGTTTGGTGTGATACGGTATCACACCCTCCTTACAGACCCATTTGGTATGTATGAATTGTTATGAATTCATACATACCAAATGGTATAAGGTATCACTGATACCTACATAAATGTAGGTACCAATTCATACCTCACTCAATGGGTCTGTAAAGAGGGTAGCACTGTTGCCGAAATATCAGAATCAATCAATAGTGATAAAAAATCCCGTAGTGAAAATTATAATCTACTAGCTTTCGCCCGCGGCTCCGCCCGCGTCAATGTCGATCCCTCGGGAATAGTACTTTTTCCCGGGATAAAAGGTAGCCTATGTCCTTCTCCGCACTCCAGAGAACTTGTATGCAAAATTTCATGATGATCGGTTCAGTAGTTACGGCGTGAAAGCGTAACAAACAAACAAACAAACAAATAAACAAACAAACAGACTCACTTTCGCATTTATAATATTAGTAAGGATAGTAAGGATGAAGGAATTGGAACAATCTATTGATTCCAATTGCTTTGCATTGTCCATGGTCACATCACACCAAACGAAGACCTATGTAGTGCTTTTCGGTTACCTTAAATCATACTTATAGTCTTTATCCTTTGACGATTTTTGACGCAATAACGTAAATCGATAAACGCCGGCTGCACGCTAGAAAAACCTTTACCTAAATCTTGGTTTAAACACCCTTAGTGCAGCTACATAAAAGGAGGCAATTTTATTCGGACAAAACGCCAAAAAACCGATAACATCCCGTTGGTAAGCTTCTTCAGGTGACCGCACATGTCCTGTCTGATGGAAATATTCATTTTTCAAGAGAAAACACATAACATGCACTTGTATAGATCACGTCATAATAGGTAATTATGAGCGTACTGAGTGCTTGCCAAGGCAAATCAAATGAGTTTATCTTGCTTAATTTAGAAGTTCCTATGGCCACCTTCAGACTCCACTATCAGCCGGCCTATTTTCTTGCGCAGTGTACAACGTTTTCATAGTCACTTCAAAATATTATACCTATATCTTGTATAATACATTACGTTTTATATATCTTGAATAAAAATAGTTAATCATACAAAAGCCCCCCTTAAATATATTATAAGTGTCATTATGCGCTGTCGAGAGAAGAAACCGACCCCAGGCACCCACTCTACGGAGCCTGACCTCCAACCAGCCGACGAAAAAGCCGCAATAGTTTTATTGCAACGAAGAAGAAGTGTCATTATTTACTTTTATAGTAAATAGTAACTTAATATTCTGTGAATATTTCAAGCGTCTACGTCGCAAAAAGGAGCAAAAGAAATCACATTTGTTGTATGGGACCCCGTTAAATATTTATTTTATTCCGTTTTATAATATTTTTGCTCTATGAGATTTTCAAGTGTCTAACTATCACGTCACGGTTCATGAATACAGCCTAGTGTCAGATGGACAGACGGACGGACAGCGGAGGCAATTTAATAGGGTGTCAGGCAGCTGGCTGTAAACAATAGTACAGCGCCAAAACATATAGGTACTATGGATTACCCTCATCTAGACATGCGGGAGTGTGTTGTGCCAAGTTTAAGCCAAGAACTGGCGGCACCTGTGTGTATTACCCGGTATAGACCGGGTCACTTTGGAGCCATTTATTACTCAAAATCGACTAAACTTAAACTATACGAGATAAACGAGAACCCCAAATTTCATAGCCATAGGTAGTTGAAACGGTTTTAATAATTGTGTTTGTTCATAGAAAAAAACCAGATTGCATTGAACTTTCTAAGATTAAAAAAGCAGTAAATCGATTTTGTCGGTAACACTTACCTATCTATCGCCTTTAAAAATCTAAGAGCAAAATGATTTTGTTTCGTTTTGGCAATGTTAATAGACGGTAACCATTGTGGTCATCACCGGCTAAAGAATTGAGCTAAGTATAAATGGTTTCCAAATTCTGTAGATTTCCTTAGACTAACTACAACATTTGACTTGGCTAGTGTTCACATACTAGCCATCATATTTGTCTAATCAACATTTTTTATGTAATAAGTATTTTATTGTTTTCATATTCTATTCTTCTACGTTTGATTTGCTCGTAAAAACTAGGCAGGTCAAATGTTGACTTTCTATAGACATAGGTATAGAACTTGGCACTCATTTATATCTCAGTGAAGTCTCTCTCTTGTCGGTGAAGTTAACTACCACACCATATTACAATACAGAACTTAGCTCCCATTTCACGGGATGGCATTTGGTACCCACCGAAAAGTCCCTTTGTTCATTCCCTGGTCCCTGGTATATAAACACGGCCCGCCCTAAAATATGACTCTACTGTAATTTTATCAAGTGAACGAAAACATCGTAAGCATACCTGCACAACTTATAAATGTATAAAAAAAACAAGTGTGCTACGTATGCCATATCACTAAATGGCAAGTACCCGAACATCTTTAGTGATAGCCTCTAACATAGGAGTAAGTTAAGTAACTATAGGTTCACTACATCTCATGAGGACGGACGGTGCGGGGCGCCTAGGCGCCATCGATTAGGACAGCGGAGACCAAGGAGGCAGAGCCGGAGGCAGACCTTAAAATATACCCAGTATATTTTTTCATTTAACGCCAACATGCATGTTGGGAGTGCTAGTTTTTGAACTTTCGCCATTTGTAAACGAGCGATTTTTCCATACAAAAATGGCACCAAGACGAGTGGTCATACCTACTTTCAAAAATAGTACCCCAGGTCATAAGACTATTGGATACTATTTTTTGTAGGTATAAACCTAACCCTGAATATACTTAGTATTTACTCATCTGTACGAACAATTTGAACCCAGAAAAACGTAGATGTCGCATCCGGGCCAAATGCAGTAATCTAATTTTATTAGTTGAAAGCACGAAAGTTAGTTAAACTAAACACAGACATAAATAATAGCACACACGCAAACAAATACGACAGCAGATTTAAATGTTGTCACATAACCGAAGAATATTATTACCCATGTTATTTTTGAGTCAAGAAGATGTAAGGAAGCAATAACGTGGGCAATAACATAATAAAAACCATTTTGCATACCTTTTTAGGCAGGCGCGCAGCGCCACCTCCACGTAGGTTCATTTTAGTAGGTACTGTAATATTATGATGAGGTTGGAGAGGATTGGAGGGAGCTCGATGGAAACGCATTGTTAGCGCTTACACAAGTCAAGCAGCCTGTGCGTGGTTCCCATTGAGATGGGTGACCGCAAGAAGCACATAAAATTGGTGAGTTCGTCCGTGTTTCGGAAGGGACGTTAAGCGATCGGTCCGTTTTTTAGCAGCTTAAAAATGTGATACGAGTGTTGACTGTTGACCACTTACACATGTAAAGTACGTGAGCATTAAAGTTCCAAGATTATAAATTGATGTCAAATTATATCAACGAAAGATTAATAAATTATCATGGTCCCGAGAGTAATACAACCGAAAGATGTACCGGCGCGGTGCTGCAGTCTCCAATTCAGTTTTTAAAAGTTCAATCAGATAATAAAGCAAACAAAAATAGCAACGGACATCAAAACGCTGATTTTTGGCACTTTATATTGCATTTTAAAACATGTCACGCACGGTCAATAAAAAGTTGTAGGTCATAAAATACTCTATGTTGTAAGGTTGTAAGGGTTGTATGTAAGACTTTAGTCCTCCTTAATATTAGTTGTAAGTACATAATTTGTCATGCAATGTCAGCATTACAGCAGATTTGATTTTGAGTTTTGTTTGACATTTGATATGATATGTCATGTAGGCATTTGACGTTGTTTTGTTTTGCTGATACCGCGAAATATTGATTTGCTGCATGTGCATTTTCGCCTTACCTACCTTGCACTTTCATTTTTTGTGATCTGTTGTGCAAAACTTAGTTTATATATTCCTAGATAGATTGGCTGTTTGATAGTTTTTAAATATGAACATTGTGATAACAACATTCAATAATCCTTTTTCATTTTATTGTTTAATTGATAAAGACAGTAAGAATGTTTCATTGACGCATAATATTGATACCGGTAATATGGTAAATAAATCGAGGTCTGAGCTTGCAGATGTTCAACATGGGCAGGTACATATTATACTATTTACTGATGTTTAAATATATGTTTTTATTAAAACGTTATAAACTTGCAACAAGTTTATAGTTACGGGCATGTAGTTTGATTTGTACTTAGAAGGACTTAAATAATAATAAATAAATATATCTGAAAAAGATCATTTTCCATCTTGACCTGGCCGGGGATCGAACCCGGTCACTCCGTGTCGCAGGCTGGCGTGTTTACCGCTGCGCCACGGAGCTAGTCAACTTTTAAAAAAGTGTCAAATATCCTAAAAATACAAATCTTTTGCAGTGTTTGTGTTATGGAAATAGGTATACTCAACCCTATGAATAAGATTCTATCTTTATTTTTAAGACTGTCTGTAAATAAAAACTGTACTAATGTTCTCAAAATAATATCAGTACTCATTCGAGGAACTTCAGAGCCAAGAATCTGCAATAAATTATTTTCTGCCTGGATCAAGTATATACTGAGTTAACAAAAATTGAAGTTATTTGTTTTTTTTCTTTAATTCAGAAAGTTTTTCTGTTATAGTATGTAGCAGTCTTGTGGAACAATAAGTGGGCAAGAGGTGTGGTGTCGATGGAGAAGCAGTTTTTAATTTGGCTAATTGATTATGGCATCTACTTGCGGCCGGATTCCAAGACTGTGTATGTTGACCTGCCCATGGAGTACAAGAGGCTACCTACCAAAGTATTTGAAGCTAGCATTCATGGAGTTCTTCCTGTTGATAAAGTAAGTTTGGTTTGGTTATTTCCTCTTTGTAATTTTACCAGTGACCAGCCCCAGCTTCGCATGGATGCGATAAATTATACATATAAACCGTTCTTTTGAATCACTTTCTCTAAAAAAACCGCATCAAAATTCTTTGCATTGTTTTAAAGATCTAAGCATACATGAGACAGACAGCAGGAAGCACTTTGATACTATGTAGTGATTATGATTGTGATATGGGATACCTACTAACTCTACTAAATTTTATAACAAATACATATTTTATAAATATCCAAGACCCAGGTCAATCCGAAAAATATAATATCCCGTCTAGACCTGTCCATTAGGTGAACCTGGGACCTCTGGTGTGACAGCCTGGTATGAATAACCACTAGGCCAGAGGTTGTCAGAAGTTAAATTCACATGACTTAGAAAGCATAACATACTGGACATTATTATTCTTTGACACCCTAAACTGTGTAAAACTATATTTCATGCCACACATTAATAATAATTTAATTCTAAGGCAATATTTTTTTGTTCAGATAGGTAGTATTTTATTATGTACTTAGTGCTTTAGATAAAATTTGTCTTTGCCTTTACTAAGCAAAAACTATATATTTTGTAAATACTGCAATTTTTTATTATATTCAGGTACTAACAGAAGACTGCCAAATAAAAAATGAAATTTCTAATGAATGGACCAAAGGGGCGATTGACAAAGTTCAGGAGCTTATAGCAAATTCTAAAAAGCTTTATTTTGTGCCAATTGCCATATTGACTACAGATCACAATGATATTGTAAGTAATACCTATATTATATATTAAAATTTATTAATTTTTAGGTTCTTTTTGTTTATTAATTTCATTAATTTCAGATACTTGGAGACCTATATGTACAGAACAATGGCAAGAAAATGACCAACATAGTAGATGAATTAAAGCTATGGCCAGTTTTTTTGGAAAAAAATATGGAGGGCTATGTAAAAAGTAAATATTCTTCCTGCTTATAAATATATTTATACAGAAAGAAAATCATGATATTTACTGATGATTTTCACATTATTTTCAGATTTACCCCAACATTACACAAGTCGCAGGCGACATCGTGCAAATCTATTGAAGCCCCATCTTGCCAACATTGAGTTACCAACAATCTCTGTGCATGCTACATTAGAATACTACAAAAAGCTTTGTGAAAAAGCATTAGCATTAGATACTGCTTCTAACTCGTCTGAGTGCAGTTCACTATTGGAAGATGGCAGCACCGTCATCGGGTATAATGGTGATTACAAAAAGGAAAAAAAGCCTTTCAAACTTACTCCAGCTGAGATTGAAAAGTACTCTCATATGTATTGGACGATACATGGAAGGGAGTATAACGTATTGAATGTCCTATTAAACAAAACAAGAGATCTTAATACATGTGAGAGGTACAAGGACCATGACTTAAAGTCTATTGGAAGGGGAATCACACGTAGACCCTCCAATTAAATTGGTTTTACTGATTTACATTTTTACGAAAATTAAAAGAATTTATTAGGTACTTCATTATGTAAGTGTTAAAATTGTTTTGTTAAGTTTGATTCTGTCTGTCACACAATGTTTGAATTTGATTGGCTAAAAAGAAGTTACTGTCTATTGAATAGATTAGATTTTGTTTATTATTTTCTGTTTTTTATTGTTACTTTTGTGTTGTGCATTTAGAGGCAGCGATATGCACGGTGTAGTAGAATGTTTTTGTATCTTTAAAGTTTATATTTTTGTTTCTTAGAATGTCTTTGTTTAGAATAAGCACAATTTTTAATGAACATTACATTTATCCATTGATAAAAAATAGCATAAATATGATATATCTGAATGTTATTTGTTGATACCATATGATGTCCTTTATATTATATACATATATATTATTAAATTGTAAGACTTCTTGAACACTAGCCATTTTACAAGTTAGTCTAAACCAAAAAGAACAATTAGCTTCCCATTTGCTTATATTCTTTTTTTTCGTTTATGCAAATACCTATAATTAAAATAGTTTATTTAATTATACTTGTAAGAACTATAACAATTTGGCTGGTATTAACAAAGTCACTTGTATAAAACCATAATCAGGGTATTTAATGCTCAAAGTACCTAATATACTTAGATAATAATAAAGGTACTGATCTGTATGTATACTTATAACTACTTCTGTGGTAACTGTGATTGTGATATAATTTTTATTAAGTACTAGCTTTTTCCCGCGACTTCGTCCGCGTGTACTTTAGTTATTAGGATAGTTACATTGTAATCAGGACCCTACCAATTTTCATACTGCTAAACCCAGAAATGTGAATATTTTCATACAAACTTTGATACCTATTTTATCCCTTTAAAGGGAAATTTTGTCCATTTCACCTACACATCATTTTTAATTGTAAACGAGTACTTATATACCTAAAGTGCATAAATGAGAAAATTCCATATAAACTCACCCCTATTTGACTCCTTAGGGGTTGAATTTCTAAAAATCCTTCCTTACTATATTATGAAAATTATCCCTGTACCAAATGTCAAGTTTCTAGGTAGAGTAGTTTCGCTGTGCGTTGATATATGAGTCAGTATACAAGGTTTACCGTTTATGTAATAAAAAAAAATATATAGTTCATAGACATTAATGAAAAAGGATATTAGTTTATAAGTATCAAGCTATTAAATCATATTTTTGCCTAACTGCGACAAAACCAAGGAAACTTAAACTTTAGAACCAATAATTAAGTAATTCTATACTGTTACTATTTGTTTCATTTTGAAAATTTGAAATATCATGCTAGGGATTTAGAGTGGATGTTTTGAAAGTGCCGGATAATCTACCTCGGTCGATTTTTAGGAGGTATGTTTAAGTTTGTATGTATACTTTTTATAAAAAAAAGTTTTAATTACTCAACTGCAAAAATAAGGGTAATAATTGTGATTTTTTTTATTAAACTGATTTATAAATGTTATCTCACTAGGGTGCCAAGTACTGTATATTGCAGTAACTATTAAGATATAGTGCCATATTTTACTGTAGGTATGTGTCGATAGTGACTAGGTAGTCTTCAATTCTCTTACATGTATTCTAACATGGTTGTGTTATATGTTCCGATCACTTGATTGGATTAAATAAAAGGACTTTTATAACTTTTCTTCTCTTTTATTTATATACAAATAAAAACTCCCTTAGGTAGTACCTAAACCTAATTAACTTACATAATTCTTAAATTACTATTCTGTACAATTTGTACGTCGGAATACGGGCAGTGCAAGGGAGATCCGATGCGTATGGCAAGTTTTCGAAGTGCTATGATAAATTAGAATGAGTTTAAGGTTTTACACAGATGAGATACAAACTATGAGCGACTCCCAAAGTCAGTTTTGAAACTACATCGAAATAGGTGTTTCGGAGTACGACCTCCGGTACTGCGTGAACACACGAAAGAACTGGCACTGGAAAGTTTTTGAGTATTATAACTAAACGCATCACAGGCGGAGGCCTGGGTTGGTGCTCGCCACGTAGTTAAGGAGTTCTTCGGAGTCCTCACAGACGATGGGCTTCTCGTGGTAGCAGGCGACATCGTGCCACGCTATGCCGTCGTTGTACACGTTGTTGAGCACGCTGAGGCAGGACTCCGTGGTGCCGTTGATGTCGAACTCAGCGTTGTCGGGCTGGCGCTGCTTCTTGTGGCCGGTTTGGGACCATGGGTTGTAGCCCCAGCCGTTGGGGATCTGGAATTGAAACATTGAAATAAAGTAGGTACCTACTTCTTCTTTTATCGAGTTAGACACATTAAATATGTTTCGACCAATGTTTTTCTACCATGATTGCCCGTTCGTTTGCCTCATTCAGATATTGTTGAGAGCAAGAAGTTAGGCTATCTAGGCACGCCAAGAGGTGACCCATAGTGTTTTTTTATAGTTTGGATAGCATCACAGTCGCACTCACTATTGTTGGAGAAACCAACACCAGCCCGTAGTCTATTTAAACACTTCCAGACTGGCCAGGGCAGATTGGTAGTTACAGATTAAGTAGGTAATGCGTGCAGTGGTCAGTAACATTCTTAATGAGGCAAACAAACAGGCAATCACAGTACAAAGCACTGGTCTGAACATAAGTATTTAATTTGTAGCCATTTTACGACTCGATAGAAGAAGTAGTGTACATATGGGTGTACCTACTTACGTACACCACTTAAGTAAGTACTTATTTACGAGTACCCATGTATCTACGTGTAAATAAGTACTTAAAGCATGAATAGTAGATACTTATACTAATGAACTAGCATGGCTGCGTTAATAGCGAATCCGGAGATTCGAAGCACAACATTGGAAAACACGCTCAGGTTAAAGAGAGAGATTAGGCGTCCGTCGCCAGACTTTCAGTCAGCCAGAGGCGGCGGGCGGTTTTAGGGTTCCGTACCCAAAGGGTAAAAACGGGACCCTATTAATATCGCTGCGCTGTCCGTCTGTCTGTCCATCTGTCACCAGGCTGTATCTCATGAACCATAATAGTAAGACAGTTGAAATTGTCACAGATGATGTATTTCTGTTGCCGCTATAACAACAAATACTAAAAGTTTAATAAAGTAAATATTTGGGGACTCCCATACAAAAAATGTGATTTTTTTTTTGCTTAATTTTGCTCGATATTGATACCTAATGGCAACAGGCAGACGCTTGAAATATTCATAGAATATTTAGTTATATAGTCACTTTAAAAATGAATAATTAAATAAAATCAATATTAAAGGGGGGCTCCTATACAACAGAAATTATTTTTTTGCCGTTTTTATAGATAACGGTACGGAACCCTTCGTGCGCGAGTCCGAGTCGCACTTGGCCGGTTTTAAATTTATGCGTTTAATGGTGGTTGACGGTTGTAAATACTGCTAGACTGAAAAGGCTTGATAAGAGACCTTCATTCAGTTTTTGCCTCATTGCAGAACTGAGATGTATTTCATATAAAAATAACCGTCTTCAATCGAACTACTTAACCGACTGTGATGAAATTTAAATGGAACAAACTTGAAAGCAGATCCTTTCAAAAAATATAAGACTTTTTAAAATCGGTTCATAAATGTCGGAGTTCTGAGTTAAACATAAAAAAACATAAAACTTCCTCCTTTTTTTTTGGAGTCGGTTATACAGTAACAAAAGCATTGAACCGTGCCTCTAGGGGAGAGGTGGAGCCGGCTACCCCCTCGACTCTTGGCAACGCTCTTGGAGACAGACTAGGTAGGTAATTAGGTAGGCTATTGAAACAATTAAGATGGGTTTCCACTACTGCGTCCATTTTCGAAGTGAGTACCAGCATTTTATTGCTTCATAAAATGTTGATATTTTAAGTACTACATTATAACCTATAAAGAGATCGTCAATGACGCGAAGTAATTTAAATATCTATTAAATAAAATCTTATCATATAAGTAGGTTAGCACGAAGTTGATCGGACTTTTAATTAGAAACCGGGGTCAGGCAATGCAACTCTAGCATCTCAATTTAGCTATTGACAGTTATATCATGCATTTCATTGCTTATGTAATATGAAATATTATTTTTAAATCAATATTCGCTAGCACACATCAGTCAATTCATTTACACAGCAGATGTTTACATATGTGAACCAGGTCGCAATCGAAAGCTGCGTTTAAAATAATAACGCTATATGATGTAAAGGTTTCATGTTGGTTTAAGAGAAGAAATATTGGGCTTTTGCTTAAACCGTGGCGCGGTGGAAAAACGCGCGGCGGGCGGCGCGGTCAAATATTTTGTCAAATAGTAATGAACTTTTTTTGATGAATCTTCTACCATAGATATTATATCAATATATCAATTTTAAAATATTTATCATCATCAAAGACTCGAATATGTAAGTGGAAATGATTTTATTGTTAGTGTAGTAAAAATATTACTTATATTTTTTCCTGCGTGCTTTTACTATTGATTGTAATCAACCACTATATACTCAGAAATATTTCAGTTGACAATATATGCTTGTACCGACTTCAACTAGAAAAAGGTGTTATCTTTTTTATTTTCTTATATTTGGCCCTCAAACTTCATTCAGAAGCTTATTTTAGCCAGTGTCTAGTTATTCTTGCTTGTGTATCAATTAAATGATAATTCATTTTGCTGACTTCGGTTCTATTTTTTTTTCTTTTCTTTTATTATTTGGCCCTCAAACTTCATTCAGAAGATTATTTTAGCCAGTGTCTAGTTATTCTTTATTCTTGTGTATCAACGAAATGATGGTGTTTGCAGATTCTACGGATCCCCCTAATGACAATTTCCACGAATCCACTGGTTTGATCATAAACGACGGAGCAAGACGCACCACTTTAGTTATTCCACGCATTGTTCATAAACATGGACATTTATAACACCAAATTACACCGATTTCACGTTATAAACTACACTATAAACAATTTGCAAAACAATCCAAAATAAAAGTCCGTCGAAATTCCCGCCAAGAACTCAAATACGGTTGTGTGTTTTGCTTTAAACTAATTTTTTACTTTTTTTACCTCTTCAGTCCATTATTTAAAAACGTATTTGAAAAAAAATCTCATGTGAATTCGGTTCAGTAGATTGATTGATTTTTTTTATATATGTAAGTTATTTCTCGTTGTAACTTTGTGTAGTGGTAAACAGCAAATACCTATCAATGTTCTCTGCTTAAAATTTCACTTCCACTTTTATTAGGCTTTGTTTGAGTCTCCTATTGTTATCGTCAGTACGTGTTGTAAATAACACATTTTCCCTTTTACTAGAATAACTACATACTTGACGGCGACACGTATTAGTTCCAGTGGTGACATAAAACTTTCTGAATTTTACATTAAACGCACCTGTAGTTGTTTTCTAAGACTACGAAAATATTTACTTACACCTACATTAGTAGTATTTCTTGTGAAATAATACATACAATAAAATCACCGGCCGAGTGCGAGTCTAACTCGCGCACGAAGTATTCCGTACCATCCTTACTAATATTATAAATGCGAATGTGAGTTTGTTTGTTTGTTACGCTTTCACGCCGTAACTACTGAACCGATCATCAGGAAATTTTGCATACAAGTTCTCTGGAGTACGGAGAAGGACAAAGGCTACCTTTTATCCCGGGAAAAAGTATACTATTCTCGAGGGATCGACATTGACACGGGCGGAGCCGCGGGCGAAAGCTAGTCATCTAAAAAGCATTAAACGAAAAATCTGTCGTCTGTAAACCGACTTTACAGACAACCAATTTTTTACCAGTTTTACCAGAACCATAGACAAATACCTGTGAAAGTGAAGTACTTACAAGTATTTGCCCGCGTCGGGAATTAGGTAAACCTGGTGTCCCTCGTGTCGCAGGCTGGCGTGTTTTATTTCCCAACAAAGATTTTTGTCGTTTAAGTAAAAGTTATACGGCACAAAATGTTATACACAACGTATACGATTACGAAGTAATTTCAGCCTATAATACGACTTAGTGCTTCTTACCTTTATACAACTTGCAGTCGTATAAAGGCGTCGTACACACTTCTATGCGACTATTTTATATGACCGTTTTCACAACTTTCAAATTCAAAAGTTTGGTAAAACCAGCACTGTCATCCTTCATAAGCGGGATAAATTACCTGGTTAGTGGCCCCCAGCTTTTCGCGGTTGGCAGACCAGAACCATCCGAAGATGTTCTTGGGCTCGAGGTCCTTACGAGACTCACATCCCTTGAAGTCGCATAGGCGACCGGATGTCCAAATGTAAGGCACGTCATCTGTAAGTGACAAAATAAGAAATATAGAGTCGATGATTATTAACGCTTAAATTGAGTACTTTATGAATTATTTAAGTGCGATATAAAAAGCTTTCATTTAAGAGCCAAGGCTGCGACTTTGTGTCTCCGAAATGAGACAGATTATTAAAACTTTTTTTATTATTTTGACTTGATTTGTCTCCACCAAAAAAATAGAATCAAATTAACTATGACACCAATTTTTGAGAAAATTATACAATGTGTTCCGTCATCAGTGTCGGGGAGCCTTCAGTAGTATGATATGTGGCAATTTTTATTGACATATCATCCCCAATATTTGTTTTTTCTCCTACTGTAGCAAAATTGCAACCATTTTATTTTTCGGGAACCAAGGAGAATAAACAATTATAACGGGGATTATCGATAAAAATTGCCGTACACTTAACTTACGGCTCCGACACCTATAACGAGACACATTGTATATTTAATTTTCAGATAGATAGTGAGAATACAACTGTTAAAAATTTTTCTCTCTGTATTCTACTCTAATGGCTCTGTAAGCAGCAGGTCTCGCGAGTCTTAAAATGAACTCATAATGGTCCTGCGTCATAGACCACAATGGCGCTTAAGTACCTTAATACCAATTTACGCCACTTTAAAAAACATCCAAAAACTGAATTGACAAAAAATCGACGTAATTAGGGTAAAACCAGGATAGTTGTCCCGATTGCATTTTCTCTAGCTTTACGGATGAACCGCATGCTATTTTATTAATCTATCGAAAGACTATATTTGTAGATAAATACCCAAAGTATTAGCCAGTGCTAAAAATAAAGTATTTTGCTTTAAGTACTAAACGATATAAACGTTATTTTGTGTGCACCTAAATTTTATTCAAAAATGCGGCGTGTGAGCGTATCATGTTATTATCATATTTAAAGTTCATATACCAGTTTATGAAAATCGACGAGTGTCCCCAAGTAGGAACGTCGGCCGCCTACCTATATCTTACCTAAACATTGACGTAACAGATTTTTTATACGCGACTCAACTTCAGAAAATTTCTATCTTGGTAAAATAAAATTTTTATTGTAGTTACGAATGTTAACATACTTTGTTGGATGAGCTTGAAGATCAGATTGTTTTCTTCCTGAGTCTCCATGGATACGAGGTCCATGCAGTACTCGCGGCAGATGTTGCGGCCGTCGAGCCAGTCCACCTTCCTGTTGGCGAGCGCTGGCACGTGCCCACTATAGAAGTAGTGGTGCCCCCGGTAAAAGAATTCCTTTGGTCCTGAGAAAAGAAATATCATCAATTAAGAAAAGAAGCAAACAATAAAGCTCAAATAATATGGAAACTAACGCGAGATATAGATACTAATAGGGGTATATCCGGAGTATATCCATACTAATATTACGCCCCGGGCACGCCCCGGCTTCGCACGGGTATAGGTATTTATTCCATAGCTTATGTTCATTAAGGGCAATGTAGGATTCAAGGTGTGAAAAAACATCTGTAGTTTCGGAGCCTATTCAATGGAAACAAACAATATTTTTTTCCTCTTTAAAATGTTAGTGTAGATAAAATTAAACTCTCGTTTCGTTCGTCCAAGTGTAAATAAAATTTAAAAGTTGTATTACTTCTACTGTTGCGTATATCGTAAAGTCGATTAAGAAAATGAGTGACAATGCCATCTAAAATAACAATATTTATTACTTGCTATTTCCCGCGACTTTGTCCAAGTAATTCATAGCTTATTTGATATTCTAATGTGTCAGCTGTACTATAAAAAAATTGGTTGTCTGTATACTCGGTTTATGGACGATAACTTTACGTGATAGCGGTGGAGAAGTCGAACGCTTAGACCGATCGTGCTTCACTATGGCTTGTCCCTCGCTCTCGTTTGCACATGGAACGTGACACTTTCGTGCATGCAGCCGGCGTTCATCTATTTATAAGACGTTATCACGTAAAAAGTTTTATCAAAATCCATCCAGAAGGTGGATGTAAATGAAGAAGCTATAATAGTAAGGCCTAGACCTCCTGACATCAATGCTAAGACCTAAAAAATACCAGTTCTATCCTCGTCTGTCGTACTCGGCTTGAATAAATAAATAATGATAATTTGCGCGTATGTTTTGTTAATAGGCAACTGTCGCTCCTCGTGCAGCGAGTCGAGTAGCAATGAACTGATGCGACATGTGACATTGAACACGCTCCACAAACAATATTTTATCACTAGTGTGGGTTTAAATACCATTTATTAATTTTTGTAAGGGTAAACAGCTTTTATATTTTATAAGTACTAGCGACCCCGACTTCGCACGGATCGATTTAATGATAATGTGGAATTCTAATGGTGAAAGTTTTTTGAAATCAGTAGTTTTCAAGGCTATTCAATGCAAACAAACAAACAATCAAATCTTTCTAATATTATGCCCTTTGTAATATTAGTGTAGAAAAAAGTTTGTCGTGTCGTCAGGATTATATTATCTCTATGGTCGTGTCATGACATTAGCCACTTGAACAAAGTCATTACATAGTATAAAACAAAGTCGCTTTCCGCTGTCTGTCCGTCCCTATGTATGTATACTTAGACTACGCAACAGATTTTGATGCTGTTTTTTTTAATAGATAGAGTGATTCAAGAGGAAGGTTTATATGTACATTGTACCCGTGCGAAGCCGGTGTCCGGTTTGCTAGTGTCGAATAAATGAGACAGCATGGTGATGTAAAAACAAAATCTTTTTTTATAAGTGTTTTATTTTGCAACCACAATGCTATTTTATATACTCCTAATTAATTTAAGAAATAAAATATGGTGAAGAAATTTCATGCGGGCGGGACTTGAACAGGCGACCTAGGTCTGTGTACGACCTATGCTCTGCCATCTGAGCTACCGCACAATTCAATCTCGGCGCCGAAATTCTCCACCATATTAAAAAATCAAGTCTGTTGTATTGTATGAGGCCCACCCATACAACAGACTTGACTTTTTTGCTGTTTTTATAGATAATGGTACGGAACCCTTCGTGCGCGAGTCCGACTCGCACTAGGCCGTTTTTTTTTTTTTGTTTAAGTGAAGTATATTTTCGGTAAGTATTATTTCTGTCAATTTTAAGAGCTGCACTTGGAGGCATAGGTAGTGTTTTGGCGGTTTGCGGTGATGGCACGTCATGCTGAGTCACGAGCGCAACTGGGCCAAGGACTGCTACCGGATGCGCTTTTTACAACGTTAGTCGGAAAGGGTATATACATTTTTGATACGATTTTATGCTTTCGCGGTCACAGTCACTATTATTCTCACTACGGGACGACAACATTGCAGCCGCCATCTTCACAGACAATGTGATACTCGTGATACTTTATTATTGTCACAGAGTCTGTGAAGACGACTGCAATGTTGCCAAAATATAAGACTCAAAAAGTCCCGTAGTGACAATAATAAGTAAGTCAGACAAAGTATATGGGCTTTGAAGCATTTAAGCTGAGAACGAGCGATGACTTTAGGAAAGAAGATTTTATTAAGGAAGGAAGATTTTATTCAATTATAAAATTTTGTTCACCCTTCCTTATACAGGTGTCAGCTGTTCCATAGATTTTGGCCAAGTAGATATTCCACTTTTGTATGAAAGATCAGATATTTTTTCACGATGTCGAAGTTGGACGATGAAAATTGTTCAGATTCGTGGTCTGATTCATTCCTTAAACGTTTGCTAATGAATTCAATTTCAACCTGTATTAATCTAGGATTGGACTCTAGCTTTGACTTGCAGAAAGAATAACGTGAAGAATAAGTATTTTTGTACAATTTTATGAATAATACATAAAATAAAAAATAAATAAAAAAGATTTAATAATAACTAAAAAAAAATACGAAAATAGTCAATGTACTCATCAGTGTGAACAACTTTTACTAAAAGATAAACAGACAAGTAGAGGAAAATAGTTAACGCTTAATAATAATAACCTTCTTATGATGATCTTCGATGTTTTTGTTTAAAATGCAATAAGGTTATTTCGGATGTTGCAAATCGTAAATAGAAATAACTTACATTTTATTAACTGTGTACAAAAAGTTATTGAATCGTAAAATTTAATAAGCAATTTCAAATCACGTCTACTCATAGAAATAACGACCAATAATTAACTAAAACTATAAAACAATAGGATTCACGCGTTGCGCAACCGATTGAAGGTTCTTAGGTACCTACTACAAGAGGCTTTTGATGCGGAGCTTTTTGTACGCAACCTTATGGCTAATAATCACAGACAATTGCACGAATATTAGTAATGAGCCGTCGTGAGTGAGACACCGCTCACATTGGACAAGTTAACTATGCTAAATGTGTTGTATTCGTTTATGATGAAATATTTTATTGATGCACAAATGTAATAGCTACGGCAATAGAATAAAATTTATAAACGAACGTAATTAATTTGACTCTGTTGCCGGTAACAGTTAAAATAAAATCTGTATCTAACTCAACAAAATTGTACAGTTTTCGCCTGTTTGCTGAACAATTTTTAGCTTGTGATTCTGTGTTTTATTTGAACTACAGCTGCAGTTATCATCAATCATGGTTATTGTTGTGATGTCACGGGCAAAAGTTGCCTGAACTAAGCATAGCCTATTAATCAAATCATAAGATAAGCTCGCCATTTCCCTCAACTCGCACAATGTGAACAAGTATAAATGTGTTAGTTCGCACGGCGGACAATTATTGCGGAGACCTTGCGCGGTGACAGACAGACGGATGTGCGATTGTTTGCAGACGATCAACTGCGAACACTCGGTACACAATATGCCGAATATTAATGAGGATAATTAGCGACCTACTTACTTGTGTCAACTTAAGTGCTTCAATCAAATGTGCTACGGGCAACTGCCCGTAACACATTTGATCGGCGTAAGAAATACAATGTGCCAGACTAACTAGTCTGGCACATTGTATTTCTTACGCCGAGGTAGAAATGGTCATAAAAAGCCAATTGAACCACAAGATCTAGTCAAAGAACTATAGTTTTTTTATTATTTTTTTTAATTCTAGATGATCCAGCGATCGACCACGATCTCACCTGATGTTAAGTGAAGATGTGGTCTATGGTGGAGCTCGCTGGTTCATTAAAACCTATTCACCCTATCCTTAAAGAGTTATATGTGTCAGGGAAAACCTCCGGTGCCAAGAGATTCTATTCCTTAGACGTACGCAAGATGAACGAAGAGGAACGCTAATAATTGATATTTGGCCGAACCATCCCATAGGTGAGAACAGTATTATTCCATTCAAGAAATTTCCATAAGAGTTTAGTATACCAAGCTTTTTGGCCGCAGATTTTGCCGTAATAAGTATTATTACTTATTTATTTTTAAATATAGTACTTAGTTGCCTAATCCAGCTGAAAGTACCTATACTGGCTCGGACCCTTGTGTGTCTTGGGTTTCATAGAGTTTGAAGAAATGTATTCAACAATTACCTTCGTGAATATAGAATATTGGGACTTCGATAAAGATGTATCGTCATCAAGGGACTCATTAGAATAAAATAAAAAAGGGAAATAATAAGGTTTGCATATTTTACTTGTTCCTACCTTTGCTTAGTTTAACTTATTACCAAAGAAGAACACACAACTAACGTTTTCAATAAAGTTAAATACCAATAACGCACAAAAGAAAAAGGAGATGAGTTATCGGCAAAGTCGAAAGGAACATTTGTATGGACGAAGGTTGCGCGTTGCAAAACCCAGGTCTTATAATTTTATTGTCTGATTAATGTGCTGTATTCGAAAGATCGTCCGCAGGTAGCCCGTGGAGATTAAGAAATCTTATTTTATGATTCCATTGGTAAACAATTGCTTTGTTATTTTCATATCTGTATTATTGCTATCATTGTTATTTGGCGAGCTCCGTGGCGCAGTGGTTAACACGCCAGCCTGCGACACGAAGGTTCCCGGGTTCGAACCCCGGTCAGGTCATGATGTAAAACGATCTTTTTCAGATTGACCTAGGTTTTGGATGTTTATCTATATAAGTTTCTATTATAAAATATTGTATCGTTGGGTTAGTTAGTATCCTACGACATAAGTTCACAAGTTACTGTGGGGCTAGCTCAATTTGTGTGATATGTTATTATTTTTATTTAATATACAAAATAAATTCGAAATAAAAGCTCATCTCTTGAAAACTGCAATATATCCATAATAGAGAAAGATATACTCAGTAAATAAGTACTTGCAAATAGAACTGATACCAAACAAGTTTACAAATTCTGTGAAAAACTTTCTATTTAGGGTGTGAAAATCACACCGATGACTCGGACAACATCGCTTGTAGCAATGTTCTACATGTATCGAATCAAGAGCCGATAGAAAGAGGGCGAAGTCCTTTTCAATATTTATATGAGCATTTAATATAATTATGATATACCTGAAAAAAAACACTATCTAGACCGGTAAAGTGAAATAGCTATGTTAGAATCC
This sequence comes from Elegia similella, assembly GCA_947532085.1. Classification (NCBI taxonomy): domain Eukaryota; kingdom Metazoa; phylum Arthropoda; class Insecta; order Lepidoptera; family Pyralidae; genus Elegia; species Elegia similella. The sequence continues at coordinate 10,686,459 of OX383928.1, forward strand.
TTTTTCATTCAGTCTAGTTATCCAGACTCCATAAAAAGAACAATGGTCGGCTTAAAGTCCGTCTTTACACTGTACCATGTATAAAGTTTAATTAAATAAATAAATAACAATGGATCTAACCTATCTTTAACAAAGTATCTTTGCAAAAGTATCCCGAAAAGTGTTAAAATGGGCAGTTCTCTTCCAAGTTGGTGTGGGAGAAAAAGAAAAAACGTGCCAGCTGCTTCTATTCCCCCGCGCAGATTGTAAAAGCCGATCGAGAGAATGGGCAAAAATCTGCGGAATCTGTCAACAGGCGATGCGGCTAGCATCACTATTTTGATTCCGTTTTCCATCTACACGGCCTCCAACATGCTAAATGTGGCCATAAAGTCTTATAGATCTAGGTTCTGTCAACCCCGCAAGGGAAAAAGCCGTGATGTTTGTTGCCGCTATGTATGTTATACAGGAACAAACATCGAATAGAAGTATAAATTCCTAATGGTATATATTTTAGAAGCAAGTTGGGATAAAGCAATTACGTTGCGACAGTGACGGCAAACTACGCCGGCGGTATTTTATTCAAAGTAAGCTTCAATGACGAAAGCGTCATCTCTATTGATATTAAACGACCTTTGGTTGTTGAAACAGCCCTGTGATGGGCTGTTGACGGCGCCAAGCTTCTATACACTACACAATATCCTCCGTTAATAACATTTAATCGTTGAAGACCGTTTTACATAAACCCCGACCCCAGTTTTAATTTAAAAAATAAGCCATGCCTAGACGCCCATCTATTAGCACTTATTATAGGTACAAAAAGAACACCGGGTTGTACTCGGGCGTGCTGGCAGAAATGAAAACTCCGCGCGGTAGAAAGAGAGAGGGGGTATTACTTCCTTTCCTACGCCGCGGCGGCGGTCTCAGGTCACGTGTCCTGACGCGAGTTTAACATTTTTTACTCATTCTAAAAAAGCGCACAACACCGCTGAATAAGTTTTCACGTTAAAAAACTCTACTGCCACAAAAATTAAATTATTTTTGATTATCTATACATATAATAAAACAGTAAAATTATTTTGTCTGTACATTTCGAATTTTTGACTGAAATGGATAGAGGGACACTTAAAAAGAATAATAGAAAGCAAAAAAAATTTTTTGGAATTTCTTGTCTGTCTGTCTGTCTGTCTGTCTGTCTGTCTGTCTGTCTGTCTGTATGTATGATCACGATTATCTCCGAAAATACTGAACCGATTTACTTCAAACTTTCACCAATTGCTTTGTTTTAACTCAGTTTAACATTTAAAGTTTGTTTCATCAAAATCGGTTCATTAAAAAAAATGTTATCGTCATTTGAATGAACTCAAGGCATGAGTTTGCCTGCAAACATATAGCAAAAATAAAATAAAATAATAAGTGACATAAGAAAATTAAAATCCAAAGTTAATTCATCATCATTATACGACAGCATTATACCTACCCATACTATCCATAGTAATCCATACTTTAAAAAAAGGAGAAGCTGACTGACTGACTGACATATGAACGCAGGGCCTAAACTATAAGGGTTAGGAACTTGAAATTTTGCACAGGGGTTCCTTTTATAACGTAGGGGAGCACTAAGAAAGGCTTTTTGGAAATTCATCTCCTTAGGGGGAAAAACGGGTTGCAAAGTTAGTATGAAACTTTGTTGTTTTTGAAGTTATTCGAATGAAATTCAGCATGAAGGTTCTTTACTGAAAGGTATGAAACACGAGTAAAATATTTTACTCAAAAATCTTCCCTTAAGGGGGTAAAATAGGGGTGCAAAGTAAGCATGAAACTTTGCCATTTTTGAAGTTAGTCGAATGAAATTCAGCATGAAGGTTCTTTACTAAAAGGCATGAAACACGAGTAAAATATTTTTCTCAAAAATCATCCCTTAAGGGGATATAACGGGGATGCAAAGTTAGTATTAAACTTTCCATTTTTGAAGTTATTAAATTGAAATTCAATATTAAGGTGTTTCATTAAAAGTCATAAACTAATGTATTCCGGGTAATTCTACTGTTCCTGAGAAGTCGACACTTACGCGGGCGGAGCCGCGGGCCAAAGGCAAACCTGACTTATATATCAACGCACAGCCGAAACTACTGTGCGCAGAAACTGAAATTTGGCACAGGGATTCTTTTTATGATGTAAATGAGCACTAAGAAAGGATTTTTAGAAAATCAAAGGGGTTGAAGTTTTATGGAATTTTCTCATTTCTGGACTTAGAAGTGTGAAAGTAGGTACGCAAGTTCTCAATTAAAATTAAAAAAAGATCTGTTAAGGTGAACCAGACAACATTTTCCCTTGAAGGGGTAAATAGGGGGTAAAGTTTGTATGGAATTTTTCCATTTCTAGACTTAGAGGTATGAAAATAAGTATATACGTTCTAGGTTACAATTAAAAAGATCTGTGTAGGTGAAATGTACAAAATTTCCCCCTTAAGGGATAAAGGGGGGATTGTATGGAAATTTTCTCATTTCTGGACATGGAACTATAAAAATAAGTATATATGTTTACATTACAATTAAAAAGATCTGTGTAGTTAAAATGGTCGAAATTTCCCCTTGAAGGGGTAGAATAGGTGGGGTAAAGTTTGTATGGATTTTTTTTATTTACTTAGAAATATGACAATAAGAAGTTCTCCATTACAATAAAAAAATATCTGTGTAGGTGAAATGGGCAATATCCCCTCCTTAAGGGCTAAAGATCTATGCAGGTGAAATGTATTAAATTCCCACTTAAGGGGAAAAAGCAAAGGGGCAGGGGTTTGTATAGAATTTTTATCATTTCTACTGTTCCCAAGGGAACGACATTAACGCGGGCGGAGCCGCGGGCAACAGCTAGTATATTCTAAAGAAAAGATTACATTAGATGTAACTTCAAACATTAAGAACTGTTCAGGCATTGGAGTTGTATAAGTACAAATAGCTTTAGGTAATAATGATAAAGAAATTAAGCTTGATTGTTTATCGTTTGACGCAGTGTGATTGTTTATAATTTGGGATATGATTATATCGTTAATTATATAAGTTTGTTTATGTACTCGTTTGTATTACGTTGAATTAACAGGTTTTTTATACAAGCATATTAATACACCTCTATTATACAAGCTCACGTATGCATAAATAATATCACAGAGGATAAAATACTACGTTCAAATAATATTATTCTGCAAACAGCATAACATTAATCAGTGTGTCAACGTACCTAAATATGTAAAACAATATGAGATAAGCGCGTATAGATGTTTGGTATCTACATACCACGACATTTTCCCTTGCAACGGTACACAGACGTAGGTTTAGATCTAAAAGCCACGTTTAGCATGCTGGTAGTGGTGTCGGTGGAAAACGGAATCTAAATAGTAATGGGTTGCTAGCCGCATTGTCTAACAACATGATTCCTAATATTTTCGCCCGTGCCTTCGATCGGTTTCGCACGACGTTTGCTAGATTTCATTTTTACCAACTTGTTGCCATTGTTTATCTCAAAAAACTTATATCAGAGATATGTTGCTCTTTTTAAACAAATATGAACTTATGTTTATATATATATACCATCAAGATTCACAAATATAAGTGGTTATTGAATTTAAGATAAAACAACGAAGAGAAAGGTACTTCTTTCTTTTCGTTCTTTTTTCACCTTCCAAGAAAAAAGAACAAATGAGACAACAAAAATATTATAATAGAATATAAATATATACGGACAAATCACACAGATTGAGCTAGCCCCAAAGAAATTTCGAAACCTTTTATTATGGGATACTAACTCAACGATACTATATTTTATAATAAATACATATATAGAAAAACATCCAAGACCCAGGCCAATCTGAAAAACATCATTTTCCATCTTGACCTGACCATGGATCGAATCCGGGCATCCTCGTGTCGTAGGCTGGCGTGTTAACTACTACGCCACGGAGCTCGCCTGAATGTATATTGTATTAGGCCTAATGCTATGTAGAGAGTACATAACTTTAGGCCCTAATGCAATACATTCTTATATCTATGGTAAAATAACCCACTAAAATCATCCAGTTCCACATTACAGGTTTATCAAACTATCGATACCTACATATCTCTACCTCTTGCATGTCTATGATGACGTCTACTCAAATATATAATTTTTTAATTCGTTAATTCGGCAGTTTACATGTTTTAACTAACAAAAAACTAATCGCATGGAATCAAGACCAGGATGTCACTATATGCCAATGATCTCACGAAAACAAATTGGCTGAACGACATAACTATTTCTAAGGAATCCCGACTTTCAAGTATTATTCTTTTAAGTCTTTTAACGTCGCTAGATTTTAATATTTTACTTTAAAGTAACTTCAGAAATAAAACTAGACTAATAAATATGTAGACAAAACCGGTTACTGTAGGGTCATCCATAACGTATTATCATATATTTTACGGAAGCATATAAATTAAAATGCTAATATTGACTAATATTAGAGAAACATGTCACAACTACAAAATGTTAATGACATACCAAATAGTCGGGTACTTACAGATCTCAAAATATCCTTGTCTTCCAAGTCACAAAAATCTAGAGTGTAAAAAGCATGAGATTCAGCTTATAAGAAAAACAAGCTTAAGTAAGTCTACACGAAGTTTAACTAGAGATGGACGTCTAACCTAGTTAAGATTACATTATCCATCAGTTTATATCATAGATTTAAAAAAAATTGCTATGGTTTATATTAAACAATAGGTTTGGCAATGACACGGGCAAGTCTATAATCTCTACATAGTAATAAAATAAGTAGATATGCCTACTAACATATTGATATGAGAAAAAGTTTTCTTAATCTATACATATAATAAAACAGTAAAATTATTTTGTCTGTACATTTCGAATTTTTGACTGAAATGGATAGAGGGACACTTAAAAAGAATAATAGAAAGCAAAAATTTTTTTTGGAATTTCTTGTCTGTCTGTCTGTCTGTCTGTCTGTCTGTCTGTCTGTATGTATGATCACGATTAATTACGAAAATACTGAACCGATTTACTTCAAACTTTCAGCAATTGCTTTGTTTTAACTCAGTTTAACATTTAAAGTTTGTTTCATCAAAATCGGTTTATTAAAAAAAAAGTTATCGTCATTTGAATGAACTCAAGGCATGAGTTTGCCTGCAAACATATAGCAAAAATAAAATAAAATAATAAGTGACATAAGAAAATTAAAATCCAAAGTCAATTCATCATCATTATACGACAGCATTATACCTATCCATACTATCCATAGTAATCCATACTAAAAAAAAAAAAGAAGCTGACTGACATATCAACGCAGGGTCTAAACTATAAGGGTTAGGAACTTAAAATTTTGCACAGGGGTTCCTTTTATAACGTAGGGGAGCACTAAGAAAGGATTTTTGGAAATTCATCTCCTTAGGGGGGAAAAACGGGTTGCAAAGTCAGTATGAAACTTTGTTGTTTTTGAAGTTATTCGAATGAAATTCAGCATGAAGGTTCTTTACTGAAAGGTATGAAACACGAATAAAATATTATACTCAAAAATCGTCCCTTAAGGGGGTAAAATAGGGGTGCAAAGTAAGCATGAATGTTTGCCATTTTTGAAGTTAGTCGAATGAAATTCAGCATGAAGGTTGTTTACTAAAAGGCATGAAATAAGAGTAAAATATTTTTCTCAAAAATCATCCCTTAAGGGGATATAACGGGGATGCAAAGTTAGTATGAAACTTTCCGTTTTTGAAGTTATTCAATTGAAATTCAATATTAAGGTGTTTCATTGAAAGTCATAAACTAATGTATTCCGGGTGATTCTACTGTTCCTGAGAAATCGACACTTACGCGGGCGGAGCCGCGGGTCAAAGGCAAACCTGACTTATATATTAACGCACAGCAGAAACTACTGTGCGCAGAAACTTGAAATTTGGCACAGGGATTCTTTTTATGATGGAAATGAGCACTAGGAAAGGATTTTTAGAAAATCAAAGGGGTTGAAGTTTTATGGAATTTTCTCATTTCTGGACTTAGAAGTTTGAAAGTAGGTACGGGAGTTCTCAATTAAAATTAAAAAAGATCTGTTTAGGTGAACCAGACAACATTCTTCCTTGAAGGGGTAAATAGGGGGTAAAGTTTGTATGAAATTTTTCCATTTCTAGACTTAGAGGTATGAAAATAAGTATATACGTTCTAGGTTACAATTAAAAAAGATCTGTGTAGATGAAATGTACAAAATTCCCCCTAAAGGGATAAAGGGGGCGGGGGGGTTGTATGGAAATTTTCTTATTTCTGGACATAGAAGTATAAAAATAAGTATATATGTTTACATTACAATTAAAAAGATCTGTGTAGTAAAATGTTCGAAATTTCCCCTTGAAGGGGTAGAATAGGTGGGGTAAACTTTGTATGGATTTTTTTTATTTACTTAGAAATATGAAGTTCTCCATTACAAAAAAAAAATATCTGTGTAGGTGAATTGGGCAAAATCCCCTCCTTAAGGGCTAAAGATCTATGCAGGTGAAATGTATTAAATTCCCCCTTAAGGGGAAAAGCAAAGGGACAGGGGTTTGTATGGAATTTTTATCATTTCTACTGTTCCCAAGGGAACGACATTAACGCGGGCGGAGCCGCGGGCAACAGCTAGTACTTAAGTCAAGTCAAGTCAAGTCAAGTCAAAGATTTTTATTCAAAATTGGATACATGTATCTCTTTTTGAACGTCATATTTTTATTTCTTATATATTTTTTTATATATGCAAAATTGAAATACTACTAGCGTTTCGGATTGACCACTGGTGAGAAGAATACGCCGAAAGAAACTCAATCCAGCCTTGGTCCCTACGTGCCTGAAGGGCTCTGAATACATTGTTAACATTAAATACAAATTTTCATACTATAGATTAATTTTAACATTTAATAATTGTTAACATTAAATAAATTTATATAAATTTCCATGCATTTTTTTCAATTCAGTATTTCTATATTAAATATTAATTGGTACCTACATATCGTAATATACACCAAAGTATATATTATTTACTTAATTGATATGCTTGAGTTTCTTTTTAAACTATTTTATTATTTAAAAAAATATAAACATAATTATTACTTATTATTATTATTATTATTTGGAGGTTCGAAAACGCACATTTTTAAGGACTATTCCAGAAATAGAAAGATAAAAGCTATTCATAGCCTTTTTTAAATAAAGATTTTTAAAGCAGTCTTTGATGGACAGGAATTCAGTATTCTTTATTAAACTTTCGCGCTATAAACACATAATTATGTATATAAACGGGACTTAGCACGAACCTTTTTATTATTTGTTTCCTTTGACGTTTCAATGGAGTTACATCCATCGTGGTCGCAACGAGACTCCGTCCGTAAATAATAAAAAGGTTCGTGCCATAAGTAAATAAGTCCCGCCATTAAGGAATTCAGTATTTCTAAATCCACTGATTCTATATACATATTATTGTAATAAACAGGATGCATAAAATCTCACACGCAATGTATGATGTGTCTTTTCACTTCGTAAATTGTAAGTCTACACAAACACAGTGTAGAAACTACAAGACAAATGTTAGTGTTTACGTTAACTTCCTATTTTCGCTTAGAAAAGGTTGTTGCGGCAAACAAAATGCTACAGTGCGGTAAACCACACGATATTACGAAAAACACAATTGAATGTAAAGAAGTAGATAATAAATATAAAAAATACAGAGTATAGTAGTAAGGATATTCGACCATAACTATTAACAGTACCTATTTATATTATCAGAATTTTGTAGAGTTATCGTTAAACATACAAGAAAAGTTTTATTATTACACTTGTTTGTTTGTTTACTAAGTAGGCAATTGTTAATTTATTTTACTTAGAAAAACACTTAAGTTTAAAATTCGGTGGCAGCGTCCAATGTCGCACATTTTGTATTGAATGTCCGCGACACCTGTCGCTCCATTTTATATAAAAGTGTTTGCTGTTGCGGTTGTCGCTAATCTTCAAATCTACCTTAAAACTTAAAGATTCCAATATTTCTAAATCAACGATAACAACGCACAATTTTCTGTCTACGCAATATTATTATGAGCAATTGTTACAAGGAAACTTGTATTTTCCACGCATGTGTAGCTGTACTACGCGAGTGCTACGAAAGGCTACGAAGCGGGAGTTGAGGAGCGGCGCGCGGGCGGAGAGCGTCCTCGAGCGCGGCCGTGACCTTGCGGGTCAACGGCCTCCAAGCTTTTACTTTTATCTCTCCATTGATGAGATGAATGTTGTTTTGGTTATTATGGTTCTAGTTTGAAGTTATGCACCAGTAGTTACGTAATGACGTTTTACGGGTACTCATTACTTCGCCCGGTCGTCTAATAAATCGTAGTTATTTAAAATGCTAACGCAAAATAGTAAAATATGCAAAAACGAAGAAGAAGCCTTTTCTTATAATTGATATTAGGCAGATCAAAGGTCAAGTTAAAATTGGATTCAAGGATTTGCAACATTTTATTTCGATTACGATTAAGGGTCAATTCGGACTAAGCGTTAAATATCAATCTTAGTCCATTCAAACAAGACTAAAAATAGTACGCAACATTAAAGTACTCGTAAATAAAATTTAATTGATTGAATGGAATATTAATAACCACTTAGTTAAGCATTTTTCCGCCGAGTCTGATTTGACCCTAATGGATGTAGGGTAGATACTAGAAACTCAGCTTTGCGTATATTGAAATACCCAAATCAATGCTAATGCTTTCGTAGTAATATTCGCTATGGTAGAACGTAACAAACATTCTGGATAGCCGTTAATAAATAATTGACATTTGTCGTGTGCATTGACAAGGCTTAGCAACGCAAGTTGTGAACTACACTTACATTGCTGTGACTATAAGTACCTTAAAAAAATAGTAGCACTTCAGGAGTGCCTGCAGAAGTGGAAACTTGAACAATTACAATATACAGAGGTATCAATTATATTAATTGCATTACAATTCTCGGTTTAATATTAAAATCGAAAATATGTGATGAAAACTGCACCACAGGTAGGATTTGAACCCACAAACCTTCGACATCTGGCCCGCCGATGCTCTCAACCACTGAGCTGCCGTAGCTTCAAAAGACTAGCGAAATTTTTGATTTTAATACAGAGGAATTGGTTACGGTAACAGTCATAGTGACGCGAGATCAATGATTTTTTCCTATCTCAAAAAAGGCCCAACAGTGGCACTCCGGTACCGACAGAATGTAAACTTGAACAATCAAGTAGGTTCTGTACTTAGGCATATAAAGAGGTGTATGTTACAGTAACAGTGTCAAGAATTCAATGATTTTTTACCATCTCAAAAATGCCCAACGCGACTAAGTTTTGATTTCAAAATCTGGAACTCATCTGGGATTGTAAACAAGAAACAAAAATATTTTTTGCAATATTAACAACATAAAAATAAAAATTATAAATAAGTTACACATACATCAGCATCAGCACGTCCGATGGTGTTGCAGATGTCCATGGGCGACGGTGACCACTTTCCATCAGGTGGCTCGTCTGCTCGTTTGCCGTCAAATATACATTAAAAAAAAAACTTCTTCCAACGCACCACATCGAGGCAAAGTACCCAAAATGCTGGCAGTATTTCCCCGTTGCACAGCGATCCGTTGTGCAAAAGAACTGCCAGCTCTTAGATCACCAGTTACCTCGATGAGACGCGTTGTCAATTCCTTATAGAATTATTAATTAATCTGGGTTTCAAAAGCAAATTATTTAAGAGAAGAAAATAATAAACAGATTATAAGAGTACTTACTGTTAGCACACTTCTGTGGCACTGGGAGGGAGAGGAAGCGGCCAGGCTTCTGCGCAAGCGCCAGCGTCGCCAGCGCGGCAGCACACGCCACCACTAACCACGACTGCATCTGCAACGAACATTCAGATATTTATTCATCATCATCATCATCAGGTCTTTTTAGTCTCCACTGCAGGAACATGACCCTCTCTGTACTACCGGAGCCATACTTGGCCAGAGCAGACAGAGGATTTGGCCTACACTCTCCTCGCTGGCCAGACGGGTTGGAGAGGTCTCATTGATGTTTATGAGCTTTGTTTAGCTTGTATTTCCTAAGTCGCCTCTTACGACCTCCATGGGAAGACTTGGAGTGGTCCTATTCTACTCTGCCGGAAACCACACGGCTAAGGATAGATATTTATTAACTGACTCCAATAAAAAAAAGAGGTTATGTTACTTTAATTGTCGACTGTATTAGCAAATTTGTTCCATGCTGATCTAGGAGAAAATAAAAAACGTAGAATGTACCAGCTGCTTCTCTTCCCGCGTAGATCGTAAAAGCCGAGCGAGGCATTGGGCTAAAATCTGCGGAATCATGTCAATAGGCGACGCGGCTAGTAACCCATCACTGTTTTGATTTCGTTTTCCATCTACACGCCCTCCAACAGGCTAAATGTGGCAATAAGGTCTTATAGATCTAGGCTCTGTCTACCCCGCAAGGGAAAAAGACGTGATACTATGTATGTATGTATTCAAATCAAATTATATATTTATTAAAGAATAATAACGCTTGATAAATTTGTTATAAGAGTTTTCCGGTGGGATATCCCATCGACAATAGGTTCAGAAATTTTCTAACGTTCTCCAATGCGTGTTACAACTATCTTGTTCAATCGTAGATTTCTTACTTTAAAATAATGTTCTTCTCGAATGAATATTCTCATACATCTATACAAATCTCCCTCGGAACAAAATGACCGACAGTAAATGCCATATCGGTAGGCTATAAAGTAGTGTCTAGTCTAGATATATTCAAAAGGCCGGAAAAAGAATTATCACTATAAGAATTTTAGGTTACATTGTTACAGAATAACTATTCTTTTGTCTATTACTAGGCGTGTCTTCTTTCCGTTTAGAAACACAATCCAAAATTAACATACTATTGGACTGTGATGTCATAAAAACAGAAACTTAAATTGCATAATGCTACGCTCAAACTCCTAAAATGAAGACATTAACCAAATTAAACAACTGTCGTGTAACGTGTAAACTATGTTCTGAATAAGAATAGGTTCGGTTTCGCAAACCAGCCTAGTAATAGAAACTGTACCATGTAAACAATAGATTAATTAGCCCAGTTACATAATTGCTCTTTTTTGAAGCTCAATACTCATTAGTCCTTTGTAAACTGTGTTTTTGGCCACTTGATAGACCTGATAAGCAACTGTTATAAGATTATTGCCACGATAAGTATTATAATAACTGTTATTCGACTACAATGACATTGTTTGAATTGTAAAGACTAAGTTAAAATCGCGAATCATTACTTATTCGTAGTGCGAATCCTATATTATAGGTGTGAATGGGTGTTTGTATGGATGTGAAGATGTTTTCCTACACAAAACTACTAGATTGGTTTTAATGGATATTAATAATGTTAGATTACTTATACACCAGATTAACATAACAACAACAACTATAAATTATAGGGACGCGGAAAAGCCTATTAAGTTATATTCTTATGTACTTTTAAAATTAATTATTTTATAAACCGATTTGTAAACGCGATTTAAAAAAGTGGTTAATATCCATTAAAAACAATTTATTCGCCCGCGGCTCCGCCCGCGTCAATGTCGATCACTCGGGAATAGTACTTTTTTCCCGGCATAAAAGGTAGCCTATGTCCTTCTCCGTAAACCAGAGAACTTGTACGCAAAATTAAATGATGATCGGTTCAGTAGTTACGGTGTGAAAGCGTAACAAACAAGCAAACAAACAAACTCACTTTCGCATGTTAAGATATATATTTCTATATTGTTTTTTCATAAAAGTACTTACTTTTTTATATTGGACTTGTATTATTCTGAAGCTATCTTATTTAGGTATTATATATAGGAAAGCGATGATTGTTTATATCGGCAGTATAAAGAGTTGGTTATGTATGTATCGCTACCAAAGGTTTAAATGCCAACATCGGGTTAATAGACATTTAATAGGCAAACAGCGAGTGATGAGCGGTCGCAATCATCTCACGATTGACTTTTAGTACCTCCGGCGTCGTGCACCCGCTGTCGCAACCCCAGGCACATAATTAAAACTTCCATAAGCAATTTAAGTTCTGAGCCCAACTCTTACAAGACTCTCACTGCGACAAAATTACATCACTTTAAAAGTTTACAACGCGAATCGAAATTCTGTCATCCACGACCGAGGTTGACTGACTGGGGCACTGGACCGCGCGTTGCATATTGAGTAACACATATTACCTTTTTGGATAACGTGTTGTTACCGCGACATGCGGCTCACGATTCATTCATCTGCTATCCATGCAAGTTTCCTCAGAGTGTCGTGCCATATTGTTGTAAAATCACGTGCACATATTTACACTCATGATGTCCAAACCCGCAAACGGCAACAGCGATCCGATTGTTTTTAAGTCGTCAATGCGGCAAGTTAGCCTGGTGGCACATTGGTCAACTGTTATGTAAGTAAGTGTGTCGCGAACCTCAACCCAGGCTATGCCCCAGGCATGCCGTATCACTATCGAAACCAGACTTCGACCTGATAACTGGTAAACTGTGCCATGACATCATACTCGACAGTGGTAGTGCGTTTCTTTACACCAATATTAATATGGTCTAAAAATAAGCACCAGAATGCAAATATGTACCGATTTTTTGTGGCAGTTATGAGTTAAGAACCATTACTAAGTAATGATTATCTCCATGAGTAAACTGTGTGATGTGTAAGACAATATTGATTGTTAGCTAATAAAAAAGTTGCGGTATAGGATGCTGGGATCCGTAAGCGTGGTTGAGATAAAAACAAGTCTGAATAATGTCATGATGCTGATGCGGAAGCGGCGGGATCCTCACGCCTAGACATCTGTAGGTACTCGCAACCTTGACATGCATGATAAGTACTCATAAGTGGTGTGACCGTAAGCGGATAATTGCGATCCCACCTCGTCAATAAAGCATAGACGCGTCATCACGACCACTTTATGGCAAGATGCAACATCGTGCCCGCTCAGGGTTGCTTATAATTGACTTCCTCACCCAAATATGGTTATTACCTACAATTGTTTCTAAAGCAATAGTACTACACAATGTCGTAAAAATACATAGGCTCTTCACAGCTGTTTCGATAGAAAGCAGCGTGCAGTTAATCGCTTCTGTTGAAACATGACGCGATCTTGGATTGCTTCTCAAACACTATAAGAGATATGTAAATATTTAAGCAATAACTGTATGTATATAAAGAACGTTGAGAGAAGTGATGTTGATAACGCTAGCCAATCACACAGATTGAGCTAGTCCCAGACTAAGTTGTTAATTTGTTCCGTGGGATACTAACTCAACGATACTATATATTATAAAAGATAGATGTTTAGATAAACACCTAAGACCCAGACCAATCTGAAAGAGATCGTTGTCCATCTCGAATCTGCTCTGCCTCGATCGAACCCCACACCCTGTGATTGAAAGGTACTTGCAGTACCGCTAAGCTACAGCCACAGCTTTAATTAAATTCATAATGTAAATCTGTTTATACAGCGTGTAAATTGACCCTCGACGTTCCCTTAACAGGGTGACTCAGCCCATCAATATGCACAACTTTTCCTATGGGAACAATGCTAGGGACTCAAAAAAAGTCGACATTCCCATAGAAATCGGCCGAACGGCGGAACTCTTTTGCATGGAAATGCCGAATTGTTTTGAGTTGCCAGCATTGGTCATATAGGAAAAGTTGTTCATATTGATGGTCTGAGAGGAACGTCGAGGGTACATTTACACGCTATATAGGCAACCTCTGAAACTACGTGGATTATTGATAATTTATTTCCAATAATAAGTAAAGCTATTCTTCAGGAGGGTTACATGTATCTCTCTGGCATTTAAGAGCTAGGCTCTTGTCAGTGTCATAGTGGGGAAAGAAATGTACGCAGTGACTATTTTAGCGAAAATATTGGAGTGGTTTGCCATTGCCATAATGTTTACCTTTTCACATAAATCTAAATATTATTAAATCTGTTACGCCAAGCTAAACTCCATTATATTATCGCTTGTACTGACCCCAACGACGGTGCATATACGCCGGGCAGCGCAACGTCAGCATTTCACGGCGACCAGTTACTCCGAATTTACGAACATACATTCATAGTATCACGTCTTTTTCCTTGCGGGGTAGACAGAGCCTAGGTAGGTCTATAAGACCTTATGGCCACATTTAGCATGTTGCATGTGTAGATGGAAAACGCAATCAAAATAGCAATGGGTTGCTAGCCGCATCGCCTATTGCATGATTCCGCAGATTTTAGCCCAATCTCTCGATCGATCTGCGCGGGTAGAGAAGCAACTGGCACATTCTACGTTTTATTATTTTGTGCCAGACCAGCATGGAAGATTTTATTTTTTATTTTAGGAACTCCTGTATGATTGTGATTCACTTGATTTCAATGACCAATAACTCAATCTTGATCCATATTTGATCTTGTATTGTACATGTAACTTTTTATATTAAATTAACCTGCTTAAAAACATATTTTTCTCGCGACTCGCCTGTAGGAATCGTAGTAATTAATCCGATGAGTCGATGTTACTTGCGTCCTCAGATTAGTAAAATCCGCCTCTGAACTTCTGTACAACTGCAAAGTACTTAATGGGTTGAAGACTAAAACATTGCTTTGTAGAACTAAACGCTTTGACAGTTCCTTTTTGGTTCGAGTAGCTAAGGTTTGGAATGAACCGCCTGCGTCTATATTCCCAGACAAGTACAGTCCCGGGACATTCAAAAGTAGAATAAATTGGTATCTCTTGGATAGGCATGTAACATCCTCGTCTTCATCGTCACTTACCATTAGGTGAGATGGGAGACAAATGCATAATTCAATATTTATTAAAAAAAAATTGCTTTAAGTAACGCAGCTGTTTTTAAAAACGTTACGTTTTTTTTATCTAAAGAAACCAATCGCTATAAAATTATCGTGTATGTTAATCTGGCCATTGATATAAAACGTATAGCCGGCCTTTGTAATTACAAACGGAGGCTTGTTTAACAATAGCACATACAAGATCTGTGTGTCTGTGTCTCAATCGCGAATTTAGTGCGAGGTTCTCAGGCACAATGTGTGTCGCAACCGCGAGGTCGGGCGGCGTCCGTCGCCTTCGGTCACGATCCTGCAGCTTCGTGCATCGTTCACTGCACTCTATCTCGCGCCAAACCAAACTCCGTCACGGTACCTTACGCTGCCGTTACATTGTAGACTATAGGAGGTAGAATTGTTTAACTAAACTCACAGTTCTTATATTGCTGACTACAATCAGAAGACCTAATTAATTCGTAGGGTTAGCTGACGTTGACGAGTTGATGAACATCATATGAACACATCTTTTTGAAGAAGGCTATCCTTTCACGCCGAGGGACCGTTCTTGCAGTATCTATCTCCACGATAAGATTACTATAAACGTCTAATTTATCGAATAATATTTTGAACTGTTTCTGTCTGTTGAAAATATTTGATATTGAGAATTTGCTAGAGATACGAATAGCGTTGGTTTTAAAAAAATGCTGGTCCGAATGCAGGTTGTGGTGGGTATCAGGGGTTTGATGCAGGCCATCCGGATTCTTGGGTGGGCTTTACAATGGCATTTTCCTCTTCATTACGATACCATTTCTAAAGCGTAAAGTTGCGTACTTTTTTTTAAATCCCTGTGGAATTATTTCGCATAAGCACGTTTCAAAACTTGCAACAAATATCTCGGCAAAACAAAAAATAACCTAAAGTTATCATTTCCGCGATTCTATTCGATAATAGTTGATAAAGTAATACATATGAGAGAAAAAGTACACCTTATGTAGTATATCTTTATATTATTATATAATACGTAATACGATAAAATCTAATCGGAAGACTGAAATGTAATTAATTTTCCTCTACCTCTGAATTGATAAACCTAATCTCAAAACGCACTTAAAATACGACGCCAGATAAAACATTAGATGGAGATAACCTGTGTCATACATAATCGTACGTGAAAGTTTAAAGTGTGCCTATTGTAATGCTGCTTAGGATGCCGGCCGTTATTTAGAGAAACTTTTATGACACCGAATGAGACATGTTCAGGGGGTTTGCATACACATGTCGTGATTATTATAATTTCCTGAGTGAATTATAATGGTGGATATGATTTGAATAGTGCTAATAATAAAGTAGGGTGAAGCTTAAGAGTATTTTGACTTAAGAGAAAAACATAACAATACCATATTGCTTTTGTTATGATTATCTATTACGATGGTATGATCCTATTTTGATAGATATTTTCAAATGTGACAAAATTATGTTAGGATTCTCCAGTTAATTTTCAGGACTAAAAAGTAATGTTGACTAAATTTGTGGTAATGTATCTATTATACAATGTATTATCGTTAATGTAGTATCCCATAAGTCAGGGTCCGGATTATGAGATAAATCTCTCTAGAGACCCAGAGAGCATTCTAAGATGCTTATCAAGTTTTGAGGGGTTAACACAAGTTGACAGCTAACTTTGGAGCTGCGCAATCTATGTGATTTGACTCTGTTTACATATTATTTATCAGAAATGTTATTGGTTATAAAGTAAACTTCTAAGTTTGTCAACTGCCAGTGTTTATTCTTAAAAGTCACTAACTGAACTTGGAACAACGGTAATAAACATTTGGGTAAACATTCGCCGTTTTCCGTTCGCTATCGGATGTAAATCACACTAATTCGGGCTTCTCGATCGGCCTCCACGCCGAGGCGCAAGTTCAATGCTAAAATATTATAAAACTTGTGATCGTCAGGCGGTCGTGACATAAGGAACCTCTTCGTTTGCTAATACCTTCGACCTCGGCGACTTCGACGAATATTCGACGAAGTCGAGGCCTTGTCACCGCCTGATCTTGGCGCTATGACGTAGTGACACATCATATGCATAGGTATGCATCGATCTCAATAAATTACAAGATTATCCACTATTTGTATGGATCATTCAAATGCATAGAGACATAAATTTTAACGGGCTTAATTATGAGCAGTTCCTTATTGTCTATTAAATCGATTCATATGTTCCTAAATACGTTATGACGCATTTTAACAAAAATATAGTGTATAAAACTAAAACTGTACATTACGACTGTTATACGTCTATTTTTCACATTGGTTGAGATAAATCGTGATTTTAACAACAAAAATTACTCCGTCTAAAAGTTTTTGATGAGCTCTGTGGCCTTCGGAGTTCCCGGGTTCGATCCCCAGTCAGGTCAAGATGGAAAATGATCTTTTTTAGATTGGCTTGGGTCTTGGATGTTTCTATATATGTATTTGTTATAAAATATAGTATCGTTGAGTTAATATCCCATAACACAAGTCTTGAACTTACTTTGGGACTACCTCAATCTGTGTGATTTGTCCGAATAATATTTATTTACTATTTGATGAGATTCGCGAACGTGGTTAGAACTCTTTGTCTACGATGTATTTAGCACATTTTTAGTTCAATAAGAGTTTTTTAAGTCGTTTATCTTCTGTAAAGTACAAATAATAATCAATCTGACAAAAAGAGCTATTATAGAAAGGAATTCAAATAGAGCATAGACGAAAAGAGATATGATAGATGCAGATATCCTTACTAATATTATAAATGTGAAAGTTTGTAAGAATGTATGGATGTCTGGATGTATGGATTGATTTTACTCAATCACGTCAATACTGCTCAACGGATTTAGACGAAATTTTGCAAACATTCGTTATTACCCGGATTAACACATAGACTACCTTACATCCCGGAAACAAATTACCCGGTACTGTTCCTGCGGGATCGACATGAACGTGAGCGGAGCCGCGGGCGACAGCTTGTTTATTAATTCCACGAGTGATAAAGCACCACAGCATAAATATGTTTCGTAACATATAATACATGCGGTAAAGTAATTTATGTAAGTGCAAACATTACTGAGACAAACGTGGTGCCATCGATGGGGAAAGCTCTTGATTGATCGTCGAGCTTTGCAGCCAGTAACCCCGATATTGTAGCGCTGATTACTTTAACCTGTTCGTTATATTACAATATTAATATGTGTTATTGTTTCATTGCGTGATCTGTATGGGCTTGATATTTTATTGATTTTATTTGCATCTGTCTATATTTGATAGCCGATGTATACTAAAAATCTTGCAACTTAGATTATTAAATATAAATATATATACGGACAAATCACACATGAGCTAGACCCAAAGTAAGTTCGAAACTTGTGTCATGGGATACTAATTCAACGATATATTTTATAACAAATACATATAAAGATAAACATCCGAAACCTAGGCCAATCTGAAAAAGATCATTTTCCATCTTGACCTGACCGGGGATTGACCCCGGGACGTCCAATGTGACAGCCGGGCGTGATGACCACTAGACCACAGTGGATGCCCTAAATTTGTTAAACATGTCCAACGAACTGATGGAGAACTCCTCAAGTTGACAAGCTCGGTCATAGAAATACATATTATCACGTCTTTATCCCTTACGGGGTAGACAGAGCCTAAGGTCATAAGACCAAAAGGCCATGTTTAGCGTGTTGGTGGGCCTAAAGGTGAAAAACGGAATCAAAATAGTGATGGGTTGCTAGCCGCATCGCCTATTGTCATGATTATTTAGATTTCCACCCATTCCCTTGATCGGCTTCTACGGTCTGCGCAGGAAGAGAAGCAGCTGGCACATTCTACGTTTTTTCTTTTCTCCCAGACCAGCCAGAAGTCATAAAAATTAATAATACTAGTATTTGTGAAATAAATAAAATCCTTTTCTCCTATGCTTTGTTATACAACTACGCACAAAATCGATTTATTGTAAGAGCTTGTGACAGATATGATAAATCTTACAATCACGTATATTTCATGAACGATTTGGTACATATCTTAAAATGTTACCTGGTATTTAACTAAAATATCGTAAATTTGTTGTTTTTGCCCATTTGGGCCTTATTAACATTTGTTAATTATATAAGTATTAACTTGATATGTCCTATAACGTATTTAAGAGTTAGTTAGTAGTAAAAACCCCCCAAATATTGAACATATCCCAATAGGATATGTTCAATCTTATACACATTTTATAAGTTATGTATATATATTATGTATACATACTGTGCCTGTTCGTTTTTCGAATAAATAAATAAATAATAAAACATAATATAAAGTTTGCATCAAAACTGTAAAAATAAGTACTACATATTAGTAAGATTTCAAGTGCAACTTTATAAATTATGCTTACAGCAATAATAAAAAGCAATTTTACAAGCGGCTTAAAAAAATAAATAAAAAATCCGACTTCCTTGCCAAAAAGATTTGTAGCCTACTATAATTCTTGATGGCTTTGCCGACACATATGAGCACTTTTGTCGAAAAATATTATGACCATCTTGCATTCGTCGCGCAATTAATGGTATTTTGCTCTGTTGGTGAAGCTGGTCAAGCAGTCGCTTACTAGTGCTCGTTGATAACACAGTTTTTCCAGCCTAAATTCAATGATATAGTGTGGCCACCACGTGGAATTAACAGGACGGTGTCACACGCCATAAAGTATGATATGTAGTGTAAATTAATAAATATGTACGGACAAATCACACAGATTGAGCTAGCCCCAAAGTAAGTTCGAGACTTGTGTTATGGGATACCAACTCAACGATACTATATTTTATAACAAATACATATATAGATACACATCCAAGACCCAGGCCAATCTGAAAAAGATCATTTTCCATCTTGACCTGGCCGGGGATCGAACCCGGTCACTCCGTGTCGCAGGCTGGCGTGTTGACCGCTGCGCCACGGAGCTAGTCAAATGCAAATTCTATCACTGCATGAGACATTTCCTTTTTGTGTACTCTCTGCAATACTACACCCGTGCATTTTTATTTCGAACATTTCAACAAAAGAGGCCGTAAATGCTAGAAATACCGTAGAGATATACCTAAATAACCCTCTCCTTTATACTTCATGATTTAATCAAAAATATACAAATTTTAAAAAGCCTAAATTTCAATTAAATTCAATTTTTACAAAAATTGTAATCCACCTTATAGTTTTTTCTAGTCAAGTTTCAAATTAGGCTGCTTTATTTTACGGTATTTCTATTGAAAGAAGCCAAATCATAACTATATGAGATTTGTGCTTTATCATGTATGAAACGGGTATATTTCTAAACTTAAAGCAGAATAAATATACAAATAAAAATAAATAAAATTTTAAATATAAAAAAATCTTCGGACTAGTTATTAATACACAGCCACTATTATTTTAAAATGTCTTTTACTTATGCGATTTAAATACCTGCCTGATATTTAAATGAACCAGTTTTTTTGTTTGCTCCAAATTAGATTTCCTCTTCTTTATAACCACCACAAATGACATAATACAGCTTTATTCATTTGCATATGATGTCAATATCTATGTTAAATAAAAAAATCGCTAGGAAATATTGCAAGGTACAAAAAGACATCAACGCGCTCGGCTACAAGTTGACATATGTTTGTACGTGGCAAACGATAATTTGAGGATATAAACAAAAATTTTATCATAACCCGTATGTTTTAACCTTACTAACATTAATAGCACGAAGTGTATATTCAATAATATATATACATCTGAACAAATTTCTTATATGAAATATTTGATTTTCTCCTAAGTACCAGTTTACGTACCAGTCACCGTTAATAATTACACTTATAATAATTTTATAATTTTAATAAATTTTAAGTCTTATAGAATTTTAAAGATAATGTATTTTTAGAACTACATTTAGTACTACTAGGTATTTATGTATAGTATAAGACTATAAATAGAAACATTACATAAACAACGAAATCACATTGGATGAAGTTATTACTTCATGCGTCTGTATTATTAAGTAGTATAATAAATAATAAACAGATAGATGGATAGTTGTTTATTGAATATTAATGATATCATATCAATATGATAGCCCATGAACTTTTCTTGCTTTTTCATAATTTAGTAGCAATAGTTACTTAATGATTTAACGTAGCTGGTCTTATTAAGAAAGGAATAATTGAAGATACTATTACTTTATTGTGCTACTGTAGAATCATAAATCAGCTTATTAAAAAGTGCGAGTATTCGAAAATTTAAGCTACAATCTGATAAACATAACGGTTTTTAAGCTTTTTACTTATTACAAATTTGCACAAATTGGCACAGTCCAGTTATTGCAAGCTATCACGACATTTTCCCTTGCGGGGTAGATAAAGCCCTAGTCTGGTAATAGCGCTAAAAACCATCAAATAATGTGCGTAGCTTCATCATACCAAAAACAATTTTTATTATAACTATATTGAAACGGCCTGTTGAGCCAGCATCATCGAAGCTCCACATCCGGGTTAAAAATTCCAGTTTCGCGGAAAAATAAAAATTGAGCCTCCGTCGCGGCGGTTGAACCCGGAAAGAAGGCTCTTTATCATAACGACACAATCACATTGTTTCAAAGGGCGAATCTCCGCAATACTCGTTCCGGCTTCTGATATCACCGAATAAATGAGCTTATAAATGGTTAGTCGGAGACATAGAGCCGAAAAATGTTTTTTTTGTCAGGTGGACAGATCCTAAGCATTTTGAGATTATTCGTGGGAACATATAATTACAGTAGGACAAACACAAAACTTATTTGAAAATTTACTAAAATAGTTTTTACGGTATCACTAATATTGGATTCATTCAGGAATTGCATACGGATATAGTTTTAGATGTATATTTTATTTTTGCTTATTAACGACTGTATGCTAATTACGACTACTCGTATAAACTTCTTAGTCAAGTACTACATTTAGATTTTCGCGTTACAAAAATATCATCTTCAGCTCTGTGACTATATTTAAAGGCAAGAATGTCGTTTCGCTTGTAAAACATCTGCTGTAGCCTTGAACCGTTGCGCAACTGTGTGGCATTTGTCCCAGCCTCCATAGTCATCAAGTGTCTATTCCGCGGCGCCCGCGCACCTTTCGAAATTACCGGCAGCCGATTTGTGGCATTATAACAAGTAATAACAGATAAGACATCAAGAATTCGGCAAGATAATATCTTGTCGAACTAATTCAGCTAACTTACGCAAGACGTCCTTCGTACCTCGTGCGAAATGACGGCGTAATTGTATTGTGTGCCCTGTGTGCTTTTCGCGTACTCGAGGCTTAATGAAGCTCCCTTTAATTGCAATTTGTGGCCGTTAACACCCACGCAACGTCAAATAAATTGTCGTCTATTTGCATCGTTTGCTGCAAAATTAATAATAATAAATACGTACCAATCGTGCAGAGCTAAGTTCTATAATAAGTATTATAACTTTATTGTAGAGTATATCTTTGCTTTGGAAACGGCACTGAACTGAACATTAATTAACCGATTAAATGACGATTGCAAAGTCATATAGAAAAATCTGTATAATATTTTCGAACTCGATCAGGTCCTGGGTCAAAATAAAGACCCTAGGGTCAGTGGTACTAACATTAGCATCGCAGAGACACAGAGGCCGTGACTTGCAAAATAGTTGTTGAATTACTGCCTGATTATTTATTTGCATTGACCTATCTGAGTTTCCTAATTTGGGGTCAGCTGACATACGGGAGGTCAATTTGTTCAGCCAAATAATATAAGCAAATGCGCTGTTTTACTTATTTACACGTTATTAGTTACAAATTAGTAGTGGTTGTGTTTTAATTACATTAACTACGAAAATTCAATAACTAATAGTTTTTGAGATAACATTAAAAATGGATTTCTATCAAAAGACGGCTGCTTATTGCGTTTGAGTAGTAATAACTCATCTTCCTTATCTAATATTACAGATACGAAAGTGATTTTTTGTATTTGTTTGTTTATTTATCACGCTTTTACGCCTTGAATTCTTAACGGATGATGGAAACTTTGCCTACACGTTGTTAGATATACCTATTGATGACGCATATTCAGATGGGCACCTTTCATGTCGAAAAAAGTGATGTTCCCGAGGGATCTACAACACGCGAGTATACCTATGTATCATACTAGACAAAAACCATTACCTACACGTGTATGAGTTAAATCAAATCTTTCTTAACTTTGTTTTTATTATAAATATTAATTATATTACTTAGTTATACAGAACAAAATATAAATTGAGGTGCGGAACTCGAGACCCGCAAATAAAGAAGCTGATATTGATGAAACCTAATGCATCACATACGAATAAACTTTGTTAATACGGTGTTTTTAGCAAAAAACTCGACAGTCGTCGATTTTTACGCACTGCTTAGACAAGAGGCATTTTATTTTTTTACATTTTATTGTGTATAGACTTTTATGGAAAGAGTTAAGATAGAGGTTTTATGTTTGGGAAAAAAATTACGTGCAGTAAGTGTGCTATAACACTTTCAAGATTTCGAAAGGATGAACGCACTCATTATATCTAAAATAAATATAAACCAATGGTTTATTAATCTTTAGTATAAAGGAGAGATCAGGAGAACTAGAGTCACGCTCTAAAAAGGCAAGAAATACATTCTATGGAAGAAATATTGAAATACTAAGAAACAAATCGAAAAAAATGTTCTAGATGTAAACAATGCTATATTCCCACAGTTTTTATAGCTCGTGAGAAATTAGGATTAGTGACGGCGGCAGGTTAGAAATAACAAAGGTTTCTTTCCCTCGTGGACGAATAGCGGCGGCCACCGACTGACACAGATGCATAATGCACGGGAGCGAGTGACGCAAGCACTTGTTTAACTAAATGGACACCGATAGAATTTAATGTGTTAATCTGCTAGTTACTTAGGCATCTACTGACCTACCGATTGAGTGGACAAGCTATACATAGTTGGTCTTCTATTAGCGGTTTATCATCCCTCAAGAAAAATCTATGCTTTTAACACTTTGACGGAAACTGAACGAGACACAATACAAGTTTTATTGTTAAGTATGCTATAGCAGTTCACTGTACAGAAATGAGTTAATATCTGTAAATAACACTATCATAGGTATAACAGTGAACTATGTCCACTTGTATTTGCATAATAAATAAATATATACGGCCAAATCACACAGATAGAGCAAATCTCAAAGTAAATTCGAGACTTGTGTTCTATCCACCAATACTTCTGCTTGGGGACAGCTATTAATCCATAAAATAACTAGCATTTGCCCAGGGCTTCACTCGCTTTAATGCTGATCCCTCGGGAACAGCACGTTTTTCCGGGACGAAAGGTACCCGTTGTCCTTACGAATAATTTCATGATAATCGGTAACATGTTAGAGCATGAAAGCGGAACAAACCAAACAAATAAACTCACTTTCACATTTACTATTATATATATTAGTAAAAATTAGTAGGTATATGTGGGATTCCGCGACTTCGTCTGCAAAAATGATCATCCGCTGATAATAAAGGTTTCTATCGTGAAGGATTTTTGAAATAGATTTAGTAGTTTTTAAGTATCCATTACAAACAAACAAATCTTTGTTAATTATATTATTATTTTTTATATAGTATATTAGTTAAGGATTCAAAGTAGCTTTAAAAGTACAATCTACAAAATGTTAAGTTTTAAACTTAGCACGGCACCCTATTGCGTCGGAGTAATAAAAGCGGGTATATATTGAATATGGGTGGGTTGATAGGTAATACTGTAAACTTTCAATGAACTCGAACTTTACTTAAATTTCGAGATTGAAGCGTGAACGAATTTATAGCTATCAAAATGTCTTTAGTAACGCGACCTCGTAGCCTTTTGAGCCTTAATTGTGGGTCTATAGATCCAACGACACAGTTATCTTATAATTAGGTGATTAACCAATAATATAACATGCGATCTGGCCCTTTGATTAAATAATCAAAGGTTTGATCGCGCATAAATTACTTTCTGAATGCCATCTAGTGTCTTCCACGTTTGCGCGTTGTCATTAATCTGCTTTTATCCACACAATACTTCCGTCATCATTATACTATTAACTTAATTGGTTCAAATTCATTACATTTCTCTTGTTTGGTTAAAATATTTCTATTTCAAAGTAAAGGCAAAGAATATTAAGGATTATTTGACTCCAAACCTTAAGGGGATTCGAGCATTTTTATATCGCCATCTTTTAAATTCAGAACTCAAGCACCGATCCAAGCTCGAACGGATACGATTCCACGAAACTACGTTTGTCCCACAACAATAACCGCCTGAAAATAACGCGTATCCGTACTATTTCGTAAACTTGAAATTAATTTTGGGGTCGAAGCATCACACGATGTGACCTAACCTGACTCATGACTCAGCCGGATGAACTCCAACTCATCCTTGAACCCATCGCAGAGATGTCAGGGACTAAGTATTGACAGAAACATTGATAATTACTTTAAAGAAATAATATTAACATTTTTGTAAACAAATATGACAAAATAGCTGCGGCTAACCATGCTCTTTATAACAAAGAATGGACAGAAGCGCATTGATGCATTTGATGATAAGTGCCATCATCGCCCATGACTACCTATGCACTGCCTGCCCAATTTACTCTTTACCGAACACGGTACGGCTATAGCCGTTCGCCCGGTGAAATAGCAAAAGCTCACTTGGAGCTGGCTAATATTCCTTCCAAAAAAAAAACAAAAAGAAGACTATAGCCGTTATAATAATAAAACTTCTATTGTCTCTCTTTTAGTGTCCTGCAAAGTGTAAGTAAAGTTTTACATCTTCGAACCCGAAAAATAACTTCAATAAGGCTGCTCGATGCAAAAATATGTGCGAGCAGAAACCATAGAAATAAAAGCTATCTGCCTAAACAGTCTTACTCTGATGATGTTTTGTTGTTGTTCTACAAACTTAGCATCTAAAGAAACTGTCATACATATCGATGAATCTAGAGCGAGTTGCGAAGTAGCTCCGTTTTTATTATTTCGCATTGGCTAATTGTGCCGATGGAACGATTTTACATCGATCACATTTTTTAATGCAAATATCAAAAAAGTGTCTTGGAAATTAAATTCTGCCGACATATCAAAACCGACAGGATTTAATGATTACATGTAAATGGATATTTTTAATTAATTTAAAATGTAACCTTTACTGCAAAATCTTTGACATTAATATAAAAGATTTACTACTCAATATCATATTAACATTTACCTATTGAGATACAGAAATAATTTAAACTATCGTAATAATTAGTTAAACTTGAATAGTTTAACTAATTATTACAAAAGTTTACTTTGGCTCCACAAAACTTAGCGCATTGACTTAAGAACAGGTTTGGAACACAACTGTTATATTAACTCATACATATTTGTCACACTCGTCGTACTTGAAAGTGTTCTTATCGGACTTTTAAAAGTTTAGATTTTTTTGTTATGATTACTTTTTTATTCCAAGTGCATGAAATTTAACCATTAGACCATTAGAGTTAGAAGCAGCTAAATAAAAATCGATCATTTATTCTTATGCTAGCAACGAAGACTGTTTGACTTTAAAATGTATAGTTTAAATATATACACACAGCTCTTCTTTTGCACTATAACATACATTGTCGTTTCACAGATTTATCAGATACTACCAGAAGCTTTGCAGGAGCTTTTTCAAGTATTTTTCGTACATACAGTATATGATTCATTTTAACTTTAAATAAAACCTTAAATTTTTTATGTTATCAAAACAAAAAAAAAACACTTTCTTTCACCTTTGGAACACTATTGATTCTTGCATTGACTATTGAAAACTAAGTATGCGATGTGTCAGTGCATAAATTAAAGTAAAATTTCCACTTCATGAATAATAACTATGCTTATAATTCAATTGTTGGTCGCTCGTTAACCACCATTAGGCATCGCCATCAATGTCGAAACTCCCTTAGAAAAGGGCTCTCATAATCCGAACATCAGCGGTTTCGCAACGAGGCTTGACATACATACGCCGTAATCCACTACAGACACTGTGCGTTCCAATGGAAGGACGCAGCCTGCAGCCGAGTCCTCTTGCCAACTTTTTGTCAAAGTTGACAGACATCACCGCCGGCGTAATAAAACTTTGACGCAATGTGTGTGTTGAACAAAAGATAGCACAGCGGCTCTAATTTTAAAGTTTTAATTAAAATAACTTTTAATTTAAATTTATAAAATACCTTAATAATTTTACGAAATGAGATGATTAAAAGGATTTTTAATTACATTTTTAGAATAATGATAATATTATTTTTACACAGTTTTTCATTCAATCGATAACTTATCCTGTATCCCAAATCATCCCTTCGCATTCCTTAAAGTCGAAATCACTTACCTTAATTGTTGAATTAAATAAATACGGCGGGAAAAATCACAGAGGCACTGTAGTAATATAGCGCGCGGCAGGTTTGGGCAATGTCTTTTATAGTGCGCGTAGCGGGGATGCGGCGCGTGCGACTGCGAGCGCCTGCACGGGGGGACGAGCGGCTCCACACACGTGATACGTACTAGCTGACCAGCTAAACGTGGCCTCTAACTTTATTTTTTCCTTTATCAACCTATTTATTAATCAGCTTTCTTTATTTCCATTCAAGAAAGCTACATAAATTTAAAGACTTCCGCTTAAGAAATAACTTTATTTACAGCTCCTTAGTAGAGAATCATAACTATAGAGCTTTGTGATTAGTTGCAAAAACAACTGAATTTATTTTGTTAATTATGTTCTACTGTATATTCAAAAGATAAATAAATAAAAATCTATATTGGGTCAAAAACACAGATTAAGTTAGTCGCACACTAAGTTAAAGTATTTTTAATTAACCGCCATATACTAACTTGACTGACCTGGCAAACTTAGTTCCGCTAATAAATTATTATCTTCCTCGTTTTTTATAAAATTTTCTCGAGTTTCAATTTAGTGCTTTTTGGGATGGACGTTTTTAATTTCCGTTCTCAATGCTCATCAGCGAGGAGACAAGCACAGAATATTTTTAATTGGTCACTCTGCTACTAAGTTTGCTATCACCAACTCAGAAACTCAGGATACATAAATCTCCAGAAACTACATTTGCGTTCAGAGAGTAAGAAAATTATTAGACGGCTGATATTGAAGCTTCTTTGAGCATTTAACACTCGCCAGGAGCGGCTGACGTACTCGTTCACTCGTTTGCCGCAGATATTACTTCAATAAACAAAATATTTATTTTTCCCATTTAGAATATATTAGAATATTATTAGATTAGAATCTAATAGTCGGGATAGTTGGTTAACAATGGTAATGATAGCAAAACTACAGGAGAGAAAAACGCGCACGTCGCCGCATTTTTGGACACATTTTAAGTGCATATAAAAATGTCTGGAGATGACTTTTCGAGATTTTTGAATAACGAGGTCACCAACAACCCTGTCGCGAAACTAAAACCCAAACATTTGCAGCGACGCCGTCTTGATGCATCAAATAATTTGGTAGCTATAAGTCAGTAATTTTTTTAGTTAACTCTACATATGTATCTCGCCGTGTGGTATCCGGCAGAGTAGAATAGGACCACTCCAAGTCTTCCCGTGGATGTCGTAGAAGGCGACTTAGGAAATACAAGCTAAACAAAGCTTTTAAACATCTGTGAGACCTTTCCAACCCTGGCCAGCGTGGAGAGTGTAGGCCAAGTCCTCTGGCTGCTCTGGCCAAGTATGGCTCTAGTAGTACAGAGAGGGTCGTGCTCCTGTAGTGGAGACTAAAAAGGACCTGATGATGATATATCTCGCCTTTTATCATAGCGCACTTCCTTGATCGCTATTTTTCAAAGTGATAACGTCTTATAAATCGATGAACACCGAATGTACAAATAAAAAAGAGTTACGTTCCATATGCAAGCGACAGCACGGAATAAGCGATACGATCGGCCTAAGCGGCTTGTGGCGCATCTATCTCTCATCCACCGTTATCACGTAATATTATCATCCGTAAACCGACTTTAGACACAATTTTTTTTTGTCGTAAATATTTCATATATTTTAAAAGTTCTTCTGCTATTCGGGGTGATAACAAAACCAACAAATTAAATCAAAATCGGTTCACCCGTTCTTCATTACATAGTATAAAACAAAGTCGCTTCCCGCTGTCTGTCCGTCCCCATGTATGCTTGTATCTTTAAAACTACGCAACGGATTTTGATGCGGTTTTTTTTTAATAGATAGACTGATCCAAGAGGAAGATTTATATGTACATTGCACCCGAGCGAAGCCGGGGTCCGGGTCGCTAGTAAGTTATAAGTGTTCGAAGAAATGCGACTTAGTTTATATATTAAGATTTTTTAAGTAAAGAAAATGAAGGAACCTTTTATTTTCTAGTTCCTGTGTAACGGATGTGTTAGTGAATCTTGTTTCATCTAATTGATTAAGCCTTGTTTATTGATTACTTCCTGCGATCGGAACGGAACTAGTGTAAAAAGCCATCGATAGAACATCACGAACTATGTTTTAATAATTATGGTGTAACAATTTCTCGATTTCGCAAGGGTTATTAATAGGACAACAATTATTATATATTTTTCGATACTCTATAAGACGGACTAATTATTTTAAATGGTATTTTTTTTAAGAAACAAGCCTTATAAGGCATGAATTTGTTAAAGGCAATGAAAACTTAATAAGTTCTAACTATTCTTACCTACTAAGGTTATAAATGCGAAAGTGATTTTATTTGTTTGTTTTTTACGAATTCATGTCTTAATAACTGAAACAATCAACATGAATTAATCTTTAGGGTTTTAAAAAGTACATAGGCTATCTTATCGGTAAAAGGTACTGTTCCGGATTACCATTAAAGCGAGCGATGTTGGAGACGAAAGCTAGTTCAATATTTACTTTTTATCAAAAAGAAAGAAGGAAAATTCGATGATTTCCCAAGAAGTCGAAATTAACATGGACTGACATTAAAGATCCTGTTGCCTCCACTATTGATGGTAATGCTTGAAGAACTCATATTTTCTGCTCTTCCCGTGGATCGTCAACGTCCATCGCAAAAATACTCAAATCTTTGAATGTGGTCCGGTTGATGAAGATGGTTGCGAAGACGAAATACTCGATTTTCACGTTTGCCGTTCGACATCTTTACCAAACTGGAGCTCTACTGGTAGAATAGAATAAATTCGCCACTAGTTGACGAGCTTCCGCGTCGTGAATCGTAATTGTCCCTATTTTTGAACCATTATTCGAATGGGTTTTCCGAATGGTCGCGCGAGACCATTCGATCTCAAAGACACGTACTATCTGGTACCTTCAAATACCATTTGCGTAACATACGGTACTATAATGTACCAACGAATCCCATCGGACTCATCTTCGGACTCATTAGATACCATTGAATCCCATCGGGTCCCATCGGATTGCAATAGGGTACCATCTAATACCACCAAGAAGGAGTAACAAAATAAATTATAAAATTGTACTTAATCGTTATCGACACATCAATATGAGTTTAAACTTTACTCTAGTCAGATGCCTGTACTAGCTACTTACACAAAAAACAAACAAATTTTTTTTCGGTTAACAGTAATTCCACTTGGACCGCCAATTTCAGTCCCCCAAATTGTAATTGTGAAATAAGTATAATTCTAAATAATTTTTTGAATAGAAATTTATGTAAAGATCTTTTAAAAGCAGATTTCAGAACGCCCACAAGGTTATAAAACGCCGTAGAAAAAATAGAATCCTATTTAGTATAATTATTTGGAGGCTAATGAGACTATAAGAGATGACTGAGATGTCCTTCAATCCCTAATGTTGTGGTAGGTCGTGTTTATGTGCGCTATTTATTTTTTTCTCGTAATTGTTGCGACAAATGTTATAAACGTTCTGTAATGATACATTCAAGTACTGCAGGTATTGGCACACATACGTCATTGATTTGTACTGTGGTAAGATCACTAACATATTTGTAATAACTTAGATGTTTATGTTGTCTGTTAAAATCTAAATATTGCAGTATTGTTAATTTTTAAGTAAGGTGTGTCATATGGTCAGGGATGTCATCCTCAACTGCCTGTCCGGTTGTTGCAGGTATGGAATCTGGTACGCGCGCCCGGCCTTCCCGACCTGCTATTTGTTTTTTCCCCATTCTGCCGAGCGAGTTAGTATTCCAACACCTTCATTTCCTTCCTAAATGCAACAAATTCCTATCCATCTCCAGCTTAAAAATGCTTTTGATGAGCAGCAGCATCAGAAGCACAATAAGCCAAAGACACTGCGCTCACCAACCCGCCTGCGTAGCGTGGTCATCATCATCATTTCGAGTAGGTGTCACGGTCAATCGACCATGCACACCCTGGTGTTAGAGTTCTTCGGAACCGCCTCTCGGCCTCTGACGTGGTTCCTTTAACGACTACCAGATGGCAGCCGGGAACACCGGCTTAACGTGCCTTCCGAAGCACGGAATCATTTTTATTATCAGACAATCAGGTGATTCACGCCTGCAATGTCCTAACCAAACTGGAAACAACTAAACAAAGTATGCTTCCGGTGGGAATCGAACCCACGACCCCCGGCTCAACACGCAAACGCCTTAACCACTGGACCACGGAGGCCAAGCATGGTGAGTGTGACAATATCCTCCCATGGAACGAAAAATCCTTGGTAGAGGCCCTTGTCTCAGCGGACTTCTTAAGGCTGTAATGATGAAGATGATATAAATTTTTAAGTATAGTACCTATCTCTTAGTTGACTTAAAATCCTAAGATGATGAAGATGACTTCCACAGCCATTTTCCATCGGAATCTATCGTTTCACTTTGGATCAAGAAAGACACTCGAATATTCTTGATTGCCCCTGCAACTGTGCGATTGGTTGGTTTGTTGGGGTGGCCAACTTTTCGTTTTTCCTGGAAGGGCCCAGATTAGATAGGTAGTTTAGGATTTTTGGTGAGCATCTTTAGGGTCGTCGTGAAGTTGAAATTAAGGCCTAAGGAAAATTTTGCCGCTGTTTGCTTCAGCAAGATGCGGCAAAAGATCGTCTAGTTTGGTTCGCATGTTGATGAACTTATGGCTAAGCAGACACAGGACATCAGCATAGTCTAGATCATCCAGTTGATTGGAAACCCTTTATATACCACTTCTCTTGCCATCGTTCACTTTGTGCATAAAGCCATTTATTTATTTATTTAATAAACTTTATTGTTCCAAAGTAGAGTACACTTGTAACAATTGGTGGACTTAATGCTATGAGCGTTATCATCCAAGATGATAAGGAATAGTAGAAGGCAAAGGATGACAGCCTTATCTGACTCCCTCGTGGACTGCAATGTCCATAGAGATAAAACCATCGTGAGGAACTTTGCAGGAATTCTTTTTTCTATTGTTTTTTTTTTAGGGATCTGTACCTCAAAAGGAAAAAACGGATCACTTTGTTGTCCGTCTGTCTGTCTGTCTGTCACCCGTTAATTTTATATTTGGCATTTTTTAGAGAACGTAACTCACAAATCAGGCCACCAAATCCATACTTCAGCTTCCCACCCCTCTCTTACTTTATAAGATCTTGTTTCAGTATAGTATATAGAGAAATGAAGTGAAAAAATATATAAAATAACAATTAAAAGGTTTGAATTTAAATTATTTACTACAAGGTGGCAGCTCGCTGTTAAACTGGACGCAGTAGAGTCACTACTGCGTCTGCAGTCTGCACTGATTTTCAGCTGCCACTAATCCATAATTATTGACTAAAGAGCTCACAGTTTTCACACTTTCGGCCAACAATAGGACGATTAGCGAGGCAAAATAAAACACTGATTTAAACACATCTAAAGGAAACCATTTTGACACGACAAAAAGAAGCTATATAAGACCGAATCAAGTATCGTACTCGGTACTCAACAAACAGTATACTCAACAAAAAAATACATAAACAGTTAATTTACTCCGCATTTTTCACAACAGTTACAAAAGCGTCAAATGTTTGTCATACACCCGGATTGTCCAGTCACGTTATCCATCTAAGACCATAACAACAAACAAGTAATAAACATGGCATGGAGTACTGTAAAACCGGATGTGTTAGCGTTACTCGGAATAGCTCATCGTCATCGTGGATTCGTGGTCGATGCCGTGCTCAGTTGCCACGCGGGCTTACCGGAGCCCTTACACATGCCCAAGAATTTACATTTGTAATCAAATGGTGACATTATCATACAATATTCTTTTTTTATGCCAAACATGACTTCATCATATATTAAGATATTGAGATATGTATATAGATAATGAACTAGATGTTTATGTTCAACTTTATATCTATTACTAGCTGTTGCCCGCGGCTCCGCCCGCGCTAGTGTCGATCCCTCGGGAACAGTAGAATTTCCCGGAATCAAACATTCCCTATGTCCTTCCTCGGGCCTCATACCTCCATACCAAATTTCATCCAAATCAGTTCAATGGTTAAAGCGTAAAAAAACGACAGACAGAGTTACTTTCGCATTTATAATATTAGTATTAGTATGGAAGTATGAATATTATTTATATTTCTAAGTCCAGAAATGAGAAAATTTCCATAAAACCTTTACCCTCCCATTTTACCCCTTTAGGAGTGAATTTTGTCCATTTCACCTACATATATGTTTTTTAATTGTAATCGAGAACTTACATACCTATTTATTTTCCTACTTCATAGTCCAGAAATGAGAAAATTTCCAAACAAACTTTACCCCCCTAGGACCAATGCTAGGAACTCAAAAAAATCGTCATTTCCATAAAAAAGAGTCTCGCCGCCCGGCCTGTTTGTATGGGAATGTCGAATTTTTTTTTAAGTTCCCAGCATTTTTCCCATAGGAAAAGTTGTTCATTTTGATGGTCTGAGTCACCCCTTTAAGGGTCCAAAACGATAAAAAATTCACCGTCTATATTTGCAGGCAAATTAATGCCTTGAGTTCATTCAAATGACGATAACTTTTTTTTTAATGAACCGATTTTGATGAAACAAACTTTAAATGTTTTGCTGGGTTAAAACAAAGCAATTGGTGAAAGTTTGAAGTAAATCGGTTCAGTATTTTCGGAGATAATCGTGATCATACATACAGACAGACAGACAGACAGACAAGAAATTCGAAAAAATATTTTTTGCATTCTATTATTCTTTTTAAGTGTCCCTCTATCCATTTTAGTCAAAAATTCTAAATGTACAGACAAAATATTTTTACTGTTTTATTATATGTATATAGATATAGATGAATAAATACGATACAAATTCTACTAATTCGAAGTACCTTATAAACATGTCACCAGCGACGCTCTTGAAAAAAACCTATGCATGAAACGGTTCTCCAACGAAAGCATATCGACGATAGCAATGCAGTGCTGTAGAAAGTGCGAGCTCTTGAAATGAGAAAAAAATTGACTCTACGAGTACCTCTGAAAGAGTTTGGAAGCAAGCTTGAACACCTCGCAGAGATCGGCAATATCGTAGTCTCGTACATGGGAACTTTTCATTGGATTATAGCATTTATAGCCAATTTAAAAAATAGTTATACATATTATAACAAACGGTTTCACTCACGTATCGTTAGTCGGTATCGCCGACAAGTTTCAGCCGAGGGACTGCCGTGTCGCGACGTCCCTGACACTCGTCCTGAAGATGGCCATCTGAATTGGCTGAAACTTGTCGGCGATACCGACTAACGATACGTGAGTGAAACCGTTTGTTATAATATAAATTATGTCTCGCGTAACTTTTAATATTATTAATAGTAATACAGTTTGAGATAAAAGACTATTTTTAGTCTCACTCTCTCATCTTTGAACCTATTTTAGTAGCAAATTGAATTCGATACTTTCTAGCCGGTGACGGCGTCCGTGGCGCAGTGGTTAACACATCAGCCTGCTACTGCGACGAGAGCAGCCCAAAGTTCGATTGCCAGCTTTGATCTTTAGGAAAAGTTGTTCATATCGATGAGGTGAATCACCCCTTCAAGGATATTGTATATGGTCAATTACAATTAACCGCAATTTTTGTCTTCCATGCTGGTTTGGGAGAAAAGAAAAAACTAAGAAAGTACTAGCTGCTTCTCTTATCACGCAGATGGAGGGAATGGGTAATAATCTGAGGAATCATGTTAATAGGCGATGCGGCTAACAACCTATCACTATGTTGATTCCGTTTTCTACCCAATACCCACCAACATGCTAAATGTTATTTTATGTAACTTATTTAAGTATTATAAGTACACGAATGTATGTTGCCAGAATAATATTTAAAAAAAAACCTATGCTCTGTCTTGCAAAATAAAAAATCGAGACGCTGGTTTTTGAAAAATTGTGGCAATAAACATCCTGTGAACATAAACAAGTTTTTTACAAAAAAAAAAAAATGTGACTAGCGATTATTATAAACGATTGTTTTCCAATACAAATCAAATGATCAAAACACGATTGATATAGTTTAATAGATCCTATGGCCACCTTCCGGAAGTTCCGACTCCATCATCAGACCAGCGCAACGATTCCGTAATATTGCATTGTAATCCGATTTATATAGGTATGCATGCAAATTTTCAGCTCAGTCGGTAACTGGGATGTGGATCAATTTTAACTTGCAAGATTTGATTACAGAAAAACATCAGAGCAGGTGAAACCAAATAAAAGCTTGTAAAATAGTTTCTTTGCGTACAGCTTTTTACCATTAACTTACATAGATACTAGTTTACTGACGTTAAAATAAAAACGGCTGATATTTCGAGTTTCATAAAAAAATTTTTTGTTTGAAAAAAAACTGAAGCTTCTTAAAATTTGCTGCTAAAGCATTTATTTCATTTATGAGAGCCAGGCCTTTAAAAGATTTGCGCTTTTAAAGGGACAATATATAGGTTTCTTTTTTGAACGAACATAAAATTGACTTTGCTTAGTTGCGTTAAAACGTAAGCGGTTTACTCATTGTTTACTATATTAGTCACATGCTAGAAACTTTGTTTTCCATAAAGTCAATTTCAATAACAACATTTGTTATCATCATTGTAAGCTGTAATTATCATATGCCATAACAACATTTGCCATTGAAATTACTTCTAAGAAAAGTCAGCAAATCTGTTTAAACTAAGCGATTATGATTAGGTTCAAGAAAAAATACTAAAAAGGGGGCCACTACTCTTAGTGGACCCCTTTTTGGTATTTTTAGTTATGGAGCCCCCTGGCTCTACATTAAAAACAACTTGACCACGGTGGGTAGGTTAGGTTCGTTAGGTTGCCTTGTGACCAAATGATATCATATTTTCATTCATTATGACATTACATATTTTTATTGAAGAAACAATTAATCAAACGGACATCATAAACGAGTTGCTACCAGTAAAGTAGGTTAGGTTGGGTTAGAACTACGACCCCACCAGAAAACGAAACGCCAGTAAAAACAAGCTGCCACCAGAAAAGTAGTTTAGGTTAAGTTAGAACTGCGACCCCCCGGAAACGAATCGCCATTAGAAACGAGCTGTTACCAGAAAACTAGGTTAGGTTAGAACTGCGACTTCACCAAAAAATGAAACGCCATCAGAAACGCGTTGCAACTAGAAAAGTACCTAACCTAGGTTTGGTTAGAACTGCGACCCCACCAGAAAACGAACTGCCGGAAAGGTGGTTCCGTTAGGCTTTAGAAAAATATGATAATTGATAATATTAATAAAAATATGATGACTGACTGTTAGAAAGGATTAAGGATGTTGAGGAGGATAGATTCGAAATTAATTTAGTATGGCGTTTAAATATTCTGTTAAATAATATTAGTGCAATTAATAAAATGGATAACAATACGTATGGCACTCATATCATTATGGAATGTAATGTACGGGCAAACAAGAGTATGTCACATATCTTTTATGGTAAACAAAACATTCGGGCAAATGAAATTCGGCCACATAGAATTCGGGCATATGAGTTTTTTGCATATATTTGTCGGGCACACATTAAACAACCATTTTTTATCTGTGATATGAGCCACCTCATATGATAAAAGAGAGGATTATTTCAATAAATAATTACCCGACTGCCTTTTTGACACTTTACGTCCGCCATATAGATTTTTTGCTAGCGTCACATAGCCTATGACACTCCGGGGGAGAATACGAATCTAATCAGCCAATTTGCCTCACACTTCGAAATCAGTCAAGCCGTTGTCAGAAAAACA
Organism: Elegia similella; assembly: GCA_947532085.1. NCBI lineage: Eukaryota > Metazoa > Arthropoda > Insecta > Lepidoptera > Pyralidae > Elegia > Elegia similella. Next base: position 10,723,589 of record OX383928.1, read on the forward strand.
TTACCCTCCTTCTGGATAGGTCAGTCGGGTAAAAAAATCACTTGATTCGTGTGATCATTGGATGAAGATACTTACTTTAATTATATTTTCACTAATAAAGTTGTTATATTAAAGATTCAGTTCTTAAAGACCTGGGGTCTGTCTACCGCACAAGGGAAAAATACGTGACTGTATATATGTACATATTTCGATATGGTAATATTCCCTTGGCGTTGAATAATAATAATTACATCAGACACTTTATTCGATCACTTAAAGAGGAGGCCGAAGGACACATTTTATTACCTGTTTCGATGACATTGCACAGCTTTATTACTTAACCCTATACAGTCATATGACTCATTTCATTTACCACGTTAACGTTTTCTGAGAATGTTTAATTATTCATGTGAAACATATAGAATAGTTTTCTCCTAATATCAAAATCATCACATGATATTTTACTATCGTCATAATTGACCGATATTAATAAACAAAAAAGATTTTCGGGTGATTGAGCTAACAGTATACATATAAATAAATGCTATCATAAAATTAATGACTTTTTAAAATGACAATTTGATGGACTTTTATTAAATATTTGGACGAATAACTTTATGATCATATAGCATCTTTCAATTTATGTTGAAAATTGGACCAACTTTTGATTATGTTTTTTCTTTAATTAATTAATTAGTTTAACAGATTGTATATTGTATGTCTAAAACAGACAGGTCGCAGTGACACACGACATGTAATTATTATCTTATAAACATACCTGTGTACCACAATAAAGATATTTTGTATTTGTATATGTGGTATAGTACCATCTTAATAGTTTGTGCGATGTATGAATGCATACCGTAACGTCATTAGATAAGATTAAGTTTCATTTTTGAATTGAATACTTCTTCAGCGGCGTTGTGCACTTTTTGACAAAGAAACTGCGCTCGCCAACCCTGCCTGCTAAGCGCGTTGAGTATGGTAATGTCCTCCCATGGAACGAAGAATCCTTGGGAGAGGCTTTTGTCCACCAGTAGACTTCTTACGACTGTAATGATGATGATTATTCTTTATAGTTCTTTCCATAATCCTCCATTTCTGATATGTTTTCCCAATTATATCCTTTATACGAGTACTGTTAATATAATTAGTAACTTTTTTGCAGCCAACCACCTGCCTAACCCCATCCTTTCTGGGATAGCTCCAGAACAGCAGAAAAATATTGAGGTACTTCCACAGGCAAATAAACTACAACCAACCCTCGTATCATGCTGGCCGTGTCTCGTGGCTGGCATTTCGTCTCGGAGACTGTCCATAGTATTTCAACGAAACATTATGCATTTCTCGTCTTTAAGTATTTAAAAAACAGCTTGAATCTTAATCTGTAACTCGAATCGACATGGATTTAATAACAAAGGTGAAAATAACTCAATAGGAATCATGATTAATAGGGAAAAAAACTAGAATGCCGTAGATAGATAACATCATTGGTCAATCATGGGTAAACACGAAGATATTAGATGAGTTAACATTATTTTTATTCGCATTACTGTGGTTGTCATAAGGTTATATATCAGTTCTAATTGCATATACACAAACGTAGGTATTGAAGTGATGACACCTGATGACACAGACTAGTCACCAAAAAAATAAGGAAAATACACAGAGACGAACTGTTGTTTATTATGAGAGATAATGAAAGTATCAAAGCACTCATGGGCTTTACCCAATCAAAAAATAAAAAGCTGACCATATTGCAAAAAACTATTGGAACTAATTTCAATAACTGGCAACGTAACTTTAAAACGTCATTATTGTCATCTGGCGATTGCTGTAAAAGTGTGATGTTGGTTGTGACTATTTCTTGGATATTGCCTAAAACGATTAAAACTTACGTATTTAAATTATAACGGAGTATTTGTCGAAGTGAAATATAAATAAAAATAAATATTCCTCAAAATACAGTGTTGCCATAACTATGGTTAATTTAGCGCCCTCAGGTCGAGATTTTTTTATATTTTTGGGCGGACTTTATAACCTATATTTATCTTCACTAATCTATCTATGCTAATATTGGCTATGATAAGATAGGAAACGGGAAAACGCTAGTTTTTCATAAAGATATAAATAACGTTAAAAGAAATTATGTCTTCTCTCCATGTTTTTCATATATCATTGGCTATTAATACTACAGCGTCGATATCTTAATATTATAAATGCTTACTTACCTGAATATATTTATTTGATCATCATCAGGTCTTTTTAGTCTCCACTGCAGGAGCATGACCTTCTCTGTACTACCGGAGCCATACTTGGCTAGAGCAGACAGAGGAGCATATTTATTTGTTAGGTACGCAAGTACCAATAATCGTGTATTGCACACACATAGTCATAAACGACATACCTACGAGTGTGACCTATGGATTATTTTAGAAAGAAAGTACTGATCCGAGGACTTACCGTAACTTTAGCGAAGCTGTGGGAAAAACGATATTATAACATAGGTACGCTTAAATGTGTCTATTTGCATTCCTTCACATAAAACTCAATTAAGATACTTCAAGCACTTAATAGTCAGACACATAAGTTAAAAGTGTTTTTAAAACAAGCTTTAATGAACACTTTATGTTTCGAATTATTTTCAGCGAGCATTTTTTTGATATCCATGTTGTCGAAGTACATCAAAAATAGCTATTCCGCTATCTTGAGTCTTCCGCCATGTTGGAATTAAAATGACGTCATACAGTTAACCATGCATTGTCATAATTTCAGCTCAATCGGTGAAAGATATCTGCTACAAAATTGAGTTGCAAGATTTGACCCGAACAAACATAGTACATACATTGCAAGTTAAATAAAAGCTTGTAAAATGCTACGAGTTCTCAAATAATTACTTTAATTCAAAACCAAGCAAGGTTAAGTCAAGGCGAAAAACTAGTCTGAAATACCATTTCACAGTTGGTGCCTGATTCTGATACCTTTCCAGCCTAATACGGATGTCAATGTTCAAGCTTAGTGTTCAACTTCGAGGAAGAGATTGTACTTTTAAGTTCATGGGTAACAGGCAAGATGCACCGTTTTGATTGTATGTAAGTAGGCTTATCTAAACGGCATGTATCGTACAGTAATTAAATTATTTAGGACAACTGGTTGGGCACACGTTGATAAAAAATTTGCTTATTCCCTTATTTTTTTTGTTCCTAAATTGCGTGTGTACATGTAACCATGTGACATGTGACAGAAGGACATCGGAATCTTAAGTAGGTACTTATAGGACGTTACTCGAGCAGCGGTACCCTGTACACTAATAAATAAATAAATATATACGGACAAATTACACAGATTGAGCTAGCCCCAAAGTAAGTTCGAGACTTGTGTTATGGGATACTAATTCAACGATACAATATTTTATAACAAATACATATATAGATAAATATATAGATACACATCCAAGACCCAGGCTAATTTGAAAAAGATCATTTTCCATCTTGACCAGGCCGGGGATCGAACCCGGGCACTCTCATGTCGCAGGCTGGCGTGTTGACCGCTGCGCCACGGAGCTAGCCATAAATAAATAGCCATAAATAAAAAACAGGTAAAAAAAATGGTAGTTTTTTTCTCGACGCCAATTAGCAAGAATGTTTATTTAATTAAGAATTGGGTGGTCATCGATCGCCTTGTGGCAATAACTGAAGATTGCGGATATTCATTTTTTATTTTATTTTATAGTAATGGATATCGAACTGTCTGCATTAGATCCCTAACGTAAGATATATATCTTACCTTATTATTTTTTATCTTCTAGCTACTAGCTTTCTCGAGAATACTCGATATCCCCTTTTATTCGACAAAAAAGGTACCCTATATTCATTTCCGTACCCCAGACAACGAGAGTGCAAAATTTCAAGATAATCGGTTCAGAGTTAAGGTGTGAAAGCATAATAAACGAAAAAAAAAACTCACTTTAGAATTTATAATTTTAGGTTAGGATTCATTTATTTCTTCTTCTTCTGCCTCTTTATCCTTCTCCCACTATTACGTGCTTTGCGTTACTCTTCTATTTTGCTCTGTCGCTTGTCAAGCACGAATGTTTACATCCCGGGCTCCGATGCTTCACAGCTAAGAACGCAACCGGGCAAAAAGCGCTCGGATGATAGCTAGAGCTAGCAAAGTTTCTTTCTTGCGTAACTTTGTGTTGTTATGTCAGAAACAAATGAAATAAATATATGTTGTGGTACTATTTTTAGTACCTAGTAGGTAGTAAACATTAACAAAGAGATAAATCAGCTGTCTCGAACTATGAAAAAAAAATTGGTCCAGCCATCCTGACGTCAGAATGTCTGGCCACTTACTTAGCGCATTTTTTTACTGTCAATTGAAGTACCAAAATTTTGAAGTTAGGTTTCAAATAGAACTAAAAAGGTATTGCGTTTTGGTATTTTCAAAACATCAAAAATGTGTATTGGTCCAGGGGTCCTGACCTGACGCTTACGACTCTGGTCTATCTCTCAACCACATCAGCTACAAAAAATGCCAATAAGTAACAAAGAGTCATCGACTCAAAGATAAACGTTCTTCTTCAGTGGCATTCACCAATACGTTTTTAAGGCCAATCTTTTTTTATTTATCTAAATTATATAAATTAAGTAGAAGAGGAGACCAACTTTTGGTAGCGGAAATAAAAAAATAGAGGAAGATTCTGGGGCCAGTACGGGCTGAAGATGGGGGGTGGAGAAAAAGAAAGAATGCGGAATTGAGCTAGTAGTAGGGGAGCCCATGATGCTAAATGTGGATTTACTCGACCGTCGTGGGGACCCATTGGACTTTAAAGATTAGATGGTAGAAAGGAAAAAAGGTTATATGATATTTTTCATTTCACCGGTGGGGAGAGGAGCTAGGGGGTTTAAAAAATTCAAAACAAAAATAATAGTCACATGAAAATACTCGAGCGCGTCTGAATAATACAAGCTGGCTTTATCACATGCCATAAATTGTGTATAAGCAATAATCTGATGATTTGACCATGACGTCAGGGGGTGGGAGGGTAACAAAAGTGCAGACAAAAAAGTCGAAAAAACTCACAAATGTATCCTCGGGCGTGGTGGGCTGTTTTTTATTAGGAACGAAATAATTCAAGAATAACTAGGAACATATAATCTGACAATATGCATATGTAGAAGCAAAAAAAAACAAAATACATAACACCCCATTATTAGAGTCGGATATGTGGCGGAGGTAGTTATAAGGTGTCCGAGGTATCCGTCATAACTTAATCTGACGCGCTCGAATAAATCCCAAAATCCCCGTCTTGGGCTCCCCTACTATAGTGGCGGAATCTAATATCATCGGAGAAATTAAGGCCCACAGGCTTCGTTGGCTCGGCCACTTGGAGAGGATATAGGAGAGTCCTACTGTAAAAAAAAGCTTTTATGGGAAAGTCTAGGGGTCGACGTCCAGTCGGCCGTCCTCGATATCATTGGATAGAAGAGGACAAGAAGGACCTGCACGAGTTGGCGCAGAACAGACCGAAGTGGAGATGCTTATTATCGGAGGCCAAAACTCACTTTGAATCGCTGCATCTTAGTTAGTTAAATTACTTATTATTAATAACTGTGTTGTCTCCCCAGACCATGACACATCTACTGTCATACCCAGCGTGCCCCGAGACCTGCACACTGGAGGACTTATACATGGCTACAGAAAATGCAATACAAGTTGCACAGTATTGGACGAATAAGGGAATTTGACCATCGATTTGATAAGAAGAAGTTAAATTATATTGTTATATATTGTTTTATTCTTTCTGTGATTTATCAACATTTACATTCATACTTTTCATCATCGTCCTGACCTTATCCCATTATCTGGCGTCGGCCTATATATACTTTTCATCTAACTTAAATTACCTATATATTTTCCGAAGAATGATGTTATTTTCTCAAATAAACTCGTTAATGTCTTTTGAATATTTTGATTTAAGCATCCAAAAATGTAATCGTATCTTTTTGGATATTGTACTCATACAAACATTAATGACTATGCATAAATATTTACCTACATTATTTTACAATCGGCGTGGCCAATTATTGGCCAAAAGTTATTTAAACATAAGCCATTACTTACAAGAAAAATAACAATACATGCCTGCCTGACATATTTATTCATTCAGATGATACATTTGTTTACGAGTAACAACAATGTAGCAATTACGATTGACTACGGTTATAAGGAATGCAAAAAGTATATTTATACGGCTCTTGTGTTCATTAATATGCAATACTGCGTATCTTGGCAATGACCTACCGTACAGTCGATACAAAAAAAATATGATATATGTAATGATATTAATACAATTGATACCTACTCAACCACTTTCTAAAAGTTTGCACTATAAGCGGTTATAGTAAAGTGCGTTTTCATTCATCAAACAAGATCACAATTTTAATTCACTCCAGAACTAGATGTGACCGAAAAAATAATTTAAATGTGATACATAAAGTCAGCCTCCGTGGCATGGCGCATGGCACGCGCGACGTTTTTCAGCTATCACCATCTTGTAAGGGTTCCGTAGCCAACGGAACCCTTATGGATTCGTCATGTCTGTCTGTCCGCCCTTATGTTACAGCCACTTTTTTCCGAAACTATAAGAACTATACTGTTGAAACTTGGTCAGTGCCGTTTTTAGCACTACCAGCGCCCTGGGCGAGATTCATACGGCGCCCCCCTTCCCTTATTTTACTCGCGCCTTCTAAATGCAATGCAAACCTATTAAAAAAAAACTGGGCAAGCACGAATTGGGATTCGTACTCGAAGGGTTCCGTACCAACAAACAAAAATACAATTTTATAATCTGCTCTCTGCTGAGTAGCCTAACGATAGACTCGCGCTATTATCAATACGCAAACCTCGTAGACGAGACCGTGGCCGTCTCTATGGGTACATCCAACTTTAACTGACCGTACTGTAAATCAAAGCGTAAGTAGCAGGCCCGTCTTGTGGGGCGAGTTTCCACAAACTGTATGAAAATGCGTATGAACTGCTTGTCGCTGGCCACCAGTGACTTTAGTCGGTCGCCCGTTTGCACCGAGCCTAATACATTTAAATGTGCAGGACAACACACAAACGCACGGGCAACACCGAGTCAGCTCTAGAAAAGGATACCCGAAGGTCTCGGCGACAAACGCTTTCGTAACGCCAAAAGATAAAATGCTGCAACTAATCAATCACAGCATAGTTAATTACTTATGCCGTTAATTTAGTCATTTTGCATTACTGACTGGTTCTGAACCAGTATATGAAAATGGCCAGGTACTAATGGAACGTGTAATTGAATAAAAAACTCTTAATTGACGATGATCTAATCAGGTACAGCCTAAAGAGCGGATGTGAAGTACTTCGTCGTCGTTCATCGTCTTAATTGATCTTTGGGATGTAATGAAGGAATATATAATCGTCGCAAATAAATTAATTGAAAAGTTCGAAATGTGTGATACTATGTATACCGGCAAAATTCATTTTTGCTGGTAGCATGGACCACACTCGCACTCTCACAGAAAATCGACGTGCGAGTAGAAGCTTTGCCGCTTCTATGCTTTGTTGTGTGAGTAAAAGAGGCGGAGGCCCATTCTTTCCCCGAACTCCTTTAAAGGCCGGCAACGCTCCTCTTACACTCTGGTGTAGCAGTTGTCCATGGGCAGCACTGATCGCTTATCATCAGCTTGCTCGTTTGCCATCCTATATCATTAAAAATAATGGGTGGCGATTTTCAACACTTCATCATCCATTTGTGACAGCAATCATTAAAAGGTGCACTACTCAAAATAGGAGTTTTGCGAGCAACAGCACACATTAAATACTAGTACTGCAACAGTTAGAAAATATAAAATGGTTCTAATGGTCCAGGGACATAACGTGGTATTTAAATACTCGTACAGTATTTACATCTGCTAAATTAAGGATTCTAATATCCACCAACACGCTACAATCAAGTCACTAAAAATTTAAAACTTGGGCCAGACACAGATAAACAATAACCTTGAACGAACAATAATAAATACCATCTTTCACTTACCGCAAATAAATATAATTTCATTTCAACCTAGTAAGTAGGTACCAGAGTACATGTCGCAAAACGTAACGAAGGTACCGCATAAATAAGTTATTGAAAATTGCCTACTTACTTATGCTAATTAAGTTTTAAATAATAAATGAGATGCTTGCGTTACTTATTCGTTGTTACATAGTTTGTATAATATACGTATGTTTGTACATGTGTACGTGTTTTTGAAAATCTACGTTTGAGTTAACTAAGAATGCGGCGATGTCAAGCCAGCTTATAGTAGTTTTTTTCATTTACTGTTTAACATTTTGTTATTTATGATATTAGTTTTCTTCTTTCTTCTGAATGTATGCGTGTAATTGTTCATTTTTTAACGTATGTATATACAATTATACATACATATGTACGTGATAAATAACTTCTTTTTGTGTGCCAATGTCTACATCTAAGCTGTGCGTGCACTGGACCGGAATCGGAGCGGACGGAGCGGCCGGAGCGGCCGGATTTTCAAAATGCCGGTGGCGTGCGTTCACTGCATTCGGATTCCGGACCGGCATTTTTACAGTGTTGCCAGGGCCCTTGAGTCATAAGTTACGTTTCGTTTCCTGAAATGTTACATTTTTGCAGCAAAAGTAATAATTATATACCTATTTTTATAGATAACGGTATAGTAATAATAAAATATTGTAATTTTTTTATAGTCTATGAGTAAAACCACTGACGGACAGACGGACGGACAGACATGGCGAAACTATAAGGGTCCTATTTACTACGGAACCCTGAAAATTGGTTGACTGTAAAGTCAGTTTACGGCCAATAATTTTACGTGATAACGGGGAGAGATAGATGCGTGATAGTACTACTACTACTCCTACTGCTGCTGCTGTTGCTGGTCTGGAACATGTTTTGTGGGTGCAGCCAATGTTCATCGATTTGTTTTTTGTTTTTAATGTCAGTATTTTCATCACTCTATTTTTTCGTCTTACTCATTCACGACATATGTATTTGAGGAACACCATAATGAACTTTTACAGTTTCACTCAATACCAGCGGTTGACTTGAAAATTAGACATAAAAGTTAAATTAAATACTGCGTGCCTGCTGCTTGCATACTGCATGCTTGCTTGAATGCTGCGTACTAATATAAATAATTATGGTTACTATATACGTACATTTTCTGTAACATGTGTTGATCAATTGCTCATAATATGTAACCTAAGCCAAATGATGATTCTGACAATACATTTTCTCAGATATGATTGACTATAGAAATGAATTGTATGGCAAAAGGCAATTGTAACTATGTGTGAATTTAACTTTCTGCGATAAAATGATTCTCCTTTTTAATTATTATGGCTATTAAGTTTATGTCATGGGATGATTAGCTATGAATTTAAAAGTTATGGATGATCTAAATCGAATTCCTACGAAATGAGGTTTCTACCATTCGCTGTTATTCATAATAACATTCCAATATAAAAAGTACTACCATAAGGGGTAGGTCTTCTTAGGAACGGCAACACTGACGACTGCCGATGCCGGTGACGTCACCGGCAGAAATTCCGGTCTCCGGCACGGAAATGCCGATGCAGTGCACGCAGCGCCATACAAATCCATACAAAGCAACAAATCCGTCCGCTCCGTCCGCTTAGATTCCGGTCCAGTGCACGCACAGCTTAATAAAGCTGTGCGTTCACTGGACCGGAATCGGAGCGGACGGAGCGGCCGGAGCGGCCGGATTTTCAAAATGCCGGTGGGGTGCGTTCACTGCATTCGGATTCCGGACCGGCATTTTTACAGTGTTGCCAGGGCCCTTGAGTCATAAGTTACGTTTCGTTTCCTGAAATGTTACATTTTTGCAGCAAAAGTTACAATATTGTAATTTTTTTAATTTACGTGTTTTTGGGGTCGGAGTATAACCCTCCACACAGCGCTTTCCTATAAAGTGGTCACTAACATATAGCATAACGCTTTGCTTTATTTACCGGCGGTGACTTTTGTTTATAATAATAGAGATAAAGAAGATACCACCTAAGCCTGTACCAACCTGCCCTGTCCCATTATTATGTCTGTGTCATATTTAAGTCTGTCTTTACCAAAACACAAAAAAAAATATTCTAAGATCTACGTACCAAATTACAGCTTTTTAGTACTTATAGTCTATGAGTAAAACCACGGACGGACAGACGGACGGACGGACAGACATGGCGAAACTGTAAGGGTTCACTATTTACTACGGAACTCTGAAAATTGGTTGACTCTAAAGTCAGTTTACGGCAAATAATTTTACGTGATAACGTGGAGAGATAGATGCGTGATAGATACTACTACTACTCCTGCTGCTGCTGCTGTGGCTGGTCTGGAACGTGACATTTTTCGTGCGTGCAGCCAATGTTCATTGATTTATATCTTTGTTTTTAATGTCAGTATTTTCATCACTCTGTATTTTCGTCTTACTCATTCACGACATATGTAATTGAGTAAGACTACAATGAATGACTAGCTAATGAATTTATGTTATAAAAAGTTATGGATGATCTATATCGAATTCTTACGAAATGAGGTTTCTACCATTCTCTGTTATTCATAATAATATTCCAATATAAAAAGTTCTACCATAAGGGGTAGATCTTCTTATGAACGGCAACACTGACGACTGCCGATGCCGGTGACGTCACCGGCAGAAATTCCGGTCTCCGGCACGGAAATGCCGATGCAGTGCACGCAGCGCCATACAAATCCATACAAAGCAACAAATCCGTCCGCTTCGTCCGCTTCGATTCCGGTCCAGTGCACGCACAGCTCTAAGGTCATATTTTAAGCTGCCTAAAAGCATGTGACGTGGCTGTCATTGCATGGAGTTATTAACCCGACCGTTCAACAAAGAAGTGTTACTTTTCAGGCTTCGTGTATGTATGTAAACTTCTACAGTCCACTATAATTTATTAATGCCTCTGCATAGTTTTTTAGTTGTACGTTTTTCATGTGTGTAAGTGACTAACACTGTTCAGATTTTTCAACATGCCTAAAGGCATCTGAGATCTTAATGACTGCCATCAATAATGATAATCGGGGCCAACGGCGTAAGGCGTCGGCGCGTGAGGCCCGAGATTTTTAATGCCACTTGCGGTCACCAATCCTAGTTGGAACTGCGCCCGGAGTTGCTTAACATGCGTATACGTTAATAATGCTCCCGCCCACAGGGTCCAGATTTCGAATGATACGCTATATTCATAAAGCGAACAGTATTTTATTTATTTTACTAATGAAAGTGCTCGAATGTTTATAAGATTGAATTTTTGCTACGATAAGATTACGAGTTACTAGGTATGTTCTATGTAACTCCCAGAGACATGCAAAAACAACCTGAAGTTTGTTTGGACGAAACATGGTAAGAACATAATAAGTATAATTAAACCATGTACTGATGTGAACAAACGGTAGTAGCTTTGTGGTCTAAAGTTGCCACAACCCATATGAACGAAAGGCCCGGGTTCCAACCCCGCCAGGTCCGACTTTGTTATCTCCGAGTTTGCAGACTAATCTGACTCTTTCGGTTAAGGGAAACATCGCGAGGCTAGCTGCCCACTTGTAGATTTTTCACAAATGTGCGAAATAGAGAAGGCAATGTGCCGTGTGTTTTCGGCCTAGAATCCAGAACCACTCCATTCTGTCCTATGGACGTCGTAAGAGGCGACTAAAGGGACAAGCACATACATCCCGTGCAACGAAAGCATTCCCAAAGAGGGTTGACGTAAGGTAGGCGGCCAGTCGTAAAAATAAGCCGAAACTTTTCACAGCATGGAAAGTATAAAAGACTTCAATGCTGTCCCGACCCCATATAAAGTGAGATGAGGAGTGGAAGAAAGAAGGAAAAGGCAGTCGCACACCACTCCATTTTCCAGCCAAAAATTGTGATTACGTACGTTTCTTTCCACACAATGACACCGACAAGAGACTAGCTCTTAAATATATCAGTTCCTCAGAGATGTACTGGTAACTCTATACACGAGTACATCTTTGTGGAAGCGTTCGCACCCGCCACGCTCACTCTATAGTGAACGTGGCGGATGCGAAGGCTTTATGTTCATATTGATTATATTTCTCTATAATGTGGCCGCGTTTTAGACTAGGGAGTTTATGTGCATACGCGCTACACGTTACGATTATTTTCTTAAATACCATGTTGTGCAGCTATTATGTGCAAAAACACCATGGCGTCATAATATTGTATTTGTAGGGCATTTTGGAGTAAAAACTTGAAAGATATGTAACTGGAGACATCGGTTCTCGGACTGATTTCGGCTAGAATAAGAATTATTAATTAAGAATATTATTAGGTAAGGTAGGTTCTGATCATAGATATATAAGAATTTCTTATATATCTATGATCAGATCAGTGAAATAACGCAGGCCAAGACGCGTGCAAAAGCTGCATCGAATAAAGTTATGAATGAGGTAAGTAGAAAACTTCACAGTAATTAGACGATCAGAATCTAGGTAGTTATTTACACCAAACAATTGCCAAACACCGCTATTGTGCATGAATATAAAAATATCGGTGTGGGAAACTATTGTCTTTTATCGAGAAAATGAATTGCGATTGCTTGAAACTACTTGATCTATCAATTCACATGAAGGCACTGGAGGTAGGAGCTATACAAGAGCTTCTGCCAAAGTTGCACTTTGCTTTTCGAACGAGCGAGCGCGAATCGCAAGCGAACCGTGTCTGTTTTAGATTGGACAAAAATTTCTGTCTGTCCGTCCGTCCATTTGTCGCGCTGTCAGAGTTTTCTCTTCTTCAGGTCTCATTTCTCAACCGTTTCTTGTGAAATCTGTGAGTCGGTTCGATAAAAACTATAGCTATATATATGTTACTGTAAATTTGATTAATCGAAAATTATTAATAATTTTATAACATTATTAATAATAACCTCGTGTTTTGTTAAATGTGAATAAAAAACTGAAATTAATTACTTTTGGTAGTTATTATTAATAATTCACTACACACATTGGTAAAAGTTATAAAAAAAACCCAAAGTTATTAGTCCAGCAGGTATTTATTTAGAATATGATATGACGACGATACTACTTATTCGTAAGACATGACACATATAACAGTGCTTGTCTCAGATCACACAAACAAGGGTAGGTACTTGTTTTAAAGAAACACAACAATAATCACCTCTTAATCTGTACTCTTAATAAACAAAGTTAAAAGAGTGAGAGAACAGCCTCTCGACAGCGAAAGGGAGTCGCTATTGCTGCCCTATCTTGAGCTACTGGAACAGAGTCCACGTTGACGCGAGATTTGCTCGTGTCAATGTAAAATAACTTTAGTTTTTAATATTTTTATTTGGCTCACTTTACTAACCCTAGTTTATAAGCTTATTTTTGGTACTAACCTATGTTATAGAAATGTATTTCTAAAATAAAACGTTATTAGTATTATTATTTGTATCTACTATGGTTTCACGGGTGTTACCCCGGTCCTTTGGAGGCTTGCGTGGAGATATATATCCAACATGAAGAGGCCCTTTGGAGAAGTTGATGTAAAGTTGGTCTCCAGCCAGAACTTGTTTCTGGAAATACCAATGTATGATATGTCCTTGAACAGGTCTAGGCTGGAGCAGAAACTATTGCATTATGAAAGACAAATTCATGGGATTGAATGTGGCTGAACTTGTGCTAGGTTATTGCCAAGGATTGGACACTTGCTATTATTATAAAATGGCAAAATTATAGACTCGTCATCACCATCAAGAAGGCCTCTTGTGATCAAAGTATTAAAAAGGCCTCGAGATTACCACCATGGGAACAGGCATGAAAATATGTAAGTGTATATTTTAGGGTAGAGATCTTGAAAATGATGTAATTTTTGGAATCCAAGATGGCGGACGCGACTTTTCATGAAAAACCTGCAGGGGTCGTTTTTTGGGTTTTTACCTTAGTTATGTAATCCAAGATGGCGGGCGCGACTTTTCATGATAAACCAACATGAGTGTCGTTTTCTAGGTTCTTGGGGTGTAGAGGTGCATATCTCGAAAATGACGTCAGTTATATAATCTAAGATGTCGGACGTGACTTTTCATTATAAATCGACGTGAGTGTCAATTTCTAGGTTTTTTGCGGTGTAGTTTTGGAAAATTACATCAGTTTTAGTATCCAAGAAGGCAAATCTTTGCGTGGCCTCTCGCACATCCCGCACGCCGCCTCGCCACCCCAGCCCGCACCTCTGTTGCCCGATCGAGAAAAAAATCGCCAGTGTACATTTATTTTTATCGATAGTTATTACATTTATCGGAACTAAGGTTACATTATTAATAATCACCGACAAATGTGATTAATTTCTCACTTTTACCTGTACTTTCGGTAATTATTAATAATGAGAGACAATTATTAATAATTTTTAATTAATCACTCTAACCGTAACATATATATATATATATTATAACTATAATTATTTTGCGCTAAGGCGCTTGGCACAATTGGGACTGTTGAAAGTTCGCACAGAACCATTAAGGCTTTATTATATGCTTTACATGACCCACGGTCACGATAAGAAACCACTTATGAGAATAAATTTTACTTCAAAGAAAATCACAGTTTTCTAGAATTAAGATTGTATTGCGGCCGCACTGAAGATGATTGAATTATGTGATTTTTGCGTTATGTGACATCATCCGTGAATTCATAATTGTTTGATGTTAAACATTATACATAAGTACTAGTTTAAAGATTCGTTAATATTTCCTTTACTATTATTTTTTGATTAGAATAAACATGTTTCAGATATGAACAATTAGCGGACTGTAGCCCTTGACAGGTGGGAAAAGAGAAACAGGAGGCCTTTGCCCAACATTGGGACTGTTGGGCAAAGGCCTCCTTTGGGAGTCCCACAGTTGGGAGTGAGACACAAAAGCAGAACAGAAAAAAAAGCCAAAAGACATCAATGAGGACTCAGAATTATTAAGTTATCTAGTAAAAGTTTAATTTCATTATGTACAAAGTGAGCTTATATAACGCTCAGAAAATATTATAGACAAAACCGGACCATAATTAAACTTGGTCAAAGTACTATTCAAGAAAGAATATTTTAACATCATTTAGCGAGGCATCTTGTTTTGTTACTTTAATATATACCTATTATAAAAGCAGTACCTTCACTAATGTTAATTAATTTTTTACGAGTATATAAATCCTAATATAACGAACATTGAATCATAAAATAACGTACAGATTACGTGTAAGTTATAAAATAAAATGGTTCTGATATCGGCTTACGATCGAAATATGCGTCATCTAGTTTGTATTTTTTTTACCGTAATTATTAATTTTATTTTATTATTCATTTTTATTATTTGTTTTGTTGTTGTGTTTTTTTTTTATTTGTTGTGTTATTTAATTAAAGGCTAGACATAACAAAATAACTTAAATAAAACTACTTATAAATAAACCTAACTATATTACAAACTAAAAACTAAACTGACCATTAAAAATCTAAGCCACACTTTATATTGTGTGGCATAGTGCCAAGAACACTAGCTGCATTCTCCCGCTGAATTAAATATATCATTATTATTTATTATATATATTCAGTGATATTATAGCCACACATATTTCAAATTGCTAAATTATCTGATATATTTTATAAGGGCTTTTTGTATACACCATGTTTTTCTGATATACTCTTATTAAATTAAGAAATAAGATATGGTGAAAAGGGGTTCGAACAACCGACCTTAGGTAGGGACCATAGTATGTACGACCTACATAGATCTAAGGTCGCTGACTCACCCTGCCCGCGTGGAATTCTTCCACCATATCTTATTTCTAAATTTATTATGAGTGTGTCTAACACTCTCAGCCGAGTGTGTAATTTAGGTGCGAAATACGAAGGTGCGAAGTGCTGAGGAGCGAGTGATCTCAGGCGCGAAGAGATTTGGCGCGAATGAAATGAGATGCGAAGAGCTGAGGCGCGTATGAACTGAGGTTCGAAGAGATGAGGCGCGAATGAACCCAGGCGCGAAGAGTTGAGATGCGAAGAGCTGAGGCGTGAATGAACTGAGATGCGAAGAGCTAAGGCGCGAATGAGCCCAGGTTCAAACAGCTCAGGTGCGAATGAACTGAGGTGCGAAGAGATGAGGCGCCAAGCGGTGAGTCGTGAATGAACTGAGATGCGAAAAAATAATGAGCGAATGGACCCAGGTGCGAACAGCTCAGGCGCGAATGAACTCAGCCACATCTCAGCTTCAAGAAGTCCACTGTTGGACATAGGCCACCCCCAAGGATTTCCAATAAGACCGGTTGGATGCTGCCTGCATCCAGCGTCTTCCTGCCACCTTGGTTAGGTCGTCCGACTACCTGGTCGGTGGGTATCCATCCAATGCTGCGCTTGCCGGTACGTGGTAGCACTTTTCTGCCCCATTGGACAGCGGACGGACACTCATGGCGAAACTATAAGGGTCCTTGTTTACTACGGAATCTACGGAACCCTAAAAAATATTTGAATGGATATCCATCCAGCTTGGTCCCCATTTAAATTTTATCATAATCGATTCAGATTTTTATATGGGAGATTATTTGTATTATATTGTATTGGGAGACATCGAATTCCAATGAATTTGTGTACAAACAAAAAAGCATGTGACGTCCTTGTTAGCCTTGGAAAGATCTCGTGATTAAATTGAATTTTTAAAATAAATCAAACAATAAAGAACTTGTTTAGTATAGAAATTACAGTTTTCCTAAAAATCCTCGCGACGGAAATAAACCAGATCATCCAAATACATAAACAAACCAGCCTTTATATAAAACTTTTGGATAACTATGGGATAAAACTTTAACCAGTTTTTACATCCGATTTTAAAATAGGACTGGAGGCTTTAGCTAAACTCATACGAGTAACATTAGAGAATCTATACTTTCGTCCAAATAGGTAACAAACCCTTCAACAATTCGTATTTAGATTAGACCCCGTTGAATTTAGAAAAAATACGATTTTGAGCCTCTGAACTATACTGAAATCCTGGAATCGGAATCCCTAATCAAATACAAAATTAAAAGAAAAAATTTAAACAAAAATTAGGCTACCCATACAAAGTCGCAGATCAGAAATTTCTATGGAAGGTCAATTGTTTATTTTATTTTTATCTGTTATTCTGATTCCAGGATTTCAGTATAATTCAGAGTTTCAAAATCACGCGGTATTAGCTTTATAGCGTTTAGGAGCAAATTGAAGAAGTGAAGTACTTGACAACAATTATAATAACATCGAGGACTTCTTCATTAAAGAACTTATATAGATACATTTTAAATGCATGTTAATTTTAATGAATAAAACATTTGTTAAGATAAGAAAAACATAGAAAACATATACGGACAAATCACACAGATTGAGCTAGCCCCAAAGTAAGTTCGAGACTTGTGTTATGGGATACTCGCTCAACGATACTATATTTTATAACAAATACATATATAGATACACATCCAAGACCCAGGCCAATCTGAAAAAGATCATATTCTATCTTGACCTGGCCGGATATCGAACCCGGGCACCCCGTGTCGCAGGCTGGCGTGTTGACCGCTGCGCCACGGAGCTAGCCAGATGTTGATTTTTTTTTTGTAGAATTCTGGTTTTATTTTGATTGTGTAATTTTAGTAATTCGAAATATTCTTATAATTTTAATTTAATTTAAGACACAGTTGTAAAAGTGTTATTGATTAATTGAATTGATAAGTTTAGTTGATAGAAGTAGCCGACAGGCAGGTCCAACTATGCTAGTTTCCTTTACATTAATAATATTAAAATTAGTCCATCAGTTATATGATAAAAAATATAGGACGCGAATTTTTTTCTTTTGTTTATTTAAAAAACAAACAACAAATTATAAAGATAAAACGCGTCAAATTTCATGAATGGAAGCTCGTGACGTCCCAGTTTGTTAAAGAGTGTAGCAAACTATAACGTCACACTAAATTTTAACAGGCTGTATCTTATTATTTTTTGTTTAATTGGCAAAAGAAAAAATACGTGTCCAATAGTTTTTGATGAACTAACTGACGGGCTAATTATATATTTTTAGAGAACAATCATATTAATCGCGGTAAGTTCCGTTGCGTCAACACAACTATGATTTTGTCCTTAAATGAATGAGGATCAGTAAAGTTGTAGCAAATTCAATTGGACTAATATCCATATTATTCTTCATGACATTACAATGATATATCTTTTTGAATTATCCAAATCGGACCATTACTTACGAAGATATTAATAATAAACATCATGCCGTTCCTGCCGCGAAAAGGCATTGCACGCCCGGTGCGTGTGACGTCACTGTGACTGACCGAGCGCGGTCCGCTCATAGAGCGATCATTCGACTGTGCGACGACGACGCGGTTCGTCGCTATATTTAACAATTTATTGAAATTAAGTCTTGTTAGAGTGCAATTTTTATAATATTTACGTATAAAACGTACTTATTATGGGAACTAATAAAACAAAGCAAAGAAAGAATTTTAATTTTTACTCTTGATTGCTATATAGACAATCTTGTAAATTAACTAAATCACATGCTATTGTTACAATATTATCAAAAAAAAGTATAAAATATGGACATATGCGTGAGGTCCGATCATTTTATAGTCTTTTAACTTCCATATGCTTCTTTCAACGAGAAGTCTTATCGCTTATATCAGCGATCGTTTTTGTTTGCAAAACTTCTTCTGCTGTAGGTTTTGGGTTGGAACTGTCCGTACTTAAAACTCATTAAAACTGTTCTATTTCTTATCTTTTCTTAAAATCAGGTCTATAATTTTTAGGGTTCCGTACCTCTAAAGGGAAAACGGAACCCTATAAGGGTTCCATTTCATCACTTGGCTATCCGTCTGTCTATCTGTCAAGCCCCTTTTTCTCAGGAACGTAGGAGAGTAGAGGTATCAAGCTGAAATTTATATCAAATATTCAGTTTATGCCGCAAATTTTCGAAGCCAACGCAATCTAAAGATGGTTGTGCCGTAAATTTTCGTGTTTTTTTTTATTTCGCAAGGGAATCAATACCTACCAGGGAACTTCCCATGAACTCAGAATCTTAAAATTTGGTACGAAGCAACGTCTTTTAGCACAGATAATGGAAAAATTGCGAAAAACATACATTTTAAGCTACATCATATAAGAAAAATATTTTACTAATTTTTCGACATTCGCAAGGGAATCAAAACTTCAGGGTACTTCCCCTGAAATCAGAATCTTAGATTTTGGTACGAAGCAACGTCATATAGCACAGATAATGAAAAAATTGCGAAATGCATACATTTTTAGTTACATCATATAATAAAGATATTTAAAATAACTTCAAACTTATACGTGCTGTTACGCGGAAAATCTAAAACGTCTTTTTAAAAAAAAACTATTTTAACACCACGTAAATATTTATATTAAAAGGATATAGAACACTCTTTAGAACACACAGAGTTACTACAATAGGTTATCCTTAGGCAACCGCGCGGGAAGAGAGCTCATCATGGACTGAGCTCCAGAGCTTCTGCTAGGGCTCTCTAAGGAGGCAGTGATGCTGAGTAATCCCAAAGGGTTGCTCAGTCAGCATTAAGCATAACATCTAGAAGATATAACAGTGCGCAAGGCCAACTCGCACTTCGCCGGTTTTTTTTAAAGTTTTTGACATTCAAACTAATGAGGCAAAACTCCCTTCTTCAGTTAAACTTAACGTAATTTTCCATGTCTTTTTCCACCTGAAATATATAAATATAAAATAATACCATATTTTAATCGGCCTCACATTTTTGTATGAAAATGTCGATACTGTTTTCTAGTCCAATCCTGGGTCCCATACGTTGTTCATTTAGACGGGTTGATTTAATGGTTTTAGGTACAACGGTGTTCACCCTTACATCCTGTATTAACTTATTTGCTTACAACAATCAGGCATAGCTGGGGCAGATACATATTATATCATTCATTATTTGCTTTTTACTCCAGAAATGGAAACTTTTATCCCTGTGTCATTGTTTTGACCTTGGAATATTACATAGAAATGCAAACGGAAGTATTGGAAGGTAAGTAGGTTTGTCCACCAAACTAGACAGAAATAAGTAGGTATGTTTTTATTAATACATCCGCCTTATAAAAAGACAATACATAGTTACTTACTTATTTCCATATCAACTTAATAAAAGGTAAGAATAGTTATGTAGGTACTTACATCGAAATGATATTCACAACATTGTCTACTAGTAGAGGGTGGAGTCTTATAATCATCCCTTTTTACAACGGAATATAATTTTAAATTGTATTCCGTTGTAAAAAGAGATGATATAAAATTCACACAAAACTTCGTGAAAAATTATTAATTTTTCCAGAAGTTTTGTGTTTTTCGGCACGTTAAAAGATAGTTTTTCTGGTATTTTAAAAGAAGTATTTGTATCGTTCGGCACTATACAATATTTGTACATAGTTAAAAAGATAAATTAGACATAAATAGTTTGTTTTAAAGTCGCAATTACCACGAAAACACTGCGCGCCTTGTCACTGCCAACGGGCAACTAGCGGCGTCCGTCACAGTGACGTCACAGGCTACCACGCGGCCGGCCAGTGAATTTTGCTAGTAATTTTGTCATAACTTCGTCAATTTTTATCGTAGAACAATAATTTTTGCACTGTATGTTATGGATTTCTTAGCTCTATAATCCTGCATTCTCAACTAAAATCTTTACGGATCCTCATTGAACGCCGCTATTAAAGTTGTTTTACAGTTGAATCTGTACTTTAGTTTGTGATGCACATAGTTATTTATATCTTATACGTTTAAACGAGCTATTCTTGTATATCTTATACCTTTAAACGAGCAATTCTTGTATGTTTATTTATATGTATCTATATAAATTTATTTTTATGATCTCGGAAACGGCTCTAACGATTTCGCTGAAATTTTGTATATGCGTTTTCGGGAGTAAACAATAGATCTTGATTAGTCTTATATTTGAGAAAACGCATGTTGCGAGTTTTCATGCGTATTTCTTTCCACGCAGAATATGGTCGTTAATTTCGTCGAGTTCGGGTTCGAATCCCTTACGAAACGTATAAAAAACTTTTGTTTTTTATACGTTCATAAACTTGAACGTATAAAAAACATATATATTTTTAGACTTTTTAAAAAAGTGTAGTTAATGTTTGAGATAACAATATATATTTCTCATAAATATAGATTATCATATAAACACCACCATATTACAACAAAAAGTAATAACCGAGCGAAGCTCGGTCGCCCAGGTACTAGTTATTTATATAGCGATCAATGATCAAACTCGAAGTACATTTAGTGTAAAACTATACTAACCACAAAATTACAAACTTATTCTAGTTTCTCAAACACTGAAATTACCAAGCGGATTTTAAATACAAGCTGCTTCGCATCACGACTCGAAACTCACGCTCCAAACCTTGAGCCTCCAATCACGTGAAAACGAAGGCTAAAGGATACATTTTTATCAAAATAAACAGGCATTGATTATGGTAGAAATATATATTGAGCCGGATCTATTCACAGATAGTAATTTTTGAACCATTATTATCTGTGAATGTACCCGAAAGATTTGCTGTCACATTATTTTGTGTTTTGGCTGGTTGATATTAAGTAGGATGGCAAAGATATACTCAAGTCTGTACATTCATGTACAGACTTGAGTATATCTTTGCAGGAGTTATGGTGGTATATTGGAATAATATACTAAGATTAATAAAAAAACACGTGCGCCCATCCAAAAAAAATAGCCTTTGTTACGCAGGAGAGTTTAAGAATTCGAATCTAAGACATCCAACTAACGAGCCATTTCGAAGTTATAGAGAAAAAATAAACTTGCATACTTGAACTCTCAAAAACAATACAGTCGTGTTAAAACATTACACTCCATCCGTTCGTCGTAGTCGTGTAAACTTAGGAACCCTGATTGAACCGCTTTGGAGGTAAGAGCTTTCTTATCAGATCAAGGTATTCGTTGTACATCGGAAAGTAAATTTAATTAGTCAATTTGCCTAGAATACACAATGGTCCTGTTCCGTTGCATATCAATGCAGCTTGGTCACCAACGGGTTTCGAATGCCAATTAATACAAATTAACCTTTAGGGATTTTTTCCATTGCCAACGATGCGATGAGTTCAAGTCTAGTTAATACAGTACTTATATACTTGCAGATAGAGGGAGTAAAAAAATAAATAAAAATCTGTAGCGCTGTAGCGCAAATATTTAAAAATAAGAATAGTTGACACTTGATGTAACTGATTTTCGAGTTTGCATTACAAATTAAGGCCTGCATCGTCCTATACCTAAATTTATATTGTGTAAGTAGTGAGAACGCCCGGACTAAGACTAATACTAAGCGTATAACATGGGTAGAGTAATCAAATATTTGTTAGCTTAGCTTGCAGTATAGCTTGCACCTTATTAAGCATTGCATTGGACGCGTGGTACGTCGTGACAACCGCCGATGCCACAATTAATCAAGATTATGTTTATATTACATTTTTATAACTCATAAGGTATGGCATCTCGAATGAATTAAAGCATTCTTTCGCTGGACTTATCAGTAGGAATACCACAACTGACTGTGTTAAGCAATGTTTTCATTCATATGTAGCGTGTATAGCGTGTAAATGTATCCTCGACGTTCCCTTTAAGGGTTGACTCAGACCACCAATAGAACAACTTTTCCTTTGGGTCCAATGCTGAGAACTAAAAAAAAAAAAGGCATTTCCGTACAAGAGTTCTGCCACCCGGCCTGTTTGTATGGGAATGTCAAATGTGTTTTTGAGTTCTCAGCATTGTTCACATAGGAAAAGTTGTGCATATTGATGGGCTAAGTCACCCCGTTAAGGGAAAGTCGAGGATCAATTTACAGGCGGAAGAAAAATCTTTTATAGAAATAGTCGTATCTACAACCCTGACTACTTTGTGATGACTTTTGTAGCTCAGTGGTACAGTACCGCAAATGCCTTTGGATCCCAGGGTATCGTTGAGTTAGTGATTGGAGAAGAAAAGCTCAAGACCGAGGTCAGTGGCGTGACATAGGAGATACCTACGTCCAGCAGTGGACGAATGTAGGTTAAAGATGATGATAAGTTAGTATCCAATGACACAAGTTCACCACTTACTGTAAGGCTTAGCTCGATCTGAGTGATTTATCCCTTTATTTTTATTATACTGTTTATTATTGTTTAGTCATTACATTAGAAATCGCTTGGATTTAATGTTTTTATGAGCAAAATATACCATTATATGAATGAATATCCTTATTACTTGTTGTTGTAAAGTCTTGAATGGAGTGGGAGTGTGCCATATTATATCCTAACCTTTAGAACTATAACAAATTAAGACAGTAGGTAAAACTGTAATCTCTTGATCTATATACATATAATAAAACAGTAAAATTATTTTGTCTGTACATTTCGAATTTTTGACTGAAATGGATAGAGGGACACTTAAAAAGAATAATAGAAAGCAAAAAAAAATTTTTGGAATTTCTTGTCTGTCTGTCTGTCTGTCTGTATGTATGATCACGATTATCTCCGAAGATACTGAACCGATTTACTTCAAACTTTCACCAATTGCTTTGTTTTAACTCAGTTTAACATTTAAAGTTTGTTCCATCAAAATCGGTTCATTAAAAAAAAAGTTATCGTCATTTGAATGAACTCAAGGCATGAGTTTGCCTGCAAACATATAGCAAAAATAAAATAAAATAATAAGTGACATAAGAAAATTAAATTACAAAGTCAATTCATCATCATTATACGACAGCATTATACCTCCTATCCATACTATCCATAGTAATCCATACTAAAAAAAAAGGAGAAGCTGACTGACTGACTGACATATTAACGCAGGGCCTAAACTATAAGGGTTAGGAACTTGAAATTTCGCACAGGGGTTCCTTTTATAACGTAGGGGAGCACTAAGAAAGGATTTTTGGAAATTCATCTCCTTAGGGGGATAAACGGGTTGCAAATTTAGTATGAAATTTTGTTGTTTTTGAAGTTATTCGAATGAAATTCAGCATGAAGGTTCTTTACTGAAAGGTATGAAACACGAGTACAATATTTTACTCAAAAATCATCCCTTAAGGGGGTTAAATAGGGGTGCAAAGTAAGCATGAAACTTTGCCATTTTTGAAGTTAGTCGAATGAAATTCAGCATGAAGGATCTTTACTAAAAGGCATGAAACACGAGTAAAATATTTTTCTCAAAAATCATCCCTTAAGGGGATATAACGGGGATGCAAAGTTAGTATGGAACTTTCCGTTTTTGAAGTTATTCAATTGAAATTCAATATTAAGGTAATTGAAAGTAATTGAAAGTCATAAACTAATGTATTCCTGTTATTCTACTGTTCCTGAGAAATCGACACTTACGCGGGCGGAGCCACGGGCCAAAGGCAAACCTGACTTATATATCAACGCACAGCCGAAACTACTGTGCGCAGAAACTTGAAATTTGGCACAGGGATTCTTTTTATGATGTAAATGAGCACTAAGAAAGGATTTTTAGAAAATCAAAGGGGTTGAGGTTTTATGGAATTTTCTCATTTCTGGACTTAAAAAGAAAGTTCTCAATTAAAATTAAAAAAGATCTGTTTAGGTGAACCAGACAACATTCTCCCTTGAAGGGGTAAATAGGGGGTAAAGTTTATTTATTTATTTATTTATTACACTTTATTGCACATTCGTACAGTAAGTATGTTACAAAAAAATATAAAGAAGAAAATGTACAAAAGGCGGCCTTATTTTTCCATTTCTAGACTTAGATGTATGAAAATAAGTATATACGTTCTAGGTTACAATTAAAAAAGATCTGTGTAGGTGAAATGTACAAAATTTCCCCCTTAAGGGATAAAGGTAAAAAAATCGATTGTATTGAAATTTTCTCATTTCTGGACATAGAAGTATAAAAATAAGTATATATGTTTACATTACAATTAAAAAGATCTGTGTTAAAATGGTCGAAATTTCCCCTTGAAGGGGTAGAATAGGTGGGGTAAAGTTTGTATGGTTTTTTTTTTACTTAGAAATATGACAATAAGAAGTTCTCCATTACAATAAAAAAATATCTGTGTAGGTGAAATGGGCAAAATCCCCTCCTTAAGGGCTAAAGATCTATGCAGGTGAAATGTATTAAATTCCCCCTTAAGGGAAAAAGCAAAGGGGCAGGGGTTAGTATGGAATTTTTATCATTACTACTGTTCCCAAGGGAACGACATTAATGCGGGCGGAGCCGCGGGCAACAGCTAGTCTTAACATAAATGCACAGATAAAGATGTAAACATAAAAGTAATTTTCTCATTTAAATTTCAAATGTTAAAGGTAGAAGTTTCTGAAATTAACTAAACAATGACAAATAAGAAAACACATGCATCTCAGATGCATCCGTGTCGAAAAAGTAGCATCAAACGATACTTGCGTTTTTCGCCAACAAGCAGATTACCGAATTCAATGCAATATCCACATAAATCTAATTTTAATATACCTTATCAAATTAAAATTGGTAGGTAGGGCGCTTCATTAGACTTTTTTGGCTTGCCATGTGCAGTCAAGGTTACCGGGTTCAGTGAACTGTGATAATTTGGCATCAATGTCTAAAAGACCCTAAACGAGTTTTTGATGATCAATCTTAATCAGCTTCTAAGACGTAATTTGATAACTAAGTGCAATTTAACAGCTTAAGTTATCCGTACCTCTGCTATTATTATGTAGTTCTAGCTTTCGCCAGCGACTTGGCCCGAGCAAAGACGATATAATCTAACGTATAGACTGCCAACCTTATACAAAAATATTGGCCCTTTTTTTTAAATATCCTATGTAGTTAGGTCCAAGTGAGCTTTTGCTAATTCACCGAGAGTTTTAGGCGAGGGCAGAGTGCCCTCAGCCTTTATAGACAACATAACCAAAGGGCCCCCAGGAGGGACGGGCCTCGGCTTTGGGCGTTGCCTGTGTGCGCAAGGCTTGAAGAGACAGCAAACTCTCATATTGCCTGATTGGCCGCGATTACGTGCATGCATAGCCTGGAGGGCCAATCTGAGAATCTATGGCATAAGCCTTTGGAGAGCAGTGATTCTCATCTTTACCCAAATTGGCCTAACTTAAGGCCTGCTAAAAACACTACAATATGCCTGGCAAGCATACCGGCAGACCGTGTTAATAAGTTAATTCTACTAAATGCCACTATGGACAGCGACGAGGGCACTGCAGTGCAATATCGACAGTTTTTACCACCCAATAGCCTAAACTTGGTAACCAAGTAAAACTATACGCAAATATTGTTTTTGCAGAAAGTATTTTTTAATCTTAAATAAGATGTTTTACGTGAATACTGATTTTATTTTCTCATAGGTTTATTCATAACGTATCCAACGTTATGAATAAACCTATGGCGCCATCTATGTGATGGGTATAAAACAAATCGTACGCGTTAGAAGTTGGGACCACATCGACCCGTGTACATCCCCGAGCAACCTAATTTTTTAAGTCAGGTAATGGCCTACCCCAAATTTAAAAGTAAAGCTTGATAAAGTAGCAAACATTTGACGATTTTACCCTTGTAACGTGAAACTGAAAGTGTTTAGAAATCAAAACTGATTAAAGTAACTAGTTATTAGTTTTATTATATCATTTCAAAATAGTGTCCATTCACGTCAATACATCGCAGCATCCCATGGAACCACAGAGAAAACCACTTAGCCCACTCGTCCTTATAGGGGTCTCTTGGACGGCCTTTTGAAACGAAGCCAGTTTCCTCGACGTCCACAAAACGTTTTCCTCGAAGCCTTTTTTCATCGCAAGGTGCGAGGTCGACCCAGTAATTCCACGTTTGACGTCACCATATAGTCGATCATTCGCCTGGCGGTGTGCGACGAGGCGTTGTCGTGGTGAAGGAGGATCCCACTGCGAGATTGTTTCTCCTGAACTTTTTCCAAGACAAGTGACAAAGAATTATTAGATTGCCACTCTGCAGCAGCTCTTTTTCGAACTTCGAAAACAATTGTCGCGATATGACCTGTCCTTCCGAAGAAAGAGTCCACCATCTTTTTTCCCACGCTTCGATCTCTCTTCACTTTTGACAACTCCTCGGAAGAAAACATCCACTGATCAGACTCGTCTTTTCGTTTCAGGATCATAACAATTAATCTAGTGTCGTCACTGGTAAGTATTTCGAACACAGCGTTTGAGTTATCTCCGTCAAGTCTTTCAACCTGTTCACGGCATCAATCAAATTCTGAGTCTGAGTCAAATTATGAGGCACTGGGACAAAGCTTTCTGACCGGTAAATGTTCATGGAGTATTTGGTGCACTTAACTCATACCGTTGCCTAAGCTTGTCCAAATATGTTAATAGGTCACTTTTTTGTCAGTCTATCATACGCCGCACAACATAGATGTTATCTTCAGTCGACGCCGTAGAAGGTCGTCCCTCACGCAGATCATCGGTGAGATTAGTGCGACCACGATTTAACTCATTAAACCAGTTGTAACCAATGGCAGTTTTTCGTGAAAGGCCAATCGTAGTCTATCCTGAGAGTCTATCATAATTTTCTTGTTGACTTAAATGACATCGAAAGTCATAAAATACCATTGCACGAAAATTTTCTCGCGTTTAATTTATGCTGACGTGTCATAGACAATATTTTATTTGCCGCCAAATCGTAAACAAATGACAAATGATTGAAAAACATACTTACTCAATCTCAATAATATTAGCAAACAGTTATTATTTCATAATTTAAATTTATTATTTTATTATATTGTTTACAAGTGGTCAGTTCTAAGTACTTTCAGTTTGACCCTCGTAAGTTTATAATATTACAAGCTTTCGCCCGCGACTCCGCTCGCGAGAGTAGGTATAGTTCCCTTAGGAATAGTATATTTCCGGGCTAAAAGGTACCACTCAAAGCCACCACTCAAAGATAAAGATATCTCCTTTAATCCTCCGGTTAGTGAGAATAAGAAAGTTTCATTTATAATCTGCTTCTCATTTGGTAGATCCGAAAATGTACTTATAGACATAAGTACATTTTCGGATCTACCAAATCAGAAGCATCCGAAAATGTACTTATAGACATAAGTACATTTTCGGATCTACCAAATCAGAAGCAGATTATAAATGAAACTTTCTTATTCTCACTAACCGGAGGATTAAAGGAGATATCTTTATCTTTGAGTGGTGGCTTTGAGTGGTACCTTTTAGCCCGGAAATATACTGTTCCTAAGGGAACTATACCTACTCTCGCGAGCGGAGTCGCGGGCGAAAGCTTGTAATATTATAAACTTACGAGGGTCAAACTGAAAGTACTTAGAACTGACCACTTGTAAACAATATAATAAAAAAATAAATTTAAATTATGAAATAATAACTGTTTGCTAATATTATTGAGATTGAGTAAGTATGTTTTTCAATCATTTGTCATTTGTTTACGATTTGGCGGCAAATAAAATATTGTCTATGACACGTCAGCATCATATCATAGGGCTAGGATCATACCTAGACAGGTATGATCCTAGCCCTATGAAAATCACGACATCGCCTTATTCAAAGTCAACTTACTTACATTACTTAGACACGCAATACTATTTGCTCGTAATTGTATGTTCGTTAATCTCAGTTAAGATCGATCCAAATAAGTATTGATGTACATTGTACTACAGTCAATGCCATAATTATAAAATGTGGAATAATCGGGTCGTAGAATATCTGAAATGATAGCCAATCTTTATCGTATCTGCTTCAAAGGATTTCTAAAGCTATACAGCAACATACATTACTTAGATACGCATTACTATATGTTCGTAATTGAATGTACGTTAATCTCAATTAAGATCGATCCAAATAAGTATTGATGGACATTGTACTACAGTCAATGCCATAATTATAAAATGTGGAATAATCGGGTCGTAGAATATCTGAAATGATAGCCAATCTTTATCGTATCTGCTTCAAAGGATTTCTATAGCTATACAGCAACATACGTTACTTAGATACGCATTACTATTTGTTCGTAATTGAATGTACGTTAATCTCAATTAAGATCGATCCAAATAAATATTGATGGACATTGTACTACAGTCAATGCCATAATTATAAAATGTGGAATAATCGGGTCGTAGAATATCTGAAATGATAACCAATCTTTATCGTATCGTAGTTTCTATAGCTATACAGCACGGGAATGCCGCATGTGTTATGGGAATCGAACCGGATAATAATATAAGATGGAAAAATTTTGGCGATGCATGTTGCTGATTACTAATTTCGTACCTTTTAACGAAAAATGTATCGAATATTTCGTTAAGGCATTATTGACGAAGCTTGTGGCGGATAAATTGGTACCTGAATATAATTTAATATCTTCGTATAATTAAAAAGTACATGTTAAAAATACAATCCCATTAATATATTTATTATAAAAAGTCCTAATAAACTCATTTTATGGACTTCATTTGGAGACGCCAATTAACGTCTCCAAATGAAGTCAACAAAATGAATAAATTTCTCGTAACTTCTAGGCCTTAATGTGCGTTATACCTACTCGTAGCCTGCTTTGTGCAGTTTCTATATCAACTATGCCAGTTCCATCCATTGCTTTGCAAACTGCCTTACAATTAAGTTTTTATGAAGCTCTCGTATGTTGTACCAGCACACTGAAATGTCGCTCTTTCTTTCTAACTTTCCATCTTAATGTACCTACTCGAAGCTTACTCCTTACCTTACAGTTAGCAATAGAAATAAAAGGTTATTTAATTCTGCTGCTGACTGTAAGGTCGATCTAATTTCTCGATGCAAATGAGAGCAGACCTCAGCACGTTATTAATATCCAGGGTCTCACGATTGGATGCGCCCGCGCCGTCGTCGGCATGATTTGTATATTAACCTCGCACATTATTATTAGAAACAACACTATATTTGCTAATACTACTTATCTCCTTCTGATCGCGTTTATACTTAGCATCTTACGAAGGTAAAGAACACCCTAGTTGTATTAACCTACATAATTTTATAAAATAAACTTAAACTTTCCTCGATTTCAATTATACCTAAACTACAATTTTATTTCGATACATTTTATGACACATATAACAATTAAGTCGCATGTATTTAAAATAATAGAAATTAATAACTAATCCTAAAACTCGCCATAAATAATAATTAAAAAATTAAAACTATTTAGCCAGAACAAATAAAATCCTAGAAATAAAAAAATGTCCCGCAAAGCACTGTCCTGCTGCGGAAGTGTGACCAGATGGGTGGCAACATTGCCACGTTGTATAGAAATGCTTATTCAATGTACAAAGAAAAAGCTAGCCCTCTATCACTCCACACGTCAACTAGTCTTTGGCTCATAAACATGAACAGTTTAATTTGTGAGCTGAAGTCCCCACGACCGCAACGTTACCACCCCAAACGACTCAATACATAGCCACCGAAGAGGCATGCATATTTGCGACACTTGAGGGACTCGGCCACCACTGCCAGCCTCACCATCTTAAGCCTATTTCGCATTAGCTGCTAGTATTTTAGTCGAGTAGCAAGTATTTTAGTGATTCGCTCTGTTCAAACACCAACATTTTAGTCGAGTATATCAGTAAGTAGTTATGTAGAGCTGATCCGATTTGCTCTGTTTTTTAGCGAATAGCGTCTTCCACCTCCTTCACTGCCTACTGGATTAAATATATCCAAACTGTTAAGTTTTATAGAGTTTACGTATTAGTTGCTCAATGTTGACTTATGAATACACGGACAGTGCGGACGATTTTTGTTAGTGTTACACACTATCAAATAGATAATAGTTTACACTATCAGAAATAGTAATAGTATGCATTTGGTCAAGCATATCAGTAAATAGTGTGTCATAAGCTTTATGCGCTGATTTTATTATGCGTTGTACGAGCTTCATCATGGTAAAAATTTTAAAATTTAAAAGATTATATAGCTTTTTTATATGACGGCCCCAACTTCTCAATAGCTATTATTGTATATCGAAAGAACCACAGAATAGAAACTCTTCTTAATTATATCTCCTATGATTAGTAATCGTATATATTATTTATTAGTTATAGGTATAGATATATATTATAAGTTATAGATACCTAGTCAAATACCGAACTCCGGTACATAGTTTAAAGGCCAATGATACAAAAATATATTTAGCGTCAACTTTTTTTTACTAAAACAAGTTTATTTGGATATCGTTTGTTTTAATTGACTGCACTTATAGGTATATGAAATTCTCATTAATATGACAAGCCCAAGCGGCGGCGTCTTAAATATAGAGCATTCATTTAGACTGCGAATGATCATCGATAAAATTAGGTATCTATAAATATGAATAGATTTTAAACAGGAATTTGGGACTAACGAGACGGCAACTTCAATAGTGCTTCTACTGAAGTTGACGTCTCGGTATGAACCTAGAAAGTTTTTTTTTATGACGGCACTCACCGCTGCCCATGAACTACTGTTGTAACAAGACCGTTGTGTTGCAGGCCTTTCAAGAAATCACAGATTCATTTTTTGAAGGTGCCAATGTCGTGTCGATTCGGGAATACTGCCGCAGGAACTTGATTCTACAGTGCGGTCTAGCAAGAAGTTACTTTTGAAACGTACGAGGTCGATTGCCAGTTATCTAGGTTGTAGGGATTTATGTCGAGGAAATTGAAATGTCGTGAAGCTGAGAAAAATAAAAAGCAAAAAATCACTTACGTATGCTAACTTTCTTGAAAGTCATTTATTTATCTTTTTATCTGTAAAAGAATACAGGAGATCATTGCTGACAAAATTATCAAAATAACAGAACATACGTTTTAATGTCTTTGGCTAGTAACTTACGCTATATTGGTATTTTGGTGTGAAGTGACCGGACGTCAATATTTTTTGTACCCTTTAACATTATCGAGGCCATCATTTTTTAACATAGTTGCGCGAACAGTGCCCGCGGTAATCAATACAATAAATAAATAAATACGTACTAATATGAAAATAATACGAGGTATTCATGACCAAAGCAAGACTTTGGTTTACTGTATAAACTATAGATATATACCTACAACAATATAGGTCACTGGTTACGCCGACAACATTTATTTCTAACTTAAATTTATACATTCAATAGATAAAAGTAAGTACAGTCAGGGACAGAGATACCTGACCAGGCCCCTCTACCTATATCTTGAATTTTCTCTTAAACTATAAATAATATAAACATGAAAATTTATAGAAAGACTTAATTATAATCTTTCTGTATATAGATTTTCACGTTATTATTATTTATAGTTTAAGAGAAAATTCAAGATATAGGTAGAGGGCCTGATCAGGTATCTCTGTCCCTGACTGTACAAGGGGTTGGCAATTTTTAATAAGACTGTAACAAGAATATGTCTACTTTTAAGTAGGTATATTTTTCATCAATAAGAAAGTAGTCTCTTGTTTATATTTATTGGACGTTAATAAAGGGCGTTAAAACCCTACTGCTCCAGTTTTAATCACCTATATAAGGACACTTGCGTTTTTGAGACGAACCTACCGACGATACCTTAACTGTCATTCATAATCCATCCAGCCGTTTGGAAGATAGGTGCAATGTAATGATGAAATTCACAAACATATGTTACGTGCAAAACACATAACCCTTCTTGAAAGTTAAGTAAAAAAATATTGAAATGCGATAGTGATCTGCAGGTGATGACGCGATAAGTGCGTTAGTTTTTTATAATCTATGGAAGAAATGAATAAAGATTGCATTGCCAAATGTTTTTGCCTGACTAGAAATACCGAAAGATACATATGAAATTTAAAAACGATAGGTATATATATGTTATAATATCTAAAAACATTTTTCTTCACAATATATATTAATACAATAATTCTCACATGAAAATATTTATATTTACATCTCTGAGGTCGCCTTCTTTCTTATTTTTTTTTTTTATAAACTTAAATATGAAAATATTAAGACTTTCATCTTTTTACATAATCGCCTAATGGTTTTGCGCAGTCGCGACGTTTTCATTCGCGCGGCACCCTCTTAACAGACCATATTTCTGACCTCGTACGAAGTCAGTAAAGTGCCCATTCCCAATGTGATACAAATGCAACAAGCTGTCAAAACAGATTGCATTTAGTAAAGATCATCCGATCGCTATTTAGTGCTAATTGATGGCGGTCCTCGCTGGAGGCCGGCGGGATCATGAACTTGTGTCTATTGCCGATACACGAAAACTAAATTGATTTTTTTCTCACAGTTCAAAGGTCAGGGTCGCTTTCCTTACGATAATGCCAGATAGTTTAGTTCATGATCCGTGACCGGTATTTCGTTTTGCTTTTTTTAGTCTGTTATCAATATTTTGAACTTGTTTCGTCTATTACTGATATATCACATAGTTTTTGCGTATCAGTCTGATACGCAAAAACTATGTGATATTAAATTATACAAAGTGTATCGAAATGGGGGTAACAATACTTAAGGGGCATGATATATCATGATATTGAACAACTTTCTCCAGGGGACATGCATCGAAATACAAAAAAGAAATAGACCCTTCATTAAAAATGGGGCAATCAGCTGATCGGCTTTCTATATTAAGTAAATTCCTTTTATCGTATTAGTCCGTCGCCACGATGCGATTTTCTGATGTATAAGATATTGTTTCGGGACTATACCTAATATATGAACGGGCACAACATTAGTGAACATAAATATCCAATTTCTTACATCCGGTTAGGAAGCGTATAGATTATGGAAGTTATAAAATTTCAAAATTTGTGTAAAATAAAATTGGTGTTATTGTGTTAAAATGCAACATCAGTTTAGATCGATTTCTGTCACAGTTCCTGGAAACGTTTGCCCTAACTTGGCCATAGTTGCCATATGTCCAAAATTTATGTACTTGATTGTGTGATGAAATCATATTCAGGAGTTAGGACTCCTTTTATACAGTAATTTAAACTTTCTTTCTTTATTTCTTACGAAGCTTTCTCAAGATATGAAGTTTTATATGTGGCAGTCAGCCGTAACTCAATCGTGACACAGTGGTCACGCGCTTTCTGAAACCGCCACAGAAATCCTACCATAATGCCTTTCATTCTGGGATTTTTTTCTACCCTAGAGGGATCGACATTAACGCGGGCGGAGTCGCGGGTAAAAGCTATTTACCTATAAAGAAGATATAGTACCTACAACTATATGTCAGCGTTTCCTTGATAATGTCGGGTAGTAATAATTTTACTGACTAGAATTGGTATTTCGTTTTGTGGTTTTTTGGTTTGTGTTTATATTTTTATTTATAACACTGTTCGCAGTATGCCGCTAAATAAACATGCAAGGTTGCGATTTGATCCCTAGGATTGACAATGACATTTAGATCAACTAAAACGTTGTCAGTTTATGTTATCGTTCTTCAAGTAGGAAATATAATTTATTATAGTGCGAAGGCGAGGCAGGGGCCTTCAGGAAATGAAATACAAAAGGTTTCGATAAAAATATATTTTATGACTCGTAAATTGTTAGTCGTCGTGCCATTACCCACATAACATTTCATTAAACTTAAAATTAATCAGGTCAACATAAAAATAACAAACTATAACAGGTAAAAAATACACGAAATACATTACGTGCGGGTTAGTTAGCGCAGACTAACCCAGTTTGCGCTTAAACTTATATTATTATGGTAACGAAACATTCGTTTACTGCTTTCATTTTTCCTTTACTTGTTAAATGATAGGTAAAATAAATTGTTACTAATATACATTTATTTAATCCTTTTTACTATCGGTTTTGGATTCCGGACGATGGTTAACAGGGTTCACTTTGCAAGTAATTTTGTAGGATTCCACCATCTTCACGGATTCTCGGACCAAAATCGTCGATCGAATAGTAAACGAATGCGAGAAACACACGGCGCCGTCGCACAACGCCGTGTGGAAGCTCAGGTACAAGCGATAATGAGTCTTATCCGTTCTCTGTTTGAGTTTCATTTCGACGCGGCCGGGCAGCTTGTTGCCCTTGTGCGAGCAGTTGACGAACTCGAAGTCGTCGAGCGTGACGTCACGGTTCCCGTCGTCCCGCACACAAACGTGCCAGTTCTGCGGCGCGCCCGGCGTGAACTTCACGGTCTTCGTGTCCACGTCCAGGCTCACGTTGAAGTAAATCACTAAGATCCCACATTTCTTGTTCACGAACAAATCGTTTTTGTACAGTATTAGGTTTTCGGGTTCGGTGAACTTTGGATCCGGAAGACGCACCTTTAATTCTTGGCACACGTTCTTGGCTAGGTTTAAAACTTTTATGCTGTGGTTGTTAGTGTCGGCTATGTAGAGGTATTTCCCGTCAGCGCTCATGGCGAGCCCTGACGGTTCATTGAATTTGACCGGGTCGGCGGTTTCGATCATGGTGGGGGACAGGGTGGAGACCTTTTGCGTGGATACGTCTACTTTTTTAATTTTGTGGTTGTAGGTGTCTGCGATGTACAAAATTTTGGTGGACTCACAGTAGGCCACGGCCAGAGGGTGCTGGAGTTTCGCTTCGACGCCTATGTCATCTACGTCTCCGAAAGCGAATAGATTCTGAAATTAAAACAAAAAAAAACCTTATTTATTTCTTTAAATTATTGACTACAGTTTGCTTTGTAGTTGTATACAAATGCAGTTGAATAAAAATAACAGAATACCATACACAAAAATAAACAATGCATTTTTGCGCATATCTGCGCATCAGCATATGAGATATATATCGTGGGTTCGATTCCCACCGGAAGCATACTTTGTTTAATTGTTTCCAGTTTGGTTAGGACATTGCAGGCTTGAATCACCTGATTGTCTGATAATAAAGATGATTCCGCGCTGCGGAAGGCACGTTAAGAAGGTGGTCCCGGCTGCCATCTGGTAGTCGTTAAAGGAACCACGTCAGAGGCCGAGAGGCGGTTCCGAAGTAGTCTGACACCAGGGTGTGCATGGTCGATTGACCGTGACACCTACTCGAAATGATGATGATGAGCATATGAGAGGTTAAATCATGTATTAATACAGCATGATTTTGTACCTATGAACTTTATCAAAATCCTGGAATCGGAATCCCTAATTGAATACAGAATTTTTAGAAAAAAAGGTAAAAAACATAAAATAAAATTGGAACTCCCATACAAAATTGCCGATCAGCTGGGCGAATTTCTATGGGAAATCAAATTTCTTTTTTCGTTTTTTGCCTTTTTTTCTTACATTTCTGTATTCAATTATGGATTTTAACTCCAGGATTTTAATATAGTTCATAAGTAAAAAATCATGCGGTATAACAATAAAAAATTGTAATCAACACATACCAGAAATAAAAAAAAAAGTAATTAAAAAGTTCTTCAGGTGAATAGACGACTAATACGGCATTTCTTCTCTGCTGTGGTCGGTTCCGAAACGCTAGTAGTCTGTAGCTTTTGAGCATTAATTAATAATGTAAATATTACTAAATTAGATTCTTTAAAATGTGATTTGACGTGAACAATGACTGCAAAGGCCTATTTTCTGAATAAACACTTTGGATTTGTTAGGCGGGTGCCACGCAAACGAAAAACGTCGCTACTGCGCAAGCCTTTAGGCTGCGCAGAACCATTCAGCGATTAGGAAAAAAGATGAAAAGTCTTAATATTTTCGTATTTATATCTTTATAAAAAAATAAGAAAGGGGGCGACCTCCAAGACGTACATATAAATATTGTCATGTGAGAATTATTGTTTTAGACGTAAAAAATACAGTTTCCAAAGAAAAATGTCGTTAGATATCATACCGTATATATATATCATTTTTAAAGTTCATATGTATCTATTTCAAATTCCAACAAGGGGGCGATCTTGTTCAAGGATTGATCTAAATTATATAAATACTTTTGATGTATTTAATTAATTCAGCGCATAGTAATAGTGATTTAAAAACACTTCAATTTTCACAATTTCGTGCAGTACCGTCTTAAGAGTAAGCCCGCTGTTAGCAAGCAAAACGTATATAGACTATTTAAAATGTATCATAATGTATGTTAATTGAAAATAAATATGTTTACTAACCAATGGATTACGGTCGCCACCGCAAAGAGTCGATACTTGTCCCGTAGCTAGTGCCAGGCGCCTGATAGAAGAACTTTCGGAGTCAGCTATAAACACTTCAGGGTTGTTACCTGTAAAATGATAATTAATGTTATTACAATCAATTTTGGACCATAAAGTTTCTAGCATAGAATTTCATGTCAAATGCATATTGTACGAAGTACCGTAGCGTAAATATGATGCTATGTATGAGAAGAATTAATCAATCATCATTTATTTAAGAACTTTGTTCTTGTAGATGAAGTATTTTTCATACTCCTTTTTAGGGTGCCGTACCAAAAAAAAAACTATTAGTAAGCCTCTGATCCGACTGTCTGTCACACACTGGGCTGTAACGAATTGAACCGATTACGGTTCAAATTCAAGTGTCAATATATATTGACACTTGAATTTCACCGACTTTGTATATCTACAAAATAAAATTTATAAATAAAGGGGTCACACACGAAACGTCTTCTCGTTAAGGTACAGTACTACCATTGTCATAAGTCGCATCGGCTTTGTTCGCGCGGCGTAGAATAGCACAACCTACCGCCGAATCAGTGAAATAACGAACTTATAACTACTACATAGGATTTGAAATCCAAACACAACAGGACTCGTGCTGTCTCGCTCATAATACTCGCATGGGGCAGCGCCCCAGCGAACTCGGATATTTTAAAGAAGTGGTAGTGTGTAGTACTTTGTAACTTAGGAAAGTGGTAGTACTTTAAAAAGGAAGGATGTCACATGCTCTCATGTCTTTAGTGGACCTCGGCCTTAGAAGCACCACAGCTGAACTCAAGCGTAAACTGCTTAAATGACAGACTTGTTGTATAAAAGAGAGTAGTTACTTATTTATTTAAATTCCGAGAAAAATAAGTATAGTATTTGACAAGAGATGTCTTGGATGGACGGGAATTTCGGCGGACTGCACGGCTTTTGTTTTGATTGTTTTGCAAATGGTTTCTAGTGGACTTTATGATGTAAAATTAGTGTAATATAGTGTTATAAATACCCATATTTATGAACAACTAGCTTTCGCCCGCGGCTCCGCCCGCTTCAATGTCTATCCCTCGGGAGTAATACTATTTCCCGGGATAAAAGGTAGCCTATGTCCTTCTCCACACTCCAGAGAACTTGCATGCAATTTCATGATGATCGGTTCAGTAGTTAACGCGTGAAAGCGTTACAAACAAACAAACAAACTCACTTTCGCATTTATAATATTAGTAAGGATGTGGGGAATAACTAAAACTGCCATGGTGCGGCTGTACTGAGATTTACTTAGCGGGCTGGTGGTTGTCCGCCTCGTTGCGTCATCTGTGATCAAGCCAGTGGATTCGTGGGGATTTTCGCCAGGGGCTCCGTAAAAAGAACAAAATGAACTACACCATCATTTCTTTTACACGAGATTTATAAAAAGCGCGGGAAACTCATTTATACTTGATACTGGCTAAATACGTCATGCGTGAAGCCATAATAAAAAGAAGATGCCTTATTATTTATACACTTTACACAACTCCTATACAAAATCCATAAAGGAAAGTGTGAAATGAAATGATGATGATGGATAATGACAATGATAAATGATGATGATAGCTCACCGGTCCTCAGCGCGAGCCCCGAGGGCTGCGCGAATGCGGCGGTGTTGGGATAAGCGCTGTTACGCGCCGCCTCCGCGCCCGACCCCGCGATGCAGACGCACGTGCCTGAAAATAATAATTGCCTGTCTGTAAAGTCGGTTTGCGGACAATAATTTTACGTGATAAACGGAAGAGAGATAGATGCGTCACAAGCCGAACGCTTAGGCCGATGGTGCCTCTCTATCGTTTGTTCTGCGCTCTCGCTTGCACACGGAACGCAATATATTTTCGTGCGTGCACTCGGCGTTTATAGATTTATAATATAGTTATAAATAAATAAATATTCGGGACATATCACACAAATTAAGCTAGTCCCACAGTAAATTGTGAAATGATGTCGTAGGATACTAAGTCAACGATACTATATATTATAATAGATCCAAGACCCAGGTCAATCTGAAAAAGATCGTTTTCCACCATGACCAAACCGGGGATCGAACCCGGGCACCCTCGTGTCGCAGGCTAGCGTGTTGACCACTGTGCCACGGAGCTCGCCGAAAATTATACCTTCAAAAACAAGAAATAGTTGATTGTAACTATAATCCTTTTGGTGAATATATTATTTCGAATCTAGAGTGGAACGAAGGAGTCTAGTATATAATCCCGAGCGTAGCAAGATTTTATTAAAGTAGACTCCTGAGTAAAACGAAGAGAGAGGAGAGTATTGCCTGAAGTAAAAGTATTATGTAGTAAGCCCGATAAAGCCTTTATTTAGTGCGAGAAGAAATTAGCATGCATCATAAAATATCCCCAGCTCTTGAGTTTTTCTTTTTAATAAATGTACCAGTGAAAATATAAAAAAAAAACAATATTTAGGATCACAATTCAATGTTTTTTTGTCATTAAGAAGTTTTCAAGGTGACTTAAAAAATTGATAATCACTATTTTTCGGACTAGATGGCGTTGACGAACTCAAGTGTCAAATAAAACGTTAGTAAAAAAAATTAAGTGTTTTATTTGCATTCACAATGCTATTTTGATATACTTTTAATAAATTAGGAAAGAAAATGAGGTGAAACAATTTTGAGATTGAATCGTGCGGTAGCTCAGATGGCAGAACATAGGTCGTATATAGACCTAGGTCGCCGGTTGAAGCCCCGCTCGCATGAAATTTTTACACCATATTTTATTTCCTAATTTATTAAAAGTATATCAAAATGATGAAATAAAAATAATTAAACCGCCCAAACTACGATGAACTGCCCGTGCGGCCAAGGTCTACGTGACGCCCTCTTTATTCGAAATATTTCCGCTATAAGAATAAATAATAGAAACAAAATAAAATAAAAAAATTAGGAGGGTGGGGCATACATTGACTAGCTCCGTGGCGCAGCGGTCAACACGCCAGCCTACGACACGGAGTGACCGGGTTCGATCCCCGGCCAGGTCAAGATGGAAAATGATCTTTTTCAGATTGGCCTGGGTCTTGGATGTGTATCTATATATGTATTTGTTATAAAATATAGTATCGTTGAGTTAGTATCCCATAACACAAGTCTCGAACTTACTTTGGGGCTAGCTCAATCTGTGTGATTTGTCCGTACATATTTTTTTATTTTTTATACAATAAACGTGTTCTTAAGATTTTTGTAGATAATAATATTGTATGGTAGCACGGCTCCTTCGTCTGAGATTCTAACTCACACTTGTCCGGTTTATATTATATTTCGAAATTGGTCTGCTGGGGAAATTTATTTGATTTTATGAACTACAAAAAGCATGCATTTCATTAGTT
This sequence comes from Elegia similella, assembly GCA_947532085.1. NCBI lineage: Eukaryota > Metazoa > Arthropoda > Insecta > Lepidoptera > Pyralidae > Elegia > Elegia similella. The sequence continues at coordinate 10,764,130 of OX383928.1, forward strand.
ATTTAACCATTCTGTAACAAATCATATACAGCGTGAACACACTGCCCTGTACCTACGCACCTTCAGTGTACGTCTTGTACTTCCACCAGATAGTAGTATCTAGGAATAGTCCCCACATCTGATGCGAACCGGCGCACGCTATTATCAACACGCGCCGTTTCTCATCTTTCTTCTCCTTTTCTGAAATAAACATTTAAATATAATTAAAAAGAAATGGTTGTCTGTAAATTCGATTTACGGACAATAATTTTACGTGGAAGAGAGATAGATGCGTCACAAGCCGAACGCTTAGGCCGAGAGTGCCTCTCTTTAGCTTGTTCCGCGCTCTCGCTTGCACACGGAACGTGTCAATTTTTCGTGCGTGCAGTCAGCGTTTATCCATTTATAAAACGTTATCACAGACAAAGAAACAATGCAATGCTCTATGACGCAAGCGAGTAAAAACTTAATGGCCTAGCATTGGAGCTCATCATCATCATCATCATCAGGTCTTTTTAGTCTCCACTGCAGGAGCATGACCCTCTCTGTACTACCAGAGCCATACTGGGCCAGAGCAGACAACTATTTGGCCTACACTCTCCTCGCTGGCCAGACGGGTTAGAGAGGTCTCATAGTTGTTTATGAGCTTTGTTTAGCTTGTATTTCCTAAGTCGCCTCTTACGATATTCATGGGAAGATTTGAAGTGGTCCTATTCTACTCTGCCGGAAACCACACGGCCAGTATTGGACCTATTGCCATCTAACGATGAGTTTTAGAACTAAGCCTGCCTTTGCAAGAGCGCGTGCCGCCGGATGAGATATTTACTCATGTAGAATTATAATATTGAACTGAGCGACTGAGATAACGGTGGACCATGATGTCTTGCTGGCCCTGATGTCTCGATTCAATCTCTCATCAACAGTCATGGATTGGTTCTCATCTTACCTTCGTCATCGGCGTCAGGCCGTTCGAATTGATCAGTCACTTTCACATTGGTGTGACCTATCGTCTGGAGTTCCTCAAGGTGGAATCCTATCTCCTCTTCTTTTTTCTATTTTTATTGACTCCCTTACTCATCTACTTTCAGCATCTCACCATTTGTATGCTGACGATCTTCAGCTATATCATTCTTGTAAGTGCGATGAAATTGACTCAACTATAGATCTCCTCAACAATGACCTGCGTCAAATAGCTGTTTGGTCTAAGGAATTCGGTATCCAGGTTAACCCTGATAAATGTCAAGCCATTATTGTAGGTAGCTGTTCGCGCCGCGGCGCTGGCGCTCCAGCCGGGCGGCCAGGCGACGGAGGGGCTAGCAAGACGCACGGGGGGCAGCGGAGCGTCTATTGGTCGGCCATCACGACATATCTGGGGCGACGACGCTGGTTGGCTGGCCGTAGTGCTTTTGGGGAAACTTGCCCTGGGACTTTTACGACGACGACAGTCATTTTTGTACATATAGTTCTTCAATATAATTAATTTTGCTACAGTCCACGTATTATTTCATATATACCATCGAAGGATCCCTAACAAAATGGGTCCTACTCACCGTTAACGAAGAACCGTGCCATAAAATCTACGGATAATATTCTCAACGGCTGCTACGGAGAACGGACTTTGACCCGGAGGACATAATCGCGCCGATCTATTGCGCTGTGTCATTACTGTGTTCAAGTGTGCATATTTTGAAGATCCAGGACAAGTCACTTCACTGTGGAATTTGGAGACGGATAAGGACGGTATTGTGAGTTCGTTCCAATTATTTCCTTACCTTTATATTTTTCCAAAGCTAAGTGCTTAAGTAGCTTAATTTTATTTCCAATTCATATCACATTTCTCGTCTTTATTTGATATAGTGCAGGCTACATTTCTTCGCACGTCATTCCACTTCGCAAGCGGCTTACGCACTGCTACAAAGCTATTGCAAATAGAATATTATTTTAAAGCGCGCAGCCAGTTGTTTGTGATCCCGTCAGATTTACCGTTAGGTCGGTCAGCTGTGCGGCCTACTCATTACATAATCGTAAGCGATTACTGTTTACGCTATTTGCGAGCAGTTAGTATTCATTTAAAATTCTAACGCATTTAGTTTATTTTTTCTTTATTTTATTGCCCGCTATGGCTGGTAAAATTAATTAAAAAACGCAGTTCTATCAAAGCTAAAGTCACTAATTTCGTTAATTACTTAAACATTTTAAAAAGCTGTGATAGATTGTCTGAGCTGCAGCTACTTGAGCTGGAAGGTCGGTTTAGTAAATTCGAATGCTTGTATGACGAATTTAATGAATTGCAGACCGAGATTGAGTTGTTGTCGGACGATGACGAAGTCTACAACGAGCGGTTCAAGTTTGAAGAAAGCTACTACCCCCAGCTTGCCATCGCTCGGAAGCTGCTTGCTGCTGGCCAGCCGCCACCGCGCAAGTCTTCTGCAGGTTCCGTATCAGGCTCTGAGGTATCAGGTGGTATAAAAAACAATTTTATTCGTTTGCCTAAAATTGATTTACCCCTTTTTGATGGTAGCTGTCAGTGTTGGTTAGAGTTTAGAGACACTTATCTTTCGCTGATTCATAATAATGATTGTATCGATAGTATAAACAAGTTTCATTATTTGCGAGCGTCCTTAAAGGAAGCAGCTGCCGAAATTATTAAAAATATGGATTTTAAAAGCGATAATTATAATTTGGCCTGGGACTTGTTGTGCGATCGATACAACAATAGTCGCCTTTTGATTAATAATCATGTTCAGGCATTATTCAATGCCGAGCCAATTATTTCGGAGTCTAGTACTTCTTTACGTCGCCTGATTGACGTCACAAATAAGAATATGAGAGCTTTAAAGGCGTTGAATGAGCCTACCCAGCATTGGGATACTTTAGTCATTTACATGATGTCTTTAAAGTTAGATGTTATCACTAGTAGAAATTGGGAGGAGTATAGAAACACATTGCCTCATTTTCCAACTTTATCTCAGTTTTGTACATTTATAAATAATCAAGCTGATCTACTAGAAACATTAGAAGATAACAAAAAATTACAAAAAACACCAATAAATAATAATAATTTAAATAAATCTAAAAGTTTTGTAGTAACATCACAACAAACAAAAAACAATGATGTACAAGGCAGAAATAAAATAATTTGTCCATTATGTTCACAAAATCATTTTCTATATTCATGTGACGCTTTTAGAAAATTAACTGTAGAAAGTAGATTACAGAAGGCAAAAGAGTTTAAGGTTTGCATGAACTGCTTACGTGTTGGACACACAGAAAAGCGCTGTAGATTTTCACGGTGTAAATATTGCAAAAATAAGCATAATACTTTGTTACATTTGGATCAACCCGGGCCTGAAATAGTTAGTCACATGCCTAGTACTTCCGTTGATAATGTTTCTCTTTCAGCCAATATTAAGCCCACGCTTCAAAAAAACAATATTTTACTGTCCACAGCGGTGGTGAAGGTGGTGAATGACAAAGGCGAGAGGTAGGGGAGAAGGGGGTAATGGGAGTCGCTTAAGCGAGCTATCAAATAAAAGCTTATTTCGAAATAATATCGTGATTAAAATTGTTTAATAAGAGACTTTACTTATTTATCTACTAGTTGTTATCACTTTTCACCACTCTGGGAATCAATTTTGGATATATTTCCGCGTTTTAAAAAAAAACAAGTTTGACTCCCATTGCACTAACCTCAGTACAATGGGAATCAGACATGTGGGAAATCAGAGTCAAACAATCGCAGACATTACATTCGGCAGTATACCATCCAGTGCAATCACCAGTTGATCAGCTAGCCTATTTAGTTTTTCTGACTTGTAATATCGGCATCTATAAGCGAAAAAACATAAGAATATTTTTTGCGGGTAATGGTAATCACTAGCGGGCTCTTTGGCTCCCATTACCCAAAACCTATACTGCATGTAAATTGTAAAATTTAATAACACAAAGTAAATTTAATCGCAATCTAATATGCTAATTTAAATTTTGAATATCAAGGATAAATCTATCCATAGTCATTAATTTGGTACAGCTACAACGTCTATACTCACCGTTAATGTTGTTTTGACGAAAATTTACACCGACGAGGCGTGAAAACGAAACATAATCGTCACTCAAAAACGCGTGGAGCTACTAGCGCGAGTCATTCGTACAAGGGGCATCGAGTACAGAGCAAGCTGAACATGTCATTTACCTAGATATCGAATGTGTAGTTTTGCTTAGAGGCACCTGACCCCGATTGCCCGCTGACTCCCATTACCCTTTTCTCCCCTATAACGCCCGAGTCCTACTGGACAATGGTAGTACAGCTCATTTTGTTACCGACGAGTTATGTAATAAGCTCGGATTGTCCCGAGTCAGTACTAGTTCCAGAGTAACAGGTATTAATAATATAACCAGTCTCAGTACACAGTCTTGCAACTTAACTATTGAGTCATTATATAACGATTTTTCTACTAATATTAACTGCTTCATTCTACCTGAGATTACTAAAAAATTACCAGCTTGCTATATAAATATAGAATGCGTACCAATTCCTACAGGATTATTTTTAGCGGACCCGTCTTTTAATATTCCGTCAGACATAGATATCCTGTTAGGAGCTGAATTATTTTGGGAGGTCATTCAAGGCAGTTATATCAATTTAGGAAAAAATATGCCAAAATTGTGTGAGAGTAAATTAGGCTGGATAGTCTCGGGTTCCGTAATTTCCTCTTCGCGTTTTTACTCACATTTTTGTAATTTTACTAAAATAGACTCAAATCCCGACTTAACAAAATTTTGGGAACTGGATACAATTTCACCAAAGCATTGCCTTTCGATAAGCGAGCGTGCTTGTGAAGAAAGTTTTAAATTAAATACTGTCCGCCACTCGGACGGGCGTTTCGTTGTAACAATGCCACTCAAAGCGGATCCCTCCGTTCTGGGTGACTCATATGTTATGGCGGAACGTCGGTTTTTATCTTTAGAAAAACGATTTGAGCGCGATCTGACTTTTAAACGTATGTACCTTGAATTTATGAACGAGTACGAGACTTTAGGTCACATGACTGAGAATAAAGGAATGTCATTTAGGGATCAGCGAGAAATCAGCTATTTTTTGCCCCATCATGGAGTGTTGCGTGAAGCTAGTAAGACAACAAAATTGCGTACTGTTTTCGACGCATCAGCAAAAACTACTTCGGGCATATCTTTAAATGAGATTCAGCATGTGGGTCCTACCGTTCAGGACGATTTATTTTCGATTTTGATTAGGTTTAGGCAATTTAAATATGTAATATCTGGGGATATCGAAAAAATGTATCGCGCTATTGAATTACACCCCAGTCAACGTTCATTGCAACGAATATTATTTAGAGTAAGTCCATCCGAGCCGCTGAAAGTGTACACGTTGAATACGGTTACCTACGGAATGGCGTCTGCGCCCTACCTCGCGACTAAGTGTCTGGTGAGTCTCGCTGGCGAAACAGATAACTTAGAAGTACAACGGAGTATAAGTCATGACTTCTACGTAGATGATTATTTAAGCGGTTCGGACACTATTAGCGGCGCGATTGAGCTTTGTCGCGAAGTCAAATCTATTTTAGCTTCTGCAAAACTTTATTTACGAAAATGGCAGTCTAACAGCTCTGAAGTTTTGAAAGAAATTGTTGATGTCGGTGATAATTCTAGTCTCGATTTAGATTTGTCTGACAATTTTTTATCAAAAACTTTGGGGCTATTGTGGACCTGCAAATCTGATATTTTATCGTTTTCTATTAATATTGAAAGCAATAATAATATTACAAAACGCCATATTTTGTCACTAATTAGCCAGGTTTTTGATCCTCTAGGCTTAATCGGTCCTTGTGTTGTTGAGGCAAAAATCATTATGCAGAGGTTATGGCTTAGTAAATGCGAGTGGGATGATGAAGTACCTCAAGACATAGCGTGCCAGTGGACTTCATTCGTGGATACTCTAAAATTTTTAAATACTTTAAATATACCCAGGTGGGTATTGTGTGATGATCATGTTATTCATGAAATACATGTATTTTCGGATAGTAGTGAGGTCGCTTATGGTGCATGTATATATGTGCGTTCCACTGACAGAAATAGATGTGTCACAGTTCGTTTATTGGCCTCGAAAAATCGTATAGCACCGATAAAGCCCACGACCATACCTAGGTTGGAATTATGTGGGGCACTTTTAGGCGCAAGACTGTGTACAAAGGTCAAAGAGTCTCTTACGTTGGATATTAGTCGCTGTGTTTTTTGGTGTGACTCAACAATAGTGTTGAGTTGGTTATGTATGCCATCAAGCCAGCTTAAACCTTTTGTAAGGCATCGTGTAAACGAAATTCAAGAAATTACCTCTGGTTGTAAATGGAATTATGTACCGACAAAGGACAACCCGGCTGATCTTGTTTCTCGAGGCGTGAAGGCTGATCAGATCAGCTGTTCAACATTATGGTGGTCAGGCCCCGAGTTTTTATCGCAGGATAAACAATCTTGGCCAAAACTAGCAACAAATGTCGTGAAACAAAATATTCCCGAGGTGATTTGTAATCTTGTAAATCAACAACATTCTGATTTAATCAATTGCACTATAATTCAACAATTAATTCATAAATATTCAAATTTTAACCATTTACAGAGAATCGTGGGCTATTTAAAAAGATATATTTACAACTTAAATAAGAAAAATACTAAAATTAGAGGTTATTTATCAAATCAAGAAATGCAACTGTCTTTAAAATGCATTTTGCGTGTTGCTCAGTATGAAATGTTTCATGATGAATATAATATCTTAAATTCTAAAAAACCTTTGCCTTCTAAAAATCGCCTAATCTCGTTGTCCCCATTTTTAGATGATGATGGCATAATTCGTGTTGGAGGCAGGTTAGATAACTCACCTTATGACTACAATGTGAAACATCCCATTCTCTTATGTAGTAAGCACCATTTCACAAAGATTCTATTCCAGTCATTTCATGTAAAATTATTTCATGCTGGCCCTCAATCACTTTTGGCAAATGTTCGTCAAAACTATTGGCCCTTGGGTGGCAGAAGTCTGTCTAGATTCACTGTACAGAAATGTATAGTATGTTTTCGGCATAGGGCCCAAAGTATACAACCCATTATGGGACAGCTGCCCAATTCTCGCACTAACCTTGAATTTCCCTTTTTGAATTGTAGTGTCGACTATGCTGGGCCAATACTTATCGCTGACCGAAAAGGTAGGGGATGCAAACTAATAAAATCGTACATTTGTATCTTTGTCTGCTTGGCTGTCAAAGCCGTGCACCTCGAGCTTGTCACGAACCTCACAAAGGAGGCATATATGGCTGCGTTAAACCGGTTTACAGCGCGCCGTGGTAAACCTCGTAGCATATTGTCCGATAACGGCACAACTTTTGTCGGTTCTTGCAATCAATTACGTACGTTCTTACAAGAGTCGAATATTGCAGATGATATAGCTCAAGAACAAATTGAATTTAATTTTGCCCCAGCATATTCCCCTCATTTCAACGGCTTAGCTGAAGCTGCTGTCCGTTCTACTAAATACCATTTAAAGAGACTGCTCAGCCTGTCCCATTTCACATTCGAAGAAATGGTTACCTGCCTTACTCAAATTGAAGCGATACTCAATTCCAGACCACTCACTCCTCTTTCTCCTGATCCCCTAGATTTTTCTGCCCTAACTCCTTCCCATTTTTTGATTGGACGCTCACTCACATCCGTTCCGCATCCACAAATAGCTGACGGCGAAAACATCAGCAGACTTGAGCGATTCCAGCGGGTGGAATACATAAAGCAACATTTCTGGAACCGGTTTAACACCGAATACGTATCTTTGCTTCAGCAGAAAACCAAGTGGTCTGCAACTTCGGGAGACATCACACTGGGGAACCTTGTCCTGGTCAAGGATAAGGCGCTTCCTCCTCTCTGCTGGCTACTGGGTCGCGTGGTGCAGGTGTACCCGGGTTCCGATGGCGTCGCGAGGGTCGCCGATCTGAAGACCAGGAAGGGCACAATTCGGCGCGCCTTCAACAATATTTGTCCGCTACCAATTCTTTGAAGTCGACACTTCAACCCGGGGAGCATGTTCGCGCCGCGGCGCTGGCGCTCCAGCCGGGCGGCCAGGCGACGGAGGGGCTAGCAAGACGCACGGGGGGCAGCGGAGCGTGTATTGGTCGGCCATCACGACATATCTGGGGCGACGACGCTGGTTGGCTGGCCGTAGTGCTTTTGGGGCCACTTGCCCTGGGACTTTTACGACGACGACAGTCATTTTTGTACATATAGTTCTTCAATATAATTAATTTTGCTACAGTCCACGTATTATTTCATATATACCATCGAAGGATCCCTAACAGTAGCTCTGGACAACTACGTAAACTTGATCTTGACACTGTTTCTCCTGTTTTATTTGAAAATAGCGTGATACCCTACTGTTCAAGCGTAAGGGATCTGGGCCTTCACATTGATACCACTCTTAGTTGGTCAGTTCATATTTCAGAAGTGAGTCGAAAAGTCACTGGCATCTTGCGATCCCTCTATAGATTTAAGAACTTTCTCCCAATAAAAACTAAAATTTTACTTTCCCAAACCTTGATTCTTCCCTTAATAGACTACGCAGATGTTTGTTTTCCAGATTTAAATCAATCATTCGTCTTAAAGTTGGATAGATTAGCTAACAACTGCATCCGTTTCAACTATGGGTTGCGGAAATATGACCATGTTTCATCTTATCGTCATCAGCTTGGCTGGCTGCCTATCCCTTTACGTCGTGATGCTAGAATTCTTTTCATGCTTTTCACAATTCTTAATGATCGTTTCGCCCCTGATTATCTTAAATCCAAATTTCATCTTCTCAGTTCTACTCATTATCTGTCTCTTCGTTCTTCTAATAGTCTTATCCTCGCTACCCCTTCTCACCGAACTGGATTTATGTCCAACTCTTTCCAGGTACAGGCCATACGCCTTTGGAATGCTCTCCCCGAAAACATCAGAAGGTCTCCTAACAGGTACGCTTTCAAGGAAGCTGTACTTAAATTATTTCTGAAGAAGTCTCTTTCCTCTTCTTCCATTTCCCGTTGATCAGTAATCATCCTATATTTATTTATTTACATATATATTTACTTGTCTGTATTTATGTATGTGATATATATATATATATATATATATATATATATATATATATATATTTATGTATATATTCCATTTGATAATTATGTCGTTTATGTATTTTATGTTTGTATTGATGTTTTACGTCACATTATTTGGCACTTTATCGCACCACCCACTTAACTTTCTTTTTGGTCCAAAGGTTTGGCTGGGAGAGAATGCCATATGGCATTAAGTCCACCTTTTGTACATTTTTTTTTTTAAACTGTGCAATAAAGTTTAAATAAATAAATAAACGGAACGAAACACTGCGCCACGGAGACCGTCATAAATTATGTAGCCTAATAAGCGGACGTGACTTGAGCCGAAGGCTTGGAACCGATACCAAAAGTACAGGTTTTGTTACCGGTATTTTGAGATTCTTTACATTTTGGTACCTAGATACCTGTTTGAGATGAGTATCGGTACTCCGCCTTATAAGTACCGGTACCTAATTTAGGTACCGGGAGGGTAAAAAGCAATGTTGCCTCTCAGTGCGTGACATGACCGCGCGCTGTTGCTTGCGCAGCTCGAGCGTCGTCACTCAAACATAATTGCATGCAATTCGTCATTAGACTAAATCTGGTTTCTCACTTTGACGCAAATAATTGATTCTGATTAAAAATACTCACGTCATCGTTATTTCACCAAGGAAAATGATACGGTTACCATAAATGCCGGTATTTCAAGCCTTGCTTGTGCCCCAATGAGGGTTTTCTGAACTGCTTACCACCACTGAATTGTATGGTCCAATGAGCTCTTTAAATAATATGTAACAAGCAGCAACAACTGACACATTGTTCATGTGACCCTTGTGATAAATCTGTTAGAAGACCTGTACTCTGTAAGGCTCGGAATGTTGGGCAACCAAAGTATAGGACGAAAAAGACTCCTCTGCCGAAATATGGATGTTACGGTGGATGAGTGGTGTGATACGACTAGATAGATTTAGAAATGTATATGTGAGAGGAAGTACTAAGGTGAGAAGCAATAGACTGGCATGGTTTGGTCATGTGATGAGGAGGGACGAAGAACACCGGACCAAAAAAGCTTTAAATATAAAGGTTGACGTATAGGGGAAGAGGCAGGCAAAACAGAGGAGATTGAATGTGAGAATGATAAAAAGAGAGTTGTGCAAGAACAAAACATATTGCGCCAACCTTAAATAGTAGGATAAGGAAAGGCAGATGATGATCGACAACTTACTGTACCTGAAGCCTCATTGCTGCTAAGTACTTCAGAAAACCCCCATTACAAGGTCCACCTGCAGTGTGGAGAACGACCATATTCCGATGTAACTAGAGGACGAAAGCAACTTTACCTTTCTTTTCCTCTTTGTCGTCCTTCGGTTTCTCCTTTTCGCCATTTTGTCCGGGAATAGGCGGCGGTAAAGCTGGCGGCGCCCGTACTGACATGTCCATATCGGGCGTCGTGAACAGCACCACGTCCCACGGCGACGCTAACGCTTGCAGCCCGAGGCATTTACCACCTGAAATAATCAAAACTGAATGTAACCTACATTCACGTATACTCACCGAACAAAAAATTGTGATTCAAGATTCAAAGATTTATTCAGAAAATAGGCCATTTCAGGTTCTTTTTCATGTCAGTTCACATTTCAAATAATACGAAATTATTTACTCATCATCATCATTACGAGTAGGTGACACGGTCAATCGACCATGCACACCCTGGTGTCAGGGTTCTTCGGGACTGCCTTTCGGCCTCTGACGTGGTTCCTTTAACGACTACCAGATGGCAGCCGGGACCACCGGCTTAACGTGCCTTCCGAAGCACGGAATTCTAAATTTTATAATTTCCTGTTTTATATATTTTTTTTTCTTTTTCGTTTTGTAACATACAATTTAATGTACATAGTTTTCTGAAATATGAAAAAATCTCAAACAAACCGAGCAAAGGTGTCCGCCTTGGCACCACCCATTTACGAGTTGACGAATGGATGACACGATAACTGGAACAGCTGTCTAATGGTTATGCATTACAGCTTGTTCGACTTGACACTTTGGTGATAAGCGTTTTTAAAACCCTCATATCAATATAAAGGCTTATTGACGTAATACCTTTGGAAATGTTAACTGTCAATGTATCATACCTTGGTCTCCGTACTCAGCTTGTTTTCCAGTGCCTGCTAACACCTCAACGGTCCCGTCGTCCAGGTGAACAGCTCTTAACGCGTGGTTGTTGGTGTCACAGACAGCTAACACACTGCTCGACAGCCAGCATATCCCCTGAGGTGAGTTGAAAAGAGCCGTGTTCAGTTCTGAAAAGTTTTAAGTTACGTTAAATTTCACTAAGTAGTATGAGAAATATGCTTATTGCTAGTAGTTTTCTATATTCTATAGCTCACCAAGAACGTGAGCTTTCCACTAAGACCGATTGATCATAAGCCGCCATCATGCAACGTTTTCATGTAACCTTGATTAGATCGTTTTGATCATGTTGTTAGAGGGCATTCCCTCGTTTCGCTTGTCGGTACGTGATCGCTTTTCATCAACATGTGCCTTCGACGGATTTAAGCGCTATGTACAGTATACTACATATTGCCAGGGTAGTCTCATGAACACTACATATTGCCAGGGAGGCCTCATCTTTGACGCTTCCTAGACGTTTCACAGAAACTAGAGTTGCGCTACAACTGTACACAGAGGGCATTAGGGGGTCATTAAAATATTACGTAAGCAGCGAATAGGGGGCGGGGGGTCTGGGCTACGCTATTTTTACTGACATGGGGGACGGGAGGGTTTGCACGGTGATGACGTTACCAACAATTTGCAAAATAAACAGATATATTTTGTTAAATTTATGAAAATGTTTACGTGAGCATGGGGGAGGGGGAAAGAGATTTTCTTACTTTTGCTGACAAGGGGGAGGAAGGGGTTAAAAATAACTGATTATTGCTTACGTAATACTTGAACGGTCCCTTACGTACGTGCTATATTTAACAGATATTCATATTACAACCAAAAATAACAAGCATTTTCAATTATTCCATTTTAGATTACATTTTTATCATTTAAATAAATGCATAATATCTATTTTAACGCTATTTATCAAATTGTAAATAGTTAACTAGCAGTGCACATACTGCCATCTAACAATGACTTTCAGAACTAAACTTGCTATTAGCGCGTGTCGCCGGATAAGATATATTTTCAGTAGAATTATAAGATCTATGATATTGCTCTCATAAGTTGATCCCCAAACTATGTCGATTATCTCTGTTCTACGCATCATTCCTAAATTCATAGAGTAATAAAGGCCACACAAAGAGGTCACTAAACAAACTACCGAGAGGATAGCTGTCCCTCTCTTAAAAGACCCTCGATAATATGGAAAACAAAGTAGTACGTACTTCCATCTTTGAATCCCGCAGCAGGGCCCCCGATAATTCTCAGTATTATCCCAGAACAGTCAGTCAGCAACACGCGGTTGTGGCCGCTGTCCGCGACAGCCAAAAACGGCTCTTCGGCGCGCCCGCGGTAGAAAGGGTTCAGCGCTACCTGTAAAAATACCAAATAGGGATATGCATTTAAGGATATAGTGGGTACTCATCGTTATATATATAAACGGGACTTAGCACGAACCGAACAAAAGTTTAAAAGGGAACAAAGTCCCGTTTTTAGTATGCATAATTGATGAGTTTAGAGAGCGAAATATAAAAAAAATGGGTAGCACTGTACTTCTTAGTAATCAAATGAAGTTCTGTTTGCACTTTTGATGCGTTTTCCCGGTAGCAGTCTCTATTTGGAGCCCAGGGTTCTGACAACTACCTAAAAAATCTTATATAGTGTTATCCTATATCTAAGCCTCGAGGGAAAGGTATTCTAAGAATGAGCGATGCTGATGCGAGCTAAATTACACCATATTGCTAACTACATTGAGTCGATATCTCAATGTAGTTATCAATATGGTGTAATTTAGCTCGCATCAGAACGTAGCACTTTTTCATTTAGATACCTACCTACAGAATCCATTGCAAGCCAATTTCACTCTTATAGATTTGAACAAACGATTCATAATTCGACAAAGTCTGTGAACACATGTGTGTGACGATGACCAAACGTGCGACGTTCTTACTGGATTTGCCTGGTTTTACCACTTCGAAGTGGTCGCCGCGCGTAGGCATGTTTTCGATACCGACATGAGCCTGATGGCGGCTCGGATATTAGTTGCGAACACAGGTGTATTATATTTGTGTACTGCGCATCGTCTTGCGCGATGTTCCTGAGCCACCATAAAGTTTTCTTCGGAGCGTACGCCACGTTATATTTTAGGAGCTCGACGGACTAACGTGCCTACGCAATTTTTTTTAGACATGCTTGCAAACTCAAACATTATTTTAACAACCTTCGAGATATCTGCCATTGCCGTACTGGTCAAATACACGCCAGCAAAGCATATCCTGAAAATCCGTATCTGTCGTGCAAAGTGCCAGCAAAATAACTATAAAAACCTAGTATACGTTGGTCGGAATTAGGCATTCGAGGGACTCAAGTGACGTGCCTCAACTTCGTCTCGGCCCACCACTTTCCCCCTAATGCCTCTTTTGCTAGCCTCTGCAGTAATGTAGTATTGTTCGTTTATTTGTCGTGTGTAAATGGCCTACTCTTTCACTCAGATCTTCCGCGCGTTATTAATGCTTAGGTATGTTAGGCAGTGTTGGCGTGGTTCACTTCATTTGTCTAACACAAGTGACATAAACTCCTTGTACCGAACATTTCCGTGCTTCGGATGACACGTTTAGCACCTTACGCCATTTATCCCGAATGAAATCATTATTTGTTGTATAAACTGGCATCTGCAGTAGCTTGCTACTTCAGATGTTCCGATGTGCCTTTAAAATTCAGATACCACTTTGACGACTAGCTTTGCCATGCCAATTAACTACCAAGATTGGAGAATCGATTGAGATTGCTTCTCAAATAAATCAAAGGAATGCATGTATTCACTTGATATTTAAGTATTATTATAATTTGAGAATTAAGGTAAAAGATATTATTAAAATATTTAGTAACCAGTTTTTCTAGACGTCATCACAAAAGCCTGCAGAGGTAGGTAAATGTCAAATCGGGTTTTACTGATTACAACTTTCGATCCCATTCACGCAAGTATATTAATTACGAATATAAAAAAAAAGATTAAATTATAAGCGTTATGACGGGAAATATTCATCTAGCAGTTGTCATTATCTTGTATAGCTGCATGATGACTTCATATCAATAGTTATCGAATGTATACTTTGCTTTATGTTTTGGTACACCTAAACCTAATAGAATACTCCACTGCAATGGGCAACTTGCACTAAAATAAACTACCCGGTGATTTTTTATACACATATTTTTTAAACCAAAATCTCTAAGTTAGAAAAATTACATTGTCACATTTTTTCCTCTCGGCCTAAACGCCGCTTTAAAAACACTACAGACTAGTAAATATTTAGCATGTTGTATGCGTGATGTGAAAACTTCGTTCGGCAGTTACCTATATTAATATTGCGTTTATGGTAATAGCTTCATAACTAAAGTTGCTATAAATGTTGAAAACAAACTTTAGGTAATATTTGTTTTATTTGAATATTCATACTTGTCATATCAAATTAAAAGACTCCTTAACAGTCTTTTTCAACCCATCATTAACCATCTACTAGCGTCAATATCTTGGAAGTGAAGCACTTGAGCGCCGTGCCAGCCACCGAACTTCACTAGTAGATATGGCATATCCATCAGTAAAACTGCTTAACCATAAATTCTGATATTTACTTACTGTACTGGAAAAATACAAGACTTCATAATCCTTTTCACCGGGTTTTGTGTTTCGTGAGGGCGGCAGACAACAGCCCGCTGGATATTTTGGAAGCAATGCCACGACCACCAAAACTATAACCAGTCTTCTACCTGACCTTCGGGTAACGACATATCTAATGGCTCTATTAAATACAACTGAAGGGATTTACTCACTTTACTAGGAAAATACAAGACTTCATTATCCTTTTCACTGGGCTTTATATGTTTTGTGAGAGAGATGGGCATCGGCCTGTTGGATATCTTGGAAGCGAAGTGTTTTAATGCTGCGCCTACCACCGACACTAGTTCTTCTCGCTGACCCTCACCAGTGATGATATGGATCGGCCTGTTTCCGGGACCTGAGAGAAAATACAAACACCAGAGATTAATAATTCATTATAGACTCGTAGCAAAATGGAAAGAGAATAAAAAATATGATGCGGAGAAATCGTTGGTGGGGATACAAGGCAGTTAGCTAGCAGCGCCCACCAGCCTAACTATTTGGTTTGCTTATTTTTCTCGTGTGTGTAAGGAGCCAACACTAGGGTCAGATTTTTTAAATGGCATCTGACGTAGCTTAATGACTGGCAAATAATGATGACAACATGAACCAACACCTTAACATGCATTCTAAAGCACGGAAGAATTCGAGACATTACGCCCCTATAGGAAACCACGGTTACTCAACATGCGTAACCGTTAACAATTCATAACGGGTGTACGCATTATAAATAATAATAATAAATATAGAGGGACATATCACACAAATTGAGCTAGCCGCACAGTAAGTTGTCAACTGATGTCGTAGGATACTAACTCAACGGTACTGTATTTTATAATAGATACTTATATAGATAAATATTCAAGACCCAGGTTAATTTAATAATTAATCTAAGCGCCACGGAGCTCGCCAAATCGTATTGTCATCGAGGTTCTCAATCGGTCAGTATATCTTATAGTTGCTGGTTCAGGCTATAAATTGCGCGTTCTAAAGCCATCGCTAACAGTTCAAATACAACAGAATATTCTTCTTCTATTTACGCAAGATTTAGGATTTCACAGATAAAAATACAATACATACCTATACATTTTACATAGTTATTTTTTTTATTTAAAAATCTTTTTGTTACATTTTTAAACCCACTTCATACTTTGATTTTGCTACATTGTATTACTAGTTTTTGCCCGCGGTTCCGCCCGCGTTAATGTCGATCCCTCGGGAATAGTAGAATTTCCCGGAATGAAAGGTACCCTATATCCTTCCCCGGACCTCAAAATACCTCCCTACCAAATTTTATCCAAATTGGTTCAGTGGTTGAAGCGTGAAAAGCAGACAGAGTTACTTTCGCATTTATAATATTAGTATGGATTATCTCAGACGTCAAATGACGAAAATGAATAAAATAAAAACTATAACAAGTTAGGCACTCCTTGTGACTCGCCTAATTAAACTTTATTACTTATGCAATTTGTTTAGTGGATAAACTTCCCATATTCACGGTAGATGCGTTCCACAATAGTTCCTGCAATAAGGTGGATCTCACACGATGACGCATGTACGGCGCAAGGAGTTGTATGAATACGCGCCTAGGCCCACACACGACACAATTGTCGCTGTCGCATCTGATATGCGTCATCGTGAGAACGCCTTAACTAAGGGGTACGCGAGTTTGAGGTCTTTCTTGAAGTGGTACGTAGAAAAAACGAATTAGGAAGAGAGTCAAAATTTTTAAATACTTGGTTTTTTAATAGCAATGGGAACAGAAAATATGCGATAAATAGAAAACATTTTTGTTGAATATAATTCACAAATAATGTCTAGCCAAAATAGAAGAAAAGCTAGTTAAAAAAAATAAAAATAGAAATATTTGGCAGACAGAGACACGACGTTCCGGGATCAGTACGCAGACCGCGGTCTATTTCCTTTATATAGGTTAAGGTTGCTTGTCTTGTTCAAAACATATCTGGCATTAAAGGTACAGCTCGTACCTTTTGATTGCGTTGACTTCCGTAATATTTGTCATTTCATTCAACTTGATATTGCATCCCATAATGAAATAGGGTCAGACAGAGAAACAAGGTGTTCCTAGGCATCAACAAAATGATGCTTTCTTTTATTTTTTAATCAATTTTTTTTCGAGACTTTGGTATATTTGGTGTGACTATGCCAAGCCTCAGGGGGACCTCTAATATAAAATTCATTATGAACCTCCAAAAAAGGTATACTGATTGTAATGAATGTGAGAATGAACTGCTCAAAATAATGATCCTATAACAACAAAATAGTCCTAAAAACAATATTGCTATCTGTATGAAATAACTTAAGACAACAATTTGCTTTGCCTACATTATTTTAATTCCTATTTTCTACAGTACTTAATGTGCTTCTATAATGATATACAGAAATACAACAAGAAATTAAAAATATTCAAGTAAAAAAGTAGTTTCATTACATATATCTCTTACCAAGAATTAGAAGTGTGGGCCAGCATTTGATACCAAGGGCAGACCAGGTGGCGTGGTCAGAGTCATTAACCACAGGGTGGTGGATGTTGTATCGCTGCACTGCTGACAGTACATTCGATGAATCCTTTTCATTATTGAACTTAGCACAGTGCACTCCAATCTACAAAATACACCCATTTATTTATTATTTATTAAAACAAGTTGTCCTGGCGAACTGTGGTTCAAAATTTTACTGTCATTTGATTTATTTTTTTAATTTTCTGCTCAGCTTTCTTTTTATTTTCTTTCATATGAACTTACTCCTGAGAAAAACAAACATAACTTAAAAGAATTAGCCAAATCGGTCCAGCCATTCACATATGATGCTGTGACCAAGGCAAATATTTATTTACATGTACACATTGTCAAGAAGATGCTTGAGGTGTACTAACAATAATACAGACCTATTCAGCTTACAAAAACACAATTCCATAAAATGAATTCTAACTGCAGATACTTGAAATATGACTATGTAGTACATATAAAAACCTTTTTTTTAATAAAGCTCATAGTAGGAAACATACCACAACTAGTCCATTTTGGCCTTTGTGAAGGGTTTCCAAGTACTCCAGATCAGGTAATACATGGTAACAATTGATGCAGCAGTAAGCCCAGAAATCCAGTACAACTATTTTCTCCACGCAGTGCTGCATCAGAGATATGGGCTCGGAAACATTCACCCACTCTAAATCTTAAAATAAAAGAAAAACAATTATCAAGATTCTTTTATTGTGGTTACTTACAAATTAAGATAGGTATTCAAATTTAAATGTAACTACATTAAAAGTAGCATATTATCATCAGCACTTCCTCTGGTGTTGCAGATGTCAGTGGGCTACGGTGACAACTTTCCATCAGGTGGTTTGTCTGCTTGTTTGCCATCAAACATATATAACGACAAAAAAAAGCATTACAAAATAGTTAATACTATTTTGTATATAAACTAAAAGAATTTCTTGTCTTTACTCAAATAATAATTGTCAGCCATAACAATTTTGTGCTAAACTTTTCTAAAACACACCTTCCTTATAATTAGCCCTGAAGGAGGAGATATTTTTTTCTAGCCATGGCACAAATAAAATTAAACAATAACTGAAACTGAAGAAAAAAAATTTGAACTTATAATTGAATATGATGTAATGTTTAATAAATCCCAGATGATAAAAAAGGCATTGTAAGGTTCCGAAAAAGTTAAAAAATAATAAGGAATATCTTCAAAGATTGTGTACCAAGTTTTTGTAGATAAAACAAATTACAGTACAAGCAGTACAAAGCTAACACAAGTTAAGCAACACTAATGGACTTGAAAATCACACATACTTTTCTTGAAATCCTCCACAGGGGCTACAGTAGACCAAACTTTCTTTAAGTGGTTAGTGATTAATGTTTCCTTGTCATCTTTATTATTTTCATCAATTAGAGCCTCCTGTAAATCCATGGATGACTGAGCGACAAAATCTAAGGGACTCGATTCCATTTTTGTTTTAATAAATCTATAATATATTCTAACTGAACCGACTAATCGGTAGAAGAGGCAAAATTAAAATGAAAGACTTAGTAAATTCAAGAAAATACACAGAAAGGGCTAAGGATTCTGATCCGAAAATAAACAAAACTTTTGACCGTTTTGACATTAACATATAATAATGTCAATGTCACAATAAAAAGCAGTGCAGGTGAACACAGACTTCAGCCGCGCAGCAGTTACCAACAAAAGCGACTGCGACACATGCAGTGCGGCAACTCGCGTATCAACATAATATCTTGGATACTATTTTTGAAAGTATGACCACTCGTCTTCGAGTGATTTTTATATGGAAATATCGCTCGTTTACGAACGACGATGGCACTTCATTTCTTTAAAGTCTATATCGATAATCGAAACACTACTTCTATTAGTGTATGTGTGTAGGTAGCTCATCGATGTAATGATTAAAGCGTAGCGATTATATACTTTTGTAAGAGGAAGGTAATGATCTGTATCTTTGATAATGATGGTATGCGGTGCCGCATTTATAAATGTGAAAAAGAAAGGTTTAACTTTTTCGTATCTACGTATATCCGCCGCCGCGATGGTATAATAAAAATAAGTTGAAAAATACTCCTCATGCTTGCCATGCACCAGTTCAATTTCCATGTACATATAAGTACGATAGGTACCGAGAAAAACTGATTCTAATCCGCCACAGATTATCTATTATTTGTATGATGATATTTAAACAAAAACAAAATTAAACCGAGAATGTAGCGCGACTGCCCGAGAGATGACCCGCGGGGTCACGTTATCACAAAATATTTTATCAATAGTTTTTATCCGCGGCCCTATGAGTGCTATTTTTGAAATGATGTCGATAGTAAACGAGCGATTTTGCCATACAAATATCGCTCGAAGACGAGTGTCACTCTTTCAAAAATAGTACCCCGTGTCTCGCGCTCACGTTTCTAATGTTATTAAATGATAACACAAAATATTTTTCGTCAAAGTGAGATAAGAAATTGGGGCTGAGCTGACCCGGCTGCATGTAGTCCAAGTCATAGACAAACTTTAAACAGCTGTCGCTGTCACCCTCACAACGTCAGTTTTTGTAAACGAAGAAGGTTGTTTTGGTTGTTTCGTGATTTGAGTAAATTTTTATAATTCATTCTTTTCTGTCGAAAATATACACAATAAACAATATTCGGTAGATTAGTATGGTAAAAAATGGACGCAGTGTTTGATATTTGCTACCTCTCGTCGGAGGGTAACAACGTTGAACCTGACGATATTCCGAAGACAAAGGATAATGTTTGGATTCTTGGCAAAAAATACAGTGCAATACAAGGTTTGACTACATTATTTATTTCACGACGTTATTAAAATATTACCCTTTTAGTATTTTATGCTATAATGTTCTTAGAACGTTGAACGTATTGAGTTCGTCTATCTTACTCCGTGGGCTAGACTCAAGATATATTTTCGCTTTTCTGTTTATCAAGTTTATTTTTGACTACTTCGAGAGTATTTATTTGTGATATGTTTTTCAGAGTTGGACCGCATTAGGCGGGATATAACATCCATTATCTGGTGTACTTATAGGAAGGGATTCATTCCTATAGGAGATGAGGGCCTCACATCAGATAAGGGATGGGGTTGCATGCTGCGTTGTGGCCAGATGGTCCTTGGAGTTGCTCTCGTGAGAGTACACATATCTGCAGATTGGTTTTGGAGTCCAGAAACAAGGTGATTTTTAAGGGACCCAAAAAAAAACTCATTCTCAATTCTTTTTTTTTTAATGATTGGTACCTCAGAATTCTGTCATTTATCATCTGATTTGAAATATTATTTTTTATTTGAAATTGTTTTTCCAGTTGGTTCCCTGATTTTCATCAAAATTCAGTTGGTTGATTTTAGTTGATTTTTTTTATATGTAAGATTAAAATAAAATTGTTTTTAAATACTATGTGGTGTAGTTTGTAACAATGGGGACACATTTTTTTTATTGTGGGAAGGAAGAGCTTTCTACATTAGGTATATCATTAAAAAAAATACCTTGTATGTAACCCAAAATCTCTTTAAGATTATAAAGGTTATAATGCCATAGGTTCTCGTCTTGACGTAAAAGGGGCCTATGAGAACACTACAGTTAGCATTTTGTATGCATGATATAAGACTTTTTTACCAGCTATGATATATACTGTAGTTTTGGGAATGGCCCCAAAACTTGAGTTACTTAACATTTGATCTCATAATAATACTATTATTTGTAATTTACATACTTTGAAATGGACTTTTCCAACCAAACTTAACGGTTTTTTTTTCAGCTAAGCTTTTTCACATTTAGTATGTTGAATGGTGTGTAGATGGAAAACGGAATCAAAATAGTGATGGGTTGCTAACTGCTTCGCTCATTGACATGATTATGTAGATTTTAGCCCAATCCCTCAATCGGCTTTTAGGATCTGCTTAGAGAAGCAGCTGGCACATTCTACATTTTCTTTTCTCCCAGGCCAGCATGGAAGAGTACTTTCAGTTAAATGCTTACAAAATCAGAATCATTTTCAAAATCTGTTCTTCCTGCAAGTTTCCCATTTAATGCCAATCTTAGCTGGTTAAGTGTAGTTTAGAGATCTCACTTTAAAACTATAATATTTAAACAAGAGCTTGAAAATAGTAAATTAAGAAATATATGGACTATTCAAATGATATCTTTTTGTATTTTTTTAAATCATTGTATGTTGTATATCTGTATTATTATAATTCTTTTTTTACATAAACAACCATTGTTTTGCAACTGGTGTATTGTATGTGTGTATGTCCAGAATACCCAAGAATCACCACAATGTTGATTGTCTTGTGTATTCTGGACATACACATATACCACACAGGAAGGAAGGGTCTTTAACTCCACCGCAAGACTCATTTATGTTTTTTATTCTAACATGTAAAAAGATTTAGTCATCAAACCAAACCAATATTTATGAAATGAAATAGAATTTTATTCAAATTTGGATGTCTCTTTTTGAACGTCATATTATTGTTTTTAATATTTGCAAAATCGATAAACTACTAGCGTTTCAGAAAAACGATTATAATATATAAATATTTATGCTTTGATTTAAGGGATCCTACATACTTAAAGATTATTCAGCGGTTTGAAGAAAGAAAGCAAGCTCCATACTCTATTCATCAAGTGGCCTTGATGGGGGCTTCTGAGGGCAAAGAAGTTGGCCAGTGGTTTGGACCTAACACAGTAGCACAAGTTTTGAAGTAAGTTTTTTGGATAAAATTTATTTTTAAATCAGCATCAATAAGATATACTACTTACTTACTGAAGCTGAATTTAATCTATATATTTTACTAACAGTATAATAATATAAAAATAGAATTTAGGCTCTTTGGCACTTTGATGAATAATAAATAAGACACAATATAAGCTTTATTGTTATTACATCAATAGATGTGCAGTGTCCAAAAACGCCTTGTCCCCAAGTCATTAAAAATAAGGCAAGTCGAGACCCCAGCTCCCCTTTCCCTGCTTACATAATACCTATTTGAATGATACCTTTGGATAAAGATAAATATTTATTTTGTTTTCAGGAAACTGGTTGTTTATGATAAATGGAGTTCCCTGACAATACATGTAGCTTTAGATAATACAATAGTAAAAGAAGATATTTGTAAGTACTTCAAACTGAAAGTCTGTAGATTTTTATCAATAATTAATAATTTCATTATGGCTAAAGTAGAATTATTTTTAATGTAAATTGATGTGAAAATTTGTCAAAGATATTCTGAAAATAGGCCTTCTCTGGCACATGATATTTATAAAATTAATTGTATTCATTATTTAAGTAATGAATAAAAAAAAATGTAATTATGCTTGATTCAATTGTATAATTTCAGTAAAACAATGCATAGTTAACAATGACCGAGGAGACACATCAACTGCTGAAGATGTAATGATAACTGACTGGATGCCGCTGCTGCTCATAGTGCCACTGAGACTGGGGCTAAGTGAAATCAACCCCGTTTATATTGATGGTTTAAAGGTAATTTCAATCTATGTGTAAAGGAAAATCTTAGGAACTACGAAGCATTCCTCTGCTAAATGTAAGAATGTCAAGTAGTGTAAGTTTATTTACAAACTCTGCAAATTTGGCGCATGTAAACTCTATACAAGTTAGTTTTTTTTTTGTATTGTTAGAGTATAGAAAAGGATGGATTGCATACCTGTAATCCAGAAAAGTACTCTCCCTTAGGGATCTCCATCACATTCACATCATGGCAAGGGACGCGTTTAACTTTACAGGGTGGTGACGAAATTTGTGAATTAAATCGTAACAATGTTTAAAGATGGTATGCAAAAAATTATTTCATTCAATAGTCTTCGAGAAAATAAATTTTGGGGTGTTTAAGGCTAGGTTCAATGATCCTCCGTGGTCCAGTGGTTAAGGCGTTTCCCTGTAGACCCGGGGGTTGGAGTTTGATTCCCACGGGAAGCATACTTTGTTTAGTTATTTCCAGTTTGGTCAAGACTTGAATCACCTGATTGTCGGATAATAAAAATGATTCCGTGCTTCGGAAGTCACGTTAAGACGTTGGTCCTGGCTGCTATCTGGTAGTCGTTAAAGGAACCACGTCGGAGGCCGAGAGGCGGTTACGAAGAACTCTGACACTGTCACCAGGGTGTGCATCGTATTTCTAACTACATTGAGTTGATATTTCTTTTAATACGTTTGCAGAGTGCGACTTCTGTAAGTACTAGTACTTATTCCGTGATTTTGGTTAATTTAGATTCTTAGTTTTAATTATAATTTCACTATACTATACTAAAGTGATGTAGCATAAACCGTGGTTTTATTTATTACGCAAATGTCACATGCACTCTATATAATAGAACGCGTCACAAGAGGTTACTTTTAGTCCGAATCAGAACAAAGGATAAAGTAAATCCATAGTATACTGAATGAATGGGCTCGGCGAGGAAAGAAAAAGAGGAATTATTTACAATAGATGACGACCGTCTAATCTGGTCATAGCTAGTGGACTGTCGATGTCTAAAGTCTCAGTAAAAAAGTCGTCTTTTGTCGTGTTCTATGTCATTTTGTCAGTCTATTTTGCTCGTCGAGTCATAGAGCAAACTAGGTCCGTCATTGTGTCTGAAAAGAGTCTAGAACGCCCCAACATCCCCACCTCCAGTACCAGAAGGCTGGTACTCAAAATGTGAAGCGGGGCGTTCTACAAGTCTAGTCACACATATGTTAGGACCATGTTAGGACAACGTCAGTAGTGACCTACCCAATGAGTGTCCATGTGAGGTGACAGTCTATGGTCCGGGTCTGTAGTGGGTCGTCACCATGTCGATATTGTCACCTACCTATTCCTCGTGAGTCAGTTAAGGCTGTTCTGTCATGTCACTATCGAACTTGTCGATACCCACCTCCAGTGATAGACACATTCTGATGTCTGATCGGGGCGATGGCGAATGCCTCGGAGCTCCGGCGGATCACGCTTGTTGAACACGTCCGTGATAAACAAGTGTTCACCGACCGTCACTCGGTGAATGTCACAGTCACGTTCATGATTGTAGAAAGGACCTCTCAAGTCAATCTTAGATATAGCCAGTCTAGTCATAGACGTCTGTGTGACTCGTCTAGTGTACGATAGGTCAATGTCTATTGTCTTGTCTGTCATGTCCTTGTCAATATTTTTTATTTAAAAAATCAATAAAATTAACAAAAATATTCACACAATTTTCAAAAGCGCATCCACAAGTTTTCATTTCATTCATTTCCGAAGCCTTTTCACAGCGACATCTGGCTACAGCTGCGGTCGTGGAACTGCTTGTGCTGACCTGTCTACTCGGTCCGCCGAATTCTTCCTCGGTTGTGTCGGTCACTGCTGTTTGAACGGTCACCTCACTCTTGCTGACCAAGTCCTCTTCTGCCCCCTCGCTTATGTCACAGCGAGCGCGCGTCAATGTCGATGGTGTCGGTGACGGTAGGCATCCGCCCTCGCATATGTCTAAGCGAATGGGCGGCGACGGCGACGGTGATGATAGGCGGCGGCCATTCGCTTATGTCAGAGCGGGCGGGCGGCGATGGTGGCGGTGAAGATAGGCGACGCTCGTGGGTGAACTGTCGGCCCAGCCCGGTCAGAGTACTTTTTGTCCGAAAGCGCCGAAATTTTTCGTCTAATCTACGGAGCTCCTTGTCATAAGTCTCCTCCTCTATTCGTAATTTCCGGTCATTTTCTTCTAGAGCTTCCTGCCGGAGCTTTAGGAGTCGCAATCGTTTCAGTAGCTCAGCCTTGCTGTTGTCAGAGCAAGTGGAAAGCAGCAGCGGTGGCACGGACGGCGGCTGCCGTAGGCGGTGGGCTGTCGGCCCGGCCCGGTCAGACCGGCAGCAGCGATCGCGCCAATCGTCGGTGTCTCCATAGGTTGATTCTATGTGGCGAAGAAGGACCACTGAATGGGCTCGGCGAGGAAAGAAAAAGAAGAATTATTTACAATAGATGACGACCGTCTAGTCTGGTCATAGCTAGTGGACTGTCGATGTCTAAAGTCTCAGTAAAATAGTCGTCTTTTGTCGTGTTCTATGTCATTTTTCAGTCTATTTTGCTCGTCGAGTCATAGAGCAAAATAGGTCCGTCATTGTGTCTGAAAAGAGTCTAGAACGCCCCAACAGATATCATCATCAGGTCTTTTTAGTCTCCACTGCAGGAGCATGACCCTCTCTGTATTACCAGAGCCATTTGGCCAGAGCAAACAAAGGATTTGGCCTACACTCTCCTCGCTGGCCAGACGAGTTGGAGAGGTCTCATTGATGTTTATGAGCTTTGTTTAGCTTGTATTTCCTAAGTCGCCTCTTACGACATCCATGAGAAGACTTGGAGTAGTCCTATTCTACTCTGCCGGAAACCACACGGCTATTATAGCTAGCTAGTATAGATATGCTGAACTGTTAATAAAAAATTCCTTATTGAGTTACGCAGAGCAATCAACTATGACCTACTAAACTCTATAATGGTGTGATAAGAAGTTAATGCATATTATTTCTAGAGCAAATGCGTGATAGATACATGTATGATTATGCTTGATTTAAATATTTTTGTTGTTTGTTTTTCGTGTGTGCAACTGGCCAACACTGGAGTCAGACTTTTCAAGCTGCCTAAAGGCATCTGACGGGACCAACGGCTTAACGTGTCTTAGCACAATCGGTAACAAAGAGTGGTATATTATTATACAATATAAAACAATTATATATTAGACAATACAAAGGAATAAAAAAATATTAAATACAAAAATTTTTATTCCACCATATCTTAGGAATAGGCATCTTCTAGGCAAGCTCACTCCATAGAGTAGATCTTGTCTTTACCCTCTAGGGTGGTCTTAGGTCAAGAGTAAGCCTATTTTTAATAAAAAAAAATATATAACTTAATTATGTTATATAGTATCGTCGAGTTAGTAACCTACAACAAAAGTTCACAACTTACTGTGGGGTGATTTATCCCTATATATTTATCCTAACTAATATTATAAATGCGAAAGTGAGTTTGTTTGTTTGTTACGCTTTCACGTTGTAACTACTGAACCGATCACCATGAAATCATGAAATTTTGCATACACGTTATCTGGGGTACGGAGAAGGACATAGGGTACATTTTATCCCGGGAAAAAGTACTGTTCCCGATGGATCGACATTGACGCGGGCGGAGCCGTGGGCGAAAGCTAGTTAAGGTGATACCACTGTAAATAAGGTCGTTCTGAACCTTATTTATCTCGCAAAATACTTAAATTAGGAGTTTCAAATCTAAGTAATATGATTTTTGACTATTTCATCTCCAAAAATTGAAGATGAAAACACGTTTTGATAAAATTTTCTCGATAGAAATATTTTTTGAAAAATGGTCTTCGTTCGCAGAGTTTTTGTTATTGTAGCTCAAATGCGACGAATGAAATAATGATTTTTAGACTAAAAGATAGGTTATTAGTAATTCATCAAAATGTAAATATGAAAATACAATTAACCGGTCTGATTTTATATAAAATAGAAATAACGAATTTGGCGCTTACGTTTTTTTCTTTGAGCGACTCGAGACTATCTCCTATCTCATCATTCACGGGCTAAACCGCCAAGCGCTATCCCTTGCGCGCACTTGATCAGTCCTTTGCCGAGCGAAGGTACCAAACATTTAAGGCCTCGCCTTAATAATACTTTCAATGAACTTGTTGTTGTTCCAGATTTGCTTCCAGTCCGCTCAGAATATTGGAGTCATTGGTGGCAAGCCCAACCAGGCACTGTACTTAATTGGCTGTGTCGGGGACGAGGTAGTTTATTTGGACCCACACACCACTCAGAGATCTGGACCAGTTGAGGTTAGTATTCATTTTATAATTATGACGTAATGAATAATTTATGATATTATCTCATATCTTCGTCTCACAGAACATAAATAAATGAGGCTAGGCTATTGGCATAATTTTTATTTAAAATATTGCTAAGATAGCCTTCGGTACAGCGGCCTTAACCATTGCGAGGCTCCAGGCCGCAGATCTTTGCGATGCCTTAGTCCAAGATACGCCAGGCCCCTGTTGTTGGTTGTTAGCTTGTCAGCGGCCTGACCTATTGTCTGCTGAGGGGGGAGCGGGATGCTACGAGCTTCAGAGGGTCCTGCAGATCTTTGCGATGCCCCTGTTGAGGATAAGCTTTGTTTGCATTATTATTATTGCACGTACGCATTAAGCACTGGGATGGGTCTGTGGCAAGTGGGATAAAAATATCTCAAACTCCTGAGTTCTTCGGAAGCCACGCTAAGCCGTTGGTCCCGGCTGTCATCATTGATGGACATCGTAAAGCTATATCAAATGCTTTTGGGCAGCTTAAATCTGACACCAGAGGTTGGCCTCTGTTGTAAGCACACCAGTGTTGGCACTGGTGTGCTTACAACACATACACACGAATCTTAACCCACACAAAAAAGGAAAAAGTTGCGTTTGCGTGGGCCCTTTTGATAGCTCGTCAGCGGTGAGCGGTGACCTTATTTATTGCGTAGGTACTGGCTTCAGAGCCCGAGATGCAAACACGAGGCCTCGGTTGGATGCCCGGACCGCATCCCCTCGAGGCCGCCACTGCACGCCCCATGTCTCCTGTCTAAATTTAATTTGGATTTTGTTAGTTCAATAGCGCCTAGGAAGACGTTGGATGCAGGCCGCTTCCAACCGGTCATATTGGAAATCCTTGGGGGAGGCCTATGCCCAGCAGTGGACTTCTTGCGGCTGAGATGATGATGATGAATAGCGCCTTCTCATCTCTTTGGTTGGAGCCGCTTTTTATTATTTTAAATGAATAAATTGAATGATAGATAACTAAATATTTTTCCCATTTTTATTTTCAGAATAAAGTTACTGACGAACAAAAAGAAATGGATTGTACATATCACTGTAAATATGCGTCTCGAATACCAATGTTGGAAATGGACCCTTCAGTAGCTGTCGTAAGTACCCACATCATTCTTTGGGGAAAGTTTATCCATACATACAATATATACATACTATCATTTTTTTCTCTTGCGGAGTTGACAAAATCTATAGCAGTTCAGCAGGCCTGGCGCCAATACCCGATGTCAAACCTCAACCACCGGCCAAGTAGTTGAGAATGACACTCCCGATCTCCTGATCTGGTTTCAATATCGCGATCGCATAATAAGAGTTATACAGGCACACAAACGGCTAGCGCGAGTCTGTTAGCGATCCCCTCCAAAACAAGCTGCGACGGCGCCTAGTTCAGCAGTCATGGTATAGCTTAATTTTCGCTTTTGTTTCAGTGTTTTCTGTGTCGCACAAAAGGAGACTTTGAAGAGCTGTGTGACACTATAGAAAAGAGCTTGATGCGCGAGAGCCAGCCGCTGTTTGAGTTGGTTGAGAAGCGGCCCTCGCACTGGGGCCCAAGCACTGCTGATATTGACTTGCAGAATACTTCGCTTTTTAATGGTAATTATATGGATATTATTTTTGTTTTTGTTTACTACTACTGCCAGGCGGCTTTGCGCTGCTGTTACTGTAAATACTTCGTAACAATGTGCAAAATTTCCTTTATGTGAGCTTTTCGGGGTATTTATAGGAATTTGATCATAATCACTTTATATTAATGAGTAACTTTGATAAATATGGAATTATCAGTGACTAAATTCTAACTACATAGCAGTATTGCAGGGATCCAGGATTGCTGAGTTCAGGCTTGAAAAAAATAACCAAATTTACATTAAAAATTTTGTTTTGCTCCATGTACCTACAACAAGCCTGCTCTTTTGAATTATATTATAAATAAGTGTAAGATATAACAACTTTCAGCCGCGGCTCCGCCCGCCTCAATCAAAAATAGTCTAGATTCCAGAACTATCCCACATAACGTCTGTCGCGCTCACACATCTTCTATTCTGCTCACACGTGTATTATATTACGCTTATGCGCAGTCTTGTGTTTTTTGGGTGTCCGTAATAAAGAAACGGACAGGGCGTTCGATAATCAAATGATCGCGAGTTTTCGTAACGAGCTGTAGGGGACGCGACCCTAACGAGATGGGCTTTGCTAAAATAAGAGTCCAGAAATCACGAAAATCCTACGTTTATTACTTTGATTTAAACTATATAAAATGAATGATGCTATGCGCGTGAGACGATGGAATGCTACTGGCTCGATGCAACGCGGGCGCGGTGTCCCGGCCGCGTCAGCGTTTTCGTGTTATATGTGAGTACCTATTACATCGAACATGCTCCCGACGGCAAGAAAGGAGATAAGATGAGAAAGCTACAATAGTAATGAGTTACGTGAAACAAGATGATATCTACAATATTCCTAAGGCTAAATGAGTGTTAGAACAATTTCCTTGTACGAAAGGATGACTGAGTACTATTATCACGTGTACGCGGAATCGGTTCAGGAATTTGTTCAACTGACGAGGTTTTACGTATAGCACTTTCACTAGAGACTGATACCGATTGATTCGGACACTCGTTCACGTTATCACTAGACACTATTTCGCTGAGTTGCAACCCGGTCGAGGGAATGTCTGCTGCTAGGCGGATACGCCGCCTTCGACTGCTCCACACGAACCAGATCCCTGCTGCTACTCCGGCCGCTAACAATACGTAAGACAAAGCATAGTTATGGATGTCATGTGACGTTAATGTGTCAATTTGCTGAGCGGATTCCTTCATGGATTTGATTTGTTCGCTTAGATTTTGTAATGAGATATTAACCTTTAAATTATCTTCTTCGAGATCGTAGTCATTAAGGATAGGTCGCGTAATATTGAACAAATTATGAATCGCTGGTAATTTAGAGTCCATGATATTTGGAGAAATTGCGAGCGTACTGTGTAGATGCTGATAAGAGTATAGTGTTACGTCTCGTCCCTTTATCACACATTGTTTAGACAGGTGTATGAGCCCGGCCTTGCTGAGTTGGCATTGTCGGACTTCGTCGTCGCATATGATTCGCAAAGAGTATGTATCGCAACAGAAGTAGAAATAGGTAGATGGATCTTGCAATTTAACCCATTTATTACTGCATACCGCCTTAACCGTTTCAGATTCTGAAAATGTTTCTTCGGTGTCTAAATGTCGAATAGGGCCGTGTGATGGACACATGTACGTGAGGTCAAAATATTGACAATCTTGCAATATATTCTCTCCAGCCGTTATATATGCGTCTCTTCTTAAGTTTATCGCTACATATTCTGCTACAGGCTTAACACTAATCATATTTTTTCCTACTTGTACAGGTATTGGTATCAATTTATACAATTCAAAGTTGTCCCTGCTTATTAAAGGTAGAGTTATTTCAAAAATAAAGTAGTCTTTAGTCATTCTAGCTTTAATTTTCAGTAATTTATATACTTCAAACAGTTTAGATTGGATGTCATCGACAGGTAAAGCATAATCATTTGATATCTGACCAGACACAAGTTGTAACTCTTCTCGTAACTGCTTAGGAGTTAAAAGATGAATATTAATTTGACTGTGGTATATTTCTGTGATGGTGTCTATTAAAGTATCCTGAATTCTTTTTAGATTTTGTAACAAATTCATACTTGACATCGCTACTAAAGTAAAATCTTGTTCTGACGCTAAATTATTGTACTCTAACTGTAATTCGCTTGTTACATTATCCAATTTATGTAAATGTTTACTGATAATTTTATGCTGCTTATTGATAGTCTCCTCTGTTCGTTTTAATATATTATACTCTGCCTCTATAATAGAAGTCTGGTTTTTCCAAAGCTGATTTAAATGATTTTCGTTGCTATGTACAAGTTCGATGTCACGCTTATATTTTTGTGCGAAACTATCATCGAGTACGCCAAATAAGGTGTTTGCAATAGAACCTACGGCATTGATAAGACCACGTCGGACTCTCTGAGCGCCAAAATGCTGATTGAGTAATAATTTATTATTAAACTGTATCTCATCATACTCGTGCTTAATTTGCAATAAAATCATATGGCAATAACTCTGTTCATTGACCTGTTTACATGTTTGATCAAGATATTTAGTAAATTCGCTAATAGCCCTATCGCCTTGCCAGTATGGATTCATATTATAGTACGCTACGATTGTCCACTTATCTTTAATTAAATGCATTTTCCCTATAGGGTCAAAGTATAAGCTATGATTTCTATCAAACTGAGTAAAATTATAAGAAGCAGTGGAGTATCCGAGGGTGCTCATAAAAAATAATAACGATAATACTATATTAACAAGTTTGGGAAAACTGGTTCTTTCTCTTCCACTTCCCGGTTTATTTTCGCTTTCCTGCTGTGAACAGTTGCTGATTTGCTTTTCTTGCTTGCTTTCTTTTGCCCCATTTACAGGTAATATAGATAATTTTATCACGGGACGTTTTATATATCCGTTTTTAGTTTTCAGGGTTACCACTCTGAATTGTCCATCCTTTCCAGGATGGAGTTCCACCACCCGACCAACCGGCCATCTCCCTGCAGGTAAGTACTGATCATCGTGTATAGTAACCATGTCCCCGATTTCGATGTTACTTTTTAATTTCAACCATTTGCTACGTACAGATAATTGAGTAAGATATTCAGTTTTCCATCTTTTCCATAGATCAGTAAATATTTTATTAGTTAAGTACCACCGCGTTCTTGCATCCTGTGGCGTATCGATAACAGTTAAATCGCCACGATTATTTAAGAAATGTCCTGGCGTAAGAAAATCTAAGTCCTCAATATCTTCGGAAATAGGACATAGAGGCCTCGAATTTAAATTGGCCTCAATACGCGCTAAGACCGTGCTGTATTCTTCGTACGTCAAGGCTTGTTCACCTACTACTCGCTTTAAATGCTGCTTTAAACTTCGAATAGACCGCTCCCAAATACCCCCCGCACTGGCCCATGTTGGACAGTTCCAGTGCCACTCTATCTCCATCTCTGCTATTTCTCTATAAAAGCTATCTTCAAACACATTTTTTAACTGATCATACTCCTCTTGAAGAATTTTGTTGGCTCCGACGTAATTTGTTCCGTTATCGGAGTAAATATGTTTGGGGGCTCCTCTGCGAGCTGCCATGCGATGTAGAGCTGCTATAAATGATGCACTGGTAAGGTCGGACACTATTTCCAGGTGAACCGCCTTTGTCACCATGCACATAAATAAGGCTACATATCCTTTGCAGGTCTTTACCCCTCTTCCCTTACTCGCTTTTACTTTTATAAATCCGGTGTAATCTGTTCCGGTGTGATAAAAACTTGGTGCTGGATTCGTTCTAAAATCAGGTAAATCACCCATTATTTGACTTAGCTGTCTCGGCTCTTGTTTCTTGCATATTACACATTTCCTCAACTGCTGTTTAACCGCGCTATTCCCTTTAATAATCCAATATTTATGTCTCAAAATTGATAAAGTAAGACGTGCGCCGCCATGAAGTGTACTTTTGTGAGCCTTATCTATTAAAAGCTCGGTTAATTTGCTACGATAAGGAATTATTATGGGATATTTCATATTATCGCTAATACAGGCATTCCTAAGTCGTCCGCCCACTCGTAACACACCCTCCTTGTCTAAAAATGGGTTTAGACTTAGTAATTTGCTGTCTGATTTTAATTGTTTGTTTAAAGACAAGTATTCAATATCCGATAAAAATTCTTTAAGTTGCACATATTTTACTATTACTATATGGGCTCTTCTGAGTTCTTGTAACGTGAGATACTCTGAACGTTGTTTACGTTGACTGGTCTTATCACCTGCGCGTAATATCCAAGCTAATATACGGGTTATTTTAGAAAAGGGGCTATAACGATTCAATAAACTTTCTATTATGCTATTTTCTGGATTTATTTGCTGAACTGAATTAGTTTGTTTCCTTATTTCTTCATTTGTTTTGTATTTAATTTGGTACTGTTCTGGTTTAAAATTAGTTTGATATAAAAATGTTGGAGCTCGCCACCACAGTGAGTTATCAACCAGCTGTGAGGCCGATAACCCTCTACTTGCTACGTCAGCAGGATTTTCTTTAGTATTTATGTAAAACCAATTTTTTGATGGAATTACGCTAATTATTTTTTTAACGCGATTGGAAACAAACGGTTTCCAACGATCTGGGTTTTCGTTCTGTAACCAACTAAGTGTAATTTGAGAATCAGACCAACCGATAGCTTTAATGTTCATTTTAGATAAACTAGTAATAATCTTAGACATAAGTCTTGCTAATAATTCTGCTGCACACAGTTCTAGTCTTGGAAGAGATATTTCCTTACTATTAGGGACTAATCTCGATTTTGCTGCTACGAGGACGACGGATATTTTATTATTCCGAAAAATTCTCGCATACACAACAGATGCATACGCTTTTATTGATGCGTCACAAAATCCATGCATTTCTATGACGTCATCCTGCATACTTTGTATCCATCGTGGAATTTCAACTTTGTTTATGCACTCTAAATCTTTTTTCAAATTTATCCATTCTTCTTTTATAGTGTCGGCCACTTCATCGTTCCATTGCATCTCTGAATTTAACCACACTTTCTGGAATAATAACTTCATTTTTGTAACTAATGGACAAATCCATCCGATCGGATCGTATGTTTTAGATATTTCCGAAAGGAGAATTCTTTTGGTTAATTTTGGAAATTCAGTTTGGGTGTTATCATATTTAAATGTAAAAATATCTTTATTTGGGTCCCAACGTAAACCTAAAGTCTTAGATGTGTTGTCGCTTTTAAATGTAAAGGATGATGATTGTGTATTTAATTCAGACTGGCTGATACTTTCCAAAAGTTCTGTGTTATTTGCTGACCATTTTCTCAACAGAAACCCACCGCTGTTTAGGCAACTTATTATTTCTTTAATCTTTTGTTTTCCATCTGTGAGAAAATGGGATCCTGACACCAAATCGTCCATAAAGAACTCTTCCCGAAGGCTTTCTGCTGCAATTGGGAATCGATGTTGCTCATCTGCTGCTAACTGACGGAGTGTCATCATCGCCAGGAATGGCGCTGCTTTCGTACCGAACGCTACAGTCGTTAATTGGTATGCTCTGATAGGTTGATCCTGGTGATGCCGCCAAATAATTTGCTGTAGCTTCTGATCATCTTCCTGCATAAGTATTTGTCTGTACATTTGGGCGATGTCCGCAACATATGCATAACGGTATTGCCTCCACTTCAAGATTAACTGCTGTAAGTCTTGTTGCAGGTTTGGCCCCTTATGCATGAGCTCGTTGAGACTGAACCCAGATGAGGTTTTGCTGGCTGCATTAAAAACTATGCGACAAGGCGTAGTCAAAGACTCTGTTTTTTGTACAGCGTGATGGGGTAAAAAACATTGTAATTGCTGTTGGTTAGGAGTGGCCACCTTCATATGGCCTAAGGTATCATACTCGCTCATAAATTGCTTATATTGCTTTGCTAAATGCTCTTGTCTTCTAAACTTTCCCTCTAAACTGCGATATTGTGCTAAAGCTATTTCTTTAGATGAGCCTAATTTTTCGCTTGCTTCTTTTTTCATTGGTAACCTGACTTCGTAGCGACCATTTTCCAGACGCTTTGTCGTTGAGTGAAAAAATTCTACGCATTCTTGCTCTTCCGCTGACATTTCACTTCCCTCCTGAATATCTTCGATTTTCCAAAATTGATTAATCTGCTCTAAATTATTTAAGATAACATTAACATTGTACGTCGTATTTACAGTCCCGCATAGTAGCCAACCTAGCTGAGTTTGTTGTAATAAGATCTGCTGTTCACCTTGTGGGCGTAAGACACCTTCCAACATAATTAATGGGTATATTTCCGCACCTAATAACAGATCAATAGGACGGCTTAAGTAAAATTCCGGGTCGGCTAGATTAAGATGAGCTATTTGTGACCAAGATGGCTTTGTAAATGAACGATTAGGCAAACTTTTTATTAATTGATCCATAATTAAAACACTACCGCTAAAAGAAAAATCGGAATGCATGGATTGACATGTAATGTTCATGACTCCTTTACAACTATTTTCTCGCTCACCTATACCGAAAATGGAACCCTTACAGGGCTCGCGCTTTAACCCTAATAGTTGAGAAGATCTGTAACTTATTAGAGAGGCCTGGCTACCCTGGTCTACCAAAGCTCTCAGGATGTGCTGAGTTCCGTCTACTGCTGTTACCCTGACCAATGCTGTCGCTAGCAAAATTTCAGAGACATCCTGCTGAGATGCATGGGTAGCGCTATAACTGGCCCCACGAGACGGCTTTTCCTCATTTAAAAATTTCTTTTGTTGAGGTAAGCTAGGTTTTTGTTCAAAACTATCGTGTAACATAGTATGATGATTTTTGGAACATTTGTGACACCTTTTTGAAGAGAAGCACTTATTTCCGTTATGATCAAACATGCAATTTACGCAATACTGTAATTGGGTAATGGTTTTAAGTTTCTTGTCGGGCGTAAAGTCTTGGAATTTCTTGCAATTGGATATTGTATGTTCGGCGAAACAAACCGGACATTTGATTGCTGACACATGTAAAGACTTTGATGTAGATTTTATATACGGAGTGCTGTTTGAATTATTAAATGAGTTATTATTGCGGTTACTGAATGATTTGGGTGGAAGATTTGTATGATGAGTAGGGGATGATTTTTGATACCCATCTTGACGACGACGAGATGATTCAAGGGTAGTAAATTTATTCTCAAGGAAATATAAAAAATCCTTGAGAATAGGCAGCTCCCTTGAATTTTTTAATGATTCTATGTATTCGGAATACGACTCACTGTCCAATTTGTTCGATAAGATATGCACTAGAAGTGGGTCCCACGTGCTGATATCAATACCTAAGTTTTTTATTGCGTGGAGACTCTCTACTGTGAGATCATGCAATCGTTTTATAGCTGTATATGATTGTTGCTGTATATTAGGTAGATTAAGAAACATATTGGCATGGGATGTAAAAATTAATTTTTTATTATTAAATCTATGATTCAAAATTTCCCAACAGACTATATAATTATCGGAGCTAATAGAAAGATGCTGTATTAAACGCTCGGCTTCACCTTTGACTTTACTTTTTAATAGTTGCATCTTTTGAGCATTCGATAGAGCAGGATTTTTGTTAATTGACTCTTCAAAGAGGTCTTTAAAGGAGACCCATTGCTGAAAATTACCCGTAAATACAGGAATATCCATTTGTGGGATAGACTTATCCCTGTACGCAACTGACCACATTTTAGAATTTATCGATTTACGGACGCTATTAAAAATATCTTCATGATTGTTATACTGGATCTCATATGCTTCGTCTTCTTCTATTTCTCCAATAATCTCCCAGTGAAGATTATCTGCTGCTGTCCACCGCTGCTGAAGGATACGAAGCGCATCTTCAAACTCCCACTTTTCTTTCATCGATTCCACGTTGATGCTATCCACGGCCCGCATAAAGGCTTTGAAGTTGACATACTGTTTGCGATACATATCATCAAGCTTGCTGGTAGATCCTTTCGACTCGACTGCTGGGGTAGGTGTCGATGAGGCTCGTGGTTGCGCTCTGCTAGCCGAGGGTTGCTCTTGCTGTTCTTGAGTAGGTTCACTCGGCTTCGGATACAATGACTGCTTGCTACGTGATAATAGTTCATCGTAACACTCGCTAATTAACGTTTTTGCTGTGTAATAAAGATCTTTGGTACGCTCAAATTCCGAATCGGTAAAATATTTATGATTGGTGGTCTCAAACGGCATAAGTTTTTCGTTATTGATTTCGTATTCATTTTTATAAGACTCTAATAATTCTAATCGCTGCCTACAATATTCGATCGTTTTACGCTGTATACTATCCTTTCTAAAATTAATCAAAATCTTTTTAATACTCTCCGCTAGCTCAACTTGTCTTGAATATACGCTTTCCATTATAGTACTGTAGGCAGATAAATATATGATGGATAAAAATAAAGTGGAACGCTCTTACTTGAACTATGCTTTGCTCTTACGCGGGCTACGGTAGCTCCCTTCACCCGCTGCTGCTGGTAGTAGTTTCCTCCTCAGGAGTACCACTGTCTGATGCTGCTGGCGTGAGCTGATAGCTCACTGCTGATATGAATGCTGAGAAACACTCAACACTCTGCTGCTATAAGTTCTAGGGTCACTGCTGTTGCTGATAAACTGTTCACTATGCTGCTAGGCTAGTTAGACACTGTTTCACCTTAGTCAATGTCACTGGCACGAACCTCACACGTGGCAACGAATTACGTCACTAACGCGAGGTCCTTATAGGCTCGAAGGACCAAATGTAGGGGACGCGACCCTAACGAGATGGGCTTTGCTAAAATAAGAGTCCAGAAATCACGAAAATCCTACGTTTATTACTTTGATTTAAACTATATAAAATGAATGATGCTATGCGCGTGAGACGATGGAATGCTACTGGCTCGATGCAACGCGGGCGCGGTGTCCCGGCCGCGTCAGCGTTTTCGTGTTATATGTGAGTACCTATTACATCGAACACGAGCGATACTAATAAGAGTGATTAATTGCGTATGAGTGATAACAGCGATTAATTTCTACTAACCCAGCAACGGACTAGGACCACGAGTGCTTTGCGTATTGGATTTTTGACGTGTTGGGAGACCACTCCGGGGTCAGTGTTGTGATTTCCTAGTTTATAAATTCCTTTTGAAGTATTTGGCGTTTTACTCCAAATCCTGAAACCTAACCACGTAACAATATGTATAATAATCTCCAAACAACAATCCTGGTTCCGCCATTACTCTACATTAAGGATTTAATAGCTTGTTCTTAATTTCTCAAATTTATTCATAATTTGTTACAGAATTTGAAGATGTGGATCGACAGTTCGACGATTCGGACGACGAGTTTGAAATACTATGATTTTATAGTATCCTTCGTTATATGGTCACATAATGAATTTGTTGTGTATAGATAGTACAGGGGTCGGCAATAAGTAGGTAATGCATATCCAGCTAAAGAGGGAGATATTGGTGACCCAGTAAGCTACAGATACACATGCTATTTATAAACATGCTTCCTTGCTAGTTGCTAACACGTGTATAGACTTGGCTCTTCAATCACGTATAAAAAGCTAGATATACAATCGGCGATAAAAAAAATCCGTTAAGGGTCCGTACTACCTCACACTGCTTTGCATGATTGACTGTTATTTCAATAATAATTAAATACTCAAGTTGATATAAAAATGCAGCAAAGTTCAGGACTAACTCTGGTAACTATATGACTCATAAACACGATTGCGTAAAATTTTCTCGATAGAAAAAAATTGCAAAGTTGCCTCCAAATCACGTCTAATTTACTAGGTATATAGTATTACTAGCTTTCGCCCGCGGCTCCGCCTGCGTTAATGTCGATCCCTCGGGAATAGTACTTTTTTCCCGGGATAAAAGGTGGCCTATGTCCTTCTCCGTACTCCAGAGAACTTGTATGCAAAATTTCATGATAATCGGTTCAGTAGTTACGGCGTGAAAGCGTAACAAACAAACAAACAAACTCCCTTTCGCATTTATAATATTAGTAAGAATTCACCAAATACATTAAAATTAACCTTGAAACTTTTGATTATTATTGCATTACAGATAAGGCAGCCATCATATGTTTTTCTTTTTCGAATAACCCTTGAATATTCCTAAAAAACGAAAATATCCAAAGTAGCCAACGCGTTTAGACCATCCGCGTTTGTATCGCCACGCCGCCTGACATATGGCGGGCTCTTAAATATAAATTTCAAAAGCTGACGACGGTCAGCTTTCGAAATTCGACTTTATTGCATGCCAGTAAGGCTGGTTTTAGATTGATGTAGATAAGTCACATTTTTGTAATTGGTTGTGAATGTTTTTTATACTAGATCGAAGGCTTGGCTAGAAAAAACATGGTACGTGAGCCGAGGGTGAAAGAGAGAAAGTCATACTTTCAAAGTATGCTACAAACTGGCAAGCTTATTTTAAGCAAATATGTACAGGTCACAAGCATCTCATTAAAAGCATCCATTTAGATTTTAAGCATGCATTCACTGAAGGAGCGACTCAGCTAGTCATTATGAACAACTTTTCCTTTGCAAAATACTGGAAAATAAAAAAAGATGCATTTTCATACAAAAGTGGTCAGCTGATGGTCTAAAATGTGAAAAAAATTTCGAGTACCCAGCATTTGTTCCACAGGAAAAGTCGTTCATGTCGATGTACTGACATGCCCTTCAAGGGAATGTCGGGGGTTTTATACGGTATGTGTTTCTAAAGCATAGTTTCGGCTTCATAGATCGTCGTCTCTGTCACTCAGTACTTGAGACGACATTTTGTCGCTTACGTTCTTCGATGTTTCATTTAAATGAAAATCAACCGAAACTAGACCACTGTCCTCACCATCAGCTCGATATGCATTATTTCAGTCCCTTAATATAGCATTTAGCTATATAGTAATATGTCGTAAACTTCGGTGTTGCTTGTAAGCATCCGTAATAACCGAGTGCTAGACAACAAAACGGCGGTAAGGCAAAGCATCTTATCATCAGAAGTATTTCGAACAAAAAATCTAGATGATACCTTTTACGTCCACTAAAAACGGCTGATTCAGAAAAAACATTTTTTGAATTTCATTTTGTTCTATTGGGAAGTCCAATTTCATGGATTGAATAAATAAAATAGTATCATCAGTAACGTAATGTGAGGGGGACTGAGGCTAACGATATTTAAGGGGCGCCGGTCGTTATGCCCTTCCCTCCTCCCCCCACGTCGTCCGTCACACGAAAGGGCGTTGTAAACTAACACTACGGTGCTGATCGCAATATAAAATGAAAATGCTATGGTATGAAATGCTTTGTGATATCGTTCGCTACTGTGTCGGCCTTCCGCAAAAGCGTTAAGCCACTGTGGCTGGCAGTGACGATGTTCGACTAGACTGGAGTAGTGTAAGCGCATACTTGTGTTGCAGTGCCTTTACAGACTCTTTATAATGTGCAATTTAGACTAGAAATACAAAATTTACATTCCTGGTGAAGAATTACGCAGATTTTTTTGTCATTCTACCCATCACATTGATTATTTAATTATCCTGGAGGTTTTTAATGTTAAGTAATTAGCCGTCAATAGTAAGGAACATTTGATTCATAATGCGATTAATTTTGTAGGTTCATAGTAAAAGTGGATGATATTGACTCACTTTCGCTTTAGTAAGGCTGGTTTTACAGTCCCGCTTACCGCCTGCGCGGATGGTAAGCGCGGCCCATAAGCACGCGGATGACCCGATCAAAACTATAAATTGAGTGTAGTGCCACGCGGTTTGCCGCCTCGTACAGTGATGACGGTGTGCACACGCGCGTCCGAACGGCGGCGTGGCTGTGTAACGCACACTGGACGCTGTGTCTTATGTCCTACCCTCCTCCTGCCGCGCGCGATTGAAAAGCACGGCCGAATTGCCTTCAACGCGGACGATGCGCGCGATTTATTTTACTATGTAACGATTCCTTGACACTCTTAGCTCGTGGCCCGAGACGCTTACCAACCGCGATAGCGAACGCCATGCTATAAAACCAGCCTAACGTAGAGGCGCAATACTACTGTATTTTCTTTCCTCTACGTCATTACTCATTATTGTAACATGCGGCCTACGATAAGTAAGCATGCGGCACGTTATTTTTATAACTATGATAAATGTCACTTATATATCAATTTTACTTGCGTGTCACTCTGCACTTGAATCGCCTTTTATTCTGTTCATTTCAAAATACTAATGAACAATACCTATATTGAAAGTTGCCTACGTGTGTGTTTTCTGAACGGGAGTTAGTTATTTCTAGTCATAGGATACATAGGCACAATTAGAAAGTTATTTAT
The DNA here is from genome assembly GCA_947532085.1 of Elegia similella. Classification (NCBI taxonomy): domain Eukaryota; kingdom Metazoa; phylum Arthropoda; class Insecta; order Lepidoptera; family Pyralidae; genus Elegia; species Elegia similella. Next base: position 10,805,394 of record OX383928.1, read on the forward strand.
ATCATTTTGCAATTTATCTCACTTTTTGGGTTGTCTGGTATTCTGCTGTGTATAGACTTGTTCCTATACGAGTAAGGGCGGTTACAGAATTTTGCATGTATCCAAAAATAATTCAAACAAATCACTCAAAAGACGTACCTATATACTTATATTATGTAATTCCTGCATAAATTGTTCGTATTGAAATATTATTCTTCATGTTTGTATTAAGGAAAGAAGTTTTGTGTTTTTACTTTTGAGTTTGTAGTTTTAATTAAGATACATATGTAAAGAAATATTTAAATTTACAAACATATTAACATTTCGTTTAAGTTAACATAGAAGTAAATATAATTTTAAGAACTCATAATAATATAAAGATAATTTTAGGTTACCCATATTATGCAAAAGCGTAGTGCAATGTTTAGTGTTGCCTGTATTCCAGATCATCACTCAGATTCTGTTAAATTATTTGAGCATTGGGTTCGGCAAAATAGGTGGGCAAATTACTGGTAGTTGTACCGCTAATGTAGATTTTCATCGATCTTAATTTTTTTTCTGGTCAACTATCTTTCTGCCCCTATCGCTAACAATACTCCCCGCTTTAATTGTCCTGTGTATTTCACTCACAGTCTCATTTAGTCTAACACACGTTACGCACAAAGCTTTTTTCGTCCAAGGTACTTTCTATTTATTACTTGCATTATTTTAATTGCAGGTAATTAATTATGTCAAGCATCACAAATTGCGTGGTATTATTGTTGCCAATGTTATGGCGTAGCAAACATTCTTAATGTAACAAAGGAAAGGAAATATTTTTGTTTTTCTTTGCACTACTGATATGTAATATTTGTGAGGTACGTTTTCATCACTTCATTCAAGCATTTTTACGCAACTGTTGAATCATGGGAGGAGCTTTTCTTTTTTCCTAATATGTATGAAGTCTTAATACAAATTCTCTGCAGAATATCTTTTTCCTTTATATTTCTTAGTCTAGGCCATGTATATGTTCAATCCCAGATTGATATGCCATTAGCATAGATTAAAACTATAATATTGTACAATACTAGATTTTATATTATACAAAGTAACATTCACTATGTTAAAGGTTACATAAAGTTTTTGTTTTTTAAGGTTACATAATCGAATGCAGTTTCAATGCAGCTGCCAAAGACTCAATATTTTTATAAATAAAATATCTTATTGAAAGTTGTGTTTTTTTTATACCAGCACCATTTTGTATTGGTCTTGGATCTAGACTGATTGGGAGTAAGCGAGTCAATGGCTTACATTCTTTTGAACACAAAGATAAGGATAGTTGTTGAAGCTCACAGATTTGCATATTTCTGTTGAAGCCTCTGCAATCCACTTGATAGGCCAAATGATCAACTGGGTCTCAAATCAGCCAGTATCTTTGTGACCTTGCCAGTTAGCTGTACTTACTAACACTTACTACAAACGTTGACTATGATTTTGGGCTGTTATAGGATAGTAGAAAAACAAGATAATCTCACATTACGATTTATTTGCATACAATAATTATACTTTGGTAATTAGACAAAATTAATCGGTAACAATTTTATTCTAGAGCCAAGTTGATGGCCAGAGTTAATTTGTTATGAACAAAGCAAGTTGTGTTGTAGTTTGTGTGCAATTTATTCATTGACCTGGTCATATACAGGGTGAAAGGGATTTCCAACTGTAGCAAGCCATTCTTGAAACACGCTAATGCAGTTTGGCATATCTTTTAAAAGATAATTAATAGTTCTTAGTTTCAATATTTAGGGAATATTCGGCCTCACTCCCCGTGTCGATATCGAAAATAATATTACGCGCGGCGACCACTTCAAAGCGGTAAAACCGGGTAAATCCGGTAGGAAACGACACGCGTTTGCATGTGTTCACCGACTTCAACGAATTATGAATCACAAACGATTCATAATTCGGTGAAGTCGGTGAACACATGCACTTTAAAAATAAAATTGGCTTGCAATGGATTCAGTAAGTATCTAAACAAAAAGTGCTGCGTTCTGACGCGAGCTAAATTACACCATAACGCTAACTACATTGAATTGATATTTCTATACCTTTGCAGAGTGTGACTTCTGTACAGTTCTGTGCCTCCAGATAAATATTCGGTATTTCCACCCTGTATAAAATCTATAAGAACTTTTATTTAAAGTGAAGTTTACAGTTACGAATGGTTCTGATATCAAGAGAATATATTAAAGAATAACGAACAAAGACTGCATAATCAGCCATAATTTGGCACCATTATCATATTTTACAATTTCAATTCAAAACAGTTGGCCAACCGCAATATTTTAGTGTCATTTTATTTGACTTGGCCCCATTTGTTAAGCGATCCAATATTTTTATAGAATGTAGGCCGGTATGTACTTGTAAGCGAAATTTTGAATAAATTTCAAGATAATACAAATATGATTAGAAATACAAAAATATATGTCACATTTAATATTCAATCCACATTCTGAGTTACATACCTTATTACTGGCAACTATTAAGCATGGACTGTTAGAGATCTATGAATGAATTATTATGTACTCATTCTAATATACTCTAAAATGGAGACAATACTGACTAGTACCACAGGACAAATAACTATACATTACACAAAATAAAATCATAACTATGTTTATACTCCTTATTATTACATGAAAATTTGAAATGCTTATATATTTTCATTAAAAAACAGTTAAAATAAGGAGTGTAAGTTATAGCAAAAACAAATGCAGTATTCCAATTCAATTGTTACTCCACATATATTGTTTTATCCAAGCAAGGACTCATAAAATATGAACTATAGATATTACACAGATTAATTTATGTAATATATATTATAAGAATAATATTACTTTATGTATGTATATTTATATAAAATCTAATAAAAGGTACAGAGAATATAATAATTTTTGTAAATGAATTTTTTTATTCAAATGAATGATATAAAATTCAGTGAACACTCAATAACCATCATGCAAAAAATGCGTGTCCACATCACAACCATCCATAAATTCAAAATTTTAGATTTAAAAAATATGTTTGAAAATATAAATGACTCTTGTTTGAATAAAAGATTCCTACTGGACGTACATATATATTTACATGAAACATGCAATATTCACAGGTTGACAGGAATAACTACAAGATTTATGTACTCTAAGTTTCGAAATTAGTTACAACGAGACACTGCCATAACAACGATGAAATATCTCTATAAAATATGTTAGTTAAATACAACTGTAATTACTCTAAAACACGAAATGCAGAGGCAACAGTTGCAGTTCTGCTTGATACACAACTACAGTTATGCAGTCATACAACTAGGTTGTTACCACACCACCACTTGCTATGCAAGTGAGTTATGCAAATCTCAGATCAATTAAATCTTTAAGAAACTTAAGCAAAGGTTTTTCATGACCTGTCATTACAGTAAAAAAAAACCTCATCAAGTTAGGGTCACTTCACACTGCGTAAGATTGGGAGAATCCTTTTGAAGGATATCATAAGACTCATCAATACTTATTGGGAAATAGCAGCTGAGGACATTCGATTGTGCAAAAAGTTTATTACTAGAACTGTTATGTTGTCCACTGATCCTCTGTAGTACGCCTGTAATGTCAGACTTTTAGCTCCATAGTCAGGTTCATCCAAACGCTCTTTAATGAATTTTATAGCTTCTTCATTGGTAAAGGTATCCCAAAGGCCATCTGATGCCAGAACTAAGAACATAGGTTTGTGATCGTCAAGATTGAATGTAAGTATGTCTGGATCGGCAATAACAAACTTCTTATCCTTCAAGGGATAGTCCCCCATTGCACGAGAAGTAGCCAAGATGCCTGCCACACGCCATACTCCATTGAATGCAATGTATCCACCGGCTGCTTCTATTCTCTTTTGTTCTCGAACCTTGAAAAAAAATTACATAAGTTATGCTATTGACCATTCATTAGGAATGCATGCACATGGTACATACATGCTAATCTTTCAGGGTCAACTTATAATCAAATTCAGTCATACTTTGCTGAACAAGTTAATAATTACTTACTGATAAGAAAAAAATGCTTACCTGTTGAGGTTTGTGGTCAAAAGAAACTGGGATGGCATTGCCACGAGAGTCACACATGACACCCCTGGAATCTCCCACGTTGGCAACAATCAAATGGCTTCCTTCCATGATTGCAATCAAAGCAGTTGTTCCTGCTACATTCATGGAACGTTTAGCTGCTTCTACCAGCAGTCTATCTGCAGCCAACACTTCATCGGTCAAGAGTTTTCCAAAGTTTATTTTTCCCTTCTCTAGATAACTTGACAGTGGTATGTTCACATTTATCACAGGTTTTGTAGGCCTTACTTCCCTGGTAATAATCTTAGACTTTGAAATCTGAGCCAAAAGTTCTGGATCCGTTATTTCCTTCTTGGATGAGTCATCAGCAGTACTAGCGGACTTTTTGAAACTTGTCTTTCTCTCGACACTGAGACTGATCTCCTGTTCTTTTGGCTTTGGATCGTCAGGACTCTCCTTGGTTGGTGTGCTGATAGATTTTCCATCTTTAAATGCATTCAGTTCAATGATCTTGTTAAAAAGATTTTGTATTAAATGGTCTTTGGCATAATTGGCGGCAAATTCGCCACCATGTCCATCGAATATAGCGAATAATGATATTCCTGTACTGTTAATATTTTCATTGATAATGAATCTGTCTTCCATGTGCATCCGTCTGCCTTTGATGGCATAGGCCGCGCTTAGCGTTCCTTTTAGTTCCCAGCTTTGCTTGTCGGCATCGGAACTCTCCAAAAACTTCATCCGCTGGACACCCATAGGACTCATCGCCTGAGACAATCTGCTTAGCAACGTACGACTCCATAGCTCAATTGTTTGTAAATACATAAAGAATATCACCACGCCGAGTGTGAAAATCAGAACTTCCGATCGCAGTAAATAAAGTCGCACCATTTTCCATAAATAGCTCACGGGAGTATCTAAGGGAACACTACTGGTAAAACGGGACAAAATCTTCATAAAAGAAAGATATGTTTGATGCAAAACTCTGTCTTCTAATTCGTCTTCCATGTCCACACAAACACAATGCAATCGCAATAAAATGATAAAATCGCTTAAGTGCAGCTCATAAAATAAAATCACTTTTTTATAAACATTGCCCTGCTTGCTATGACATTCGTTCGAGTTTCGATTCACCTTTGACAGTTGACTGACAGCCGCCGAGGCGATTTTTTCCGCCTTGAGCCACTGAGCCAATCAATCTGTGTTAATACAGCATTATGCATTGAATTTTTAACCCACGTTAACTTCGATCAAATATTGAAGCACGTCATAGAAAAAGAGTGTAGATAAAATAAATAATAAAATTTCAAAAGCTGGTGCAAGTGAGACCTACAAACAATCGCAATTGACAACATACTACAAACCGGAAGTGAATGTTTTTATTTATGCAATCGAAATGACCTTAAATGTAAATACTTCCAGATATTTTCATTTATTTTTAATCCAAAATTCATCTTTTTATAAATTTTTGAAAAAAAAACCCCAAATGTAGGATTTCTATGCAATATTCCCATGCTTCATCATATGAGAATGTCAAGGTCATTGTCAATCTGTCAAAAAGTGATGAAGTTTACTGCCAAGTCTTATGAGTTGCCAGGTTGAGGAATATTTTCCCCGATTTGGAAGTGTACATGGACTGTTTTTTTTATACTGCTTAGCTTCTATTGTTGTAAAATTATTTTTTATTTTACTATTGAATATCTACCTCTACTATTAGCTATATTTAGGGTTTTCTGAAATGTCGCTAACCATAATACAGCCTCCACACATACGACACATAACGGCCTCCAGCTCCAGTAGCAGCAGCAGCAGCAGCTGCCGCTGCTGTTTATTTCTGTGCATGCTGCCGGTGTTCATCGATTTATAAGACGTTATCATATCACGTCAAAAATGCAGTGCCAAATAGACTGCAGCAACCTCCATGCGTGACAGCAACATTGAAGTTCAATGTGTGACTTATTGTGAATATGAAACTAACAACCATCAAATGCCAGAGCAAGAATATTTTAATGGAAAATTGATCGAAGTTGAAAATATATAATTTAATAAAATAAAAATAGCATTAATTCCTTGTGTTCTTGAGACTAGTCCGTCCGCTGTTTTACTCAGAGACTATAAGTAGGTACTATAGAGCTGTAATTTGGTTATTCTTATTTATAGATATGTATATTAATCATGCCAAAAAAACAGTAAAATAAAATGTTGAAAAAAAATTATTTTTTTAGTGTAGCTCCCATACAAGTCAATGAGGTGTCAAGTTATTTTTCGCGGCTACCCCATCGTGTGGTGTATTGTTGAATAGGTCTTTTAAAAATATGAGCTTGTGAACATAATTTTTCGATTTACATACTTAACTGTTTTGGAAATATTTGGTTTTATCATCATCATTGTCGCGAAGGATTATTATTATGATGTATATATGTATATAATGCGTATCTATATCTGTAAGTGTAGTATTTACGAAATTAAATGTATGAAGTAATTACATCTGTATATCATTTCCTTCTATGCTTCGCTTTATCAAAAAGTATGTTATGAGCGTTAGATATAATCCTCCGAGACAATCCTATAATACGATAAGGATTTAAACATACCTGGATCCCACGCTCTTATGTTATTACTGGAATATGATCAGTCTTGGTCGATTGTATGAGATGAGAAGACTCAGCTGGTGCGACCTTGCCAGCCAGTCTTATTAACACTTCTCCACCTGTATTAGATAGATTCCAATGAGTATAACAAGTTCCCCACGAACGCACGCTACTCGTCAGTCTTGAAGTCTGTCACACATCGGTACATTATGATTATTAGGATATTAAACAAATAATTGGTCTGCTACATGAGCTCCCGTTACCGGCGAGTGGAAGCCCACAGCTTACACTCGCTACACACGACGAGGACACCTCCGGTCCTATGCTTACGTACGTACGAAGACTTTCAACTCGTAGACTCAATCGTGCGACCACCACGGGTCCAACACTCAGGCCCTTTCCGGATGGCTGGACTCAATCCGTACTCAAGACCAAACACAGGACCACTCATGTACCTACAGCAGACTACACAAAACCGTCTCCCAAGGTCTTCGACTTCTATGCCCTGCAGTGCATTCCATCGCCGAAGACAGTGTCAACGATTTCCTATAATTACAAAGACATTTAACCAGCATATCACGAAATGACAAAAGGGTAATAATCTAACCGTGTTTCATGAGAATCAAGTTATACTCAACTTAAGGATTAGTAGCAGCAGATTCCTTGATAACATATTCCATATTTAATGTTACTATGTATTGGATTAATCTTGATATAATGTGACTTAAATTCCCGCCATCAAAGTTTTCACTGCATCTTAGAATGCCACAGACAACCACAGATAAACCTGTGTCATAGACAAGCCTGTGCCATAGACAATCTCCTCTAAACTTGAAAGTGCCTATACACGACTATTCTGATTCGACTCACATAAGAACTCGCGGTTGCCGCGACACTCCCCGACGGCGAAACACCGGAAAGAAACAAGACTGTACTCAGGTCTTGGGTCTATCCTTTGATCTACACTACTATTCTAATTTGGCTCACCTAAGAACTCGCGGTTGCCGCGACACTCCCCGACGGTGAAACATCGGAGAGAAGTAAAAGGGCGTTCAAGTCTTGAGTCCATTCTTTAATTTTTTGCATTGCTTTCGTAGCTGCCACTCGTCTGACTCTCTGATCACTTTCTTTTTCATGAGTATTGCCTGTATCTTGTAGCTCTTCAGTCTCAATCTGTGAAATATCTTCATGTACAGTTGGTTTTGTTGGATTCACAGGTTCGCTGCTTTTGTCTATCTCCAAAGGTACATCTCTTTCCTTTTCGCTTACTTGTCGTGATACTGTATTAAGTGATTCTCCTCTCAAGTGTTTTATGCTTTTGGTTTCTTCTATATCACCTGTCTGTGTATTACGTTGAATAATTTCTTGATCGTTGGATGTTTTTAAGATAGGATTTGAGGTATCGTTTATCTCTAATGGATAGAGATGAGCAATGGAGCGTACATACTCATTCTTGCCAACTTGTACTTTGGCTGCTCTATATTGTCCATCAATACTTGGTATAAGTGATATAATTTTTCCCGTTCTCCAGTCGTTTCTATCTTTAGATTCACCTTTAATCTGGACTATTTGACCTGGATGTGGGCTTAATTTAGAAGTAATCCGAGGTTCTCGCGGTAGATGACCATAACGTTCCCGTAGACTCAATAAGTATCGATTCGAAAACATAACTTTAAATTCTTCTAGTATCTTGAGTGCTCGTTTCCAGCCTTGTATCAATTCTGTTTTTGTTATGGATGCATTTTGAGGATCGATGTTCTCTTTTGTTTTTTCCATAGTGATTACTCTTCCCACTGTTAGGAAATCCGATGGTTTCAAAATGTAGTCAAGTTCAGAGTCAACGCTAATAAGAGGTCTCGAATTAATTACAGCTTCTATTTCTTTAATAACGGTCGCTAACTGATTATCTGTTAATTTATGTTTATCTAAAGTCTTCTTCATGCAGTTCTTTACTATTCCAATCAGCCTCTCATAAAACCCACCAGTCCAAGGTGAGAGTGGATTAATGAATCTCCATTTTATTTTCTTATCTATACAATATTGGTTAGAGATAATACTTGCTATGAGTTTAAAGTGTTGTGCATTGTCTGACGTTATTAACGTGGGCAGTCCTCTCGTGGCAATCATCCTTCGTAGTGCTAGTAACCCTTCTTCAGCCGTTAGATCTTGTATTACCTCCAAATGTACAGCTCTTACTACTAAGCAGGTGAATAAACACACCCACCTTTTGTGAGTTCCATGGTTGACTAAAAGAGGTCCAAGATAGTCAACTCCGGTATATGTGAATGGTGCTGTATAGTTCACTCTTTCTGGAGGTAGAGCTGGTGACGGTGGTAACTTGAATGGGCCTCCGTTATGTTTAATACATTCAGGACACTTCTTTAACACTCTTTGTATATAGCTCTTTCCTTTTGGAATCCAATATATTTCTCTAACTTTACTCAAGGTATGATTAGTTCCCATGTGATAATTTTCTTTATGAGTCTTCATTACGAATTCTTCTGTGAATTTACAGTCTCTAGGTAACATGTATAGGATGTCGTTTATCGAAGGGCCAATCCGCATTCTTCATGCGTCCATTGCATCTCAGAATGCCATCAATGTCTTTAAATATATCTAAGTTTATTGCAAGACTTGTTTTCTTTCCGTCACTTTCTTGCGGGAAATATTCTCTTTGTAGTTCTTTTAACATTTGTATCTTATTCATTTTCTCTTCCGTGTCTCCGTTTTCATTTCTATTTTCTTGATCTTGAAACATTATTTCCGGTATATTGTCATCTATTTCCATTAAATTTAACGTATCCGAAGGACCCTCCGCCAGGAATGAATGTGAAGTATCAAATATCTTATCATCGGGCCAATATCTCTTTCCTAGTTTAAGGAATTTTGGACCCTCGAACCATAGGGTTTTCTTCTTTTCCCACAATTCAGGGCGCGTTGCTAAGTCGGCTGGATTTATGTCAGTATTTACATATCGTATCTGCAGTTGCTTATTTTCCTTAATAGTGTTAATTCTTCTGGCAATAAATGGTGGTAAAAGTTTATTAGAATTAATCCAGCTAAGTACTATTTGACTATCTGTCCAAAGAAATTGTTTACTTATCGGTATTCCTATTGTATTTTTGATGTATGTTATCAGTTTGCTTCCTAAATAGCATCCTAGTAATTCAAGTCTAGGTATGCGTAGTTTTTCTCTTTCTTCTTTAGGTACGACTTTGGATTTAGCCATAATAAGTGCTGTATTCCTATTACCATTATTTTCAGTCATTAGGTAGATTACTGCGCCATATGCTTGTTTAGAAGCATCGCTGTATCCGTGGAGTTCAAATGTCGTTTCATTATTACCTGTTTTACTAATGATTCCCATGTATCGAGGTACTTGTACTTCTTTAAGACTCTTCAAATGTTTTAGCTAATGTTTCCCATTTTTCTTGTAAATCTTCTGGTAAGTCGGTATCCCATTTTATCTTCCTGTTCCATAATTCTTGTAATAGTAATTTTATAGGTAAAACCAAAGGTACGCAAAACCCACATGGGTCATATATTGATGCTATTTTACTCAGTATCTTCCTTTTGCTTTGTGGTTCTTTGATAAATTGTTCGTTGAAGGTTTCATTTTTGATGTTTAGCTTTAAGATGTCTTTTTCTGTATTCCATATTAATCCAAGAATCTTGGTCTCCGTTTGATGATCAGCTCTATGTTCTGTAGGTATAGCTTTAAGAAATAATTTATCATTCGAAATCCAGTCTCTCATGTTCATGGAAATTGAATTGAATATTTTCTGAGTTTCTTTATACAGTTTTATGGCGTCACTCGTTGAGTCCGTTGCCGTAACAAAATTGTCTACGTAGCATTTATCTACTGTGCTGGGCACTAATTCCGGGGCAATCTTTGAGACATGGTATTTCAAAGTCGCTGTCAATATAAAAGGACTGGCTATGATACCAAAAGGTACACGACAGAATCTCATATGAATGATATTATCCATAGAAATAGGTTTATTAGTATCTTTTACCCATAGAAATCTTGTTACATCTCTATCTTCAGCTTGAAGTTCTATCTGCAGAAATGCCTTTTCTACGTCAGCTGTAACACCTACTCTGCGTGTCCTAAATTGAATTACTAGTGTGACGAGATCTCCGATCATTGAAGGTCCTCTGTACATGTTCTCGTTGAGAGATTTACCTTCTTTAAGTTTACCCGACGCGTCATATACAATACGTCCCTTTTTTCCTTCTTGTTTAACCATATGATGTGCCAAATAATGAATAGGTGGGGTTTTTTGGTTATAAACATTCTCTTCTGGTACAATAATTTCTATAATGCCCTTTCTTAGTTGCTCATCTAATACAATTTTATACTCTTTGAAGGTATCTTCTTGAAGTCGATCCATTAAACCTTTCAGTCTGCCATATGCTAGGCCAAAATTTGTCGGTAACTCTGGAGGATACTGTATCCATGGCCATTTAACCTTATATCTTCCATCTTCATACTTTACGGTTTCATTAAAATGTTTAACAGCTTCTTCTTCTCTTGTTGCCTTTGGGTTGTCTATTATACCAATACTTTCTAGTGACCACAGGAATGTAATATCCATATTCTACAGAGGTAAGTCTGGTTCGGTGTAATAAATACATTTAGGATCATGGTGTTCACAATATGTGATTATCGACAAAGTATTTTCCTTTTCTTTTGTGGGGATTCTTCCACTAATTATATATCCTAGTTCTGATTCAATCAAGAATAGGTTTTCATGTAATTTAATCTTCTCTGTAGATATTAAGTCAAAGTAATAATCGTTTCCAATTAAAATATCAATCCTATTTCCCAATGTGCCGTCGTCCGATAAGACTTTGTTTGTCCATTTATTTAGGTTCTGATTGGGTGGATCTACATCTTTTGATATGAAAGGTATCTCATTGACATGTATTATTATTTTCTTATTAGTTTTAACATTAATTTCTACTTTCACTCTGTTGCTGTCGTAATTCTGAGGCTTCTCACTAGCGAAACTGAATATTGATAATCTACTTTTCTCTAAAATCGGTAAATTAAGTTCTCTAGAGACTTCCGTAGTTATATAAGATCTCTGGGAGCCGCTATCTAATAATACTCTACATCTTCTTGGGCTTCTGTTATCTTTTTTATTTTCTAATGTTACTATAGCTGTTTGTAGTATCGTTGTCGTCTCATACCTCAAAGCTGATATTAGTGCAGGTTCAGGTTTTGTTCCAAATCTTATTGGACATATAGATCTATGATGATCTCTTTTATTACAATAAAAGCATTCTGACTTTCTCTTACAATCCCTTAAACGGTGACCTTCAAGCAAACAGTTAAAGCATTTGTTCTTTAATTTTAATTTTCTTTCCCATATAGTTTTGTATTGGTCACATTTGTCGGAGTAGTGCTCTTTTTCACAATATGTGCATATTAATCTTCTACGTTTGGATCCTTTAGTTTCTAACTTTCTTTCTCTACCTATATCTTCTATTTGTTTGTATTTACGTTTCCTCCTATTTTGTTGGTTTCTAGATGGATATGATGACTGTGGTTGATTCCTATAGACATTTCTTTGTTTAAACTCCTTGTTCTTGTTATATTCGTTTCTTTTATTATTCCTTTCCGTGTATTTATTATTGATATATCTTCTTCCGTGTATATGACTCTTCTGTTGTATTTCTTTGGATACAGTATGTAAAGTTTCTATTGTTTTATTTTCTTTCTCACTACCACTTTTCTCTTGCCTCAAACGATATGCTTCTTCCCTTGCTGATATTATAATGTCCAAATATTTTCTCATTTCTTCAACTGACTCTTCTTTCATCTTTATTTTCATTTCATATATAATGTCTTCAGGAAATTTTTCTGTTATAAGATGTCTTAAATGATTATGATTAGTATCTTCCCCTAGAGAATGTAAGACTCTAAGGTTTCTTTCTATTTCGTTAAGAGCGAGACGGCTTTCATTAATCGTTCCTTCTGCAACTTTAATCTTCCTCAAAGCACTATAATGAGCGTCTATAATATGTGTTGTTTTCCCGTATCTTTCTTGCAGGATGCTATTTGCTATTTCATAATTTTTATTTGTGGTCTCAAGTCCGTCTATGA